>CM046001.1:66986623-68262933 GCA_025175895.1 Wurfbainia villosa
TCGTGAGGTTATTTCTTCTGGCGAGAGGCAAGCCACGGTCGGTTGATGTCTCGTGGCCTGTATGTTCGTAGGAAAACCGGCGGCGATCGGCGGCGACTTCGACTAGAGCTTTGATCAGCGACGAGCGCGCGGGCTGCATTTGGGAGCTCATTGCTCTGTTCGATTGGAACCCAAGCCTTCGGTCGAGTGGCGACTTCGACTAGAGCTTTGATCAACGGAGCAGACACAAGGGGCTGTCGGTAGGGAGCTCATTTGTTGCTCTGTTGATTGGAACCAGCTGCTAGTCAAAGTGGCGACTTCGACTAGAATTTAATCCAGCAGCGAAGCAAGAAATCATTGGGAGCTCGACTGTTGCTCTGTTCAGTTGGAACCAAAGCCTTCCAGTCAAGGCGTCGGATCATCGCCTCGACTGGACCTATGTTTTCAATGGAAATAAAACTAATTATGGTCCAAATCTTACCGTTGAAGCCATTAATAAATGCTAATTAATTCTCCAGTCGAGGCACCAGGTAGGCGACTCAGCTCCGAGCAAAAAGCCCTAATCATGCTCGAGCTCGAGCTATCAAGTATTCTGGGCTTATATATTTCAAAGTTAAAAAAAGAAGAACTTACAACATTTTCTGAAGAAAGACACAAGGGAAAAAGCTTCTTCATTCTTAAAAGCCTTGATCATCCAACAGGAGTGTCAACGATTCAGCAAGCAAGAAGCATTTTCATTCACCCTGAAATCTTTACTCATTTTACTACTTCATCATTGTCTACTGTAAGCTTTCTTGTAACGTTTCTGATAAACTGTGCAAAAGGGTTTCTCCACCTTCGGTGTATCACTGAGAAGGAGAAGTTTATAGTGGTGGTGTGCATCACTAGAGCCGATGAGTGCTCAACCGTGGAGTAGGGACTTGTGTTCCGAACCACGTAAAATTGGTGTGTTTGCGTTTGTCATTTTTTCTGTATTCGTTTTCTTGTATCCGCTGCATACTTATCATTGTAGAAGGGTACAACGAATCAAAAAGACGAGCGTAGCTATTCATTCCCCCCCCCTTTCTAGCGACACCAACGATCCTACACAAGCATGGGTCTAGATAAAGGAAAAGTACAAGCATGGGTCTTGGCAATGGTAAAGTCCAAATCATGGGTACTTGGTAAGGAAAGTCCAAAGGTATAGCTTTGGCAGTATAAGTCCAAGTTGTAGTCTTGGCACTGTAAAGTCCAAGAGAACTTTGGGAAGTCCAAGGGTGTGATATTCATGGCGTAAAGTCCAAGTTGTAGTCTTTGTGTCATAAGTCCAATGTTTGACAATGTAAAGTCCAAGCGTTTGTCTTGTCAGCATAAGTTTAAATGTATTTTGGCAAAGTAGACATGGTTAGCAAGACAATAGTCGATGGAAGCACCTGAAAGCTAACATATGGATGAACAAGTCATGGATAACTTGGAGGGATTTGATAGGCATGTGGCTAATAAAGGTGGTTAAAAGACTTAGGTTTAGTCTAAGAGTGGTCTATCAAGTATGAGGGGATCATACTTGAGTTAAACCTCATGTTTGAGGTTTATCAGTCGACTGGGGTTATAAATCAGTCGACTGGCCAAGTGTTTGACACTTGGCAACCTAGTCAACTTCGATCAATCAATTGGGATTATGACCAGTCGACTGGTCAGGTAGTCGACTGAGCTTCAACTGCTTGGGTGAAGCTCTGGCAATCGACTAGCCTTAGGTAGTCGATTGGCCTTAGGCAGTCGACTGCCATGGAGGGAAATCAACTTATTTAAGTGGACACGAGCACAGAAGCATTGGTAGTCGACTAGACAGTCGACTATTGAGCATCAGTCGACTACTAGTGTATCCGTTGAAGTTTTTCTAGCGTGGATTGAGCCGTTGTGAGACAACGACACTATGGAAAGTTGATTGGGGTCTTTTGGAACTCAACTACTAAGCACGAAATCATCCATCTGCAGGTTATAAAAGGAACAACTAATGGAGGATTTTGACTATGGTTCTAGGGGCGATTTGAGGCGAAGTACTAGTGCATTTCAGGGTCCTTCAAGCTCGTCCAAGCAACCAACAAGCAAAACATTCAAAGCGATATTTTGTAAAGTTTTCTTTACATCGTTGTTGTATTTCATTTGTATTTGCTTGTATCTTTATTCTTATTGTCGTAAGTTTATTGTAAGAGGTTTCTCCACCTTTGATGTGTCACCATGAAGGAGTTTAATAGTGGTGGTGTGTATCACTTGAGCTCACCCTGTAGAGTAGGAACCCAAGGTTTCAAACTACATTATATCTTTGTATTCGCTTCTGTATTTGTGTTTGTTATATTTTGTTATCGTTATTTATTTTCGCTGCTCTAAAAATTCTTATAGACGAACGAACACGAACGAATTCTAAGTGATAAGTGAAATCGTTATTCACCCCCCCCCTCTAGCGATGCCATCCAATCCCTAACAAGTAGTATTAGAGCTCGAGGCTCTCAAAAGAACAAATCGCTCTGATACCTAATAAGTGGTATCAATTATGGGTCTAATGGACAAAATCTAGGGGTTAATAGGCAAGAAAGGTTTGGGTTGCAAACCTAAGCCCAAGGAGTCTTACCGTAGTGTTCCATTTGATTATGGAACCAAGTCTAGGTCTAGGAAAAGCAAGGTTACTAGGGAAGTCTTCCCTAAAGCTAACCATGGTATGTGTCAATTGACTAAGACTTCGAAGAAGTCTAGGAAAGTCACTAGCAAGGTTATAAGGGGAGTTACCCCTAGAGTTAACCTTGATAAGACCTAAATGACCAAGGCTTCAAAGCCTAGAAGGGTCATTAGGAAGGTACTAAGGGAGGATATGTCTAGTGAGTACCTAGTTAACCCAAGGAGCTTCAATAGGTATTAGATTCCTAGGAGCGTGATCCCTTCACGCTAGATGAGTTTAGGGTGTTCCAACCTAGGATGGATATGTAGTTAACCTAACCATAGTAAAGGTGACACTTTAGGTCATTTTTAAGGTAATGAGGTACCTTGGAAATAAGATGAGATTTATTTCCTAAAAGGGTTTAGGATGTGCCAATTAAATTTGAGAAGTTTGAAAAATAATCAAATTGGCACAAGTTAGGTTTAGAGGTCATGATATGTCATTTTGGGTTTTTGGCACACTTGGGAAATTAATCCATTATGGTAAATTTGGGTTTAATACTAGGAAATGGCAATTAGGTTTAAACTTTAGGTATTTTTATACCTTGATATTGTAAAATTGACATGCTTTGTTTGCCTTGTCATGTCATGACATCATATTTCATTTAATCGTATAAAATGTCATGATTAATACTTAGGTCAATATGTCATGTGTGTATTTAGGTTTATATTTATATCATAACATTATGATTATTGGCACATACTTCATTTATGCTATCATTTTATGTCATGATCATCATTCATGTATTTAGGATGATTAAAATTGATTTAAGGACAATGACATGATTTGAAGTTCCATGTATAAGGGAATCAAATATATTTGCCTAGAAAAATACATGAAACCTTAAGAAACTAAACTCACATCTCACAAGAACATTAGATTGACATGTGTGTGTAGTGATACACCTTAGACATGTGTGAGATTCTAGGAAATAAGTTAAGTTCATGTGCTATTTAGTACATCATATTGAACTTAGATCTCATTAAATGATAATGTTGAATCATGAGGAAAGCTAATGTACAAGTCATGCATATCTAACCCATAGACCAAAGTTCAAAATAGGTTTTCAAAAATATTTTAAAATTATTTTAGAAAACCTTGGTGAAGTCTATCTTTTGATAGCAATCACCATTGATGAAGTTTATAGAAAGTAGACTCAAAACATTGAAATTTTAAATGGTTTTGAACTTTGTATCAATCTCTTATTTTGATGGATATTTTCATTCAAAACTCTCTTTGATATAAGTACTATACATATGAATTTTCATGATTTATTAAATTACTTATAATTACTTATAAATTTTCAAAATTCATTTCTGATTTTGGATTTCTGCATTTGCAGATATCAGTCGACTGTCACATAAGGGTAGTCGATTGATTGCTGATCAAGTCAACTGTTGGGCTGATTTTGGATAAACAATATTTGTTTAGCCCATTTTCAGCCATCCCTAGCTACCCTTACTACTTCTAACCCTAGGATATGCTTTGGAAAGCATTGGATAGGTGAAAATTCATTGGAAATGAAATAGAAAAGTTATTTTGGGTGATGTATCAAATTTTAAGGTGTGTGAAAGTTCAAGTTTGAACTTTTGCCCTTAATTTGGATGGTTTAAGTTTCTTATTGGCTTAGGAACTCTCCAAGGACATTGTTGGTGCAATGGTCAAGAGGGAGTAAGCCTTTAGGAGAAGGTTATCCATCAAGGGATGATGGATGAATTTTTCCTCAATGGGGGAGAGTTAGAGAATAGTGAGGATTGTCTCTCATTTAGTAATATGTGTTTTATCACTATGAAGAGTGAAGGCATCCAAAATGTTTTTGGACCAACAGGGAGAATGTAAGATCTCATTATTAAATGAGACATTGATACCCTTGGGGAGACACTTTTTGATGTATGTCAAAAAGGGAGAGAATTGATGGCTTCAGTTAGATAGTCTAACTCAAAGATTTTGTCAAACATCAAAAAAGGAGAGATTGTTGGTGCAATCGACCCAGGTCACGATTGACCAGACTCAAGTTTGACTCAAGTAGTGTTTTGATGTTCGACAAAACGATTGACAATGTGATTGTCATGGAAAGTCTAAGCATGGGTCTTGGCATGGAAAGTCCAAGCATGGGTATTGGCAAAGGAAAATTCAAAGCATGGGTCTTGGCAATGATAAAGTCCAAGTCATGGATATTTGGTAGAGAAAGTCCAAAAGTATAGCCTTGGCAGCATAAGTCCAAGCTATAGTATTGGCGGTGTAAAGTCCAACTGATCTTTGGCGGTGAAAGTCCAAGTATGGATACATGATAATTGGGAAGTCCAAGGGTGTGATATTGGTGGCGTAAAGTCCAAGTTGTAGACTTGGCGACATAAGTCCAATGTTTGGTGGCATAAAGTCCAAGCGTTTATCTTGACAGCGTAAGTCCAAATGTATCTTGGCAAAGTATACCCGGTTAGAATGACAATAGCCGATGGAAGCACCAAAAGGCTAGCATATGGATGAATAAGTCATGGATGACTTGGAGGGATCCGATAGGCATGAAGATGATGGAGGTGGTTAGAAGGCTTAGGTCTAGGATAAAGGTGGTCTATCAAGTGTGAGGGGATCATACTCGAGTTAAACCTCATGTTTGAGGTTTATCAGTCAACTGGGATTATGGATTAGTCGACTAGCCAAGCGTTTGACACTTGATAGCCTAGTCAACTTGGATCAGTCGACTGGTCAGGTAGTTGACTGAGCTTCAACTACTTGGGTCAAGCTCTGGTGGTCGATTGCCAGCTTTGGGGAGTCAACTGGCCTTAGGCAGTCAACTGCCATAGAGGGTAGTTGATTGATTTAAGTGGACACGAGCATAAAAGCATTGGTAGTCACTGAACAGTCGACTACTGAGCAGCAGCCGATTGATGGTATGAGCAATCGACTACAAGTGTATTCGTTTGAGTTTTTCCATCGTGGATTGAGTCGTTGTGAGACAACAACACTATGGCCAGTCGACTGGGGCCTTTTGGCAGTCGACTGTTAGGTGCGAAATCAGCCATCTATAGGTTATAAAAGGAGCATCTAATGAAGGATTTTAGCTATGGTTTTAGGGGTGATTTGAGGCGAAGTGTTGGTGCATTTCAAGGTCCTTTAAGATCGTCAAGCAACCAACAAGCAAAGCATTCAAAGCGATCTTTTGTAAAGTTTTCTTTACATTGTTATTGTATTTCATTTGTATTTACTTATATCTTTATTCTTATTGTTGTAAGTTTATTGTAAGAGGTTTCTCCACCTCCGATGTGTCACCGTGAAGAAATTTATTAGTGGTGGTGTGCATCACTAGAGCTCACTTGAGCTCGCCCCGTAGAGTAGGGACCCTAGATTCCGAACCACATTATATCTTTGTGTTCACTTGTATATTTGTGTTTGTTGTTTTGTTATTGTTATTTGTTTCCATTGTGCTAACAAGTCTTGTAGACAAATAAATACGAACAAATTCCAAGCGACAAGTGAAATCTCTATTCACCCCCACCCTTCTAGCCATGCCATCCGATCCCTAACAAAGACTATATTCAGTGCTTCAACCAAGTAGCATTGGATGTACCCTCGACCACCACGGAGATCCTTGTCAATGCCTTCTCACAAGGACTATTGGAGGGAAATTTTTTCTAATCCCTAATGAAAAATTCCTCTCCTGATTATCATTGCTTGTTGGACTAACTGAGAAGTACATCAACCTAAAAGAAGCCCAGCAAGCTCGAAAGGAGGAAGGTAGCTCGCCAAGGACAACTTTTGCTTGCCCAGACAAGAAGGCTTCATTTCCTCCTCAAGTCCATGATCCTCATTTGATTATCGGTTTTTCCCTAAGTAGGATAAGGCAAAGGGTGATTCATAAAGTACAAGAAGAGACAAAACTGTTGGTGCAATCGGCCCAGGTCATGATTGACCAGGACTCGAGTTTGACTCGAGTGATGTTTTGATGTTTCGACAAAAACATATGACAATGTAATTGTCATGGGAAAGTCCAAGTCTTGAGTACTTGGCATGGGAAGTCCAAGTGGGACACTTGGCATTTGGTAAAGTCCAAACATGGTTCTTGGCAATGGAAAGTCCAACATGGGCTGGCAAGGGAAAGTCCAAGCTTGAGTCTTGGCATGAGAAGTCCAAGGGGTTTGATATTGGCTGCGTAAAGTCCAAGCGGGAGTCTTGGCAGCATAAGTCCAATGGTTGGTGGCGTAAAGTCCAAGCGGAGTCTTGGCAGCGTAAGTCCAATGTGCCTTGGCGGTGTAGACACCGTTAGCATGATATAGCTGATGGAAGCACCTGAAGGCTAGTGTGATGGATGAACAAGTCATGGATGACTTGGAGGGATCCGAGAGGCGTGAGGCTGATGGAGGTGGCTAGAAGGCTTAGGTCTAGGCTAAGGGTGGTCTAGCAAGTATGGGGGCACCATACTTGGGCTAAAACCTCATGTTGGTGCCATGTGGCGGTCAGTCAACTAGGGTTTGACTACGGGAAGTGGCCTAGCTGACCGCCATAGGTGGGCGGTGATCGATGCCTCAGCGGCCGATCGATGCATGATCGGTCGGTGGTGCTCGAATGGCCCGCAGTGTAGTCTCACTCGGCCGGGACCGGCTGAATGAGTGAGGGCACCATCAGTCGACTGATGGGTTTGATCAGTCGACTGATGGTAGATCCATTGGACTTATCCAGCGTGGATCTAGCCGTTGTCTCACGACAACAGTGGCATCAATCGACTGATGGTCCCGATCAGTCGACTGATCGACTTTTTCCAGCACAGGTTGAAGCTTTATAAGGAGCTCGTGATGAAGGAATTTGGCATCGGTTTTCTTGAGGGTTTTGGAACGATTTGTTGTTGCAAATCAGGGTCTCCAAGGTGATTTCAAGCAACCAAGCAATCAAGCAATCCAAAGGCAATCGTAAAGTAGTTTTCTTTACTTGCATTGTATTTCATTATTGTAATTGCTTGTATTTGTATCTTATTGTTGTAAGATTACTTGTAAGAGGTTTCTCCACCTCCGACTTGTGTCGAGAAGGAGTATTTGTGATTAGTGAGTGTGTGTGCATCACTAGAGCTCGATCCGTGGAGTAGGAACCGTGCGGTTCCGAACCACGTTAAATATTTGTGTTTGCGTGTTGTATATTTTGTTATCATTATTATCTTTCTATTTCCACTGCGCTAACGAAATTGTAGAGACAACCGCAAATGAATTCCATCTACGAACGGTCAAACGCTATTCACCCCCCCCCTCTAGCGGCGCCAAATATCCTACAAAAACAATCTATTGTTTAGAGGTCATCACAGAGACCTATGCACTTTTCCACATTTCATCAAATGTATGGCCATTGTACCAATGAATGTTAGTGGTTGGCAGAGGAGATTCATCAAATTGTATAAAACCAGCAGAGGGATCTCGGCTCAAGATCTGAGTCATTTGCCTGGCGACCTCAACTTGAGGAGTCCAAGCGCCATGTAGCAATGATTCCCAGGAGATCTTTCAAGAAACCTCTGCGTCATTATAGTCCTCGGTGAAAAAAACCTTCAACAATAGAAGCAAAAAGCCCCTCACCGAGGTACGATAAACATGATTGCAGGAGGGACAATAGATAGAGATTCTAATTGGGCAAGGAAAGCTCATGGTTGACGCTTGAAAAATATGGAAGTAGGAACTAGCAGATGTTAGTAATAAGCCCTAGAGTCAATTATGTGATGATTGACTAGGGACTTATGTATCATATTCTATTAATAATAAAGGCAAAGTTCAGTTATTATATTTACTTCATGCTTGTGCCAGCCGAATAAATATAATAATGCCCTAGAAAGCAGGTTCTTATCTACAGCACATCAATTGGAAGAATTGATTGTGAGAGGTTGTAGAGAACACTATTCTTAAATATTCCGAGTCAAGCATTAATATACAAGGGCAATATTAATGCATTACGACTAGCATGTAGGTCAATTGATGACATGATTTCACAAGTCATGGATATGTGATATCACATTGATACTTGGGTATATATTAGAGAATATATACTAAATTTACACGCCATGAGAAAGTTTCAGGGATCGTCATATGAGTGTCATAAACTTTCTCATGTGACTATTGCTTTGAATAGTCCTTAGACCTAAAGTCACTACAGTTCCCTACATAAGGAGTTACGTACATTGGTATTATCAAATGTCACCTGTAACAAGGTGGACTATAAAGGCGATCAATGGGTATGTAACAAATTATGCGGAGGGGTGTGAGTGATGTAGATGGGATCTATCCCTCCCATATGACGGGAGTGATATCTTTAGGCCTCTTGATAGAGCATGACCACGAAATACATGACCATGCTCAAATGAGTCAATATGAGATATTGAGCTCATTTGCTTGAGTGAGTCTACTTGGGGATCAAGAAACACAAAGATTGATAAGAGGATGACACAATCTATGCCTCTTTGATCAATCTAGATATCGAGGATAGAAGGACAAGATCATACATTATAGTAGTCACGAAAGGTCAAGTCGGATCTTGACATTCTCATCACTTGAGTAGCAATGATGTATTACTAGATGCTGCTCATTGCTTATGTATCTAAAATGATTTTAAATACATAGTCAACGTTATGAGAGCCTATAGGGTCACACACAAAGAACATATTGGTTTGGAGATAAACTTATTCTAGTTTGACTAAAATAATGGACCTTAAGATTATGTGAGTTAAGTTGGACTAATTGAGTTAGACTCAAATGAATCCAAGGATTGAATCTATTAATTGAGTTAGACTCAAATGAATCTAAGGATTGAGTCTAATCCGGATTAGACTCAATTGGATTTGATTCAACCACTTAAGACCTCATGCATGGAGATGCATGTGGAGCATTAAATGCTCATGCATGGAGATTAGTGGAGCATTAAATGCTCGTGATTAATAATGATTAATCATGCATGCTAATGGAAATAAGAAGGGGTTTAACATTCATGCATGATGGATGAAGATTAATTACGCATTAATAAAAGGGAGCACCAAAGGTTAGCATGACTAATGATGATTAATTATGCATGCAAATGGGATTTAAAAACTCCTCAACGTGAAGGGAGTTGTGAGATCTCCTCTTGGCCTTGCATCCCTTTTTCCCCTCTCCATTCTTCTTGGCCTAAACTTGTCTTTGGTGGAGAGCCTTTGTGTGGTTGCTAGCACAACCAAAGGTTTCATCTCCTTCTCCAAGAAAGTGTTCGTGTGGATACGCATAGAGGCACGGACACTTGAACGTGCAAGAGATCTGACAAACTTTGGACTAGCGGGATAAGCGAATGGCACATTCCAAAGGTATACCCTATTAGATAGGGATTTATAGATCTAAACTTGTATGAGTTTTCTTTCTCATGGATCGCTTAAGAGATCATTTTTCCGCTGTGATTTTGTTGTTTGTTGCATAGGATTTTCTACAGTGGTATCAGAGCCACTTGCGAAAGATCATACAATGTTTTATGCACTTTTGTATGTGATATAGAAGTAGGACATATTTTATTATGGGTTGCATAATTGTATAAGCATATTTTGTCAGGATGCATAAGTTTGTGTTGATCAAACTAAAAGATTGCTCTTGAAAAAATTTCATAACCTACGATTTTCATACTAGTTGATGTGGTTGCATCATTCTGTTGAGAACAGATTTATCTTAAGGATGCATCAACGGAACAAGAGGGTCTCGGATTCATTTTGATGGATTTAGGGTTGCAACTCATTTAAAGAGTCGACAAAATAAATTTTGTTTCGGGGGTGTTGCCCCTTGACCCCGCCCGCAAATCGGCTAGCAGGACCGCTGTGAGGTTTCATCTCATGAGTAAATTTTGCAAACATAATAATATTGATGTCCTCGATCTATTTGTTGTGTGTTTGTTGCCATGGTGTATGGTTATGGACCTTTTCCCCAATTAGATTGGATTATGTTGTAATTCATAATATGACCTGTGTGTCGTAATGTGTATGTGGGTGTTGTAACTCATAGTATGACCTGTGTGTCGTGCCTCCCTCTCTATTTTTCTAGTTGTAAAATAAATTTAGACTCGAATGTAACTCGAGTATTCTTATTTTGTAATATACAAAATGATGAGTGGAAAGTCCATTGGAGGATGAAGTTACAAGAAGGATGTTGACGACACATGATGACCAAAGGAAGCAGTTGGAAAAGATGTTATCCCTAGGTTGACCATTCGATCTACTCATTAGCTTGAGAGGATCGTAGAATATGGGCCATAAGCATGTCACGGTTTTTTTCTTATATGTTGATATATGTCATGTGTGTATGTGATGCATGCTTAGATGATAAGTTTATCATAATTAAGTCGATGCAGTATGCTTACCAAAGATTCATACTGACTACTACCTCGATCAATTGTAGTTGGGTTTGCCAAAGCAAAGTAACTCAATTTATCTTGGTAGAGTGTGATTAGACAATGGTGATATCTGATTATTAAACTTTGGATTCGACTTAATCAACTGTTATCTCAATTGGATTGAGAATGTAAAGGCACATAATTAAGTCAACTTGATATGCCTACCAAAGTTCGGTACTCATAAACTACCTCGATCATTTGTTGTTGGGTTTGTCAAAGAAAAGTAACATATTTTATCTTGGTAGAGTGCGAGTGGACAATTGTGATGCCCCGTTATTGAACTTTGGGTGTGACTTAACTAAGGTACTTCAATTGGATTGAGGACTTAGAGGCATCTCTCATATGGTTGGGTAAATGAACAAAAAGTCTTGTTCACCAAAATATCCAAGAGTTGCACATGATGCAATTGGTAAAGAGTTGCCTACCTAAATTATACTAGTCTTGGGCGATTAGCCAAATCTAACTCAAGACAAAATATAATATGGTTCTTGGCCCACATGAATGATATTTAGTTTGGAGTTAGTAGTATGGGAAAAGTACGTTTGCCTACATTAATGACTAGCCTCTACCAAAGCTCTACGATTCAGTGGGAGTATCATTTAATTAAAGGTCTAATTAAATGATTTAGAATATGATACTTATTCCTGCATTTCTTGTTGTAGATCACCATATCGTCTAATACGTCAAATATTCTCTCTCTACGATTTGTCCTTGAGAAGGATAAGCTCAACGAAGCTAATTTCTTGGACTGGTATAAAAACTTGAGGATCGCCCTCAAGCAAGAATGAAAACTCTATGTCCTAGAGCAACCTCTTCCTAAAACACTTATTACTATTGCTACTCGTGTGGAAAAGAATGCTTACCAGAAGCATCAAGATGATGCATTGGATGTATCATGCCTAATGCTTGCCACCATGAACTCTGAGCTTCAGAAGCAACATGGGAACATGGATGCTCACAATATAGTTGATCACCTTATGTGGTTGTATCAAGGGAAAGCAAGGCACGAGCGTTTTGGGGTTCCTAAGGAAGAAACCTACTTCCATTGTGGTGAGACCGGATATTGGAAGAGAAATTGTAAGATTTACCTGAAAAAAGTTAAGACCAAAAGAAATGAGACTTCTGCTTTAGGTATATATGTTATAAAAGTCAATCTATCTATTTATTCTTCATGGGTATTAGATACCGGTTGTGCCTCTCACATTTGTACCAACGTGTAAGGCCTAAGAAGAACTAGAGAGTTGACAAAGGGCGAAGTGGACCTATGAGTAGACAATGGTGCAAGAGTTGCTGCTATTGTTGTAGGAACATACTCTTTATCTTTGCCCTCTGAGCTTGTTTTGGAACTAGAAGAGTGATATTATGTGTCTGCTTTAACTAAGAACATTATCTCTGTTTCTTGTTTGAATAAGAAAGGTTTCGTATTTATGATAAAGGACAAATGTTGTTCTATTCATTTAAATGATATGTTCTATTGTAGTGGACTTCTTATGAATGGACTCTATGTTCTAGACTTGGAAAGCCCAATTTATAACATAAATATCAAACTATTCAAATCGAATGATTTAAACCAAACATATCTCTGGCATTGTCGCTTGGGTCATATAAATGAGAATCGCATATTACAACTCCATAAGGATTGACTTTTAGACTCATTTGATTTTGAATCATATGAGGCATGTGAATCCTGTCTTCTAGGTAAGATGACCAAGACTCCATTTAGTGGACATGGCGAAAGAGCGACAGACTTGTTAGGACTCATACATACTGATGTATGTGACCCTTTCAATATCGCTGCTAAAGGATGCTATCAGTACTTCATCACTTTTATTGATGATGTTAGTAGATATGGCTATGTGTATCTCATGAAACACAAGTCAGAATCCTTTGAAAAGTTCAAAGAATTCAAGAGTGAAGTACAAAACCAACTTGACAACAGTATTAAGATGCTTCGATCAGATCGAGGTGGTGAATACCTTAGCCAACAGTTTCGTGACCATCTTGTTGAGTGTGGGATCATATCTCAACTCATTCCACCTGGAACACCACAGTGGAATGGTGTATCCGAACAGAGCAATCATACTTTATTAGATATGGTACGATTTGATGATGAGTCAGACTGATCTACCTACTTCCTTCTAGGGATTCGCTCTAGAGACGATTGTCTTTACACTTAACCGCGTTCCATCTAAAGCTGTCATAAAGACACCATATATGATATGGACTGGGAAGAGTCCCAAAATGTCTTTTATGAAGATTTAGGATTGTGAGGCTTATGTTCGACGTCAAGTCTCCAACAAGCTACGCCTCAAACCAGGCAAGCACTACTTTGTAGGATATCCCAAGGAAACAAAGAGATATTCCTTTTACAATCCCACACAAGGCATAGTGT
This sequence comes from Wurfbainia villosa, assembly GCA_025175895.1. Taxonomy (NCBI): domain Eukaryota; kingdom Viridiplantae; phylum Streptophyta; class Magnoliopsida; order Zingiberales; family Zingiberaceae; genus Wurfbainia; species Wurfbainia villosa. Next base: position 67,000,060 of record CM046001.1, read on the forward strand.
TTGTCACTAGAAATGGTGTATTTCTAGAAAGAGAGTTCATTTCTAGAAGAACTAGTGAGAGTAAAATCCATCTTAAAGAAGTTCAAAATATAGATAGCACTGAGACCCTGACGGAAATTGAACAGGCACCACAGTGTTGTGGATGATGAGATTGTTGCACAAGAAGTTGTGGAGCGACAACCTGTTCAAGTAGACCAAGCTCTTCGCAAGTCTAATAGGATACGTCGTTAGCCTGAGAGATATTCATTTCTTTTGTCTGACCATGTTGACGTTATGCTTGTTGAGTTAAATAAGCCTACATCCTATCAGAAAGCTGTGATGAGCCCAAATTCTGAGAAATGGCTAGAGGTCATAAGGTCTGAAATGGAATCTATGTACACTAACCAAGTATGGACTTTGGTTGAGCCACCTGAACGGGTCAAACCCATTGGGTGTAAGTGGCTCTTTAAGAGAAAGACTGGCATGGATGGTCTTATGCATACCTATAAAAGGGCGATTGGTAGCTAAATGTTTCAAGTAGATTCGAGGTATAGACTATGATGAAATTTTTTCACCATTTGTGATTCTTAAGTCTATTCGGATCGTGCTTGCTATTGTAGCTTACCATGATTATGAGATCTGGAAAATGGATGTCAAAATTGCATTTCTGAATGGAAACCTACTTGAGGATGTGTACATGACACAACCTTAGGGTTTTATAGATCCAAAGCACGCTGAAAAGGTATGTTGGTGCAGTAGGCATCTAAGTCGAACCTGAGTTTTGATTATACTAAATGATACAAAGTTGAGCTCATTTTGTTATCTCACGAGCTAAATTAAGTGTCCAGAGAGTGCTAAAGCTAGAGCTGAAAGTCAGTGACACTCGGAGGGAACTGTGGTGTCGGGCGACATTGGGAGGACTTCGGAGGGAGTCGAAGACCTCAGATGGAGACCGAAAGCAAGGCTTCAAAGGTAAATGTTGAGGTAAGCTCGAGTGAGTAAAGTGAAGTGAGGTCATGTCCTTCGTACGGGGACGTCCTTAGGTGACGATCCGACCAAGACTCTCCATGGAAGGTCTATGTCGAGATCGGATGGCAAGTGGTCGTCGAATTCACTTATATTTCGAGCTAACTCTTTATTGCAGTCAAAAATTCTAGCCATTAGTTCAACCGGCCAAAGATCAGTTCAACTATTGTCCATCAGTTCAACCGGCCAAGGATCAGTTCAACTGCTGGGCCATCAGTTCAACCGGCCAATGAATCAGTTCAACCGCTGGTCAAGGATCAGCTTCGAGAAGAGTCAAAACTCATCCCTTTCTTCAAGGGTGAGGTGGCCATTGATGTAGAATCTTGATGTGCTCAAGGAGGGGACTTCTAGGGCTATAAAATAAGGTTCATTCCTCATCATGACCTAGGTCGATTGCACCAACCGTCTTGTAGGGGTTCCTAGTCCTTTTGCTTCGTAGAGAAAATGTTGAGAGTGGTTATGTGATAACTTTTACTACTGGTGAAGTGATGTAGGAAAGAATCATGTAGACTTTTGAAAGATAGAATGGAACCAGACGGAAGTCTATTTAACCATCTCTGGTTGATCTAGATTGGATTATTAAGAAAACCTTGCACTTAACCCTGTCAGTATATTGGTGCAGTAAGGAAGTGCTCTTGAATTGGCTGAGGTGATCCTCTGGGTCTGAAGATTCACTATAGTCGCTGAGCTGCAGTGGTCTGAAGTTCTTTTGTAGCACTTTTGCTATGACATTTTAAGAAAAAAGAGTACCTTGACTATTCTTCTCAGCATTAACTGGGACTTTTTCTTTCCTGGGGTCTCTTGGAGGTGATTTTTGGGATATAGATACGAGACTGTTACTCTTGTGGTATAATTTGTAGCAATGACTTTGCAAGAGTCAGTGATGCTTGAATTGGATTTTCGTTTTGTAACATGCGACTTCGCAGAATCTCTTCAATTATGGCGGCAATAATCCTGGTCAAGTTCTCTCTTGTCAGAGCTTCTCTATTAGTAGAACCTTGATTTTCTAAATTTTCTCTATTGTCTCCCATCTCAAAATCTCAACTCAGAGGTTTCCCACATACGATGCCAATTTGATCTGGTCTGAGGTCTGAAGATGGGAGTACTCATGAAAGTACTCATTGTCGAACTCTTTTGATTGACTAAATACAAATCTGATCGATCTTCGATGTGTTGAGCTAGTCAAATCAACCTTCTCCAGAACTTTGTCAAGTCGGACGTGGGTGTGACTTTGAGAGGTTAGAGGATAGATGCTCATAGGTTGACCTTCCTGAGATCAGTTGTCAGAACGAGAAGTGCTTCAGACCTGAGAAGACTCAAAAATGGGATCGAGAAGTACCTTGGTGAACCCCTCCAATATTCAAGTTAGAGAATGAAGAAGAATGTGTAAAATAAAGAAGAACATACCTTGGAGGGGGGGAGTGAAGCAATGTGGAGATGTGGCTCCCTGGAGAAGATCGTGAAGTCATGATTTCCTAGAGAAGATCGTGGAGAGGTGACTTCGTAGAGGAGTGATGAGACGTGCCTTCATGGAGGCGATTGTGGAGATGTGACTGTTATGGCAATCAACCCGTGATATAGTTTTGATGTGTGTGGCAAAGGGTTTAAGTTAGGATGTTTGGATTTGATATGTGCGTTGGAGTCTTGCAGGACTTAGTAATTCGCACATGGAGCATTGGTGAGTTTCACCTCTCATGACTCGGTCCTTGAGTCAATGAAAGATGGCTTTGCGGAAGCCGTGCACTTGGAGCATCCGAGGGACCGCCGGACGAGGAGATTGGAGTGAAGCCGGAGGAAGTAGACTTCAGGGCAAGACGCGAAGGGTGGCACTGCAGAGCCGTGCGCTTGGCGCATCAGAGGGACGTGGCCGGATGAAGACAACTTCAAAGGCGAGGGACTCCAAGGGATGAGAGTGAGCGAATGTAACCCGGAAAGGGGTAGTGCGCTTAGGTGGAACTTGGCCAATTGGCTAAGTGTCGGATGGGATTTCCCGACACCAGTCGACTGCCATGTAATGGTAGTCGACTACTCTAAGTCGACTATGACTCGACTAGTGTTCGAGTCCATTTCCTGTGCCAACAGTCGACTGTCATGGATTAGTAGTTGACTGCGAGACCACCAGTCGACTGATGCAGGCATCAGTCGACTGGTCGCAAGGGTTTCGGGCACATAATGGAGTGCTCACTTCCGGCACTCGACTGATAGCTCTAACAGTCGATTGATGGTAAGATCAGTCGACTAATGTGAGAGTCGTTGGATGGAATCCAACGTGGAAGCAACCGTTATTGAGCAACAGCTACGGTATCAGTCGACTGATCGGGGCATTAGTCAACTGGTCCTGTGTCAACGGGAAGAAACCCTCTTCCTCTATAAAGAGGAGGGGTGAGGGCTTTTGGGAGGCTAATGTTCATGCTCTAAACTCTCCCAAAGTACCCTAAAGTTTTTCCATCCTCTTACTTGAGTTTATTTACATTATATTTATAAGAGGAGTGTTCTTGTGTAAAAGAGGTTAGCGCCACCTAGCTTGGTGCAAAGGAGAGATCTTGTGGATAGATTGAGGCATGATTCACCTTGGACGAATTGGGTCGTGGACTAGCGGCAAGGGCCATGAACCATGTTACGACTTTGTGTTAGCGTTTGTATTCTTGTTATTGCTTTGTCTTTATTGTTTATACTTTCGCTTGCGCTAACAAATTTATAGACGAGCAATCGACGAGAAAATTCCACCATACGTGTATTAGGCTATTCACCCCCCTCTAGCCGGCCAACATCGACCCTACAAGTGGTATCAGAGCCAAGGCGCTTGTTGAGGACTAACCGCCGCTACAAGCACTAAATCAAGAATGGTCGGCTCCAACATTCACCCACCAAAGTTCGAGGGAGAATTCTCTTGGTGGAAGAAGAGAATGGAGGTATTTTTCGAAACCGATTTCAAAATTTTATTGATAATGGAAAATGGTTTCGAGGTACCCAAGGATGAAGAGGGGAAGTCAATCGAGAAGTCTAGATGGACTAAAAAGCAAAGGGAAGAGTACCTAGCAAACTCAAAGGCAAAGCATCATCTCTACAACGTACTCCCCCAACAAGAAGTAAACCGAATTGGAGAGTGTGCAAGTGCTAAAGAGATGTGGGAGAAGCTAGTAGAGCTTCATGAAGGTACCTTGGAGGCCAAGCTTGCAAGGAGAGACCTCCTCCGCTCCCAACTATCAAATATTAAACTCGAAAAGGGAGAAAAGGTAACCTCACTACACTCTCGATTTAAGGAAATTTTAATTGGGCTAACAAGTGTAGGAAAAAGACTTTCGAACCGGGATATGCTTATGAAAGCAATCGATGCCTTTCCCCGGTCATCGAGATGGAGCTTAATGGTGGACTCCTTCTACATGTCAAAGAATTTAGAAGTGAGAACCTTGGAGGAGTTCTTCTCAACTATGGAGCTCCATGAAACTAGGCTTGAGGGAGTAATTGAAGAATCAAGTATCAAGCCATCAAGAGGTGTAGCCCTAGTAGCCAACAAAGGGAAGAAGAAGATGGAGACTCCCTCCTCCTCCGATGAAGCATCCTCCTCCTCTTCCATGGATAGCACGGAAGAAGCATACATGGTAAGGAAGGTAAGACGTGCTTTGAAAAATTTTAAGTTTAATAAATCTAATGATAGGAGAAGAAGACTAAGAGAGAAGGTGATTTGCTATAATTGCCAAGGAGAGGGACACATAAGGGATAATTGTCCCCTCCTAAACAAAAGCAAAGAAGAGAGGAGAAAGAAAGAAGAAAAGAAGAAAAAGGGAAGCAAGAAGAAGGAAGAAGAGAAGAAGGCTAAGGAAAAGGAGAAGGTCAAGGCACTAAAAGCAAGAACTTGGGATGACCCTTCCTCCTCATCATCATCATCGGAAGAAGAAAATGCCTTTGTCACAAATTTGGCACTAATGACATTTGATGACCTAGACACCTTCTCCTCCGAACAAGAAAGATCAAGCACAAGTAAGGAGAGCTCTAGTGAAGGGGGAGCTTCTTCACCATCCTCATCCGAAGAAGAAGAAGACATGGAGATTATGGTAACGAATCTTTCACCCCATAAAATAGTTTCCATGATTTCTAGCCTTACTAAGGACTTATTTAGGTCTAAGAAAAAGAATAAAAGCATGCTAGATCAAATTAAAGCCTTAGAAAATAAATTAGAACAAGCATGTTTTGATGTTAATAATGATGATGCATGCTCACATGACTATATGCCTCTCGATGTTAATGATGCATGCATAGAGGAAAATAAGGATTTAAGAGAGAAAGTAGATCATTTAACCAAGGCCCTAGAAAAATTTACAATAGGCTCCAACACCCTTAACATGATCATAGGGAGCCAAAGGGCAAGCTTCAATAAGAAAGGCCTAGGATATAAGGAAAATAAAAATGAAAAGGCCTATAAATGTTTAATCGCTAGGGGTCAAGATAAAAAGAAAACAATAGCTAGAAAATGGATTCCTAAGGAATTTTTAGTGAACCCAATAGGAAAGAACTTATTTTGGGTTTCTAAATCCATCCTTAAGGGTTAGGAAAACCCTAGGATAGTCAACCATATGGACTTTACCTATATCATATTTTTCGTTGACTTAGGATGGCGGGACTAAGTTTTTGAAATAGTGTTGGGTGATGATAATGCACCCTTAAATAGTTTAAATCATGCTCAACACTTAGTGTTATGTGATACTCATGACCTATACATTTTTAGCATAGTGTTGGGTGATGATAATGTGCCCATAAATTGATAATAATGCATAAATCATGATAATTGATGTAATTGTTATACATGTTTGCAATCATGATTTATGATCTTGATATTTGGCACATAGTCATGGGCATTAGGGTTCAAATCATGCTCTAGGTGATACTTGACTTTTTATCATGATTACATACCTAATGCATGATTACAAATTGATAGATACATTAGTTTCATGATCATAATGTGGAATCAATACATATATGTCTTTATGATCATGTGGGATGTTAGGATGATACTTAACCTTGGGTAGAATTGCATGAAATTGAAGGTTAAGTATATACAAATACCTTTAGGATACATCTCAGACTCACCATAGGCTACCTTGATTGAAAACTTAGCATGAGTGAGATGATAGGATGATACAAATGGTTCACTAATGCCTATGGCATTTAGATGGTCATTTAAAGCATCAAAATAGCAATAATAGACCAATCATGGGGAAGGCTTATGTTTAATTCATAGACATATTGCCCAAAGATCATAGTTGGATATTTCATATGTTTTCAAAACAATCTTACTTTAAAATCTGTGTGTTCATGTTTTGAAACAATCTAAAGCAAAACTAGGTGTTAAAATTGTTACTAACTTGATCAAAAACCTAGTTATTTTTAATGCTTTTGGATTTTTGGCTAATTTTCGAAAATATAATGATTTTCATGAAAAACTATTTTTCACTGATAAAGGACCTTAAAAGAAATGTGTTCCCCAAATTTCATTATTTTTTGAATTTTATAGAATTTTTAATATTTTTCTGAAATTCACCCTGAAAATCAGAAAAATCTGAAATCAGGGTGCCAGTCGACTGGTAGTCTGAACCAGTCGACTGATCGATTGATAACATGCCCAGTAACTTCTTTTATCAGATTTTAAGGAATGTTTTGATAATTTTGTTCCCTAGAATTGTTGTCATGCTTATATAAACCTTGTTTAAATATTTTTTATGGTGTCAAAGGGGGAGAAATATGCATGTTTAAGTAAGGGGGAGTTTCATGTATTAAGGGGGAGAGTTGATAATCATGTTTATTTACATGCTTTCTTACCTTAATATTTTTAATCAAATGTTTACCTAACTTAAACGGATTGCCACACATCAAAAAGGGGGAGATTGTTAGGGCAATCAACCCGTGATATGGTTTTGATGTGTGTGGCAAAGGGTTTAAGTTAGGATGTTTGGATTTGATATGTGCGTTGGAGTCTTGCAGGACTTAGTAATTCGCACATGGAGCATTGGCGAGTTTCACCTCTCATGACTCGGTCCTTAAGTCGGTGAAGGATAGCTTTGCGGAAGTCGTGCACTTGGAGCATCCGAGGGACCGCCGGACAAGGAGATTGGAGTGAAGTCGGAGGAAGTAGACTTCAAAGCGAGACGCGAAGGATGGCGCTGCGGAGCCATGCGCTTGGCGCATCCGAGGGACCTGGCCAAACGAAGACAACTTCAAAGGCGAGGGACTCTAAGGGATGAGAGTGAGCGAATGTAACCCGGGAAGGGGTAGTGCGCTTAGGTGGAACTTGGCCAATTGGCTAAGTGTCAGATGGGATTTCCCGACACCAGTCAACTGCCATGTAATGGTAGTCGACTACTCTAAGTCGACTGTGAATCGACTAGTGTTCGAGTTCAGTTCCTGTGCCAACAGTCGACTGCCATGGATTGGCAATCGACTACGAGACCACTAGTCGACTGATGACGGCATCAGTCGACTGGTCGCAAGGGTTTCGGGCACAGAATGGAGTGCTCGCTTCCGGCACTCGACTGATAGCTCCAACAGTCGATTGATGGTAAGATCAGTCGACTGATGCGAGAGCCGTTGGATGGAATCCAACGTGGAAGCAGTCGTTATTGGGCAACGGCTACGGTATCAGTCGACTGATCGGGGCATCAGTCGACTGGTCCTGTGTCAACGGGAAGAAACCCTCTTCCTCTATAAAGAGGAGGGGTGAGGGCTTTTGGGAGGCTAATGTTCATGCTATAAACTCTCCCAAAGTGCCCTAAAGTTTTTCCATCCTCTTACTTGAGTTTATTTACATTATATTTGTAAGAGGAGTGTTCTTGTGTAAAAGAGGTTACCTCCACCTAGCTTGGTGCAAAGGAGAGATCTAGTGGATAGATTGAGGCGTGATTCACCTTGGACGAATTGGGTCGTGGACTAGCGGCAAGGGTCGTGAACCACGTTACGACTTTGAGTTAGCGTTTGTATTCTTGTTATTGCTTTGTCTTTATTGTTTATACTTCCACTTGCGCTAACGAATTTGTAGACGAGCAATCGACGAGAAAATTCCACCATACGCGTATTAGGCTATTCACCCCCCTCTAGCTGGCCAACATCGACCCTGCAATGACTTCCTGAAGAAGATCAGGGAGATGTGTCAATCTAATTGTCGAACTGAGCTCGGATGATTACTCCTCTTCTTCTTGTTGTTGGAACGGTGATGGGTCTTCATGGAATCTTGCCACTTGGCTCCATAGCTCCTTGGCAGTGTAGTCCCCTAAACTAGACACAATATTGTTAGGTATTAAATCAATCAAAAATTTTATTACCTTCTTATTTTTCTCAAACCCTTTGAGTTGTTCCTCCATCTATCTCTTCATCTTGAGGAAACCTCCCTTTGGTCCTCTTGGATAGTTAAATCCCTCCATCAAAATGGACCATTCTTCAAAATTCCTCATCATGATGAAGTCTTCAATTCTTCTATGAATTGAAGCATTCTCGTCCATATAGCGCATACGGGACCGGCGTGTTGATATCCCATCCTAGTTGTTCTTCAAAATCCATCTTGTTCCTTTAGCGGTGCTCTCTTGGTTGTAAATCCTTGAAGAGTGGCCTCACTCAGATACCAATTGTTAGGACCTCGGTGCCCGCTAGAGGGGGTGAATAGCGATTCAGCATTGCTTGATTGAATTTGATCGCGCTTGCTACAAAATGTGTTATACGCAGTGGAATATATATATAACAAAAATAAATGCACACAAGCACAATCACAATACCAAATATAACGTGGTTCGGAACTGAATGGTTCCTACTCCACAAATTGGGCTCGAACGAGCCCTAGCGATACCAATCACACATCACTACTCAATAACTCCTTCTCAGAACAATCCAGAGGTGGAGAAACCTCGTACAATGTATTACAACAATAATAAAGACAAATACAAGCTAATACAAGTAAACTACACAAATACAAGTAAAGAAATACTTTACAATTGTGAACTTGGATGCTAACTTTGTGATTGCTAGAGTTGCACTTGGAGACCCCGAATTGCAGCAGCAAATCGCCACAAAGATGCTCAAGAAACCTTGCCAAAAATCCTCCCCACGAACTGCTTTTATAACCTGCATTCGGGCTGATTTTTTGCCTAGTAGTCAACTGTTCGGGACCATCAGTCGACTGCCCCTGTAGTCATTGTCTCACAATGGCATGAGCCACGTTGGATAAGTTCCAATGGATAGACCATCAGTTGGCTGATCATGCCCATCAGTCGACTGATGACTCAATCAGTCGAGTACTCAGGTTGATCACTCGACTGGAGAGCTTACTGTGCTTGAATTCTCGACCGATGATCGGTCGATCTCAGATCGATCATTGCTCAGCCATCATCGATCGCCCAATCGGCAAATCGCTAGGCCAATTCTAGCAGTCGAACTCTAGTCGACTCCCATCAGTCGACTGATACACCTCAAACATGAGGTTTTAACCTAAGTATGATTCCCCCATACTTGCTAGACCATCCTTAGCCTAGACCTAAGCCTTCTAGCCACCTCCGTCAGCCTCATGCCTATCGGATCCCTCCAAGTCATCCATACGCTAGCCTTCAGGTGCTTCCATCGGCTATGTCATGCTAAGTTGATCTATACCGCCAAGGCATATTGGACTTATGTTGTCAAGACTCCGCTTAGACTTTACGCCGCCAACCATTGGACTTATGCTGCCAAGACTCCACCCTTGGACTTTACGCCGCCAATATTCCCCTTGGACTTCTCAATTGTCAAGACTCAAGCTTGGACTTTCCCTTGCCAACCAATATTGGACTTTCCATGCCAAGACCCATGCTTGGACTTTCCTTGCCAAGACCCATGCTTGAACTTTCCTTGCCAAGACTCAAGCTTGGACTTTTCATGCCAAGTACATAAGACTTGGACTTCTCCCATGACAATGTTCAAACCATCGTCAAACATAAATTATAACCTGGGTCAATTGCACCAGCAATTTCCCCAACACTTGTCAGACATCAATGTCAAACATCAAAACACTACTCGAGTCTGGCTAATCTGTTAGTGAAAGCCCTAGAGCCAATCATATGATGATTGTTGTATGGACTTTATTGTATCATATTCCTATTTATAAAGGCATGGTTATTATATTTACTTGTATTGGTGCCAAATAACTAAATATAATAATGTCCTTGGGTAGTAGGTTCTTATCTATGTCAATCGATTGGATGAATCGATAATGAGATGATATAGAGAACACTACTCTTAATCATTCCTAGTCGAGTATTAACATTCAGGGACAATGTTAATGCGTAGAGACTAGCATGTAGGTCAATAAGATGACTTGATCTCACAAGTCATGGATATGAGATATCAAGTTGACACATGGGTATGCATTGGAGAATGTATACTGAATGACCCGCCATGAGAAAGTATCATGGATCGTTATATGAGTGTCATATACTTTCTCATGTGGCTATTAGTATGACTATTAGTCCTTAGACCTGAAGTCACCATGGTTCCCTACATAAGGAGTTGCATACTTTGCACAAACGCCACCCGTAAATGGGTGGACTATAAAGGCGATCATCGGGTATGTAACAAATTATGCGGAGGGATGTGAGTGATGTAGATGGGATCTATCCCTCCTATATGACGGGGTGACATCGATATTCTTGATAGAGTGAGACCACGGCATGGTTATGCCCAAATGAGTCAATATGAGATATTGAGCTCATTTGATTAGAGTGAGTCTACTTGAGTTCAAGATTTAGATTGTCCGAGGATGACACGGCGTCTATGCCTCGATTGGTCAATCTAGATGTCAAGGATAGAGGGACATTGTCACATATTGTGAGAGTCACAATTAGTAGTCACAAAGGTGATGTTGGAGCTCAACATTCTTGTAACTTGGGTAGCAATGATGTGTTGCTAGATACCGCTCATTGCTTATGTTCCTAAATCGGTTTAGGGACATTGCCAACGTTACAAGAACCTATAGGGTCACACACATGAGAGCAATTAGATAGAGATTAGGTTCATATGATGAACCATGAGGATTAGGTTCATGGGATGAACCAAATTGGATTAAGAGTAATCCAAATTAGACTAATTGAGTTAGACTCAAGTTGATTCAAGTGTTGAATGAGTCTAATTGAGATTTGATTCATCAAATCAATTTAAATTAATGAATAGAGATTCATTATATTAAATTGACTTGAGTCAAGTGGTTAGATTTGATCAACCATGGGAGATTAGAGGTCAAGTTTGACTTGACTTGAGAGGGAAGTTGAAAGGTCAAGTTTGACTTGACCAAATGCCATGTCATGATGATGACTAGGCATGGCGCCAATGATGATGCTCCACATCATCATTGACTTGTCAATTAGGGGCCACATCATGAGGGAGACCATGGGTCATGGGAGTTACATGCATGCATGTAACTCCCTCCATGAAGTGGCCGCCACCATTTGGGGTGATGTGAGTGAAAATTCATTGGGTGAGTAATCACTCATTACTTCATCTTCTTCCTTAGGAATTTTCCTCTCAAGCTCTCCCTCTCCTTCCTCTCTTTGGCCGAACCAACCAAGGAGTGCTAGCACACTCAAGGTTGAGTTTTCTTCCACCTATTGCTTGTGTGGATACCATAGAGGAGTGTGCACTTGACACTCTCGAGTTCCAGGACTTTGGACGAGCGGATTTGCAAGGGCATCGATCAAGGGTAACATCCTTATCTCTTAGTTCTAAGGTAGATCTAGAGGATTTTGTAAGCACATACATGTAATTAGTTTTAATACTTTTCGACGGATCCGTGGTCGGGACTTCCGGTTTCCGCAACGCAAAAAGCTTTGCCATGCCCTAAAACCCAACAAAGGGTATCGTGAGCCACGCAGAAGCAGGTATGTGTTTCGTTTTTGTATTTTTATATTAGATATAAAAATTACAGATTTTTATGTTTCTGTAAATTTCCTAATTTTATAGAATTTTTGGGTATTTTTCTCGTAGAGTCGAAGCAACGAGTGTTGGGACACTCGTAGGCTTCAACCGTCGAGAAAAACTCTCCGAATCGGCGAGTTCTCGCATTATGTTTTGGGACAGCGACTTAAGTCGCTGTAGGATCGTTGTAGGACACTCGCAAGTTTATTTTATGCAGTAGGGCGCTGCCCCTATCCCCGAAAGGGGCCATGTCCCGCGATCGCCGAAACCGCTTAGCGGACCGCTTTGAGAGATGACTCATAAATTCGAAATAAATTAGGAAAAATTATAGAAATTTTCTGTAAAAAATACATAATTTTGAATTATGTATGATTCTGTGATTGTCATGGCCCAATAACCCAATAGGATTGGATTATGTGTGTTGTAATTCATAATACGGCCTGCGTGCCGTTTTGTGGTTGTGCGTGTTGTAAAGTGTTTGCGACCTGCGCGTCGCACCTCTTCTTTTAATATTCTAGTTGTAAATAGTTTTAGACTCGAATGTAACTCGAGTTTCGTATTTGTAATGTACAAAAATGGAGCGTGGAAAGTCCACTTGAAGACGAGCTTACGAGAAGGGTGACGATTTACACACATGGCGGTCAAAGGAAGCGCTTGGAGAAGCCGCTAGCCTTAGGTTGACCGTCCGATCTTCTCATTGGCTTGAGAAGATCGTAGTAGGGCCATGACTATATCACATTTAATTATATATATATATATGTTGATATATATATATTTAATTGATTTATGCTTGTATGTATGTGATGCATGCTAGTGAAAAAAAAAATGCTTGTATGTATATGATGCATGCTAGGTTAATTTTCTTGTATGTATATGATGCATGCTAGAATAATGAATGTATGTATATGATGCATGCTAATATAGGATAATAAAGGCCTAAATGTATAAGATACACATTACGATTAGATTAGATCATAATCGAATCAACTCGAAAATGCCTACCGAGCCTTGATACCCATCACTACCTCGATCATTTGTTGTTGTTGAATCTGCCAAAGCAGAGCAACGCATATTATCTTGGTAGGGTGCGGAGGGACAATCTTGGTCCCGCCTATCACGACTCGGATTAGAGTAAGCTCAATTAGATTGAGCAAAACTAGTTAACTCAATTGGATCGAGTAGAACTATAGGCATATTCCAATCGTTGGAAAGATAGGTTAAGATCGCATTTACACTAAATCTTGGGCGATTTAGCCAAAGCTAACTCAAGGTCTTTTGTAAATGTGGGTCTTAATCCTATAAACAAGAGTTGCATAGAGATGTAATCGGTAATGTGTTACCCACCGATCATACTAAGTCTTGGGCGATTTAGCCAAAGCTAACTCAAGGCTTAGTATGATGTGGATCTTATCCCACAAGAATTATAGCTAGTTTGTATGAATCAAGTAAATGTGGTTTGACCACATCCATAACTCGATTCTATAAAATTCCTATAATTCAGTGGGAGCATCATGTGATTAAAGGCCTAATTAAATGATAAAAGGAATATGATATTAATTCTCTGCATTGTATGTTGTAGATTACTATGTCAAACAACACGAACACTCTCTTTCTCTCGCGATCTGTCTCGAGAAGGACAAGCTCAATGGAGCAAATTTCCGGACTGCACAGAACACGAGAATTGTTCTCACCCAAGAAAGGAAGTCAGACGCCCCGGAGCAGCCCATTCCGGAGGCACCTCCCGCCACCGCCTCGCTGGACAAAGATGCTTACAAGAAGCATCAAGATGATGCATTAGATGTGTCATGTCTAATGCTCATGACCATGAACTCGAGCCTGTATAACATGAGTTCATGAATGCTTATGATATGGTTGGACATCTTCGTCAACTATATCAAGGACAAGCTAGGCATGAGAGATATGACGTCTCTAAAGCACTATTTGGGTCTAACATGCAAGAAGGGACTCTGAGGTTCATATGTACTCAAGATGATCGGGTACGAGAAAACCTACAAAGGCCGGGATTCCCACTGCCAAGAGCCGCCATCGACCTAATCTTGCAATCTTTGCCAAGAGCCTTCGATCAATTTGTCATGAATTATAACATGAATGAAATTGATAAGCCATCACTGAAATGCTCAAAGATGTTGAGAATCACGAGCTTAACCTTAAGAAGGGTAAATCACACCATTTTGATGGTGCAAGAAGAAAGGCAAGGGCAAGCCTAAAGGTAAGGGAAAGTCCCAAGCCAAGGGCAAAGGCAAAGAACTTAAACCCAAAGGAGGGGTAGCCAAGGAAGGGCTTGTTTCTTCCTCGCAAGGAAGCAGTGACATTGGAAGCGAATCGCAAGGCATACCGAAGATCTTAAGAAGAAGAGAAGTGAGACTTCTACTGTATAAATGTTATAGAGTCAATCTATCTATTTCTTCATCATGGGTATTAGATACGGATGTGCATCTCACATTTGTACCAATGTGTGAGAAATAAAGCAGGCATTGACAAGGGCGAGGTGGACCTACGAGTAGGCAATGGAGCAAGAGTTGTCGCTGTAGGGAACTTATGATCTATCTCGCCTCCGGGCTTGTACTAGAATTAGATGAATGTTGTTATGTGCCCGCTTAACTAAGAACATCATTTCTTTCTTGTTCGACAAGAAAGGTTTTCATTTATAATAAAGAACAAATGTTGTTCAGTTTATTTAAATGATATGTTCTATTGTAGTGCACCTCTAATGAACGGACTCTACTTTCTAGACTTAGAGAGCCCTATCTATAACATAAGTACCAAGAGGTTCAAGTCAAATGAGTTGAACCAAACCTATCTCCTGCATTGTCGCTAGGTCATATAAATGAGAGTCACTTATCTCACCTCCATAAGGATGGGTCGCTAGACTCATTTGATTTCAATCATATGAGACATGCGAGTCTTGCCTTTTAGGCAAGATGACCAAGACTCCTTTAGTGGACATAGCGAAAGAGCAACAGATTTGTTAGGACTTATACATAGTGATGTATGTGGTCCTTTCAATGTTGTCGCTAGAGGTGGTTAAGGTGTACTTCATTACATTTACTCGATGACTTCAAGAGATATGGTTATGTGTATCTTATGACACATAAATCAATCCTTTGAAAAGTTCAAAGAATTCAAGAATGAAGTACAAAACCACTTGGCAAGAGTATTAAGATACTTCGATCGATCGAGGTGGTGAATACCTTAGCCATGAGTTTCGTGGACTATCTAGCCGAGTGTGGGATTCTATCCCAACTCACTCCTCCCGAACACCACAAAGGAATGGTGTATCCAAAGGAGGAATCGTACTTATTGGATATGGTACGATCTATGATGAGTCACGATCTTCCTATATCCTTTGGGGATATGCTCGACACAGCAGCCTTTACCCTTAACCGTACCATCCAAGGTCAGGTAAAGACACCATATACGATATGGACAGGAAAAATCCCAAGATGTCTTTATGAGGATTTGGGGTTGTGAGGCTTACGCTCGACGCCAAGTCTCGCATAAACCGGGACCCAAATCCGATAGGTGCTATTTTGTTGGATATCCCAAGGATACAAAGGATATTATTTACATTCCCAAGACAAAGTGTTTGTGGTAAAGACTGAGTTTTTCTAGAAAGGGATTTTGTTTCTAGAAAACTAGTGGGAGTACCTTCGATCTTGAAGAAATTCAAGATAAGGACCATAGCACGAGGCCTTGATGGAGGTTGAACAGAACCACAAAGTGTTGTGGGTGAAGAGGTTGTTGCACAAAGAGTTGTGGAACAACCACTGCTCAAGCAGACCTACCTCTTCGCAGGTCCGATAGGGTACGCTGCCACCGAGAGATACTCATTTCTCTTGTCCGACCATGATGACGTTATGCTCATTGAGAATGAGCCTACCTCCCATCAGAAGCCGTGATGAGCCCAGATTCTGAGAAATGGCTAGACGCCATGAGATCCGAGATGGAATCCATGTACACTAACCAAGTATGGACTTTGGTTGATCCACCTGAAGGGGTCAAACCCATTGGGTGTAAGTGGGTCTTTAGGAGAAAGACTGACATGGATGGACTTACGCATACCTATAAGGGCCGACAGGCTAAAGGTTTCAAGCAAATTCATGGTATTGACTATGATGAAACCTTTTCTCCAAAGGGCGATGTTTAAGTCCATTCGATCTTGCTTGCTATTGCAAAGATACCACGATTATGAGATCCGCAGATGGATGTCAAAACCGCATTTCGAATGGAAACTTACTCGAGGATGTGTACATGACACAACCCGAGGGTTTTGTAGATCCACAAAGATATGGGAAGGTACGCAAGCCGCAAAGGTCCATTTATGGGCTAAAGCAAGCTTCGAGCTCGGAATCTTCGATTCGATGATGCGATCAAACAGCTTTGGTTTCATCAAGAATGAAGATGAACCCCGTGTCTACAAGAGGGTTAATGGGAACACAGCTTGTCTTCCTTGTATTGTATGTGGATGATATACTACTCATTGGGAATGACATCCCTTCGCCATACCTTCGCGTGAAGACTTGGCCGGGACGTGCTTCTCAATGAAGGACTTAGGTGAAGCACCAGTATTCTAGGCATCAAGATCTATAGAGATAGATCTAAGAGATTGCTTGGCCTAAGTCCGAGTACATACATCGACACGGTATTACTGTTTGCCATGCAGAATTCCAAGAAAGGACTTCTCACGATGTCACATGGTGTGAGTCTTTCAAGACTCAAAGTCCTTCTTCTAGAGAGGAGAGAGACTGCATGGATAAGATCCCTTACGATCCGCTATAGGATCTATCATGTACGCCATGCCGTACTGTTCCGATGTCTCGTATGCTTTGAGCATGACGAGTAGATACTACCGATCCGTGAGCGCCATCGATAGTGCCAAGAATATTCTTAAGTACTGAGAAGGACTAAAGAATATTTATTGATATTCGAGGCTGAGGAGCTAGTCAGAAGGGTTACATGATGCTGCCTTCCAAACTCACTGTGATGATGATTACAGATCGCAATGTGGTTCGTGGTTTTGCTTGAATGGTGGCGCTGTGAGTCGGAAGAGTTCAAGGCAGACACAGCTTGCCGATTCTACAACAGAGCCGAGTATATCGTGATCCGAGGCAAAGAAGGAGGCAGCTTTGATCCGCAAGTTCATTATCGAGCTTGGGGTGGTTCCTAGCATAGCATCCTATAGAGCTCTATTGTGACAACAATGGAGCGATTGCAGTGCTAAGGAACCTCGCCACACCAATGACCAAACACATACTACGGCTCCATCTCATTCGAGAGATCATCGATAGAGGAGATGTGAAGATTTGCAGTACCCACAGAGGCTAACATCGCAGATCCTCGACCAAGGCTTTACGTAAAAGCATGATGGTCACACTAGGTCATTGGGTATTAGATACTGTGATCGCACTAGTGCTAGTGGGAGATTGTTAGTGAAAGCCCTAGAGCCAATCATGTGATGATTGTTGTATGGACTTTATTGTATCATATTCCTATTTATAAAGGCATGGTTATTATATTTACTTGTATTGGTGCCAAATAACTAAATATAATAATGTCCTTGAGTAGTAGGTTCTTATCTATATCAATCGATTGGTTGAATCGATAATGAGATGATATAGAGAACACTACTCTTAATCATTCCTAGTCGAGTATTAACATTCAGGGATAATGTTAATGCGTAGAGACTAGCATGTAGGTCAACAAGATGACTTGATCTCACAAGTCATGGATATGAGATATCAAGTTGACACATGGGTATGCATTGGAGAATGTATACTGAATGACCCGCCATGAGAAAGTATCATGGATCGCTATATGAGTGTCATATACTTTCTCATGTGGCTATTAGTATGACTATTAGTCCTTAGACCAAGTCACCATGGTTCCCTACATAAGGAGTTGCATACTTTGGTTTCACAAACGCCACCCGTAAATGGGTGGACTATAAAGGCGACATCGGGTATGTAACAATTACGCGAGGGATGTGAGTGATGTAGATGGGATCTATCCTCCTATATGACGGGGTGACATCGATATTCTTGATAGAGTGAGACCACGGTGCATGGTTATGCCCAAATGAGTCAATATGAGATATTGAGCTCATTTGATTAGAGTGAGTCTACTGAGTTCAAGATTTAGATTGTACCGAGGATGACACGTCTATGCCTCCAATTGGTCAATCTAGATGTCAAGGATAGAGGGACATTGTCACATATTGTGAGAGTCACAATTAGTAGTCACAAAGGTGATGTTGGAGCTCAACATTCTTGTAACTTGGGTAGCAATGATGTGTTGCTAGATACCGCTCATTGCTTATGTTCCTAAATCGGCTTAGGGACATTGCCAACGTTACAAGAACCTATAGGGTCACACACATGAGAGCAATTAGATGGAGATTAGGTTCATATGATGAACCATGAGGATTAGGTTCATGGGATGAACCAAATTGGATTAAGAGTAATCCAAATTAGACTAATTGAGTTAGACTCAAGTTGATTCAAGTGTTGAATGAGTCTAATTGAGATTTGATTCATCAAATCAATTTAAATTAATGAATAGAGATTCATTATATTAAATTGACTTGAGTCAAGTGGTTAGATTTGATCAACCATGGGAGATTAGAGGTCAAGTTTGACTTGACTTGAGAGGGAAGTTGAAAGGTCAAGTTTGACTTGACCAAATGCCATGTCATGATGATGACTAGGCATGGCCGGCCAATGATGATGCTCCACATCATCATTGACTTGGTCAATTAGGGCCACATCATGAGGGAGACCAAGGGTCATGGGAGTTACATGCATGCATGTAACTCCCTCCATGAAGTGGCCGCCACCATTTGGGGGTTATGTGAGTGAAAATTCATTTGGTGAGTAATCACTCATTACTTCATCTTCTTCCTTAGGAATTTTCCTCTCAAGCTCTCCCTCTCCTTCCTCTCTTTGGCCGAACCAACCAAGGAGTGCTAGCACACTCAAGGTTGAGTTTTCTTCCACCTATTGCTTGTGTGGATACCATAGAGGAGTGTGCACTTGACACTCTCGAGTTCCGGCGGACTTTGGACGAGCGGGATTTGCGAAGGGCATCGCATCAAGGGTAACATCCTTATCTCTTAGTTCTAAGGTAGATCTAGAGGATTTTGTAAGCACATACATGTAATTAGTTTTAATACTTCTTCGCACGGATCCGTGGCCGGGACTTCCGGGGTTTCCGCAACGCAAAAAGCGGTTTTTGCGGCCCGGAAAAACCCAACATAATCGTGACCTGAGCCGATTGCACCAACATATAACATGGGATGTAGATCCCGGATCTTTTAATTTCTGAGTGGTCTCTGTTGGAAGATCATGGCCCGGCTAGAAGGGGGTTGAATAGCCCTCATTGTCGTAGATGGAATTTGATCATTCTTAATCGTCTACAAAGTGATTAGCACAGCGGAAATGCTAAAACAAAAACAATTAAGACAAACACAAAGAGAAAAGAGAAGAAAATGCTAACGCCAAGATGTAACGTGATTTACGGCCCTTGCCGCTAGTCCACGGATGGTTCGTATGGCATATCACTCCCTCAACAATCCACTAGTCTCTTTTTTAGCCCAAGAAAAGTGGAGGTAAACCTCTTTTACAACAATCACTCCCTCTTACAATAAGATGGAAATAAGAGCAAGAAGAGGAGTGTTAAAACGTGTTGAGCACTTGGGAGTATGATTATGAGTGAAACATTAGCCTCCCATAAGCCCCCAACCCTTCTTTTTATAGAGAAGAAGGGTTTCTTCCCGTTGGACAGGCAACAATCGATTTATGCATGCTATTAGTCGACAGGCCCTCTTACGGGCGACATCCAACGACTTCTGACTTGCCGTCATCACCATCCAATGGTACTCCTAGCAATCGACTAATGCTCTCATCAATCGACTACTGCCTGCATAGCCAACTGACCATTCGATTACAGGAGGTTATATGCACGTGACCATCTTCAGTAGTCGATTGCCATTCCTTGGCAGTCGACTGATGGTGCAGCAGTCGACTGTCAAACCCTAGCAGTCGACTGATGGGCCAAAAACCCTCAGTCGAACACCAGTTGACGTTAAGTCAAATATGAGTATCAAACACTCCCCCTTAATACATGCAACTCCCCCTTAACACATGTTAATTCTCCCCCTAGCATGATTAACTTAAACTCTACATTTCTCCCACTTTGACACTATCAAAAATATTAAAAATATGTCATATAACATGGAATCAAAGTCTTAATGGAAGAAAATCACCCAAACATGCTGAAAACACCCAAAATAGGTTGTGCACAGTTCCATCAGTCAACTGGGTCAGTAACTAGTCAACTGGCACCTAAATTTCAGCCTTTTCTGATTTCTGAACCCGATTTCAGAAATGCACTAAATTTTTTAGAAAATTTAAAAAATCACAAAATTTGGGGAACACATTTCTTATGATTCCCTTTATCAATGAAAAATGATTTTTCAAGAAAATTCATTCTATTCTCGAAAATTAGGCAAAAACTCAAAAGTTGTAAAATGTCTCAATTTTGTATCAACTTTAAGACCTAGTTTTGCCTTGAAACATTTTAAAACATAAACTCACATTTTATAAAACAAGAAATGGTTTTAAAACATTTAAAATATTCAACTATGATCTATGGGAAATATGCTCATTGATTAAATATTTGCTTTCCCCATAGTTGGTCTATGATTACTCTATCATGATACTTATAATGACTCATCAAAAATGTCATAAGCATAAGTGAGTCATTGTATCATCCTAACATCTCACCCATTGCTATGTTCTCAATCAAGTTAGACTTATGGTGAATGTGAAATGTACCTAAGGTAATTATACTTAACCATCAATTTTCATGCAATTTCTATCAAGGTTAAGTATCAACCAATATTTGTACAAAAGGTTGGAACCGCCAACCTAGCGGCCCCTACCAGCCCGCCCCCGGGCCATCGTAAGGGAGGTAAATCACGGTGGGTCTTTGGCCCTTGAGACTAGTAACCATCACATGTAGGGATGGAACTCGCTTTTGGGAGGGATTGACCCGTTGTTCATTTATACAACTTTCTGCATGCGCAAGCCACTAGCCCCTTCCCGCGGGGGCTAAGTATCAACCAACATGATCATAACACAAGTGTTATCATCCAAATCATAAGTCACATATTATCATGATAATAAAGACAAGTATCACAAATCATGATTCATATCATATCATTATTACCCAAACATGCTCATGATAAATCAAATACTACCCTATTTCAACATAAGTCAACCATTTAGCATGATATAAAATAAGTCCAACTATGGTTGACTATCCTAGGTTTCTCTAACCTCTAAGGATGGACTTGGGAATCCAATATAAATTCTTTCCAATAGGATTCACCAAGTACTCCTTTGGGATCCATTTCCTAGCTACCATTGTTGTTTTAGAGTGACCCCTAGCAATTAGACAATGGTAAGTCTTCTCATTCTTTGTTCCCTTATATCCTAGGCCCTTCTTGTTAAAACTAGCTCTTTGAAGTTCTCTAGAGCCTTAGTAAGGAAATCTACCTTTTCCCTTAAAGCCTTATTTTCTTCTATACATGCATCATTAATACTAGAAGAAATACAATCATCATGTGAGCATGCACTTTTAAGTTTTTCTTCTAGATCCTTAATTCCATTTTGCATGCATTTGTTTTTATTTTTAATTCTAAATAAATCTCTAGTAAGACTTGAAATCATGGAAATAATATCTTGAGTAGGGAGATTTCTTACCCTACACACTTGGACTTACGTGGTTAAGGCTACACACTTGGACTTTCCATGACAATTTCATTGTCATACATTTTGTCAAACATCAAAATATCGCTCGAGTCAAACTTGAGTCTGGTCAATTGTGACCTGGACCGATTGCACCAATAATCTCTCCCTTTTTGATGTTTGACAAAAATCACAAACACCTTTGAGTTAGGTCACCTAACTCAAATCTCTGAATTATCCCAAATTGGTAAATCTTACCAATTGTCCCAAATTGGTAAATCTCACTTTCTCCTCCTTTTTGACATACATCAAAAAGGCTCTCTCCAAGAGTGCCAATGTCTCATATCCAAATGAGATCTTACAATCTTCCCCTTGGTCCAAAAATATCTAGGATGCCTTCACTCTTCCTAGTGATAAGTCTCATATTACTAAATGAGAGGCAATCCTCATTCTCCCCCTCATGAGGGAAAAAAAACACATCCATCATCCCATGATGGATAACCTCCCCCTAAAGGCTTGTTCCCCCTTGACCATTGCATCAACAATGTCCTTGGAGAGTCCCCAAGCCTATAGGAACACAAAACAATCAAAATTACGAGCAAAGATTCAACATTAAACTTTCACCTCCCTTAAAATTTGATACAAACCCTAAACAATTCTCCTAATCCATATCCAATGTATTTCCACCCTTCCAATGCTTTTCAAAATATATCCTAGGGTTAGGAGCAGTTAGGGATCCTAGACATAGCTGAACATGGGCTAAACCAACCTTGTTTACCCGAAATCAGCATTGGCAGTCGACTCTCTCAACTACCAGTCGACTAATTTTTGCACTTTGCAAAAATTAATTTTCAGAAATCAAATTTAGAAAATCATAAGTAATTTTATATAAATAAAAAAATCATGAAAATTCATATGTATAATACTTATAACAATCAGTATGGGTGAAAAATAGTTGAAAAATAAAATACCCATAAAATAGTGAGATTTACACAAAGTTCAAAATTATAGAAAAGTTTAATGTTTTAACCCTACTTTGTTTCATCTCCTTCAATGGTGATTGCTATCAAAAGATAGACTTCACCAAGGTTTTTCAAAATGGTTTTGAAATGATTTTAAAAACCTTAATCCATTTTCCTAACATCTCACTTGTATCTAAGGTGTATGAAGACACATACAAGTCAAGTGTTCTTGTGAGATGTGGGTTTTGGTTATTTAGGGTTTCATGCATTTTCTAGGCAAATCTATTTGATTCCCTTATACATGGGACTTCAAATCACGTCATTGTCCTTAGCTCAATTTTAATTAATGCATGAATAATGATTATGACATAAATGATAACATAAATAAGACAGGTGTCAATAATCATGATGTCATGGCATATAACATAAACCTAAGCATAACATGACATTAAAAATTAACCCTAAGTATGATCATGACATTTTATATGATTAAAATAAAATATGATATCATGACATGGCAAAGGCAAACAAGGTATGGCAAATAAAAGGGAAAGGTATAAAAATACCTAAATTTTACTATTAATTTCCATTTGTTATGATTAAATTTATTTTTTCCATATTACCTTTTATCTCCCAAATGTGCCAAAAACTCAAAATGACACACCATGACCTCTAAGACCTAAATTGTGCCAATTAGATCAATTTTTCAAACTTCTCAAAGTATATTGGCATATCCTAAAATGTCCTAAAGTGTCAACTCTACCATGGTTAAGTTAACTACCCATCAACTTAGGGTTGACACACCCTAACCCATTTAGCGTGATGGAATCACGCTCTTAGGAATCCAATACCTATGGGAGCTCCTTAGGTTTACAAGGTATTCACTAGGGATAACTTCCCTAGATACCCTCCTAATGACCCTCCTAGATTTAGAGGCCTTGGTCATTGTAGTCTTGTCAAGGTTAACCTTAGGGATTGCCTCCCTAGTAATCTTCTTAGTGGTCTTCCTAGGTTTTATAGAACCCTTGTCCACTAGACACACACCATGGTTAGCCTTAAGGATGACCTCCCTAGTAACCTTGGTTTTCCTAGACCTACAAATGGTTCCATAATCGAATGGAACATCGTGATAGGTCTTCTTGAGGTTAGGTTTGTGACCCAAACCTTTCTTGTCCATAGACGGTTCTTATCTCCTAGGACCAAAATTTTAATCATTTGACCCCTTAAATAAGTTTGTCATTTTTTCTAGGGTCTTTTCCAATTTTTCAAGCCTTGACCTCAAGGCTTGGTTTTCTAATTTTAATTTTCCCAATTTTGATTTTTTATTTACCTTTTGGGAAAGACTCTTCCTAGGCATATGTCTATGGTTCTTGGGATTAATGCCTAGATGATCTTCTACCTTTCTAATGTTAGTGAAAGCCCTAGAGTCAATCATGTGATGATTGTTGTATGGACTTTATTGTATCATATTCCTATTTATAAAGGCATGGTTATTATATTTACTTGTATTGGTACAAAATTAACTAAGTATAATAATGTCCTTGAGTAATAGGTTCTTATCTATATCAATCGATTGGTTGAATCGATAATGAGATGATATAGAGAACACTACTCTTAATCATTCCTAGTCAAGTATTAACATTCAGGGACAATGTTAATGCGTAGAGACTCGCATGTAAGTCAACACGATGACTTGATCTCACAAGTCATGGATATGAGATATCAAGTTGACACATGGGTATGCATTGGAGAATGTATACTGAATGACCCGCCATGAGAAAGTATCATGGATCATTATATGAGTGTAATATACTTTCTCATGTGACTATTCAAGTTCTTGGACCTGAAGTCACCATGGTTCCCTACATAAGGAGTTGCATACTTTGGCTTCGTCAAACGTCACCCGTAAATGGGTGGACTATAAAGGCGATTACTGTGTATGTAGCAAATTATACGGAGGAATGTGAGTGATGTAGATGGGATCTATCCCTCCTATATGACGGGAGTGACATCGTTATTCTTGATAGAGTGAGACCACGAAATGCATGGCCATGCCCAAATGAGTCAATATGAGATATTAAGCTCATTTGATTAGAGTGAGTCTACTTGGAGTTCAAGATATAGATTGTACCGAGGATGACACGGTCTATGCCTCAATTGGTCAATCTAGATGTCAAGGATAGAGGGGCATTATCACATATTGTGAGAGTCACAATTAGTAGTCACAAAGGTGATATTGGAGCTCAACATTCTTGTAACTTGGGTAGCAATGATGTGTTGCTAGATACCGCTCATTGCTTATGTTTCTAAATCGGTTTAGGAGCATTGCCAACATTACAAGAACCTATAGGGTCACACACAAAGGGCAATTAGGTAGAGATTAGGTTCATATGATGAACCATGAGGATTAGGTTCATGGGATGAACCAAATTAGATTAAGAGTAATCCAAATTAGACTAATTGAGTTAGACTCAATTTGATTCAAGTGTTGAATGAGTCTAATTTAGATTTGATTCATTGATTCAATTTAAATTAATGAATAGAGATTCATTAAATCAAATTGACTTGAATCAAGTGGTTAGATTTGATCAACCATGGGAGATAAGAGGTCAAGTTTGACTTGACTTGAGAGGGAAGATGAATGGTCAATTTTGACTTGACCAATTGTCATGTCATGGTGACATGTCATGTGGGCCGACCAATGATGATGTTCCACATCATCATGGACTTATCATGTGGTGCCACCTCATGAGGGAGACCAAGAGCCATTGGCTCTTGGAGTTACATGCATGCATGTAACCCCCACCCATTGAAGTGGCCGGGCACTATTCATCATGGTGTGAATTCATTTGTTGAGTAACTCCATCTTCTTCTTCCTCTCAAGCTCTCTCCCAATCCTCTACTTTGGCCGAAACTTCCAAGGAGTGCTAGAACACTCTAGGTTGTGTTTCTCCACTATTTGTTTGTGTGGATACCAATAGAGGAGTGTACACTTGACACTCTTGAGTTCCGACAAAGCATTTGGACGAGCGGGATAAGCGAAGGGCGTCGCTACGAGGGTAATGCTCTCATCTTATAGATCTAAGGTAGATATAGGGTATTTAAACACACATGTTTTATTTTTATATATCTTTGCACGAATCCATGGTCGGGCTTCCGAGGTTTTCGCAATGCAAAAAGAGGTTTTTGCGGCTCGGAAAGTCCAATAGTGGTATCAGAGCCACGTGTGAATCATGTATGTGTTTCATATTTGTAGTTTTTGTATTAGATATAAAAACTACAGATTTTTAAGTTTCTGTAAATTTCCTATTTTTATAGAATATTTGGGTATTTTTCTCGAAGAGTCGAAGCAACAAGTGTTGGGACACTTGTAGGCTTCAACCGCCGAGAAAAACTCTTCGAAACGATGAGTTCTCGCTTTAGGTTTTTGGGACAGCAACTTAAGTCACTGTAAGATCTAGTAGGGACACTTGCAAAGTTTATTTTTGTGAGTAGGGGCGCTTCCCCTATCCCTAAAAGGGGCCTTGTCCCGTGATTGCGCCCGGAAACCGCTTAGCGGGACCGTCACGGAGAGGTGACTAATAAAATTGAAAAACAAAATAGAAAAAATTATAGAAATTTTCTGTAAAATACATAATTTAGAATTATGTATAATTCTGTGATGTTCATGGCCCAAGAACTCCAATATGATTGGATGATAATGTATTGTAATTCATAATACGGCCTGCGTACCATTTTTGTGGTTGTGCATGTTGTATAGGGTATGTGACCTGCGCGTCGTGTCTCTTCTTTTAAAATTCTAGTTGTAAATAGTTTTAGACTCGAATGTAACTCGAGTTTCATATTTGTAATGTACAAAATGAAGCGGTGGAAAGTCCACTTGTAGACAAAATTACGAGAAGGGTGCCGACGACACATGGTGGTCAAAGAAGGCGCTAGGAGAAGCCGCTAACCCTAGGTTGACCGTCCGATCTTCTCATTGGCTTGAGAAGATCGTAATAGGGCCATGACCACATCACAATTAATTATATATATATATGTGATGCATGCTAATATAGGATAATAAAGGCCTTGATGCATATATGATACACGTTCACGATTAGATTAGATCTTAATCGAATCAACTCGAAATTGCCTACCAAGTCCTTGATACCCATTACTACCCCGATCATTTGTAGTTGTTGAATCTGCCAAAGCAGAGCAACGTATATTATCTTGGTAGGGTGCGGAGGGACAATCTTGGTCCCGCCTATCACGGCTTGGGTTAGAGTAAGTTCAATTAGATTGAGTAAAACTAGTTAACTCAATTGGATCGAGTAGAACTATAGGCATATTCCAACCGTTGGAAAGATAGGATAAGATCGCATTTACACTAAATCTTGGGCGATTTAGCCAAAGCTAACTCAAGGTTTTTTGTAAATGTGGGTCTTGATCCTATAAACAAGAGTTGCATAGAGATGTAATCGGTAATGTGTTACCCATCGATCATACTAAGTCTTGGGCGATTTAGCCAAAGCTAACTCAAGGCTTAGTATGATGTTGATCTTGTCTTGCAGGAATTATAGCATGTTTGTATGAATCTAGTAATGTGGTTTGACCACATCCATAACTCGATTCTACAAAAGTCCTATAATTCAGTGGGTGCATCATTTGATTAAAGGCCTAATTAAATGATAAAAAGGAATATGATATTAATTTTCTGCATTGTGTATGTTGTAGATTACTATGTCGACAAACACGAACACTCTCTCCCTACGTTCTATCCTTGAGAAGGACAAGCTCAATGGAGCAAATTTCCTGGACTGGTACAGGAACCTGAGAATTGTTCTCACCCAAGAAAGGAAACTGTACGTCCTGGAGCAGCCCATTCCGGAGGTACCTCCTGCCACTGCCTCGCGAACTGACAAAGATGCTTACAAGAAGCATCAAGATGATGCATTAGATGTGTCATGTCTCATGCTCGCGACCATGAACTCTGAGCTTCAGAAGCAACACAAGTTCATGAATGCTTATGATATGGTTGAACATCTTCGTCAATTATATCAAGAACAAGCAAGGCATGAGAGATATAAGGTCTCTAAGACATTGTTTCAGTCCAAGATGCAAGATGGGACTCCCGTAGGTCCATATGTACTCAAGATGATTGGGTACGTAGAAAACCTACAGAGATTGGGATTCCCACTTGGCAAAGAGCTAGCCACTGACCTGATCTTGCAGTCTTTGCCATAAAGCTACAATCAATTTGTCATGAATTACAACATGAATGAAATTGATAAGTCACTGCCTGAGATGCTCAGCATGTTGAGAACTACTAAACTCAACCTTAAGAAGGGAAAATCTGACTCCATTTTGATGGTGCAAAAGAAGAAAGGCAAGGGCAAGCCTAAAGGTAAGGGAAAGTCCCAAGCCAAGGGTAAAGGCAAAGAACTGAAACCCAAAGGAGGGGTGGCCAAAGAAGGGGCTTGCTTCCACTGCAAGGAAGCTGGACACTGGAAGCGTAACTACAAAGCATACCTAGAAGATCTTAAGAAGAAGAGAAGTGAGACTTCTACTTCAGGTATAAATGTTATAGAAGTCAATCTATCTATTTCTTCATCATGGGTATTAGATACCGGATGTGCATCTCACATTTGTACCAATGTGCAGGCACTAAGAAATAGCAGAGCATTGACAAAGGGCAAGGTGGACCTACGAGTAGGCAATGGAGCAAGAGTTGTTGTTATTGCTGTAGGAACTTATGATCTATCTCTGCCCACTGGGCTTTTACTAGAACTAGATGAATGTTATTATGTGTCTTCTTTAACTAATAACATAATTTCGGTTTCTTGTTTGGACAAGAAAGGATTTACATTTATAATAAAGAACAAATATTGTTCAGTTTATTTAAATGATATGTTCTATTGTAGTGCACCTCTAATGAACGGACTCTACTTTCTAGACTTAGAGAGCCCTATCTATAACATAAGTACCAAAAGGTTCAAGTCAAATGAGTTGAACCAAACCTATCTCTGGCATTATCGCTTAGGTCACATAAATGAGAGTCGCTTATCTCAGCTCCATAAGGATGGGCTACTAGACTAATTTGATTTTGAATCATATGAGACATGCGAGTCTTGCCTTTTAGGCAAGATGACCAAGACTCCCTTTAGTGGACACAGCCAAAGAGCAACAGACTTGTTAGGACTTATACATAGTGATGTATGTGGCCCTTTCAATGTTACTGCTAGAGGTGGTTACAGGTACTTCATTACATTTACTGATGACTTTAGTAGATTTGGTTATGTGTATCTCATGACACAGAAATCAAAATCCTTTGAAAAGTCAAAGAATTCAAGAATGAAGTACAAAACCAGCTTGGCAAGAGTATTAAGATACTTCGATTAGATTGAGGTGGTGAATACCTTAGCCATGAGTTTCGTGACTATCTAGCTGAGTGTGGGATTCTATCCCAACTCACTCCTCCTGAAACACCACAGTGGAATGGTGTGTTCGAAAGGAGGAATCGTACCCTATTAGATATGGTACGATCTATGATGAGTCACACAGATCTTCCTATATCCTTTTGGGGATATGCTCTAGACACAGCAGCCTTCACCCTTAACCGAGTACCATCCAAGGCTGTGATAAAGACACCATATACGATATGGACAGGGAGAAATCCCAAGATGTCTTTCATGAGGATTTGGGGTTGTGAGGCTTACGTTCGACATCAAGTCTCAGACAAACTAGGACCCAAATCCGATAAGTGCTATTTTGTTGGATATCCCAAGGACACGAAGGGATATTACTTCTACATTCCCAGTCAGCACAAAGTGTTTGTGGCAAAGACTGGGGTTTTTCTAGAAATGAATTTTGTTTCTAGAAAAACTAGTGGGAGTAGGTTTCATCTTGAAGAAATTCAAGAGAAGGACCATAGCACTGAGGTCTTGATGGAGGTTGAACAGGAACCACAAAGTGTTGTGGGTGATGAGATTATTTCACAAAGAGCTGTGGAACAACCACCTGTTCAGGTAGACCTACCTCTTCGCAGGTCTGATAGGGTACGTCGTCATCCTGAGAGATACTCATTTCTCTTGTCTGACCATGATGATGTTATGCTCATTGAGAATGAGCCTACCTCCTATCAGGAAGTTGTGATGAGCCCAGACTCTGAGAAATGGCTAGAGGCCATGAGATCCGATATGGAATCCATGTACACCAACCAAGTATGGACTTTGGTCGATCCACCAGAAGGGGTCAAACCCATTGGGTGTAAGAGGGTCTTTAAGAGAAAGACTGACATGGATGGACTTACGCATACCTATAAGGGTTGATTGGTGGCTAAAGGTTTCAAAAAAATTCATGGTATTGACTATGATGAAACCTTTTCTCCAGTGGCAATGTTTAAGTCCATTCGAATCATGCTTGCTATTGCAGCATACCACGATTATAAGATCTGGCAGATGGATGTCAAAACCATGTTTCTGAATGGAAACTTACACGAGGATGTGTACATGACACAACCTGAGGGTTTTGTAGATCCACAGCATACTGGGAAAGTGTGCAAGCTGCAAAGGTCCATTTATGGGCTAAAGCAAGCTTCTCGGAGCTAGAATCTTTGATTCGATGATGTGATCAAACAGTTTGGTTTCATCAAGAATGAAGATGAACCCTGTGTCTACAAGAGGGTTAATGGGAACACAATTGTCCTCCTTGTATTGTATGTGGATGACATACTACTCATTGGGAATGACATCCCTTCGCTACAGTCTGTGAAGACTTGGCTGGGGACGTGCTTCTCAAAGAAGGACTTAGGTGAAGCAGCCTGTATTCTAGGCATCAAGATCTATAGAGATAGATCTAAGAGATTGCTTGGCCTAAGTCAGAGTACATACATTGACACGGTATTACTATGGTTTGTCATGTAGAATTCTAGGAAGGGACTTCTGCCGATGTCACATGGTGTGAGTCTTTCAAAGACTCAAAGTCCCTCTTCTAGAGAGGAGAGAGGCCGCATGGATAAGATCCCTTACGCATCTGCTATAGGAAATATCATGTACACCATGCTATGTACTCGTCCTGATGTCTCGTATGCTTTGATCATGACGAGTAGATACCAGTCAGATCCAGGTGAGCGTTACTGGATAGCAGTCAAGAATATTCTTAAGTACTTGAGAAGGACTAAAGAATATTTCTTGATATTTGGAGGCGATAAAGAGCTAGCTGTAATGGGTTACAGCGATGCCAGCTTCCAAACTAACCAGGATGACTATAGATCGTAGTCAGGGTTCGTGTTTTGCTTGAATGGTGGCGTATGAGTCGGAAGAGTTCAAGGACACGCTTGATTCTACAACGGTATATATCACGCATCCGAGGCAAAGAAAGGAGGCAGTTTGGATCCGCAAGTTCATTACTGAGCTTGGGGTGGTTCCTAGCATAGCATATCCCATAGAGCTCTATTGTGACAACAATGGAGCGATTGCGCAGGCTAAGGAACCTTGCTCACACCAGCGGACCAAACACATACTACGCCGCTTCCATCTCATTCGAGAGATTATCGATAGAGGAGATATAAAGATTTGCAGAGTACCCACAGAGGCTAATATCGCAGATCCCTTGACCAAGGCTTTGGCACAGAAAAAGCATGATGGTTACACTAGGTCATTGGGTATTAGATACTATGGTGATTGACACTAGTGCTAGTGGGAGATTGTTAGTGAAAGCCCTAGAGTCAATCATGTGATGATTGTTGTATGGACTTTATTGTATGATATTCCTATTTATAAAGGCATGGTTATTATATTTACTTGTATTGGTGCCAAATTAACTAAGTATAATAACGTCCTTGAGTAGTAGGTTCTTATCTATATCAATCGATTGGTTAAATCGATAATGAGATGATATAGAGAACACTACTCTTAATCATTCCTAGTCAAGTATTAACATTCAGGGACAATGTTAATGCGTAGAGACTCGCATGTAAGTCAACACGATGACTTGATCTCACAAGTCATGGATATGAGATATCAAGTTGACACATGGTTATGCATTGGAGAATGTATACTGAATGACCCGCCATGAGAAAGTATCATGGATCATTATATGAGTGTCATATACTTTCCCATGTGACTATTAGTATGACTATTAGTTCTTGGACCTGAAGTCACCATGGTTACCTATATAAGGAGTTGCATACTTTGGCTTCGTCAAACGTCACCTGTAAATGGGTGGACTATAAAGGCGATTACTGGGTATGTAGCAAATTTTGTGGAGGGATGTGAGTGATGTAGATGGGATCTATCCCTCCTATATGACGGGAGTGACATCGTTATTCTTGATAGAGTGAGACCACGAAGTGCATGGTCATGCCCAAATGAGTCAATATGAGATATTGAGCTCATTTGATTAGAGTGAGTCTACTTGGAGTTCAAGATATAGATTGTACCGAGGATGACACGGTCTATACCTCAATTGGTCAATCTAGATGTCAAGGATAGAGGGACATATTCACATATTGTGAGAGTCACAATTAGTAGTCACAAAGGTGATGTTGGAGCTCAACATTCTTGTAACTTGGGTAGCAATGATGTGTTGCTAGATACCGCTCATTGCTTATATTCCTAAATCGGTTTAGGAGCATTGCCAACGTTACAAGAACCTATAGGGTCACACACAAAGGGCAATTAGGTAGAGATTAGGTTCATATGATGAACCATGAGGATTAGGTTCATGGGATGAACCAAATTGGATTAAGAGTAATCCAAATTGGACTAATTGAGTTAGACTCAATTTGATTCAAGTGTTGAATGAGTCTAATTTAGATTTGATTCATTGAGTCAATTTAAATTAATGAATAGAGATTCATTAAATCAAATTGACTTGAATCAAGTGGTTAGATTAGATCAACCATGAGAGATAAGAGGTCAAGTTTGACTTGACTTGAGAGGGAAGATGAATGGTCAATTTTGACTTGACCAATTGCCATGTCATGGTCACATGGCATGTGGGCCAGCCAATGATGATGTTCCACATCATCATGGACTTATCATGTGGTGCCACCTCATGAGGGAGACCAAGTTCCATTGGCTCTTGGAGTTACATCCATGCATGTAACCCCCACCCATTGAAGTGTCCGGCCACTATTCATCATGGTGTGAATTCATTTGGTGAGTAACTCCATCTTCTTCTTCCTTGGATCATCTTCCTCTCAAGCTCTCTCCCAATCCTCTACTTTGGTCGAAACTTCTAAGGAGTGCTAGCACACTCTAGGTTGTGTTTCTCCACCATTTGATGCTCCTTCATGGTTTTCTTCCTCCCCTTAGGGCATTGACTTTTATAATTCCTCTTTTGATGGCACTTGAAGCACACCACGTGCTCCTTGCTCTTGCTAATCAGGGCTCCGGCTTCATTGGTCTTTTCTTGAACTTTTGGTGCCAGTTGAGTCTTCTTGACTCTTTTAGGGAACTTACTCTTGTAATGTTTGGCTTCCCTACACTCAAAGCATATAATGTGATTTTTATTCTTAATTAAAATGCATGAGTTACCTAGGTAGGTAGAGGCGATAGGGGAGGTTCTTCACTTCTTCCAGAGGTGGATGCTTCCTCTAATTCTTCCACTTCTTCTACTGATCCGGATGTGGATTCCCTCTCAATCTTCGAATTCTCATGGGCATGAGAGGATGAGCATTCTTCCTCGGCTTCCTTCTCCACTTGTGCCCATTCGAAATTTTTGTGATATTTGACCAACTCATCCCACAACTCCTTAGTATCCCCATAGCTCCCTAATATAGACAAAATATCGTAAGGTATCAATTTTATTATCATTTTCATTACCTTAACGGTTGTCCTGAATTGTTGTCGTTGCTCCTCGGTCCATCTTGATTTTTCTATTAGCTTGTTGTCTTCATCCCTAGGTACCTCGAAACCATTCTCAATTATTAGCATCATATCAAAATTGATTTCGAAAAATATCTCCATTTTGTTCTTCCACCAAGAAAAATATCCTTCGAATTTTGGTGGGTGAATGTTGATGTTGGCCATTTGGTGTGCTTATCCCGACGATGAGTCCAATGATAAGAGCCTCACTCTGATACCATTTGTTGGAGATCGATGGCCCAGCTAGAAGGGGAAGAATAGCCTTTTGTTCGCTTGACGTAATTCGATCGTGTTTGCGAGTTTGTCTACAATTCTTGTTAGCGTAGCGGAAATAATGATAACAATAATAAAACACAACAATCACTCACAATACACAATCGATATAACGTGGTTCGGAACCTTAGGGTTCCTACTCCACGGGGCGAGCTCAACGAGCTTTAGTGATGCAGATACCACTAATAAAACTGTTAGTGAAAGCCCTAGAGCCAATCATGTGATGATTGTTGTATGGACTTTATTATATCATATTCCTATTTATAAAGGCATGGTTATTATATTTACTTGTATTGGTGCCAAATAACTAAATATAATAATGTTTTTGAGTAGTAGGTTCTTATCTATATCAATCGATTGGTTGAATCGTTATTGAGATGATATAGAGAACACTATTCGTATCATGGATAAATGGGTGGACGAGGGATGTGAGTGATGTAGATGGGATCTATCCCTCCTATATGACGGGGGTAACATCGATATTCTTGATAGAGTGAGACCATGAAGTGCATGGCCATGGCCAAATGAATCAATATGAGATATTGAGCTCATTTGATTAGAGTGAGTCTACTTGGAGTTCAAGATTTAGATTGTACCGAGGATGACACGGTCTATGCCTCGATTGGTCAATCTAGATGTCAAGGATAGAGGGAAATTGTCACATATTGTGAGAGTCACAAAGGTGATGTTGGAGCTCAACATTCTTGTAACTTGGGTAGCAATGATGTGTTGCTAGATACCGCTCATTGCTTAAGTTCCTAAATCGGTTTAGGGACTTTGCCAACGTTACAAAAACCTATAGGGTCACACACATAAGAGAAATTAGATGGAGATTAGGTTCATATGAGGAACCATGAGGATTAGGTTCATGGGATGAACCAAATTGGATTAAGATTAATCAAAATTAGACTAATTGAGTTAGACTCAAGTTGATTCAAGTGTTGAATGAGTCTAATTTAGATTTGATTCATCAAATCAATTTAAATTAAATGAATAGAGATTCATTAAATTAAATTGACTTGAGTCAAGTGGTTAGATTTGATCAACCATGGGAGATTAGAGGTCGAGTTTGACTTGACTTGAGAGGGAAGATGAAAGGTCAAGTTTGACTTGACCAAATGCCATGTCATGATGATGACTTGGCATGGTCGGCCAATGATGATTCTCCACATAATCATTGACTTTGTCAATTGGTGCCACATCATGAGGGACCCCAAGGGTCATGGCAGTTACATGCGTGCATTTAACCCCCTCTCCATGAAGTGGCCGGCAACTTCTTGATGAGGATGAATTGAATTTGGGTAACTCCATCTTCTTCTTCCTAGCATCATCTTCTTCCTTGGATGAATTTCCCTCAATCTCTCCCTCTCCTTCCTCATCTTGTCGAGATCTTCTAGGAGTGCTAGCACACTCAAGTTTGTCTCTTTCTCCACCTATTGCTTGTGTGGATACCAATAGAGGAGTGTGCACTTGACACTCTCGAGTTCCGGCGAACTTTTGGACGAGCGGGATAAGCGAAGGGCGTCGCTACGAGGGTAATGATCTCACCTCTTAGATCTAAGGTAGATCTAGGGTTTTTAGTAAGCACATACATGTTTTATTTTAATATATCTTCACACAGATCCGTGGCCGGGGATTCCGAGGTTTCTGCAACGCAAAAAGCAGTTTTTGTTGCTCGAAAAGACCCAACAGTGGTATCAGAGCCACGTGCGAAGCATGTATGTGTTTCATTTTTGTAATTTTTGTATTAGATATAAAAATTACAGATTTATATGTTTCTGTAAATTTCCTAATTTTATAGAATTTTTGGGTATTTTTCTCAAAGAGTCGAAGCAACGAGTGTTGGGACACTTGTAGGCTTCAACCGTCGAGAAAAACTCTCCGAAACGGCGAGTTCTCTCTTTAGGTTTTTGGGACAGCGACTTAAGTCGCTGTAGGATCGCAGTAGGGATACTCGCAAAGTTAATTTTGCGAGTATGGGCGCTGTCCCTATCCCCGAAAGGGGCTTTGTCCCACGATCGCGCCCGGAAACCGCTTAGCAGGACCGTTACGGAGAGGTGACTCATTAATTTGAAAAAAAAATTAGAAAAAATTATAGAAATTTCTGTAAAAAAATAAATAATTTAGAATTATGTATAATTCTGTCATTGTCATGGCCCAATGACCCCAATTTGATTGGATTATGTGTGTTGTAATTCATAATACGGCTTGCGTGCCATTTTGTGGTTGTGCGTGTTGTATAGTGTATGCGACCTGCGCGTCGTACCTCTTCTTTTGATATTCTAGTTGTAAATAGTTTTAGACTCGAATGTAACTCGAGTTTCATATTTCTAATGTACAAAATGGAGCGGTGGAAAGTCCACACGAAGACGAGATTACGAGAAGGGTGACGACGACACATGGCGGTCAAAGGAAGCGCTTGGAGAAGCCGCTAGCCTTAGGTTGACCGTCCGATCTTCTCATTGGCTTGAGAAGATCGTAGTAGGGCCATGACTATATCACATTTAATTATATATATATATATATATATGTTGATATATATATATATATATATATATATATACTTAATTGATTTTGCTTGTATGTATGTGATGCATGCTAGTAGAATAATGCTTGTATGTATATGATGCATGCTAGGATAATTTTCTTGTATGTATATGATGCATGCTAGAATAATGAATGTATGTATGTGATGCATGCTAATATAGGATAATAAAGGCCTAAATGCGTATAAGATACACATTACGATTAGATTAGATCATAATCGAATCAACTCAAAAATGCCTACCGAGCCTTGATACCCATCACTACCTCGATCATTTGTTGTTGTTGAATCTGCCAAAGCAGAGCAACGCATATTATCTTGGTAGGGTGCGGAGGGACAATCTTGGTCCCGCCTATCACGCTTGGGTTAGAGTAAGCTCAATTAGATTGAGCAAAACTAGTTAAACTCAATTGGATCGAGTAGAACTATAGGCATATTCCAATCGTTGGAAAGATAGGTTAAGATCGCATTTACACTAAATCTTGGGCGATTTAGCCAAAGCTAACTCAAGGTCTTTTGTAAATGTGGGTCTTGATCCTATAAACAAGAGTTGCATAGAGATGTAATCGGTAATGTGTTACCCACCGATCGTACTAAGTCTTGGGCGATTTAGCCAAAGCTAACTCAAGGCTTAGTATGATGTGGATCTTGTCCCACAAGAATTATAGCTAGTTTGTATGAATCTAGTAATGTGGTTTGACCACATCAATAACTCGATTCTACAAAATTCCTATAATTTAGTGGGAGCATCATTTGATTAAAGGCCTAATTAAATGATAAAAGGAATATGATATTAATTCTCTGCATTGTGTATGTTGTAGATTACTATGTCGACAAACACGAACACTCTCTCCCTACGTTCTATCCTTGAGAAGGACAAGCTCAATGGAGCAAATTTCCTGGATTGCACAGAACACGAGAATTGTTCTCACCCAAGAAAGGAAGTCAGACGCCCTGAGCAGCCCATTCCGAGGTCACCTCCCGCCTTTGCCTCAATCGATGACAAAGATGCTTACAAGAAGCATCAAGATGATGCATTAGATGTGTCATGTCTTATGCTCGCGACCATGAACTCTGAGCTTCAGAAGCAACACAAGTTCATGAATGCTTATGATATGGTTGGACATCTTCGTCAACTATATCAAGGACAAGCTAGGCATGAGAGATATGAAGTCTCTAAGGCATTATTTGGGTCCAAAATGCAAGAAGGGACTCCCGTAGGTACATATGTACTCAAGATGATTGGGTACGTAGAGAACCTACAAAGGCTGGGATTCCCACTTGGCCAAGAGCTGGCCACTGACCTGATCTTGCAATCTTTGCCACAAGCCTTCAATCAATTTGTCATGAATTATAACATGAATGAAATTGATAAGCCATTGCCTGAAATACTCAGCATGTTGAGAACTGCTGAGCTTAACCTTAAGAAGGGAAAATCTGACACCATTTTGATGGTGCAAAAGAAGAAAGGCAAGGGCAAGCCTAAAGGTAAGGGAAAGTCCCAAAGCCAAGGGCAAAGGCAAAGAACTTAAACCCAAAGGAGGGGTAGCCAAGGAAGGGGCTTGCTTCCACTGCAAGGAAGCTGGACACTGGAAGCGTAACTGCAAAGCTTACCTGGAAGATCTTAAGAAGAAAAGAAGTGAGACTTCTACTTCAGGTATAAATGTTATAGAAGTCAATCTATCTATTTCTTCATCATGGGTATTAGATATCGGATGTGCATCTCACATTTGTACCAATGTGCAAGCGCTGAGAAATAGCAGGGCATTGACAAAGGGCGAGGTGGACCTACGAGTAGGCAATGGAGCAAGGGTTGCTGCTGTTGCTGTAGGAACTTATGATCTATCTTTGCCCTCTGGGTTTGTACTAGAATTAGATGAATGTTGTTATGTGCCTGCCTTAACTAAGAACATCATTTCAGTTTCTTGTTTGGACAAGAAAGGTTTTTCATTTATAATAAAGAACAAATGTTGTTCAGTTTATTTAAATGATATGTTCTATTGTAGTGCACCTCTAATGAACGGACTCTACTTTCTAGACTTAGAGAGCCCTATCTATAACATAAGTACCAAGAGGTTCAAGTCAAATGAGTTGAACCAAACCTATCTCCGCTAGGTCACATAAATGAGAGTCACTTATCTCAGCTCCATAAGGATGGGCTGCTAGACTCATTTGATTTTGAATCATATGAGACATGTGAGTCTTGCCTTTTAGGCAAGATGACCAAGACTCCCTTTAGTGGACACAGCGAAAGAGCAACAGATTTGTTAGGACTTATACATAGTGATGTATGTGGTCCTTTCAATGTTGCTGCTAGAGGTGGTTATAGGTACTTCATTACATTTACTGATGACTTCAGTAGATATGGTTATGTGTATCTCATGACACACAAATCAGAATCCTTTGAAAAGTTCAAAGAATTCAAGAATGAAGTACAAAACTAGCTTGGCAAGAGTATTAAGATACTTCGATTAGATCGAGGTGGAGAATACCTTAGCCATGAGTTTCGTGACTATCTAGTTGAGTGTGGGATTCTATCCTAACTCACTCCTCGTGGAACACCACAGTGGAATGGTGTATCCGAAAGGAGGAATCGTACCCTATTAGATATGGTACGATATATGATGAGTCACACAGATCTTCCTATATCCTTTTGCGGATATGCTCTAGACACAGCAGCCTTTACCCTTAACCGTGTACCATCCAAGGCTGTGATAAAGACACCATATACGATATGGACAGGGAGAAATCCCATGATGTCTTTCATGAGGATTTGGGGTTGTGAGGCTTACGTTCGACGTCAAGTCTCAGACAAACTGGGGCCCAAATCCGATAGGTGCTATTTTGTTGGATATCCCAAGGATACAAAGGGATATTACTTCTACATTCCCAGTCAGCATAAAGTGTTTGTGGCAAAGACTGGAGTTTTTCTAGAAAGGGATTTTGTTTCTAGAAAAACTAGTGGGAGTACCTTCGATCTTGAAGAAATTCAAGATAAGGACCATAGCACTGAGGCCTTGATGGAGGTTGAATAGGAACCACAAAGTGTTGTGGGTGATGAGGTTGTTGCACAAGGAGTTATGGAACAACCACCTGTTCATGTAGACCTACCTCTTCGCAGATCTGATAGGGTACGTTGTCAGCCTGAGAGATACTCATTTCTCTTGTCTGACCATGATGACGTAATGCTCATTGAGAATGAGCCTACCTCTTATCAGGAAGCTGTGATGAGCCCAGATTCTGAGAAATGGATAGAGGCCATGAGATCCGAGATGGAATCCATGTACACCAACCAAGTATGGACTTTGGTTGATCCACCTGAAGGGGTCAAACCCATTGGGTGTAAGTGGGTCTTTAGGAGAAAGACTGACATGGATGGACTTAAGCATACCTATAAGGGCCGATTGATGGCTATGGGTTTCAAGCAAATTCATGGTATTGACTATTATGAAACCTTTTCTCCAGTGGCGATGTTTAAGTCCATTCGGATCTTGCTTGCTATTGTAGCATACCACGATTATGAGATCTGGCAGATGGATGTCAAAACCGCATTTCTGAATGGAAACTTACTCGAGGATGTGTACATGACACAACCCGAGGGTTTTGAAGATCCACAACATACTGGGAAGGTATGCAAGCTGCAAAGGTCCATTTATGGGCTAAAGCAAGCTTCTCGGAGTTGGAATCTTCGATTCGATGATGCGATCAAACAGTTTGGTTTCATCAAAAATGAAGATGAACCCTATGTCTACAAGAGGGTTAATGGGAACACAGTTGTCTTCCTTTTATTGTATGTGGATGACATACTGCTCATTGGGAATGACATCCCTTCGCTACAGTCTGTGAAGACTTGGCTGGGGACGTGCTTCTCAATGAAGGACTTAGGTGAAGCAGCCTGTATTCTAGGCATTAAGATCTATAGAGATAGATCTAAGAGATTGCTTGGCCTAAGTCAGAGTATATACATTGATACGGTATTACTTCGTTTTGCCCTGCAGAATTCCAAGAAAAGACTTCTGCCGATGTCACATGGTGTGAGTCTTTCAAAGACTCAAAGTCCCTCTTCTAGAAAGGAGAGAGATTGCATGGATAAGATCCCTTACGCATCTTATATAGGATCTATCATGTACGCCATGCTATGTACTCATCCTGATGTCTCGTATGCTTTGAGCATGACGAGTAGATACCAGTCAGATCCAGGTGAGCGTCACTGGATAGCAGTCAAGAATATTCTTAAGTACTTGAGAAGGACTAAAGAATATTTATTGATATTTGGAGGCGATGAGGAGCTAGTTGTAAGGGGTTACAGCGATGCCAACTTCCATACTGACCAGGATGATTATAGATCACAGTCAGGGTTCGTGTTTTGCTTGAATGGTGGCACTGTGAGCTGGAAGAGTTCCAAGCAGGACACAGTTGCTGATTCTACAACAGAGGCTGAATATATCGGTGCTTCCATCTCATTCGAGAGATTATCGATAGAGGAGATGTGAAGATTTGCAGAGTACCCACAGAGGCTAATATCGCAGATCCCTTGACCAAGGCTTTGGCACAGAAAAAGCATGATAGTCACACTAGGTCATTGGGTATTAAATACTACGGTGATTGACACTAGTGCTAGTGGGAGATTGTTAGTGAAAGCCCTAGAGCCAATCATGTGATGATTGTTGTATGGACTTTATTATATCATATTCCTATTTATAAAGGCATGGTTATTATATTTACTTGTATTGGTGCCAAATAACTAAATATAATAATGTCCTTGAGTAGTAGGTTCTTATCTATATCAATCGATTGGTTGAATCGTTATTGAGATGATATAGAGAACACTATTCTTAATCATTCCTAGTCGAGTATTAACATTCAAGGACAATGTTAATGCGTAGAGACTAGCATGTAGGTCAACACGATGACTTGATCTCACAAGTCATGGATATGAGATATCAAGTTGACACATGGGTATGCATTGGAGAATGTATACTGAATGACCCGCCATGAGAAAGTATCATGGATCGTTATATGAGTGTCATATACTTTCTCATGTGGCTATTAGTATGACTATTAGTAACCTGAAGTCACCATGGTTCCCTACATAAGGAGTTGCATACTTTGGCTTCGTCAAACGTCACCCGTAAATGGGTGGACTATAAAGGCGATTACTGGGTATGTAACAAATTATGCGGGGGGATGTGAGTGATGTAGATGGGATCTATCCCTCCTATATGACGGGGGTGACATCGATATTCTTGATAGAGTGAGACCACGAAGTGCATGGCCATGCCCAAATGAATCAATATGAGATATTGAGCTCATTTGATTAGAGTGAGTCTACTTGGAGTTCAAGATTTAGATTGTACCGAGGATGACACGGTCTATGCCTCGATTGGTCAATCTAGATGTCAAGGATAGAGGGACATTGTCACATATTGTGAGAGTCACAAAGGTGATGTTGGAGCTCAACATTCTTGTAACTTGGGTAGCAATGATGTGTTGCTAGATACCGCTCATTGCTTATGTTCCTAAATCGGTTTAGGGACATTGCCAACGTTACAAGAACCTATAGGGTCACACACATAAGAGCAATTAGATGGAGATTAGGTTCATATGATGAACCATGAGGATTAGGTTCATGGGATGAACCAAATTGGATTAAGAGTAATCCAAATTAGACTAATTGAGTTAGACTCAAGTTGATTCAAGTGTTGAATGAGTCTAATTTAGATTTGATTCATCAAATCAATTTAAATTAAATGAATAGAGATTCATTAAATTAAATTGACTTGAGTCAAGTGGTTAGATTTGATCAACCATGGGAGATTAGAGGTCAAGTTTGACTTGACTTGAGAGGGAAGATGAAAGGTCAAGTTTGACTTGACCAAATGCCATGTCATGATGATGACTTGGCATGGCCGGCCAATGATGATACTCCACATCATCATTGACTTTGTCAATTGGTGCCACATCATGAGGGAGACCAAGGGTCATGGGAGTTACATGCATGCATGTAACCCCCTCTCCATGAAGTGGCCGGCAACTTCTTGATGAGGATGAATTGAATTTGGGTAACTCCATCTTCTTCTTCCTAGCATCATCTTCTTCCTTGGATGAATTTCCCTCAAGCTCTCCCTCTCCTTCCTCATCTTGCCGAGATCTTCTAGGAGTGCTAGCACACTCAAGTTTGTCTCTTTCTCCACCTATTGCTTGTGTGGATACCAATAGAGGAGTGTGCACTTGACACTCTCGAGTTCCGGCGAACTTTTGGACGAGCGGGATAAGCGAAGGACGTCGCTACGAGGGTAATGATCTCACCTCTTAGATCTAAGGTAGATCTATGGTTTTTAGTAAGCACATACATGTTTTATTTTAATATATCTTCGCACGGATCCGTGGCCGAGGATTTCGAGGTTTCCGCAACGCAAAAAGCGGTTTTTGCGGCTCGGAAAAACCCAACAAAAACTCCTTCTCACCTTGTACAAGCAATTACAACATTAATACAAAAATGTACAAGCAAATACAAAGACAATAATGAAATATAAGTAAAGAAAACTTTACAATAATTGATTTGAACTCTTGCTTGTTGCTTGCATTGTTTTGCTCTTGAAGATCTAGAATGCAGCAGTAATTCCCCTTCAAAATCTCTTCAAAAGTTGCTGTAAAATCCTCCAACTCGAGCTCCTTTTATAATCTGCATCGAGCTGATTTCGTGCCTAGCAGTGAATTGCCATAAGGCCCCAATCGACTGCCCTTGTAGCCGTTGTCCCACAATGGCTCAATCCATACTTGAAGCACTCCAACGGATACACTAGTAGTCAACTACCATTACCACCAGTCGACTGCCAACCTCGTAGTCAACTGATCAGTCGGCTACCAAGAGTTTTATGCTCGTGACCAAGACCATCAGTCAACTGCCCTCCATGGCAGTCGACTGCTCAAGGCCAGTTGACTACCCAAAGTTGGCAGTTGACTTCCAAGGCCATGTAGCCATAGTCAATCGCCAATCGACTCACAACAGTTTGACTGGTAAGAATACCAGTCGACTGATACACCTCATCCATGAGGTTTAACCCAATAGACCACCCTTAGCCTAGACCTAAGCCTTCTAGTCACCTCCACCAGCCTTACGCCTCTCGGATCCCTCCAAGTTATCCATGACTTGTTCATCTATA
The DNA here is from genome assembly GCA_025175895.1 of Wurfbainia villosa. Classification (NCBI taxonomy): domain Eukaryota; kingdom Viridiplantae; phylum Streptophyta; class Magnoliopsida; order Zingiberales; family Zingiberaceae; genus Wurfbainia; species Wurfbainia villosa. The sequence continues at coordinate 67,043,551 of CM046001.1, forward strand.
CGCTAGCCTCTAGGTGCTTCCCTCAACTATTGTCATGCTACCCGGGTCTATACTGCCAAGACTACACACTTGGACTTTCCATGGCAACTCCATGTTGGACTTTCCCAATACCAACTCCATGTTGGACTTTCCATGCCAAGGCTATACACTTGGACTTCCCATGCCAACTCCATGTTGGATTTTCTATGCCAAGGCTACACACTTGGACTTCCCTTGCCAACTTCATGTTGGACTTTCCAATTGCCAAGCCCCATGCTTGGACTTTCACCACCAAGGCTACACACTTGGACTTACGTGGCCAAGGGTACACACTTAGACTTTCCATGATAATTTCATTGTCATACATTTTTTCAAACATCAAAATACCGCCCGAGTCAAACTCGAGTCTGGTCAATCGTAACCTGGGTCGATTGCAACAATAGCCTCTACTTGTCACTTCATTGTGTTGGTCCACTTGTTACAGTCCTTGAACTTTCCTTCTTCATTAGTCAGTAGATTGAACCCCGTCCGAATAACAATCCACATGTCGACTTGGGTCTTAAGAGAGCACTCCATCTGACCCTTCCAATAACGGAAGTCATCTCCATTAAAGAACAGAGGTCGGACAGTGTTGTACCCCTCAATATGGGCCATTGATTATCTTGAAAAACAAAAATACAAACAAAAAAAAAGTTCCAAGACTTGGTCTTGGATTAGTTATACATGAAATAACGATAAACAATAAATAAAAAGAGAAATAAAAAGCTAAGCAAAAAACTAAACACTTACAACCTTCGATGTCCCCGAAAAGATATTAAAGATGTGTAGATCTTCGAGAGAGCTTCGATTCAGTGGGTAGCACATTTTGTGGGTCCACTTATATCAAAAGTTATGCCCATTTTACCATCAACTACTACAGAAGCGATTAGCTTGGTTATATAACTTTAGATACTTGCAAACACACAAACAAAAAATAAAGTACCAAGACTTGGTCTTGGATTAGTAGTGCGGGAAGTAAAAAACTTAACCAAAGAATAAAGAAAAAGAAAATAAAGAAAAATGCTAGACCGGTGGTTGCACCAAATCTGAGCGCCCTCGCTCTAATACCAAATGTTGGATCGATAAAGACGCTAGAGGGGGGTAATAGCGTATTTGAAAAACTTTCTTTTCCATTTAAAAAACTTTGTAAACACATCGGAAACATGAAAATAAAAAAAAAAACAAAAGACACAAGGGCTTTTTACTTGGTTCACAACTAACCGGCTGCTAATCCAAGGCCATGCGATCCTTGATCACTTCCAAAGGGCAAACACTAAAAATTTCTTCCTCGTTGGAGGCAAGAGGCAAACGATTACAAAAATGAGGTAGAGGAAGAGCTAACAAACCTACCTCTCATCTTAGCAAGCAATAAGTAATAAATAAAACTTAAACAAAGTACCGACATAAAATATGAATGAGACAAGCTTTTTGCCGGCATTACGACGTTGTTGCAAGAACTTGGAGTGATAGAGCACTTGAGACCATTTTGTTAATGACTGAAGGGTGCCTAACCCCTTATTTTATAGCTTTTTCAAACCCTAGCTCATTGAGATCCATACCTGAGTCAAACAAGCTTATCATCCCTCATTTTGTAGCTCTTATCTTGACTTTCTTCGAAGTGAAGCTTTCATCAGTCGACTGATGGTGATCCAGTCGACTGCCCTTTTTCTCTAGTCGACTAATGGCTTGAATAATCACCTACATCACATGGTTAGTACAAGAACTATATAGTGAAAAACACGATGGTCCTGTACCATCCGATCTCGACTTAGGCCTTCCTCCGAAAGTCTTAGTCGGATCATCGCCTATAGATGCCCCCGTATTGAGGACGGACCTGTCCTCTCTGCACAAAGTTCTTACCTTCCTTATCTTTGGTCCTTCTGACTTGCCTCTTAGCTTTCGATCACATGACCACCAAGGTTCCTCAACTTTTCGAGATTCTCCTAGCGTCTTTTGACTTGGTTAACCGACCACCGAGATTTCTCATCCTATTGAGATTCTCCTTGTGTCCATTCATTCGACTGTCGAGGTTTCTCGACTTCCTGAGATTCTCCTGCCGTCTTTGACCTTAGCAAAGCCTAATACATTACTTGCACACTCATCATAATATATGAGATAACAAAATAGCTTAACTTTGAATCTTTGTCATTATCAAAACCTAGGTTCGATTATCTGGTGCCCCTGCACCAATAGTAACTTCAGAATTTGATCTACTTGGCTTGTTTTCGACCATCCTTTTTGCATCTTTCCTCATAAACCTCTTCTTTTTGTTGAACATTTCCCTTACCATATTTATCATCTCCTCTTCTCCGTTTGAATCCAATTCCGATTCGTCTTTGGACTCAAGTTTTGGTTTTGATTTCTTTCCTTCTTTGATTTTGTTCGGACCTGCAATTAAAGCTATACCATTCTCAGTTTGACTCGAATTAGCTTGTTAATGCAATTCTAATTCATAGAATAAATCATCTAATTTAATTATTGAGAGGTCTCTATATAGCTTGTATGCATCTACAATTGAGGCCTACAAGTTGTTCCGGAGAAATGCTTTGAGTGCATATCTAATTATATTCCGGGTTTCTACTTAATGGTCGATTAAATGAAGACCATTTAGAATGTCTTTAAACCTAGTATGAAGTTGACTCGCAATTTCTCCGTTTAACATTTTACAATTAAAAAGCTTATTTAGTAACGTATCCCTTTTTGCTATTATAGAGTCACTAGTTCCTTCATGCAATTCAATTAATTTTTTTCATATTTATTTAGAATTTTCAAATGGCCCGACTCGATTTAGCTCTTCTTTTGCAAGTCTGCATTGCAAAGTGTTTAAAGTCTTGTAATCGATTTCGAACTTTTTCTTAACTTCTACGATCCATTTCTCCAGATCTAATAACTCTTCCGAGTCATTAATCAGAGCTATGAACCCTTTCCTAATACCAAACAAAACATCTAGGTCGGTTTTGAGGAAGCACTCCATTCGCCTCTTTCAATAACTAAAGTCCTCTCCATTAAAGAGGGGAGGAGTGAACGGTGTTATAACCTTCCTAATATAACATAGATAAAATTTGGTAAAAATTAAACTAAGACTATAGTTTATGCAATACTAAAATAAAGAAAATTTTCTTCTTGCTCAATTCGGTGGTTGCACGAATTTCAAGTGCCCCCGCTATGATAATAATTGTAGGATCATTGTTTTCGATAGAGAGGGGATGAATCTCAGAATTAGAAATTTTCTTTTTAAATCTTTTTAAAACTATTTTCTAAATCAAAGTTAAATGCAACATAAATGAAATGAAGACAAATTATTTTTTACTTGGTTCAAAATCCGAACTGGATTGCTATTCCAAGGCCCATAACCCCTTCTAGGGTTACCTCATTGGGCAATTCACTACATCCCTCCGAATAAAAAACTATCAATCTCAGAGGGTTTTCACTTTACAATGATTGAAGGGAAAGATAATATACTACCTTTCCTTGTAAATGAAAGTACAAAAGCAAATACAAAAATAAAGTATACCGACAACTTTGAGATGCGGAATGAAGCTCGGTTGTCGAAGTTGCAGGATTTTGTGAAAGAGTTCATAAACGATGATGTAGCACACAAAAGAAGGAATGAGAGCAAGAATGTATATTTTTTTCGAAGCTGCCTCAACTCTACTTTATAAGTTGATCCCAAGTGCTTGGACCACCTCCCAGCCGCCTCTATATCAGCTCGTTGGTATGGCAACTTAGCCTTTCGCAGCGCCTGGACCTAGTACAAGTGACTCCAAGTCATTCTTATCCGCTCTGATGCAATTCTAGAATTTTCTGATCCCAGACACCTAGACATGGTCTAGTTGCCTAGAGTACCTATCATCTCGGTCACACAATCTCCAACGATCGCCAGCTTGCCTTGCCAACTTGGCATCCCAAGCGCCGAACTCGGTCTAGTCGACTGGACCTTGAGGCACCTGGACCCTGTCGAGTCACTTGGAGACCTGCAACATAGAGTTAGCCAAATAATAAATATAAATAAATCAATAATAGTAATACTGTCTGATCTCAACTTCAGAGTCAAAGTCTAGCCCTTCGTCAAATCGACGCTTACCTATGTCCTCAGTTTGGTCTCACCTCTCCACTCGAGAGCTCAATTGCCAAACATCTGGTCTTCTCGACCTGTTTGGACTTACCTTGTCTGACGTCCGATCTTGACCCACCAAGTCTTCCTTCCAGCTGTTCGATCTTCCTGACCTAGTTGATCTTCCTACCAGATGTCCGATCTTCCTGACCTATCTGGATTTCCTGTCTGGTGTCCGATCCTCTTGATCTGCCAACACTTCTATCTGGTATCCGATCTACTGGCCTACTAGGACTTCCAACATAATGCCTAGTATTCAGTCAACCTGATGTACTAGGAATTTGATGCACACAAATGCGACCTCAAATCTCGCGACGGAGATTGTCGAGGACTCAAAGCGCGCGCTCGCGCTCAACGCCCGCAAGTGCACGGATGTCGTCAAGTAATAAAGATTATCCATCCCACAGGGACTGGGATTCGAATACCAATATACTCAGTGGTTGTAATTGTTCAGACGTAACTCTAAGAGGTTTTGGTTGCTGAGGACTGTTGGTGGACTTTACTCTATACGGTGTCACATGGAGGAGGAAAGGAGTGTGCTGAGGTCTTCAAAGGTAATTCTAGGACTTTGTGTTAGGATCCTTGGAACGCTAGAGGGGGGGTGAATAGCGTCGTGCTCGTACGTTGATGGAATTCGTTCACGTTCATCTACAAACTTCGTTAGCGCGTAGCGGAATAATAATAAAGCAATAATGAAATAGACAAACACAATTACACCAATACACAAGTATGTAACGTGGTTTGGAACCGAATGGTTCATACTCCACGAATCGGGCTCGTAAGAGCCCTAGCGATGCAAACTCGCACTACTAATCTAATAAACTCCTTCTCGACAACAAGTCGGAGGTAGAGAAATCTCGTACAATGAATTACAACAAGTAATACAAAGTAAACAAGCAAATACAAGTGAAAATGTAAAGAATACTTTACAAACTAGGGTTTTGAGCGGTTGCTTGTCGGTTGCTTGGATGAGCTTGAAGGACCCTGAAATGCACCTGCAAATCGCCTTCAAATTGCCTCACCAAATCTCCCAAAGAATCAATGCAAAAATCCTCCATGAGCTCCTCTTTTTAACCTGTATCGGGCTGGATTTCCGCCGATCAGTCGACTGCCATAAGTCACCAGTCGACTGATGCCACTATTGTCGTGAGACAACGGCTAGATCCACACTGAAAAAGTTCCAACGGGACTCTCATCAGTCGACTACCAACATTGGCAGTCGACTGCCAATGCCCGTAGCCGACTACCTAGTCAGCTATGGAGCATTTTGTGCTCGCGACTAAACCATCAGTCGACTGCCATCCATGGCAGTCGACTGCCATCAGTTGACTGATCCAATGATCAGTCGACTGCCAAGGCTTTTTCAGCCTTAAGCGGCAGTCGAGCACTTAGTCGACTCACGCCATTCGAACTGGCCATAGTGTCAGTCGACTGCCAACCTCAAACATGAGATTTTAACTCAAGTATGGTGTCCCCATACTTGCTAGACCACCCTTAGCCTAGACCTAAGCCTTCTAGCCACCTCCATCAGCCTCACACCTCTCGGATCCCTCCAAGTCATCCATGACTTGTTCATCCATCGCGCTAGCCTCCAGGTGCTTCCATCGGCTATGTCATGCTAACAGTGTCTACACCGCCAAGGCACATTTGGACTTTACGCCGCCAACCATTGGACTTAAGCTGCCAAGACTCCCGCTTGGACTTTACGCCGCCAACCATTGGACTTAAGCTGTCAAGACTCCTGCTTGGATTTTATGCCGCCAATATCAAACCCCCTTGGACTTCTCATATGCCAAGACTCAAGCTTGGACTTTCCCTTGCCAACCCATGTTGGACTTTCCATGCCAAGAGCCATGCTTGGACTTTTCCTTGCCAAGTGTCCCACTTTGACTTTCCCAATGCCAAGTGTCCCACTTGGACTTTCCATGCCAAGTATCCATGACTTGGACTTTACCATAATCACATGGTCAACCCTAGTCAACCATTAAAATCTTCCTCGAGTCAAACTCGAGTCCGGTTAATTATAACCGACATTAATGTCAAACATCAATGTCAACTCACTTTGTCAAACATAGTATGTCAAACATCAAAACATCACTCGAGTCAAACTCGAGTCTGGTCAATCGTGACCTGGGCAGATTGCACCAACAATCTCCCCTTTTTTTATGTTTGACAAAACAAACCTTGAGTTAGGCCCCTAACTCAAATTCCCTTACTAATTTCCCAAATTGGTAATTTTACTCTCTCCCCCTTTTTGACTAACATCAAAAGGTTTACTCTCCAAGGAGGTCAATGTCTCATATCCAATGAGATCTTACAATCTCCCCCTTGGTCCAAAGATACCTAGGATGCCTACCATCTTCCTAGTGATAAGTCTCATATCACTCAAGAGAGGCAATCCTATACACTCTCCCAATTTCCAAATTGGGTATCTCAAAATCCCATTTTCCCCCTCATGAGGAAAAATACCATTCATCATCCCATGATGGATACCTCCCCCTAAAGGCTTGCTCCCCCTAGACCATTGCACCAACAATGTCCTTGGGAAGTCCCTAAGCCAATAAGAACTCTAGACCATTAAAAATAAGGTTCAAAGTTCAAACATGAACTTTCCCACCCTTAAATTTGATACATCACCCTAACACCTTTCTTAATCGATATCCAATGAATTTTCACCCTTTATAATGTTTCCCAAAGCATATCCTAGGGTTAGGAGTGGTTAGGGAACATTACCATGGCTGAAAATGGGCTAAACAACCTTGTTTTTCCCGAAATCAGCTTGGCAGTCGACTACTTACAGTTATTAGTCAAACTGCCCTCCATCGGTCAACTGATAACTGAAATTCCCGAGTTTCAACTATCAGAATCGAATTTTAAAAAAATCATAAGTAATTCTACGTATTTTGAAAATTCATATGTACATTACTTATAAGAAATACAATGGGTGAAAATTATTTTACCCATAAAATATCAAAATTGATACAAAATTCAAAAGTGAAGAAAAACTTCAATGTTTTAGCTCACTTTGTATCAACTTCATCAATGGTGATTGCTATCAAAAAATAGACTTCACCAAGGTTTTCTAAATTGATTTTTAAAATGTTTTTTGAAAACCTATATTGGATCATATTCCTTGGGATTAATGTACATGACTTATACACAAGCTTTTCCAATGATCCATCATTGAAATAAGATGTGTTTTAGTTCATCTAGATGCAAAAACTATGCACCTTGAACTTAACTCATATCCTAGCATCTCACATGTATCTAGGGTGTATAAAATATACATACATGTCAATTTAATGTGAGATGTGGGTTTTGGTTCATATAATCTAGGGTTTCATGCACTTTTCTAAGGCAACTCTACTTGATTCCCTTATAAATGGGACTCCAAGTCATGTCATTGTCCTTAAATCAATTTCAATCAAATTATCTTAAATGCATGAATGATTATGGCATTAGAGATGATATAAATAAACACATGCTCATAATCATGATGTCATGGCATAAGATATAATCTAAAAATACATGACATTTATCCTTAATCCTAAACATGATCATGACATATAAATGATGAAAATAAACATGATGTCATGTCATGGCATATGGAAAATCAAACCATGGAAAATAAGATATAAAGGTATATAATACCTAAATTTTAATATTAATTGCCATTTGTTGAGATTAAGTTCATTTTGCCATAAAGCCTAATTATCTCCCAAGTGTGCCAAAAACTCAAAATTGCACACTATGACTCTAAACCCTAAGTTGTGCCAATTTGATCAATTTATCAAAATTCTCAAATAATATTGGCACATTCTAAAATCCTTTAGGATTTAAAATCAACCCTATTTTCAAGGTATCCATAACCTTGAAAATAACCTAAAATGTCAACTTTGCTATGGTTGAGTTAACTACCCATCCAATCAAAGTTGGCACATCCTAAACCCATCTAGTGTGAATCAATCATGCTCTTAGGAACCCAAAACCTATTTGAACTCCTAGGATTAATTAGGTATTCCTTAAGGATGACCTCCCTAGTTACCTTTCTAATGACTCTTCTAGGCTTGTTAGCCTTGGTCATTGTGGTCTTGCCATGGTTAACCTTAGGGATTGCCTCCCTAGTAACCTTCTTAGTGGCCACCCTAGGTTTCTTCGAAACCCTAGCCACTAGGCACTTACCATAGTTACTCTTAGGGATAACTTCCCTAGTAGCCTTGGTCTTCCTAGACCTAGTTTGTGTTCTATAATCAAATGGAACACTATTATAATCCACCTTAGGCTTAGGTTTGTGACCCAAACCATTCTTGCCCTTGGTTGACTTTTGTTTCTTGGGTCCTAGATGTTGACTTTGAGATTTTGACCCTTGACTTTGACCATTAGACCCTTGAAATTGATTTTGCATCTTATTGAAGGTCATTTCTAATTTCTCAAGCCTTGATCTCAAGGCTTGGTTTTCTAATTCTAATTGCCCAATTTTAGAATTTTGATTTAATCCTTGGGCATGGTTCTTTCTAGGAATATGCCTAGTCCATTTAGGGTTGAGACCTAGATGCTCTTGTACCTTTCTAATGGTCTCCCTAGGTAGGATTTGTCTAGAATTGTTTGACCTAGGAAGGATGTTTCTAGGGACATTAGTCCCAAATTTCTCCTTCTTTGAAAGGTAGACATTTTTAGCTCCTAAATAAAATCCCCTATGTCTAGCATGCTCTTTGTGATAAATAGCAAGATTGCTAAAATTATTTCCATCATGCTTTTTACTATAATTTAAGGAACGAGCATTGTTTAAATATACCTTAGGGTTTGCCCTAGAGGCTCCCCCTACTTGTGATGTTTCATCTTATCCCTTCTTCTTCCCCCTTGGGCATTGACTCCGGTAATGCCCTTTTGAATTGCACTTGAAGCATATGACATGCTCCTTGCTCTTTTGACTTTGGGCACCGGCATCCTTGACCTTTGGCGCCGGTGGACTTTTCTTGACCCTCTTTGGGCACTTGCTCTTATAGTGCCCAATTTCCCTACACTCAAAGCAAATTATATGATTTTTGTTTAAAACCAAATTGCTCGAGTTACCTAGGGTGGTGGTGAAGTTCTCTTGAGCTTGCTCTTCCTCTCTACCGGATGTAAATGATTCTTCTTGTTGCTCCGGTGTTGAGGATGCTTTAATCTCCTCCCCCTCAAACCTAGAGGTGGAGGTCTCTTCTAGTTCTTCCACCTTCTCTTCCACCGATCCGAAAGTTGACTCCCTATCAACTTCCGAATCCTCACTTGCTCGTGAGGATGATGATGATTCTTCCTCGGCTTCTTCCTCTTCTTGAGCCGATGAATATTCTTCTTCTTCTACTTGTCCCAAGTGAGGCTTCTCATGGAACTTGGCCAATTTGTCCCATAGCTCCTTGGCATCTTGAAATTCACCTAACTTGCACAAGACATCATTAGGTATCAAATCTTCTAAAAGTTTTGTTACCTTGACTTTGGTCTTGAACCTTTGGCGTTGCTCTTGGGTCCACCATTTTAACTTGAGGACATCTCCCTTCTTGTCCCTAGGAGGTTCAAAGTCTTCCATGATGATGAACCAATTCTATATGTCCATCATCAAGAAATTCTCCATTCTAGCCCTCCACGCCAGAAAATCCTCTTGATCGTAAGGTGGCAGTGTGTGGATGTCCCATCCTAGCTTGTCCTTGAATTTCATCTTTCCCTCTAGTGTGCTCCCTAAGTTGTTAAACTTGAAGAGCAGCCTCGCTCTGATACCACTTGTTAGGGATCCTTGGAACGCTAGAGGGGGGTGAATAGCATCGTGCTCGTACGTTGATGGAATTCATTTGCGTTCGTCTACAAACTTCATTAGCACGCAACAGAATAATAATAAAGCAATAATGAAATAGACAAACACAATTACACTAATACACAAGTATGTAACATGGTTCGGAATCGAATGGATCCTACTCCATGGATCGGGCTCGTAAGAGCCCTAGCAATGCAAACACGCCTACTAATCCAATAAACTCCTTCTCGACAATAAGTCAGAGGTGGAGAAATCTCGTACAATGAATTACAACAAGTAATACAAAGTAAACAAGCAAATACAAGTGAAAATGTAAAGAACACTTTACAAACTAGGGTTTTGAGTGTTTGCTTGTCGGTTGCTTGGATGAGCTTGAAGGACCCTAAAATGCACCTGCAAATCGCCTTCAAATTGCCTCACCAAATCTCCCAAAGAATCAATGCCAAAATCCTCCACGAGCTCCTCTTTTTAACTTGCATCGGGCTGGATTTTCACCGATCAGTCGACTGTAATAAGTCACCAGTCGACTGATGCCACTGTTGTCATGAGACAACGGCTAGATCCACGCTGAAAAAGTTCCAACAGGACTCTCACCAGTCGACTGCCAACATTGGCAGTCGACTGCTAGTGCCTGTAGCCTACTGTCCAATCGGCTACGGAGCATTCAGTGCTCGCAACTAAGCCATCAGTCGACTACCATCAGTCGACTTATCTAATGATCAGTCTACTGCTAGGGTTTTTTCAGCCCTAAGCGACAGTCGAGCACTTAGTCGACTCACGGCAGTCGAACCGGTCATAGTGTCAGTCGACTGCCAACCTCAAACATGAGATTTTAACCCAAGTATTGTGTCCCTATACTTGCTAGACCACCCTTAGCCTAGACCTAAGCCTTCTAGCCACCTCCATTAGCCTCACACCTCTCAGATCCCTCCAAGTCATCCATGACTTGCTCATCCATCGCACTAGCCTCCAGGTGCTTCCATCGGCTATGTCATGCTAACGGTGTCTACACTGCCAAGGCACATTGGACTTACGCCACCAAGATTCCGCTTGGACTTTACGCCGCCAACCATTAGACTTAAGCTGCCAAGACTCCCGCTTGGACTTTACATCATCGACCATTGGACTTAAGCTGCCAAGACTCCCGCTTGGACTTTACGCCGCCAATATCAAACCCCCTTGGACTTCTCATATGCCAAGACTCAAGCTTGGACTTTCCCTTGCCAACCCATGTTGGAATTTCCATGCCAAAACCCATGCTTGGACTTTTCCTTGCCAAGTGTCCCACTTGGACTTTCCATGCCAAGACCCATGCTTGGACTTTTCCTTGCCAAGTGTCCCACTTGGACTTTCCATGCCAAGTACCCATGACTTGGACTTTACCATAATCACATGGTCAACCCTAGTCAACCATTAAAATCTTCCTCGAGTCCAACTCGAGTCTGGTTAATCATAATCGACATTAATGTCAAATATCAATGTCAACTCACTTTGTCAAACATACTATGTCAAACATACTATGCCAAACATACTATGTCAAACATCAAAACATCACTCGAGTCAAACTCGAGTCTAGTCAATCGTGACCTGGGCCGATTGCACCAACACTTTGGTTTCACTTGTGTATCACAGAACAATGTTGTCAATTGGCGTTGTCTAGACATTAAGATATGGTTTTGTGGAAGGGACATCATATGTAGGGACAATCGGTGGCCGGCTATAGGGGGGTGAATAGCCTATATCGTAGACGGTGAAAGTCGTTCGTTCGTTGCTAGTCTACAAACACTATTAGTGCAAGCGGAATATACTAATATAGACAATTAAAGACAAAGCAAAGGAAGAGTAGAAACACAAACGCTAACACCATAATGTAACGTGGTTCACGGCCTCGCTACTAATCCACGGTCTGATTCATCCAAGGTGAATCACGCCTTTACCAAATCCACTAGATCTCTCCTTTGCACCAAGCTAGGTGGAGGTAACCTCTTTACACAAGAATCACTCCTCTTACAAATATAATGTAAATAAACTCAAGTAAGAGATGGAAAATGTGTAGGGCACTTTGGAGGAGTTTAGAGCATGAACATTAGCCTCCCAAAGGCCCTCACCCCTCCTCTTTATAGAGGAAGAGGGTTTCTTCCAGTTGACACAGGATCAGTCGACTGATGCCCCGATCAGTCGATTGGTCCCGTAGCCGATGCCCAATAACAGCTACTTCCACAATGGATTTCATCGAACGGCTTCCACATCAGTCGATTGTTGGAGCTATCAGTTGAGTGTCGGAAGCGAGCACTCCATTCTGTGGCCAAAACCCTTGCGACCAGTCGACTAATGCCTTTATCAGTCGACTGGTGGTCTCACAGTCGACTACCAATCCATGGCAGTCGACTGTTGGAACATGAACAGGACTCGAACACTAGTCGAGTCATAGTTGACTTAGAGTAGTCGACTGATATCGGGAAATCCCATCCGACACTTAGCCAATTGGCCAAGTTCCACCTAAGCGCACTACCCCTTCTCAAGTTACATTCGTTCACTCTCATCCCTTGGAGTCTCTCGCCTTTGAAGTTGTCTTCGTCCGGCCACGTCCCTCGGATGCGCTAAGTGCACGGCTCTGCAGCGCCATCTTTCGTGTCTCGCCCTGAAGTCTACTTCCTCCGGCTTCACTCCAATCTCCTCGTCTGGCGGTCCCTCGGATGCTCCAAGCACCATCCTTCACCGACTCAAGGACCGAGTCATGAGAGGTGAAACTCGCCAATGCTCCATGTGCAAATTACTAAGTCCTGCAAGACTCCAACGCACATATCAAATCCAAACATCCTAACTTAAACCCTTTGCCACACACATTAAAATCATATCACGGGTTGATTGCCCTAACAATCTCCCCCTTTTTGATGTGTGGCAATCCGTTTAAGTTAGGTAAACATTTGATAAAACTATTAAGGTAAGAATGCATGTAAATAAACATGATTATCAACTCTCCCCCTTAATACATAAAACTCCCCCTAAATGTAATTCTCCCCTTACTTAAACATGCATAGTTCTCCCCCTTTGACACCATCAAAAATATTAAACAAGGTTTATACAAGCATGGTATCAATCCTAGGGAACAAAAATTACCAAAACATGCCTTAAATCTGATAAAAGAAAGTTATTGGGCATGTTATCAGTTGATCAGTGGACTGGTTCAGACTACCAGTCGACTGGCACTCTGATTTTGGATTTTTTTTATTTTCAGGGTGAATTTCAGAAATGCATTAAAAATTCTATAAAATTCGAAAAATCATGAAATTTAGGGAACATATTTCTTTTAAGGACCTTTATCAGTGAAAAATAGTTTTTCATGAAAAATACTTGTATTTCCAAGATTTTGCCAAAAATCCAAAAGCTTCAAAATCAACTAGGTTTTTGATCAAGTTTGTATTAATTTTAACACCTAGTTTTGCTTTAGATTGTTTCAAAACATAAACACACAGATTTTAAAGTAAGAGATTGTTTTGAAAACATGTGAAATATCCAACCATGATCTTTGGGTAATATGTCTATGAATTAAACATAAGCCTTCCCCATGATTGGTCTATTATTGCTATTTTGATACTTTAAAAGACCATCTAAATACCATAGGTATTAGTGGACCATTTGTATCATCCTATCATCTCACTCATGCTATGTTTTCAATCAAGGTAGCCTATAGTGAGTGTGAGATGTCCTTAAGGTATTTATGTATACTTAACCATTAATTTCATGCAATTCTATCCAAGGTTAAGTATCATCCTACCATCCCATATGATCATAAAGACATGTATGTATTGATTCCACATTATAATCATGAAACAAATGTATTCATCAATTTATAATCATGCATTAGGTATGTAATCATGATAAAAGGTCAAATATCACCTAGAGCATGATTTGAACCCTATTGCCCATGATTATCTATCAAATATCAAGATCATAAATCATGATTGCAAACATATATAACAATTACATTAATTATCATGATTTAAGCATTATTATCAATTTATGGTCACATTATCATCACCCAACACTATGCTAAAAATGTATAGGTCATAAGTATCAAATAACACTAAGTGTTGAGCATGATTTAAACTATTTATGGGTGCATTATCATCACCCAACACTATTTCTAAAATTATTCCTGCCATCCTAAGTCAACCAAAACATAAGATATAGGTAAATTCCATATGGTTGACTATCCTAGGGTTTTCCTAACCCTTAAGAATGGATTTAGGAACCCAATACAAATTCTTTCCTATGGGGTTCACTAAAAATTCCTTAGGGATCCATTTTCTAGCTATTGTTTTCTTTTTATCTTGACCCCTAGCAATCAAACATTTATAGGCCTTTTCATTTTTATTTTCCTTATATCCTAGGCCTTTCTTATTGAAGCTAGCCCTTTGGCTCCCTATAATCATATTAAGGGTGTTGGAGCCAATAGTAAATTTTTCTAGAGCTTTGGTTAAATGATCTACATTCTCCCTTAAAGCCCTATTTTCATCTATACATGCATCACTAACATTGAAAGGCATATAGTTATCATGTGAGCATGCATCATTTAGGCTAGAATAAATATTATCATTAATAGTTAAGCATGGTTTTTCTAATTTTTCTTCTAAGTCCTTAATTTTATCTAGCATGCATTTGTTCTTTTTCTTTGCCCTAAACAAGTCCTTAGTGAGGCTAGATATCATGGAAACTATTTTCTTGGGTGAGAGATTCGTTACCATAGTTTCCATGTCTTCTTCTTCGGATGAGGAGGATGAGGATGAAGCTCCCCCTTCACTCGAGCTCTCCTCACTAGTGCTTCTTTCTTCTTGCTCGGAGGAGGAGGTGTCTAGGTCATCAAAGTCCATTAGGGCAAGATTTGAGTAGACATGTTCTTCTTCTTCAGATGATGATGATGATGAAGAAGAAGGATCATCCCATGTCCTTGCCTTGAGTGCTTTGGTCTTCCCTTTTTCTTTGGCCTTCTTCTCTTCTTCCTTCTTCTTCTTCTTTTCTTCTTTCTTTCTCCTCTCTTCTTTGCTCTTGTTCAGGAGGGGACAATTGTCCCTTATGTGTCCCTCTCCTTGGCAATTATAGCAAATTACCTTCCCCCTTGGTCTTCTCCTCTTATCATTAGATTTATTAAATTTAAAATTTTTCAAAGCACGTTTTACCTTCCTTACCATGTATGCTTCTTCCGTGCTATCCATGGAGGAGGAGGAGGATGCTTCATCGGAGGAGGAGGGAGTCTCCATCTTCTTCTTCCCTTTGTTGGCCAATAGTGCCACTCCCCTTGATGGTTGAAGTTTTGGCTCTTCTACTACTCCTTCGAGCCTTGTTTCATGGAGCTCCGTGATTGAGAAGAATTCCTCCAAGGTACTAACTTCTAGGTTCTTGGAGATGTAAAAAGAGTCCACCATTGAGCTCCATCTTGAGGATCGGGGAAAGGCATCTATAGCCTTCATTACCATATCTCGGTTGGAGAGCTTTTCCCCTACACTTGTCAAACCGATTAGAATTTCCTTAAACCTAGAGTGTAGGGATTTTACCTTCTCTCCCTTTTCAAGTTTGATATTGGATAGTTGGGAGCGAAGTACATCTCTCCTTGCTAGCTTGGCCTCGGATGTGCCTTCATGAATCTCTGAGTTTCTCCCACATTTCCTTGGCGCTAGCACATTCCCCTATCTGATTCACTTCTTGTTGGGGGACTATGTTGTAGAGGTGGTGCTTTGCCTTGGAGTTTGCCAAGTACTCCTCCCTTTGCCTCTTGCTCCACCTTGATATTTCCAATGGCTCCCCTTTTTCATCCCTAGGCATCTCGAAACTGTTTTCCATAATTAATAGAATTTCGAAGTCGGTTTCGAAAAATACCTCCATTTGCTTCTTCCACCAAGCGAATTCCCCCTCGAACTTCGGTGGATGAATATTAGAATCGGCCATCTCTTGATGAAGTGCTTGTTGCGGTGGTTAGTCCTTGATAAGGAACCTTGCTTTAATGCCACTTGTAGACAAGGAACCTTTATCATAGACGGTGGAAGTCGTTCGTTCGTTGCTCGTCTACAAACACTATTAGCGCAAGCGGAATATACTAATATAGACAATTAAAGACAAAAGCAAAGGAAGAGTAGAAACACAAACGCTAACACCACAATATAACATGGTTCACGGTCTCGCCGCTAATCCACGGTCTGATTCGTCCAAGGTGAATCACGGTCTGATTCGAGTCACAGTCGACTTAGAGTAGTCGACTACCATTACATGGCAGTCGACTGATGTCAGGAAATCCCATCCGACACTTAGTCAATTTCCACCTAAGCGAACTACCCCTTCCCGGGTTACATTCGCTCACTCTCATCCCTTGGAGTCCCTCGCCTTTGAAGTTGTCTTCGTCCGGCCACGTCCCTCAAATGCACCAAGCACACGGATCTATAGCGTCATCCTTCACGTCTCTCCCTGAAGTCTACTTCCTCCGGCTTCACTCCAATCTCCTCGTCCGGCGGTCCCTCGGATGCTCCAAGCGCCATCCTTCACCGACTCAAGGACCGAGTCATGAGAGGTTAAACTCGCCAATGCTCCATGTGCAAATTACTAAGTCCTGCAAGACTCCAACACACATATCAAATCCAAACATCCTAACTTAAATCCTTTGCCACACACATCAAAATCATATCACGGGTTGATTACCCTAACATCATACACTCTCCCGCAGAGTCGCCGCATCTACCGGGAGCTATCTCCGCCTAAAAGGATGGGATAGATGGTATGAGGATGCCGAATCAAACCCTATGATGAACTGTTTCCGATTTCATCGTACCCTTCTACCCACAGTTATAAGGGATCAGGTTTACCCCTAGGTTCCTTATATAAAATCCCCTAAATCTTAGATACGAGGGCTATCACCCCTCGTATCACCTAAGCACAGCAGATAGAAAGCCAAACATGCATAGATATAGTAAAGAGCAACTACCAATTGTCAAATCAAATTCAAAGGCAGAATTTAACATGAACCAACATTGCAATGTGTACACAAGCTACTCCCTAATCCTAGAATCGAAAATACTACTCCATGTATATGAAGGAAGAATCACAAAGCATGTCTATATTTGAATACATAAGGAATAAAATGCAGGAACAAAGAATTACAATGCTTTCGTGGTCTTCTCTCCGACGTTGAAGTGCAAGGCGTGGACCTCCGGCGGTGTTCCTCCTCTCCATTGCGAGCTACTGAAGCTTTTTAGGGCTTCGATGGGCCATCCTAGCCGTCGTGCCTCCCCTAGGGTTTGGGCGGAGCCATCCTTATATAGACATCACCTCGAACCACTGCAAAATCTAGAAAAATTCCTAGTCACACAAATCTGGCGGGCCGCCACATGGCCGTGTGTTTCCACACGGCCAAGCCATGCCTGGGGTACTGATCTCGCCCATTTGACATGGTCGTGTGAATCCACATGCCCTGGCCGTGTCCCACTCTGCATCTAGCAACGAAATGTCCTTCTTTTGCTTCGGAAGCGCGTCTTTTTCATCCGAAATGCTAACCTGCACACAAAAGTACAACAAGCAGACCTCCGAACCAGAAAATAGGAAATGCGTGCAAAATAGAGTAACATATGCATGAAACTAATACAAAATGTAATGAGATGTGAGCGAAAACTACCCCTAAAACTCTATATGTTTTGCTCACATCACTTCCCCCAGACTTAAAT
The DNA here is from genome assembly GCA_025175895.1 of Wurfbainia villosa. Classification (NCBI taxonomy): domain Eukaryota; kingdom Viridiplantae; phylum Streptophyta; class Magnoliopsida; order Zingiberales; family Zingiberaceae; genus Wurfbainia; species Wurfbainia villosa. The sequence continues at coordinate 67,061,180 of CM046001.1, forward strand.
CTTTGCTTGTCCTCAAGCAAACCTCAGTGCCATGAAATTTTAAAAAGATATTGTTCCATAATTAGAATGTTAACTAAATTTATCAAATGGTATTTGCAATCAAAGCAAAATAAATATGTTCTAGAAATTCACTAAGTTAGCTCCTCGTGCTCGTGCTAGGCGAATAATTCTTAGGGGATACCCGTTCCATGGTGAATTAAGTTGTCATCCCATAGCTTTCCTAAGGTTTCCAACTCTTAGGCACTTACTTGCCCAAAGCGAGGGTCGTTTCCTAGATCTAGCATAAAGTATCAAAGGCGTGCTTGGTATTGAGAGAAATTTATAGGTGTTTCCCCAGTAACCTAACTCGGTCTCAAAGGGGCACCTAGTTATTTCCACCCACGACAACTATTTTTTTATCCCTCAGAATCTCCTCTCTTTTTTTTTACTTTGTTTTCTTTTTCATTTCTTTTTTTCTCTCTCTCTCTTTTTATTTCTCTTTTCTTTCATTATTTTTTTTTCTCATTGGGATTTTAATTTTTCCGAATGGACTTACACAATCCGAGAATCTCCAGTAACTAAAATGCTAAACCTAGAGTCACCTATGGATTCCAAAGTATTAGACTACTGAGATGAATCATAACTCGTTATGTACTAGATTCTCCCTTTTAGAATGTTCGACATGTGTAAGTGTAAAAATAAAGCTAACCAGTGTAAGTCTAGAGCATTCAATAGAGTGCATAAAATAAAATACCATGAGATAAATGAAGTTAAACTACCTATGGGAACAACTCATGTAAGAAACTTTCAAAAATACTACTGTGGTAGCTTTACAGATAACAAAAATTAAGTATTGAAAGAAACTTAACAACTCATGCATGAATAAATGAATGAAAATACCAGAAAAAAAACTACTGCTAGGAAACAAAACAAAATAAACTTTGGGGTCCCCCCCCCCCCAGACTTAAATGAAAATATACCTCTAGTATGGTGGATGAGGTGGAAAGTCTGGGAGCCTAGGCATCTCTGGATCCTGGGAGAACCTGCTACTGAGCCACTGATGTCACATGTACATGTGGTCGATCTGGGAGCTAGTGGATGTAGCAGCTGCTCCGTGCTCCTCCTCCCTAGCCCACTATGCCTGCTGGGCATGCATGTTTGTCACATCTCCCTACGGTAGGCGGCCTCATCCTGGCGACGAGCAGCCTCCTCCTGGAAGTATATGCGGGCCTCGTCGTAGAACTTCTCAACCCGCTGGAAGTACTCCCGAAATCTCGAACTCCGCCGGTAGGCGCTCGCTTCCTCCCATCACGCCTGCAAGCATCGCCGGTGTAAATGTCGTTGAGGCACAATCGGAACTCGAGAAATCATAGGCCGACGTACCTGCATCCTACTCAAAAGTAGAAAAAGGTGGTGGTGCAGGTGCAGGCTCATGTCGGCGTGGACTAGGTGGGCTGCTATGCATGTGTGGACTAGAGGGAGAGTGATACAAAGGTGGAGAGATGGGCGCCGATGTGGATGGTCTCTCATGTGGAGGGGACTCCACTATCAGGTCCAAGTGCTAGTTGGCACGTATAGCGATGGTGGTACGATCTGGGTCGGGGAACCTAAGGGTTGTCAGATTTTTCCTTACAAAGCATAAGGAGTCTCTTTCTCTCACAATCATTTTCATGGCCATGCATACTCCTAGGTCGATCCTAGGGCTCCCTGTTGGGTTTCCGGCACCACGGCGAGTGTGTGTTCGAACATGTTTCGTAAACATGTGCACAGCGGAAGAAATAAAAAAAATAAATCTAATTTATTACAACACACACACCACACGCATGAATAGTACAACATGTGTAGACATAATCATAAAATCAAATTTTTCAATAAAAAGAAATTTATACTACGTATACCGGACGTATCACGTGTAGTGGGAAAGACATCAACCAGAACGATCCTCGCTAGAATCGTCTCTATCCGTATCCACGCCGAGTATCTTCAGGATGACTTCACAAAGTCACGATCCTCGTCTTCGTACGAGTTACTAGCCTCGGGTTGAAGACGATGTGATCGAGAGAAGATCACTATCCGAATCAAAAATTCGGATCCAAAACGAGTCCTCAAAAACTCGCTTCTCCGGAGAGGTATTCGTCAACCGTTTGACGAATCCTTCATCCTCCACCTATGAGGATTACCAGAGATTAAATCCCCGGCAAGGAAGCCGCTGTCGGAGCTTCAAACGTCGTCCCAACGACGCTCCGACACGAAATAAACAAGCTGTCCAGAAAACTGGACAGCTTTGGTGGAGGAATAGGGGCCTACCAAATAAGGAAGCTTGATGCTCACCTTGTCGCCGGACCCAAAGAAGATCACCAGAGGATCTCTAGAGGATCATCGGCTGAAGCTTGGACGCCGGTAACTAGCTTGGACGGTGGCACAAAGCTGGGCGACGGTTAGGGTTGGGCGCCAACCACTAGAGGAGAGGAGGGGTGGGCGGCAACTAGGGATTGCTTGGATTCGGGCTTAATAAAACCCTTAAGCCCTATTTTATAGAGAACAAATTATCTTAATGGTTATCGTATCATAACCAAAAGCCCGTTAACCCGCTCCATTAATTTAAGTTAAAATAAACCAAACCATGTTGGTCTATTTTAAGTTAAAACGAACCAAACCAACTTTGGTTCATTCGTCTAAAACAAACCAAACCCCTTTGGTTTATTCTCCTCCATTGGATTAGAACCAAACCAATTTGGTTCATCCATCATGTCTTTATAAGACACGGCCCATCCATGCTTCCATTGCGACTGAAACGATTTCATGCTCGCTCCTTGTTTGGCCCAACCAAACCTAGTTTCTCTCGGTCTGAGAATCTCATTCTCAAGCTTGTTTTAAATCCTTCGGATTACGCTCATTATACGTGTGACCAAATAGGTTCTCAGTTTATGTTGGTCGTCTATAATTAACCATTAATTATAGAACGATCATGAGTGGCACCTAGTAGTACATCATGATCCCCAATTAACCGAAAAGATCAACGGTTGATCCAGAACTATTTCTGAAACCCTTCAGCAGCTACAATGAATCGTGCCTCATTCCCTTCACTCATCTTATACCCACTTGGTTCAGGACATGGTCTATAGTGTCAGTCCCCACTAGGTTGACTACGTCACACCTAGCCCAAGTATCATTTTCTCGTCCTACGGATTCTAGTTACTGCACATGTATTGAAGAGTACCTTACTCTAAACATGTAATGCTTTGGCCAAAGACTTTAGTAACAATCCGACGAGAGACCATGGGTATACATCTCCTCACAAGGAGTGGTGAATCCTTTATAGACTATTCAAACACCTTCGATCACTTCGACTTATGCCCAATCATCCCGGGTCCACATCTCCTCAGAGATGCTTGCTTAAGATATCAAAGCATAGGTCATCATGATCAAGATGACTTGAATACCGCAAGTCAAAGGAACATCGCACTTAAGCTGCAGTAAGAACTTCATTGACATATCTATATATGCAGAGAACCATATGAAGTCTTACACCTGGTCACTCCAATGAACTAGTTACCATAACTAGCATCCACAATTAACTCCAGACATCACAATGTCTCCAGCCTATGAGAATCAGCTGCTTGGATACACCAAGGAGTATACCTCGTGCTAGTCTCGACAGAATCAATGGTGTCCAAATCCATCAATTCATCGGCTAGGGATAATTCCGATACATCACAATTACACATGTAGAGATACTCACTAGTTGTGATCCAATCACAAATTCTCTCATGCTGTGAATCGTATCGTGGACATTCAGTAAATGAGTTTAAGATCTAATCAAATACATGAAAACATGTATACTCAAATAGTGAATCTTCATTTATCATATAAATAGTTCAAACATAAGGCGATTGCCTTAGGACATCTCTCATATATTACTAACACTCCTCTCTATACTCTCTAATGTAGTGTAATCATACCCCATCCTATGGCAAATGTGGGTAAATAGGCCTCCCATATTGATCTCTCCTCGTGCTGCTTTGCCCATCTTCACTAAGTGTCTGATGAAGTGGGACCCTACATCGATGCTACTTCTTTCTTGTAGCATATCCCATAGGCAAAGCAGCTCGCTAGCTCTAACTACACCGTCACTCTCCCCACGACCAAATATGGTACTGGCCATGATGCAGTGGAGGTATCTAAAGATGGGGTTTTGGAGGTGCGATGCTTTGGCCCTAGATGGGTCATAAATGTGCTCCCCCGTCAACTCGGTCCAACATTCCTGAGAGTTGAACCCAATAGGGGTTCTTCTCTCTCCCGTACTCGGCAAGCCAAAGCATTAGTTCCATTGGTGAAGGGTCCACTCATGCTGAATGTTAAAAAGCCTAAAAGTTATCCTACCCTCCTCGCTTTCTCTACCCGTTAAAACTTCCGCCTCTAAGGAACTCAAAAATTCTAAAACTATCCTAGGGTAGGTTAGGTGCCTTATTCCCATTATCTCTTCCCACCCCATTTTTGCAAATAGGGTTTGCATATCACCCAACAACCTTAAAGATTCTAGCAAATCTTCATCTAAGTACCTAGTAGCAGTGAGTTTATGAGTAGAGAGCATATTATATCTATCTTTATGTTCATTATTGCGAAAAAGAAGAGTGGGTAGGGCATTACCCTCCTCCGGAGCTTGAGGGGCGTCGGCTCTCCTTGTTCATCGCTCCGAGGCGCCGTATCGGGGTTCTACATGCTTGGTCCTCCTCATCCTTGCTTCTTTTGGCTTCCTTAGAGGTTCAAAGTGCTTCTAGATGGTGGGGAAGATGAAATCACACGGCTAGGGCAAGAGCTTTCGAAGCACACGGCGCAAATGGGGTGAAAACACATGGCTCGCCCTTTTAACTCTCAAGGTGTGTCGTCAAAACACACGGCGCCATGTGCGCTGCTGGCTCGGCACGACCGTGGGAAAACACACGGCTAGGTCATGTGTCCTTATTTTTCACCCATTTATGCACCACGGTCTGAATTTTCTCATACTCTTCGCCGTGTAGGCTAATATGGATTTTATTTTTGCCTAGCAAAGTTCTTCTCTAGTCCTAACCCTAAATGGGATGGAAATCAAAACTAAAATCAAACAAATGCATGCAATGCAATCAAAAAGGAAAATCTAAAACTAAACTTGGGTTGCCTTCCAAGAAGCGCTTTGTTTAAGGTCGTTTAGCTCGATCGCACTCCACTATCAACTTGGCTCTGGAGGTTTAGTGAACCTCCATTCATCCGTCTCGGGATCTTCATCTGGAGGTTCTGGCTTCATTCTGCTAATTGTGAAGTCATCGAGGTAGGGAGCCCTGTGCTCCAAAAGGCTGAAGAAGATGATCTCCCCATCTACCTCCAGGGAGATATGGTGTGCCTTCACATCTATGCACGCCCCTGCAGTCGCTAGAAAAGGCCTTCCCAGAATGATGGGATTCTGGGGATTGGGTCCTGTGTCCAGTATGATGAAGTTCGTGGGTATCACGAAATCCTCAATCATCATTGGCACGTGTGGTAGCAGGCCAACGGGCTCCTTGACTGAATCATCCCGCATACAAATACCAAGATTCGCTGGTTGGAGCCCGCTCAGTCCCATCTTCAGATAGTATGTGTAGGGCATCACACTGACTGATGACCCCATGTCGCATAGCACTTCATCAAAGCTCTCCCCATAAATTGAGCAAGGGATAACAAATTCACCGGGGTCCTCAAGCTGTAATGGAATCTTCTCTTCAAACTCAACTTGGTCAGGTAGGGTGGTAATCATGGTTGCACACCCCTTGGCAAATTGGCTACTTTGCCCCACTCCTTTCTCTTTTCCTTGACTCACCGGAGAGCTCTTCATAGGTTGCAACACAGTTTAGGCTATCTGGGCCACTTGCGTCTCCAACATCCTGGTATGACTTGCAAGGGCGTCAACGGTGGCCTTCAAGTCTCTGAGTGATTCTTCAGACTTCTGATGTTGGCGACAAAATTTCTCATTGGCCTTAGTTTGAGTAACGATGAAGTCCTCCATCATCAGTTCCAGTCTAGACTTCTGTGGTCGCTGCCCATTGCCCTGCTGCTACCCATACCCCCCTGATGATTGGGAGTTTCCCAAGTTATTCTTATAGGAGAAATTCGGGTGATTCCTCCATCCGAGATTGTAGGTATTGGAGTATGGGTTGTGGGGCCTTTAGTCATAGTCCCCAACTGCGTCACAGTGCTCAATCTGCTCGTCTGAGGTCCCCGACCCTCCATAGTGGTCTTCTTGATACGCTGCCGCTCCCTCTCCAAAATCAATGGCCGCGTAGGCAGATGAAGAATTCAAAGATTCAAACTGTCTACTAAGCGCGTCCATCCTTGCTTCAAGGTGGTCCATGGAGTTGACAGTGTATCGTCCTGCTGCAGGCATGGGTTGACCACGTTCGGAGGCCCATTGATGGTGGTTCTGGGCCACCTCTTCGATAGGCTCCTCTGCCTCCTCTATGGTCTTGTTCATCAGTGCTCCTCTGGCAACAGAATCTAGGGACATCTTCGTGGCATACACGATCCCATTGTAGAAGATGTGGATCACTAGCCACTTCTCCAGTCCATGGTGGGGGCATTGGTAGAGTAGCCCCTTGTAGCGATCCCAAGCTTCGAACAAGGACTCCCCCTCCTTCTGGCGAAAGCTCGTGATGAGATGGCGCATGTGAGCAGTCTTACTTGGTGGTAAGTATTTATTCAGAAACTGCTACTCACATTGCTCCCATGTAGTGATGCTACCAGAAGGTAGGGAGTGAAGCCATGCCTTAGCCTTATCCCGTAGTGAAAACGGGAACAGGCTCAGGCGGATCGCGTCAGTAGGGACTCCGTTCATTTTCATCGTCGAGAAGATTTCAAGAAATGTCTCAAGGTGCCGGTTTGGGTCTTTAGTCGCAGCTCCCCCGAATTGGTTTTATTGTACCATATGTATAAGTGACGGCTTCAGCTCAAAGTTATTTGCCGAAATAGATGGTCCAGCTATACTCGGCCTGAATCCCATAGCGCTAGGAGTTGTGTAGTCCTGTAGAGGTCGGCTGTTAGGAATATTGGAACGGCTAGAGGGGGGGTGAATAGCGTCTCGCCCGATCGTGGATGGAATTCAATCTCGTTCGTGTCTACAATTTCGTTAGCGCAGCGGAATATATATAATGATAAAAGCAATAATGAAATGGACACAAAACAAATCACAACAAGAGCATATAACGTGGTTCGGAACCGAACCGGTTCCTACTCCACGGATTGGGTTTGTACGAACCCTAGCGATGCCACAAACACCACTAACCAATAAAACTCCTTCTTGACACAAGTCAAGGGTGGAGAAACCCTTTACAAGTAATCTTACAATAATAAGATACAAATACAAGCAATTACAATAATGAATATGAAATACAAGTAAAGAAAAGACTTTACAAAACTTGTTTTGATTGCTTGAATGCTTGGTTGCTTGCTTGCACTTGGAGACCTGATTTGCACCAACAAATCGCCCCAATAGCCCTCAAGAACCGATTCCTTTTTCCCCCATCACGAGCTCCATATATAGCTTCAACTCAGGCCGAAAGTCTATCACCGATCGATCGATCATCACCGATCGATGCCATCGTTGTCGTGAGACAACGGCTAGATCCAGGCTGGATAAGTCCAACGGATTCACCATCACGACCGACAGACCATCACGACCGATGGAGTCCTCACTGACCACGAGTCTCGACTCCATTCTCGCGGGTCGAATTTCGAGCACCGCCGATCGATCACACGATCACCGATCGCTGATCCATCACCGATCGCTAACCTATGGCAATGATCGCTAGGCCATAACCCGCAAATAAACCCTAGTTGATTTCGGGTCCACCACTACCACATGGCACCGGGCCGACCGCACACCTCAAACATGAGGTTTTAACTCAAGCATGGTTCCTCATACTTGCTAGACCACCCTTAGCCTAGACCTAAGCCTTCTAGCCACCTCCATCGCCCTCACGCCTCGATCCTCCAAGTCATCCATGACTTGTTCATCCATCGCGCTAGCCTTCGTGTGCTTCGCTTACTTATGTCATGCTAATCTGGTGTCTACACCGCCAAGGCACATTGACTTACGCCGCCAAGACTCCGCTGACTTTACGCCGCCAACCATTGGACTTCATGCCGCCAAGACTACCGCTTGGACTTTACGCCGCCAATATTAAACCCCTTAGACTTCAAATGCTAACCCATGTTAGACTTTCCATGCCAAGACCATGCTTGGACTTTCCTTGCTAACTCATGTTGGACTTTCCATTTGCCAAGACCCATGCTTGGACTTTCCTTGCCAACACACGTTGGACTTTCCATTTGCCAAGACCCATGCTTGGACTTTCCTTGACAATTATATTGTCATATGTTTTTGTCGAAACATCAAAACACATCAAAACTTCACTCGAGCCAAACTCGAGTCCTGGTCAATCGTGACCTGGGCCGATTGCACCAACAATCTCCCCCTTTTTGATGTTTGACAAAAACCAAACAAATAATTGAGTTAGAATACTAACTCAAATCCTTTACCAATTATCCCAAATTGGTAAATACTCTCCAAATGTTTTTCCCAAACATTCTCCCCCTTTTTGACTAACATCAAAAAGGTGTCTCCCCAAGAGGGTCAATGTCTCATGTCCCAATGAGATCTTACAATCTCCCCCTTGGTCTAAAAATATCTAGGATGTCTACCATCTTCCTAGTGATAAGTCCCATATCACTCAAGAGAGGCAATCCTATTTACTCTCCCAATTTCCAAATTGGGTATCACAAAAACTCATTTTTCCTTTCCATAAGGAAAAAATACCATTCATCATCCCATGACGAATTCCTTCCCCTAAAGGCTTGCTCCCCCTTGACCATTGCACCAACAATGTCCTTGGGAAGTCCCTAAGCCAATAGGAACTCTAAACCATCAAAATTAAGGTTAGAAATTCAACATTGAACTTTCCAACACCTTAGAATTGATACAAACCCCACATACTTCTCCTAATCCATATCCAATGGATTTACACTCTTTATAATGCTTCTCAAAGTATATCCTAGGGTTAGGAGTGATTAGGGACCTTTACCATGGCTGAACACGGGCTAACCAACCCTAGTTTTCCCGAAATCAGCCTTGGCAGTCGACTCACTGTCGGCTACGATATTGCCACACTCATCGATCATTCGCCACTCGAAGTGATCGATCGATAATCAAATTTCAATTTGATTATCGAAATCGAGTTTTGAAAAATCATAACTAATTATACGTATATCGACAAATCACAAAATTTGATACGTATAATACCTATGACCAATACAATGGGTGAAAAATGTTTGAAAAATATTTTACCCATAAAATAGAGAAATTGATACAAAATCCAAAAGTGACTAAAAACTTTAAAGTTTAAGCTCACTTTGTATCAATCTCATCAATGGTGATTGCTATCAAAAGATAGACTTCACCAAGGTTTTTCAAAATGATTTTAAAATGTTTTCAAAACCTTATTTTGGATCATATTCCTTGGGCTCTATGCACATGACTTGTACACAAGCTTTCCCAATGATCCACATTGAATTAAAATGAGTTTTGGTTCAACTAGATGCAAAAACTATGCACATTGAACTCAACTCATATCCTAGCATCTCACATGTATCTAGGGTGTATAAATACACATACATGTCGATTGGATGTGAGATGTGGGTTTTGTTCTCTCTAATCTAGGGTTTCATGCATTTTTCAGAGGCAACCCTACTTGATTCCCTTATAAATGGGACTCCAAGTCATGTCATAGTCCTTAAATCAATTTTAATCAAATTATCTTAAATGCATGAGTGATTATGGCATTTGAGATGATATAGATAAACACATGCTCATAATCATGATGTCATGGCATAAGATGAAATCTAAAAATACATGACATTTAAAGCCTTAATCCTAAACATGTACATGACATATAGAATGATTAAAAATAAGCATGATGTCATGGCATATTATATGGCAAACAAAGCATGGCATATAAAATATATAGGTATAGTAATACCTAAATTTTAATATTAATTGTCATTTCATATAATTAATTATATTTTACCATATTTCTATTTTTCTCCCAAATGTGCCAAAAACTCAAAATGGCACACTGACCTCTAAACCTAAATTGTGCCAATTTTGATCATTTTATCAAACTTCTCAAGTAATATTGGCACATCCTAAAACTTTTAGGATTAAGACTCAAATGTATTTCCAAGGTAACCATAACCTTGAAAATAACCTAAAGTGCCACCTTTGCCATGGTTGAGTTAACTACCCATCCATTTAAGGTTGGCACACCCTAACCCATCTAGCGTGAATCAATCACGCTTTTAGGAACCCAAAACCGATTTGAGCTCCTAGGGTTAATTAGGTATTCCTTAGGGATAACCTCCCTAGATACCTTCCTAATGACCCTCCTAGGCTTATTAGCCTTGGTCATTTGGGTCTTACCTAGGTTGACTCTAGGGGTAACTCCCCTTGCAACCTTCTTAGTGGCCACCCTAGGTTTCCTAGAAACCTTAGCCACTAGGCACAACCCTTGGTCAACTCTAGGGATGACTTCCCTATTGACCTTAGTCTTCCTAGACCTAGTTTGTGTTCCATAATCAAATGGAACACTATGGTAAGCCACCTTAGGCTTAGGTTTGTGACCCAAACCTTGCTTGCCCTTGGTTGACTTTAGTCTTTTAGGTCCTACTTGTTGACTTTGATTATTTGACTTAAAAGTTTGACCAATTGACCCTTGCATTTGATTTTGCATAATGTTGAGGGTCTTTTCAAGTTTTTTAAGCCTTGACCTCAAGGCTTGATTTTCCTTTTCTAATATCTCAATTTTTGATTTTTTATTTTCTCTTGAGATATTTTTATTTCTAGGCATATGTCTAGATTTCTTAACATTAAAGCCTAGATATTCTCCTATTTTCTTAATGCTTTCCTTAGGTAATATATTTTTAGGGACATTAGTCCCAAATTTCTTCTTATTTCCTAAGTGAACACTCTTAGCTCCTAGGCAAATATATTTATTATTTCTAGCATGCTTTTCATGCACAATAGCAAGACTATTAAAATTATTTCTAGCATGCTTCTTATCCCTAGAAATTGAAGGTGCATTAATAAATTTTACCTTAGGGTTTGCCTTGGAGGCTCCCCCTACTTGTGTTGCTCCTTCTTGCCCTTTCTTCTTTCCCCTTGGACATTGACTCCGATAATGTCCCTTTGAGTTGCACTTGAAGCATATAATATGCTCCTTGCTCTTTTGACTTGAGGGACCGGCATCCTTGGCCTTTGGTGCCGGTGGAGCTTTCCTAACCTTCTTTGGGCACTTGCTCTTATAGTGCCCAAATTCCCTACACTCAAAACACATAATATGATTTTTATTTTGAATTGAGGTGTTTGAGTTACCGATGGTGGTGGAGACCAGAATTGGACTTTGGGCTTCTTCATCTTGACCGGATGTCGAAGCTTCTTCTTCTCAATGTTCCGGTATGAAGGTTCTCTCCTCCCTCTCAATCCTTGAGATGGATGCTTCTTCCACTTCCTCCACCTCTTCCGACCCGAAAGTTGACTCCTCACTTTCTTGTGAGGATGATGATGATTCTTCTTCGGTCTCCTCCTCTTCCAAGTCTTCTTGGACCGATTCGGGATTGTCGTGGAACTTGATCAACTTGTTCCACAACTCCTTGGCATCCCTATAGCTTCCTAATCTGGACAAAATATCGTTAGGTATCAATCAATCAACATTTTTGTTACCTTAACGGTTGTCTTGAATTTTTCCCGTTGCTCCTCGGTCCATCTCTTCATCTTGAGGATTTCACCGTTTTCTCCTCTCGGAGCATCAAAACCTATAGTCACGGCAAACCAATTTTCTATATTCATCATTAGAAAATATTCCATCCTACCTTTGCAATATGCGAAATGTTCGCGGTTGAAGGAAGGTGGAATGTTGACGTCGTCACCCAATTTTTCCTCAAATTCCATATTCTTCCCTCTAGCTTCTTGACTCCGGGTTGTTAATCCGTAGAAGAGCCCCGGGCTCTGATACCACTTGTTAGGAATATTGGAACGGCTAGAGGGGGGTGAATAGCGTCTCGCCCGATCGTGGATGGAATTCAATCTCGTTCGTGTCTACAATTTCGTGCAGCGAATATATATAATGATAAAAGCAATAAACGAAATGGACACAACACAAATCACAACAAGATATATACGTGGTTCGAACCGAACCGGTTCCTTACTCCACTGATTCGAGCTCTATTAACCCTAGCGATGCCACAAACACCACTAACCAATAAAACTCCTTCTTGACACAAGTCAAGGGTGGAGAAACCCTTTACAAGTAATCTTACAACAATAAGATACAAATACAAGCAATTACAATAATGAATATGAAATACAAGTAAAGAAAAGACTTTACAACACTTGTTTTGATTGCTTGAATGCTTGGTTGCTTGCTTGCACTTGAGACCTCGATTTGCACCAACAAATCGCCTAATAGCCTCAAGAACCGATTCCTTTTCCCCATCACGAGCTCCATATATAGCTTCAACTGTCTTTGGAAAAGTCTATCATCGATCGGGATCATCACGATCGATGCCACTGTGAGACAACGGCTAGTTCCACGTTGGATAAGTCAGCGGAACTACCATCGATCGGCCCGATTGTGACCATCGCCGATCGGTGATGGAGTCCTCACTCGACGATCGAGTCGACTCCGATGCGTGGCGAATTCTCGAGCACCCGGTCGGTGATCACGATCGATCCGATCGCTCGATCCATCGATCATCCAACCTATGGCCTCGCAGGCCATAACCGCCAAACCTTAGTTGATTTCGGTCCGGCCGATCGCCATGGCACCGGGCCGACCGCACACCTCAAACATGAGGTTTTAACTCAAGTATGGTTCCCCCATACTTGCTAGACCACCCTTAGCCTAGACATAAGCCTTCTAGCCACCTCCATCAGCCTCACACCTCTCGGATCCCTCCAAGTCATCCATGACTTGTTCATCCATCGCGCTAGCCTTCAGGTGCTTCCGTCGGCTATGTCATGCTAATGGTGTCTACACCGCCAAGGCATATTGGACTTACGCCGCCAAGACTCCGCTTGGACTTTACGCCGCCAACCATTGGACTTGTGCTGCCAAGACTACCGCTTGGACTTTACGCCGCCAATATTAAACCCCTTGGACTTCAAATGCTAACCCATGTTAGACTTTCCATGCCAAGACCATGCTTGGACTTTCCTTGCCAACTCATGTTGGACTTTCCATTTGCCAAGACCCATGCTTGGACTTTCCTTGCCAACACACGTTGGACTTTCCATTTGCCAAGACCCATGCTTGGACTTTCCTTAACAATTATATTGTCATATGTTTTTATCGAAACATCAAAACACATCAAAACTTCACTCGAGCCAAACTCGAGTCCTGGTCAATCGTGACCTGGGCCGATTGCACCAACATCGGCTACCTATGTTCACCTCGGATGCGACTTGATCCTCCATCCTTCGCTGCTTTGCTCTCCGAAGATGAAAGATTCGCTCAATTTCTAAGTCGATCTGAATTAGACCTTCCGATCCTAAACGTCTAAGCATACAACAAACCAAGCCACAAAGTTAGGAGTGCTAATCTAATTCTAAGAGCAGAAAATAAAAAAATCTAGCAAATCAAACTCTAAGATGCAATAAGTAAATAGAAAACTACTACTAAAAATAAAAACTAAATCTAAATATGGAAAATATAGAACTAAAGCAAATAAAGTAAACTAGAAAGAAAATAAAGCAAGTAAATAAATCTAATCCTAAGTACGATCCAATTTACCACTATTCGATTTGATATTGAATCGATCAGTCCCCGACAACGGCGCCAAAAACATGATAAGCACGAACGCGACCTCAAATCTTGCGACGGAGACCGTCGAGGACTCAAAGCGTGCACTCACGCTCAACACCCGCAAGTGCACTGATGTTGTCAAATAATAAAGATTATCGATTCCACAGGGACTGGGATTCGAATACCAATATACTCAGTGGTTGTAATTGTTTGAATGTAACTCTAAGAGGTTTTGATTGGTGAGGGTTGTCAGTGTACTTTACTCTATACGGTGTCACACGGAGGAGGAAAGGAGTGTGTCGAGGTCTTCAAAGATGATTCTAGGACTTCGGTTTCGCTTGTGTATCACAGAACAATGTTGTCAATTGGCGTTGTCTAGACGTTTAGCTATGGTTTTATGGAAGGGACATCATACACTCTCCCACAAAGCCACCGCATCTTCCGGGAGCTATCTCCGCCTAAAAGGACGGGATAGATGGTATAAGGATGCTGAATCAATCCCTACGATGAACCGTTTCTGATTCCATCATACCCTTCTACCCACAGTTACAAGGCATCAGGTTTACCCCTAGGTTCCTTATATAAAATCCCCTAAATCTTAGATACGAGGGTTGTCACCCCTCGTATCGCCTAAGCACAGTAAATAGAAAGCCAAACACGTATAGATATAGTAAAGAGGAACTACCAATTGTCAAATCAAATTCAAAGGCAGAATTTAACATGAACCAACATTGCAATGTGTACACAAGCTACTCCCTAATCCTAGAATTGAAAGTACTACTCCATGTATATGAAGGAAGAATCACAAAGCATGTTTATGTACGAATACATAAGGAATAAAATGCAGGAGCAAAGAATTACAATGTTTTCGTGGTCTTCTCTCCGGCATTGAAGTGCAAGGCGTGGACCTCCGGTGGCATTTCTCCTCCCCATTGCGAGTTACCGAAGCTTTTTAGAGCTTCGGCGTGCCGTCGTGCCTCCCCTAAGGTTTGGGCGGAGCCATCCTTATATAGACATCGCCTCAGACCACTGCAAAATTCGAAAAAAGCCCTAGTCGCGCAAATCTGGCGGGCCGCCACACAGCCGTGTGTTTCCACACTGCCAGGCCGTGTGCGGCCCTAGGGTACTGATCTCGCCCATTGGACACGACCATATGAATCCACACACCCTAGCCGTGTCCCACTCTGCGTCTAGCTGTGAAATGCCCTTCTTTTGCTCCGAAAGCGCATCTTTTTTACCCGAAATGCTAACCTACACACAAAAGTACAACGAGCAGACCTCCGAACCAGAAAATAGAAAATGCGTGCAAAATAGAGTAACATATGCATGAAACTAACACAAAATGTAATGAGATGTGAGCAAAAACTACTCCTAAAACCCTATATGTTTTGCTCACATCAAACTTTCCTGTTAAGCCTGCACACTTACCACTTACATTAGATCGTAAGTATTTCCTAACTTTAAACCTTGCTCATACATCAAAGCATAGGAGTGATGCTTACCACATCAATAGACATCTTAGAGGTTGCGCCCGTACTTCTGATCTCACCCCATCACAGTGCTGACCAATAGCAGCCTTGGGAGAATATTGGTAAATTCGGAAGCTTTAGAACAGTTGATTAAGTGGGTGACCGAGCTCGTAGAATATGATATTAAATATCAGCCTCGAATGACTATCAAGGGACAAGCACTGGTTGATTGCCTAGAAGAAACTTCCAGACCAAAGGCTAATGAAGTATAGAAAATTTATGCTGATAGCTCGACAATTAAACAAGGAAGTGGTGTGAGAATTCTACCAGTCTCACCTAAAGAAGATGTAATCCAGATAGCTCTATAGCTCAACTTTCGTGCCTTGAATAATGAAGCCAAGTATGAAGCATTGCTAGCTGTACTGCCAGCAATCAAACAGGTCAGTGCTTCAAAAATTATCCTCTATTTAGATTCTCAGTTGGTTGTGAAGTAGAGGTCATTCTTCAAAAAATTCCCCGAGCTGAGAATTAGAAGGCTAATGAGGTAGCTCAGATGGTCAGTGCTTTGACGACTTGGACAATAGACAGGTTGATCACCAAGGTACAACTCATCGCTCAGATAGATCATAACACTCAAGGGCATTCAGTTAATTGGTGGAATCCTTTAATCTCGTATTTAAAAAGTGGAGTTCTATCAAATAATTCAAAGAAGCCCAAGCTTCTCAAGAAAAGAGGTATGCGTTTTACTTTAGTCGGAGAAAGTTTGTATAAGCGCACATTTTCACGTCCCTTGCTCAAGTCCCTTAGTCCTAAAGAGGCAGACTATGTGATGCGCAAGATACATGAAGGATATTGTGGTAATCACATCGGATCAAGAACTTTAGCTTGGAAAATTCTATTGGTAAATTATTTTTGGCCAACTCTCCAGAAGGATATTGTTCACTTTGTTAACACTTGTCTTAATTGTCAGAAGTACCAAAATTTCTCTCGGCATCTGATAGAACTCTTGAGGACTTCGGAAATATCATGTCCATTTGATCAATGGAGTATGAATATTGTTGGGTCTTTTCCTTTGGGACTTAATCAAAAGAAATTCCTCTTAGTGGTCGTCGACTATTTCTCCAAGTGGGTGAAAGTCAAGCCTCTGTCTAGAATTACGAAAGAGGGCATGCTCAAATTCCTTTGGAAGAATGTTATATGTCGATATGGTATTCCTCATAAGATTTTTTTCTGACAATGGGCAACAATTCCAAAGTCGAAGAATCCGAGAATAGTGTCAATAGCTGGGAATTTAACAAGACTTTACCTTGGTTGCTTATCTTCAAATCAATGGGTAGGTCGAGGTTATTAATCTAGAGCTGGTCCAAGGACTCAAGATTAAGCTCAATCATGTTAGAGGAAGTTGGCTCAAAAAACTGCCAAGTATTCTTTGGGCTTATCGAACAACTCCTCAAGAAAGTACAAGGTTGACGTCTTTTCATTTAGTATATTGCTCATAAGCGGTAGTCCCAGTGGAGATCGGCTCAGAATCACCTCGGATTGCTTCCTATAATGAAGAAAATGTTGAGAAGCAATTGACTGAGCTAGACCTAACAAGTGAAACGAGGGATAAAACAGCAGCTCGGCAAGTGGCTTATCGGCAGCGGATGTCTCTAGCTTATTACAAGAAGGTCATCCCTCGCTCATTTCAAATAGACGACTTTGTATGAAAGAAAGAACAGCCTGCAGGTGAGGTCAGGAAACTCGAGCCTAATTGGGATGGACCTTATCAGATCCTTATGAAACTAAGTTCAAGAGCTTCTACTTACAAGATAAAGATGGGAAAGAGTTTATTAAGCCAGGGAATGCTTTTCACCTACGACCTTATTGTGTATGAACTGATTCACATATCGATAATCATATCTTTTTCCCATTAGAGAAATAAAACTGCTTTTTCTTTATAAATATCTATTCCCTCTGGTCTCAGACTAAGGCATCCATCAACAATGTTTATTCCCTCTGGTCTCGGACCAAGGCATTCATCGGTAGATCACTAGTTCGGTGATGTTTATTCCCTCTGGTCTCGGATCGAGACATCCATCGACAGATCGCCAGTTCAGCAACATTTAATCCCTTAGTCTCGAATTAAGACATCCATCGACAATGTTTATTCCCTTAGTCTCAGACTAAGGAGTCCATCGACAATGTTTATTCCCTCTGATCTCGGACCGAGGTGTCCATCAACAGATCACCAATTCGGCAATGTTTATTCCCTTAGTCTTGGATTAAGGCGTCCATCAACTACATTTATTTTCTCTGGTCTCGGAACGAGGTGTCCATCTTTAAATCGCCAGTTCATTGATTTTTATTCCCTTAGTCTCGAAATAAAGCATCCATCGACTATGTTTATTCCCTCTAGTCTCGGACCGAGGCATCCATCGATAGATCGACAACTCGGTATTATTTCCCTTAGTCTCGGACTAAGACGTCCATCGGCAGCTCGACATTATTTCCCTTAATTTCGAATTAAGGCGTTCATCGATAGCTCGGCATTATTTCCCTTAGTCTCAGACTAAGATATCAGATATTCCTCTTGGTCTCCGACTAGAGCATCATTATATTTATTCTACCGATCTCGCATCAAAGTATTTTTCATCTTGGCAATTCCTTTGGTGTATGTCATTATATTTTTCCTTGGTTTCAATCTAAGTTGCTCAGGACATAAGTACTACGCAGAACAGACTCCGAAATAATATTCATTACTCCAAAAGTCCATTACACAATTAGAGTAATACAAGAATTAGTCCACTAGTACATTGTCGGGGATCTCGTCGAGGACCCCTTTCAGATCTAAAAATTCTAATGAGGTCCCCACTAGAGGATATCCAGCTTCTTTGAAATAATGTATTGCTCTGTCGTAGCTGATCTCCAACATTTTTACGGTGCGTTCTTGATAGTGGTACGGATATTTGTCATGGTATCGTTCCCAAATTATTTACCGAACACTCTAACTACACTAATGCAGTATAGGACTAACTCGGATCGTCTCCCAACGAACCTAATGGTTGGACGTTTGTTTTTAAATAGAAGTAAACACTGGGGGTTTTTACAATTTATTAAAACAATTATTTAAAGCTAACCTAATGCAAGAACGATTCAACCTCGCACCACATTGTCACTATACAATGCAATGGCCAAAAAATTCTGGCAAACAGACATGGAAATTAAATCTGCATGAAGTAAATCTAATTACCAAATAACAATTACCAAGTAACTATCCTAATGTGCAAAAGCAAGTAATCACGCACCGCACTATCACTATACGGTACAATGATCAAAGAAACAAATGTGAACAATTCAATCAAGCACCGCACTATCACTATACGACACAATGGTCAAACAATCACTAAAAACTAAACTAACAAACATAAAATAATTCAACCAAGCACTGCACTTTCACTATATGGTACACAGGCCAAATGTAAATGAAATCTAAACTAATAACGAAAGTAATTCAACCAAGCACCGCACTGTCACTATACGGTACATTGGTCAAATGTAGATGAAAACTAAATTAAACATAATCAAACATAATAGACAAAACTAAACTTGATAAACATAACATAACAAATTAACTGTAACTGAACAAACATAACAATGTAAGCTATCCAATTAAATGGACTAAATCCAAATATAAGCAACTGATAACCCCACGATGGCGACAATAACCCGAACAGCCCCCTCCGACAGTGGATTATGAATGCGGTCCTAATCCTGGCACCGCAGAAAGGAGATGAATGCGGAGGGATGCGAGCACTGCTCCGGCGGCTGTGAATGGCGGAGCTCCTAGTCCCGGTGGCTAGTGGATGGAATGTCGAAGCGGTGCGGCCTAATCTCGGTCGCCGGAATGGGGTGGACTGCCGGAATAGTGGTGGAGAATCTCTTCACCGGTGGATGACAAGATGAAATCGAATGGCTGACTCAACTTCCTAATCCCAGCAGCTGATGGAGGGTTCTGGAGATGAACCGGCCTAATCTCGGTCGCCAGAAAGGGAATGGACTCGCCGGTGAAGGAACTGGACTCATCGGAATCACTGCCTCTCCTCGCTTCTGACCAGCTGACCGAATCACGGCATCTAGATCTATCGGCGAGGATTGGATGGGATTGCAGCTGATTGTCGGAGGGGAGGTCATCGAAAATGAGCTGTCGGACTGTCGCCGCCGCTCGTGGGGAAGAAGAACGCTCCGCCACGGGTAAAAAGGGGGGGGGGAAATGCCGCCACTCGTGGGGAAGAAGAATGCTTCGCCGCGCGTGAAAAGGGGAAAAAACATCGTTGATCGAATTCTTCTGTGCGATCGAGAAGGCTTGAGTGATTTCCCCTAGCCATCCGATTTGAGCCTCATCTGATCCCGGGCATCCAAGTAAGCTATGGTTTCATGCTTTGATGAATCAATTGAGGTTGTGCATCCAACAGTTGAAATCAGTCTGATTTCAAATGGACGGACCTAATTCATCTGAAGAGATAATCACGATCGGTCGAATCTGGATGAAGGGCTCAAATGTCCAAATCTGAATGTACGGACTGGATCTCTCCAGATCTAAATAGATGGCTCAGAATCAGCTACTTTCATCAGACGGTCCATAATGCTCAGATCTAATCCCTTGATCGATTTACCTTCGATCACGATGAAGGGCCCAGATTAATCCAGTTTGAAATGATCCTTCTAGTCCTAGATGAAGCCATATTTGATCCAACTTAAGTCTAGTCCAGTGGCTCATCTCGATCTCCTACAAATAAAGACAAATTTTACATATAAATCCAAAATATAGGAGAATTTACAATTAGGTCCAAAAGATGATTCAACTCATAAAACATGCAAATAATTAACAATTAAACATACGAGAGGATTAAAACGGTGATATTAAGGACCAAAATAATACAACAAAATGGCAGTTATCAATTCCCCCACACTTATTCTTGTGCATCCCGAGCAATAATGAAAATAAAGAAACACTGACTCACTCACTCATTCTCCAAACAATACTCAGATCAATAATTCAGAGATAGGAAAAATAAGTTACTTAGGATCACCAAATAGGTCCGGATATAAGATAGTCAAAAGATCCAACTCCTACAACAGTCAACATGTATGATGATTTACAGTCAAATCAAATAGACTAAGCCTGATACAAAACCTCCCAAAATGGATAAATGCACTGATGCTCACATAATAAACGTAGGAGTGGGGCGCCCTCAAAACAACATGTAATCGTGTACTACCATATGCTTGCTTATCATCTACTTCTTTACTGCTATCAATACATCTCATACATGAATCAAAAGGATTTATCAAGAATAGAAACAAGATCAAAAGTAGACTGCAAATAAGGTATACAAAGAGAAGTATAAGACAAAGGTACAATGAATAGGAAACAATAGAAGAATTGGAGAAATAAACCTGATGAGTTGCTCTGTGACAATGCTCAATGACAACAACAATATGGGAAGAGGCTAGGACAATTGAAAACTTTAGAATTGGATTCAAGATCAAATGGCTCTATCCAACACATTGCAATTCCATTTGTTTGCATTACAATTGCACATTTTTTTCTCTCTCTTTTTTTTTTACAAAAGAAACATCAATGGCACCATTTTATTTTCATTTTTTTTATGTGCAGAAATTCAAGTACTAATCACAGGCAAATATATCTCAGGACCAATGACCTCTAAAAACTATGCTTTCCATATCATGTTTCCAACAAAAATAATATAGCTCCTCCCCCACACTTAAAAATTTTGTCCGTCTCGGACAATACAACCCATCAAACTATTCCTCCAACATGGAAAACAATAGATATACAAAAGATAATCCACAAAGATACAAAGACAATGGATAGCAAATGAAGAGATATGACAAGTAAGATATGGAATAAGTATCATATGGATTAGACAAGCAAACCAAGTCAGAAAAGAGTCAAGAATGAAATCCTTCATCATATTCATGCAAGTAAATGTTACTGTAGTTTTAAAAAGACTCAAAGCAAGTTCTAGAGTAACAAGGATCACATGTGTTATCACACAAAAGTGGGTAGATGATAAGAATGGCTTGCAACCTCACTAGGTGAATCAAAATCAAGCTTAGTCTATCAATAAAAAGAGTTCACCATCATAACAAGTGACTGTATGCAAGTGAAGTCTCCTATCATACACAAAAATCCACAATTTAATGATCAAACTTAACTAATTTTTACCACCTCTGAAATGATACTAAGGCATGCATAGGGAATATTATTTGACTCAACAACAACACTAAACCTAGGTAAACAGGCAAACAAGCAATCAACCACACAAATTATTCTGAACATGAAAGAAAGGAAATAAATGCAGTAAATAAAAGAATACACTCCCCTTTCATGTCGGAGAAGAAGCATCATCATGTCTGGCCCCACTGTATTCTCCAGTATAGACTTGATCTCTCTGTTCGACACTTCATGAATCTGTTGCAAAAGTGAGACCCTTGATCGCTAATGATCGCCCTGGGTACCCCAAATCTGCACAATATGTGAGACCTAACAAAATCCACAACAATTGGAGAATCATCAGTCTTGGTGGGGATGACCTCCACCCATTTAGAAACATAATCAACTACCAAAAGAATATATGAAAATCCAAAAGATACAGGAAACTGACCCATAAAATCAATACCTCAAACATAAAAAAATCTCACAGCATAACAAGGGTTGTTGAGGCATTTCATTTCTATGTTTTATATTCCTTGTTTGTTGACATCGCTCACAAGACTTGTAAAATTCAGAGGCATCATAAAATAGGGTGGGCCAATACAAACCAAACTCTAAAACTTTCCTAGTAGTCCTTTGGGGTCCAAAATGCCCCCCACAAGCCAGAGAATAATAAAAAGTAAGTACGGAATGAAACTCATAATCAGGTACACATCATCTAATGATCTGATCACTACAAAATTTCAAAGATAAAGATCATCCCATACATAATACTTAGCATCACTTTTCAATTTCTGGACTTGTGCATGAGTAAAATGTGAAGGTACAACACGATAACTAAATAAATAGCAAGATCTGCATACCATGGTGTCTTACCCTACATGTGAAAAAACTGCTCATCTGGAAAAAAATCTGCTATGGGGGTGGACTCGATCTCCATCACAATCTTGGTCAAACTGAAATATCACCTCTTTCTGCAACAAGTTGGTCAAGGGTAGGGGCAATCTTGCTGAAGTCTCTGATAAAACGTCTGTAGAAACCTGCATGACCCAGAAAAGCATGAACTTCCCGCACAGAAGCAGGGTAAGATAAAGAAGATATAACATGAATTTTAGCAGGATCTACTTCAATATCATACACAGAGATAATATAACCTAAGATATCCCATACTCGACCATGAAATGACATTTCTCAAAAACATCTGATGGAAGTGATTCTTGGGGCGTCGCCTGAAGAGCGCTAGTCCCTACACAATCCATATCCCTGTCTACATAAAAGGGCCCACAGATAGGTCCTAATGACAAATCATCATCAACATCAAAATCATCAGAATCAATAAAATCACAACAAAATGTAGAAGGTGCAGAGATATCCAAATGAAAAATAGACTAAGAAATAAAGTTCATGCAGTCCAGCTCATCAGCTATAACCACGCTAAGAATAGAATGATCCTCCATCGGGTGCTTCATCGCGTCCAAAATCTTGAACTGAACTACAGTATCTCCTACCTCCATAGAAAGAGTACAACTTCTTGTGAACACACAGATCTTTACAAAACTTGGCATACTTGGGAATCTGCTAGCTCTTGGAATTCCCTAGCCTTTTCTTCAACAATCCTCTTCCTTGGCTGCACCGGCCTCTGAGGGAAGGGTGAAACTAGTGCTACAGGGCCTGAGGTAACTCTGCCACTCCACAATGTAATCATACTGATGTTTCCTTTAGATTTGGGATGGTCTGAGATGATAGCTGACTAGATCCCTGTAATTGCAGCTGATTAAAATTAGATGCAAGCTGGATAATTTATCTCTCGATGCTCTGAATGGTGCATGTGTCTTTTGCTGATATCACTGTTGCTGCACCAAAACTGCTACATAAGACTCAAATAGATTATTGCCTGAAGACCTAGACATCACCATAAATAAACACAATGAATATCAAATAGAAAAAAAATAACAAGAAAGACACTAATAACAAAATAAAAGAAAAACAAACAAACAAACAAACTACAGTTTAAAGACAAACGAACACCATTAAAGTTCCCCAGTAACAGCGCTAAAATTTGATAGTGGTACGAATATTTATCGTGGTACCGTTCCCAAATTATTTATCGAACACCCTAACTACACTAATGCAGTATATGACTGACTCGGATCATCTCCCAATGAACCTAATAGTTGGATGTTTGTTTTTAAATAGAAGTAAACACTGGGGGTTTTTACAATTTATTAAAACAATTATTCAAAGCTAACCTAATGCAAGAACGATTCAACCTCGCACCGCACTGTCACTATACGATGCAATGGCCAAACAATTCTAGTAAACAAACATGGAAATTAAATCTACAGGAAGTAAATCTAACTACCAAATAATAATTACCAAGTAACTATCCTAATGTGTAAAAGAAAGTAATCACGCACCGCACTGTCACTATACGGTACAATGATCAAAGAAATAAATGTGAACAATTCAACCAAGCACCGCACTATCACTATACGGCACAGTGGTCAAACAGTCACTAAAAACTAAACTAACAAACATAAAACAATTCAACCAAGCACCGCACTATCACTATATGGTACACTGGCCAAATGTAAATGAAATATAAACTAATAACGAAAGCAATTCAACCAAGCACCGCACTGTCACTATACGGTACATTGGTCAAATGTAGATGAAAACTAAATTAAACATAATCAAACATAATAGACAAAACTAAACATGATAAACATAACATAACAAATTAACCGTAACTGAACAAACATAACAAAGTAAGCTATCCAATTAAATAGACTAAATCCAAATATAAGCAACCGATAACCCCACGATGGCGACAATAACCCGAACAGCCCCCTCCGACGGTGGATTATGAATGTGGTCTTAATCCCGGCACCGCGGAAAGGAGATGAATGTGGAGGGATGCGGGCACTACTCCGACAGCTGTGAATGGTGGAGCTCCTAGTCCCAGTAGATAGTGGATGGAATGTCGAAGTGGTGTTGCCTAATCCCGGTCACCGGAATGGGGTGGACTGCCGGAACAGTGGTGGAGAATCTCTCCACCGGCGGATGACAAACTGAACTCGAATGGCTGACTCAACTACCTAATCCTGGCAGCTGATGGAGGGTTCTGGAGATGAAGTGGCCTAATCCCGGCGGCCGGAAAGGGAATGGACTCGCCAGTGAAGGATCTGGACTCGCCAGAATCACTGCCTCTCCTCGCTTCTGACCAGTTGAGCGAATCACGGCATCTAGATCTGTCGACAAGGATTGGATGGGATTGCAGTCGACTGTCAGAGGGGAGGTCGCCGGAAAGGAGCTGTCGGACTATCGTCGCCGCTCGTGGGGAAGAAGAACGCTCCACCGTGTGTGAAAAGGGGAAAAAATGTCACCGCTCGTGGGGAAGAAGAACGCTCTGCCACACGTGAAAAGGGGAAAAAAACATCGCTGATCGAATTCTTCTGCGCGTTGGAGAAGGCTTGAGTGATTTCCCCCAGTCGTCCTATTTGAGCCTCATCTGATCCCAGCCATCTAAGTAAGCTAGGGTTTGATGCTTTGATGAATCAATTGAGGTTGTGTATCCAACAGCTAAAATCAGTCTGATTTCAAATGG
The DNA here is from genome assembly GCA_025175895.1 of Wurfbainia villosa. Lineage (NCBI taxonomy): Eukaryota > Viridiplantae > Streptophyta > Magnoliopsida > Zingiberales > Zingiberaceae > Wurfbainia > Wurfbainia villosa. The sequence goes on from CM046001.1 coordinate 67,086,317, forward strand.
ACGGATCTAATTCATCTGAAGAGATAATCACGATCGGTCGAATATGAATGAAGGGCTCAAATGTCCAGATCTGAATGTACTGACTAGATCTCTCCAGATCTGAATAGATGGCTCAGAATCAGCTACTTTCATCGGATGGTCCATAATGCTCAGATCTAATCCCTTGATCGATTTACCTTCGATCACGATGAAGGGCCCAAATTAATCCAGTTTGAAATGATCCTTCTAGTCCTAGATGAAGCCATATTTGATCCAACTTGAGTCTAGTCCAGTGGGTCATCTCGATCTCCGACAAATAAAGACAAAGTTTACATATAAGTCCAAAATATAGGAGAATTTACATTTAGGTCCAAAAGATGATCCAACTCATAAAACATGCAAATAATCAACAATTAAACACACGAGAGGATTAAAACGGTGATATTAAGGACCAAAATAATACAACAAAATGGCAGTTATCAATTCTCCGACTACCGAAACTCCTTAGATGAGAGAAATGTTTTTTTATTGGCCCATCAACCTTCTGATATGACCGATAACTATGCAAGAGGGGGGGAGTGTATAATAATTTTTTTTTAAACAGAGACAAACAAATCAATGCAGTGGAAATACTAACACCACACAACCAAGGCTCGAACAAAAACACGAAGACCACAACCTAGACGACACAACCAAAACTTGAGTAAAACATGAAGACCAACAACCAAAATTTGAAAGATACAACACAGGGAACATGGCACAAAGACACAGCCGATTTTACTTGGTTCACAACTCTCTCCTAGAGCTTCTAGTCCAACGCTTACCTCTATGTTTTCTCCTTTTTGAAGAATACTTCAAAGGTGGAGAAACCTCTTAAAAATGCTTACAGATTACATATTCTAAAGATATGAATGAAATACACGAATCTAAATAGAGAGAAGAGCAACAACTGAAACAGAAACCTTTACAGATATGCAATTTAGACGATCACGAATAGAAAAAAAATATCCAACAGCGAAAACCTTTATAGTTGAGAAGAGGAACAGCGAATGTTTGAGATGATCACAAGTGTAGCAGCGATTTCAAACATCCAGGTTGACAAGAACAATAGCATAACTAAACGTTTCTCGAAGAACAAGAAGCACTGGGCGCAGGTTTTGTCAAGAGATCAATCAATCAATTTTTCCTTGCAAGAACTCCTTTTTAGTGGCCAAATTCAAACCTGTGAATGAGATCTAGATCCAATCATTTCGGCCAAGCAATCAGATGTAAACAAGTAAGTCGAAATAGATGATATTCTATTAGAATCGCTAATTCGTTTCCCATTAGTCAAGGCCCCAATCAAGCCCGCCTTGTGTCTATTCGCTTTTGCAAAGAGCTAGTCGAGGTGCCGCCTTGACTGCATAGGTTGAAACACCAGTTTCTTCTGCAGCAGTTGAGGCGACAGTCGAGATGTCTTACTTCTGTTCGCTTTTGCAAAAGACCAGTTGAGGCACCACATCGACTGCACCAGTCGAACCAGATAAGGTTCACTAACTTATCCTACATCAGTCGAGGTGCCAGTTGAGCGTTGCTCGCTAGATCGCCGAGGCACCGCCTCGCGTGACTCTGCCCCGCAGAGTCAAGCCGCTTCACTGCTACCATCGCTGTCACAAGACCGGTCAGAGGTGCCGCCGATCGCTTGCGACCACCGAGGCGCCGACTCGACTGTACCTTACCGATGACAAGCTCCTCCGCTTGATTAATGAAGTAAGGGACCCAATTGAGGTGTCAGCTCATTGTTGTCCTTAAGACTCATTGTTTGAGTCAGCTCTAAAACTAAAACATGCCTAGTAAAGACTTTACCCAGAGGCCCTTTACTTGCCAAGACTTTGGCCATCAGCCATTCTTGGACTTTTCACCTTGCCATTCCGCAAGGAATTTTTCTTCGGCCAAGGAATTTCCCCTCTTGGACTTTTCCCCTTGGCACTCTCGTAAGGAATTTTTCTACTACCAAGGAATTACCCCTCTTGGACATTTCACCAAGGCTCACCCTTGGATTTCTCATCTGCCAAGGAATTAACCATCTTGGACTTTTCACTAAGGTTCACCCTTCGATTTCTCACCTGCCAAGGAATTAACCGTCTTGGACTTTTCACTAAGGTTCACCCTTGGATCTCGCACACTACTTAAACCTTTGTCAAACACCAAAACATAACTTGGAGCATTCAGCTCCAACAATCTCCCCCTTTTTGATGTTTGACAACCCATTTAAATTTAGGCCACTCTACTTAAATTTAGGTCACCCTTCCCACTTGATTGACCACAATCAGATACACCACTCTACTCACTTGAAATTCAGCTCCAACAGATCAGATCATTAAGTTAAAGACAGGTAAGTTAAAGACAGGTAACAGAATTAGTTAAAATAGATACAGGAGATAAATTGAGATAATAACCTAAACTATAAACTATAAACATATTCTCCTCCCCCTTTGGCAAACACCGAAAAGGGTTTTTGTAATCAAGGATATTTGGTCAGAACATCGTACATCAAAGGTATTTGGTAAGACTATAGTAAATCAAAGATCAATTAAGGTTATAGATACTTACACACTTAAAACCCTCCTCCTCAATGTTATCTGCATTTTTATCTTTAAGTTTTGAAATCACCTCTCTTTCCTATTCATTTTAACTGTAAGTTTACCGAAGTTAAGCTTTCTCAAGTATTCTCTAGCGTTAGAAGTGGTAAACCAACCTAAAATAATTAAACTAGTCTAGTCGAGCCTTTGGTCAAGGTCTACTTGCTCCTAGAAGTGCATAGTCGAGTGCCCAATCGAGGTCCACTCGACTCTGTGAGATTACAAAATGAGCAGCCGAGCCGCTGGTCGAGTTCCACTCGACTCCTTGACAGCACGACAAGAACAGTCGAGTCGCTGGTCGAGTTCCACTCGATTCTGTGAGCTATGCAACAAAGCTAGTGAGTGTATTAGTCGAGGTTGCACCTCGACCAGAAGCTTAGTCAAGCTCCTAGTCGAGAACAACTCGATTTTGTTTGGTCTCAAATAGAGTCTAGTCGAGGCGCCGACTCGACTGTTCACTGATAAGTGAAACTATACAGTTTTTTAGACGGAACATTAGAAACTCATATTTAATTCCAAAAAATTCAATAAATATTGAAATTTTTCGTATAAAATTCGAACATCATACTCCCACAGAGAAAAATATGTGTAAATTAATCTACCCAAGATTTCTCCTAACTGATACAATTTTCAAAAATTCTGAAAATAAAAGCTTTTAGTGCTTTCACCTACTTGTATCACCACTTCTAATAGTGATTCCTACCACTAGATAGGATTCACCATAGTGAAAAGAACATGTTTTTTAAACATTCTAAGAGAGTATCCTTAGAGTTGCAATTATCTTAAGGGATCCAACCAATTTTACTTGGTTGGAATGTCCAATTATGATCTTCGGACCAAATGCACATGAATTATACATTGGTCTCCCCCATAATTGGTCAAATTAATGGTCGCTATCTCGATAACCTCCTTACCCAAGGATGCAATGAGCATTTTGAATAAGTTGGTCATACCTAAACATCTCACCCCACCAACTAGCAATACAAAAATAGTTTTTGTTAAACCTATAGTTCGTGTGAGATGCTTCCTAAGTTATCCAGATTTTTCAATTTCTTCTTGTTATGGTGAGTTAGTCCTTATGATCATGGAAGATTTATTACTCACTCAGTAACACACATGCCTAATTCCCTTCTCAAGTGACTAAATTCCTTTTCAGGAAGTGGTTTAGTAAAGATATCAGTTAGGTTAGATTTTGACTCAACATAATTGAATACAATATTTCCCCTAGCCACATGATCTCTAATGAAGTGATATCTCACTTCAATGTGCTTCATCCTAGAGTGGTGGATAGGATTCTTTGTCAAATTAATAGTGCTCATGTTATCACATAGCACTTGTACATTCTTGTACGACAAACCATAGTCCTCCAACGTGTGAGTCATCCACAAGAACTGTGATACACTCTTCCCCATGGCTATATACTCAGCCTCAGTGGTGGAGAGAGCAACACAATGTTGCTTCCGACTCGACCAACTCACTATTGAAGAACTAGGAACTGACATCCCCCACTCGTACTCTTCCTGTCTAACTTGTACCCAGCATAGTCAGAGTCAGTATAGCCAACCAAATCAAATGATTCAGTGCGAGAGTACCACAAACCAACCTTAATAGTGTCTTTAAGATATCTCATTATTCTTTTCACATCACATAGATGAGACTCCTTGGCACATGACTGATACCTAGCACACACACCCACAACATATAAAATATCAGGTCGACTTACTGTGAGATAAAGTAGGCTACCTATCACACTTCTATAATATTTCAGATCCACAGATTTTCCTCCTTCATCACTTCCTAGATTTGTGTTTTGTGCCATGGGAGTAGATATCTCCTTTGAATTCTCAATATTAAATTTCTTTAGCAAACTCATGACATATCTAGACTAATGGACATATATACTTTTTTTGTTTGATATCAAGTCCAAGGAAAAATATTAGTTCTCCCACAAGACTCATCTCAAATTCACTCTCCATGTGTCCTATAAATTTATTCAGATAATCCTTATTATTTGAGCCACAGATTATGTCATCGACATAAACCTGGGCCACAAAAATATTTTCACCATCCCTTTTCAGAAATAGTGGGGGATCTATTTGACCTCTTCTTAACCCTTTCTCTACAAAGAATGTGGACAACCTTTCGTACCAAGCACGAGGTGCTTATTTCAGTCCATAAAGAGTCTTTTTCAGTTTGTACACGTGGTCTGGAAAATCTATACTTTCAAACCCCGATGGTTATTCAACATATACCTCTTCCTTAATTACCCCATTCAAGAAGGCAAACTTCACATCCATTTGATAAAGTTTGAAGCCTTTATATGCAACAAAAGCTAGCATAAGCCTTATATACTCTAATCAAGCTACTGGAGTATAAGTCTCTTCATAATCTAATCCCTCAATCTGATTATATCCTTTGGCAACTAACCTTGTCTTATTTCTTATTATCTCTCCCTTATTATTCATCTTAATCTTAAACACTGATGTGAGCAAAACATATAGGGTTTTAGGAGTAGTTTTTGCTCACTTCTTGTTACATTTTGCATCAGTTTCATGCATATGTTACTCTGTTTTTGCATGCATTTTCTATTTTCTTGTTCGGAGGTCTGCTCGTTGTTCTTTTGAATGCAGGTTGGCTTTTCGGGCAGAAAAGATGCATTTTCGGAGCAAAAGAAGGACATTTCATGCTAGACGCAGAGTGGGACACGGCCAAGGCATGTGGATTCACACAGCCGTGTCTGATGGGTAAAGATCAGGACACCAGGGCCGCACATGGCCTGGCCGTGTGGAAACACACGGCCGTGTGGTGGCCCGATAGAGTTGCGCGACTATGGTTTTTTTCTGATTTCGCAGCGGTCCAAGGCGACGTCTATATAAGGATGGCTCCGCCCAAACCCTAGGGGGGAGGCACGATGGTTAGAACGACACACCGAAGCCCTAAAAAGCTTCGGTAACTCACAGTGGATAGGAGGAAAGCCGCCGGAGGTCCACCACTTTGCAATACAACGCCGGAGAGAAGGTCACAATGTATTGTAATATCTATTTCTGCACTCTCTTTCTATTGTAATTGAACTTAAACATGTGTTGTGATTCTTCCTTCGCGTTTATGGAGTAGAACTTTTGATTCTAGGATTAGGGAGTAGCTTGTGTTCATAGACAATGTTGGTTCATATTAAATTCTGGCCAAAAGTTTGATTTGACAATTGGATGTTGGTCTTTATTATACCTACGTGTATTTGGCTTTCTTTCCACTGTGCTTAGGCGATACGAGGTGGTGACAACCCTCGCAATCTAGATTTAGGAGGTTTGATCAAGGAACATAGGGGTAAACCTGACCTCTCGTAATTGCAGGGAGAAGGGAGCGGTGGAATCGAAAACAGTCCACCGCAAGGATTGATTTGGCATCCTCGTACCCTCTATCCCGTCCTTTTGGGCGAGGATAGCTCCCGGTGAATGCGGCGGCTCTGCGGGAGAGTGTATGATGTCCCTTCCCCAAAGTCGTAAGTAGAAGTTTAGACGACGCCAATTGACAACGTTGTTATGTGGTACACAAGTGAAATCGAAGTCCTAGAATCACCTTTTTAAGACCTCGGCACCCTCTTTTCCTCCTCCGTGTGACATCGCACTGAGTAGGATCCTCCGATAGTCCTCACCAATCAACTCTCACTGAGATTTTGTCCGAACAACTGCAACCACTTAGTGGATTGGTACTCGAATCCCAGTCCCTGTGGGATCGATAATCTATTTATTACTTGACGACATCCGTGCACTTGAGGGCGTTGAGCGCGAGCGCGTACTTTGAGTCTTCGACGGTCTCCGTCGCGGGATTTAAGGTTGTGACCGTGCGCATCAAACACCCATTTGGTTCCAATTATAGAGACTCTTCTCGGTCTAGGAACTAAGTCCCATACTTGGTTTCTTTCGAATTGTCCTAACTCATCCTGTATTGCGAAGATCCAATCAGGATCAAGCAAGGCCTCTTCTACTACCCTTGGTTCAATTTTTGAGATCAATGTCACTTCAACTGCTTCATTCCTAAAGGATGATCTGGTCCTCATCCCTTGTTGAAGTTCTCCAATAATCTGACCTTGGGGATGACTACTAATTGTCCTAATGGATCTTGGTGCTTGAGATGTTTCAAGTACTTGGTCATTCGATACATCTTCAAGCAATGACCCTTGTATCCTAGACTTTTCTTCATCAGACTCAATCTTATCGATACATCTTCAAGCAATGACCCTTGTATCCTAAACTTTTCTTCATCAGACTCAATCTTAGCTCCCCCTACTTCAATGTTTTTATGTAATCTAATTTTCTCCAGTCCAAATTTGATTTCTTCATCAATTTCCCAAGTATCACCAGATTTTTCATCTTCCTCAAACAAAACATTTTGTGACTCTTCTATCAATTTTGACCTCTTGTTGTACACTCTATATGCCTTGCTAATAGAAGAATACCCTACGAGGATGCCTTCATCAGCTTTAGCAGCGAACTTACCTAAATGATCTTTGGTATTTAGAATGAACACCTTGTAGCCAAACACCCTAAGATGCTTGACTATAGGTGGTTTCCCAAACCATAGTTCATGTGATATTTTTCCTAGAAACCTATGTATCAACACCCTGTTTTGAACATAATAGGTTGTGCTTATGGCTTCGGCCCACAAGTAGCTTGGAAGAGCATACTCATTGAGCATGCTCCTCGTTGCTTCTTGTAAGGCCTAATTTTTCCTTTCCACAACATCATTCTGTTGGGGTGTTCTTAGAACAGAAAATTCATGCCTATACCCCCTTTCTAAACAATAGTCCTTAAAGCGAGTATTTTGGAACTCCCCTCCATGATCACTTCTAAGAGTTTTAATAGTTGTGTTTTTCTCATTTTCAACTCTTTTACTAAAAGAAATAAACATCTCTATTGTTTCATCCTTATGTTTTAAGAAAAAGGTCCAAGCATATCTAGTGTAATCATCAATAATAACCAAACAATATCTACTACCATTAAGTGATTTAATAGTGCTACAATCAAAAAGGTCTAGATGTAACAAGTCTAAAACAGTAGAGGTACTTACAATATTTTTGGACTTGTGTGATGCCCTATTTTGCTTACCTTTCTGACAGGCATCACACAGTCTGTCTTTCTGAAACTTCAGTAGTGGCAGCCCCCTTACTAGTTCCTTTCCAGCTAGTCTTCTTAAATTTCTCAGGTTGACATGCGCAAGCCTCCTATGCCACAGCCAAGATTCATCTATTCTAGACATAAGACACTTGGCAAATACATTAGTAGCATTATCAAAATACACATGATATATATTTTCCGTCCAAACTCCTACTAACATGGTAATATTCAAATTATTGTATTTAACTAGACATTTAGTTGAATTGAATTCAACTTTATATCCAGCATCACACAATTGACTCACACTTAGCAGATTGAAAGACATATTTTTAACAAGCAGTACATTTCTAATCATAAAATGTTAGATGTTAGCACTAGTTTCCTACTGCATGCCCTTTGGTTCTTAACTGTCCTATCACCTTTAGCATTTTAACCTTGGAACATGGATTTTTCTAATACACGCTTAAATAAGAATGGTCTTATAGCAATGTATTTCGTGGTATTGTTATTAGGTTACCTTATTATTCTACTGCTTAACACGAATTGTAGATACAAGCACGTTAAATTAATTCCATCTTGATTTTATTCAGCGATTATCTATCCTTCCTCGTCAGCAGCGCCAAACCTCTACAATATTAATGTAGCGTTAGGTTCGTGTTGGGGGCAACAACAATGCGCCTAAGCATTTATATGTGTTTACGTCAGATAATCATCTGCTAGGCAATGCTTCAGATCTAACTGTGAACGTGGTTTAAGTGATAGGAAAATCCAAGTATGAAGACTTGGTAAAGACAAAGTCCAAGTGTGAACTTGGCAAAGGAAAAGTCCAAATTAAGTTCTATAAAGTGTAAGTCCAAGCTACGGTCTTGGCGGCGTAAAGTCCAAGCACGCTTTGGCAAAGGGAAACCCAAGACATGACAAAACCGAAGGAAGTTCTTGGAAGTAGGCGCAAAGGTTGAACAAGTCACGGACTCGGAGGAATCCTGGAGGCTCAAGGCTTAAGGAAGAGCTAAAATATTGAGTCTAGGTCTAGGGAGTCATTTCAAGTATGAATTATTCATACTTGACGAGTATCGATCGATCGATCGATGTATCGATCGTTAAGGTGCTCGATCGAGTCGGTCGAAAAGCCGACGAACGATCGTGCCTAGTCGTGGAAGTCAACTGATGTCGCCATCAGTCGACTGCCAAATAGTGGCAGTCGATTGTTCAAGTTAAACACGGGCACAGAATGGAGTCTCACTTGACTGCGCTCCATGATCACTCGACTGATCACTCCATCAGTCGACTGATGAGAGTGTCGTTGGAAGATGACGATTATAAATCCCGTGAATCCGGCTATTCAGAATCCATTAACCGCGACGACAGTTGACTGATGATGTACATCAGTCGACTGATCGTGCTCCAACGGAAAAATCAACCCTCTCTCTATAAAAAGAGGGCTTGTCGTGGTTGAGAGGGTTAATGCTTACTTTCTAATCATCTTCTCAAGCCTCCATGATTTTTCCAAGCTTTCTAGTATTTTAATTCTCCTCCTCCTCTCTAAACTTCATATTCATCCTTTGTAAGAAGCGGAGGGTTGTTGTAAAAGAAAGATTCTTAGTGAGATTGATTAGAGTTGATCCATCTTAAGGATCGTCGTGGAGTAGGAGCGTTATCTCCGAACCACGTAAAGGATTTGTATTAGCATTGTGTTTTTATTTTCTTTTACTATTGTTTTTGTTGTGCTTCTGCTAATCATTTTTGTAGAAACGAAAACAAGTTATTCACCCCACCCCCCTAGCTTCCAAGGATCCCCTACAAGTGGTATCAGAGTTCGGATCGCATCGGAAGATCTAACAATCAACCGGAGCAAGATGGCTTTCCAAGAGGGGTATAGCACGGCGAGGCCTCCATTCTTCGACGGCAATGACTTCGGCTACTGGAAAGGTAGGATGGAATACTACCTTATGAACGATATTGAAAATTGGTTTAGCATTGTAAACAGATTCGAGAAGCTGGTCGATGAACACGAAGCACCCATACCAACCAAGGATTGGACGAGGGACATGGCCAAGAAGGCTCAAGCCAACGCCAAAGAAACAACCACACTTCAATGTGGGTTGTCAAAGGAGCAACTAAGCAAGGTAGGGCCTTTTGAATCGGCGAAGGAGCTTTGGGAGAAGTTAATTGAGCTCAACGAGGGATCCAAGGAAACAAGAAGAGCCAAGAGAGATCTCTTAATAGGCCAACTCCAAAGTTTCGCCATGAAGACCAATGAGACCGTGAGCCAAAGGCACGGTCACTTCAAGGAAGTAGTCAACGGACTACATGTGATAGGTGAAAAGGTCGACAATTGAGACCTTGTAAGGTATGTGCTCCAAGCCTTCCCTAGTGTTAGGGCAATCTCTTGCCGTGATATGGTTTTGATGTGTGCGGCAAAGGATTTAAGTTAGGTTGTTATTGTGATTTGATATATGCGTTGGAGTCTTGCAGGACTTAGTAATTCGCACAAGGAGCCTTGGCTGGTTCACCACTCACAACCTCGTGCTTGAGTCGGAGAAGGAGCATTACAGAGTCGTGCGCCTGATGCTGCCGAGGGACCACCGGACGAGATGACTTGAAGTAAAGACAAGGAAGCAGACTTCGAAGGCAAGAGACGCGAAGGAGTATTGTAGAGTCGTGCGCCTGATGCTGCCGAGGGACGTGGCCGTAAACGAAGAGAGCTTCGGCGAGGGACTTTGAGTGAGATGAGAGAATGAGTGAATTGTAAGTAGCTCATTAGGTGAACTTGGCCGAATGACTGAGTGTCGGAGGCTCGACCGCAAGGGTTGAGGTTTACCCGACCGCCGGAAGCTTAAACAAATGTTAATTTTGAGTTTCACATGGCACCGATCGCGCTCTGAGTCGAGCGATTGAGTATCCGATCGAGTGGATTTTTGGCCTGATCCGCCATATATGTTGGCAATCGATCAAGACCATCATCACGGCCAAGCCAATCGTCAAGAGGGTTTGGGCCGAGAACGCTTGTAGCCGGTAGGCGGATCGACTACGAGGCGTGATCGATCGATAGATCCATCGATCATTGCCAAGGATCCTTGGACTACAAGCGCCGAGATCCGACGTGTTAGGTCGTTGAAGTGTGGCGGTCATTGCCAAGGGTAGCAATGATCGTGGCGCACGGAAAAAATCAGCCCTCTCTATAAAAAGAGAGGGTGTGGGCTTTTGGATGGCTAATGCTTATGCTCTAAGTGATCATCCAAGTGCTCCACAAGATTCAAACTCCTTCTCTTAGTTTTCTTTCACATCTATTGTAAAAGAAGGAGTGTTCTTGAGTTGTAAGGGTTACCTCCACCTAGCTTAGTGCAAAGGAGAGACCGATAGTGAATTGGTTGCGGAGTGATTCACCGGGGACGAATCGGAACCGTGGTTTAGCGGCGTAGCCGTGAACCACGTTACATTTCGGTGTTAGCATTGTTTGTATTCTTATTTCTATTTGCTTGTCTTATTTTGTTTCCGTTGCTCTAATTTCTTTGCAGACGAGCAAATTCCGTCATCCAATGAAAGAGGGCTATTCACCCCCCCCCCCTCTAGCCGGCCAACACTCACCGATCAATCACCCCCACAAGTGGTATCAGAGCCAAGAAAAGCTTGTCGAGGACTAACCTCCACAACAAGCACATTCAAGAATGGCCGGTTCCAACATTCACCCACCAAAATTTGAAGGCGAATTCTCTTGCTGGAAAAAGAGAATGGAGGTATTCTTCGAAACCGACTTCGAAATTTTATTAATTATGGAAAACAGTTTCGAGATGCCTAGGAATGAAGAAGGGGAGCTATTGGAGAAATCAAGATGGAGTAAAAGACAAAGAGAGGAGTATTTGGCGAATTCAAAAGCCAAGCACCACCTCTACAATGTACTCCCTCAACAAGAAGTGAATAGGATAGGGGAGTGTGCAAGTGCCAAGGAGATGTGGGAGAAGCTAGTAGAGCTTCATGAAGGCACTTCGGACGCCAAACTTGCAAGAAGTGATCTCCTCCGCTCCCAACTATCAAATATCAAGCTTGAAAAGGGAGAAAAGGTAACCTCCTTACATTTTAGATTCAAAGAAATTTTAATTGGGCTAACGAGTGTAGGAGAAAGACTTTCGAACCGGGACATGCTCATGAAAGCAATTGATGCTTTTCCCCGGTCATCGAAATGGAGCTCAATGGTGGACTCCTTCTACATGTCCAAGAATTTAGAAGTGAGCACCTTGGAGGATTTCTTCTCAACCATGGAGCTCCACGAAACAAGACTTGAAGGAATAATAGAAGAGCCAAGATTTCAACCTTCAAGAGGAGTAGCACTTTTGGCCAACAAGGGGAAGAAGAAGATGGAGATCCTCTCCTCCTCCAATGAAGCATCTTCCTCCTCCTCCATGGATAGCACGGAAGAAGCCTATATAGTAAGAAGGGTAAGGCGTGCATTAAAAAGTTTTAAATTTAATAAATCTAATGATAGGAGGAGAAGACCAAGGGGGAAGGTGATTTGTTATAATTGCCAAGGAGAGGGACACATAAGGGACAATTGTCCCCTCCTAAACAAGAGTAAAGAGGAAAGGAAAAAGAAGGAAGAAAAGAAGAAGAAGAAGGGAAGTAAGAAGAAGGAAGAAGAGAAGAAAGCCAAGGAGAAAGGGAAAACAAAAGCACTCAAAGCAAGGACATGGGATGATCCCTCTTCATCATCATCATCATCTGAAGAGGAAGAACATGTCTACTCCAACCTTGCCCTAATGACCTTTGACGACCTAGACTCTTCCTCCTCCGAAAATGAAGGATCAAGCACAAGTGAGGAGCTCTAGTGAAGGGGGAGCTTCTTCACCATCCTCATCCGAAGAAGAAGACATGGAGACTATGGTAACGAATCTCTCACCTAGTAAAATAGTTTCCATGATTTCTAGTCTTACTAAGGACTTATTTAGGGCAAAGAAGAAAAATAAATGCATGCTAGATCAAATTAAGGATTTAGAACAAAAATTAGAAAAAGCATGTTTTAATGATAATAATGATGGTGCATGCTCACATGATAACTATATGCCTTTGGATGTTAATGATGCATGCATAGAAGAAAATAGGGCTCTAAGGGAAAAGGTAGATCATTTGACCAAGGCCCTATAAAAGTTTACAATTGGCTCAAATACATTGAACATGATAATTGGGAGTCAAAGGGAAAGCTTCAACAAGAAAGGCCTAGGTTATAAGGAAAAGAAAAATGAAAAGGTCTATAAATGCTTAATTGCTAGGGGTCAAGACAAAAAGAAGGTAATAGCTAGAAAATGGATCCCTAAGGAGTATTTAGTGAACCATATAGGAAAGAACTTATTTTGGGTTCCTAAATCCATCCTAAAGGGTTAGGAAAACCCTAAGGTAGTCAACCATATGTAATTTACCTATATCATATTTTTGGTTGACTTAGGATGGCGGGACAACATTTTTGAAATAGTGTTAGGTGATGATAATGCACCTATAAGTAGATAATCATGCTTTAGGTGATATTTGACTTATTATCATGTTTCATACCTAATGCATGATCACAATTTGATGAATACATTTGTTTCATGATCATAATGTGGAATTCATGCATATATATATTTATGATCGTGTGGATTGTTATGATGATACTTAACCTTGATAGAATTACATGAAAATAATGGTTAAGTATATACAAATACCTTTAGGATGCATCTCACACTCACCATAGGCTACCTTGATTGAAAACTTAGCATGAGTGAGATGTTAGGATGATACAAATATCCACTAGTGCCTATGGCATTTAGATGGTTATTTAAAGTATCAAAATAGCAATAATAGACCAATCATGGGGAAGACTTATGTTTAATTCATAGACATATTGCCCAAAGATCATGGTTGAATATTTTATATGCTTTCAAAACAAATTCTTACTTTAAAATATGTGTGTTCATGTTTTAAAACAATCCAAAGCAAGACTAGGTGTTAAAATAGATACTAACATGATCAAAAACCTAGTGATTTTTAAAGCTTTTGGATTTCTGGCAAATCTCTGAAAATATAATGATTTTTCATGAAAAACTATTTTTCATTGATAGATATACTTACAAGAAATGTGTTCCCCAAATTTCACTATTTTTTGAATTTTTTGGAATTTATAGTGCATTTTTGAAATTCATCCAGAAAATCAGAATTTCGGATTCCATTGTGTCAGTCGACTGTCATACTGATAGCAGTCGACTGATGGACTATGAACAAGCACAGTAACCTAATTTTATCAGGTTTTTGATTGGTTTTAGTTTTTGTTTCTCTCTAGACTTGATGCCATGATATATAAACTTTGTTTAATCTTTTTGATGGTGTCAAAGGGGGAGAAAACTATATGTTTAAGTAAGGGGGAATATATTTAGGGGGAGTTTCATGTATTAAGGGGGAGAGTTGTTAATCGTGTTATTCACATGCTTTCTTTCCTTAATATTTTATCAAATATTTTTACCTAACTTAAACGAATTGTCACACATCAAAAAGGGGGAGATTGTTAGGGCAATCTCTTGCCGTGATATGGTTTTGATGTGTGTGGCAAAGGGTTTAAGTTAGGTTGTTATTGTGATTTGATATGTGCGTTGGAGTCTTGCAGGACTTAGTAATTCGCACATGGAGCCTTGGCGGGTTCACCACTCACAACCTCGTGCTTGAGTCGGAGAAGGAGCATTGCAGAGCTGTGCGCCTGATGCTGCCGAGGGACCGCCGGACGAGATGACTTGAAGCGAAGCCAAGGAAGCAAACTTCGAAGGCAAGAGACGTGAAGGAGCATTGTAGAGTCGTGCGCCTGATGCTGCCGAGGGACGTGGCCGCGAACGAAGAGAGCTTCGGCGAGGGACTTCAAGTGAGATGAGAGAATGAGTGAATTGTAAGTAGCTCATTAGGTGAACTTGGCCGAATGGCTGAGTGTCGAAGGCTCGACCGCAAGGGTTGAGGTTTACCCGACCATCGGAAGCTCAAACGAATGTTAAGTTTGAGTTTCACATGGCACCAGTCGACTACTCGAATAACGCAGCTTGATCGTATTCAATCGAGTGGATTTTGCCCGGAATGATCATGTATGGGGGCCGATCGCCAAGACCATCATCGGCCAAGGCGCAATGATCGTCAAGAGGGTTTGGGCCACAGAACCGCTCGTAGTCGACTGGGCAATCGACTACGGAGGTAGCAGTCGACTGATGGATCCATCAGTCGACTGCCAAGGGATCCGTTAGACTACAACAGTCGGGATCCGACGTGTTCGGAGGTCGTTGAAGTGGTGGCAGTCGACTGCCAAGGGATCCGTTGGACTACAATGGTCGAGATTCGACGTGTTCGGAGGTCGTTGAAGTGGTGGCAGTCGACTGCCAAGGGCAGCAATCGACTGGTGGCGGCCAACGGGAAGAAATCAGCCCTCTCTATAAAAAGAGAGGGTGTGGACTTTTGGATGGCTAATGCTTATGCTCTAAGTGATCATCCAAGTGCTCCACAAGATTCAAACTCCTTCTCTTAGTTTTCTTTCACATCTATTGTAAAAGAAGGAGTGTTCTTGAGTTGTAAGGGTTACCTCCACCTAGCTTAGTGTAAAGGAGAGACCGATAGTGAATTGGTTGCAGAGTGATTCACCGGGGATGAATCGGGACCGTGGATTAGCGGCGTAGCCGTGAACCACGTTACATTTCGGTGTTAGCATTGTTTGTATTCTTATTTCTATTTGCTTGTCTTGTTTTGTTTCCGTTGCGCTAATTTCTTTGTAGACGAGCAAATTCTGTCATCCAACGAAAGAGGGTTATTCACCCCCCCCCCTCTAGCCGGCCAACACACACCGATCGATCACCCCCACACCTAGAACAATCTTATGGGCTTCAATGGTAGATGCCTATAAGGTCTCTAGGGATCTTTCTTTGGTTAAATTAGATGAGCTCTTTTGTGAATTTGAGTTGCACGAGCAAGCTAACACTTCATCCAAAGAGAAAGGTGTAGCTCTTTTTGTAGGAAAGAAGGACAAGAAGAAGAAGGAGAAGAAAGAAGTGTCTTCCTCATTCAAATCTGAGGAAGATTCATCTAGTAGTGAAGATGAGCTATCAGCAAGTGAGGTGGCTCATTATGTCAAGAAGTTTGGTGAGAGGTCAAGGAAACTCATCAAGAAGGATGTGAGGAGGACGTTCCAATCCTCAAGAGGTAAGTCTTCTAGTAGTTCAACTCCTTCATCTAATGTTGTTTGCTATGGTTGCAATAAGAAGGGGCACATCAAGCCAAATTGCCCGGACTTAAAGAAGGAGGAGAAAGAAAAGAAGCATAAGGAGAAGAAGGAGAAGAAGAAGAAGGAGGCAATGGTGGCATAAACATGGGACACGCTAAGCTTGGAGGACTCTTCCGATGATGAAGAAGTGTGTCATGTCACCCGGAACCTAGCTCTCATGACCTTGGAGGAGGAAGCCGGAAGCTCAAGTGAGGAGTCTTCATCCTCTTCTTCAAGCGATGAATCATCATCTAGTGATGATGAGGTAAGCAACTCCCCTAGGGTAGATTTACTTTATAAAACTATCGCATGTCTTCAAAATGTCTTAAATAGATCAAAAACTAGGATTAAGGATTTAAAAGTAGAAATTAAATCACTTAAAAATGTAGAACCACCTTGTGATGATACATGTACACTTAGAAATGAAAATGATGAATTGAGAAAAGAAATAGGTGAACTAAGAGTATGCTTAGAAAAATTTACAAATGGCTCTAAATACCTAGATATGATAATTAAGGATCAAAGGGCTATCTACAATAAGGCTAGAATAGGATATAGGCCTAAGGAAAAGGAGGTAGTATTTACATCTCTTGTTAGTAGAAAATCCACCGTTAGGAGCAAGGTTAGAAAGGCTTGGGTCCCTAAGAAATTTTTAATTGATGCTAGTGGTCCTAAGATTTGGGTACCTAAGGCTTGTATTTTTCATGTTGTATAGGTAGAAGAACCAAGCTTATGGATTGTTGATAGTGGGTGCTCAAAACCATGACCAGTGATGAGAGAAAATTTTCCACTATCAACCACACTAGTAAGGGGAAGGTGTCTTTTGAAAATAATGGTAAACTTAAGATTCTAGAAAAAGACACAATTGAGGTATCCCCCAACCTTGCCATTCATAAAGTGTTATTAGTTAAAAATATGAAATTTAATTTACTTAGTGTAAGTCAACTATGTGATGCTAATTTTGATGTTCAATTTGATTCTTCAAAATATTTTATAAGACACAAAACTTTAAATGATTGCATGCTAGTAGGTTTTAGGAAATCAAATATATACTATATTGATTTATCCTATGCTACTAATGCTTCTACTAAGTGTCTTATTACAAAAGAGGAAGAGAGTTGGCTTTGGCATAGGAGGCTAGGGCACATAAACATGAAGAACATAGCCAAAATGAAGTTAGTCAAAGGGTTGTCAAAAGTCAAGTTTCTCAAGGACAAAATGTGTGATGCATGCCAAGAAGGGAAACAATCAAAAACATCACACAAACATAAAACTTTACTTAGTACCGCTTTACCTTTAGAACTATTGCATATGGACTTATTTGATTGTCATAGTACCCCTTCCATGATTGGTAGTAAATATTGCTTAGTAATAGTAGATGATTTCTCTAGATTTACTTGGGTATTTTTCATGAAAAATAAGGATAAAATCCTAGGAATAATTATAGGATTTTGCAAGAGAGTAGAGAATGAAAGAAAACTTAAAATCAACCGGATCCGTAGTGATCATGGTGGAGAATTTGAGAATTCTAATTTCTCAACCTTTTGCCTAGAACAAGGGTACAAGCACGAATTTTCTTATCCTAGAACATCCCAACAAAATGGGGTTGTGGAAAGGAAAAATTGTGCCCTACAATAAGCGGCTAGGACTATGCTTAATGCATACTCTTTACCTAGCTACTTGTGGGTGGAAGCGGTCAACACCGCTTGCTATATCCAAAATAGGGTTTTAATTCATAGGTTTTTAGGAAAAACTCCATTTGAATTATGGAATGGTACAATTCCAATAATTCACTATTTTAAGGTCTTTGGATGCAAAGTTTATATTTTAAACACCAAAGACAACCTAAGTAAATTTGAGTCTAAAGCGGATGAGAGAATCATAGTTGGATACTCATCCACTAGTGTAAGATATAGAGTTTATAATAAAAGAACTCAAAATATTGAGGAATTTTCAAATGTCCAATTTGGTGAAACCTCTAATACATACCCTAGGAAATCCCCCATTGATGATGATATCAATGACAAAAATCAAGAAATTACCCAACAATTTCAAGAGTTAACTTTAGGGGGTAATGATCAAGGGGGAGAATTAAATCAAGGGGGAGTAAGAGGTGACTCCGATGATGAAAGAAGGATTGAAGATAATCATGATCAAACTCAATTTAATACACCTCCTAGAATAATAAGAGTTCATCAAAATCATCCTCTAGATCAAATTATAGGTTAACTATCTCAAGGTGTTAGGACTAGGTCATTCCATAGGGATCCCTCTAGTCATATAGCCCTAATCTCCCAAATTGAGTCCAAATCAATAAATGATGCATTACTTGATCCGGATTGGATTTTAGCAATGCAAGATGAATTGACTCAATTTGAAAGGAGTCAAGTATGGGAGTTAGTTCCTAGACCTAATGACAACACCATCATTACTACAAGATGGGTCTTTAGGAACAAACTAGATGACCAAGGAAATATTATTAGGAACAAGGCAAGGTTAGTTGCAAGGGGCTTTAATCAAGTTGAAGGACTTGATTATGATGAAACATATGCCCCGGTTGCTAGGTTAGAGTTTACTAGGATCCTATTAGGGTATGTTGGATCTTTGTAATGGCTAGAGGGCGGTGATTAGCATTTCTTTGTTTCTACAAATACGTTAGCAGAAGCAATACAAATACAAATACGAATAAGAATAAGAAACAAGAAAAACAATGCTAACACCCGATGTACGTGGTTCGGAGATGACGCTCCTACTCCACGGTAATCCGTAAGGTGGATTAGCCCCAACCTAGCTTCACTATATCCTCCTTTGGATGAACCAAGGTGGATAAACCTTGTATTACAATGCACTCCTCTTCTTTACAATAATGGAGGATGAAGACTAGAGAAGAGGAGGTTTAGAATCACAAAAACACTTGGAGAAAGTTTGGTGAGCACGAGGGTGTAGTTAGGAATGAGAGCACTAGCTTCACCAAGCTCCCCAAGGCCCCTTCTTATAGAAGAAGGGATGTTTTTCCCGTTGGGCTTTGATCAGTCGACTGATGATCACCATCGGTCATGTAAGACGGCCGACAAAGCCGATCCGCGGGGATTCGCAGCCGCCATTTCCAACGGGAGGCCTATCAGTCGACTGATCACCTCATCAATCGACTGATGAGGCGATCAGTCGAGTGATCGCGGCGAGGAGTCGAGTGATCGCCGCGAGGAGTCGAGTGAGACTCCATTCTGTGCCCATTTTCGACTCGATCAGTCGATTGCCTGGATCGGGCAATGATCGATGCCTCATTAGTCGAGCCCGACTCAAGCTGATCGATAGTAAAGGTTTCATCCTCGACTCCGAGCACCGACGGCCGATCGATACATCGATCCGATCGATACTAGTCAAGTATGAATAATTCATACTTGAATTGACTCTAGACCTAGACTTGACCTTCTAACTCTTCCTTGACCTTGCACGCCTTCAAGAGTTTCCTTCGGCCTCGTCATGTCTTGGGTTGCCAAATGCTTGGACTTTATGCGCCAAGACTACAAGCTTGGACTTATGGCCGCCAAGACTTTACTTTGGACTTCCTTTGCCAAGGTTCACTTGGACTTTACGCTGCCAAGACTCCAAGCTTGGTCTTACGCTGCCAAGTCCATCCCTTGGACTTTCTTTGTCAAGATTCACTTGGACTTTACGCTGCCAAGACTACAAGCTTGGTCTTATGCTACCAAGTCCGTCCCTTGGACTTTCCTTGCCAAGATCATACTTGGACTTCTCTTTTACCAAGTCTTCATCCTTGGATTTCCCTGTCACTTAAACATGTGCACAATTAGATCACAAAGCATTGCCTAACTTAGATGACTTAACCAAACATCAAAACATATATAAATGTTTGGGGCATTGTTGCACCAACAATCTCCCCCTTTTTGCTGTTTGGCAAACATTTAAGTTAGGTCTTTACATAATCATAATATGAATTCTAACTTAAACTTTCCTTCTCCCCCTTTGACATGCATCAAAAAGAAAAGGATTCATAAATTTTATGAATTAAAGTTTGTTGTATCTTGGACTAAGGTATAAGATTGATATTAAGCTCCCCCTTAATCCAAGATATGCTTTATGATGTGTGAATAACATTTGAAGCAAAGCATAGCAAAAGTTCGAAAGTTAAGTCCTAACTTTGCACCAACAATGTAAGTTTGGGGATGAAAAGGATATATTTTATGAAACTCCCCCTAAAATACTACATTAAGCAATCCTAAAAGTTTGTTTATACTCAATATTATCATGTTATAGTTTAAGGACATCAAAGATTCACTAAATATCAGAAAATGGAGCTATTTATCAGAAAACATTATGTATCACTGACTGGTTTCAACCCGATCGCTACAAACCGAATTTCAACCTTTCAAATAACTTAAAATGCTTAGAAAATCTAAAAATCGCGAAAAATCACGAAATTAGGCGTACACATTTCTGGAATCATTATCTATCAAGGAAAAATAATTTGAAAAATTTATGTTTTCCAAATTCCAAGATTGATACAAACTTGGAAACTAACAAAAGTTCTAAAAATTTGGTAAACTTTGTATCATTTTTGTCTTCCTCTTGAAAACTGTTTTTCAAAATATGATAAACATAGTTTAAAATATATATGATTTGGAATTTCCAACCATGTTCTTAGAGCTATGTATTCATTACTTGAATACAAGCCTTCCCAATGATTGGTCCATGAAGTATTCATGTTTCTAAGTGTGTCATTGGCTCATAGTAATGCATCATAACAAGAATGATGAGCCAGTACACCTTCCCTATCATCTCACATGTTCCTAAGTGTCTCAATACAAAAATCAAGGTTTCTAAAGGCTTTTTGTGAGATGCATTAAGGTATAAGGTTAAACATTATGAATATGGGATCATGCAAACCTAGAATTTTACTCTACAAAGCACATACCAAGCTCTCTCCTTAATGATGAAAATTCGATTTCCAAAAGAGCTTTGGTGAAGATATCGGCAAGGTTAGACTTAGATTCTACATAATTAAGTTCAATGTCTCCTCTTGCCACATGATCTCTTATGAAGTGATGTTTCACTTCAATGTGCTTGGTCCTAGAGTGATGTACCGGATTTTTGGTCAAGTTGATGGTACTCACATTGTCACAATAAACTTTAACATTAGAGTAGTGTATCTCATAGTCCTCAAGAGTATGTCTCATCCAAAGTAATTGAGCTACACAACCACCCATAGCCAGATATTCGGCTTCGATGGTTGATAAAGCAATACAATGTTGCTTCATACTACTCCAACTAACTAGGGAGGACCCAAGAAATTGGCATCCACCACTAGTACTCTTCCTATCCAATTTTCAACTAGCATAATCGGAATCGGTATAGCCAAGCAACTCAAAAGACCTAGTCCTAGGATACCAAAGTCCTACATTTAGGGTGCCTTTAATATATCTTAAAATTCTCTTAACGGCTACTAAATGTGATTCTTTGGCACAAGATTAGTATCTTGCACACATACCTACCGCAAATAAGATATCGGGTCTACTAGCGGTTAGGTATAGTAGGCCACCAATCATACTCCTATAAAGTTTAAGATCAATTGATTTACCATCATGATCACTATCTATTCTAGTGCTAGTGGCCATAGGAGTAGTTACAATTTTGGCATTTTCCAAACCAAATTTCTTGATCATTTCATTTGCATATTTGGTTTGATAAATATGAATCCCTTCATTGGTTTGCTTGACTTGTAACCCTAGGAAAAAGTTAAGCTCTCCAACTAAACTCATTTCAAATTCATTCTCCATGTTTTTTATAAAGTCTTGAAGAAGATCATCATTTGTGGACCCAAAAATAATGTCATCAACATATACTTGGGCTATGAAGATATCCTTTAATGTTGACTTTATAAACAAGGTTTGATCTACTTGGCCCCTTCTAAAATCCTTAGAAATTAAGAAGGATGACAATCTTTCATATCATGCCCGGGGAGCTTGTTTTAACCCATATAACGCTTTCCTAAGCTTATATACGTGGTTTGGATAATCTAGGTTTTCAAACCCGGGTGGTTGTTCTACATATACTTCTTCCTTAATATAACCATTTAGGAATGTCGATTTAACATCCATTTGATAAAGTTTAAATCCCATATAGAAAGCATATCCTAAAAGGATTCTAATAGACTCTAACCTAGCAACCGGGGCATAAGTCTCAAGCCCCTCAACTTGATTGAATCCCTTAACAACCAACCTAGCCTTATTTCTAGTAATATTTCCTTGGTCATCTAGCTTATTCCTAAAGACCCATCTTGTAGTAATTATGGTGCTATCATTTGGTCTAGGAACTAACCCTCATACTTGACTCCTCTCAAATTGAGTCAATTCATCTTGCATTGCCAAAATCCAATCCGGATCATGTAATGCTTCATTGATCGATTTGGGCTCAATTTGTGAAATAAGAGCAACTTGACTAGTAGAAGTTCTATGAAATGACCTAGTTCTTACTCCTTGAGATAGATCTCCTACTATTTGGTCAAGTGGATGATCTTGATGAGTTCTTAGGGTTCTAGAAGGGGTTTCAAATTGATCATTGTTATCTTCTACCCTCCTTTCATCATCGGAATCTCCTCTTCCTCCCCCTTGATCATTACCCCTTATGGTCAAATTTTGAAGTGTTTGGGTAATGTCTTCATTATTGTCATTAATATCCTTATCAATGGAGGACTTTCTAGGGTAGGTACTAGTGGTTTCATCAAATTGAACATTAGAGAACTCCTCAATCCCTTGGGTTCTCTTATTGTAGACTCTATATCCTCTACTCGTGGATGAGTATCCAACTAAAATTCCCTCATCCACTTTGGATTCAAATTTTCCTAAGTTATCTTTGGTGTTTAAAATGTAAACTTTACATCCAAAGACTTTGAAATAATGAATTGTGGGAATAGTCTCATTCCATAATTCAAATGGTGTCTTTCCTAAAAACCTATGGATTTGAACCCTATTTTGGATATAGCAAGTGGTATTAACCGCTTCCGCCCACAAGTAGCTAGGTAAAGAATATGCATTAAGCATAGTCCTAGCCGTCTCTTGTAGGGCACGATTTCTCCTTTCCACCACCCTATTTTGTTGGGGTGTTCTAGGATAAGAGAACTCATGCTTGTACCCTTACTCTAAACAAAATTGTGAAAATTTAGAGTTCTCAAATTCACCACCATGATCACTACGGATCCGGTTGATTTTGAGACTCTTTTCATTTTCAACTCTTTTACTAAATCCTATGAGTATTTTTAAGGTATCATCCTTATGTTTCATAAAATAGACCCAAGTATACCTAGAAAAATCATCTACTATGACTAAACAATATTTGTTACCATTTAAAGAAGGAGTACTATGGCAATCAAATAAGTCAAGATGCAATAGTTCTAATGATAAAGAGGTATTAGTTAAGGTTTTACCTTTGTGTGATGCCTTTGCTTGTTTTCCTTCTTGGCATGCATCACATATTTTGTTCTTGACATACTTGATCTTTGGTAGCCCTTTGACCAACTCCAATTTGGCTACCTTGGCTATGTTTTTCATGTTGATGTACCCCAATCTCCTATGTCATAGCCAACTTTCTTCTTCATTTGCAACAAGACACTTAGTAGAAATGTTAGAAGCATATGAAAGATCAACATAATAAATATTTGATTTCCTATATCCAACTAACATATAATCATTTAAATCCTTGTGTCTAATCATGCATTTAGAAGATTCAAAAGAAATATGGTAGCTTGCATCACAAAGTTGACTAACACTTAATAAATTAAATTTCATATTTTCAACTAATAAAACTTTGTGAATGACAATTTTGGGGGATACCTCAATTGTACCTCTACCTAATATCTTGAGTTTTCCACTATTTCCAAAAGACACCGCTCCCTTCTTCACATACTTAATTGTGGAGAACTTGCTCACATCCCCGGTCATATGTGTTGAGCAACCGCTATCCACATACCTTGCTCTCCTACCTAAATCACATGAAAAACACAAGCTTTTGGTACCCAAACATTTGGACCGGTAACATTAAGTAAAAACTTCTTAGGTACCCATGCTTTCTTAACCTTACCCTTAGTGGTTGCTTTTCTATTAATCAATGAGATATAAGCAACTTCTTTTTCTTTTGACTTATATCCTAAACCGGCCTTGTTGTAAACGGCTCTTTGTCGGCTAAGGATCATGTCAAGATATTTTGAGTCATTCGTAAATTTCTCTAAGCATGCCTTTAGGTCACTAACCTCATCTTTAAGTTTGTCATTCTCTTCCTTAAGTATGCAAGAATCAACATGTGAAGGTTTTTCATTCCTAGTGGCCTTTAGTTCTACTTTCATGCTTCTAACCTTAGATTTAGACTATCTAGAGCCTCTTTAAGATAAGCAATTGATTTGTAGAGAAGCTTAACTTTAGGAGAATTCATTACCTCATCGTCACTAGATAACGATTCATCACTTGAAGAGTCTTCTTCTTGACTTGATGTACCGGAGTCATCTCCTTGGGCCATGAGTGCCACATGACGTGTGATGTGGCAAAGCTCATCATCGGAGGAGGAATCTTCAACACTCGGTGTGTCCCATGTGGTTTGAGCCATCATGGCCTCCTTCTTCTTATTTTTCTTCTTATCCTTCTTTTTCTTTTCTTTTTCCTCCTTCTTCTTTAGCTCCGGACAATTTGGCTTTATGTGCCCCTTCTTATTGCAAGCATGGCAAATCACATTATTATTAAAATTTGAATTACCACTAAACTTACCTCTTGAAGAATGGGACCCCTTCCTTGCTTCTCTATTCTTGAAGTCCTTTGATTTTCTATAGAGCTTCTTGACAAAGTTGGCCATCTCACTAGATGAGTCTCCATCACTACTTGAATCATGCTCCGACTCGGATGATGATGATACTTCTTTCCTTTCTTTCTTCTTCTTTTCCTTCTTTTCAACAAATAGAGCTAAACCTTTTTCCTTAGAGGACATGTTAGTTTGCTCATGCAATTCAAACTCACAAAATAATTCATCAATTTTAATTTGAGAAAGATCCCTAGTTACCTTAATAGCATCAACTATAGAAGTCCATAGAGAAGTTCTAGGAAATGCTTGGAGAATATACCTTACCAAATCCCGGTTGTCAACTCACTCACCTATGATGTGGAGTCCATTCACAATCTCCTTAAACCTTCCATGCATTTGGCTTACGGTTTCATGCATCTTCATTTGGAAGGCTTGAAGTTGTCGAATTAGCAAGTCCTTCTTGGCCCTCTTTGACTCTTTGAATCCTTCATTTAGCTCAATGAGCTTTTCCCATAATTCCTTAGCGGATTCGAAAGGCCCCACCTTGTTGAGTTGCTCCATTGTAATACCGCATTGGATGGTGAGTACCGCCTTTGCATTTGATTCGAACCTCCTATTCATTTCCCTTGTCCAATCCTTGCTTGGAATAGGGTTTCCATGTTCATCCACCGGTTCCTCAAAGCCATCTACAATGCTAAGCCAAATCTCAATATTACTCATTAGATAATACTTCATCCTACCTTTCCAATACGCAAAGTGACTCCCATCGAAGAGCGGTGGCTTGGCGGTGCTATATCCCTCTTGAAGAGCCATTGATGCCTTGGTTGATGGTGAAATCTTCCAAGCTATCCGGGCTCTGATACCACTTGTTGGATCTTTGTAACGGCTAGAGGGGGGTGATTAGCCTTTCTTTGTTTCTACAAATATGTTAGCGGAAGCAATACAAATACAAATACGAATAAGAATAAGAAACAAGAAAAGCAATGCTAACACCCGATGTACGTGGTTCGGAGATGACGCTCCTACTCTACGGTAATCCGTAAGGTGGATTAGCCCTAACCAAGCTTCACTATATCCTCCTTTGGATGAACCAAGGTGGAGAAACCTTGTATTACAATACACTCCTCTTCTTTACAATGATGGAGGATGAAGACTAGAGAAGAGGAGATTTAGAATCACAAAAACACTTGGAGAAAGCTTGGTGAGCACGAGGGTGTAGTTAGGAATGAAAGCACTAGCTTTACCAAGCTCCCCAAGGCCCCTTCTTATAGAAGAAGGGTTGTTTTTCCCGTTGGGCTTTGATCAGTGGACTGATGATTACCATCAGTCGACTGCCGTCGAAGCTAATGGCTTCTGACAAAGTCGATCCGCGGGGATTCGCATCCGCCATTTCCAATGGGAGGCCTATCAGTCGACTGATCACCTCATCAGTCGACTGATGAGGCGATCAGTTGAGTGATCGCCGCGAGGAGTCGAGTGAGACTCCATTATGTGCCCATTTTTGACTCGATCAGTCGACTGCCTAGATTGGCGGCGATCGGATGATTCTCATCGATCAGCCCGACCAGCGATCGGTGATAGTCAGGGTTTCATCCTGACTCAGTCGAGCACCTGACCAGTCGACTGATACATCGTATCAGTCGACTGATACTAGTCAAGTATGAATAATTCATACTTGAATTGACTCCCTAGACCTAGACTTAACCTTCTAACTCTTCCTTCAGCCTTGCACCCGCCTTCAAGAGTTTCCTTCGGCCTCGTCATGTCTTGGGTTGCCAAATGCTTGGACTTTATGCCGCCAAGACTACAAGCTTGGACTTATGCTGCCAAGACTTTACTTTGGACTTCCTTTGCCAAGGTTCACTTGGACTTTACGCTGCCAAGACTCCAAGCTTGGTCTTACGCTGCCAAGTCCATCCCTTGGACTTTCTTTGCCAAGGTTCACTTGGACTTTATGCTGCCAAGACTACAAGCTTGGTCTTATGCTGCCAAGTCCATCCCTTAGACTTTCCTTGCCAAGATCATACTTGGACTTCTCTTTTACCAAGTTTTCATCATTGGATTTCCCTGTCACTTAAACATGTGCACAATTAGATCACAAAGCATTGCCTAACTTAGATGACTTAACCAAACATCAAAACATATATAAATGCTTGGGGCATTGTTGCACCAATAGGGTATGCATCTTATATGGGTTTCAAACTCCATCAAATGGATGTGAAATTGGCATTCCTAAATGGGTTCATTAAGAAAGAGGTATATGTAGAAGAACCTCCCGGGTTTGAGAATATAGATTATCCAAACTATGTATACAAGCTTAGGAAAGCTTTGTATGGTTTGAAACAAGCTCCCCGGGCTTGGTATGAAAGATTATCATCTTTTTTAATCTCTAATGACTTTAAGAGGGGTAGTATAGATCAAACTCTATTTATAAAGTCAACATCAAAGGACATCTTTGTAGCCCAAGTATATGTTGATGACATTATCTTTGGGTCAACAAATGATGAACTCCTTCAAGACTTTATTAAGAATATGGAAAATGAGTTTGAGATGAGCCTAGTTGGGGAACTAAATTTCTTCCTAGGATTACTAGTCAAACAAACAAGTGAAGGAATTTATATTTACCAAACCAAATATGCTAAGGAAATGATTAAGAAATTTGGTTTGAAAAATGCTAAGATAGTCTCAACTCCAATGGCAACCAATACAAAAATAGATAGCGATAATGAAAAAAAACAAATTGACCTTACACTCTATAGGAGTATGATTGGTAGTCTCTTGTATCTAACCGCTAGTAGATCCGATATATTATTTGCGGTTGGTATGTGTGCTAGGTACTAATCATGTGTCAAAGAATCTCATTTAGTTGCCGTTAAGAAAATCTTAAGATATATTAAAGGCACACTAAATGTAGGACTATGATACCCTAGGACTAGGTCTTTTGATTTGGTCGGGTACATCGATTTCAATTATGCCAGTTGCAAATTAGATTGGAAGAGTACTAGTGGTGGATGTCAATTTCTTGGGTCCTCCCTAGTTAGTTGGAATAGTAGGAAGCAACCTTGTGTTACTCTATCCACCACCGAGGCCGAGTATGTGGCTATGGGTGGTTATGTAGCTCAACTACTATGGATGAGACATACCTTAGAGGACTATGAGTTATCTTACTCCAACATAAAAGTATTTTGTGATAATGTAAGCACCATAAATTTGACCAAAAATCTGGTGCATTACTCTAGGACCAAGTACATTGAAGTGAAACATCACTTCATTAGAGATCATGTGGCTAAGGGGACATTGAGCTTAATTACATTGAATCTAAGTCCAACCTAGTCGACATCTTTACCAAGCCTCTTCCCGAAGTAGAATTTTCATCACTTAGGAGAGAACTTGGGATGTGCTTAGTTGAATAAAGGTGTAGGTTTACATGATCCTATAGAAATCCTAAGATTTATACCTTTAAGCATCTCACAAAAAACCTAAGAAACCATAATTTTTGTATTGAGCCACTTAGACAACATGTGAGATGTTAGGAAGATGCACTTGGTTCATCATGCTTGTTATGATACATTACTATGAACCAAAGTGTCATCTAAAGACATTAATCCTTCATTGGACCAATCATTGAGAATGTGTATGCACAACTAATGTGCATATAGCTCCAAGAATATGATTGGAAATGTCAAATAAAACATAATTTAAACTATGTTTATCAAATTTTGAAAAATAATTTTCAAGTGGAATACAAAAGTGATACAAAGTTTGCAAAATACTTAGAATTTTTGCTAGGTTTCAAAATTATATCATTTTTGAAATCTAAAAAACATATATTTTTTAAATTATTTTTTCTTTATAGAAAATGATTTCAAAAATGTGTACACAAAATTTCATGATTTTTTGATGTTTCTAGATTTTTTGGCGCATTTCTAAAGTTGGGCTGAAAAATTAGAAAAATGAAATTCGGGCGTAGTAGTCAACTGCATCAGAAACCAGTCGACTGATACACTGTGTTTTCTAATAAAAAGGTCTATTTCCTGAATTTTAGTGTACCTTTGATGTCCTAGATCTATGGCATGATAATCTTCATTATAGAAAAGTTTTAGGACTGTTTGATGCAATGTTTTAGGGGGAGTTTCCTCATATAAATTTTTTTCATCCTCTTAACTTATATTGTTGGTGCAAAGTTAGGATTTAACCTCCAATCTTTTGTTAGGCTTTGCTCCACATGTTTTTTCATTCATCATGAATCATATCTTGGATTAAGGGAGAGCTTAATTTCAATTTTATACCTTAGTTCAAGATACAATAAATTTCACTCTTTCATGCAAATTTATGTATTCTTCTCTTTTTGATGTATGTCAAAGGGGGAGAAGGAATGTTTAAGTTAGAATTCATATTGAAAATATGATGAAAATATGATTATGTGCATGAATGTTTAAGTTAGAATTCATATTGGAAATATGATTATGTGCATGTGTTAAAGACCTAACTTAAATGATTGTCAAACATCAAAAAGGGGGAGTTTGTTGGTGCAACAATATCCCAAGCATTTATATGTTTTGATGTTTGGATAATCACCTAAGTTAGGCAATACCTTGTGATCTAATTGTGAACATGTTTAAGTGACAGAAAAATTCAAATATGAAGACTTGGTAAAGGCAAAGTCCAAGTGTGATCTTGGCAAAGGAAGTCCAAAGGCAAGTTTTGGCAACGTAAGTCCAAGCATGTAGTCTTGGCGGCGTAAAGTCCAAGCACGCTTTGGCAAAGGAAAACCCAAGACATGACAAAATTGAAGGAAGCTCTTAGAAGCAGGCGCAAAGGATGAACAAGTCACGGACTCGGAGGGATCCTGGATGCGCAAGGCTTAAGGAAGAGCTAGAATGTTGAGTCTAGGTCTAGGGAGTCATTTCAAGTATGAATTATTCATACTTGACGAGTATCAATCGACTGATACGATGTATCGGATCGGCTAAGGTGCTCGGCGAGTTTGTAAGGTCGACGAACAATCGATCGCTAGTCGTGGCGGTGATCGATGTCGCCATTAGTCGGCGCCAAAGCGATGTGATCGACTATTCAAGGTAAACACGGGCACAGAATGGAGTCTCACTCGACTGCGCTCCGTGATCACTTGACTGATCACTCCATCAGTCGACTGATGGATGGATCAGTCGACTGATGAGAGTGCCGTTGGAAAATGACGATTATGAATCTTGTGAATCCGGCTATTCAGAAGTCGTTAACCGCGGCGATAGTCGACTAATGTTGTACATCAGTCGACTGATCGTGCTCCAACGGGAAAATCAGTCCTCTCTCTATAAAAAGAGGTTGTGGTGGTAGAGTGGATTAATGCTTACTTTCTAATCATCTTCTCAAGCCTCCATGATTTTTCCAAGCTTTCTAGTGTTTTAATTCTCCTCCTCCTCTCTAAACTTCATATTCATCCTTTGTAAGAAGAGGAGGGTTGTTGTAAAAGAAAGCTTCTTACTGAGATTGGATTGATCCACCTTAAGAATCGCCGTGGAGTAGGAGCGTTATCTCCGAACCACGTAAAGGATTTGTATTAGCATTGTGTTTTTATTTTCTTTTACTATTGTTTTTGTTGTGCTTCCGCTAATCATTTTTGTAGAAATGAAAACAAGCTATTCAACCCCCCCCCTCTAGCTTCCAAGGATCCCCTATAAGCAGTGTGTCGACCAATCTTTTCTTCCTTGTCCTCTTCTGATGATCTGGATGAGGACTCATCCCACGTGGCTCTCAAAGCTTTCCTTCTCCTCCTCTTTTCTTCCTTCTTCTTAAGCCGAGGACATTCATTTCTGAAATGTCCTTTCTTACTGCACTCATAGCAAACAATATTAGTTTTATCAACTGAATTATCAACTGGCTTACCTTTCTTTTTATTAAATCTCCTGCTCCTCCTCATCATCCTCCTCACGAAGTTGGTCACCTCGCTGGATGAAGACTCATCATCTCCATCAGATTCTGTGTTAGAGGATGACGACTGCTCCTTCTTCTTCTCCTTCTTCTTCCTTCCTTCCCTATTTTGATCATCTGCAAGCAAAGTCATACCTTTCTCTTTTTGACTTTTATTAGCCTGTTCATGTAACTCCATTTCACGAAACAATTCGTCTATTTTAACGGTTGACAAGTCCCTTGATACCTTATAGGCATCCACCATAGATGACCATAAGACATTTCGGGGAAACGACTTAAGTGCATACCTAACTAAATTCCGGTTCTCCACACTCTCTCCAATAGAGTGGAGACCATTTAACAACTCCTTGAATCTTCCATGAAGCTCACTTACAGATTCAATATCCTTCATAAAGAAATTCTAGAGTTGACTCAAGAACAAATCCCTCTTGGCTATATGATAGTCTCTAGTACCCTCGTGTAGCTCAAGTAGTTTGTTCCATAAGTCTTGCGCACTGCTGAAAGGACCAACTTTATTTAGTTGTTCCTTTGCCAGGCCGCATTGTAAGATTACAGTGACTTTAGCATTAGCCTGTGTCTTGTGCTTTTGCTCATTTGTCCAATGAGTTGACCCCAAGATTTACCCTCTCCATCTACCGGAGTGATGAAGCCCTCCGTGACGGAGAACCACATCTCTACCTCAGTCATGAGATAGTACTCCATCCGACTCTTCCAGTATTGGAAGTTAGTTCCATCAAAAAATGGAGGTCGGTTTGTACTAAATCCCTCTTGCATGATTATGACTCTAAGGTGGTTAAACCTGGTAAATAGGAACTTGACTCTGATACCACTTGATAGGACCAGTAACTACGCAAGAGGGGGGGAGAGTGTAATAAAAAAATTTTAAACAGAGACAAACAAATCAACTCAATTGAAATACTAACACCACACAACCAAGGCTTGAACAAAAACACAAAGACCATAGCCTAGACGACACAACCAAAACTTGAGTAAAACACGAAGACCAACAGCCAAAATTTGAAAGATACAACACAGGGAACATGACACAGAGACACAACCGATTTTACTTGGTTCACAGCTCTCTCCTAGAGCTACTAGTCCAAGGCTTATCTCTATATTTTTCTCCTTTTTCAAAGGTGGAGAAACCTCTTAAAAATACTTACATATTATAGATTCTAAAGATATGAATGAAATACATGAATCTGAATAGAGAGAAGAGCAACAACTGAAACTGAAACCTTTACAGATATGCAATTTAGACGATCACGAATAGAAAAAAAGACATCCAACAGTGAAAACATTTACAGTTGAGAAGAGGAACAGTGAATGTTTGAGATGATCACAAGTGTAGCAATGATTTCAGATGTCCAGGTTGATAAGAACATCAGTATAACTGAATGTTGCTCGAAGAACAAGAAGCACTGGGCACAGGTTTTCTCAAGAGATCAATCGATCAATTTTTCCTTGCAAGAACTCCTTTTTATTGGCCAAATTCAAACCTGTGAACGAGATCTACCTCCAAACATTTCGGCCAAGCATTTAGATGTAAACACATAAGTCGAAACAGATGAGATTCTATCAGAATCGCTAATTCATTTCCCGATAGTCGAGCCCGCTTTGTGTCTGTTTGCTTTTGTAAAGAGCTAGTCGAGGCGCCACCTCGACTGAATAGGTTGAAACACCAATTTCTTCTGTAGCAGTTGAGGCGACAATCGAGAGGCCTTGCTTCTGTTCGCTTTTGCAAAAGACCAATCGAGGCACCGCCTCGACTGCACCAGTCGAACCAGATAAGGTTCACTAACTTGTCCTGCATCAGTCGAGGCGCCAGTTGAGCGTGGCTTGCTTCTGTTTTCTTTTGCTCAGGATTAGTCGAGGCGCCACCTCGACTATGACTCATCCTGCAGCAGTCGAGCTTCGCCTACCACCGCTGGCTACTACACAAGACCAATTGAGGTGCCACCTAGACTGCTCCTGACCAGTCGAGGCACCGACTCGACTGTACCTTGCCGATGACAAGCTCCTTCGCCTTATGAATGCAGTAAGGGCAACAGTTGAGGTGTCAGCTCATTGTTGTCCTTAAGACCCATTGTTTCAGTCAGCTCTAAGACTGAAACACATCTAGTAAAGACTCTACCCAGAGGCCCTTTACTTGCCAAGACTCCAGCCATCAGCCATTCTTGGACTTTTCACCTTGCCATTCCGCATGGAATTTTTCTTCTGCCAAGGAATTTCCCCTCTTGGACTTTTCCCCTTGCCACTCCCGCAAGAAATTTTTCTACTGCTAAGGAATTACCCCTCTTGGACATTTTACCAAGGTTCATCCTTGGATTTCTCATCTTCCAAGGAATTAACCATTTTGGACTTTTCACCAAGGTTCACCCTTGGATTTCTCACCTGCCAAGGAATTAACCGTCTTGGACTTTTCACCAAGGTTCACCCTTGGATCTCACACACTACTTAAACCTTTGTCAAACACCAAAACATAACTTGGAGCATTCAGCTCCAACACCTTCTTCTCTAACCTTATAGGTGGTCAGTTCTTCCTTCGTTGTCTCCACCTCGACCGCTAACAGTTCTTAGCATTTTGCCTCCTCAGCTGCCTAAGTTTCCCAAGTTTGTCGAGTCTCTCTGACTCTTGTAGTTTGGCTCGAAGCTCGGCTAACTCTTGAAGATTGTTTTAGAGTTCGACAAGTTGAACCTCATATATATCTTATAGATCTTGCCTGATAGATAGTTGATTCTACTTGAGCTATTTCCAATTTCTTTTCTTTTTATTGAAGTTGCACCAAACATTCAAGAGTCGAAACTTGCATTGCTCGGTAGGCGTCAAGTAGAGATGGAAGGCAAATTGTTGATTCTCTTTGATGCGTCAAAGCTAGGAACATAGGGAAAAATCAATACTTCAAAGTGATTATAAAGGGAGAAATATTTTGATTACCTTGGTTGTAAAAAGGTTCATCGAATCGCATAAGACAGCTATAAATTTTTCCATCAAAGTGGCTTCCTCCGTCGACATGATCTGATGTAAGAAACCTCAAAGAGGAATTGCTCGTGGTGCTTAGGTATATCATGTCCTGAGGTCCCCTCGAGAGGGAGGAAGAACTGAAACAATGACCTCTCCGGAGGTGTTGGAGCAGGGCCCGTTGTTTCGGGAGGGGGGCTTGTCACTTCTGGAGGGGGATGTTGGATCGAAATGAGCACTAGAGGGGGGGGTTGAATAGCGCAAAATAATTTTCTCTTTCGTTCGATTAAAGACACGAGTATGCAGTGGAAAATAAATAAGACAAAACTATTTTTTTTTACTTGGTTCATAGCCTTCCGGCTGCTAATCCAAGGCCCTAACGGTCTTAGACTGCGAACGGAGGACGATTCACTAAAATACTCCTCCTCGTTGGAGGTAGGAGTTGACGAATACAAGAAAATGAAAAAGACAAGAGGTAGAGAGAGACTTCCTCTCTCCTCGTTACAATAAAGCCTCGAAAATAAAGACAATTACAAAGATATTGAATTGAAAACAAAACTAATACCGACAACTTGAGGATTTGGAGTTGGTTTATCGTCGTCTCAGCGACGCTTCATCGTCGTAGTATCGTTGGAGAGTAGCGACGTCGCGGAGGTACTTTTGAGGCTTTGGAATTGATGAAAATGGTGTAGAGAACCCCTTCTTTTATAGCCTTGAGAAATCTTAATCGTTGAGATGAGGTTTCATGAGGTGATGCCACCTAGCCCTTGAGAAATGGTGATAAGCTTTGACTCTCCTCGAGGCTGAAATTTGAACATCAATCGATTGCTCACCCTCATCAGTCGACTGATACAAGCCATCAATCGACTGATACAAGCCATCAGTCGACTGATACAAGCCATCAGTCGACTGTTGGCTAGGGTTTTCGACTGCATTGGAAAGTTAGCTCAAAATGAAACTAAAATAAGTGCTTTCGACGGTCACCGACCGTCCGATCTCGATATAGACCTTCCATGGAATGTCTTAGTCGGATCGTCGCCTAAGGACGTCCCCGTACGGAAGACACAACCTTACTTATGCTCACTCACACGAGCTTACCTCAACCTTTTACCTTTGAAGCTTTGCTTCCAGCCTCCACTGATTTCTTGGGCTCCCTCCGAAGTTCTCCCAGTGTCACTCGACCACCACGGCTCCCTCCTGGTGTTGCTGACCTTCAGTTTTAGCTTAGCAATTCTGCACACTTGTTTTACCTCATAAGATAATAAAATAACCTTGACTTTGTGTCTTTGCCATAATCAAAATATAGGTTCGATTATCTGGTGCCCTTGCACCAATAGGGGAATCTCCGGAACTGGACTAGGAGAACGATGGAGGAGCTCGATCCTACTAATGGTCCCTCAATCCGACCTCACTTCCGAGGTCAATTTTGTCCTTCTAACTCCCCCGAGCTCACTGCCTCTAGCACCAAGGAAGGTTGAGGAGGAGGCATCTAATCTGACCTCGTCACCTCAGATGTGGGAGCCTCTGATTGAGCTGCGGTCAGAGGTGCAACCTAGGCTCTGTCCCATTTCAGGTGCTTGGTGCAAGAAGCCCTAAACATGACTTCAACTATGAGAATATAATAGAATGGTCAGTTCATATTTTCAGGTAAAAAAGAAGAAACAAAATTTTCCTTACCTAAAGAACCATTGAGCTCGATTTCTCTAGGGCACAATCCAAAATAGTAAAGTAGTCCCTCCTCAAGTAGCAAGTTGGTATCAAAACATAGATCGGTTAGGACCTCTACTGTTTCTTGAAAGAGAGGAATTCTTTATATTGGCCCAGTTTGTGTATTGGTGGTAGCTCCATTTGTCAAGCTGTAGACCAGTCAAAGAAGGGGGCAGGTTGGATATACAATAAGCAACCCCCCCCCCCCCCTAAACTCACACACACACACACACACACTCACTCACACACACACACTTTCCTTTTTGGGGTGAAGAAGAAGTGGAAGGTTTCAGCATTTAGAGAGAGATACTAAAATGGAAAATAATAACAACCCTGTTGGTCAGACTAAAAGAGTCAGGGGTCAGTTGTTACAGGGGTATGCGAAAAGTAGTTAGATATCTCACCAAAGAGAGGAGGAAGAGAGAACCAAAGACCTCCTACTAGCTGACCATGGAAGAAGGTGATGAAGCCATCGACAGGAGGAGCATGTGGGTGTTGCTCTGGCAACGGGATACACATTCGGTAAGAGTGAGGATTTCAAAGGTTTTCCGAATGACTACTCTATCATCTGGGTCAAGAACGGTGAAAG
The DNA here is from genome assembly GCA_025175895.1 of Wurfbainia villosa. Classification (NCBI taxonomy): domain Eukaryota; kingdom Viridiplantae; phylum Streptophyta; class Magnoliopsida; order Zingiberales; family Zingiberaceae; genus Wurfbainia; species Wurfbainia villosa. The sequence continues at coordinate 67,122,279 of CM046001.1, forward strand.
TGGTTGTGTACCACAACGATAAGCTCTCATCCATGAAGTAAAATAGGAAGGTAGACAGAACGAGACTTACAGGTTGATGAAGGAAGCCGAAAGCACAGACAAGGCAAGAAGACGAGCAAAGAGGAAGATAACACAGATGTGAGGAGGAGCCCTAACTCGCCACACTCTTATAAAGGGGAAGGGAGCAGCCACAACCACAACCATTTGATTAAAAATCTCCACTGTCAGATCAGCCATTATGATTTTGAAAATCTCAACTGTCATGTCAGATTTTGAAATTTCCGTCGTCTCATCAAGGAAGATCTCCTCAATCTCTATGATTACCTCGGCACACCCTAATAAAGGGAAAGAGAGCAGTCGCAGTCGTTTGGTAAAAAATCTCCGACGTCAGATGAGCCATTATGATTCTAAAAATCTCAATCATCACGTCAGATTTTGAAATCACATCATCCCATCAAGGAAGATCTCCTTAATTTCTATGAGTATCTCGGCATGTGTAATTGCATGGTCATGCCACCATATGACCCAGCGAGATAATTCTGACATGTATGGCTCGACAGTATAATTCTGACACGTATGGTTTGGTGGGATAACATTGACAGGTGATTAAAGATGAAATGACAGCTTCTTAGACATGGGGAACGTTGCCTCAGATCTCGTCATGAATCAGCGGGATCTCGCATGATTCCGAGATGAAGATTTAATACAAATCCAATCAGTCGAACTTACACCTTCAACAAGACTAGGTGGGAGATGCCTGTGATGTGGCGAAAATACTCCTCACCAAAGGGCAAGGTCAGATCAATAATCAAGCTGAGATGGAACCAAAATTTGAATCCGATCAAATAAAGTGTGAGTTAACTCAGGTCCATCTAAAAGGCACCTGAGCTCAATTCGACAATTAAGATCGGCCTAATCTCTTGATCTCAGATTTTCTGAACTCAATTCGGCATTTTGATCAGCTTGATCTCTAAAGCTCAGTGATCACCCGAGCTTAGTTCGGAATTTAAATTGACTTGATCTCCTAAGCTTGGTGTTCATCCAAGCTCAGTTCGACAGTTTAATTTTCCGAGCTCAATTCTGCAGTTAGATCAACATGTCTCCCCGATCTTCTCCAAGAAGTCAGGTCTCTACGATCTCCTCCATGAAACCATGTCTTCACGATCTTCTTCAGGAAACCACGACTCCACAATCTTATCAAAGAGCCACATCTCCATGTTGCATCTTCCCCCTCTCCCAAAAAGACACGTTCTTCTCTTCCTATATAAAGCTAGGAGGAGGAAACCATATTCTTCCCTTCCTATATAAAGCTAGGAGGAGGAAACCACGAAGATCAAATAATCTCTAATCTTCTACTTTCTCTCTCTGCTTTACACATTCTTTTTTAATTTCTGAATTAAACGTCGGAGGGGCTTCACCAAGGTAGCCCCCCCCCCCCTTTCCGTCAATTTTTAAGTCCTCTCAGGTCCGAAAGCACTTTCCATTCTAACGACCGATCTAAGGAAGGCGAACCTACAGACATTCAAGCTCTCGAAATCACATTCACGCCCAACCCGACAAAGCTCTGAAGAAGATTGATCTGACTAGTTCGACACACCGAAGACCGATCTGATTTATATTCAACTCGTCGAAAAAGTTGGACGCTGAGTCCTCACATTCATGGATCTCAGACCGGATCAATCAACAAGGCAATTGTACATCATTCCCATCAGCCTGGCAGATGGGGAGGGTTGGAAGTTAATAGCATTAGTACCTAAAAGAAACTAATTGTACCAATTGAACATACCTCCACTTCAGTCATTCTGATAGTATTTCTAAAGCAAGAAGATGCATTATGAATGCATGATCAAGTTTTGAGCCACAAAGAACCAAATGTCTCCGGAATGACATTGTCATAACAAAAATGACTTGGTATTAACAATAATTAACTGTTTTTTTTTCCACAAACAACATGCACAATATCTCAATTGCAGCTCCAGCTTGAAGGGAGTGAAATGATTAATTAATAAGAAACTAATTGCCCTTTGGAAACACTTCAAATTATAACGCCAGTATGTTTTGCTCATCGACAAGTCATCAGCAAGGATGACACCTATCCTAAGAGAAATCAGAAGAGCCTTTGCTCGTCCACCATTTACGACTATGGGAACTACGAACTCTTTGGAACCATCGGTGCCATGTAGGGTTCTCAGGGCCTCGGGTACTGGTAAAAGGCAGTAAGCATAACAGATGATCAAAACAGTCCTAAAAAGTGCATGTTCGAAAATACAGTGATCATATCATTGCAACATAAAACTCACACAGGAAGAAGAGCATCAGATTTGCCTTCTGTGCTCAAGAAAACTCTGCAGATTCCATAAATGAAATAATCAACAATTGACATTCACAAGACGGGCATATGTTATTCAGGATATAAAAACCATAATACTTACTCCTTGCATGCTTCAGCAGAAGTCTCCATTGTCTCAAGTTCATTTAGCTCCTTCTGCATCGACACGGGTATAATCACTTTAAGATTCAGTCCTTTTGATTACTTTTGAAGATAGGCAGAATATCACATCATTAAACTCCAGTCTAGTTTGATGCAGTCTTAGCTACTCTGTCCCAACACTGTAAACAATCTGATTTTGGAGGTTTCCTCTTTTTTGTGAATTATGATATACTATTATGGGAATGTTTGAAGAAATCTGGTCAACACATAAAATGGATATTTTTAGCACTCTCCACGTGTTATTAAGGGTCAATCAGCTGCAAAACAGCTTAAAATATTCCTTGGCTAATCTACACTCAAGCATAAGAAACATAATATTTGGCTGGTCTGCATGTTATTAGTTACAAGGTAAAATAATAGATGAAATGCTACTTTCAGATACCCGGCTCCATGAAGGTCTACGTTATCAGAAATCAAAATTGTTAAATCATTCGAATCCCTTCTCCAAAGATAAGCTATATTTTCATAAGTAAAAAACTCATCGAGCAAAATATCATCCCAAGAGTGGAAATAAGTTGGTCTTCTATTTTGTTCAATGCAAATTGCAAGCTGAATAACAGAGGGAGAGCAACATATGCTTCTTCAAATAAGATAGTTAAGAAGACAAATTGTCAAATTTTATTTAAAGTAATGGACATTATTCTATTCTATTTTAAATTTTCCAGAATCATGGTATTGTCTGCTCTTGTGAAGCAAGAAGCAAATTTTGTTGTGTGCTGTGAAAGCACTTAGGATCGCTAGAGAGAAATGGTGAATAATGTACCTGCAGATAAAATTATTTCTCTCTCTTACTAATTACTTAGCAAGGACACATGCTTTAATTATAAAAACAAACAAATATAAAATAACAACAAGCATACCATAATAGATATTGAAATTTATTTGGTTCACAACTCCAGAGTTGCTAGTCCAAGATCTATACACATAGTGGCTTATCCATTAGCTTTATCTTTAAAAAAGTGTCGAGAGAAACCTCTTACAATAATTTGAGTACAAAGAAAAAATAAAGAGGTTTTAACAAAAGATAATAATAATATTTGAGTATGGTGTATGTTCTTTCGAGCCTCATCCTTCCTTATCGTTGCCTCAATCTGCTCGTTGTGCTAATGTAACACCTTTATGGTTGCCCAGAAAGTTTTTGGGCATCTAGAAGCATGCTGACTCAACTTTCGACTTTATCCACGAACAGATCCGACATGGCACACATCCAGTTGCCCGAATCCATTCCAGGTGGATCTCAATCTGCTTGCTTTAAACCATAATCCAAGTGCACTTCCAATTGCCTTGATCTACTATTGACTGCCTGGACCTCCAAAATGTTCATATTGCAAACTTGTTCGTCAAAAAAGATTACTGTGCATAGGACACCCATATCACATCCGATTGCCCGGAATCCAATTCTAATTGCTCGAAACTTGACTCAAGTCATAGTCGACTAGAATCCATCTAAGTTGAGTCTACCCTCGTCTCAAAGTACAAATCACTTAGCTCAGCTCACCAGCATACGTTACGTAGTCTTCCTCCGGCTTCTCATCCCTTGGATGCACCGAGCCCCTCGACTCCCTTCTCGTATCATCCTTCTTGTGCGCTTACAACTTCTACTAGGGTTTCAGTGTCTTTGATACTCCTCATCCATTCTAGTATCTTGGATGTCATATATCATCCTTCTTCATACTCTAACAGACTTTGAGCTATTGGATACCTGTGTGTTCTTCTAAGTCTTTACACACTTAGACATACATATAAAAAACACCATAAAAGCCTAACTTAAGCTTAGTTGGTAGCACATCAAAACCATGGCTTCGTCACTTGCAGTTCCATCTCTCTCTCAACTATTTGGGGGTACAAACACCTATGTGCAATTATCATGCAAATTCAACACCTATGTAAGTGCATTTATCATGCAATCAAATCGCAAAATTCTCCAATTAATGTAGCTACATAATCTTTCCAAATGATTACGAACTAATTTCCTTCAATTTTCCATAAATATAAAAAAAAAATCAGTCCGGTGCACGAAGCTCCCATCATGCGGGGTCCTAAAAAAAGAATTCATTGTACGTAACCTTACTTTATTTTTTACAAGAGACTGTTTACAGGATTCGAACCCGTGACCTCTAGATCACAAGGCAATAATTTTACCGTTGCGTCAAGACTCCCCTTCCTAAATATGAATCTAGAACCACATAAATGCATATATATATGTATTAAAGAAAACCGCCACAAAGGAGTAATGGAAGGTGACAACCAATGGAAAATTTAGTCTAAGAGTCATTATTTTTCATGAAGGTTAAATTGATTATCTGTAAAGACAGCATGCATGCCTAGGGTTAGCACCATCACTCGATTTGACTCATTAATATCATCTCTGGTGAATCAAGGCAAACAAGAGCAGTGAAGATGCATAAAGACTGACACTACTAACAGAAAAGAAGCAGAGGCCCTGACAAATGACAATAGTGACCAACCTGTGCCACTCCAAAACTATATATATACACACCCTTTTGTATAGGGAAAGAGGTTAGACTCTTGAATCAAGGGAGCAACTATATTCCACTAAATTATTCTACTAAAAGCTACTATAGATGCTCGGTAAGAAGGAGCTTTGGAAGTTAATGACTTAATATGGAGTTTTTATGACAGCCTCTTCTTCTTGAATCAATTCAAGTTTCCTTTTGAATGAGTCTATCTAATTTTACCATTATAATTTGACGTCATTTGTGGGAATACAATCATGGGGTAAGAAAAATTTTGAATTGATCAAAAGAAAACACCTAGGGATGTGTGGCCTAACTCCCTTACTAGGCTACTAGGATGTCTCAAAATGTATTCCCTTGGGAGGCAGATGGCTTGCTAAGGTTTTACATCAAGCAGACTTCTGTGATGGCAAACTATGAGCATATTAGTGTTTCCAAAGAGGCTTGGAATGCCTAGACATAACAATTATCAATTATGCAAAAAAATGGTGTCCATGATGATGATGTCCCATTTTAGAAAAACTAGCATGCAGGAGCATGGGGTAAGGAAAATCCTGAATCAATTGAGAAAAATACCTATGGATATGTGGCCTAACTCCCTTACTAGGCCACTAGAATGCCTCAAAATCCACAAGAAAGAGGTTCGGAATCCATAAGGCAAGTTTTTACATCAAGAAAATAAAAGCAAACTGTGAGCATATTAGTGTAACAAAAGAGGTTTGGAACGCCGTGATACAACAATTATGAATGCATTCAAAAAACTTGGCTTGCATAAGGAGAAAAAGGGGAATAGAAATTTTAGCCACGAGAAAGAGGAGAAGAAGTTATGAAGTTGACCTAGAGAATAAAAGCTCAATGGGAAGGTTAAATGTTTAGTTGATCTAGAAGAGGTATTTGGAGGAAAAAATCAGTAAATGTAAGAAAGAAAAGTGAGTAGCAAATGCCCATTACCTTGGAAGTTAAAGATCTAAGAAGCACACATCCCAATGAATTGAAAATAAAGCTCATCAGAGTATATATGTTGTCTTTGGGCCCAGATGTCCTTGAATAGGATCTCAAACACTTTAATGCGTTGAACAATCTCAATAACTTTGAAAAAAAGTAACATAAATGGTTCTCTCGAGTGTCTACAAGAAGATTGAGGAGCTCACTCAATATTTCATAGGGAACAAATAGATAATCAGGATGTAGATAGTTTGAAAAATCTAAGGAAAGGGAAAGCCAGAACTTTATCGGAGCGTGGTAATAAATTTGTAAGAATAGACAGCTAGGTTGACAACTTCCATCCTATAACATTGATCACTGCCTTAGAGTTGCAATTGAGGTATTCTCAATTACTGCAATCCTATTATGGTGGTATGGCAACCTATGGAAGACCTTTGGAGAGGTGTTGGATCAAGATAATGAGTATGCAATAATAGCAAGAGTAAAGGGCAGTCCGGTGTACAAAAGTCCCATTAATATAGGATCTGAGAAAGGATCTATTGTACATAGTCTTACTCTGTTTTGCAAGAGACTGTTTCCATAACTTAAACTCATGACCTTTAGATCATATGACAACAACTTTACTCTTGCAACAACAAGAGTAATAGACAAAATGTCCCAGCTGAATTCTCATAAGAAAGGTGATGAGGCAACACCAAGGACGAGATTCCCAGGAACAAAAAGCCTTATGATTGCTAAGGAAGGTTAACCGTTGAATGTCACCAACAATAGAATGATGTCACCAACATAAGACTTCTTTAGGACACCTTTGATCATGCTGATATTCAAATTAAACTAGAAGATTAAACACATTCTTCCATAGCCTCAACAAATCAGGTTGATATTGCATATACACTAAGGGCTCAACATTCACAATATCAACATGAATTCAAGCGTGATAATTTGATCCCTGAATAGGGTATAATCAAAGTATGTTAGAGGGAGGGTCAAAAAGCAATGCCTCATCGGAGTCTAAAGTAGGAGCTCATCGAGTGTCAATTTGCTACAATCATTAAAGGGCTAGTAGATTAAATACATAACATGATAAAATAGAACATCTAATGGCCTCAAATTTGTTAGCATATAAGTCACCTAACACACCACCAATGGAAAATAATCTTGCCATGGTCGGATGAAAGAGGAAGGTTGCATTAGGTTGTAGAACAACTCCACCCATTAACTATTGCACTAATGCTAGTTTGTTCCCCAGGAAGAACACATTGTAAGGTCCAATTGTAAGAACTTGAGTGTAATTAAATATACAAGAATTCTCATACCTTAGGTCAAATAAGAACAAACATTATAGGAATACTAATTGTCTTAAATTTAAAACATGAAACATAGGAATATGCACTAACAAAGCGATGGAGGCAGTAAATACAATGATTAGAAGAATTAATATTTTATATTACAAAATATAAAATAGAGAGGGGAGAAGGCAGAGATGATAAAGAACTTAGGTTTTAAGCAATAGTACATAGGAAAAAATAAAACAAGAAATAAAATAGATATTATTGTAAATAGTTCGTTAGAAGCGAAAGAAACTAATAATGTAATTACAAGTTCCTTAAGTGAAATTAGATGAAGACATCAAGCATAAGTTTTGAGAAGATTAGATGAGGTAGTATAAAAAATTCCTACAAAAAAAAATAAATTAAATAGCATATCTAAAAGAGCATATAGGAGTAAAAATGAGAAATATGATAAGATGCATAGGAGCTACGGTTTTGGAACAAAAAATGAAAAAGTACAAGCTATATTGGATTTCATAATAGTATATGAATTTTAAAAAACTAATATGTTTTTTAAGAAGAGAGAAAAGCACTTAGTTATATTCAAAAGTAAGAATACTAAGCCGCAAATTAACTTTCTTATAGTCAATAAAAAGGATAAAAAAGTTTGTAAAGATGGCAAGATCATCCGAGAAAATTTAACCACCAAACATAGGTAAATAGTATTACATGCGCACCTCAAGTATAGTATAAGTGGAAGGAAAACATGCATGCCTTTTAGGGCTAAAAGGTGGAAGTTAAAGGATGGAAAGCAAAGTATGATTAAAGAGAGGATAAGAGCACAAGTATTAGGAGAAATACATGATGCCTCGAATACATGGGTAAGATGATATAAAATTTAAAAATGGTTACTAAGAGCATACTCGTTAAGTCAAGAGGATAAGCACCACCAAATAAAGAATGATGATAGTGAAATGATGAAGTACATGAGAAAGCGATAGAAAAATGATTAGTATATATGTTATTGTATATTTGTAAAAAATAAAGAAAAACTTAAAAAGGTATAGAGTAGTCTAGAAAGAGGCCAAGAAAGAAATGAGTGAAGATGAAAATAAAGCTTTCGAACATTTGTATTAGCAGTTTCATATAAAAGAAGAGGAAAGAGACATCTATAGAATAGACAAAGTGAGAGAGAGAAAAAAAAGGGATATTATCCAAATAAAATACATTAAAGATAAATCCAATAAGGTCCTAGTGGAGGATGAGAAAACAAAGGAGCGATTGAAGAGTGATTATCATCAACTTTTTAATGAAGGTTTAAATAACCAACATAACTTAGAAAATTTAAGTAGATCAGCATTAGAAATTTAAATTTTTATTAGAAAATTCAAATTTCAAAAAAGTACAAGCATTAAATGAGATACAAAATAAAAAAGCGGTTGGACTAGATGATATTCCAATAGAGATATAAAAGTGTCTAGAGAAATAGGATATTGAATGACTTATAAAGTTATTCAATCTAATATTGAAAAGAAGAAAATATTTGATCGTTTTTGTAAAATGATAGAAGGGTTGATAGAAATATTTTACATAGAATATACATAGAACAGTTGAAATAGAGGAGGGTGTCAAACGTTCTTTATGATTGTAAGATACCTCTAAATCTTAAAAGGAAGTTTTATAAAAAAACGATTTATATTATATGGAGTTGAATGTTGGGTTATGAAGTGAGCATATGAGCAAAAAATAAGAGTCGTAAAAATGAGAATGTTAAGATAAATAAGCGGGCATATAAAGATAGACATGATAAGAAATTCAAATATTAGAAAAAAAATATGTGATTATACCTATTAAAGGAAAACTCCGAGAGACATTTTAAGATAGTATGGTCATGTATTTAGGTAAATGCCCCAACTGAGCAATGTGAGATCATGACAAATAGACATTAATTGACGAAGAGGAAAACTTAGTTAACAACAATAAAATAAGATAAAATTCTTTTAAATATAGACGAGGATATAGCAAGGGATCGAGCCCAATTGCATAGGAAAATCTATATAGTCCACTCCACTTAGCGAAATAAAGGATCAGTTAGTGTTGTTGTTGTATAAGTCACCTAACAGAAGTCAATTACTAATTTCAGAATTAACAAACATCATAAATTAGTCAGCTTGTGCAGCTGAAGTGCATGAATGAAAAGTAATGACTCAAGCTCTATGATATCTTAATTCTTTTGCACGAACCACAAAAATTCTAGTTGTTCATTTCCTGGATTGCACTTTTCTCCATCTAACATATACTAATCAACCTCAGTCATAGTTGTTTCTTCTACTAAATCAACGATTCTCCAAATTGAGATAACATAACCAGCCATATGTTGAAATTCAAGAAGTCTCGCTTTCAGCTTAAATTAAAAAAATAAATAAATAAAAACTAAATCTACTCCTTTTAACAGATCTCACGCAACTTGAGAAACCATGATCCAAGCAGTATCAGGATTAGTAATCAATATGTACATCGGAAATTAAATAGAACCAATAATGATATAATTAGTAGATCTGAAAACAGTAAGAGAAGGATATGCAACTAAAGGCAAAGAGGAGGACCTCAAGGAACTGGATCTCTTGATTGAGCCGGGCGATGGCCGCCGACAACCGGTGCTTCCCCAAGAAGTCGCCTGTACGAGTAGGCTGAGGCATAGACAGTGGCGGAGGTCGCGCCTCCGGCCCTTCACCTTCGCCGTTGGCGGCCATCTTACCTCTCGAACCTCTTTCCGATGCGCCCTTAATCAATCAATAGATCGTCAATTTATCAAGCTTTAGAAAAAAGTATGCAAGAAAAAAAGAGAGGAGGGGATGATGGGGAAGCATGGGAGAAAAGGGCAAAGACGTGGGCCGTGGTCGTCGTCAACAAAAAGAAGAAAACGATAACACGGAGAGAAACGGCGTGTGGAAATAAGCAGTAAATTGTCAAAATAATAATAATAATAATTTATTTCAGAGTTATTTGTTTTTTTTTAAAAAAAAAAGCTTAATTTATTTGATAATTTATCATAAGGCGCATATGAAATTTATTAACGGCCAAAAAGTACCCCGTAATTTCATAATATCTAAAAGACACACCTAATTCCTACATTATCTCTCTCGTAAACCATTTTATTTATTTATTTTTTTATATGCATTTGAGCCACAACAAAATAAATCTTGAGCCACCCATATGTCATGTCGATCCACGTGCGCTCTTTCCTACTAAAACACAGTATCAAGTTATGTACTTCTCATCGTGATTTGTTGTACACGCAAGTATTCCCGCCTATCAATAGAGAAAAAAGGATTTGATGAAATGACAGAAGAAACTCTCGAAGTCTGATTCTCTTCTCTATGAATATTCGACATTAGAGTTTGTAGAATTCAGTGTAACTCATTCAGCTTCTACTTCTCAAAACATTCTCTATAGGAACCTTTAGGATTGGCTAGAGAGGGAGTGAATAGTAATTCTTTGTTTTCTACAAGAAATCGTTAACGGAAGCAATAGAAAATTATAATTGAAATAGAAAATAAAGAACACAATACTAACAAAACTCTTTAGCATTAGTTCGGAGATATACACAGAGAAGTCTTCTTACAATCACTCCAGTTTAGGAAGAAGAGGTTAGAACACTTGAAAGCTAAGAGAAGAACTTGAGGAGCTTAGTATGATCGTTTAGAATGAAAGCATTAACCTCCTCTAAGCTTCCCAAGCTTCTATCTATAGAGAAAGGATGTTTTTGCTCATTGAGCCCAACAGCAGTCGACTGTTGTATATCATCAGTCTACTGCAGCTACTGTTGACCAAATTCAATGGCTTCTGACGAAGCCTGATTGCAATCGTCACGACTCAACGTCTACTTGACCCGTCAACTGCCATAATCAGCAGTTGACTGGTGTCTCCTTAGTTAACTGATCAATCGACTATCAGCCTTTCTGTGCTCGCGGCAGATGACAGTCGATTGTCATACCTTGACTCAGCTTCTAGCCCTGAGTTCAAGTCTGTCAGAGATGAGCACCTTTGAGAAATATATTGACTAGTTGACTGACGACTGACAATTTATATTCGACAGTTTGATCTGTAGCCGACTATGACTAGTCGACTGGGGCATAACCCCAATCGACTGCCAATGTCTTCTGGATCCTCGAGTGATGAACACTCGAGACTAGTTCGACTGGCACAATATGTCAATCGACTGATACACCTCAAGTATGACTAATTCATACTTGATACCATAGCCTAAGCCTAGACTTAACCTTCTAGCTTCTTCATTAGTCTTGCGCCTCCAGAATTCCTCCAAGTCCACGACTCCTTCATCCTTGCACTTGCCTTCAAAAGCTTCATTCGGTTTCGTCATACTTTGGGTCTCTTCTTTGCCAAAGTCTGCTTGGGTTTTATGCCGCCAAGACTATATGCTTGGACTTATGCTACCAAGACCTTGCCTTTGGGATTCCTTTGCCAAAGTCCACTTGGACTTTATGCCGCCAAGACTACATGCTTGGGCTTATGCTACCAATACCTTCCCTTGGATTTTCCTTGTCAAGATTCACACTTGGACTTCTCTTTACCAAGTCTTCATACTTGGATTTTTCTATCACTTAACACATTCACGGTTAGATCACAAATATTGTCTAACTATAAATGATTATCCAAACATCAAAATACATAAGTGTTTGGGACATTGTTGCACCAACAATCTTTTTTTTTTATGTTTGATAATTATTTAAATTAGGGCTTGAAATATACAATAAGGACATCATAAATGCATCATAAATCCAATATCCAATATGTAAGTCTAATTTAAATCCCCTTTCTTCCCCTTTGACACACATAAAAAAGAGAAAGGTACATAGAAAATGAGTTCATGAATGATTAAAACGGGTTATGCCTTAAACTAAGGTATAAAATAGACATAAAGCTTCCCCTTAATCCAAAACATAGCTTATCATGTGTGAATGATATGTTGAGCAAAGCAGAAAATCATAAATGAGAATAGATCCTAACTTGGCACCAATAATTTTAGGTTATGGGAATAGATAAGATTCATAAAATACTCTCCCTTAACCCTTGCATCAATTTAGTCCAATTTTCCATAAAAGTTATCATAATACACTGTAATAATCATAGTATGGAGTTAGAACATCTAAGATAAAGTTTTTAAAGCATGAACACAAAGTATTCTGCCCTAAACAGGGCCATCTATCGACTGAGGTAGGCACCAGTCAACTGTGGACCTCGACAGTCGACTGCCATAAGGAGTAGTCGACTGATTTCTGATAGTTCTGAAATCAGTAATTTTCAAACAAGTTTAAGAAATGCGTAAGTAATTCTTCGAATTTTTAAAATTCACGAAACTTGGCATACGCATTACTTATGTCCGGTATAATGAGCGAAAAATAGAGAGATAAAAATTTTCTCATTATATTAACGGATTGAAACAAAATTCAAAACGGTAAAAATTATCAATTTGTTTGGATAACATTGTATCAATATTATCAACGGAGAAGTTCCAATATCTCCTGCTGCTGCCTATCTAGCATGTTCAGCTGGGAGAGAACCAAAGTCCGGAACTCCTGGTGCTCCAAACTAAGCTCCTCGAAGCATGTGTCAACAGACTCCTCAAACGCCTCAACGTGTGCTGCAAGGTCTAAGTTTGCCATAGCGTCGTCATCTGCAGCCGCGTTAGGGACAGGTTGAGCGCCACCCGCCAACTGGCACCCATCCTCCCAGACCATGGATCCGCCGGAGGGCTTCAATCCTGCTAAAGAAAATGTCCTAGTGTTCATGTGATCATATTTTGTGGTCATGGGTTTGATTACCCACTTAGTTACGTCGATAGCAATGGAACCAAGCCACTCAGTGATCACATGTCAATATGGCATGTGGACTTTCCTGCTATTGGGCTTGATGAAATGGATTATGCAATGAAATGTATTCAAACTAATGTTTACATCTAAGGCTTGACGAAAGGCATGCATGAGGAAGAAATGTGGGGGTCGAACTAAGGCCAACCCACGAGCCACAATAGAAAGAATGTAGTGAACAATGACCTTGTAAAGGACATTATCGGTGGTGGAAAGATCATTTGAAGGGAAAAGATTGACATCTAATTGACGTGGCCTATGATAGAAATGATTATGAAGAGAATCTAAGGTGATAGCCTCGAAAGGGGAGGGAAGAGGCTTAAGAAAGGATAGGTAAAAGACAAACTCGCTCTTGGATGGACGAAATCCAAGGAAGACCTCCGAGATTTTGGGGGTGAAGTCCAGATCATGTTGAGCAACGTGTTAGTAATATATGAGAGGTGTCCTAAGGCAATCGTCTTATGGTTGTACTATTTATTTGATAAATAAAGATTCATTATTTGAGTATACATGTTTTCATGTATTTGATTGGATCTTAAACTCATTTACTAAATGTTTGCAATACGATTCACAGCATGAAAGAATCTGTGATTGGATCACAACTAGTGAGTATCTCTACATGTGTAATTGTGATATATTAGAATTATCCCTAGTCGATGAAATGATGCATTCGGACGCCATCGATTCTGTTGAGACTAGCACGAGATGTACTCTTTGGTTTATCCAAGCAGTCGTTTCTCATTGGCTGGAGACATTGGGATGTCCGGAGTTGATCGTGGATGCTAATTATGATAACTAGTTCATTGGAGTGACCATATGTAAGACTTCATATGGTTATCTACATATATAGATATGTCAATGAAGTCCTTACTGCAGCTTAAGTGTGATATTCCTTCAACTTGAGGTATTTAAGTCATCTTGGTCACGGAGACTTATGTTTTGACATCTTAAGTAAGCATCTCCGAGGAGATGTGGACCCGGGATGATTGGACATAAGTCGAAGTGCCCGAAGATGTTTGAATAGCCGACAGAGGATTCACCACTCCTTGCGAGGAGATGTATACCCTATGGCATCTCGTCGGATTGTTACTAAAGTCTTTAGCCAAAGCATTATATATTTAGAGTATGGTACTCTTGGATACATGTACAGTAACTAGAATCCGGAGGATGAGGAAGTAATACTTGGGCTAGGTATGACGTAGTCAACTTAGTGGGGATTGACACAATAGACCATGTCCTGAACTATGTGGGTATAAGATGAGTGAAGGGAATGAGGCACGATTCATTGTAGCTGCTGAAGGTTTTCAGAAAAGGTTCTGGTATCAACCATTGATTTTTTGATTAATTGGGGATCATGATGTACTGCTGGGTGCCACTCATGATCGTTCTATAATTAATGGTTTATTATAGACGACCAACATAAACCAAGAACCTATTTGGTCAAATGCACAATGAGCGTAATCCGAAGGGTTTAAAATGAGTTTGAGAATAGGATTTTTAGATCGAGAGAGACTAGGTTTGGTTGGACCAAACAAAGAGAGAGTATGAAATGGTTTTAGTCACATCGGAAGCATGGATGGGCCGAGTCTTATGAAGACATGATGTATGAACCAAATTGGTTTGGTTCTAATCCAATGGTGGAAAATAAACCAAAGTGGTTTAGTTTGTTTTAAATGAATGAACCAAAGTTGGTTCGGTTCGTTGTAACTTAAAATAGATCAACATGGTTTGGTTTATTTTAACTTAAGTTATTGGAGCGGGTTAACGGATTTCGGTTATGAACCAATAACCATTAGAAGAATATGTTCTCTATAAAAACACGACTTAAGGGTTTTTTCGTGAACGACTTAAGAAGTTTGAACCCTAGCCGCCCACCTCCTCTTCTCTTCCTCTCCTTGTCGCCCAACACTACAAAAAAATATTAAATTGGCGACGAACTTTGACAACGAAAATAATTCGTTGCAAATCTGCAACGAATTTTGCGACAAATTTTATGTTTCGTCGCAAATTTATAACGAAATTTTCGACAAAAAAAATTTGTTACAAAAATTTTAAAATTTCCAACATTTAATTTTCGTTGCAAAATTAGTCGCAAATTGGCGACGAAAATCATTTTTCGTCGCCAATTTGCGACAAAAAAATATTTTCGTTGATATGCGCAGCGATTTTCGTTGCGGAATCTACAGCGAATTTTTTCCATGCGGATGTCGAACGAATTTATTTTTTTTCGTTGCGACTCGAAGTGTTTTTCGTTGCAGAATCTGCAACGAATTTTGAATTTGTTGTAGAATCTGCAACGAATTTTAATTCGTTGCAGAATTCTGCGACGAATATAGGATTCGTCGCCAAATTGGCGACGAAATTAGCGACGAAAAAATATTTGTCGCTAAATTTCTCCTAATTATCCTGTCGCACCCAATTTCTCTTCATTTTCTCCGCTCGATCGCGCTCGTCTTCCTCCCACTGCCCCTGTCCGTACGTCTCCCTTCTCTCCCTCCCTTCCTCCCTTCCGACTCTCCCTTCCGGCTCGTGCCGCCGAGTGCCACGGCTGCCCGCTGGCCAAGACGCATACCGCCGTCGCCGTCGCGGCGGCTATCGCCGCTGCCACGCACACGGCGATGAGATGTCGTGCGGCGTACGCGGCGCGATCGATCGGCCACGAGCTCGCGGCAAAGAATCGCCACTTAGTGGCGGCAGCTTAGTGTTGCGCTGCATACGCAGCAGTTCCTTGCGAGATCACGCTACGGCGGCCGGCGCCGTGAGATCACGCGTGGCAACAGGCGCCGCCGCGAGCTCGCGGCGGCGGTAGCCACCGCGCATGCACATGGCGGCGCTCCCGCACACGCGGTCGCAGCCGCTCGCCGCGTGTGCTTGCTGCAGTCGTGCTCGTGCCCTAGCGCGGCGGCATTATACGTAGCCATCATACGCCGCCTGTCCACGCAGGCGTGGGCGCAAGTGCCCTTGCGACCGCCGCATGCTTTCCGACTCACGTGTCCTCCGTCGTGGTCTCTCACTTGCGCTGCATCGTAGCATAAGTCGCTTCACGCATTCGATCGTGAATTCAAATGTTATTTAAAATAAATAAATAAATAAATAAATAAATAAATAAATAAATATATATATATATATATATATATATATATATATATATATATATATATATATATATATATATATATATATATATATATATATATATATATATATATATATATATATATATATATATATATATATATAAATATAATCTTGTCGTAATCTAAATACAATAATTTTTTCATAGGTTATCCTACTTTGAAGGAGTTCGTCAAGTGTTCATTAAGTGAGCTCATCATACGTTGTTTCCATTTGGACAGGTACGCATAAAAATATTGTTTATAACATTAATTACAGTATTATTAATTCTGTTATAATTTTTATTCTTAATGTTTGATTTTAATTAAGTAATTTAATTACTGTTAATAGATTATAATTGTTCGAAATAATGATATTATAATTTGCAATTAAATATCACACAAAATCATATTTAGTATTAGAAAAATTTAATTAATGTTGAGTATAAATTTATGGTTAGATTGATATATATATGGATGAAGTTAATTTGGAAGAAATGAAAATTAATTGTTGTTGATATAATTTCGAATACAGGATCGATGGAGAGAGAACGAAGTTGGATGTATAAAAAGAATTTATCAGAACGTCGTAGTTTAACCGATGAATTTATAATTGGGTTGGAAAATTTTTTGAGATTTGCTAATAATAATGTTGAGTTTATGGATGGGAATAAATTAAGGTGTCCGTGCAAAAAATGTCATAATGGTAAAATTTTCCAATGCGATAAAGTTCAAGAACATCTTTGTAGATTTGGTTTTACGCCAAATTATTATAATTGGACTTGTCATGGTGAACCGTTTATATCCGATGAAGAGGTTGGACGAAACATACAAAGGATAGTTAGTGGAGAGCAAGTATATTACGATCAATTCAATCCATACCAGAGGATGATAGTTGATGCTGTTGGTCATAATTTGAATAACGAACCAAATACGACAAGTTCTAGTTATCCTCAAGCATTTGAACACATGGATAATAATTATTCAACACCGTTGGAGGAGGTAGAAATTACTGGTGGTAAAGAAATTGTGTACAATGAGCCATATATAAAATTTCAAGAAGTATTGAGAACTGCAGATGAACCCGTGTGGTCCGGTTGTGAGAGTCACACAAAATTATCTCTCACCGCAAGATTGTTGAATGTTAAAGCTGAGCATAATGTGTCCGAAGAATGTTTTAATGATTTTGTTCAAGTTATTGGAGAAGTATTATCGCGTGATCACATAATGCCGAATGATTTTTACAGTATGAAAAAACTTGTGAAAGATTTGGGTCTTCCGGTGCAAAGAATTGATGTTTGCAGAAAATGGTTGCATGCTATATTGGGGAGATAATGCAGATTTAAAGACTTGCAAATTCTGTAGTTAATGTAGGTACAAGAGTACCATGAGGTCAAATCGTAATAAGCAATTAAAATCATTCAGACAAATGTTCTATTTGCCTTTAACTCCTAGATTGCGAAGGCTTTATGCTTCGAAGGTGACTGCTGAACACATGACTTGGCATGCAAATCATGAAACAGAGAATGGGCTAATGTGTCATCCATCTGATGTAGAGGCGTGGAAAAATTTTGATCGAACATATCCTGAGTTTGCAAATGAGACCCGAAACATCAGCTTGGGGCTATGTGCTGATGGATGTGCTCCATTTGGAAAATCAGGAAGAACGTATTCTTGCTAGACAATTATCGTAACTCCGTACAATCTTCCTCCCGGTATGTGTATGAAAATACCTTATATATTTTTAACATTGATTGTGCTTGGTCCTCATAATCCGAAGAAGTTAATAGATGTTTACATGCAACCGTTGATTGCCGAGTTGATCCAACTATGGGACGTGGGTGTTTCCACGTATGTTGTCCATACTAATCAGCTGTTCACAATGAGAGTTGTACTTCTTTGGACCATAAATGATTTTCCTGCTTATGGGATGTTATCGGGTTGGAGTACTGTGGGGATTTTAGGATGTCCAATATGTATGGAGAGATCAAAGTGATTCAGATTGAAACACGGAAAGAAATCGAGTTATTTTGATTATTATAAACAATTTTTACCGCCAAATCATAAATTTAGAAGAAATAAAGAAGAATTTACTAATAATAGAATTGAAAGAACACCTCCACCATTGAGATTTACCGGTCAAATTTTATGGCAAAGAGTGCTTAACTTTCCATCTGTTATTGAAGACCCAAATGTCACAACATATGACTTTAGAATTACACATAAATGGACAAAACAGAGTATCTTTTGGGATTTACCGTATTGGCAGAGTAATTTGATTCGTCACAATCTTGATTTAATGCATATTGAGAAGAATGTTTTTGAAAATCTGATAAATACGGTGATGGATATAACTGGAAAAACAAAAGACAATCTGAATGCAAGAAAAGATTTGTGTCTCATATGTAAACGAGCCACCCTTGATGTTGATGCAAATAGTAGGGGACCAAAATCGAAAACAGTGTATATATTGAATAAGGATCAGAAACGGATTATTTGTGAATGGTTGAAATCATTGAGATTTCCTGATGGTTATGTCTCAAATCTTGGTAGATGCGTTGATTTGAAGGAATGCAAATTTATGGGTTTTAAAAGTCATGACTGTCATATATTCATGGAAAGATTAATTCCTATTTCTTTGAAGGAACTGTTACCAAATTTTGTCTGGGGTGCAATTACGGAATTAAGCATTTTCTTTCATAATATTTGCTCGACAGTACTGAGTCATTCACACATGGAGACATTAGAGAGAGACATTTCGATTATTATGTGTAACTTAGAAAGGATATTTCGACCGACATTTTTTGATTCAATGGAACATCTTTTGGTTCACTTGCCATATGAGACTAAAGTTGGAGGTCATGTTCAATTTCGATGGATGTATTTGTTTGAAAGGTGATTTTTTTTTACTTTTTTTCTCATTGTTATTTCATTTGGTCAAATCTAGTCTAATTTATTTGCTAATAAATTTTATTGTATTACTCTTAGATTCCTCTATCACTTGAAAAAAAAAAAGTAAAAAATAAGGATCATGTTGAAGCTTCTATTGTTAATGCATATATTGTGGAGGAAGTTACAACTTTTGCATTATATTACTTTGAACCTCACATTCAATGCAAGAGTCGGAAAGCAGGAAGAAACGATGAGGGTCCTGTTGATCCAAATTTGAGGGCATTCTCAATTTTTAATTACCTTGGTCGACCAAGTGGATCTTGTACAAGTAGATACCTAACTGGTCCGGAGTGGCGAGCAGCCCATACATATATTTTATTGAACTGTTCAGAAGTAACGCCGTATTTCGAGTAAGTATATAATGGTTATATTAAACATTTTGTATATTATAAAATATTATTCATGTTTTATTTAATTATATTGTAGGATTTTTCAAACTTTATATTCGGAGCTTCCGGAGCATGAGTTTAATAATTTCTATGATGAAGAATTTGCACAATAGTTCAAAAATTATGTAAGTAGTATATGATAGTAAATTTGATAAATCTTGTCTGATGACACATATTTATATTACTTTAGGTTCTTGATAATCACGGTCACATTGAGCAAGACCTAATAAACAATCTGTCATGGGGTCCAAATTCAATGGTTAAAACTTGGCCCGCATATTTCTTAAACGGATATAATTTTCATACTCAAGCTTATGGAACTGGGAAAACTACAACGAATAGCGGAGTTTGTGTTCAGTCATCTATTGATGGGGGTGCAAGGAATGAATTTTACGGTTTACTAGATGAAATTTTAGAGGTAGCGTATCCAGGCTCAGATTTGCGAGTTATTTTATTTATGTGTCGTTGGTTTGACCCTATCAAAGGCATGAGGGTGCATCTACAATTTAATTTGGTTGAAATTAACTACAAAAAAATATACAAGAGGTACAAACCATTTGTATTAGTACAGCAAGCGATTCAAGTATTTTATGCTTCATATCCTAGTCTGAGACGAGACAAAAGTGATTAGTGGGCAGTTTGTAAAACAAAAGCACGTAATAAAATTAAGGAACATTGGAAGGACATAGCATATCAACAAGATGAAGTTGTCAATACATTTCATATCGAAGAGTATAATATTTCAACGTTACGAGATCCCAGTGGCATAGTAATAGACGTTGATGCAAGTGAACTGAATGAGTATTAAGATGAAGATTTCAATGATGAGGATGAGGATGACGATCACGATGACGATGACGATGACGATGATGATTAGACGCATTATCAAGCTGAAAATTTTATTGCAGACTTCGATTTCTAATTATTGGTAATTTACCTTTTAATTTATTGAATACCAATTATGTTTTAATTGACTGTGTTATTCGAAATTCCATATATTTGATATGCTAATGAACTTTTTTTTATTTAGGGTCATCGAGTTGCTATGAATATGGTAATATTTTCATATTTTTCCTATTAATAGTTCAATATGCAACTGTATTTTTTTCCCTGTAATATTCTTTTAATAATCATGATTGTTAGTTTCGACGTGGCGGTCATAGACGTAGTAGTGATGGAAGATCATAGTCTTCCTCTGCTTCAGCACCCGTACATTCTGATGCTCTTGCAGGAAATGTGCCCTCCACCTCTTCCCCAGTTGTAGGATCCTCTGATTCTCAACATATACTTGCTAATATTTCTTCCCTGGTACAACAATCACTCGTGGAGAGGGAAGTTACGAGAGAGTTTATATCTTCGTGCGGAGATTCGTAAGTATTCAAGTTTTAGAATATCTATATTTAAATTTTAATACAATATGTTTTTTTAAAAGTATATAACGGGGTTTGTTTTTGGTTTATGTTAGATTTACAAATTCTGTACATGTTATTCACTAGGTGAATAAAATAGTGAATAACCATTGGGTCGACGCTTCTATGACTTATACAAGCATGCCGGAAGAAATTAAAGTTCTGTGGTGGAATGAGTTCAAGGTAACTTATTTTAATCATTTAGTATATGAAATTGCAGTTAATATAATCAATTTTTATTTTCCTCTACTGTAGTGGGTATTTATTTGGGAGGAGAGTGAAACACTAGAGATTAGGAGGATTTTTAAGAAAAAGTGTGGTGATCATATTAGAAACATACTAAATCTTGCCAAAACTAGAAATAAGAAACCGCATTGTATAACCGAGGAGAATTGGAATAAAATTATTGCGCATTGGGGATCTGATAAAAGTAAGCGGAGGAGTGAACAGAATAAGCAAAATCAGAATTGTAACTCCTACAAGTATGTCCGCCACTAAATATCGATGAGTATAGACATCGATTGGTGAGTATTTTCAATTTATAATTTTGTAATCTAATACTCACTAATTTATAAATATTAACTGTTTAATTTATTTAGGCCAAGGAGACGGGAACTGAGCCATTATTTATTGACACTTTCACCTGTACATTCCAAAAAAAGGATAAAACATGGAGTGGGGAAAGAGCTAGAACAATAAAGGGGTGTGATTGTAAAATTTTAATTTCTTATGTTACTATTTAATTTTTTTTCTTTCACAATAGGAGAAATACGATGAACTTTCACAAAGAAATTCAGGAGCAAGTGATGATGGAGTCGAATCGGAGTCATCTGTTAGCAATATAAATTTATGGCTCGAAGCATCTGGAGGACCGAAAAGTGGAAGAATACTTGGACTCGTCTCTTTGAGCCGATCCTATAGAGTCCCTGGTGCTTCTTCTTCATCCTCTCCAGCATCAAAAGCCCAAGTTATTCAATTAACCGAAGAGGTTAATCATTTGAGAGAGTTACTAGCATAGAAGGAAACTGAATCGAGAGAGAACGCTCAGAAAGTTCAAGACTTAAATGAAAAGATGAACGAATTTCAAAGGCAACAAATGTTTATTATGCAACATCTTCAGTTAACATCTAGCTCAAAACAACTTCCTCCTTCTGGCTCTACTCCTCCGCCTGATCCTTGTCATGGAGACAATGATGATGTATTTTTTGACGACGATGGTGATGATGGTGGTTATCTTTGACTGTATTGGTAAAGTTTAATTGTTAGCTACTTGACTTATGACATATACGATATTTATGTTTTTATAAGTTTGTTGTATTTAAATGTTACCTGATGACAATGGTATAGTAGACCTTTGGATGTATTTGTTATATGTATAAATTTGTTTGATGTCCATATTATTGTTTGTTGTATAAGTGTGTTAATATTGTTGTGTGTTTGTTGTAAATCAGGAGAAAAAGATTAATTTAAAATATATTTTTTTCATTTTTCTCCAGATTTGCAATGAAAATACATTTTTCGTTGCAAAATTATATGTATCAGTCGACTGATGTAAACATTCAATCGACTGATACGTGAGAAATTGCACAATCCAAAATTATTTTGGGCATCAATCGACTGATGCACTGTAGTAGTTCTGAGCAACGCCAGGCGCGATCGACTCACCGACTATCGATCGGCGATCGATGGATATGATCGATCAACGTCATCTTGACTCACAAAAGCGTCGATAAGCGAATCGAGCATGATCGGTCGGATCGATGAATACATCGATCGGTGATAGTGAAATTTTTTGCGATGAATTTTTATTTTCGTCTCAGAATTTGCAATGAAAAAAAAATTCATCGCCAAATTTAATTTTATTTGTTAATCCCGTTCATCAGATTTTGGTGACGAATATTTTTTTCGTTGTAAATTCTGCGACAAAAATAAAAATTCATCACAAAATTTGCGATGAAAAATATATTCGTCACCAAATTTCATTGTATTGGGGTGAAGATGCATGCGAGAGTTTGCGACGAATAAATATTTCATCGCAAATTTGGCGATGAAAAAATTTATTCGTCGCTAATTTGGCGTCAAAAGTATAATTCGTTGCCGAATTCGACGACGAAAATAATTATTCGTCGCGGAATTCGACGACGAAAATAATTATTCGTCACCGAATTCGGCGATGAAAAATATTATTTGTCGCAAAAATTTACGACGAATCTTATTTTCGTCGCCAAATTGGCGACGAAACATTTGTTCGTCACCATATTTGGTGACAAATTTTGCAACGAAATAATTATTCATTGCAATTTGGCGATGAATTTTATTTTTTCATTGCAGAATTTAGCGACGAATTATTTGCAACGAAAAATTTTTCGTTGCAAAAAAATTTTGCAACGAATTTTTTTGCAAATTTCGTTGCAAAATTCGTCGCCAAAAATCAGTTTTTTTGTAGTGCAAGGAGTTTCCACCGAACCTTAGATGCAGCCCATTGGAGTTGTTGATTCTCCTCCTTGCCGTCGGCCACCCACCAACCGTTAGAAACTCCTTCGGCCATCCTCTCTTCGCCGCTGGCGACCAAGGAGCAGCCGCCCATTGATTGGTCGGCCATCTCTTCCACCGTAAACAAGACGTCCAGTTTCTGGACAGCTTGTTGTTCTCCTCATGGAGAGGTCATTTGGTCAGCATTTTACGCTCCGACAGCAACTTACTTGCCGGGGATTGGATCTTTGGCAATCCTCATAGGTGGAGGACCAAGGTTTCGTCAATTGGTTGACGAAAATTGCTTCCGAGAAGCAAGTTCGTGGAACTCATTTTTATATCCGAATTTGATTTGGATTGTGATCATCTCTCGGATCACATCTGTTAGGGCAATCAACCCGTGATATGGTTTTGATGTGTGTGGCAAAGAGTTTAAGTTAGGGTGATTGGATTTGATATGTGCATTGGAGTCTTGCAGGACTTAGTAATTCGCATATGGTGCATTGGCGAGTTTCACCTCTCATGACTCCGTCCTTAAGTCGGTGAAGGATAGCCTTGCGAAAGCCGTGCGCTTGGGGCATTCGAGGGACTGCCGGACGAGGAGCATTGGAGTGAAGCCGGAGAAAGTAGACTTCAGGGCGAGACACGAAGGATGACACTGCAGAGTCGTGCACTTGGCGCATTCGAGGGATGTGGTCGGACGAAGACAACTTCAAAGGCGAGGGACTCCAAGGGATGAGAGTGAGCGAATATAACCCGGGACGGGGTAGTATGCTTAGGTGAACTTGGCTGAATGGCTAAGTGTCGGAGGCTCGACCGCAAGGGTCGAGGTTTACCCGACCGCCGGATGCTCAAACGGATATTAAGTTTAAGGTTTACCCGACATCATCGGCCACGCCATGTCATGGCGTCGATCGCTAATCGATCATAGATCGACATTGGTGTTTCTGCGAATCAAGTCGACATCGATCATTGCTTAAAATGGTCGGTGATCGCCGCGTGCACGGGCATAGAAGCTAGTCGTCACTTGACTAAAGTCAACATTAGTCGACTGATAATCTGACTGTTGGAGAAAACGGCTGCGGATCCTGCGAATCCGGCCTGGTCAGAAGCCGTTGGAGTCGACATCAGTCGACTGATGAAAGCATCAGTTGACTGATAGTGTCCAACGGGAAGATTTGCTTCCTCTCTATAAAAAGAGAGGGTGAGGGCTTTTAGATGATTAATGTTCATGCTCTAAACATCCTATTAAGTGCCCCCACAAAGTTGAAACTCCTTCTCCTAGTTTTCTTTCACATCTATTGTAAAAGAAGGAGTGTTCTCATTATTGTAAAGGTTTATCTCCACCTTGCTTTGGCTAAAGGGAGAGACCAATAGTGGATTGGTTTCGGAGTGATTCACCGGAGACGAATCAGACCATGGATTAGCGACGAGGCCGTGAACCACGTTACATATTGGTGTTAGCATTATTTTATCTTTTTGTTGTCTTAATTGCTTATTTAGTTTTGTTTCCGTTACGCTAATATTCTTTGTAGACAAGCAATTTCATCATATGACAATTGAGGGCTATTCACCCCCCTCTAGTCGGCCACCAACGTTCCTACAAGTGGTATCAGAGCCAAGGTAGCTTATCGAGGACTAACCGCCGCAACAAGCACTACATCAAGGATGGCCGACTCTAACATTCACCCACCGAAGTTCGAGGGAGAATTTGCATGGTGGAAGAAACGCATGGAGGTATTTTTTGAAACTGACTTCGAAATGTTATTAATAATGGAAAATGGCTTCGAGATACCTAGGGATGAAGATGGAGAGCAAATAGAGAAGACAAGATGGACAAAGAGACAAAGAGAGGAGTACTTGGAAAATTCGAAGGACAAGCATCACTTGTACAATGCACTCCCCCAACAAGAGATCAACCAGATTGGAGAATGTGCAAGCGCCAAGGAAATGTGGGAGAAACTCATAGAGCTTCATGAAGGCACTTCCGAGGCGAAGCTTGCAAGGAGAGACCTCCTCCGCTCCCAACTAACAAATATTAAACTTAAAAAGGGAGAAAAGGTAACCTCACTACACTCTCGTTTTAAAGAAATTTTAATTGGACTAACGAGTGTAGGAGAAAAACTTTCGAACCGGGATATGCTTATGAAAGCAATCGACGCTTTTCCTCGGTCATCGAAATGGAGCTCAATGGTAGACTCCTTCTACATATCAAGGAACCTAGAAGTTAGCACCTTGGAGGAGTTCTTCTCAACAATGGAGCTCCACGAAACAAGGCTTGAAGGAGTAGTAGAAGAGCAAAGAATTTAACCATCAAGAGAAGTAGCCTTAGTAACCAACAAGGGGAAGTAGAAGAAGATAGAGACTTTCTCCTCATCCGATGAAGCATCCTCCTCATCCTCCATGAATAGCAATGAAGATGCTTATATGGTAAGAAAGGTAAGGCGTGCCTTAAGAAATTTAAAATTTAACAAATCTTATGATAGGAGAAGGCACAAGAGGAAGATAATTTACTATAATTGCCAACAAGAGGGACATATAAGAGATGATTGTCCCCTCTTGAACAAGAGCAAAAAAGAAAGGAGGAGAAAAGAAGAAAAGAAGAAGGGGAGCAAGAAGAAGGAAGAAGAGAAGAAAGCCAAGGAGAAAGGGAAGGCAAAAGCATTAAAAACAAGGACATGGGATGATCCCTCTTCATCATCATCATCGGAAGAGGAAAATGCCTTTGTCACAAACCTTGCCTTGATGGCATTTGATGATCTAGACTCCACCTCCTTCTCGGAAAAAGAAGAAAGAAGCTCAAGTGAAGGGGGAGGCTCTTCATCATCCTCATCATCCGAAGAAGAAGACATGAAAACTATGGTAAAATATCTTCCCACTCAAGAAATAGTTGCCATGATTTCTAGCTTAACTAGGGATTTATTTAGAGCCAAAAAGAAAAATAAGAGCATGCTAGATGAAATTAAGGCTCTAGAAGAAAAATTAGAACAAGCATGCTTAAATATTAATGATAATGCTTCTTCTAGTCTTGATAATGCATGCTCACATGATAACTATATGTCGTTTGATGTAAATGATGCATGTATTGAAGAAAATAGGGCTTTAAGGGAAAAGGTAGACCATTTGACTAAAGCCCTAGAAAAATTTACTATTGGCTCCAACACCCTTAATATAATTATAGGGAGCCAAAGGGAAAGCTTCAATAGAAAAGGCCTAGGTTATAAGGGAAAAACAAATGAAAATGCCTATAAATATTTGATTGCTAGGGGTCAAGCCAAGAACAAGACAATTGCTAGAAAATGGATCCCTAAGGAATATTTAGTGAACCCCATAGGAAAGAACTTGTATTGGATTCCTAAATCCATCCTTAAGGGTTAGGAAAACCCTAGGTTAGTCAACCAAAAGGATTTTACTTATATCATACTATTTGGTTGACTTAGGATGGCGTGGACTTAATTTTTGAAATAGTGTTGGGTGATGATAATGCACCCATAAATAGTTTAAATCATGCTTTTGGTGATACTTGAATTATTATCATGATTTTATACCTAATGCATGACTATAAATTGATTGATACATTTGTTTCATGATCATAATGTGAAATCAATGCATATATGCCTTTATGATCATGTGGTATGAAAGTGTGATACTTAGCCTTGGGTAGAATTGCATGAATATGAAGGTTAAGTATATAAATATTTTTAGGAACATCTCACACTCACCATAAGGATAACTTTGATTGAAAACATAGCATGGGTGAGATGATAGGATGATACTCATGGTCCACTAATGCCTATGACATTTAGATGATCATTTAAAGTATCAAAATAGCAATAATAGACCAATCATGGGGAAGACTTATGTTTAATTCATAGACATATTGCCCAAAGATCATGGTTGGATATTTCATATGTTTTCAAAACCATTTCTTACTTTAAAATCTGTGTTTTCATATTTTGAAACAATCTAATGCAAAACAAGGTATTAAAATTGATACAAACTTGTACAAAATACTAGTTGTTTTTGAAGCTTTTGGATTTTTGTCAAATCATTGAAAATATAAGTAATTTTCAAGAAAACTCATTTTTCTCTGATAAAGGACTTTAAAAATAATGTGTTTTCAAAATTTCATGATTTTTTGAATTTTCTGGAATTTCTAGTGCATTTCTGAATTTCATCCAGAAAATCAAAAAATCTGAATGTGTTACGATCGTAGTCCGAACCGCCGATCGATGTACTGCACGAGCGATAACCTGATCTTATCAGGTTTTATTTGGTTTTTGGGTATTTTTCCTCCTTAGAGTTGATGTCATGTGTGTATGACATTTAGATAATATTTTTGATGGTGTCAAAGGGGGAGAATTGATAGGTTTAAGTTAATCATGCTAAAAGGGAGAATTTAGTATGTCTTAAGGGGGAGTTGCATGTTTAAGGGGGAGTTTTGATGCTCATATTATTTACATGCTTTCCTTGCTTATGTTTATTGTTGTTATTTGTTTACCTAACTTAAACGGATTGCCACACATCAAAAAAGGGGAGATTGTTAGGGCAATCAACCCGTGATATGGTTTTGATGTGTGTGGCAAAGGGTTTAAGTTAGGGTGATTGGATTTGATATGTGCATTGGAGTCTTGCAGGACTTAGTAATTCGCACATGGTGCATTGGCGAGTTTCACCTCTCATGACTTGGTCCTTGAGTCGGTGAAGGATAGCCTTGCGGAAGCCGTGCCCTTGGGGCATCCGAGGGACCACCGGACGAGGAGCATTGGAGTGAAGCCGGAGGAAGTAGACTTCAGGGTGAGACACGAAGGATGGCGCTGCAGAGCCGTGCGCTTGGCTCATCCGAGGGACGTGGCAGGACGAAGACAACTTCAAAGGCGAGGGACTCCAAGGGATGAGAGTGAGCGAATGTAACCCGGGATGGGGTAGTACGCTTAGGTGAACTTGACCGAATGGCTAAGTGTCAGAGGATCGACCGCAAGGGTTGAGGTTTACCCGACCATCGGACACTCAAACAGATGTTAAGTTTGAGGTTTACCTGGCATCAGTCGACTGCCATGTCATGGCGGCAATGATCGGCTCAATCGATCATGGATCGGCGGTGTTTAGGTGGAATCAAGTCTACATCGTGATTATTGCAAGAGGCGATCGATTGATGAAGTCAACATCGATCGATGATACCATCGATCTACTAATGATCGACCGTTGGAGAAAATGGCCACGGATCCGCTAATGCACAGTCGAAGCCGTTATAACAGTCGACATCGGTGATGGCTTCCTCTCTATAAAAAGAGAGGGTGAGGGCTTTTAGATGGTTAATGTTCATGCTCTAAACATCCTATTAAGTGCCCCACAAAGGTGAAACTCCTTCTCCTAGTTTTCTTTCACATCTATTGTAAAAGAATGAGTGTTCTCATTGTTGTAAAGGTTTATCTCCACCTTGCTTTGGCTAAAGGGAGAGACCAATAGTGGATTGGTTTCGGAGTGATTCACCGAAGATGAATCGGACCGTGGATTAGCGACGAGGCCATGAACCACATTACATATTGGTGTTAGCATTGTTTTATATTTTTTTTTGTCTTAATTGCTTGTTTAGTTTTGTTTCCGTTGTGCTAATATTCTTTGTAGACAAGCAATTTCATCATACAACAATTGAGGGCTATTCACCCCCCTCTAGCCGGCCACCAACGTTCCTACAACATCGTCTTCGACTCGAGGCTAGTGACTTTTGCGAAGATGAGGCTCATGGCTTTGTGAAGCTATCCCGATGATACTCGATGTGGATACAGATAGAGGCGATTCTAGCGAGGGTCGCTACTGTTGATGTCATTCCTGCTACACATGATAAGTCAGGTATAACTAGAATAAATTTCCTTTTATTGTAAAATTTTAAATAACAATTATATCTACACATGTTATATCCTGCATGCGTGTGTTGTAATAAATAATTTATTACTTGTTTTTGCTTCCACTGTGTGCATGTTTATGAAACGTGTTCGAACATACACTCACCGCGGTGCCGGAGAAACCCAACAGTGGTATCAGAGCCTGACTATGTTTCAACATACTCGTAAAATTATTTTGCGATAGTCATAATTGTATTTATGGAAATATTCTACTTTTGGAAAGTTTAGAAGTATTTATGAAAATTTTAATTTGTAAAAAAATTCAAATTGTAAGTTTTCTAATATGATTAGGAAATTACAATTTAGGAAATTTGTTTCCTAAATTAGATTTGACTTTCCTTAATTAACACTTTCCATAAAAAAATATGTGATTAGATTTAGAAATTTATTTCCTAATTTAATCATGATTTGATTTGAGAAATCAAATCTAAAACATATTTTATTTCTAAAACAGTTATGACAAATAAGAAAATTTTTGTACATGCCATAATTGTATGCCATGTAATTGCATTAGATGCATATCATTATGTCATGCATGTCGTGACATGTAGATGTATGCCATGTGTGTCATGCCATGTAGATAATAGTTATTTGCATGCAAAAAGGATGAGACTTTAAATCTCTTATACAATATTAAAACCTACACCTTCCATTAATATGGTTAGAACCAGAGTTCCGTTTCTTGTTTGGGTTGTTGAACTCTCTCCAAGCCCGACTTGAACCTGAACATGTTCAAACCATTGGAATAGTTTATTACTAATATGGTAAGAGTTAGAAGTCAATTGTTAGTTTGGGTTGTTGGACTCTCTCCAAGCCTGGCTAATTGGTTGAATGTGCTCTAACTATATTAAAACTATTTTGCGATTAATGGGTCGGCTGTAACTTGAAGCATCGATATGTTGGACTCACTCTGAGGTCGATGTGAAGAGAAGTGAAGTTGGGTGCTATGCATATGATGCATACTTGTTAATGTGTTAACAACCCAATGTATGTGTGAACATTTAATTAGTTGATAGTACATTATGATAGTTACATATACGTGATATGTAATCGGTATACTTGATACCTACCATCATAGCTAAGAATGACTTGTTGGACTCACTCCAAGGTTGTTCTTATCTATGTTAGATATCAACCCATTCGGAGATGAACCTACGATCTCTCGAATTGATTTTGAGGGTTTTTTATTTCGAAAAATGAATGAGATTTTGTAAATGTATGTGGATGCATTTTAAATCATCTTTCTCATATATGCTCGATTTGTATTTCTAGGTTAATTGATTGATCATGATGTCTTTGAATTTGCATTCCATTTTGGATTCAAATAAATTGACTAGGCCGAACTTCTTGGACTGGCTAAAAAACTTGAGAATTGTTCTCAAGGTTGAAAAGCTTGCGAATGTCCTCGAAGCGCCTCTTCCCGCCCATCCTAGTGATGATGCAACTCCGGACCAATTGTTGGCTCATCAAAAACATGTGAATGCATCTGAACTAGTGAGTTGCATCATGCTAGCTGTGATGGTACCCGAGCTGCAGAAAGCAGCATGAGTATATGGATTCTCATACTATAGTCTTTTATCTCTATGAGTTGTTTGATGAGCAAGTGAGATTCGAAAGGTTCGAAGTCTCCAAGTTCCTCTTAACCTCTGAGATGCAAGAAGGTTCATCTGTGGTACTGCTCAACATGCTAAAGACTATGGAGCCTTCTGTGAAGCATGAGTAGGGGATGGTGTTGTTACTTGATTCCACGAAGAAAGATTCTAAGAGGAAGTTAAAGGAACAACAGAAAAGGGAAGAAGAAAAATTCTAAAAAGGCAGAACTAGCTCAAAAGGGTACTTGCCATCATTGTGGTAAGGAATGCCATTGGCGAAGAAACTGCAAGATTTATCTTGAGTCCGTGAAGAAGAAGAAGACATCCGATGCCCCATCCTCTTCAGGTATCTTCATTATTGATTGTCATTCTATTTCCTCTGACACTTGGGTATTGGATACTGGGTGTGGCTCACATATATGTAATGACATACATGGGCTAAGGAATAGAAGAAGACTCGTCAAGGGAGAGTCAAATTTATGTGTTGGGAATGGAGCAAAGGTTGCTGCACTCGCCATCGGAATGTATTTGTTAAAACTCCCTACAGGACTTGTCTTAGGACTGGACAATTGCTTTTATATTCCTTCGTTGATAAAGAACATCATTTCTATTTCTTGTTTAAATAGAAATGGGTACCATTTCACTTTTAGTAACAATTGTTGTTACATAACTTTGAATAGAGTTTTTTATGGGACTGGAACTTTAAGCAATGGTATTTATACGTTGGACGTATCCAGTGACGTTTTCAATATCGAAGTGAGCAACAAGCGTGCTCAAAAAGATAATCAATTAGACTCCTATATCTTGCATTGTCATCTTGGCCATGTGAGCAAGAAATACATGTTCGAATTACACCGATGTGGAATTCTGGAATCATTTGAATTATATTCATATGATACATGCGAATCATGCTTAAAGGGCAAGATGACCAAGTTACCTTTTATTGGAAAAGGTGAATCGATGGGATAGTTACTTGGTCTAATACATATTGATGTATGTAGACCTATGTCAACTCAAGCTCTAGGAGGCTATAACTACTTCATTACCTTCACCGATGATCACTAACGGTTTGGGTATGTGTTCTTGATGAAACTGTTAGTGAAAGCTCTAGAGCCAATCATGTGATGATTGTTGTATGGACTTTATTGTATCATATTCCTATTTATAAAGGCATGGTTATTATATTTACTTGTATTGATGCCAAATAACTAAATATAATAATGTCCTTGAGTAGTAGGTTCTTATCTATATCAATCGATTGGTTGAATCGATAATGAGATGATATAGAGAACACTACTCTTAATCATTCCTAGTCAAGTATTAACATTCAGGGATAATGTTAATGGGTAGAGACTAGCATGTAGGTCAACACAATGACTTGATCTCACAAGTCATGGATATGAGATATCAAGTTGACACATGGGTATGCATTGGAGAATGTATACTGAATGACCTGCCATGAGAAAGTATCATGGATCGTTATATGAGTGTCATATACTTTCTCATGTGGCTATTAGTATGACTATTAGTCCTTAGACCTGAAGTCACCATGGTTCCCTACATAAGGAGTTGCATACTTTGGATTCGTCAAACATCACCCGTAAATGGGTGAACTATAAAGGCGATTACTGGGTATGTAACAAATTATGCGGAGGGATGTGAGTGATGTAGATGGGATCTATCCCTCCTATATGACGAGAGAGACATCGTTATTCTTGATATAGTGAGACCACGAAGTGCATGGCCATGCCCAAATGAGTCAATATGAGATATTGAGCTCATTTGATTAGAGTGAGTCTACTTGGAGTTCAAGATATAGATTGTACCGAGGATGACACGGTCTATGCCTCGATTAGTCAATCTAGATGTCAAGGATAGAGGGACATTGTCACATATTGTGAGAGTCACAATTAGTAGTCACAAAGGTGATGTTGGAGCTCAACATTCTTGTAACTTGGGTATCAATGATGTGTTGCTAGATACCGCTCATTGCTTATGTTCCTAAATTGGTTTAGGGACATTGCCAACGTTACAAGAACCTATAGGGTCACACACATAAGGGAAATTAGATAGAGATTAGGTTCATATGATGAACCATGAGGATTAGGTTCATGGGATGAACCAAATTGGATTAAGAGTAATCCTAATTAGACTAATTGAGTTGGACTCGATTTGATTCAAGTGTTGAATGAGTCTAATTTAGATTTGATCCATCAAATCAATTTAAATTAATGAATAGAGATTCATTAAATTAAATTGACTTGAATAAAATGGTTAGATTTGATCAACCATAGGAGATAAGAGGTCAAGTTTGACTTGACTTGAGAGGGAAGATGAAAGGTCAAGTTTGACTTGACCAAATGCCATGTCATGATGATGACTTGGCATGGCCGGTCCACATCATCACTGACTTATCATATGGTGCCACCTCATGGGGAGACCAAGAGCCATTTGAGTTACATGCATGCATGTAACCCCCCCCCCCCCCCCCCATGAAGTGGGCGGCCACTTTACTCCATTTGATGGTGAAATTGATTTGGTGAGTTACTCTCCAACTTCATCTTCTTCCTTGGTTCTTCCTCTCTTGCTCTCCCAATCCTTCTTGGCCAAAATTTCCATGAGTGCTAGCACACTCTAGGTTGAGTTTCTCCACCATTTGTCCGTGTGGATACCAATAGAGGAGTGTTCACTTGACACTCTTGAGTTCCGGCGAAGCATTTGGACGAGCGAGATTTACGAAGGGCATCGCATCGAGGGTAACACTCTCAACTTCTAGATCTAAGGTATATCTACATTTACTTAGCACATACATGTTTTTAGTTTTAATACATCTTTGCACGGATCCGTGGCCGGACTTCCGGGGTTTCCGCAATGCAAAAAGCGGTTTTTGCTGCTCGGAAAGTCCATCAGTGGTATCAGAGCCACTTGCGAAGCATATATGTTTTTAGGTTTTGTATTAGATATAAAAATTACAGATTTTTATGTTTTCGAAGCAACGAGTGTTGGGACACTTGTAGGCTTCAACCATCGAGAAAAACTCTCCGAAACGATGAGTTCTCGCTTTAGGTTTTTGGGATAGCGACTTAAGTCACTGTAAGATCATAGTAGGGACACTCGCAAAGTTTATTTTGCGAGTAGGGGCGCTGCCCCTATCCCCGAAAGGGGCATTGTCCCGTGATCGCGCCCGGAAACCGCTTAGCGGGACCGTTACGGAGAGGTGACTCATAAAATTAAAAAAAATAGGAAAAATTATAGAAATTTTCTATAAAAAATACATAATTTAGAATTATGTATAATTCTGTGATTGTCATAGCCCAAGAACCCCAATTTGATTGGACGTTAATGTGTTGTAATTCATAATACGGCATGCGTGCCGTTTTTGTGGTTGTGTGTGTTGTATAGTGTATGCAACCTGCGCGTCATGCCTCTTCTTTTGAAATTCTAGTTGTAAATAGTTTTAGACTTGAATGTAACTCGAGTTTCATATTTATAATGTACAAAATGGAGCGGTGGAAAGTCCACGTCTGAAGCGACACATGGCGGTCAAAGGAAGCGCTTGGAGAAGCCGCTAGCCCTAGGTTGACCGTCCGATCTTCTCATTGGCTTGAGAAGATCGTAGTAGGGCCATGACCACATCACAGTTAATTATATATATATATATATATATATATATATATATATATATATATATATATATATATATATATATATATATATATATATATATATATTTGATTTTGCTTGTATGTATGTGATGCATGCTAGTAGAATAATGCTTGTATGTATATGATGCATGCTAGGATATTTTTCTTGTATGTATATGATGCATGATAGAATAAGGCTTGTATGTATGTGATGCATGCTAATATAGGATAATAAAGGCCTTAATGTGTATATGATACACATTACTTAGATTAGATCTTAATCGAATCAACTTGTAAATGCCTACCAGGTCCTTGATACCCATCACTACCTCGATCATTTATAGTTGTTGAATCTGCCAAAGCAGAGCAACACATATTATCTTGGTAGGGTGCGGAGGGACAATCTTGGTCCCGCTTATCACGGCTTGGGTTAGAGTAAGCTCAATTAGATTGAGTAAAACTAGTTAACTCAATTGGATCGAGTAGAACTATAGACATATTCTAACCGTTGGAAAGATAGGATAAGATCGCATTTACACTAAATCTTGGGCGATTTAACCAAAGCTAACTCAAGGTCTTTTGTAAATGTGGGTCTTGATTCTATAAACAAGAGTTGCATAGAGATGTAATCGGTAATGTGTTACCCATCGATCGTACTAAGTCTTGGGCGATTTAGCCAAAGCTAACTCAAGGCTTATTATGATGTGGATCTTGTCCCGCAAGAATTATAGCTAGTTTGTATGAATCTAGTAATGTGGTTTGACCACATCCATAACTCGATTCTATAAAATTCCTATAATTCAGTGGGAGCATCATTTGATTAAAGGCCTAATTAAATGATAAAAGGAATATAACATTAATTCTCTGCATTGTATGTTGTAGATTACTATGTCGACAAACACGAACACTCTCTCTCTGCGTTCTGTCCTTGAGAAGGACAAGCTCAATGAAGTAAATTTCCTGAACTGGTACAGGAACCTGAGAATCATTCTCACCCAAGAAAGGAAATTGTATGTCTTGGAGCAGCCCATTCCGGAGGCACCTCCTGCCACTGCCTCGCGAGCTGACAAAGATGCTTACAAGAAGCATCAAGATGATGCATTAGATGTGTCATGTCTAATGCTCGTGACCATGAACTCTGAGCTTCAGAAGCAACACGAGTTCATGAATGCTTATGATATGGTTGAACATCTTCATCAACTATATCAAGGACAAGCAAGGCACGAGAGATATGAAGTCTCTAAGGCATTATTTGGTTCCAAAATGCAAGATGGGACTCCCGTAGGTCCATATGTACTCAAGATGATTGGGTACGTAGAAAACCTACAGAGATTGGGATTCCCCCTTGGCCAAGAGCTGGCCACTGACTTGATCTTGGAATCTTTGCCGCAAAGCTACAATCAATTTGTCATGAATTATAACAAGAATGAAATTGATAAGCCACTGCCTGAGATGCTCAACATGTTGAGAACTACTGAGCTCAACCTTAAGAAGGGAAAATCTGATGCCATTTTAATGGTGCAAAAGAAGAAAGGCAAGGGCAAGCCTAAAGGTAAGGGAAAGTCCCAAGCCAAGGGCAAAGGCAAGGAACTGAAACCCAAAGGAGGGGTGGCCAAGGAAGGGGCTTGCTTCCACTGCAAGGAAGCTGGACACTGGAAGCGTAACTGCAAGGCATACCTGGAAGATCTTAAGAAGAAGAGAAGTGAGACTTCTACTTCAGGTATAAATGTTATAGAAGTCAATCTATCTATTTCTTCATCATGGGTATTAGATACCAGATGTGCATCTCACATTTTTACCAATGTGCAGGCGCTGAGAAATAGCAGGGCATTGACAAAGGACGAGGTGGACCTACGAGTAGGTAATGGAGCAAGGGTTGCTGCTGTTGCTGTAGGAACTTATGATCTATCTCTGCCCTCTGGGCTTGTACTAGAATTAGATGAATGTTGTTATGTGCCTACCTTAACTAAGAACATCATTTCGGTTTCTTGTTTGAACAAGAAAGGATTTACATTTATAATAAAGAACAAATATTGTTTAGTTTATTTAAATGATATGTTCTATTGTAGTGTACCTCTAATGAACAGACTCTACTTTCTAGACTTAGAGAGACCTATCTATAACATAAGTACCAAAAGGTTCAAGTCAAATGAGTTGAACCAAACCTATCTCTGGCATTATCGCTTAGGTCACATAAACGAGAGTCGCTTATCTCAGCTCCATAAGGATGGGCTGCTAGACTCATTTGATTTTGAATCATATGAGACATGTGAGTCTTTCTTTTTAGGTAAGATGACCAAGACTCCCTTTAGTGGACACAGCGAAAGAGCAACATACTTGTTAGGACTTATACATAGTGATGTATGTGGCCCTTTCAATGTTGCTGCTAGAGGTGGTTACAGGTACTTCATTACATTTACTGATGACTTCAGTAGATATGGTTATGTGTATCTGATGACACATAAGTCGGAATCCTTTGAAAAGTTCAAAGAATTCAAGAATGAAGTACAAAACCAGCTTGGCAAGAGTATTAAGATACTTCGATCAGATCGAGGTGGTGAATACCTTAGCCATGAGTTTCGTGACTATCTAGCTAAGTGTGAGATTCTATCCCAATTCACTCCTCCTGGAACACCATAGTGGAATGGTGTATCTGAAAGGAGGAATCGTACCCTATTAGATATTGTACGATCTATGATGAGTCACACAAATCTTCCTATATCCTTTTGGGGATATGCTCTAGACACAGCAACCTTTACCCTTAACTGTGTACCATCCAAGGCTGTGATAAAGACACCATATACGATATGGAAAGGGAGAAATCCCAAGATGTCTTTTATGAGGATTTGGGGTTGTGAGGCTTACGTTCGACGTCAAGTCTCAGACAAACTGGGACCCAAATCCGATAGGTGCTATTTTGTTGGATATCCCAAGGATACAAAGGAATATTACTTCTACATTCCCAGTCAGCACAAAGTGTTTATGGAAAAGACTGTGGTTTTTCTAGAAAGAGATTTTGTTTCTAGAAAAACTAGTGGGACTACGTTTGATCTTGAAGAAATTCAAGATAAGGACCATAGCACTGAGGCCTTGATGGAGGTTGAACAGGAACCACAAAGTGTTGTGAGTGATGAGGTTATTGCACAAAGAGTTATGGAACAATCACCTGTTCATGTAGACCTACCTCTTTGCAGGTCTGATAGGGTACATCGTCAGCCTGAGAGATATTCATTTCTCTTGTCTGACCATGATGACGTTATGCTAATTGAGAATGAGCCTACCTCCTATCAAGAAGCTGTGATGAGCCCAGATTCTGAGAAATGGCTAGAGGCCATGAGATCTGAGATGGAATCCATGTACACCAACCAAGTATAAACTTTGGTTGATCCACCTGAAGGGGTCAGACCCATTGGGTGTAAGTGGGTCTTTAGGAGAAAGACTGACATGGGTGGACTTACGCATACCTATAAGGGCCGATTGGTGGCTAAAGGTTTCAAGCAAATTCATGGTATTGACTATGATGAAACTTTTTCTCCAGTGGCGATGTTTAAGTCCATTCGGATCTTGCTTGCTATTACAGCATACCACGATTATGAGATCTAGCAGATGGATGTCAAAACCGTGTTTCTGAATAGAAACTTACTCGAGGATGTGTACATGACACAACCTGAGGGTTTTGAAGATTCATAGCATACTGGGAAAGTATGCAAGCTGCAAAGGTCCATTTATGGGCTAAAGCAAGTCTCTCGGAGCTGGAATCTTCGATTCGATGATGCGATCAAACAGTTTGGTTTCATCAAGAATGAAGATGAACCCTGTGTCTACAAGAGGGTTAATGGGAACACAGTTGTCTTCCTTGTATTGTATGTGGATGACATACTACTCATTGGGAATGACATCCCTTCGCTACAGTCTGTGAAGACTTGGCTAGGGACGTGCTTCTCAATGAAGGACTTAGGTGAAGCAGCTTGTATTCTAGGCATCAAGATCTATAGAGATAGATCTAAGAGATTACTTGGCCTAAGTCAGAGTACATACATTGACACGGTATTACTACGGTTTGCCATGCAGAATTCCAAGAAGGGACTTCTGCCGATGTCACATGGTGTGAGTCTTTCGAAGACTCAAAGTCCCTCTTCTAGAGAGGAGAGAGACCGCATGGATAAGATCCCTTACGCATCTGCTATAGGATCTATCATGTACGCCATGCTGTGTACTCATCCAGATGTCTCATATGCTTTGAGCATGACGAGTAGGTACCAGTCAGTGAGCGTCACTGGATAACAGTCAAGAATATTCTTAAGTACTTGAGAAGGACTAAAGAATATTTCTTGATATTTGGAGGCGATGAGGAGCTAGCTGTAAAGGGTTATAGCGATGTCAGCTTCCAAACTGACCAGGATGATTATAGATCGTAGTCAGGGTTCGTATTTTGCTTGAATGGTGGCGCTATGAGCTGGAAGAGTTCGAAGCAAGACACAGTTGCTGATTCTACAACAGAAGCCGAGTATATTGCTGCATCTGAGGCAGCAAAGGAGGCAGTTTGGATCCACAAGTTCATTACTGAGCTTGGGGTGGTTCCTAGCATAGCAGATCCCATAGAGCTCTATTGTGACAACAATGGAGCAATTGCACAGGCTAAGGAACCTCGCTCACACCAGCGGACCAAACACATACTACGACGCTTCCATATCATTCGAGAGATTATCGATAGAGGAGATGTGAAGATTTGCAGAGTACCCACAGAGGCTAACATCGCAGATCCCTTGACCAAGGCTTTGTCACAGAAAAAGCATGATGGTCACACTAGGTCATTGGGTATTAGATACTACGGTGATTGGCACTAGTGCTAGTGGGAGATTGTTAGTGAAAGCCCTAGAGCCAATCATGTGATGATTGTTGTATGGACTTTATTGTATCATATTCCTATTTATAAAGGCATGGTTATTATATTTACTTGTATTGGTACCAAATAACTAAATATAATAATGTCCTTGAGTAGTAGGTTCTTATCTATATCAATCGATTGGTTGAATCGATAATGAGATGATATAGAGAACACTACTCTTAATCATTCCTAGTCAAGTATTAACATTCAGGGACAATGTTAATGCGTAGAGACTAGCATGTAGGTCAACACGATGACTTGATCTCACAAGTCATGGATATGAGATATCAAGTTGACACATAGGTATGCATTGGAGAATGTATATTGAATGACCCGCCATGAGAAAGTATCATGGATCGTTATATGAGTGTCATATACTTTCTCATGTGGCTATTAGTATGACTATTAGTCCTTAGACTTGAAGTCACCATGGTTCCCTACATAAGGAGTTGCATACTTTGGCTTCGTCAAACGTCACCCGTAAATGGGTGGACTATAAAGGCGATTACTGGGTATGTAACAAATTATGCGAAGGGATGTGAGTGATGTAGATGAGATCTATCCCTCCTATATGATGGGAGAGACATCGTTATTCTTGATAGAGTGAGACCACGAAGTGCATGGCCATGCCCAAATGAGTCAATATGAGATATTGAGCTCATTTGATTAGAGTGAGTCTACTTGGAGTTCAAGATATAGATTGTAGCGAGGATGACACGGTCTATACCTCGATTGGTAAATCAAGATGTCAAGGATAGAAAGACATTGTCACATATTGTGAGAGTCACAATTAGTAGTCACAAAGGTGATGTTGGAGCTCAACATTCTTGTAACTTGGGTAGCAATGATGTGTTGCTAGATACCGCTCATTGCTTATGTTCCTAAATCGGTTTAGGGACATTGCCAACGTTACAAGAACCTATAGGATCACACACACATGGGCAATTAGATGGAGATTAGGTTCATATGATGAACCATGAGGATTAGGTTCATGGGATGAACCAAATTGGATTAAGAGTAATCCTAATTAGACTAATTGAGTTGGACTCGATTTGATTCAAGTGTTGAATGAGTCTAATTTATGTTAATAATATTAATTATATTTGAATGGGAATTATGTTGCAGTTGATCTTGAAGTCTTTTTCTAGAGATAATGTTTGACTTGACTTGAGAGGGAAGATGAAAGGTCAAGTTTGACTTGACCAAATGCCATGTCATGATGATGACTTGGCATGGCCGGCCAATGATGATGTTCCACATCATCTTTGACTTATCATATGGTGCCACCTCATGGGGAGACCAAGAGCCATTGGAGTTACATGCATGCATGTAACCCCCCCCCCATGAAGTGGCCGACCACTTTACTCCATTTGATGGTGAAATTGATTTAGTGAGTTACTCTCCAACTTCATCTTCTTCCTTGGTTCTTCCTCTCTTGCTCTCCCAATCCTTCTTGGCCGAAATTTCCATGAGTGCTAGCACACTCTAGGTTGAGTTTCTCCACCATTTGTCCGTGTGGATACCAATAGAGGAGTGTTCACTTGACACTCTTGAGTTCCGGCAAAGCATTTGGACGAGCGGGATTTGCGAAGGGCATCGCATCGAGGGTAACACTTTCAACTTCTAGATCTAAGGTAGATCTAGATTTACTTAGCACATACATGTTTTTATTTTAATATATCTTCGCATGGATCCATGGCCGGACTTCCGGGGTTTTTGCAACGTAAAAAACAGTTTTTGCGGCTTGGAAAGTCCATCAGAAACACAAGTCTGAAGCCTTTGAAAGGTTCAAAGAATTCAGAAATTAAGTAGAGAAACAACTTGGCAAGAGTATTAAAATATTTTGATCAGATCGAGGTGGTGAATACTTGAGTCAAGAGTTTCTAGATTATCTGAGGGACAATGGTATATTGTCTCAATGGACTCCGCTGAATACACCACAACTTAATGGTGTATTTGAGAGGCGAACTCGGACCTTGTTGGACATGGTCAGGTCAATGATGAATCATACGAATCTTCCCAAGTCCTTTTGGGGCTATGCACTTCAGACAGCTGTTTACTTGTTAAACAGAGTCCATATAAGATATGAGCCAGTAAGAAACCTCATTTATCTTACTTGAAGATATGGGGTTATCCTACTTATGTGAAGTGGACTGTGTCAGACAAATTAGATGCTAAGTCTGATAAATGTCTATTTATTGGATACCCTAAGGAAATGAGGGGTTACCAATTCTATCATCCCTTGGAACAAAAGGTGTTTGTTTCAAGGAATGCTGTGTTTCTAGAGAAAAAATTTCTCTTGTAAGAAAACAGTGGGAGTGCCATTGAACTTGAGGAGGTTCAAGAGACTCCAGTAGACATTGAGGAGATACCTGGTCAAGCACCTCGACCGATGACTCATAGTGATGAAACATCGACTGAACCTATTGTGACACCACTTCTTCGTAGATCTGGTAGGATACACAACATTCCTGAGAGATATGGATTTCTCGTAAGTGAATCGAACGACGTATTACTCATTGATGATGAGGAGCCTACCAATTATGAAGAAGTTCTGAAAAGTTCAGAAAGGGACAAATGACTTGAAGCCATAAAGTCGGAAATTGATTCCATGTATGAAAATCAAGTTTGGAACTTGGTGGACCCACTTGAAGGCATTAAGCCTAAAGGGTGCAAGTAGGGTTTCAAGAAGAAAATCGACATGGATGGTAATATGATTACCTTTAAGGCTAGATTAGTGGTGAAAGACTATCGTCAAAAACAAGGTATTGATTATGACGAGACCCATTCACCGGTAGCTATGCTTAAATCTATTCGGATGCTTCTGGCCATAACAGCTCATTATGATTATGAGATATGACAGATGGATGTGAAAACAAATTTCCTTAACGGAAACCTACTCGAGGACGAGTGTATGATACAACCTGAGGGTTTTTCATCATTTGATAAAACCAAGGTATGCAAGCTTCAACGGTCAATATATGGACTGAAGCAAGCATCCAGGAGCTGGAATATCCGTTTTGATGAGACAATCAAAAGGTTTGATTTCTCACAAAATCCAGACGAGCCCTGTGTGTACAAAAAGGTTAGTGGGAGTGTAGTCGTGTTCCTAGTATTGTATGTCAATGACATATTACTTATAGGAAACGATGTGTCTGTCTTACAGTAAGTTAAAATTTGGTTATCCAAGATATTCTCCATGAAAGACCTGGGAGAAGCGACCTACATCATCGAGATTAAGTTCTATAGAGATAGATCAAAATTGTTGCTTGGTCTTTCGCAGTCTACATATATAGACCGAGTGCTAAAGAGGTTTAGCATGTCGGAATCTAAGAAAGGTTTCCTTCCCATCAGGCATAAGATACACCTTTCGAAGTTTACGTGTCCACGCACAGAAGACGAAAGGATTTGCATGAGTAAGATTTCCTATGCATCCGCAATAGGATCTATCATGTATGCTATGTTATGTATGAGGCCCGATGTATCGTATGCTCTGAGTGTCATGAGCAGATATCAGTCTAATCCAGGAATGGATCATTGGGAAGCTGTTAAGACAATCCTTAAGTACTTGAGAAGAACTAAGGATGTGTTTCTAATATATGGAGAGGGTGGTGATATGGTAATATGCGGGTATACGGATGCCAGCTTTCAGACAGACAAGGATGATTCCAGGTCTCAGTCTGGGTACATATTCACTTTGAATGGAGGTGCAATAAGCTGGAAAGGTTCCAAGTAAGACACTATAGCGGATTCTGCCACTAAGGTAGAATACATTGCAACTTCGAAAGCAGCAAAGGAAGCAGTTTGGATCGAGAAGTTCATCTCTGAACTTGATGTGGTCTCATCAACAATCCAAACATGTGCTTCACCACTATCATCTGATTAGAGAGATCATCAGTATGAAGGAAATACAAATCGGGAAGATTCCCACTGAAAGGAACTTAGCGGACCCTTTAACTAAGACCTTACCTCAAAGTAAGTTTGAGGGCCATGTTAGAGCTTATGGTATTGTGTACAGTGGCAATTGACATTAGGCCAAGTGGGAGTTTGTTAGTAATATATATGAGAGGTGTTCTAAGGCAATTGCCTTATGGTTGTACCATTTATTTGATAAATGAAGATTCACTATTTGAATATACATGTTTTCATGTATTTGATTGGATCTTAAACTCATTTACTGAATGTCCACAATACGATTCACAATATGAGAGAATTTGTGATTGGATCACAACTAGTGAGTATCTCTACATGTGTACTTGTGATGTATTGAAATTATCCCTAGTCG
Source organism: Wurfbainia villosa (assembly GCA_025175895.1). Lineage (NCBI taxonomy): Eukaryota > Viridiplantae > Streptophyta > Magnoliopsida > Zingiberales > Zingiberaceae > Wurfbainia > Wurfbainia villosa. The sequence goes on from CM046001.1 coordinate 67,166,004, forward strand.
ATGAATTGATGCATTCGGATGCCATCGATTCTGTTGAGACTAGCACAAGGTGTACTCTTTGGTTTACCAAGCAGTTGTTTCTCACCGGCTGGAGACATTGAGATGTCCAGAGTTGATCGTGGATTCTAGTTATGGTAAAGACATATATAGATGTATCGAGCATATATGATGCCTATAATTCTCTATCATAAGGATGTCTATGTAGATACTGGAGGCTAAGATCATCCAAACACAACATTGCTAGCCGTAGCAATACGCAACTGGAACGAAGAGACTTATGCTTTGACATCTTAAGTAAGCATCTCCGAGGAGATGTAGATCCGGGATGATTGGACATAAGTCGAAGTGCCCGAAGGTATTTAAATAGCCGACAGAGGATTCACCACTCCTTGCGAGGAGATGTATACCCTATGGCTTCTCGTCAGATTGTTACTAAAGTCTTTGGCCAAAACATTACATGTTTAGAGTATGGTACTCTTGGATACATGTACAGTAACTAGAATCCGGAGGACGACGAAGTAATACTTGGGCTAGGTGTGACGTAGTCAATCTAGTGGGGACTGACACAATAGACCATGTCCTGAACTAAGTGGGTATATGATGAGTGAAGGGAATGGGGCACGATTCATTGTAGCTGCTAAAGGATTTTAGAAAAGGTTCTGGGATCAACTGTTGATTTTTTGATTAATTGGGGATCATGATGTACTACTAGGTGCCACTCATAATCGTTCTATAATTAATGGTTAATTATAGACAACCAACATAAGCCGTGAACTTATTTGGTAACACTCATAATGAGCGTAATCCGAAGGATTTAAAATGAGTTTAAGGATAGGATTCTCAGATTGAGAGAGACTAGGTTTGGTTGGACCAAACAAAGAGCGAGTATGAAATGATTTCAGTCACATCGGAAGCATGTATGGGCTGAGTCATATGAAGACATGATGGATGAACCAAATTGGTTTGGTTCTAATCAAATGGTGGAAAATAAACCAAAGTGATTTGGTTTGTTTTAAACTAATGAACCAAAGTTGGTTCGATTCGTTTTAACTTAAAATAGACCAACACGGTTTGGTTTATTTTAACTTAAGTTATTGGAGCGGGTTAACAGATTTTGGTTATGAACCAATAACCGTTAGGATAATGTGTTCTCTCTAAAAACACGGCTTAAGGGTTTTTTCATGAACGACTTAAGAAGTTTGAACCCTAGCCGCCCACCTCCTCTTCTCTTCCTCTCCTTGCCGCCCAACCTTGGATGCCGCCCATTGGAGTTGCTGCTTCTCCTCCTTGCCACCGGCCACCCACCAGCCATCGGCAACTCCTCCGGCCATCCTCTCTTGGCCGCCGGTGACCAAGGAGAAGTCGACCATTGATTAGTTGGCCATCTCTTCCACCGCAAACAAGCTGTCCAGTTTCTAGATAGCTTGTTATTCTCCTCGTGGAGAGGTCATTTGGTCGGCGTTTTATGCTCCGACAGTGACTTACTTGTCGGGGATTGGATCTCCGGCAATCCTCATAGGTGGAGGACCAAGGTTTCGTCAATTGGTTGACGAAAATCACTTCCGAGATGCGAGTTCGTGGAACTCGTTTTTAGATCCAAATTTGATTTGGATTGTGATCGTCTCTCAGATCACATCGTCTTCAACTCGAGGCTCATGACTTTTGCAAAGACAAGGCTCATGGCTTTGTAAAGCTATCCCGATGATACTCGGCGTGGATACGAATAGAGACAATTCTAGAGAGGGTTGCTACGGTTGATGTCATTCCTCCTACACATGATACATTAGGTATAACTAGAATAAATTTCTTTTTATCGTAAAATTTTAAATAGCGATTATGTCTACACATATTGTATCCTGCATGCATGTGATTTGTGTGTTTTAATAAATAGTTTATTACTTGTTGTTGCTTCCGCTGTGTGCATGTTTACGAAACATGTTCGAACACACACTCGCCACGGTGCTGGGGAAACCCAACACAACGCGAGTCCAATAATTCAACCCATCCCCAACCGGGCACAAGTTGTTGAAAAATTCGGAGAGTAATGTAGAATTAATGGGATGTTCACAAAACACTAATGACTCTAACTTATAGTACTTGATGATTTGGATGATATCAAAATAGTGGGTTTGAAAGAACTTATCATCCAATGATCTAGGGGGAATAAGCTGGAATTTATTGGAATTAAATGTTAGTTCATGGCCCGAAGTAGGAAAATGGGCATCTACGGATGGGATAGGGTCTGACGTGCCCTCACCAAAAGGTGGAGGGTGACGTTTCGATGCTAAATGCTTAACCCTAAAGACGCGTAATGACAATGCATGAAGACAAATGAATGCAAAACAAAAAAACACACAATGTGTTAGTTATAGCCCTAAGAACCAATCATGTGATGGTTGAATAGGGAACATTTTGTATCATATTCTATAAAGGCAAAGGATTGGTTATTATATTTAAGTCTTGCTTGTGCCAGCTAAATTAAATATAGTAATGCCCTAGAAAAGTAGGTTCTTATCTACAGCACATCAATTGACAGAATTGATTATGAGAGGCTGTAGAGAACACTTTCTAAATGTTCCTAGTCAAGTATTAATATGCAAGGGCAATATTAATACATAAAGACTAGCATGTAGGTCAATTGATGACTTGATCTCACAAGTCATGGATATATGATATCAAGTTGACACATGGGTATATATTAGAGAATATATACTGAACTGACCTGCCATGAGAAAGTTTCATGGATCGTTATATGAGTGTCATAAACTTTCTCATGTGACTATTGGTATGAATAGTCCTCAGACCTGAAGTCACTACGGTTCCCTACATAAGGAGTTATGTACTTTGGTATCGTCAAACGTCACCCGTAACAGGGTGGACCATAAAGGCGATTACTGGGTATATAACAAATTATGCGGAGGGATGTGAGTGATGTAGATGGGATCTATCCCTCTCATATGACGAGAGTGATATTGGTGGGCCCCTTGATTGAGTAGAACTACTAAAACGCATGGCCATGCTCGAATGAGTCAATATGAGATATTGAGCTCATTTGTTTGAGTTAGTTTACTCAGGGATCAAGAAACACATAGATTGATCGAGGATGACACGGTCTATGCCTCATTGATCAATCTGATATCAAGGATAGAAGGACACGGTCATATATTATAGTAGTCACGGAAAGGTTAGTCGGATCTTGACTTATCTCATAACTTGGGTAGCAATGATGTATTGCTAGATGCCGCTCATTGCTTGTATCTAAAAGAGTTTAGGTCCACTGCCAACGTTATGAGAGCCTATAGGGTCACACACAAAGAGCATGATAATTAGAGGAATTAGAGTATTCTAGTTTGACTAGAATAATTTGGGAATAAGCTTAAGTACAAAATGGTTTTTGGACTTTAAGCTTAATGAGAATTTTAGCTAATTGATTTAATGAGATTAATTCAACATGTTACCTCATTGATTTAATAAGATTAATTCAATATGATAACATAAGCTTAATTGAATTAATAAGATTAATTCAATATGATAACATAAGCTTAATTGAATTAATAAGATTAATTCAACATGCATGAATGCCACATAAGAATGCCACATAAGCATGCCACATAAGCATGCCACCTAAGCATCCACCTAAGCTAGATAAGGTGGAAGGAAACAAAATGGTTTTGTCTCCTTAAGTGGCCGACCAAACAAGGAAGCCAAATCCTTTTTGAGTGTGTCTCAATGCAATGGATTGCATTGAATGTGAAGGAGGTGGAAGGGTTTTTCCAACCCTATAAAAGACTCCATGGAGTGGCTGGCCAAAGTAGAATTTTTGGTGGAGTGTGGTTGTTGGGAGCTTGAGGCTTGGAGAGAGCTTGAGAGCTTATTGTTGTGTGGCTTTTGTGAGTGTAGGAAGAAGAGTAGTCTTCTTCTTCCCTTCTCTTTTTCCCTAGCTTCCTCTCCTTTAGGGACTTCTCTAGCAAGAAGTAAAGGAGAGCTCCTCTAGTTTTCTTTTGTGAGACAAGAGCTTGCTCGTGTGGATACATATAGAGGCACGGACACTTGAACGTGCTAAAGATCCAACAAACAAAAGGAAGAAGCGGGATTAACAAGGGCACGCAACAAAGGTAATCCTCTCCTATAAGATAGGCTTGGTTTAGAGAAATTTATTTTATACGAGTTTGCTTTCGCATGGATCACTTGGAAGGGATCCTAATTTTTCCGTTGCGCAGATGCCATTTGGCATAAAGAATTCCCGACAAAGGGTATCAGCCACTTATAAAGATCGATAAAATAGGTTTTCTATTTTATATGTGATATAGAAGTAGGATAAATTTTATTATGAGTTGATAATTGCATTAGCAATTGTCAAACATAATAAAATATCCAATGTCTTTAAAAGTTAAAATGACATGGTGCATGGTTATGGCCTAGTCCCAAAAGGTTTGTGAATGTGTGTGTTGTAATTTTAAATACGGCTGCGTGTGTGCCTTCCTCCTAAAATTCTTGTTGTAAAATTAGTTTTAGACTAATGTAACTCGAGTATTTCTCCTTTGTAATGTACAAAACAAAGATGGAGGGTCCATTGGAAGATGAGGTTACAAGGAGGAAGTCAACACACAAGACAACCAAAAGGAAGCACTTAGGAGAAGATGCTATCCCTAGGTTGACCAATCAATCTTTTCATTGGCTTGAGAAGATTGTAGAATAAGGGCCATAACCATGACACGCTTAGTTTAATATGTATGTGATGCATGTTAGTTTAGCTTGTATGTGATGCATGATTAGTTTAGCTTATATGTGATGTATGCTAATATGTATATGATACATGTTTATTTCTTAATAAGTCAAAAACGATATGCCTACTAAAGTTTGGTACTACTACTTCCTCGATCATTTGTTATTGGGTTTGCCAAAGCAAAGCAATGCATTTTATCTTGAAGAGTGCGAGTGGACAATCGTGATGTCCCGCTTATCAAACTTGGTTAAGACTTAATTAAGTTTTCTTAATTAGTTAAGAAAGTAGAGGCATATATTAGCTTTGAACATAAGTTTTAAAATTAGTTTTATGTGATTTCTAACATCGCCTTTGTCTTAGAAGTGGTCGCTGTTCGATATCCAAGAAGGCCTCGTGCCTCGCCACACCGAAGCCGTTTAGGAATAAACACTAAACTAATCTAAAACTTAACCAAAGCTATTAAAGAGTTACATCAGATGTAATTGGCAAAAGATTGCCTACCTAATTATACTACGCCTTGGGCGATTAGCCAAAGCTAACTCAAGACAATTATAATGTGGATCTTTATCCCATATAAATTTATAGCTAAATAGTAGCTATGAGAATTAGTGGAGCCTCATTTAATTAAAGGCCTAATTAAATGATTTAGGTATGATACTTAACTTTGCATTTTAATGTTGTAGATCACCATGACATCTAACACGACACACCCTCAACTTGCGATCCGTCCTTGAGAAGGACAAGCTTAATGGAGCGAACTTTCTTGATCGGTATAGGAACTTGAGGATTATCCTCAAACAAGAACGCAAAACTGTATGTCCTAGAGCAGCTACCCCTGAAACACCCGCCTACGCGCCACTGTGTCAAAAGGATGCTTATAAGAAGCATCAAGATGACGATTAGATGTGTCATGTCTTATGCTTGCCACCATGAACTCGAGCTTCGTATAACATGAGAACATGGATGCCTATGATATGGTTGAGCATTTGAAACAACTATATCAAGGACAAGCTAGGCACGAGCGCTTTTGAAGTGTCTAAGGCTCTTTGCATGCAAGATGCAAGAAGGAACACTGTAGGAACTCACGACTCAAAATGATTGGGTACGCTGAGAACCTCAAAGACTAGGTTTTCCATCGAGCCAAGAATTGGCAATCGATGTTATCCTACAATCGCTGTTTGGAAGCATATAATCAATTCGCCATGAATTATAACATGAATGAAATTGATAAACCTTTGCTCGAGATTCTCAAAGATGTTAAGAATCACAATCAATCTCAAAAAGAAAGTTAGAACGTACTAATGGTCAAGAAGGGCAAAGGTAAGCGCAAAGGCAAGGGTAAGACCAAGCCAAAGGCAAGGCCAATTCATCCACTTCAAAGGGTAAAGGTAAAGTACCTGAAGGGGATCGCTTCCATTGCGTGAGATCGACACCGAAGCTGAATCGCAAAGTCTACCTTGAGGAAGTAAAGAATAAAAGAAGTGGGACTTCTGCCTCAGGTATACACGTTATAGAAGTTAATCTATCTATTTCTTCTACATGGGTATTAGATACCGGATGTGCATCTCACATTTGTAATAATGTGCAGGGACTGAGAAATAGTAGACAAATGACAAAAGGCGAAGTAGACCTACGAGTAGGCACCCAGAAAGAGGGAACATATTCTTTGTCTTTGCCCAATCGGGCTTATCTTAGAACTAGAGGAGTGCTTATATGTACCGCATTGACAAAGAACATAATTTCAGATCTTGTTTAGACAAGAAAAACTTTTCTTTTATAATAAAGGACAAATGTTGTTCCATTTAAATGAAATGTTCTATTGTAATGCACCACTTATGAATGGTCTCTATGTTCTAGATTTAGAAAACCCAATTTATAACGTAAATACCAAGCGGTTCAAATCGAATGATTCGAACCAAACATATCTCTGGCACTGTCGCCTAGGTCACATAAATGAAAAACGCATATCCCAACTCCATAAAGATGGATTATTGGACTCATTTGATTTTGAATCATATGAGGTATGCGAATCTTGCCTTTTAGGAAAGATGACTAAAACTCCATTTAGTGGACATGGAGAGAGAGCGACAGACTTGTTAGGACTCATACATACTGATGTATGTGGGCCTTTCAATGTCGAAGCCAGAGGAGGCTATAAGTACTTTATTACTTTCACTGATGATATGAGTAGATTTGGCTACTTATATTTGATGAGACATAAGTCAGAATCCTTTGAAAAGTTCAAAGCATTCAAGAATGAAGTACAAAACCAACTTGGTAAGCATATCAAGCTACTTCGATCAGATCGAGGTGGTGAATACCTTAGTCAAGAGTTTCGTGATCACCTGGCTGAGTGTGGGATAATATCCCAACTCACTCCCCTTAGAACACCACAATGGAATGGTGTATCCGAGAGGAGAAATCGTACTTATTAGATATGGTACGATCAATGATGAGCCAGTCGATCTACCTACTTCCTTTTGGGACTAGCTCTAGAGACGCCACACTTAATCGCGTCCCATCAAAAGTCAGAGAAAAGACACCATATACGATATGGATCGGAAGAGTCCCAAAATGTCTTTATAAAGATTTGGGGTTGTGAAGCTTATGTAAGACGCCAAGTCTCGATAAACTAGGACCCAAATCGATAAGTGTTATTTTGTCGGATATCCCAAGGAAACTAAGGGATATTACTTTTACAATCCCACACTTGGCAAGGTGTTTGTTGCGAAATGCCGCCTTTCTAGAAAGAGAATTTATTTCTAGAAAACTAGTGGGAGTAAAATTCATCTTGAAGAAGTTCAAGATGACGATAACACTAAGGCTTCGATGGAAAATGAACAGAACCACAAAGTGTTGTGGATGAGGAAATTGTTGCCCAAAGAGTTGTGGAACAAACACTGCTCAAATAGACCAACCTCTTCGTGAGATCCGACAGGATCCGTCGCCAACCCGAGAGATATTCTTTTCTCGACCGACAATGGTGATGTATTGCTTGTCGATCTTGACGAGCCTACATCCTATCAAGAAGCTATGATGAGCCCAGATTCCGAGAAATGGCTAGAGGCCATGAGATCCAAATGGAATCCATGTACACTAACCAAGTATGGACCTTGGTTGATCCACCAAGGGGTAAAACCCATTGGGTGTAAGTGGGTCTTTAAAGTAAAGACCGACATGGATGGTAATAAGCATACCTATAAAGGTAGATTGGTGGCAAAGGATTCAAACAAATTCATGGTATTGACTATGATGAAACCTTTTCACCGCCATATGCTTAAATCCATTCGGATCATACTTGCTATCGTACCTACCACGATTATGAGATCCGGGATGGATGTCAAAACCGCTCGAATGGAAAGCTACCGAGGATGTGTACATGACACACCCGAGGGTTTTGAAGATCCAAAGCATCCCGAAAGGTATGCAAACCGCAAAGGTCCATTTATGGACTAAAGCAAGCCTCAAGCCGGAATCTTCGATTCGATGATGCAATCAAAGAGTTTGGTTTCATCAAGAATGAAGATGAACCTTGTGTCTACAAGAGAAATAGTGGGAGCACAAAGTTGTATTTCTTGTCTTGTATGTAGATGACATACTTCTCATCGAAATGATATTCCTCACCCAAATTCTGTGAAGATGTGGTTAGGAATTATTTCTCGATGAAAGACTTAGGTGAAGCCGCCTATATTCTAGGCATCAAGATCTATAGAGATAGATCTAAAAGATTACTTGGCCTAAGTCACATACATTGATAAAGTGCTAGATCGCTTTTCTATGCAAAATTCCAAGAAAGGATTTCGCTTTATCACATGGTGTGAGTCTTTCAAGACTCAATGTCCCTCTTCTAAGGAGGAGAGAGATCGCATGGATAAGATCCCTTCGCCATAGGGTCTATCATGTACGCCATGCTTTGTACTGCCCGACGCCTCATATGCTTTGAGCATGACGAGTAGATACCGATCGGATCGTGAAAGTCATCGGATAGCATCAAAAATATTCTTAAATACTTACGAAGAACGAAAGAATATTTCCGATATTTGGAGGCAATGAGGAGCTAGTCAGAAGGGTTACAGTGATGCAAGCTTCCAAACAAATGCATAAGGATGACTATAGATCGCAATCGGGTATGTGTTTTGCTCGAATGGTGGAGCCGTGAGTCGAAGAGTTCAAAGCAGACAACGCTTGTCGATTCTACAAGAGCCGAGTAGTATATGTCGATCCGATGCAAAGAAAGGAGGTCTGTTGGCTCGTAAGTTCATCGCTGAACTTGGGGTAGTTCCTAGCATTGCAGATCCAATAGACCTCTATTGTGACAACAATGGGGCTATTGCACGTGCTAAGGAACCTCGATCACATCACCGACAAACACATATCAAGGCTCCATCTCATTCGAGAGATCATCGATAGAGGAGATGTGAGGATATGCAGAGTACCGACAGAAGCTAACATTGCAGATCCATTGACCAAGGCTTTGGCACAGAGGAAGCATGATGGTCACACTAGGTCACTAGGTATTAGATATCATAGTGATTGGTACTAGTGCTAGTGGGAGATTGTTAGTTATAGCCCTAAGAACCAATCATGTGATGGTTGAATAGGGAACATTTTGTATCATATTCTATAAAGGCAAAGGATTGGTTATTATATTTAAGTCTTGCTTTGTGCCAGCTAAATTAAATATAGTAATGCCCTAGAAAAGTAGGTTCTTATCTACAAAGACATCAATCGGAATTGATTATGAGAGGTCAGAGAGAACACTTTCTAAATGTTCCTAGTCAAGTATTAATATGCAAGGGCAATATTAATACATAAAGACTAGCATGTAGGTCAATTGATGACTTGATCTCACAAGTCATGGATATATGATATCAAGTTGACACATGGGTATATATTAGAGAATATATATCGAATCGACACCATGAGAAAGTTTCATGGATCGTTATATGAGTGTCATAAACTTTCTCATGTGACTATTGGTATGAATAGTCCTCGACTGAAGTCACTACTTCCTCCTACATAAGGAGTTATGTACTTTGGTATCACAAACGCCACCCGTAATAGGTGGACCATAAAGGCGATTACATCGGGTATATAACAAATTATGCGGAGGGATGTGAGTGATGTAGATGGGATCTATCCTCTCATATGACGAGAGTGATATCGGTGGGCCCCTGATTGAGTAGAACTACTAAAACGCATGGCCATGCTCGAATGAGTCAATATGAGATATTGAGCTCATTTGTTTGAGTTAGTTTACTCAGGGATCAAGAAACACATAGATTGATCGAGGATGACATGGTCTATGCCTCATTGATCAATCTGATATCAAGGATAGAAGGACACGGTCATATATTATAGTAGTAAGGTTAGTCGGATCTTGACTTATCTCATAACTTGGGTAGCAATGATGTATTGCTAGATGCCGCCATTGCTTGTGTATCTAAAAGAGTTTAGGTCCACTGCCAACGTTATGAGAGCCTATAGGGTCACACACAAAGAGCATGATGATTAGAGGAATTAGAGTATTCTAGTTTGACTAGAATAATTTGGGAATAAGCTTAAGTACAAAATGGTTTTTGGACTTTAAGCTTAATGAGAATTTTAGCTAATTGATTTAATGAGATTAATTCAACATGTTACCTCATTGATTTAATAAGATTAATTCAATATGATAACATAAGCTTAATTGAATTAATAAGATTAATTCAATATGATAACATAAGCTTAATTGAATTAATAAGATTAATTCAACATGCATGAATGCCACATAAGAATGCCACATAAGCATGCCACATAAGCATGCCACCTAAGCATCCACCTAAGCTAGATAAGGTGGAAGGAAACAAAATGGTTTTGTCTCCTTAAGTGGCCGCCAAACAAGGAAGCCAAACTTTTTGAGGTGTCTCAATGCAATGGATTGCATTGAATGTGAAGGAGGTGGAAGGGTTTTTCCAACCCTATAAAAGGCTCCATGGAGTGGCCGGCCAAAGTAGAATTTTTGGTGGAGTGTGGTTGTTGGGAGCTTGAGGCTTGGAGAGAGCTTGAGAGCTTATTGTTGTGTGGCTTTTGTGAGTGTAGGAAGAAGAGTAGTCTTCTTCTTCCCTTCTCTTTTTCCCTAGCTTCCTCTCCTTTAGGGACTTCTCTAGCAAGAAGTAAAGGAGAGCTCCTCTAGTTTTCTTTTGTGAGACAAGAGCTTGCTCGTGTGGATACATATAGAGGCACGGACACTTGAACGTGCTAAAGATCCAACAAACAAAAGGAAGAAGCGGGATTAACAAGGGCACGCAACAAAGGTAATCCTCTCCTATAAGATAGGCTTGGTTTAGAGAAATTTATTTTATACGAGTTTGCTTTCGCATGGATCATTTGGAAGGGATCCTAATTTTTCCGTTGCGCATATGCCATTTGGCATAAAGAATTCCCTACACAATGCTTAGTGCACACACAGGTAAAGGAAAAACTTATCCAAGATTAAGGTTTTATAGTTTACCTAAGTGCCATAAGGATCGAAAATGGCAGAAAGAAGGACTGATAGTCGCCGAAAAACATTGGGCCACAAGAACCCTAGTCAGAGCCTTGGCTTTGGCAGAGATAGGATCTAGGGATTCTAGAGAAGAGAAAGATCATGGGCCGAAAAAGAGGCGAGCGATGCGAGAACCGATGGTGGAAGCACCGGAGAGAGAGGAAAGGCGAGAAAAGAGTCGGCGGTGGAAATTGACGGAGAGAAAAAAGAGAAGGCTCAAGATTTTTGCGAGTCGAATGAGTCGGGTGGTCCTAATATTGGCAACAGTAGTCGACTGCCATGATACGCCAGTCGACTGATGGAGACCAGTCAAACTAGTCAGTCAACTACGAAGGATTCTGCGAGTGTGGCCAATAGCAGCAGTCGACTGTTGAATATCGCTAGTGACTACGACACAATCTGTGGATTTGGCCAATAAACGACAGTCGACTACCATAATTGGCGCGGATTACCCAAAGGGATCGATGAACTCGTCCAAGGAAAGCATTAGTCGATCGGTGACATACACCGATCGCTATCGCTAGATAGGTTTTCAGTCAAAAATGTGAAACGTGTAACTAATTCAAAAAGTGTCAAAAATTCATGAAATTTCGTGGACATATTAGTTAAGTCATTTTCTATCAAGGATTTTTTTTTTGAAAAATGTATCTTTTCCAAATTTTGAAAATTGACAAAACTTTGAAAACTAGCAAAAACTTTAAGGTTTTTTCAAAACTTTGTACCACTTTGCCTATCAATTTCAAACTGTTTTTCAAAATGTGATAAACATAGTTTAAAAGATATTTTATTTGACATTTTCAATCATGTTCTTAGAGCTATGTGCACATCAATTGTACACAAGCCTTCCTAATGATTGATCCAATTAAGAATCAATATCTCTAGATGACACTTTGGTTCATAGTAATGCATCATAACAAGCATGATGAACCAAGTGTATCTTTCCAATATCTCACATGATGTCTAAGTGGCTCAATACAAAAATCATGGACTTCTAGGTGTTTTGTGATTTTGTGAGATGCTTTGAGGTATAGTCCTAGATAATGCTATAGGATCATGCAAACCTATACCCTTACTCTACAAAGCACATTCCAAGTTCTCTCCTAAGTGATAAAAATCCACTTCGGGGAGAGACTTGGTGAAAATATCGACAAGATTGGACTTAGATTCAATGTAATTAAGTTCAATGTCCCCCTTTGCCATACGATCTCTAATGAAGTAATGCTTCACTTCAATGTGCTTAGTCATAGAGTGAAGTATCGGATTTTTAGTCAAATTGATGATACTCACATTATCACAATAAATTTTAATATTGGAGTAATGTAGCTCATAATCTTCTAGAATATATATTATCCAAAGCAATTGAGCTACACAACCACCCATGGCTACATACTCCGCCTTTGTGGTGGATAAAGCAACACAAGGTTGCTTTCTACTACTCCAACTAACTAGAGAGTATCCAAAAAATTAGCATCCACTACTAGTACTCTTCAGATTCAATTTGCAACCTGCATAATCGGAATCGGTATACCCAACCAAGTCAAAAGACCTAGTTCTAAGGTACCAAAGTCCTACACTTAGTATGCATTTAATGTATCTTAAGATTCTTTTAACGACCACTAAATGAGACTCTTTGGCACAAGATTGTTATCTTGCACATGTACCTACTACAATCAAAATGTTGGGTATACTAGTGGTTAGGTATAGTAGGCTACCAATCATACTCCTATAAAGTTTTAAGTAAATTGATTTACCTTCAAGATCATTGTCTATTTTAGTATTAGTTGTCATTGGGGTGGCTGCTACCTTAGCATTTTCCAAACCAAATTTCTTGATCATTTCTTTGGCATATTTGATTTGGTATATATAGATTCCCTCATTAGTTTGTTTAACTTGTAGTCCTGAGAAGAAATTTAGTTCCCCAACTAGACTCATTTCAAACTTATTTTCCATATTTTTAATAAAGTCTTGGAGGAGATAATCATTTGTTGACCCAAAAATGATGTCATCAACATAGACTTGGGCAACAAATATGTCCTTTGACTTTGACTTTATGAATAGAGTTTGATCAACTTGACCTCTTCTAAAGTCCTTAGAGATTAAGAAAGATCATAATCTTTCATACCAAGCCCGGGAAGCTTGTTTTAACCCATATAAAGCTTTTCTTACCTTATATATGTGGTTTGGGTAATCAACACTCTTAAACCTAGGAGGTTGTTCTACATACACCTCTTTGTTAATAAATCCGTTTAGGAATACTGATTTCACATCCATTTGATAAAGCTTAATTCCCATATGAGCGGCATACCCTAATAGGATTCTTATTGACTCTAACCTAGCAACCGGTGCATAGGTCTCATCATAGTCAAGTCCTTCAACTTAATTGAATCCTCTTGCCACTAATCTAGCCTTTGTTTTCAGTTATGTTCCCTTAATCATCGAACTTATTCCTAAAGACCCATCTTGTGGCAACAATAGTGCTATCATTGGGTCTAGAGACTAGCTCCCATACTTGACTTCTCTCAAATTGAGTCAATTCTTCTTGCATTGCTAAAATCTAATCCGGATCAAGTAATGCATCATTAATTGATTTAGGCTCAATTTGTGAGATGAGAGCTACTTGACTAGTAGGAGCTCTATGAAAAGACCTAGTTCTAACTCCTTGGGATAGCTCTCCTACAATTTGATCTAGAGGATGGTTTTGATGAATCATTAATGTTCTAGGAGGTGAATCAACTTGATTTTAATCATGATTATCCTTTCTTCTTTCATCATCGGAATATTCTCTTCCTCCCCCTTGATTAATACCCCCTATACTTCCCCCTTGATAATTACCCCCTAAGGTTAGATTTTGAAGATTTTGGGTAATGTCTTGATTTTTATCATTGATATCCTTATCAATGGAGGACTTCTTAGGGTAAGTACTAGTAAATTCATCAAATTGAACATTAGAGGATTCCTCAACCTTTTGGGTCCTCTTGTTGTAGACCCTATATCCTCTACTAGTGAATGAGTATCCAACTAGGATTCCCTTATCCACTTTGGACTCAAATTTTCCTAAGTTGTATTTGGTATTTAAAATGTAGACTTTGCATCCAAAGACCTTGAAATAATGAATTGTAGGAATTGTGTCATTCCATAATTCAAAAGATGTTTTACCTAAAAACCTATGGATTAAAACTCGATTTTGGATATAGCAAGCGATGTTAACCGCTTTCACCCACAAGTAGCTAGGTAAAGAATATGCATTAAGCATTGTCCTAGCCGCTTATTTTAGGGCACGATATCTCCTTTCCACCACCCCATTTTGTTGGGGTGTTCTAGGATAAGAGAACTCATGCTTGTACCCTTGTTCTAAACATAATTTTAAAAATTTAGAATTCTCAAATTCTCCACTGATGGGGTCGGGCATTTGTCTGATTGGAGTGAGCTTTTTCTTGAGCAGTATGTTCATTTCTCGGGCAGTTAGTATATTTCTCGAGCAGTGTATGTGATTCTCGATCTCAAAAAGGAAGAGCAGTGCAGAGTTGTTTAAGTATCAGTGTTGGCAGAGTAGTCTATGGGTTCCCCGAGCAGTGTATGTGATTTTCGATCTTAGAAAGGAAGAGCAGTATAGAGTTGTTTAAGTATCAGCATTGTCAGAGCATGTTGGTGCAATTATCCCAAGTCACGATTGACCGGACTCGAGTTTGACTCGAGAGATGTTTTGATGTTTGACATGAAGGTTTGACATTGATGTTTGATAATGTTTTGGGGAGATTGTTGGTGCAATCGACCAGGGTCATGATTAACCGGACTCGAGTTTGACTCGATGGGGATTTTGATGGTTGACTGGAGTTGACCATGTCATGGAAATTCCAAGTCTTGAGTACTTGGCATGTAAAGTTCCAAGCATGGGTCTTGGCAAGGAAAAGTCCAAGCATGGGTCTAGGCATGGAAAGTCCAACATGGGTTGGCAAGTAAAGTCCAAGGGTGTAGTCTTGGCCACATAAGCCCAAGGGTGTAGTCTTGGCGGTGAAAGTCCAAGTCATGAGTACTTGGCATTTGTAAAGTCCAAGGGGTTTGATATTGGTGGCGTAAAGTCCAAGCGGGAGTCTTGGCAGCATAAGTCCAATGGTTGGCAGCGTAAAGTCCAAGCGGAGTCTTGACAGCGTAAGTCCAATGTGCCTTGGCGGTGTAGACATCGTTAGCATGATATAGCCGATGGAAGCACATGAAGGCTAGCGTATGGATGAACAAGTCATGAATGACTTGGAAGGATCCGATAGGCACGAGGCTGACATAGGTGGCTAGAAGGCTTAGGTCTAGGCTACGGGTGGTCTAGCAAGTTTGGGGGCACCATACTTGGGTTAAACCTCATGTTTGAGGTTAAAACCTTATGTTTGAGGTGTATCAGTCGACTGGTACCATGTGGCAGTCGACTGGTGTGAGTCAACTAGGTTTTGACTGCGGGAGTGCAGCAATGACGCGAGGTGGTGGGCAATGACTTAGATCGAGCAATCGACCGATCTTGTGATCGATCGATTGGTACTGATATTTCGCATAGAATAAGTCGACTGATCACGCATTAGCAAATGAGTGAACGATCACAACGATGGACATGATCAGTCGACTGATGTTCTATCCGTTGGATTTTTCCAGCATGGATTGCACTGTTGTCTCACAACAACAGTGTCATCAATCGACTGATGGTCCCGAACAGTCGACTGATAGGCAAAAATCCAGCCTGATTGCATGTTATAAAAGCAGCTCGGAAGAGGGATTTTGGGCAGCAATTTTCTTGGGTGAATTGGAGTGATTTGCTATTGCAAATCAAGGTCTTCAAGGCTAGTCTAAGGCAATCAAAGATCAAGCAATCCAAAGCTCTTTGTAAAGTTTTCTTTACTTGCATTTCATTGTATTTGCTTGTATTTTTATTGTATTACTTTTGTATACATTGTACGAGGTTTCTCCACCTTCGGATTGTTCCAAGAAGGAGTTATTCTTGATTAGTGGTGTGTGGTCGCATCTCTAGAGCTCGTTGAGCTCGATCCATGGAGTAGGAACCGTTCGATTCTGAACCACATTATATTATCGTGTTTACGTGATTGTCTCTCTTGTTCTTGTGTTATATTTATTCTTGTTATTATATATTCCGTTGCATTAACAAGTATTGTAGAGACGAACACGATCAAATTCCATCAAAGCATCAAAACATGCTATTCACCCCCTTCTAGCGGCCACAGAATCCTCTACAATTGGTATCAGAGCCCGGGGCTCTTCTACGGACTAATACCCGAGAGCAAAAAACGCTAGGGGGAAAGAAGATGGATTTTCAAGAAAAGCTAGGATGGGACATCAACACACCACTACCATACGATCAAGAAGATTTTCCGACATGGAGGGCTAGAATAGAGACATTCTTGATGATGGACATAGAAGATTGGTTCATCATCATGGAAGGTTTTAAGCCACCTAGGAACAAGAAGGGAGAGGTCTTGAAGTTGAAGAAGTGGACCCAAGAGCAACGTCTTAAGTTCAAGACCGAAGTTAAGGTAACAAAACTTTTAGAAGATTTGATACCTAATGATGTTTTGTCTAGGCTAGGAGATTACATGGATGCCAAGGAGCTATGGAGCAAGTTGGCAAGATTCCATGAGGATCCCAAAGAACAAGAGTGTTCATCGGCTCAGTTGGAGGAGGAGACCAAGCACATCATCCTCATCACAAGAAAGTGATGATTCGGAAGTTGATGGAGAATCAACATCTGGATATGGATCGGTGGAAGAATAGGAAGAAGTAGGAGAATCCTCCACCCCTAGGATTGAGGGGGAGGAGATGAGGACATCCTCAATACCGGAGCAACAAGAAGAACCATCAACCTCTGGTCGAGAAGATGAACAAGCTCAAGAGGCTTCCACCACGGACCTAGGTAACTCAAACATATGTGTTAACAATAAAATGCATATAATATGTTTTGAGTGTAGAGAAAATGGGCACTATAAAAGAAAGTGTCCAAAAAGAGTAAAGAAGACTCCACCGACGCCTAAAAGTCAAGAGAAGTCAAATGAAGCGGAGTCGCCACCAAGAAGAGCAAGGAGCACGTGGTGTGCTTCAAATGCCATCAAAAGGGACATTACTGGAGTCAATGTCAAAAGGGGAAGAAAAAGACACAATAAGGAGCATCACATGTAGGGGGAGCTAAGGCTAATCCTAAGGTATATTTTAATGCACCTTCGAGTTTTAGTTTAAATGTCAAAAAGCATGCTAGGAATAATTTTAACAATCTTGCTATTGTAAATGAAAAGCATGCTAGAAACAATAAATATTTTTGTCTAGGTGCTAAGAGTGTTAATTTTTCAAATAAGGAGAAATTTGGGACTAATGTCCCTAGAAAAACTCTTCCTAAGGAAAGCATTAGGAAAATAGAAAACCATTTAGGCATTAACCCTAAGAAGGATAGGCATATGCCTAGAAGAAATGGTAATGCCCAAATATTAAATCAAGATTCAAAATTTGGGCAATTAAAAAAGGAAAATCAAGCCTTGAGGTCAAGACTTGAGAAATTAGAGAAGACCCTTAGGAATATACAAAATCAATTTAAAGGGTCAAATGATCAAAAATCTAGGTCCAATGGTCAAAGTCAAAGACCTAAAAATTAAGAACCATCCAAGGGAAAGCTTAACCCCAAAAAGACCTACCATAATATTTTATTCGATTATGGAACTCAAATTAGGTCTAGGAAGACCAAGGTCAATAGGGAAGTCATCCCTAAGGTTGATCAAGGTATGTGCCTAGTGGCTAGGGTTTCGAAGAAACCTAGGGTGGCCACTAAGAAGGTTACAAGGGGAGTCACCCATAGAGTTAACCATGGCAAAACCCAAATAACCAAGGCTAACAAGCCTAAAAGGGTTATTAGGAAGGTATCTATGGAGGTCATCCCTAAGGAATACCTAGTAAACCCTAGGAGCTCAAATATGTTTTGGATTCCTAAGAGCGTGATTGATTCGCACTAGATGGGTTTAGGTGTGCCAACCTTAAATGGATAGGTAGTTAACCTAACCATGATAAAGGTGGCACTTTAGGTCATTTCCAAGGTTATGAGTATCTTGGAAATAGATTTGAATTATGATCCTAAAATATTTTAGGATGTTCCAATACATTGTTGGAATTATGAAAAATCAATTAAATTGGCACAATTTAGGTTTAGAGGTTGTAGTGTGCCATTTTGAGTTTTTGGCACACTTGGGAGAAAAGTGATAATATGGCAAAATATACTTAATTATATCAAATGACAATTAATATTAAAAATGTAGGTATTATTATGCCTTATGTTTTATATATCATGCTTTGTGTGCCATATAACATGCCATGACATCATGTTTATTTTTAATGATTTAATATGTCATGATCATGTTAGGATTAAGGTTTAATGTCATGTGTTTTTAGATTATATCATATGCCATGACATCATGATCATTGGCCATGATTAATTATGTTATTATTTATGCCATGATCATTCATGAATTTAATTTGATTAAAATTGATTTAAGGACAATGACATGACTTGAAGTCCCATTTATAAGGGAATCAAGTAGTGTTGCCTTAGAAAATGCATGAGGCCTTAGATTAAGAAAACAAAACCCACATCTTGTAGAAGATTCGTTGACCGCTAGAGGGGGGGGGTGAATAGCTCGTTTCGATATGTCGATGGAATTCGTTCGTGCTTGTCTCTACAATCTTCATTAGCGCAATGGAATATATATAATAGCAATAACAAAAACTAAGACAAACACAAGTACGCAAGGATGTAACGTGGTTCGGAACCGAAAGGTTCCTACTCCACGGATCGAGCTCTAACGATGCCAATCACACACCACTAACAAACACTCCTTCTCGGAACAATCCGGAGGTGGAGAAACCCCTTACAATGATTACACTAAGTAATACAAAAGATACAAGCTAATACAAGTATGAAATACAATGCAAGTAAAGAAAAACACTTTACAAGAGCACTTTGGTTGCTTGATCTTTGATTGCCTTGGACTAGCCTTGAAGACCCTGATTTGCAATAGCAAATCGCTCCAATTCACCTAAGAAAATCGCTGCAAAAATCCCTCTTTCGAGCTACTTTTATAACCTACAATCGGGCTGGATTTTCACCTATCTGTCGACTGCTCGGGACCATCAGTTGACTGATGACACTGTTGCTGTGAGACAACGGTGCAATCCACGCTGGAAAAATCCAACGGATAGGACATCAGTCGACTGATCATGTCCATCAGTCGACTGATCGAGCCTTCACTCGACTGCTAACCCCAGCAGTCGAGTCTGACTCCATTCTGTGCCCGAAATACCGAGCACCAGTCGACTGATCACAAGATCAGTCGACTGATCGGTCCAACAGTCGACTGCCCACCTCTGGCAGTCGACTGCTAGGGCACTCCCCGCAGTCAAACCCTAGTTGACTCACACCAGTCGACTGCCACATGGTACCAGTCGACTGATACACCTCAAACATGAGGTTTTAACCTCAAACATGAGGTTTAACCCAAGTATGGTGCCCCCATACTTGCTAGACCACCCATAGCCTAGACCTAAGCCTTCTAGCCACCTCCATCAGCCTCGCGCCTATCGAATCCCTCCAAGTCATCCATCACTTGTTCATCCATATGCTAGCTTTCAGGTGCTTCGATCGGCTATGTCATGCTAATGGTGTCTACACCACCAAGGCACATTGGACTTACACTGCCAAAACTTTGCTTGGACTTTATGCCGCCAACCATTGGACTTATGCTGCCAAGACTCCTGCTTGGACTTTACGCTGCTAATATCAAAACCCTTGGACTTCTCAAATGCCAAGACTCAAGCTTGGACTTTCCCTTGCCAACCCATGTTGGACTTTCCATTCTAAGACTCATGCTTGGACTTTTCCTTGCCAAGTACTCAAGACTTGGACTTTCCATAACATGGTCAACTCCAGTCAACCATCAAAATCCCCTTCGAGTCAAACTTGAGTCTGGTCAATCATGACCCGGGTCGATTACACCAACAATCTCCCCAAAACATTATTAGAAATCAATGTCAAATGTCAAACATCAAAACATCTCTCGAGTCAAACTCGAGTCCGATCAATCGTGACCTGGGCCGATTGCACTAACACATCTCACATCTAAATTAACATGTTTGTGTATTTGTACACCCTAGATACATGTGAGATGCTAGGATATGAGTTAAGTTCAAGGTGCATAGCTTTTGCATCTAGATGAACTAAAACTCATCTTATCTTAATTGTGGATCATTGGGAAAGCTAGTGTACAAGTCATGTATATTAAGCCCAAGGAATATGATCCAATATAGGTTTTCAAAATCATTTTAAAATCCTTTTAGAAAACCTTGGTGAAGTCTATCTTTTGATAGCAATCACCATTGATGAAGTTAATACAAAGTGAGCTAAAACATTGAAGTTTTTCTTCACTTTTGAACTTTGTATCAATTTCAATATTTTGTGGATAAAATATTTTTCTAATATTTTTCACCAATTGTATGTGTCATAAGTATTATATGTATGAAGTTTCATGATTTTTTAAATTACATATAATTATTTATGCTTTTTTGAAATTCGATTCTTATCGCTCTTGGTGGCGATCGATGGATAATGATACGACCGATCTATGATAAAGTCGACTGCCAGGTTGATTTCGAGAAAAACAAGGTTGTTTAGCCCATTTTCAGCTACGGTAATGTTCCCTAACAGCTTCTAACCCTACGATATGCTTTGGGAAGCATTATAAAGGGTGAAAATCCATTGGATATGGATTAGGAGAGTTGTTAGGGTGATGTATCAAATTTAAGAGGTTGGAAAGTTCAATGTTGAACTTTGACCCTCATTTTTGATGATTTAGAGTTCCTATTGGCTTAGGGACTTCCCAAGGACATTGTTGGTGCAATGGTAAGGGGGAGCAAGCCTTTAGGGGGAGGTATCCATCATAGGATGATGGATGATATTTTTCCTCTTGAAAGGGAAAAATGGGAATGTGAGATACCCAATTTGGAAATTGAGAGAGTTTGTAGGATTGCCTCTCTTGAGTGATATGAGACTTATCACTAGGAAGATTGTAGACATCCTAGGTATTTTTGGACCAAGGGGGAGATTATAAGATCTCATTGGGACATGAGACATTGACCTCTTTGGAGAAAACCTTTTTGATGTTAGTCAAAAAGGGGGAGAATATTTGGGAAAATTTATGGGATTACCAATTTGGGATAATTGGTAAGAAGATTTGAGTTAGTGTTCTAACTCAAAGGTATGTGGTTTTGTCAAACATCAAAAAGGGGAGATTGTTGGTGCAATCGACCCAGGTCACGATTGATCGGACTCGAGTTTGACTCGAGAGATGTTTTGATGTTTGACATGAAGGTTTGACATTGATGTTTGACATTGATGTCTGATAATATTTTGGGGAGATTGTTGGTGCAATCGACCCGGGTCATGATTGACCGGACTCGAGGGGGATTTTGATGGTTGACTGGAGTTGACCATGTCATGGAAAGTCCAAGTCTTGAGTACTTAGCATGTAAAGTCCAAGCATGGGTCTTGGCAAGGAAAAGTCCAAGCATGGGTCTTGGCATGGAAAGTCTAACATGGGTTGGCAAGTAAAGTCCAAGGGTGTAGTCTTGGCCACGTAAGCCCAAGGGTGTAGTCTTGGCGGTGAAAGTCCAAGTCATGAGTACTTGACATTTGGAAAGTCCAAGGGGTTTGATATTGGCGGCGTAAAGTCCAAGCGGGAGTCTTGGTAGTATAAGTCCAATGGTTGGCGGCGTAAAGTCCAAGCGGAGTCTTGGCAGCGTAAGCCCAATGTGCCTTAGCGATGTAGACACCGTTAGCATGACATAGCCTATGGAAGCATTTTAAGGCTAGCATATGGATGAACAAGTCATGGATGACTTGGAGGGATCCGATAGGCGCGAGGCTGACGGAGGTGGCTAGAAGGCTTAGGTCTAGGCTACGGGTGGTCTAGCAAGTATGGGGGCACCATACTTGGGTTAAACCTCATGTTTGAGGTTAAAACCTCATGTTTGAGGTGTATCAGTCGACTGGTACCATGTGGCAGTCGACTGGTGTGAGTCAACTAGGGTTTGACTACGGGGAGTGCCCTAGCAGTCGACTGCCATAGGTGGGCAGTCGACTCCTGGACCGAGCAGTCGATTGATCTTGTGATCAGTCGACTGGTGCTCGATATTTCGGGTACATAATGGAGTCGAACTCGATTGCTGGGGTTAGCAATCGAGTGAAGGCTCGATCAGTCGACTGATGGACATGATCAGTCGACTGATGTTCTATCCGTTGGATTTTTCCAGCGTGGATTGCACTGTTGTCTCACAGTAACAGTGTCATCAGTCGACTGATGGTCCTGAGCAATCGACTAATAGGTAAAAATCTAGCCCGATTGCAGGTTATAAAAGCAGCTCGAAAGAGGGATTTTGGGCAGCAATTTTCTTGGGTGAATTGGAGCAATTTGCTGTTGCAAATCAGGGTCTTCAAGGCTAGTCCATGGCAATCAAAGATCAAGCAATCCAAAGCTCTTTGTAAAGTTTTCTTTACTTGCATTCCATTGTATTTGCTTGTATTTTTATTGTGTTACTGTTGTATACATTGTACGAGGTTTATCCACCTCCGGATTGTTTAGAGAAGGAGTTATTCTTGATTAGTGGTGTGTGGTCGCATCACTAGAGCTCAATCCGTGGAGTAGGAATCATTCGGTTTCGAACCACGTTGTATTATCGTGTTTGCGTGATTGATTTGGAATCCTCATACCGTCTATCCTATCTTAATGAAAGGTCAGCCTGGTTAGGAATAGGTAGTTCCCGATAGAAGCGAAAGCCCATCGGAAAAGTGTATGATGTCCCTTCCACAAGATTATAATTAGAGATCTAGACAACATTTAATTGATAGTATGTTCCACGATGTACAAGTGAAATCGAAGTCCTAGAATCCTTCTGAGAACTTTGAACCAACCTTCCCTTCCTCCGAGTGACACCGTACTTGAGTTAGGATTGTCGTCGACCTCACAACCCTCATATTTAGGACATTCACTCCGAACAACGAGATCCACTAGACAAACAATAATTGAATCTCAGTCCTTGTGGGATCGATAATCTTTATTACTTGATGACATCCGTGCACTTGTGGGCGTTGAGCGTGAGCGCACGCTTCATCTCCTCGATGATTCTCGTAGTAGATTTGAGGATCGCATTTACGTACATCAAGTTTTTGACACCATTGTCGGGGACTATTGATTTGATATCGAATCGAAAGTGGATAGTTTGGACCAGACTTAGGTCAGTTTTTCTTTCTAAATGCAGTTTAATAGTATTAGTCAGGTTACATCTTGCTTGATTCTGCCCTTAGGTCTATTTTATTCATTGGCCCTTTCAGTAAGAAGCGCTGTCATGCTAATATAACACACTCGACCCTTGAGAGATTACATAGTGCCCAGACGAAAAATGCGGAACTCTGGCATAATTATTCCACGAATCCATGCTGCAATCTGGGAGATAAACCCTGAATTAATCGCTCTTATTCAAAAGAAACAGTTCGGCGGGACTTAGATTGAGGAACCTTATCAACACCTTGAAGAGTTTCTGGCATACTATGGTACGGTGCAATATGAAGGGGTTCCAAGGGACGCCGTTAAGCTTATTACTTTCCCATTCTCCCTAAAAGGGGATGCTAGGCAGTGGATATGCACTTTATGTAGAGGGAGTATAACAATGTGGGAGCAAATGGAATGTGCTTTTCTGGACAAATTCTTCCTGCCCAGCAAAACAACCTACTTTAGGAATAGAATCCTCTCGTTTAAGCAAGGTCACGAAGTGTAACGCCCATAAAATTTTAAGCTGTTCAAAGGGGTTATATAGATTTTAAAAGGTTCCAAAATAATAAAAAAATAAAAATAATAGAATATGGTTCGTTATAGCTAGGATTCGAACCATGAACCTTTAGATTGGGAGATAGCCTTGATACCACTATGCCATAGGATGCTTCTTGTCTAGAATGTACAAAGATTATATAATAAAAGTATGAAAAGATGAGGAGTTTTCTTTCATCTCCCTAAGTATTAAAGGGGAATTAAGAGAGGGAAAACTGAAATTTTCTTCCTCCTTCTCCCCTCTCCACTGAAAATTTTCTTCATCCTTCTTCCTCCTTCTCCACCAAAACCTAGAAATTCCATCTCCTTGTTTTACCTTCTCATCCGAACCCTTAGGGCTCTTGGTTGGGGTTCTCAAGAGAGGTTTCAAGGGCTTAGTATATGCTAGAGGATCACTCCTAAGGCTAAGGAACAAGGGAAGGTCTTCATCTCACAAAAACTCTAGTGGTATATTAGTAAGATAGCGAGAGGATGTAAGCATTTCTCACCTGCAGTATAATGATGCACACGAACGCGACCTTAAATCTCGCGACGGAGACCATCGAGAACTCAAAGTGTGCGCTCGCACTCAATGCCCGCAAGTGCACGGATGTCATCAAGTAATAAAGATTATCGATCTCACAGGGATTGGGATTCGAGTACCAATGTACTCAGTGGTTGTAATTGTTCGGACGTGACTCTAAGAGGTTTCGGTTGGTGAGGGCTATTGGTGGACTCTACTCTGTACGGTGTCACACAGAGGAGGAAAAGAGTGTGCCGAGGTCTTCAAAGGTGATTCTAGGACTTCGATTTCGCTTGCGTATCACAGAACAATGTTGTCAATTGGCGTTGTCTAGACATTTACCTACGGTTTTGTGGAAGGGACATCATACACTCTTTCGCAGAGCCACCACATCTACCGGGAGCTATCTCCGCCTAAAAGGTCGGGATAGAGGGTACGAGGATGCTAAATCAATCCCTACGATGTACCGTTTCCGATTCCACCGCACCCTTTTCTCCGTAGTTGCAGGAGATCAGGTTTACCCCCAGGTTCCTTAATCAAATCTCCTAAATTTTAGATTGCGAGGGCTATCACCCCTCGTATCACCTAAACACAGCGGAAAGAAAGCCAAACACTCATAGATATAGTAAAGAGCAACAACCAATTGTAAAATCAAACTCATGGGAAGAATTTAACATGAACCAACATTGTTTATGTACACAAGCTACTCCCTAATCCTAGAACCGAAAGTACTACTCCATGTATACAAAGGAAGAATCACAAAGCATGTCTAAGATTGAATACATAAGGAATGAAACACAAAAATAGAGATATACAATGCTTCCGTGATCTTCTCTCCGGCGTTGAATTGCAAGTTGTGGACCTCCGGTGATGTTCCTCCTCCCCATTGCGAGTTACTGAAGCTTTTTAGGGCTTTGGCGTGCCGTCCTAGCTGTCGTACCTCCCCCCTAGGGTTTGGGAGCCCTCGAGCGGCTCCCTCGTGATCCCTTGCCTCTTGGATGAGTTTCCTATATATAGAGGCAGCTCTGGCGTTCCATAAATGCTTGAAAAACCCTATTTCTTTGAATTCGCGGCGCCGCTACATGGCCGTGTGAATTTCACACGGCCTAGCCATGTGCAAGACTAGAAGATAGGTGAAATCTCGGCTAGAAATTGAGCTGGAAAAAAGGCACGACCATGTGTTTTCACACGGCCTAGTCGTGTCTTTTTCTGGAGCCTCCATTTTGATCCGTTTCGCTTTGAAAACATGCCCAAGTCTTGGGACATGGCCAGTGCATGTTCTCTAAGGTCCGTGCTCCACAAATTACTCCATTTTTGCTCCAAAAATGCGCCGTTTTCCCATGAAATGCTATCCTGAACACAAAAGTACAAAGAGCAGACTTCCGAACCAGAAAATAGGAAATGCATGCAAAATAGAGTGACATATGCATGAAACTTACATAAAATGTAATGAGATGTGAGCGAAAACTACTCCTAAAATCCTATATGTTTTGCTCACATCATATAAGTAGCTCTTCGATGTTTTTATTAGCTTCTTTTCCTATGTTTTGTTAGATTATATGTTTTGATCAGATTATATGTGTGTGTTCAGATTTATAGGTAAGGTATATTTTTTTTAAGCAAGACATAAGATCACTAGGATGCTATTTCTCCCCTATAGTATAAGTAACTTTCGATTTGTGCATCTTGCTTCTATTATCTTGTTTTGTTCAGATTTATATATTTTTGTTCAGATTATGGTTGTTCAGATTTATGGGTATTTTAGGTATATTTCTTTGGAAGCAAGACATAAGATCGCAAGGATGCTTCCCCTACGAGTTTTGGGGGACAAAGAGCATGATCAAATGTCTTGAAAGGCTTCCTATATGAGTTTTTGGAGTATAATCATGTTAAATGTTATTATATGGAAAAATCAGTATGTCATATATAAAGAAAGTATTTTACTTTAAAGTGACATGTACTAGGCCCTTAGATCGCCCACAGGCCCTAGACCACCCTTAGTAAGTTGCCCTAATAAGTTCGGTGGTTAGCTACCCCAAATTCTATTAGGGTTGCACGTAAATTGGTACTATGCCAGGCTGCCCAAACAAGGATGATTAGTATTTTAAAGTATATATGTATATATGGTTTCTAAAGTTAAACAAAGCACAAGGTTTACAAGCTTAAGTATATCTCATGTGCATGTTTCTACAAGCGAAGCATATTTCAAAATCATGTATTGCAAGTTGTGTATTTCAAGTTCATGCATGGTGTTATGTACAAGTGTTTCTATATGTTTAATGCAGAAAGTTCATGCGTTTCAAGTTGAATCATTGTGATAGGTACAAGTGTTTCTAAATGTTAAATGCAGAATTTTCTTAATGGCAAGTATGAGCATGTGCAAGTATTCTAACATCATGTTTCTTAATGCGATGTTTTGTGAGAATAGGAGGTACTTACTAAGCTTCATTGCTTATAGTTTGCATTCCTTATATTGCAGATAAGGGTAAAGCAAGGCTTGAGTAAGAGGGGGCAGCGGATGAAGTGCTTGGTGTGTGTGGCGGTGGCACAGTGGATTACGATCCTGAACTTGCTAGTATTATGTTATGTTAAGACTCTTGAACTTGTTAGTGTCCTAGTGTTCATATTCTATGTTTGATTATGTTGTGTCTAAGAATGTCGAACTTACTAGTATTATGCTATGCTAAGACCCTTGAACTTGCTAGTGTGCTAGTGTTTATGTTATGTGCTAGTGTTCATGTTAGGTGCTAGTGTTGATGTTAGTATTGTTGTTTACGTTTATCTTTATGTCAAAGATGCATATCATTACTATCACCATGCATGAGGTTGAGTTACTTAAGAATGTTTTATGTTAGAACTCTAGCGAAGGTGCATGCTTAGATATGTTAAGAACTTGCATAATATCCCTGTGTCAACATGCCAATGTAGTTGATCTATTTCTTTAGCTTCCGTTGTTTCAAGTTAAGAGTATAAATTATGATACTTTCTTAGAAAACCATGTTTAGATCTTGTTACGAGTTGTTGACACTCTTCGATTTTAAATCGGGTATTAGTTAATAAATGAATAGTGTATGTGAGTTCCTGGAATAATTGAGACATGTTTGGTTTATAATTAAAGTATGATGGTAACACCTCCTCTACTAGAGTAAAGAGAGGGGGGGGGGTGTTATAGTATGGTATCAGAGCGAGTTCCACCCTTCCGCCACACGCACATTGAGCATCAATCCTATCGCTTCCAAGTAAGAAAGTACATATATGTTTTACCTTCTTCTATGCTTAGTAAAGAATGTTTTTGTTAAACATGCTTACATATGTAGGTGATGATGATAGAAAGTAAGTAATAGTAGTTGCCTTATATTGGTCTTACTTTATGAAAAAAAAAATGGCTAGGAGACGGACCAATGGAAATTAGGGGACAAATGAAGCAGTACCACCACCTGACTTGATGCAAATAGTCACTCAGCTTCAGCATCAAGTTGCAGAGCAGCAACAGGTTATCATTACCTTAATGATGAACCAACAAGATAATCCTGTTACTCCACCAGCTGCTCAGAATGTTATACCGGCTGCACCCCTTGCCCCACCAGTTCCCCCAATAGCCCCAGTGGTGGGGGTGAGGCAAGAGGCGTACTTAATTCAATGGCAAAGGCTGAAACCAGAGAGTTTTGCTAGTACAAGTGAACCATGGGATGCTCAGGCCTAGTTCAAGATGTTAGAAAGTATTGTAGAACTACTGGATTGGCCTGAAAATGAGAAAGTCAAATGTGCATCCTTCTGCTTGACTGGAGATGCCAGAATGTGGTGGGAACGAGTAAAGGCAAAAAGAGTGATTAATCAAATGACATGGGATAACTTTGAAATGGAGTTCTTTGAGGACTTTTTCCATATGTGAGTCACGAATAAGCACTACGATGAGTTCACGGAATTCCGACAAGGGGACTTGTCAGTTAATGAAGTCGTGAACAAATTCAATAGACTAGCTCACTTATGTCCAGAGCTAGTCAACACTGAACGAGAAAGGGTTAGACTTATGCTCAAAATGCTGAGGCCTGAGATAGCTCTAAATGTGTCCAGTGGAATTAATAGACCGCAGACTGTAGAAGAGTTAGTCAGTAGTGCTTTAATCACAGAGCATTACCTGAACAACATCAAGCAACAGAAATAGGCATCAGCTGAAAATAGAAGTCATGGAAGTTCGGGAGGTCAAAAATCGCAGAGCAATAATTCTAACTGGAAGGGAAATAACAATGGCAAGAGGAAACAATGGAATAACCCAAAGGGAGGTTCAACAAGTAAGCAGCCTAAGTATCCTACATGTTCTAAATGTGGGAAGATGCATCCAGGAGTTTGCTGCTAGGGCACGAGTGGGTGTTATACATGTGGCTTAGAGGGACACTTGGCAAAAAATTGCCCTACCAATACCAATCCACCTCGACCACAGTCAAATCAGTATGGGGGTAAATCTGCTCAGCTACACCAAATGCAAGCAGCACTGGAGGGTTCTCACATTAGTCAAGGAAGATTGGAGGCCCCACCAGTTACATCGAATGCTTCTACTATTGTCACAGGTCAAATACTTATCTTTAATCAGTATGCTACTGTGCTATTTGATACTGGGGCAACCCATTCGTTTATTTCTATGATATTTGCTAAGAAGATAAATATACCTCCGGATGTCCTGAATCTTAAGTTTGTAACGACATTGCCTTCGGGAAAGGTAATGACATCTACGCATTGGTTACGTGCCGCACCAGTCAAAATTTTAGAAAGAGAATTTTATAGTGATTTGATAATGCTGGACATGCATGATTACGATGTCATCTTGGAAATGGACTTTCTCAGCAAGTACAGTGCTTCTATTGAGTGTCGTAAGTGAAGAGTCATATTCCAACCTGAGGTAGAGTCTAAGTTTGAATTTCTAGGAGAACCAAAGAAAAGAACTAAGAAGTTCTTATCTTCCATAAAAGCTCAAAATATGTTAGTCAATGGATGCGCTGGGTATCTAGCACATGTGGTGGATACAAAGCAAGAAGGGGGCCAAAAGTTAGAAGGAGTCTGAGTTGTATGTGACTATATAGAAGTATTCCCTGATGAGTTGCCAGGGTTGGCTCCTAAAAGAGAAATCAAATTTGAGATTGAACTTATTCTTGGTACCAAACCAATCTCAAAAGCACCCTATCGTATGACCCCGACAGAATTGAAGGAGCTTCAAGAACAATTACAGGAGTTACTCGACAAGGGATTCATTCGCCCTAGTCACTCACCGTGGGGAGCTCCAGTATTGTTCGTAAAGAAGAAAGATGGGTCTATGAGAATGTCCATAGATTACCGAGCACTGAATAAAGTGACAGTCAAAAACAGATATCCTTTACCAAGGATTGATGATTTGTTCGATCAGTTGAAGGGAGCCACAGTTTTCTCTAAGATTGACTTGTGGTCCAAGTATCATCAAGTAAAAGTTAAAGAGGATGATGTACCAAAAACAAATTTCCAAATGAGGTATGGACAATATGAGTTCGTGGTCATGCCTTTCAGAGTGACAAATGTTCCTGCAATATTTATGAACTTAATGAATCGGGTATTTAAGGCATTCCTCGACAAGTTTGTGATTGTCTTCATTGATGATATCCTTATTTACTCGAGAACTCAAAAAGAACATGCTGAACACTTGAATATAGTGTTACATACCCTTCAGTAGAGACAATTGTATGCAAAGTTCTCCAAGTGTGAATTTTGGCTCGATCGAGTATCCTTCCTGGGTCACGTTATTTCAAAAGATGGGGTTATGGTAGATCCAACAAAGATAGAAGCTGTTAGTAACTAGAGTCGACCAAAGAATGCCAATGAAATTAGAAGTTTCCTTGGATTAGCAGGGTACTACAGAAAATTTGAAGAAGACTTCTTGAGGATAGCTTCACCACTGATGGTTCTTACCGGAAAGAATAGAAAGTTTGAATGGCCCGAGGAGTGTGAGAAAAGTTTCCTTGAGCTAAAGAGGAGATTAACAAGTGCTCCAATTCTTACTCTTCCAGAAAGTAATGAAAACTTTGATATGTATAGTGATGCATCCAAAATGGGACTCAGAGCTGTGCTTATGCAGAATGGTAAAGTCATTGCCTATGCATCTAGACAACTCAAGGACTATGAAAATAATTATCCCACTCATGATCTTGAGTTGGCAGCAGTGGTCTTCACTCTCAAAATTTGGAGACATTATTTGTATGGAGTCCAGTACAAGATTTATATGGATCACCAGAGTCTGAAATATTTCTTCACTCAGAAGGATTTAAACATGAGACATCGTAGATGGCTTGAGCTGGTTAAAGATTATGACTGTGAAATCTTCTACCATCCTGGAAAGGCAAACAAAGTAGCAGACGAACTGAGTAGGAAATCATGCGCCACCTTAATGTCCTTATCTTCATTATCCCAACCATTGGAGAAAGAGATGTTGAACTTTGGGGTTGAGATTATTTCTGGATAACTTTCTACCTTGACAATAGAGCAAACACTGTTTGATGATATACTAGAAAAGCAAGATGAAGATCCAAGCATCCAAAGGATCAAGCAAGAGATCCAAGAAGGAAAGGATGAAAGATTTTGTGTCTCTAATAGTGGAGTATTATATCTTGATGAATGCTTATGTATTCCCAATGATCCGGAATTAAGAAAGAGAATTTTAGAAGAAGCTCATGGGACCCTATATTCAATGCATCCTGGATCCACCAAGATGTATCAAGATTTGAAAGAAAAGTTCTGGTGGTTCGGTATGAAAAGGGATGTGGTTAAATATGTCAGCACCTATCTTACGTGTCAAAGAGTCAAAGCAGAACATCAGAGACCTGGAGGAGTTCTACAACCTATTCAAATCCCAGAATGGAAGTGGGAAGATATAACTATGGATTTCATAGTAGGACTACCCAAAACAACTAATGGTTATGATGCTATTTGAGTGATTGTTGATAGATTGACAAAATCTACTCATTTTCTGGCAATCAAAATATCATACTCAATGGAACAACTAGCTCAGTTGTATGTTAAAGAGGTGATCAGATTGCATGGAGTTCCTAAGACAATCATTTCTGATAGGGATAGTCGATTTACTTCACACTTTTTGGAGTGTGTTCAGAAGGCCCTTGGCACTAAGTTACGATTCAACACAACATTTCATCCTTAAACAGATGGACAAACCGAACGAGTAAATCAAATTCTAGAGGATATGCTATGAGCTTGTGCCTTAGATTTTAAAGGAAGCTGGTGCAAATACCTATGTTTGGTAGAGTTTTCTTACAATAATAGTTAACAAGCTACAATTGGAATGACACCCTATGAAGCTTTATATGGAAGAAAGTGTAGGTCTCCTATTTGTTGGTATGAAGGTGGTGAGAAGAAAGAAATGTGGCTCAAGACAAACTTTATAGATGACACCACCAAAGCTATAAAAAGCATCTGCCAAAGAATAGAGACTGCTCAGAGTCGGCAGAAAAGTTATGCTGATATACGACGTAGACCGCTTGAATTCAAAGCTGGGGATTCTGTATTTCTAAAAATAGCTCCTATGAAGGGGGTGATGAGATTTGGAAAGAAAAGCAAGCTGAGTCCACATTATGTAGGACCTTATCGGATCACAAAAAGAATTGGTAAAGTAGCTTATGAGTTAGAGCTACCTCAAGAAATGTCAGCTATTCACAACGTATTTCATGTATCAATGATGAAAAAGTACGTTCCTGATGCAGACCATGTGATTAAGCCATAGACGGTACAAGTTCAAGAAGATTTGAGTTATGAAAGTCGGCCTATTCAGATAATAGATCGAGAAATCAAGAAATTGAGAAACAAAGAGGTACCCTTAGTGAAAGTCATATGACAAAATCAAAGGTTTGAAGAAGCAACTTGGGAACATGAGGATGACATGAAACAAAAGTATCCGGAGTTGTTCGAAGTTTCGAGGACGAAACTTTTATAAGGTATGGAGGATTGTAACGCCCGTAAAATTTTAAGCCGTTCAAAGGGGTTATATAGATTTTAAAAGGTTCCAAAATAATAAAAAAAATAAAAATAATAGAATATGGTTCGTTATATCTAGGATTCGAACCATGAACCTTTAGATTGGGAGATAGCCTTGATACCACTATACCACAGGATGCTTCTTGTCTAGAATGTACAAAGATTATATAATAAAAGTATGAGAAGATGAGAAGTTTTCTTTCATCTCCCTAAGTATTAAAGGGGAATTAAGAGAGGGAAAACTGAAATTTTCTTCCTCCTTCTCCCCTCTCCATCGAAAATTTTCTTCATCCTTCTTCCTCCTTCTCCACCAAAACCTAGAAACTCCATCTCCTTGTTTTGTCTTCTCATCCGAACCCTTAGGGCTCTTGGTTGGGGTTCTCAAGAGAGGTTTCAAGGGCTTAGTATATGCTAGAGGATCACACCTAAGGCTAAGGAACAAGGTAAGGTCTTCATCTCACAAAAACTCTAGCGGTATATTAGTAAGATAGCGAGAGGATGTAAGTATTTCTCACTTGCAGTATAAGTAGCTATTCGATTGTTTTATCTAGCTTCTTTACCTATGTTTTGTTAGATTATATGTTTTGATCAGATTATATGTGTGTGTTCAGATTTATAGGTAAGGTATATTTTTTTTAAGCAAGACATAAGATCACCAGGATGCTATTTCTCCCCTATAGTATAAGTAACTTTCGATTTGTGCATCTTGCTTCTATTATCATGTTTTGTTCAGATTTATATGTTTCTGTTCAGATTATTGTTGTTCGGGTTTATGGGTATTTTAGGTATATTTCTTTGGAAGCAAGACCTACGATCGCAAGGATGCTTCCCCTATGAGTTTTGGGGGACAAAGAGCATGATCAAATGTCTTGAAAGACTTCCTATATGAGTTTTTGGAGTATGATCATGTTAAATGTTATTATATGGAAAAATCAGTATGTCATATATAAAGAAAGTATTTTACTTTAAAGTGGCATGTACTAGGCCCTTAGATCGCCCACGGGCCCTAGACCGCCCTTAGTAAGTTGCCCTAATAAGTTTGGTGGCTAGCTACCCCGAATTCTATTAGGATTGCATGCAAATTGGTATTATGCCGGGCTTCCCAAACATGGATGATTAGTATTTTAAAGTATATATGTATATATGGTTTCTAAAGTTAACCAAAGCACAAGGTTTACAAGCTTAAGTATATCTCATGTGCATGTTTCTACAAGCGAAGCATATTTCAAAATCATGTATTGCAAGTTGTGTATTTCAAGTTCATGCATGGTGTTATGTACAAGTGTTTCTATATGTTTAATGCAAAAAGTTTATGCGTTTCCAGTTGAATCATTGTGATAGGTACAAGTGTTTCTAAATGTTAAATGCAGAATTTTCTTAATGGCAAGTATGAGCATGTGCAAGTATTCTAACATCATGTTTTCTTAATGCGATGTTTTGTGAGAATAGGAGGTACTTACTAAGCTTCATTGCTTATAGTTTGCATTCCTTATACTGTAGATAAGGGTAAAGCAAGGCTTGAGTAAGAGGGGGCAGCGGATGAAGTGCTTGGTGTGTGTGGCGGTGGCATAGTAGATTACGATCTTGAACTTGCTCGTATTATGTTATGTTAAGACCCTCGAACTTGTTAGTGTGCTAGTGTTCATATTCTATGTTTGATTATGTTGTGTCTAAGAATGTCGAACTTAATAGTATTATGCTATGCTAAGACCCTTGAACTTGCTAGTGTGCTAGTGTTTATGTTATGTGCTAGTGTTCATGTTAGGTGCTAGTGTTGATGTTAGTATTGTTGTTTACGTTTATCTTTATGTCAAAGATGCATATCATTACTATCACCATGCATGAGGTTGAGTTACTTAAGAATGTTTTATGTTAGAACTCTAGCGAAGGTGCATGCTTAGATATGTTAAGAACTTGCATAATATCCCTGTGTCAACATGCCAATGTAGTTGATCTATTTCTTTAGCTTCCGCTATTTCAAGTTAAGAGTATAAATTATGATACTTTCTTAGAAAACCATGTTTAGATCTTGTTACGAGTTGTTGACACTCTTCGGTTTTAAATCAGGTATTAGTTAATAAATGAATAGTGTATGTGAGTTCCTGGAATAATTGAGACATGTTTGGTTTATAATTAAAGTATGATGGTAACACCTCCTCTACTAGAGTAAAGAGGGGGGGGGGGTGTTACACGAAGAGACTCTGGCCGAGGCATGGAAGAGACTCCAAGAGTTGACTCTTCGATGCCCACATCATGGATTACATGATTGGTTGCTCATCCAAATTTTTTACTCCGGACTCCCCATCTCATCCAAGGAACTCTTGGACACGGCCATAGGGGGGGTATTGATGAAAAGGAACACGGACAAAGCCTATCATGTTATTGAAACAGTGGTATAGACTCTCCAGATGTCAGCGGATAGCGAACAGGATTTTCAAGAGCCTCCCCCTGCGGAGGAGGTAGACAAGCTTGAAGTGGCTTGCCAAGTACAAGGTAAAGATGAGGAAAGGGAATACAGGGAGGAAGAAGCTTCCCTATCCTTGGAATCCGAAGAAGAAGAAGAACTGGAGCAGGGGATGATAGAAAAACACCCAAGACCTGAGATAAAATCGCTCCCTGAGCCTTAGGTACGAATTTTTGGGATTGACTTCAACTTATCCGGTGATTATAAACACCAGTTTGAGTGATGCAGAAACAAGTAAGTTGCTGGGAGTACTCAGGACGTATAAAAAGGTGCGGGGCTATTCCATCGTTGACATTAAGGGGATAAGCCCATTTCTCTACATGCATAGAATTGTACTCGAGGACGGGTATAAGTCAATCGTGGAGTGACAGAGACGACTCAACCCGAACCTGCAGGAGGTTGTGAAGAAAGAAGTACTTAAACTATTGGATGCTGGAATAATCTATTCAATTTCAGATAGTGAGTGTGTAAGTCCGGTACACGTAGCCCCAAAGAAGGGCGGAACTACGATAGTCAAAAATGAAGATAATGAGCTAATCCCAGTTCGAATGGTAACATGATGGAGAATGGGTAAAGACTATCGTAAACTAAACAAGGCAACAAAGAAGGATCACTTTCCACTTCCATTCATCGATCAGATTATGGAGCGCCTTGCCAAACACTCTCATTTTTGCTACCTTGACGGGTATTCAGGTTTCTTCCAAATCCCTATTCACCTTAATGACTAGGAGAAGACTACCTTCACCTACCCTTATGGAACTTTGCATATAGAAGAATGCCCTTTGTCCTATGCAATGTGTTGGGTTTCCCCGACACCGACGTGGGTGTGCATTCGAACATGTTTCGTAAACATGCACAGCGGAAGCAAATAAAATGAGTAATAACTAATTTATTACAACACACACACCACACGCATGCAAGGATACAACAAGTGTAGACATAATCGTCATTTCATATTTTGCAATAAAGAAAACTAATCTAGGTATACATGACGAATTACGTGAAGTGAAAATGGCATCAACCTTAGCGACCCTCGCAAGTTTCGCCTCTATCCATATCCATGCCGAGTATCGTCGAGATAGCTTCAACAAGCTATGAGCCACCTCTTCACATGAGATACTAGTCTCATATCGAAGACGTTGTGATCCGAGAGACGATCACAATTCAAATCCAAAACGAGTTTCATAAACTCGCTTCTTGAAAGCGGTTTTCGTCAACCAATTGATGAAAATTCGATCCTCCACCAAAGAGGATTGTCGGAGATCCAATCCTCGGCAAGGAGGTCGCTAATGGAGTTCCAAATGCGGCTAAACAATGCTCTCGTCGCAAAGGACACAAGTTGTCCAAGATGGTAGCTTGGTGGAGGAAGGTTGTCGGCCAAGCAAGGATGGTCGGTGGCATCCAAGGGGATGGCGGTTGGTGGAAATCCGGTGGTGGAGCTGCTAGCCGGCGGTTGGGGCTGCTGGCCGGTGGTGGTGGCTGGCCGGCGGCTGGAGGAGGTGGTGGCCAAATGGTTTTGGGCGGCACCAAGGGCTTGGGAGGAACCAAGGGCACAAGGGAGAAGAAGAGAAGAGAAACTAGGGGTTTCCAAAAACCTAAGTCATTTGATACAGGTTATCTCTCAACCCCGTTATTTATAGAGAACGTATCTCTTATCCAATAAGAGACCTTTTCTCAAGCCCTTTTCTCAAGACCTCTTCTCGAAAACCTTTTCTCAAAGGGTTATTGGTTCACAATCAAAACCCATTAATCCACTCCATTAACTTAAGTTAAAATAAACCAAACCACGTTGGTCTATTTTAAGTTAAAACGAACCGAACCAACTTTGGTTCATTCGTTTAAAACAAACCAAACCCCTTTGGTTTATTTTCCACCATTGGATTAGAACCAAACCAATTTGGTTCATCCATCATGTCTTCATAAGGCTCGACCCATCTATGCTTTCAATGCGACTGAAATAATTTCATGCTCGCTCCATGTTTGGTCCAACCAAACCAAGTCTCTCTCGATATGAGAATCCCATTCTCAAACTCGTTTTAAATCCTTTGGATAACACTTGTAGTGCGTGTGACCAAATAGGTTCTCAGTTTATGTTGGTTGTCTATAATTAACCACTAATTATAGAACGATCATGAGTGACACCTAGTAGTACATCATGCTCCCTAATTAACCAGAAAATCAATGGTTGACCCCAGAACAACTTCTGAAACCTTTCAGCAGCTACAGTGAATCGTGCCTCATTCCGTTCACTCATCTTATACCCACTTGGCTCAGGATATGGTCCAATGTATCAGTCCCCACTAGGCTGACCATGTCACACCTAGCCCAAGTATTACTTCCTCATCCTTTGGATTCTAGTTACTACACATGTATCCAAGAGTACCATACTCTAAACATGCAATAATTTGGCTAAAGACTTTAGTAACAATTCGACGAGAGGCCATAGGGTATACATCTCCTCGCAAGGAGTGGTGAATCATTTGTAGGCTATTCAAACATCTTCGGCCACTTCAACTTATACCCAATCATCCCGGGTCCACATCTTCTCAAAGATGCTTGCCTAAGATGTCAAAGCATAAGTTTCCATGACCAAGATGACTTGAATACCGTAAGTCAAAGGAACATCACACTTAAGTTGCAGTAAGAACTTCATTGACATATCATATATACAGAGAACCATATGAAGTCTTACAGCTAGTCACTCCAATGAACTAGTTACCATAACTAGCATCCACGGTTAACTCGGGGCATCACAATGTCTCCAGCCAGTGAGAAACAACTGCTTGGATAAACCAAAGAGTATAACTTGTGCTAGCCTCAACAGAATCGATGGTGTACGAATACATCAATTCATCGACTAGGGATAATTCTAATATATCACAATTACACATGTAGAGATACTCACTAGTTGTGATCCAATCACAAATTCTCTCATGCTGTGAATCGTATTGTGGACATTCAGTAAATGAGTTTAAGATCCAATCAAATACATGAAAACATGTATACTCAAATAGTGAACCTTCATTTATCCAATAAATGGTACAACCATAAGGCGATTGCCTTAGGACATCTCTCATATATAACTAACATAATGCCCCGACTACTTTTCAGCACTGTATGACAGCTATTTTTTTTAGATAAGATTGAACAAATCATGGAAGTGTTCATGGACATTTTCTCAGTCTACGGAACTAGTTTCGATGCATGTCTAAAAAACTTGGAGAGGGTTCTACAAAGGTGCGAGGAGAATAGCTTGGTTTTGAATTGAAAAAAATGTCAATTCATGGTAATCGAAGGGGTAGTGTCGGGGCACAAGATATCGGGGAGCGACATCGAAGTAGATAAGGCAAAGGTCAAAGTAATTGAGAAGTTGCCACTACCCAGGGACGTAAAGAGGGTCCAGAGTAGCCTTGGGCATGCAGGTTTTTATCGAAGGCTCATAAAGAATTTTTCTCTGATAACTAAACCCTTAACAAAGCTACTGGCTAAGGACACAGACTTTATTTTTGATTTGGAATATTTAGTAGCATTTGAAGAAATAAAAAATGCCTTAGTGACTGCCTCGATAATCCAACCCCCTGACTGGAGCCTACCATTTGAGGTCATGTGCGACGCTAGTAATTATGCAGTAGGAGCAGTGTTAGGGAAGCGGAAGGATAAGAAGTTGCATGCTATTCACTACGCAAGTAAAACACTGAACGGGGAACAAATTAACTATGCCACGACTGAGAAAGAACTGCTAGCAGTCGTGTTTGCGTTTGACAAGTTCAGACCATACATAGTAGGGGTGAAAGTAATAGTTTACACTGACCATACAGCAGTTCGCTACTTGTTGAGTAAGAAGGAGGCTAAACCCTACCTTATTCACTGAATCCTACTATTACAAGAATTTGATATTGAAATTCGGGATAAAAAGGGCTCATAAAATGTCATTGTAGACCACTTGTCGCATATGACAATAGAAGGCGGGGTAGAAGGGAGCGATAATGCTCGAATAAATGACGCCCTACGGGATGATAATCTCATGGCAATTACTAAGGTTGCCACCCCTTGGTATGCAGATTTGGTGAATTTTTTTGGCAGGGAGGGTGATCTCACCAGAGTACACAACCCAACAAAGAAAAAGATTTTTTGCAGAGGTTAGGCAATATGTATGGTATTAGTGTCAGCTCTTAGTGTCAATCATGAGATGATTGATTAGGGATCATGTGTATCATATTTCATTAATAAAAGGCAAAGATTGTTTATTATATTTACTTTATGCTTGTGCCAGCTAAAATAAATATAATAATATCCTTGAATAGTAGGTTCTAATCTAAAGTATATCAATTGGTAGAATTGATTATGAGAAGCTGTAGAGAACACTATTCTTAATATTTCTAGTCAAGTATTAATATACAAGGGCAATATTAATACATGGAGACTAGCATGTAGGTCAATAGATGACTTGATCTCACAAGTCATGGATATGTGATATCACATTGACACATGAGTATATATATTAGAGAATATATATACTGAATTGACCTTCCACAAGAGAGTATCATGGATCATTATATGAGTGTCATACACTTTCTCATGTGACTATTGGTATGAATAGTCCTTAGACCTGAAGTCACTATGGTTCCCTACATAAGGAGTTATGTACTTTGGTATCGTCTAACGTCACGCCGTAATAGGGTGACTATAATGGCGATCATTGGGTATGTAACGAATTATGCGGAGGGATGTGAGTGATGTAGATGAGATTTATCCCTCATATATGACAGGAGTGATATCTTTGGCCTCTTGATAGAGTAGGACCACGAAATGCATGACCATGCTCAAATGAGTCAATTTGAGATATTGAGCTCATTCGTTTGAGTGAGTCTACTTGAGAATCAAGAAACAAAAAGATCGATAAGGGGATGACACGGTCTATGCCTCATTGATCGATCTAAGATATCAGAGATAGAAGGACACCATCATACATGATAATAGTCACGGAAAGGTTGTCGGATCTCGACGATCTTGTAACTTGGGTAGCAATGATGTATTGCTAGATGTTGCTCATTGCTTATGTTTCTAAAAGAGTTTTAGATACATTGCCAACGTTACAAGAGCCTATAGGGTCACACACAAATGACATTCTATTTTGGAGATGGTTTCTTTTAGTTGGACTAAAAGGATAATTGAGCATATGGCCAAGATTTGAGTTAGACTCAAACTGGTTAAACTTGAGTTAGACTCAAGTTGCACCATGGAAGATGATTCATCATCATCCATGATTAATTTGATTAATCATGCATGGGAATACCAAGGGCCTTGGTATTCATGATGAGAATTCATGAAGGAGAATACCAAGAGTCTTGGTATTAAGAGATGTCTTAATGAGAGTTAATGGCAATGGTTGCTATGGGATTAAAAGGTTTGTCTTTTGGTGTTTCACGTGGACTTCACTTGTGTGGTGTTTTGTTTTGTGCGTGCAAGCCAAAGAAGGCCAAGAGAAGAGTTCTCTCATCTCCTCCTTCCTCTCCTTCTTCTTCCAAAGAGGTCTTGGCATTTTGCTAGGGGTTGCTAGCACAACGTAACTCCAAATCGTGTGGGTGTCAGTGTGGATACCATAGATATACGGTTACCCTTACCGTATTGAGATCCAATAGCATTTGGAAAAGCGGGATTGCGAAGGACACACATCGAAGGTATAATCCTCCTCTAGATTAGATCTAGACTAGAAAACGATTTATATAGTTTTGCATGGATCTCTGGTGGGATCCAGTTTAATTATTTATTTCCACTGTGGTTGTTCGAAGTATTAGCCCGCGACATTGTGAACGTCAGATCTGGACCGGTTTCCCAACATATGAGATGCCCCCTTCCTATTTAGAAAATGTGCGGATAGCGTATATCGAAGATGTGTACCAGAAGAGGAAGTGGGTAGCATCCTTTTTCACTGCCATTCCTCCGCATATGGGGGCACGCTGGAATCTCAAAAACCACTGCGAAGGTGCACTAGGTAGGGTTCTACTAGCCGAGTTTATTTAAGGATATGTGTAACTACGTGGTCTCTTGTGATCAGTGGCAGAAGACATGAGATGCCCATATAGATTTCATGGGAACCTTCCCTACTTCTGGCACA
Organism: Wurfbainia villosa; assembly: GCA_025175895.1. Classification (NCBI taxonomy): domain Eukaryota; kingdom Viridiplantae; phylum Streptophyta; class Magnoliopsida; order Zingiberales; family Zingiberaceae; genus Wurfbainia; species Wurfbainia villosa. The sequence continues at coordinate 67,207,255 of CM046001.1, forward strand.
AATAGATATATCATGGTAGATGTGGATTACGTCTCCAAGTAGGTAGAGGCTGTAGCATCACCTCACTGCGACACTAGGACTATCTTAAAGATGTTTAAAAGAAACATATTCCCTAGATTCAGAGTTCCCTGAGCTGTAATCAGTGATGGGGGATCCCACTTCATCGAAAAGCAATTTGAAAAATTTCTACATAAATACGGGGTGATCCATAAGGTATCGACCGCTTACCACCCACAAACAAGCGAACAAGTGGAAATATCAAATCGTGAGATTAAAAGAATTTTAGAGAAGACGGTTATGGCATCGAGGAAAGATTGGTCACAAAAATTGGATGATGCTCTTTGGGCTTACCGCATAACCTACAAGACCCCGATAGGCATGACTCCATTTCATTTGGTTTACAGGAAGCCTTCTCACCTCATCGTTGAATTAGAACACAAGGCCCATTGGGTCATCAAGAAGCTCAATTTGGACCTATGTGTAGCAGAAGAGAAAAGGAAACTGCAGTTAAGCGAGTTAGACAAAATTCGAAGAGATGCTTATGAGCACGCTAAGGCATATAAGGAGAGAACGAGAAGATGGCATGACTAGCACATCTTGAGAAGGGAATTTAAGGAGGGAGACTTAGTACTTCTATATAATTCCAGACTAAAACTTTTCCCAGGAAAGCTGAAGTCGAGATGGTCAGGACCATTCCGAATAAAAAAGGTATATCCATATGGTATGGTGGACATATGGAGTAAGGAATTAGGTGATATCAAAGTTAATGGGTAGCAATTAAAGAAGTATCTAGGGGAGTATCTAGATTTTGAGACAGATGAATGAAGGTTCATAGAGCCATCGGAGCCGAGATGAAGCAACGGAGTACGGTCGAGCTAGAGACCTTAAACAAGAGTTTCTTGGGAGGTAACCCAAGTTTAGTTTTATTTATGTTTTTGACTTTATTGCATTCATGTGTAAAATTTAGACTTTGATTTATGGTCACTTATGTTTTTTCAAATAGTTTAGGATTAGAAAGAACTTGCTAGGTAAAAATTATTTTGAGCACACAGTAAGAAACATGGGTGGCCATGTGGTTTCACACGGTCGTGCCCCCATGAGGAGAAGCCCACATGGCGGGGCGTGTGGGAAAATTCAGATCGTGGTGCACTCTGGGAGAGAAATAGAGAGGCACTCTTTTTGTTTTGTATGGAAAAACTTGCCACCCCTTAGGCTCTCCGATGTTGATCGTACCACCATCACCAATAGCACCAACTGGAACCTGGATCGGGTAGTGGAGTCCCTGCCACATGAGGGTCCTTCCATTGAAGCACCCATCTCTCACTTGATCCATGACTCTCCCTAGAGTCCACAGATGTATAGGAGCCCACCTAGTCCACGACGAGAGACTACACCTGTACCACCATCTTTTTCTACTTTTGAGCAGGATACAAGTACATCTGCCTACGACTTTTCAGAGTTCTAATTGTGCCTCGATGACATATACGCCGAGCAGCAGATGCAGAGGTAGCAATGGGAGGAGTAGAGCACTTATACATAGGAAGAGTTTCAGGGCTTACGGGAGCACTTCTAGTGGGTCGAGGAGTTCTACGACGAGGCCCGTATCTATTTCCAGGAGGAGGCTGCCTATCGTCAGGAGGAGACTGCATACTGCCAGGAGGTTCGGTAACACATGCGTGCCACGCAAGCATAGTGGGCATGGGAGGAGGAGCATAGAGCAGCCGTTGCATCCACCAGCTCCCAAATCGACCACATGTACATGTGGCATCAGTGGCTAAGCACCAGGTTTTCCCAAGAGCCCAACATGCCAAGGCTACTAGATTTTCCACCTCGATCATCGTATTAGAGGTACTATTTCATATAAGTCTGGGGGGGACCCCAAGTTTTGATATGTTTTGTTTCTAGATGTATTTTCTTTCTTGATACTTGCATTTTAGTTTTAGTTTGCATTCATTTGTTCATGCATAGAGTGTTTAGTTTCTTTCAGCACTTAGTTTTTGCTATCTTTAAGATACCTCAGTAATATTTTTAAGATCTCTTCGCGAATTGTTTCCATAGGTAGCTTAACTTCATTTATCTCATGGTATTTTATTTTGATTGCTCTAATGAATGTTCTAGACTTGCACTTGTTAGCTTTTTTTTTTACACTTACACTTGAATATTCTGAAAGGGAGAATCTATTACATACCTAGTTATGATTCATCCCAGTAGTCTAGTAGTTCGGAATCCACAAGTGACTCTAGACTTAACATTTTAGTTACTGGAGATGCTCAGATTGTGTAAGCCCATTTGGAAAAATCAAAACCCCCATAAAAACAATTATGAGGGATAATAAAACAGTTGTCGTGGGTGAAAATGGTTAGGTGCTCCTTTGAGACCGAGTTAGGTTACTGGAGAAACACCTACCAATTTCTCTCAATACCGAGCATGCCTTTGAGACTTGATGCTAAATCTAAGGAATGCCCCTCACTTTGGGCAGCTAAGTGCCTAAAAGCCGGAGACCTTAGGAAAGCTATAAGACGATGACTTAACTTATTATGGAATGAGTATCCTTTAAGAAGATTCGCTTAGCACGTGCACAAGAAGCTAACTTAGTGAACTTTTAGAACATATCTATTTGGCTTTAATTGAAAATACCACTTTATAAATCTAGTTAACATGCTAAGTATAGAACAATGCTTTTTAAAATTTCATGGCACTGAGGTTTGCTTGAGGACAAGCAAAGATTTAAGTTTGGGGGGATTGATGTGTGCAAAACATATAGGGTTTTAGGAGTAGTTTTCGCTCACATCTCGTTGCATTTTATACTTGTTTCATGCATATCTTACTTTGTTTTGCATGCATTTCTTATTTTCTGGTTCGGAGATCTGCTCGTTGTGCTTTTGTGTGAAGGACAATATTTTACAGGGAAAATGACACACTTTTAGAGCAAAAGGAAGACATTTAGCAGGTGGAACGGAAGGGGACACATCCTAGTCGTGTGAATCCACACGACCGTGTCCAAACTACAGAATTGACCAACCTAGCACCACACACGGCCTGGCCGTGTGAATCCACATGGTCATGTGGCGCTGGTTTATTTCGACACGACTAGGGTTCTTTCATGGATTTATATAGTGCCAGCTTCAAGTCTATAAAAGGGAAGCCATGCCCAAACCCTAGGGGGAGGCATGACGGCTGAGACGACAAGAAGGTGACCTAAAAAGCACCAGAGACTCGCAACGGGGAGGAAGGAAGTAGCTCGAGGATTGCAATCTATGTTCCAACACCAAATAGAAGGACCAAGAGTACTATAATTTGATTCCTATTCATCTTTTGCATTGTAATGATTGATTCTATTATGCCTTGTGTCCTTTCCTTTCCATAAATGGAGTAGATACTTTGATTCTAAGATTAAGGAGTAGCTTGTGTACGTAGAACATGCTAGTTTGAATATATATTCTATTTCTGAATTTATATTTGCAATTGGTGTTGTTAGGATCGGTGATGATTTTGTTTTGGTTTTCTATCTATTATGCATAGCCGATACAAGGGGTGACAACCCTTGTATCAAAGATTTAGGAGAACTAAGGAGGAACCTAGCATTTATCCTCCCTCTGATAATCGTAGATAAAAGAGTATGATGGAGTAGGAAATAGGACACGTTTTGACTCTTCATAGGGATTGATTTGGCATCCTCATACCGTCTATCCTATCTTAAAGAAAGGTCAGCCTGGTTAGGAATAGGTAGTTCCCGATAGAAGTGAAAGCTCATCGGGAAAGTGTATGATGTCCCTTTCACAAGATCATAATTAGAGATCTAGACAACATTTAATTGATAGTATGTTCCACGATGCACAAGTGAAATCGAAGTCCTAGAATCCTTCTGAGAACTTTGAACCAACCTTCCCTTCCTCCGAGTGACACCGTACTTTAGTTAGGATTGTTGTTGATCTCGCAACCCTTGTATTTAGGACATTCACTCTGAACAACGAGATCCACTAGACAAATGATATTTGAATCTCAGTCTCTGTGGGATCAATAATCTTTATTACTTGATGACATCTGTGCACTTGCGGGCGTTGAGCGGAGCGCATGCTTCGAGTCCTCGATGATTCTCATCATAGATTTGAGGATTGCATTTGCGTACATCAATAGGGGAGGTTTTGAGGTTAAAGATGGTAAATGTAGGAGTTATTGTGAGTTGGTGGAAAGGGCTAAGGGGGATTTCTCAGAAGTATTGATAAAAAAGATCACTAGGATGGAAAATCAAAAAGCTGATGAATTGACTTAGTTGGTGATAACTGCCATTTTATCGTATTATTTTGGTTCTTTATATCAATGTTTTTATCCTTTCGAGTGATTTATTGTTGATTATTAACATGTTTTATGAGTTTGGATTCATTTTGGACCTTATTGTAAATTCTCCTAAATTTTGGACTTATATGCAAATTTGATCTTTGTTTGTAGGAGATTGAGATGAGCCAATGGACTAGACTCAAGTTGGATCAAATATGGCTTCATCTAGGGTCATAATGGGTATTTCAAGTTGATTTAATCTGAGCCCTTCATTAAGATCGAAGGTAATTCAATTAAGAGATCAGATCTGAGCAATATAGATCGTTCGATGAAAGTGGTTTGATTCTGAGCCATCTACCCAGATCTGGAGAGATCCAATCCATATATTTAGATCTGGACATCTTAGTTCTTCATCCAGATTAGACCGATCATGATCATCTAAGAAGATTGATTAGATCCCTTCATTCAAAATCGGAGAAATCTTAACCATTGGATGCAATTCCTAGTTAATGGATTAATCAGATTAATTAAACCCTAGCTCTAATGAGTGCTGAGATGGAAGGGGCTTCGATCAGACGACCAAGGAAAATAAGTTTAAAATCCCATAATTCCTCAAATGCATAGGCAGAAAGCAGAATCGCGACAGAAGCTTCTTCCTTATCGCGCGAGCAACAGTCGATTTTCCTCCACACGCAGCGGTGGCATCGGGTAGCCATCTCCAGTGATCCTTTCCTCCATTAGCTGGCGACAATCTACTCTCATCCTCGTGGTAGATTGGCATGCTGGGATTTGTTGGAGGATCGATTGGCCGGCTAGAGGGGGGTGAATAGCCCTCGTTCGTTGGATGTCGTATTTTGCTCGTCTACAAAATGTTAGCGCAAGCGGAAGCAATAAACTAAGACAAGCAAATAGAAATAAAACAAAGACAATACAGACACGGAGATTTAACATGGTTCACGGCTATGCCGCTAATCCACGGTCCGATTCGTCCACGGTGAATCACTCCGCAATCTATCCACTAGATCTCTCCTTTGCACAAAGCTAGGTGAAGGTAACCTCTTTACAACAACACTCCTCTTACAAATATAATGAAAATAAGCTTGGGTAAGAGGATGGAAAGCTTTAGGGAACTTTGGGAGAGTGTTAGAGTGTAAGCATTAGCCTCCCAAAGCCTTACCCCCTTCCTTTTTATAGAGGAAGAGGGTTTCTTCCCGTTGACACAGGATCAGTCGACTGATGGCACCCATCAGTCGACTGGTCCCGTAGCCGTTGCCCAATAATGGCCGCTTTCCACGTTGGATACCATCCAACGGTACTGGCATCAGTCGACTGATGGCACCATCAGTCGACTGGTGCTCGATCAGTCGAGTGCCCAGTCGAGTCGACTCCATTCTGTGCCCCGCAGACAGTGATCACCGATCGCCATTCCTTCGGCCGATCGCATCGACATCACCGATCGCTACCCATGGCGATCGACAAGCACTAAACCGGTCTTATACCAGTCGATCGACCCATCGACTTAGAGCAGTCGACTGCCATGACATGGCAGTCGACTGGTGTCGGGAAAACCCATCCGACACTTGGCCAAATGGCCAAGTTTCACCTAAGAGCTACCCTTCCCGGGTTACAATCGCTCACTCTCATCCCTCGGAGTCCCTCGCCTCAAGTTCTCTTCGTTGTGGCCACGTCCCCTCAGCGACCGCACGACTGCAATGCTCCTTTGCGTCTCTTGCCTCGAAGTCTACTTCCTCCGGCTTCACTCCAAGCTTCTCGTCCGGCGGTCCCTCGGATGCTCCAAGCGCACGGCTTCTGCAAAGCTATCCTTCACCGACTCAAGGCACGAGTCATGAGATGTGAAACTCGCCATGGCTCCATGTGCGAATTACTAAGTCCTGCACGACTTCAACGCACATATCAAATCAACATATCAAGCTAACTTAAACCCTTTGCCACACCATCAAAACCATATTACGGCAAGAGATTGCCCTAACAATCTCCCCCTTTTTGATGTGTGGCAATCCGTTTAAGTTAGGTAAAAACATTTGATATAAATTTTAAGGAAAGAAAGCATGTAAACGTAATCATGATATAGCAACATGCAACTCCCCCTTAATCCATGAAACTCTCTATGTAAATTTTTCTTATCATAAATTTCTCCCCCTTTTATAATTAACTTAAACATAATATTTTCTCCCCCTTTGACACCATCAAAAAGATTATCATTAAGTTAGAAAGACATGACATCAAGTCTAATGGAAAGAAAATACCACAAGTTGAATTTAAAATCGGAATTCAGGCTTTACTGGTCTGATATTCGGTCCATCAGTCGACTGGTTCAGATACCAGTCGACTGGCACGTGAATTTCGGGATTTTTGATTTTCAGACCGAATTTTAGAAATGCATTAAAAATTCCAGAAAATTCAAAAAATCATGAAATTTGGGGAACACATTTCTTTTAAGTATATCTATCAGTGAAAAATATGTTTTCATGAAAAATCATTATATTTCCACGTATTTGCCAAAAATCCAAAAGCTTTAAAAACTACTAGGTTTTTGATCATAAGAGTATCCATTTTAACACCTAGTCTTGCATCCAATTGTTTCAAAACATGAATACATATATTTTAAAGTAAGAAATTGTTTTGAAAACATATGAAATATCCAACCATGATCTTTGGGCAATATGTCTATGAATTAAACATAAGCCTTCCCCATGATTGGTCTATTATTGCTATTTTGATACTTTAAATGACCATCTAAATGCCATAGGCATTAGTGGACATTTGTATCATCCTAACATCTCACCCATGCTAAGTTTGCAATCAAGTTAGCCTATTGTGAGTGTGAGATGCATCCTAGGGGGTATTTGTATATACTTAACCAATATGTTCATGCAATTCTATCATGGTTAAGTGTCAACCTAATAATCCTCATGATCATAAAGACATATATGAATGAATTCTACATTATGATCATGAAACTCATGTATTCATCAAATTATAATCATGCATTAGGTATTATATGATGATAATAAATAAAGTATTACCTAAAGCATGATTCAAACCTATTTCTTATGATAACGTGCCAAATTTCAAAAACATAAATCATGATTGTAAATATTCATAGGAATTACATTAATCATCATGATTTAAGCATCATTATCTATTTATGGGTACGTTATCATCACCCAACACTATCTAAAAAATGTTGTCCCGTCATCCTAAGTCAACCGAAATATGATATAGGTTAGGTCCATGTGGTTGACTACCCTAGGGTTATTCTAACCCTTAAGGATGGATTTTGGAACCCAAAATAAGTTCTTTCCTATTGGGTTCACTAGATATTCCTTGGGGATCCATTTTCTAGCTATTACCTTCTTCTTATCTTGTCCCCTAGCTATGAGGCATTTGTAGGCCTTTTCATTTTTCTTTTCTTTGTATCCTAGGCCCTTTTTGTTAAAGCTTGCCCTTTGGCTCCCTATGATCATGTTCAAGGTGTTGGAGCCAATTGTGAATTTTCCTAGGGCTTTGGTTAAATAATCTACCTTTTCCCTTAATGCCCTATTTTCCTCTATGCATGCATCATTAACATCCAAAGGCATATAATCATGTGAGCATGCATCATCATGGCAAGAAGAAACATTATCATTTAAGCATGCATTTTCTAGCTTTTGTTCTAATTCCTTAATTTGACTAAGCATGCTTTTATTTTTCTTTTTCATGCCAAATAACTCCTTAGTTAAACTAGAAATTATGGAAACTATTTTCTTAGGAGAAGCATTCGTTACCATAGTTTCCATATCCTCTTCTTCTTCTGATGAGGAGGATGTAGAAGCTCCCCCTTCATTTGAGCTCTCCCCACTTGTGCTTGATTCTTCATTTGAGGAGGAGGAGCAATCCGAGTCATGAAGAGCCATCAGTGCTAGGTTGGAGTAGACATGCTCTTCTTCTTCGGATGAGGAGGCGGAAGCACCGTCATCCCATGTCTTGGCTTTGAGTGCCATGGCCTTCCCTTTTCCTTTGGCCTTCTTCTCCTCTTTCTTCTTGCTCCCCTTCTTCTTCTTCTTTTCTTCCTTCTTTTTCTTCTCTTCCTTGCTCTTGTTTAGGAGGGGACAATTGTCCCTTATGTGCCCCTCTCCTTGGCAATTATAGCATATGACCTTCCCCCTTGGTCTTCTATTCCTATCATGAGATTTATCAAATCTAAAATTCTTAAATGCACGCCTTACCTTCCTTACCATGTAGGCTTCTTCCGTGCTATCCATGGAGGAGGTAGAGGCTTCATCATCGGAGGAGGAGGGGACTTCGATCTTCTTTTTCCCTTTGTTGGCCATCAAGGCCACTCCCCTTGAAGTTTGGACTCTAGGCTCTTCTTGTATACCTTCAAGCCTTGTCTCATGAAGCTCCATGGTTGAAAAGAATTCCTCCAAGGTGCTCACTTCTAGGTTCTTGGAGATGTAAAATGAGTCCACCATGGAGCTCCATCTTGAGGACCGGGGGAAAGCATCTATGACCTTCATTACCATATCCCGGTTGGAGAGCTTCTCTCCTACACTCGTTAATATTTCTTTAATTCTAGAATGTAGGGAAGTTACCTTTTCTCCCTTTTCAAGCTTAATATTTGATAGTTGGGAGCGGAGGAGATCTCTTCTCGCTAGCTTGGCTTCCGAAGTGCCTTCATGAAGTTCAACCAATCTCTCCCACATCTCTTTGGCACTTGAGCACTCCCCTATTCTATTTACTTCTTGTTGGGGAAGGACATTGTATAGGTGGTGCTTTGCCTTTGAATTCGCCAAGTATTCTTCTCTTTGTCTCTTGCTCCACCTTGATTTCTCCAATGGCTCCCCATTTTCGTTCCTAGGCAACTCGAAACCGTTTTCCATAATTAACAATATTTCAAAGTCGGTTTCGAAGAATACCTCCATTCTCTTTTTCCACCAAGAGAATTCGCCGTCGAACTTTGGTGGGTGGATGTTTGAGCCGGCCATCTTTAGATGAGGTGTTTGTTGCGGTGGTTAGTCCTCGACAAACAACCTTGCTCTGATACCACTTGTTGGAGGATCGATTGGCCGGCTAGAGGGGGGTGAATAGCCCTCGTTCGTTGGATGTCGTATTTTGCTCGTCTACAAAATGTTAGCGCAAGCGGAAGCAATAAACTAAGACAAGCAAATAGAAATAAAACAAAGACAATACAAACACGGAGATATAACGTGGTTCACGGCTACGCCGCTAATCCACGGTCCGATTCGTCCACGGTGAATCACTCCGCAATCTATCCACTAGATCTCTCCTTTGCACAAAGCTAGGTGGAGGTAACCTCTTTACAACAACACTCCTCTTACAAATATAATGAAAATAAGCTTGGGTAAGAGGATGGAAAGCTTTAGGGAACTTTGGGAGAGTGTTAGAGTGTAAGCATTAGCCTCCCAAAGCCTTACCCCCTTCCTTTTTATAGAGGAAGAGGGTTTCTTCCCGTTGACACAGGATCAGTCGACTGATGGCACCCATCAGTCGACTGGTCCCGTAGCCGTTGCCCAATAACGGCCGCTTTCCACGTTGGATACCATCCAACGGTACTGGCATCAGTCGACTGATGGCACCATCAGTCGACTGGTGCTCGATCAGTCGAGTGCCCAGTCGAGTCGACTCCATTCTGTGCCCGTGCACAGTGCCATCAGTCGACTGCCATTCCTTGGCAGTCGACTGCTGTCGACATCAGTCGACTGCCAGTCCATGGCAGTCGACTGACAAGCACTAAACCGGTCTTATACCAGTCGATCGACCCATCGACTTAGAGCAGTCGACTGCCATGACATGGCAGTCGACTGGTGTCGGGAAAACCCATCCGACACTTGGCCAAATGGCCAAGTTTCACCTAAGAGCTACCCTTCCCGGGTTACAATCGCTCACTCTCATCCCTCGGAGTCCCTCGCCTTCGAAGTTCTCTTCGTTTGCGGCCACGTCCCTCGGCAGCATCAGGCGCACGGCTCTGCAATGCTCCTTCGCGTCTCTTGCCTCGAAGTCTACTTCCTCCGGCTTCACTCCAAGCTTCTCGTCCGGCGGTCCCTCGGATGCTCCAAGTGCACGGCTTCCGCAAAGCTATCCTTCACCGACTCAAGGCACGAGTCATGAGATGTGAAACTCGCCATGGCTCCATGTGCGAATTACTAAGTCCTGCACGACTTCAATGCACATATCAAATCAACATATCAAGCTAACTTAAACCCTTTGCCACACCATCAAAACCATATTACGGCAAGAGATTGCCCTAACAGGATTCGGACAACTTAGTTGGCGCGAGCGGATGAAGGCGATTCCGACACTCTCCACCGGCAAAGCTTCCTCTGCCTACTGCGGGGGCTGAGACACCTCAGCTGGAAGGGATTCGGAAGGCTGAGAGACTTACTACTGTCGGGATTCGATAGAATCTTTTCCAACTATGGCAGTGAGTTCCTTCTCTAATTCTGGCGGCAACCCTTTCATTTTATCTTTGGTGAAGAGGTCTTGCAGCTTAGGTTCCGGTTCCACTCTTTCTTGCGGCCGGGATTTGGCCGCTCCATCTGCAGAACCACCCATAGGCTGTCGGGATCTGACAACCCTGCCAACCATTGTCGGAGCAGAGGGCTAGTATCATCCTACATTTCAACACTTGCCGGAGGATTTTCTTGCGAGGAATCCACCCCTTCCATCCGTCAGAGGGAGCTATTGGGGTCATCGTCACTGTGTGGAGTTATCGATGGTTTATGTTTGGAGTTTATCCATTGATTTGGATGCTTATCTTGTGTTTACTTTGATGTTTAATTCTAGTGTTTAATTCGATTGTTTATTCTGTGTTTAATTAGGAGCTTAACTGTAGTTTATTTTGTCATTCATGAATTATTTGTGCTAGTTGTAACTTTGCTTAGTTGTTCATTAGGTTAATGGTCCCTTAGCTTAGTTGTTCCTTAGTTTAATTGTTCTGTAGCTTAATTGTTCATTAGCTTAATTTCGTCGTACTCATACTTTAATTTCATGCTTTGCTTACACTCATATTATTCTGCATTTAAATTATTGTTTAAATTTTTGCACTGTCTTTATGTTTTTTAATGCTCTTGTTTGAATGCTTAGTTTACATCTTTAATTTTGTTATCTTCGTAGTTTAGTTAGATTAAGATTTTAATTACTTGTATTGTCTTTCATTCAGTAGGATTAGACTTTTACATTCCAAACCCATTTATAATAGAAAACACAAAGCAATAATTAATAATCCTAAGACTACTGTTTTATCAATTACACTCGTTGGGAAACGATCTGTTCATTCACTATGCTATATTAGTGTAGAGAGGGTTTGGTAATTAATTTGGAATGGTAAATAATGTTCATCAAATTTTGGCGCCGTTGCCGGGGAGTGTAATGATGTTTAGTAGACTTAGGATTGTTTCTTCTTTTTTCTAAAAAAAAAATCAATATTCAAAATTTTTGTTTAGGGTTGCATTCTTTTATTTCTTGTATATCCATGCACTTGGTCATGTTTATTTCCTATGTCTTTTGATTGTGTTTGTCAGTGTTTCAGGAAGCGATAGGAAATTTCTTTGAACATAAATCCATATTATCAGTTGTGTGGAGACTTCAGTGATATTCATCATTCAGACACTAGACAGTATGAGTATTATCATCCTGAACATCAACATTATCAGTACCAACCTCAATATCATCGGCCTAATCCTCAGTATCATCAGCCTTATCAACAGGATATGTATAATTCATATTCTGGTACATATAATTTCAATTTAGATTTCAGGTATGGCCAGACACAACATCACAATTTTGAGCGATCTCAGTTTAGTGGTTATGAATGGATGGGTTAGCAGAACTCTGAGTATGGGAACATGCAACAACATGATCAATCTTTCCTAGGGTATGTGGTGGTGAGTATAAAACTTAGCGGTAATATGGAAAAGAAGTGCATGCATAATATATATCACATGAGAGTCAACAACATACAGGCTAAAGGTTTATCAGATAACCACACGATTAATGTAACTAAAGCGCATCCCAAAAGATCTACTGAACAATATAAGGTACTGTCATACCTAGAGCTCTACCGCTCTATAACTCATACAACCTGAGCACCTATACCACAATATAGGATATACAATATGGAAGAACAACACTACCTCTGTAATCAACAAACCACCTTATGAATATTCTATAATAAATACAACAACGTACCTGGTCCATCCCATATCATATCATGATACTAGTCAAAGGTGCACAATAGTCCGACCAACTCATACACTGATATCCCACACACAACCAACATAGAATATGCAAATAACATGCACGATGATGTACAACCAAATACAACAAACATAACACAAACAAATGCAACAACACAATGAGCATATATATATAGACTATATCTATATATACTGCTCACACTCACACACATATATATACATAAAATATATGTATATGTATATATATACAAATGCCCTCACACATGGCATGGAAAATGCATAGTCATGCCTGCGCACCCCACTCGCTACCGTGACCCCAGTGTGACCTAGGTGGCATGACATGACAACTATTCCAACTCAACAACAACCACTGCTCTCGAGTGGTCGAGTGGACAGTATGAATAAGTAGCGATAAGCTAAAAAGCTTTAGGCTACATAATGGGGGTCCCTGTTGTTAGCCACTTCGACTAACACTACCCATGAGTGGTCGAGTGCCACACACACAGGACAACTACACACAACTCCAACTACCACTATCAATAGTGGTCGAGTGCGGCACAACAAATGAACTGCCCGCACATCAGTTACTACTACCACTAGTAACCGTGGAGGCAAGATGATTGACGATGTAAGATATCAAATAATAATAATAATAAAATGTCCCTAGTTAAATAAAAAATGGACTTATAGAATTTTTAGGAATTTTTAAAATTTTTTCTAGAATTAAATTGAGTCCTTACGATATTTTATGAGGAAAGATTTAATTGGCTTTGATAAAGCCTGTTGAGGAGTTAAATGGGTTTAATTAACCCAAGTTATATAAATATCAAAACCTAGGTTGAGGTTTTACTAAACTTCATTTTTATTTCTCCGCAACCTCTTATCCCGATTTCTTTCCTATCCCAACCGCGATTTCCCCCCTCCCGATTTCTGCTGCCGCTCCCCTTTCTCCTTCTCTTCACGTCGTCACCGCATTATCGCTGGAGTGACTCATCGGTTGTCAAGCCATCAAATGTCTGAATCCCATTTCCCATCTCGATCGTGACCTCTCCTTCTGTCGTCGCCGCCGGAGCTCACCAAAGCCGCAGCTCATGTTCTTCCTCAGCCACCACTGCGAGCTCCTCCAATCGTTGTAGTCGCCACGCACGCGATTACCATCATCTTCCCCATCTCGTCCGACACCGAGATCCCAGTATCGTGGTCTTCCTTTGCAGTCCTAGGGCACTGGATAAATTGCTATCGACTGCCTTCGCCGTGAATGTATCTCAACCGCCACCTATTCCGTTGATTGTCGGCCAATTGCCTCGAGTACTGCCTACACTTCTGATTTCCCTTCCTTCTCTATGATGGCTCACTATCTGAGCCCCCTCAGTGCCGCTTGGACTCGAGTCAATTTCATTGGTCGACGACTGTGTTTGGCACGGGAGGGTATGCCACTGATACAACTTCAATTTTTGATATTACGCAATCTCTTCCTCTCTTGTTGAAATTTCTGTTGATGTCAATCGGATATGTATTACTGACAACCAACCATCTTACATTTCGGGATTTATGAGTTTGTTGATAAGGATCGAATGGTCAAAATTATAGATTTTATTCTTGTTGGTGGGTTGGGAGCTCGAGAGTTCAGATAGGTGGATTGGTGTTTTGTGTTTGATTATGGCAACCGATCAGTTGGGTGATGATCCGAGGAAGGAGGCAATGGGTTTGATCACGTATCTATCGCCGGGATTGGAGTTGTGCAGGGGAAATAGGATTTCGATAGGTGGTGCAAGGGGAGTTTTGGTTGGGTGTATTTACAGTGAGATATTGTGAGTTGGTGTGTCGAATTGGATTGGTTGGGATATAGTTTATAGATTAATGAGTTGATTTGCAGTTAAATTGATATTGATGGGATGAGAGTGATCTTGGTGTAGCCGTAGCTATGAATTAGTGTGGTTGCTAATTAGATCATGTGACCACAGTGATATAGTAGACATTATGCATGCTGGGTGAATGAGACTTTAGGTAATAGTTGTTTTGTGAATCGGGATGCGAAATTGATGTATGATTCACTTTGATCAGTCGATGCACAATAGAACTTAGCTATATTCAATGTTGTGTGCGGGACTTTGATATATGTTGTATTATTTGGTTGCAGGATGTTGAATCGAGATAGAGATCCATATGTAAAAACAATTAGTACACTCTATTTAATAGGTGGGTAATATTCTACGTTGGTCAGTGAAGCGCACGGATGCGACCTCAAATCTCGCAACGGATACCATCGAGGACTCAAAGCGCGCGCTCGCGCTCAATGCCCGCAAGTGCATGGATGCCGTCAAGTAAAAAAGATTATCGATCCCACAGGGACTGGGATCTGAATACCAATATACCCAGTGGTTGTAATTGTTCGGACGTGATCTCTAAGAGGTTTCGGTTGGTGAGGGCTGTCGGTGGACTCTACTCTGTATGGTGTCACACGGAGGAGGAAAGGAGTGTGTTGAGGTCTTCAAAGGTGATTCCAGGACTTCGATTTTGCTTGTGTATCACAGAACAATGTTATCAATTGGCGTTGTCTAGACATTTACCTATGGTTTTGTGAAAGGGACATCATACACTCTCCCGCAGAGCTGCCACATCTACCGGGAGCTATCTCTGCCTAAAAGGACAGGATAGACGGTACGAGGATGCCAAATCAATCCCTACGGTGGACTGTGTTGGAAATTTGACGCCCGCTAGAGGGGGGGTGAATAGCGTAGATGACGTACGATGATGGAATTCTTTCGCGTTTGATCGTCTACAATCTTGTTAGCACAGCGGAATAGTAATAACAAATAAATATAACAAGATATAATCACAACACGCACGATATAACGTGGTTCGGAACCGAACCGGTTCCTACTCCACGGATCGGGCTCAAATGAGCCCTAGCGATGCCAATCACACACCACTATCAAATAACTCCTTCTCGGAACAATCCGGAGGTGGAGAAACCTCGTACAATAGTGATTACAACAATAATCAAAAGCTACAAGCTAAGACAATGAAATACAAAGCAATACAAGTAAAGAAAACACTTTACAAATGCTCTTGGATGCTTGATCGCTTGGTTGCTTGATGTCAACTTGGAGACCCTGATTTGCAGCAGCAAATCGCCCCAAAAGCCTCAAGAAACCGATGCCAAAATCCTTCCCGTCGAGCTCCTTTTATCCTTGCGCGCGACCTGGATTTCCGCCTATCAGTCGACTGCCATAAGCCACCAGTCGACTGATGTCACTGTTGTCGTGAGACAACGGCTCGATCCACGCTGGAAAAACTCCAACGGATCTCTTGGCAGTCGGCCCTAGCGCGCGTCGTCGCGCCGATCGGCTACGGGCGTCTGTGCTCGACACTCGTGGCGGTCATTGCCATCCTTAGCGATCGCGAGCCACCGATCGATTGCTTCCAATGGCGTCGGTGCCAGGGCATTTTCAGCCCCAATCTGGCAGTCGAACTCAAGTCGACTCACGGCAGTCGAACCGGCCATAATGCCAGTCGACTGCCAACCTCAAGAATGAGGTTTTAACCCAAGTATGGTGCCCCCATACTTGCTAGACCACCCTTAGCCTAGACCTAAACCTTCTAGCCACCTCCATCAGCCTCACGCCTCTCAGATCCCTCCAAGTCATCCATGACTTGTTCATACATATCGCTATCTTCAAGGTGCTTCCATCAGCTATGTAATGGTAACGGTGTCTACACCGCCAAGGCACATTGGACTTACGCCGCCAAGACTCCGCTTGGACTTTACGCCGCCAATATCAATCCCCTTGGACTTCAAGTGCCAAGACTCAAGCTTGGACTTTCCCTTGCCAACACATGTTGGACTTCTCAATTGCCAAGACCCATGCTTGGACTTTCCCTTGCCAACTCATGTTGGACTTTTCCAAATGCCAAGTGTCCCACTTGGACTTTCAATGCCAAGTACCCATGACTTGGACTTTCCATTGCCAAGTACCCATGACTTGGACTTTACCTTGCCAAGACCCATGCTTGGACTTTCCCATAATCACATGGTAAACCCTGGTCAACCATCAAGTCAATTATAACCTGGGTCGATTGTATAAACAATCTCCCCAACATATTAACCTACATCAATGTACAACATAAATGTCAATACTATGTCTAACATACTTTGTCAAACATACTTTGTCAAACATCAAAACATCACTCGAATCGACTCGAGTCAGTCGTGACAATCGTGACTGGGTGCACCAACAATCTCCCCTTTGATGTTTGACAAAACCAAATAAAACCATGAGTTAGAACACTAACTCAAATCCCTTACCAATTATCCCAAATTGGTAAACACTCACCAAATGTTCTCCCCAAACATTCAAGTGAAAAGTAAATCAAATGTTCTCCCCAAACATTCTCCCCTTTTGACTAACATCAAAAGGTTTTCTCTCAAGGAGGTCAATGTCTCATGTCCCAATGAGATCTTACAATCTCCCCTTGATCAAAAATACCTAGGATGCCTACCATCTTCCTAGTGATAAGGCCCAGAGCACTCCAGAGAGGCAATCCTATCTCACTCTCCCAATTTCCCAATTGGGTATCAAACACCCATCACCTGTCAATTGATAACATTCTCCCCAACCAAAACCACCCTCATCCCCAGATGGATACCTCCCCCTAAAGGCTTGCTCCCCCTTGACCATTGCACCAACAATGTCCTTGGAAAGCCCTAAGCCAATAGAAACTCTAAACCATCAAAATTAAGGTTCTAAGTTCAACATAGAACTTTCACTCACCCTAAATTTGATACTTTGACCTAACACAACTCTAATCCATATCCAATAGATTTTCACCCTTCATAATGCTTCCCAAAGCATATCCTAGGGTTAGGAGTGGTTAGGAACCTTTACCATAGCTGAACACGGGCTAAACAAACTTTGTTAACCCGAAATCAGACTGGCGATCGACTTGGCGATTTATCGATTGCCACTCTCATCGATCGCCACCAATGGCGGATCGTAGTAAATGAATTTCGAAATTCAACTATAATCAATTTGAAAATCATAACTAATTATCATTATATCGAAAAATCACTAAATTTGATACGTATAATATTTATGACTGAAACAATGGGTGAAAAATGTTTGAAAAATATTTTACCCATAAAATAGTGAGTTTGATACAAAACTCAAAACCATTGAAATTTTCAATGTTTTGGCCCTATTTTGTATCAACTTCATCAATGGTGATTGCTATCAAAAGATAGACTTCACCAAGGTTTTCTAAATTGATTTTAAAATGATTTCAAAACCTTATTTTGGATCATATTCCTTGGGCTCTAAGTACATGACTTGTACACAAGCTTTCCCAATGATCCACCAATAAAATTAGATGAGTTTTAGTTCATCTAGATGCAAAAACTATGCACCTTGAACTCAACTCATATCCTAGCATCTCACATGTATCTAGGGTGTATA
This sequence comes from Wurfbainia villosa, assembly GCA_025175895.1. Lineage (NCBI taxonomy): Eukaryota > Viridiplantae > Streptophyta > Magnoliopsida > Zingiberales > Zingiberaceae > Wurfbainia > Wurfbainia villosa. The sequence goes on from CM046001.1 coordinate 67,225,208, forward strand.
AATACACATACATGTCAATTGGATGTGAGATGTGGGTTTTGTTCTCCCTAAACTAGGGTTTTATGCATTTTTCTAAGGCAACTCTACTTGATTCCCTTATAAATGGGACTCCAAGTCATGCCATAGTCCTTAAATCAATTTTAATCAATTTAGATGCATGTAATTGATCATGGCATAATGATAGAATAATAAATCATGTCCAATGATCATGATGTCATTGCATATGATGATATCTAAAAACACATGACATTTAATACAAAATATATAGGTATAATAACACCTAAATTTTAATATTAATTGCCATTTGTTGGGATTAAACATATTTTGCCATATTAACCTAATCTCCTAGTGTGCCAAAAACTCAAAATGGCACACTAACCACTAAACTTAAATTAGGCCAAAATGATCATTTTATCAAACTTCATAATTAATATTGGCACATCCTAAAGCCTTTTAGGATTAAAATCAAAAACTATTTCCAAGGTAACCATAACCTTGAAAATATCCTAAAGTGCCACCTTTGCCATGGTTGAGTTAACTACCCATCCAATCAAGGTTGGCACACCCTAAACCCATCTAGCGTGAATCAATCAAGCTCTTAGGAACCCAAAACCGATTTGAGCTCCTAGGGTTAATTAGGTATTCCTTAGGGATAACCTCCCTAGATACCTTCCTAATGACCCTCCTAGGATTGTTAGTCTTGGTCATTAGGGTCTTACCATGGTTAACTTTAGGGATTGCCTCCTAACAACCTTCTTAGTGGCCACCTTAGGTTTCCTAGAAACTCTAGCCACTAGGCATACCCTTTGGTCAACTCTAGGGATGACTTCCCTATTGACCTTGGTCTTCCTAGACCTAGTTAGTGTTCCATAATCTAATGGAACACTATGATAAGCTACCTTAGGCTTAGGTTTGTGACCCAAACCTTGCTTGCCCTTGGTTGACTTTTGACTCTTAGGTCCTTGGTGTTGACTTTGACTTTTGGACCTTGACTTTTGATCATTTGACCCTTTAAATTGATTTTGTATAATTTTAAGGGTCTTCTCAATTCTCAAGCCTTGACCTCAAGGCTTGGTTCTCTAATTCTAATTGCCCAAGTTTAGAATTTTGATTTTGATCATGGGCATGAGACTTTCTAGGCATATGCCTAGTCCATTTAGGTTTAAGACCTAGGTGATCCCCTATTTTCTTAATTGATTCTCTAGGTAAGATATTTTTAGGGACATTAGTCCCAAATTTCTCCTTTCTTGAAAGGTTTACCCTCTTGGCTCCTAAGCAAAATTCCTTACTTCTAGCATGCTCTTTATGATAAATAGCAAGACTATTAAAATTATTCCTAGCATGCTTTTGACTATAGGAATTAGAAAGAACATTACTAAAATGTACCTTAGGGTTGCCTTAGCTCCCCTACATGTGAAGCTCCATTTTGCCCCTTCTTTTCCCTTTGGGCATTGACTCCTATAGTGCCCCTTTGATGGCACTTGAAACAAATGATGTGCTCTTTGCTTCTTTGACTTTGGGCACCGACTTCCTTGATTTTTGCAGGTGGAGTCTTCTTGACCCGTTTAGGATACTTACTCTTGTAATGTCCTTGCTCTCTACACTCAAAGCATAATATGAATTTTATCATTATTTGAAATGCTCGAGTTACCTAGATCCGTGATAGGTGCGGAGTTGAATTTTGGGCTTCTTCATCTTGGCCGGATGTTGAAGCTTCTTAGTATTGCTCGGTATGGAAGCTCCTCCTCAATTCTAGAAGTGGATGCTTCTTCCACTTCCTCCACCAACCCGAAATTGACTCCCTATCAACTTCCGATTCTACTACTTCCTCTTTGATGTTGATGATCTCTCAACCTCCAAGTCCTCACTTCCTTGTGAGGATGATGCATTAGCCTCTTCGGTCTCTTCCTCTTGGACCATGAATGGGCTTTCATGGAGCTTTGCCAAATCGCTCCATAGCTCTTTAGCATCCATGCATTCACCTAGGCTACACAAGAATTCATTTGGAATTAAATCAAAAATAAATTTGATTACCTTCTTGTTTTTCTCGAATCTTTGGAGTTGATCTTCACTCCATCTCTTTTTCTTGAGGAAGCCACCTTTTGATCCTCTGGGATACTCAAATCCTTCCATTAATAGAGACCATTCCTCAAGGTCTCTCATCATCAAAAACTCTTCAATTCTCGCCTTCCAAGAATTGAAACCTTCTCGTCCATAGAATGAATAAGGGACCGGTGTGTTGATATCCCATCCTAATTGATCTTGGACTTCCATCTTTTACCCTCTAGCTTCTAAGCCTAGCTCCCGGCGTTTAGTCCGTAGAAGAGCCCCGGGCTCTGATACCACTTGTTGGAAATTTGACGCCCGCTAGAGGGGGGGTGAATAGCGTAGATGACGTACGATGATGGAATTCTTTCGCGTTTGATCGTCTACAATCTTGTTAGCACAGCGGAATAGTAATAACAAATAAATATAACAAGATATAATCACAACCGCCGATATAACGTGGTTCGGAACCGAACCGGTTCCTACTCCACGGATCGGGCTCAAATGAGCCCTAGCGATGCCAATCACACACCACTATCAAATAACTCCTTCTCGGAACAATCCGGAGGTGGAGAAACCTCGTACAATAGTGATTACAACAATAATCAAAAGCTACAAGCTAAGACAATGAAATACAAAGCAATACAAGTAAAGAAAACACTTTACAAATGCTCTTGGATGCTTGATCGCTTGGTTGCTTGATGTCAACTTGGAGACCCTGATTTGCAGCAGCAAATCGCCCCAAAAGCCTCAAGAAACCGATGCCAAAATCCTTCGTCGAGCTCCTTTATCCTTGCGCGCGACACGGATTTCCGCTATCGGTCATTGCCATAAGCCACCGGTCGGATCGATGTCATCGTTGTCGTTAGACACCGGCTCGATCCACGCTGTAAAAACTCCAACGTATCTCTTGGCGGTCGGCCTTAGCGCCGTCGTCGCCATTGCCCGGCCACGAGGCGATCGTGCTCGACACTCGGATCGGCGATCGCCATCCCTTAGCGATCATTGCCCGAGCTACCACGATCGGCTGATCGAGCGATCGCAGGTATTTTCAGCCCCAATCTGGCAGTCGAACTCAAGTCGACTCACGGCAGTCGAACCGGCCATAATGCCAGTCGACTGCCAACCTCAAGAATGAGGTTTTAACCCAAGTATGGTGCCCCCATACTTGCTAGACCACCCTTAGCCTAGACCTAAACCTTCTAGCCACCTCCATCAGCCTCACGCCTCTCAGATCCCTCCAAGTCATCCATGACTTGTTCATCCATCGCGCTAGCTTCCAGGTGCTTCCATCGGCTATGTCATGCTAACGGTGTCTACACCGCCAAGGCACATTGGACTTACGCCGCCAAGACTCCGCTTGGACTTTACGCCGCCAATATCAATCCCCTTGGACTTCAAGTGCCAAGACTCAAGCTTGGACTTTCCCTTGCCAACACATGTTGGACTTCTCAATTGCCAAGACCCATGCTTGGACTTTCCCTTGCCAACTCATGTTGGACTTTTCCAAATGCCAAGTGTCCCACTTGGACTTTCAATGCCAAGTACCCATGACTTGGACTTTCCATTGCCAAGTACCCATGACTTGGACTTTACCTTGCCAAGACCCATGCTTGGACTTTCCCATAATCACATGGTCAACCCTGGTCAACCATCAAGTCAATTATAACCTGGGTCGATTGTATAAACAATCTCCCCAACATATTAACCGACATTAATGTCAAACATCAATGTCAAACCTATGTCTAACATACTTTGTCAAACATACTTTGTCAAACATCAAAACATCACTCGAGTCAAACTCGAGTCCTGGTCAATCGTGACCTGGGCCGATTGCACCAACAATCTCCCCCTTTTTGATGTTTGACAAAAACCACTCAAATCATGAGTTAGAACACTAACTCAAATCCCTTACCAATTATCCCAAATTGGTAAACACTCACCAAATGTTCTCCCCCAAACATTCAAGTGAAAAAGTAAATCAAATGTTCTCCCCCAAACATTCTCCCCCTTTTTGACTAACATCAAAAAGGTTTTCTCTCCAAGGAGGTCAATGTCTCATGTCCCAATGAGATCTTACAATCTCCCCCTTGATCAAAGATACCTAGGATGCCTACCATCTTCCTAGTGATAAGTCCCATATCACTCAAGAGAGGCACTCTATCTCACTCTCCCAATTTCCAAATTGGGTATCAAACACCCATCAATTTTCAATTGATAACATTCTCCCCAAAAAAAAACATCCATCATCCCAAGATGGATACCTCCCCCTAAAGGCTTGCTCCCCCTTGACCATTGCACCAACAATGTCCTTGGAAAGCCCCTAAGCCAATAGAAACTCTAAACCATCAAAATTAAGGTTCTAAGTTCAACATAGAACTTTTACTCACCCTAAATTTGATACTTTGACCTAACACAACTCCTAATCCATATCCAATAGATTTTCACCCTTCATAATGCTTCCCAAAGCATATCCTAGGGTTAGGAGTGGTTAGGAACCTTTACCATAGCTGAACACGGGCTAAACAAACTTTGTTAACCCGAAATCAGACTGCGATCGACTTCAGCGATTATCGATCATTGCCACTCTCATCGATCGTGCCACCAATGGTACGATCGTAGTCAATTTCGAAATTCAACTATCGTAATCCAATTTAAAATCATAACTAATTATACGATATCGAAAAATCACTAAATTTGATACGTATAATATTTATGAAAACGATGGGTGAAAAATGTTTGAAAAATATTTTACCCATAAAATAGTGAGTTTGATACAAAACTCAAAACCATTGAAATTTTCAATGTTTTGGCCCTATTTTGTATCAACTTCATCAATGGTGATTGCTATCAAAAGATAGACTTCACCAAGGTTTTCTAAATTGATTTTAAAATGATTTCAAAACCTTATTTTGGATCATATTCCTTGGGCTCTAAGTACATGACTTGTACACAAGCTTTCCCAATGATCCACCAATAAAATTAGATGAGTTTTAGTTCATCTAGATGCAAAAACTATGCACCTTGAACTCAACTCATATCCTAGCATCTCACATGTATCTAGGGTGTATAAATACACATACATGTCAATTGGATGTGAGATGTGGGTTTTGTTCTCCCTAAACTAGGGTTTTATGCATTTTTCTAAGGCAACTCTACTTGATTCCCTTATAAATGGGACTCCAAGTCATGCCATAGTCCTTAAATCAATTTTAATCAATTTAGATGCATGAAAATGATCATGGCATAATGATAGAAAAATAAATCATGTCCAATGATCATGATGTCATGGCATATGATGAAATCTAAAAACACATGACATTTAATACCTTAATCCTAAGCATGATCATGACATTTAGATGATAAAAGTAAACATGATGTCATGTCATGGCATATGGCAAACAAATCATGGCATATAAAATATATAGGTATAATAACACCTAAATTTTAATATTAATTGCCATTTGTTGGGATTAAACATATTTTGCCATATTAACCTAATCTCCCTAGTGTGCCAAAAACTCAAAATGGCACACTAACCACTAAACTTAAATTATGCCAAAATGATCATTTTATCAAACTTCATAATTAATATTGGCACATCCTAAAGCCTTTTAGGATTAAAATCAAAAACTATTTCCAAGGTAACCATAACCTTGAAAATATCCTAAAGTGCCACCTTTGCCATGGTTAGGTTAACTACCCATCCAATCAAGGTTGGCACACCCTAAACCCACCTAGCGTGAATCAATCACGCTCTTAGGAACCCAAAACCGATTTGAGCTCCTTGGGTTAACTAGGTATTCCTTAGGGATAACCTCCCTAGATACCCTCCTAATGACTCTCCTAGGCTTGTTAGCCTTGGTCATTTGGGTCTTGCCATGGTTAACTTTAGGGATTGCCTCCCTAACAACCTTCTTAGTGGCCACCTTAGGTTTCCTAGAAACCCTAGCCACTAGGCATACCCTTTGGTCAACTCTAGGGATGACTTCCCTATTGACCTTGGTCTTCCTAGACCTAGTTAGTGTTCCATAATCTAATGGAACACTATGATAAGCTACCTTAGGCTTAGGTTTGTGACCCAAACCTTGCTTGCCCTTGGTTGACTTTTGACTCTTAGGTCCTTGGTGTTGACTTTGACTTTTGGACCTTGACTTTTGATCATTTGACCCTTTAAATTGATTTTGTATAATTTTAAGGGTCTTCTCCAATTTCTCAAGCCTTGACCTCAAGGCTTGGTTCTCTAATTCTAATTGCCCGAGTTTAGAATTTTGATTTTGATCATGGGCATGAGACTTTCTAGGCATATGCCTAGTCCATTTAGGTTTAAGACCTAGGTGATCCCCTATTTTCTTAATTGATTCTCTAGGTAAGATATTTTTAGGGACATTAGTCCCAAATTTCTCCTTTCTTGAAAGGTTTACCCTCTTGGCTCCTAAGCAAAATTCCTTACTTCTAGCATGCTCTTTATGATAAATAGCAAGACTATTAAAATTATTCCTAGCATGCTTTTGACTATAGGAATTAGAAAGAACATTACTAAAATGTACCTTAGGGTTAGCCTTAGCTCCCCCTACATGTGAAGCTCCATTTTGCCCCTTCTTTTCCCCCTTTGGGCATTGACTCCTATAGTGCCCCTTTTGATGGCACTTGAAACAAATGATGTGCTCTTTGCTTCTTTGACTTTGGGCACCGACTTCCTTGATTTTTGGCACGGGTGGAGTCTTCTTGACCCGTTTAGGACACTTACTCTTGTAATGTCCTTGCTCTCTACACTCAAAGCAGATAATATGAATTTTATCATTATTTGAAATGCTCGAGTTACCTAGATCCGTGATAGGTGCCGGAGTTGAATTTTGGGCTTCTTCATCTTGACCGGATGTTGAAGCTTCTTGGTATTGCTCCGGTGTCGAGGATGGCCTCTCCTCCTCAATTCTAGAAGTGGATGCTTCTTCCACTTCCTCCACCAACCCGGAAATTGACTCCCTATCAACTTCCGATTCTACTTCCTCTTCCTCTTTGGATGTTGATGATCTCTCAACCTCCAAGTCCTCACTTCCTTGTGAGGATGATGCATTAGCCTCTTCGTTCTCTTCCTCTTGGACCATGAATGGGCTTTCATGGAGCTTTGCCAAATCGCTCCATAGCTCTTTAGCATCCATGCATTCACCTAGGCTACACAAGAATTCATTTGGAATTAAATCAAAAATAAATTTGATTACCTTCTTGTTTTTCTCGAATCTTTGGAGTTGATCTTCACTCCATCTCTTTTTCTTGAGGAAGCCACCTTTTGATCCTCAGGATACTCAAATCCTTCCATTAATAGAGACCATTCCTCAAGGTCTCTCATCATCAAAACTCTTCAATTCTCGCTTCCAAGAATTGAAACCTTCTCCATAGAATGAATAAGGGACCGGTGTGTTGATATCCCATCCTAATTGATCTTGGACTTCCATCTTTTACCCTCTAGCTTCTAAGCCTAGCTCGCGTTTAGTCCGTAGAAGAGCCCGGGCTCGATACCACTTGTTGGAAATTTGACGCTGCTAGAGGGTGAATAGCGTAGATGACGTGACGATGATGGAATTCTTTCGCGTTTGATCGTCTACAATCTTGTTAGCACTGAATAGTAATAACAAATAAATATAACAAGATATAATCACAACACGCGATATATAGCGTGGTTCGAACCGAACCGGTTCCTACTCCACGGATCGGGCTCAAATGAGCCCTAGCGATGCCAATCACACACCACTATCAAATAACTCCTTTCGGAACAATCCGGAGGTGGAGAAACCTCGTATAGTGATTACAACAATAATCAAAAGCTACAAGCTAAGACAATGAAATACAAAGCAATACAAGTAAAGAAAACACTTTACAAATGCTCTTGGATGCTTGATCGCGTTGCTTGATGTCAACTTGAGACCCCGATTTGCAGCAAAGAATCGCCCCAAAAGCCTCAAGAAACCGATGCCAAAATCCTTCCCGTCGAGCTCCTTTTATCCTACGCGCGACACGGATTTCCGCCTATATCGCGACCGCCATAAGCCACCGGTCGATGTCATCATGTCGTGAGACAACGGCTCGATCCACGCCGAAAAACTCCAGCGGATCTCTTGGCGATCGATCGCAACATTAGCCGATCGGCTAACGCCGTAGTCGATCGCCCTGCCCGGGCTCGGAGCGTTTCGTGCTCGACACTCGACCGGGCAATGATCACATCCTTAGCGGGCCGATCGCCGAGCTACCGATCGTTTCATGAGCAATGACCGCCGTGGTATTTTCGACCAATCGGGCGAACTCAAGACGACTCACGGCAGTCGAACCGGCCATAATGCCAGTCGACTGCCAATCTCAAGAATGAGGTTTTAACCCAAGTATGGTGCCCCCATACTTGCTAGACCACCCTTAGCCTAGACCTAAACCTTCTAGCCACCTCCATCAGCCTCACGCCTCTCAGATCCCTCCAAGTCATCCATGACTTGTTCATCCATCGCGCTAGCTTCCAGGTGCTTCCATCGGCTATGTCATGCTAACGGTGTCTACACCGCCAAGGCACATTGGACTTACGCCGCCAAGACTCCGCTTGGACTTTACGCCGCCAATATCAATCCTTGGACTTGAGTGCCAAGACTCAAGCTTGGACTTTCCCTTGCCAACACATGTTGGACTTTCCAGTGCCAAGACCCATGCTTGGACTTTCCTTGCCAACTCATGTTGGACTTTTCCAAATGCCAAGTGTCCCACTTGGACTTTCAATGCCAAGTACCCATGACTTGGACTTTCCATTGCCAAGTACCCATGACTTGGACTTTACCTTGCCAAGACCCATGCTTGGACTTTCCCATAATCACATGGTCAACCCTGGTCAACCATCAAGTCAATTATAACCTGGGTCGATTGTATAAACAATCTCCCCAACATATTAACCGACATTAATGTCAAACATCAATGTCAAACCTATGTCTAACATACTTTGTCAAACATACTTTGTCAAACATCAAAACATCACTCGAGTCAAACTCGAGTCCTGGTCAATCGTGACCTGGGCCGATTGCACCAACAGACTGTTTCCGATTCCACCGCACCCTTCTCCCCGTAGTTACTGGAGATCATGTTTACCCCTAGGTTCCTTATATCAAACCCCCTAAATTTTAGATTGCAAGGGCTGTCACCCCTCGTATCGCCTAAGCACAGCGGAAAGAAATCCAAACACACATAGATTTAGTAAAGAGGAACTACCAATTGTCAAATTAAACTCATGGGTAGAATTTAACATGAACCAACATTGTTTATGTACACAAGCTACTCCCTAATCCTAGAATCACAAGTACTACTCCATGTATACGAAGGAAGAATCACAAAGCATGTCTAAGTTTGAATACATAAGGAATAAAACACAGAAATAAAGATATACAATGCTTTCGTGATCTTCTCTCCGGCGTTGAATTGCAAGGTACGGACCTCCGGCGGCATTCCTCCTCCCCGTTGCGAGTTACTGAAGATTTTTAGGGCTTTAGCTTGCCGTCCTAGCCGTCATTCCTCCTCCCTAGGGTTTGGGTGGAGCCATCCTTATATAGACATCGCCTCGGACTGCTACAAAATTCGAAAAAAACCCTAGTCGTACAAATCTGTCGGGCCGCCACACGACCGTGTGTTTCCACACAGCCAGGCCGTGTGCGGCCCTGGGGTGCTGATCTCGCCCATTGGACACGACCGTGTGAATCCACATGCCCTAGCCGTGTCCCACTCTGCATCTAGCTGCGAAATGTCCTTCTTTTGCTCTGAAAACGCATCCTTTTCACCTGAAAAGCTAACCTGCACACAAAAGTATAACGAGCAGACCTCCGAACCAGAAAATAGGAAATGCATACAAAAATAGAGTAATATATGCATGAAACTAACACAAAATGTAATGAGATGTGAGCGAAAACTACTCCTAAAACCCTATATGTTTTGCTCACATCACTTCCCCCAGACTTAAATCTTTTCTTGTCCTCAAGCAAACCTCTGTGCCATGAAATTTTAAAAAGATATCGTTCCATAATTAGCATGTTAACTAAATTTATCAGGTGGTATTTGCAATCAAAGCAAAACAAATATGTTCTAGAAATCCACTAAGTTAGCTCCTCGTGCTCGTGCTAAGCGAACCATTCTTAAGGGATGCTCGTTCCATGGTGAGTTAAGTCGTCACCCCATAGCTTTCCTAAGGTTTCCGGCTCTTAGGCACTTACCTGCCCAAAGCGAGGGTCATTCCCTAGATCTAGCATAAATCTCAAAGGTGTGCTCGGTATTGAGAGAAATTGGCTGGTGTTTCCCCAATAACCTAACTCGGTCTCAAAGGGGCACCTAGCCATTTCCACCCAGGACAACTGTTTTTTATCCCTCATAATTTTTTTTCTTCTCATTTCTTTTTCTCCTTTTCTTTTCTCTCTTTTATTTTTCAGCTCACTGGGATTTTGATTTTTCTGAATGGGCTTACACAATCCGAGCATCTCCAGTAACTAAAATGCTAAACCTAGAGTCACCTATGGATTCCAAAGTACTAGACTACTGAAGTGAATCATAACTAGGTATGTACTAGATTCTCCCTTTCAGAATATTCGACATGTGTAAGTGTAAAAATAAAGCTAACCAGTGTAAGTATAGAACATTCAATAAAGCGAATAAAATAAAATACCACAAGATAAATGGAGTTAAGCTACCTATGGGAACAACTCATGGAAGCAACTTTCAAAAATACTGCTGAGGTAGCTTTACAGACAACAAAAATTAAGTATTGAAAGAAACTCAACAACTCAGGCATGAATAAATGAAAATAATAGAAAAGAAACTACTGCTAGGAAACAAAACAAAATATCCCTTGGGGTCCCCCCAGACTTAAATGAAAATATACCTCTAATATGGTGGACGAGGTGGAAAGTCTTGGAGCCTGGGCATCTCTGGATCCTGGGAGAACCTGCTGCTGAGCCGCTGATGCCATATATTCATGTGGTCGATCTGGGAGTTGGTGGATGCAGCGGCTACTCGGTGCGCCTCCTCCCTAGCCCACTATGCCTGCTGGGCATGCATGTGCTGCCGCATCTCCTTGTGGTAGGCGGCCTCATCCTGACGACGAACAACCTCCTCTTGGAAGTATATGCGGGCCTCATCGTAGAACTCCTCAACCCGCTGGAAATGCTCCTGGAATCCCTAGAACTCTGCTTGCTAGTAGGCGCGCTGCTCCTCCCATCGCTTCCTCTGTGTCTGCTGCTCAGTGTAAATGTCATCGAGGCGCGATCGAAACTCCGAGAAATCATAGGCCGACGTACCTGCACCCTTCTCAAAAGTAGAAAAAGGTGGTGGTGCAGGTGTAGGCTCATGTCGGCATGGACTAGGTGGTCTCCGATGCATGTGTGGACTAGAGGGAGAGTGATATAAAGATGGAGATATGGGCGCTGATGTGGATGGTCCCTCATGTAGAAGGGACTCCACTATTAGGTCTAAGTGCCAGTTGGCGTGTATAGCGATGGTGGTACGATCCGGGTCGGGGAGCCTAAGGGTCGTAAGATTTTTCCTTACAAAGCTTAAGGAGTCTTCTTCTCTCACAATCATTTTCATGGCCATGCATACTCCTAGGTCGATCCTAGGGCTCCCCTCTATACTCTCTAATATTGTGTAATCGTACTCCATCCTATGGCAAATGTGGGTAAGTAGGCCTCCCACATTGATCTCTCCTCGTGCTGCTTTGCCCATCTTCACTAAGTGTCTGATGAAGTGGGACCCTACATCGATGCTACTCCTTTCTTGTAGCATATCCCATAGGCAAAGCAGCTCGATGGCTCTAACTACACCATCACTCTCCCCTCGACCAAATATAGTACTGGTCATGATGCGGTGGAGGTATCGAAAGATGAGATTTTGAAGGCGCGACGCTTTGGCCCTAGATGGGTCATAAGTGTGCTCCCCTATCAACTCAGTCCAAACTATTCGAGAGTTGTATCCATTAGGGTCCTTCTCTCTCCCCCACTTGGTAAGCCAAAGCATGAGTTCCATTGGTGAAGGCTCCACTCATGCTCAATGTTAAAAAGCCTAAAAGTTATCCTACTCTCCTCGCTCTCTCTACCCGTTAAAACTTCCGCCACTAAGGAACTCAAAAATTCCAAAACTCTCCTAGGGTAGGTTAGGTGCCTTATTCCCATAATCTCTTCCCAACCCATTTTTGCAAATAGGGTTTGCATATCACCCAACAACCCTAAAGATTCTAGCAAATCCTCATCTAAGTACCTAGTAGCAGTAAGTTTATGAGTAGAGAGCATATTGTATCTATCTCTATGTTCATTATTGCGAAAAAGTACAGTGGGTAGGGTGTTACCCTCCTTCGGAGCTTGAGGGGTGTCGACTCTCCTTGTTCGTCGCTCCGAGGTGCCGGATCGGGGTGCTACATTCTTGGTCCTCCTCATTCATGCTTCTTTTGGCTTCTTTAGAGGTTAAAAATTCTTCTAGATGGTGGGGAAGACAAAATCACACGGCTAGGGCAAGCACTTTCGAAGCACACGACACAAATGGGGTGAAAACACACGGCTCGCCCCTTTTAACCTCGTGCACCACGGTCGTGTGAAAACACATGGCCAGGCCGTGTGCGCCTCAGGTTGGTCGGGCATGGTCATGGGAAAACACACGGCTAGGCCATGTATCCTCATTTTTCGCCCATTTATGCACTACAGTCCGAATTTTCTCATACTTTTTGCCGTGTCGGCTAATATGGATTTCGTTTTTGCCTAGCAAAGTTCTTTTCTAGTCCTAACTCTAAATGTGATCAAAATCAAAACTAAAACTCAAACAAATGACTGCAATGCAATCAAAAAGGGAAATCTAAAACTAAACTTAGGTTGCCTCCCAAGAAGCGCTTTGTTTAAGGGCGTTTAACTCGACCACACTCTATTATCAACTCGGCTCTGGTGGTTCAGTGAACCTCCATTCATCCATCTCGGGATCTTCATCTGGAGGTTCCAGCTTAATTCTGCTAAATGTGAAGCCGTCGAGGTAGGGAGCTCTGTGCTCCGAAAGGATGAAAAGGATGATCTCCCCGTCTACCTCCAGGGAGATCTGGTGTGCTTTCACGTCTATGCACGCCCTTGCAGTCGCTAGAAAAGGCCTTCCCAGAATGATGAGATTCTGGGAATTTGGTCATGTGTCCAGTATGATGAAGTCCGTGGGTATCATGAAATCCTCAATCATCATAGGAACATGTGGTAGCAGGCCAACGGGCTCCTTGATTGAATCATCCCCCATACGAATACAAAGATTCGCTGGCTGGAGCCCACTCAGTCCCATCTTCAGATAGTATGCGTAGGGCATCACACTGACTGATGACCCGAAGTCACATAAAGTTTCGTCGAAGCTCTCCCCATAAATCGAGCAGGGGATAACAAATTCACTAGGGTCCTCAAGCTAACTCTGCTTGGTCAGGTAGGGTGGAAATCATGGTTGCACACCCCTTGGCGAATTGGCTACTTTGCCCCACTCCTTCCTCTTTTCCTTGACTCGCCGGAGAGCTCTTTACAGGTTGCGACACGCATTGGGCTATTTGGGCCACTTGCGTCTCCAACATCCTGGTATGAATTGCAAGGCCGTCAACGGTGGCCTTCAAGTCTCTGAGTAATTCTTTAGACTTTTGATGTTGACGACGAAATTTCTCATTGGCCTTAGTTTGGGTAGCGATGAAGTCCTCCATCATCAGTTCCAGTCTGGACTTCTGTGGTCACTGCCCATTGCCCTGCTGCTGCTTCCCATACCCCCTGATGGTTGGGAGTTTTCCGAGTTATTCTCATAGGAGAAATTCGGGTGATTCCTCCATCTGGGATTGTAGATATTGGAGTATGGGTTGTGGGGCCTTTGGTCATAGTCCCCAATCGCGTCACAGTGCTCAATCTGCTCGTCTGACGTCCCCTGCCCTCCATAGTGGTCCTCTCAATACGCTGCCACTCCCTCTCCAAAATCAATGGCCGCACATGCCGATAAAGGATTCAAAGATTCAAACCGTCTGCTGAGTGCGCCCATCCTTGTCGAAAGGTGGTCAATGGAGTTGACAGTGTATCATCCCGTTGCAGGCATGGGTTGACCACGTTCGGAAGCCCATTGATGGTGGTTTTGGGCCACCTCTTCGATAAGCTCCTCTGCCTCTTCTATGGTCTTGTTCATCAGTGCTCCTCCTGCGGCAGAATCTAGGGACATCTTCGTGGCGTAAGCGATCCCATTATAGAAAATGTTGATCACCAGCCACCTCTCAAGTCCGTAGTGGGGGCATTGGTAGAGTATCCCCTCGTAGCGATCCCAAACTTCGAATAAGGACTCCCCCTCCTTCTGGCGAAAGCTCGTGATAAGATGGCGCATGTGAGCAGTCTTACTTGGTGGGAAGTATTTATTCAGAAACTGCTGCTCACACTGCTCCCATGTGGTGATGCTGCCAGAAGGTAGGGAGTGAAGCCATGCCTTAGCCTTATCCCGCAGTGAAAACGGGAACAGGCTCAGGCGAATCGCGTCAGTAGGGACTCCATTCATTTTCATCGTTGAGCATATTTCAAGAAATGCCTCAAGGTGCCGGTTCGGGTCTTCAGTCGCAGCTCCCCCGAATTGGCTCTACTGGACCATATGTAGAAGTACCGACTTCAGCTCAAAGTTATTTGCCGAAATAGATGGTCCAGCTATACTCGGCCTGAATCCTCTAGTGCTAGGAGCTGCATAGTCCCGCAGAGGTCGACTACCTATGTCCACCTCAGATGCAGCTTGATCCTCCATCTTTCGCTGTTCTGCTCTCCGATGGTGAAAAGTTTGCTCAATTTCTAAGTCAATCGGAATTAGACCTTCTGACCCTAATCGTCTAAGCATATGATGAACCAATCCACAAAGTTAAGTGTGCTAATCTATTTCTAAAAGCAGAAAATAAATCAATCTATCAAATAAAAATCTAAGATGCAATAAGTAAATAGGAAACTACTGCTAAAAATAAAAACTAAATCTAAATATGGAAAATATAGAACTAAGGCAAATATGAAAGATATAAGACTAAAGAAAATAGTGTAAACTAGCAAGAAAATAAAGCAAGTAAATAAATCTAATCCTAAGTCCGATCCAATTTACCATTGTTCGATTTGATATCGAATCGATCAGTCCCCGGCAACGACGCCAAAAACTTGATGCACACGGACGCGACCTCAAATCTCGCGATGGATACCGTCGAGGACTCAAAGCGCGCGCTCGCGCTCAACGCCCGCAAGTGCACGGATGTCGTCAAGTAATAAAGATTATCGATCCCACAGGGATTGAAATTCGAATACCATTATACCCATTGGTTGTAATTGTTCAGATGTGATCTCTAAGAGGTTTTGATTGGTGAGGGCTGTCGGTGAACTCTACTCTATACGGTATCACACAAAAAAGGAAAGGAGTGTGTCGAGGTCTTCAAAGGTGATTCTAGGACTTTGGTTTTGCTTGTGTATCATAGAACAATGTTGTCAATTGGCGTTGTCTAGACGTTTACCTATGGTTTTGTGGAAGGGACATCATACACTCTCCCGCAGAGCCGCCGCATCTACCGGGAGCTATCTCCGCCTAAAAGGACGGGACAGACGGTACGAGGATGCCAAATCAATCCCTATGGTGGACCGTTTCTGATTCCACCACACCCTTCTCCCCGCAGTTATAGGAGATCAGGTTTACCCCTAGGTTTCTTATATCAAATCCCCTAAATTTTAGATTGTGAGGGCTGTCACCCCTCGTATCGCCTAAGCACAGTGAAAAGAAAGCCAAACATGCATAGATTTAGTAAAGAGCAACTACCAATTGTCAAATCAAACTCATGGGCAGAATTTAACAAGAACCAACATTGTTTATGTACACAAGCTACTCCCTAATCCTAGAATCACAAGTACTACTCCATGTATACGAAGGAAGAATCACAAAGCATGTCTAAGTTTGAATACATAAGGAATAAAATGCAGAAATAAAGATATACAATGTTTTCGTGATCTTCTCTCCGGCGTTGAATTGCAAGGTGCGGACCTCCGGCGGCATTCCTCCTCCCCGTTGTGAGTTACCGAACCTTTTTAGGCCTTCGGCGTGCCTTCCTAGCCATCGTGCCTCCTCCCTAGGATTTGGGCGGAGCCATCCTTATATAGACATCGCCTCGGACTACTACAAAATCCAAAAAAAACCCTAGTCATGCAAATCTGTCAGGTCGCCACATGACTATGTGTTTCCACATGGCCAGGCCGTGTGCGGCCCTGGGGTGATGATCTCACCCATTGGACACGACCGTGTGAATCCACATGCCCTGGCCGTGTCCCACTCTGCGTCTAGCTGCGAAATGTCCTTCTTTTGCTCCGAAAATGCATCATTTTCACCCGAAAAGCTAACCTACAGACAAAAGTACAACGAGCAGACCTCCGAACCAGAAAATAGGAAATGCATGGAAAAATAGAGTAATATATGTATGAAACTAACAAAAAATGTAATGAGATGTGAGCGAAAACTACTCCTAAAACCCTATATGTTTTGCTCACATCAGTCAGGTAGTTTATTATTCTTAGTGCATGAGTTTCTATATGGTTGATATTGTACCTTGACTCTACTCATGTTATTCTATGCTTGATACTTAAGTCTTTGCACTTTGAGATATATTGTTGTGGTTGTCATATTTCGTTCATCGTTGCTATAACTTATCGATGCTATGGTATGTAGATCTTTTGATGCTTAACCATGGGGGGTGTAGTTGAGTATAGATGTCGATTTGACTCGTGTCATCAGGAATAACCATATGGGGGTGGATGATGTCCTTAATGTAGAGTTTGTGGTTGTATCACCTTACCTTTCATTGTATAACTATTACGGATCATATGTTTGTACATGGTAGTGTGGGTTGTCGATGGTGTGTCGCTATAGACTGGAAGTCCTAGCATGGTCGATGGTTAGTTGTATACGACTCTCTGTTGGGTAGAGAGTGTATTGTAGATGTATGTGTGGTTGTGCATTTATGTTATTTACATGCATGCTGGTGACTTGGTCTCTCTTGTGGTTGAGAGGGTCATCAGTCATTCTGCCTCCATGATTTCTCGTGGTAGTAGTAACTAGTGTGAGGAAAGTTCATTTATTGTGATGCACTTGACCACTTTTGATAGTGGTAGTTAGAGTTGCGTGCAGTTGTCCTGGTGTGTTGTACTCGACCACTATGGGTAGTGTCAGTCGGAGTGGCCAGCAACAGGGACCCCCGTTGTGTAGCTTATAGCTCTTTAGCTTATTGCTACTTATTCATACTGCACACTCGGCCACTCGAGAGCAGTGGTTGTTGTTGAGTTGGGACAATTGTCATGTCATGCCACCTAGGCCACACTAGGGTCATGGTAGCGAGTGGGGTGCGTAGGCATGACCATGCATTTGCATTGCCATGTGTGAGGGTATTTGTATATATATACATATACATATATTTATGTATATCTATATGTGTGTCAGTGTGAGTAGAATATATATATATATATATATATATATATATATATATATATATATATATATATATGCTTATTGTATTGTTGCATTTGTTTGAGCTATGCTTGCTGCATATGTTTGTTCATCATTTTGCATATTCAGACTGTTGTACGCATTTGATCAGCTTCATGTTGTGGTATAGGATGGACCAAGTTCGTTAATGCACTTGTTTATATGTTGTTCATACAGTAGTGTGTTGATTACAAATATAGTATTGTTCCTTTATGTTGTATGTGGTATATGTATTCAGGGTGTATGAGTTGTATTGTTGCAGATCCTCAGGTATGTCAGTACCTTACATTACATTATGTACGTTTGATCAGTTGTTTTGGTATATGCACTGATTACTATTATACTGATAGTTTCGTTGTTTCCTTTAAGACTGTATGTATGTTGATCTCCCTAGGTATACCTGTTGATCTTCATTTGTATACTTGTTGCTTTACATATGTTATTTGTTCATGCACTATCTTTTATATTACCGCTGAGTTTTACACTCACCACCACAGACCCTGGGTTTTCTTGTTGCCTAGGTAATAGGTAGAAGATTCCTTGGATGCTCGGAGCATCTCCAGTTGATCCCATCTCACCTCAAGTATTTAGATTGTAATCCATATTGGTGTTGTATATTTTGGATAGTATGTTTTGATTTTTATCTTATATTGTTTCTGTTGTTTGGTAATCGGTTATGTTGTTATGTATTGGGTTGCGATCATGTTTTCTTATTGTGTCAAAGTCGTACCGGTACGCATGTATTTGAGTCTTTGTATTTTTATTATTATTAGTGTATTCCGCTGTGACTTTGGTTATATACTTCTATATGTTGTGTGGTTGTGGCAAGAAGGCTTTGTATCAACAAGGAATTATTTCACGTACAGGGGAGATGCTGTCTGATTTTCGGGCTCGACATACTCTCGGGGTGTGACAATTTTATTGGTATCAGAGCCCTAGGTTGTGAAGTCCACTTTCAGTTTGGACATCGAGTTTTATTTTACTCGGTTTTGGTTTTGTGAGTTCTGGAATCTGGCTATAGCGGGACATCTCCGAGCTGCAAGGTATAAGGTATGATAATTGTTATCACATATTCTTTTATTGGTTATGCACTTAGTTGATTATAATAGAAAATGACATGTTGAGTCTATTAGACATGTACCTACTTTCGAAAAGGTGAATTACCTTTGAGAGTCGATTGATACCGAGTCGGAAAGCAAGGTTAGGTAGTCACATTTTCTTATAGAGATCAAATAGTACAGTCTTAGGGATTTTGACTAATTATGCTAGTCAGATCATTATTTGTTGGGTAATGGACAAGGCATGTAGGCTATTGTTGATGCAGATAGTGGAGGATTAGTTTATGATGATGCATAGGGATTCAGATCCTTGAGTTGATTGTGCTAGGTTGTATAACATTGAAGGTACTTTTGAGTACTTAACTCGTGTTATATAGAAAAAGTAGAATTAGTTGCATACCATTATCGGGATCAAGCCGATACATGGTGGAAGATGTAGGAAATAACCTTCGGGGAATAACATATCACTTGATCACGATTTAGTGATGTTGTGAGAGAGTATTTCCCCATGACACTTTCTTTGACTTGTTGTTAGGGAATCCTTGAGCTTCATGTAGGGTGATCATTTGGTAATGGGAGTACCATGTAGAGTCGTTAGACTTGCCGAGGTTACGACCACCTAATAGCTCAAGAGTGTAAATGGATGTCTCAAACCACCACGGTTTATTGGCTTACATTTTGATCAGGATGTTTGGATCTTCTATCAGATCCTACCGGTACACATGGGATCGAGTCATGAGTTTAGAAATGACTCCGTACAAGTGTTGTAAGAGTTAAAGATCGATAAGAAGACATTGCAAGTCAGATGTTGCAATGAGAAGCCTCTGAATGTTGGACAAAATGCGAAAGATCGGAGTCATTGGTCATGAGCTACTTTCCAACCAAGGAAGACCAACCGCAGAGCATTAAGAGGTTCTCGTGCATATCAGGGAAATCAGAGGAAAGACTCCGAAGGGATTATGTGCATACAGTGGGGATCACGAAGTCACGCTAAGTCGGATTATTCATTGGATCAGTTCATCTATCGCTATTGTGAGCAACCAGTATATATGAGGAGAAGGTGCACTTCGAAGACTCAGTTGAAGACTATCAAGGTTGTTCCTAGAGGACGATGAACAATCTCGATAGCAGAGGTCATCACAGAAGATTGGGTTAGCATATCAGCAGCGATCTACTACCTCATACATAGTTGGAGTTCCTGGATACTTCCCTCCAGGGGAAGTAATTTACTCAGCAGCATTAGTAGAAGACATCTCAGAAGACTCAAATGTCCAGACATCAGTAATTGTTACCTTCCCAGGCATAGCTATACCATTTGTAGAGTTGGAGTGTGCTACGATGTTTGTAGTTATTCAGTACTTTATAGTCGGTGGTGTACTCATTACCAGTACAATAGTATTTGCCACCTTTATTGCAATCTTTGTAGTTTACATTTTAGTTTCAGCAGTTGAGTTCAGTTCCTCCATGGTAGTTCTTTTGCATCTATTGGAACTTAGCCGTCAAGAACAGAAGTTGGATGAATTTACATATTTACTCTAGAGGAGATGTAGAGGGTCAAAGGATTGACCATTTGGGGTATTACTTTAGTTTACCCTATTTGTTGATATAGTGAGAGATACTGGTAGTTTATTGTTGGTGCAGGGGCACTAGATAATCGAACCTGTGTTTTGATTATGGCAAAGACACAAAGTTAAGTTTACATCATTATCTCACGAGCTAAATCGAGTGTGCAGAAAAGTACTAAAGTTAGAGCTGAAGGCTAGCGACACCCGGAGGAAGCCGCGATTGTCGGGCAACACTCGAGTGACTTCGGAGGGAGCCGAAGGAATCGAGTGGAAGGCCGGAAGCGAAAGCGACACAGTAAGAATCGAGGTAAGCTCGTGTGAGTGAGAGATGGTAAGGTTGTGTCCTCTGTACGGGGACGACCGTAGGCGGCGATCCGACTAAGACTTCTTGTGGAAGGTCTAGGTCGAGATCGGACGGTTAGAAACCGTCATATTTATCATTTTCTGAGCTAACCTCTCACTGCAGGGAAGTGGACAGGCTGGCAGTCGACTGCTGGACATTAGGCAGTCGACTGATTCTCATCAGTCGATTGATGGGAGGCATCAGTCGATTGATGGCGACGAATCAGCCCTTGCGCTAGGTCAAAATGGATAACGTTTGACGCGGCCACTTCGCGATAAAATTTGGACAACTTCATGATCTGTTCCAAAAAAAAGGGAGACATATTCAGAGGCCAAAATCTATAAAAGGAGGGGAGGATTCCATCTCCAAATATCATCAAGTTTATTCATCAAGTGCTCCTATAACGCCAACGCTCCAACGCCGTCATAATGCCGACGCGATGACAAGTTCAAATCTCCTTCGTCAGCAGCAATAGAAATTAATTGTTTTTATTGTATTCTTTGTTTTAATCGTAACGAGGTGAGGTAGGCTTGTTGCCTCATCCTTGTACTTCCGGTTTTGTGATCGTTGTCTCCTACCTCCAACGAGGAGGAGACGTTATAATGCTTTGCCCTCCATACGCGGTCTAGGACTGATAGGGCCTTGGAGTAGTAACCGCTGGATTGTGAACCAAGTAAAATAAACATGTCTCTTTATTTTCCGTTGTGCTTACTCATTTAATTGTCTACTCGAACGAAACGAACGAAAGATTTACGATCGCTATTCACCCCCCCCCTCTAGCGACGCTTCTCGATCCAACAATTGGTATCAGAGCGGGGGCGCTAAGATTTGGTGAAACCACCGATCTAGCACGTTTTGGTTTTCTGTTCGTATTTTTCGATTCGTATTTTTTATTATTTTTTTTTTGGTCTTTTTCTTCTTGCACTACTAATCCAAGACAAAGTCTTGGTACGTTTCTTTTGGTTGTGTGCTTGCAAGTTTTCTCTCTTGGATTAGCCGACGGTAAAACGACCATAACTTTTCGTACAAGTGGACTCACATAACGATCTACCTACCAAATCGAAGCTCTCTGAGAGATCTACATTTCTTACCAGGGTTTACCCTCGTAACAAGCCATTTCCAGCCCCAAAATCCAACGTCTAATACCCTTTCGGGGACATCAAAGGTCGTAAGTTGTTAGTTTTTGTTACTTTCTTATTTTCCTCATTTAATTCTGTTTATTTCCTATTTATTTCCCGCATTACTAATCCAAGACCAAGTCTTGGAATTCCCTTTGGTTTTTATTCGTGTTTTGCAAGATACTTAATGGCTCACATTGAGGGGTATAGCACCACCCGACCTCCGTTCTTTAACGGAGATGATTTCCGTTATTGGAAAGGTCGGATGGAGTGTTTCTTGAAAACACAAGTCGAGACTTGGATAATAATCCAAACCGGCTTTGCTCTACCCACCAATGATCAAGGAGAACCCTTGGATTTCAACAAGTGGACAAATGCAACCAAGAGGCAAATCGAAGCCGATGCAAGAGCAACTCAAATATTACAATGTGGCTTGTCCAAGAAGGAGCTCAACCGCATTGGTCCATTCATTAGCGCCAAAGACCTTTGGAACAAATTGATTGATCTACACGAAGAGATACCCGATGGTAAGGTATGTAAAAGAGATTTATTTTTAAATAAACTGTACAATCTAAAGATGCAGGATCGCGAGACCGCCACCCAATTACATGCGCGGATCCAAGACATCGTCAACGGTCTTCACTCGATCGGGCAAGCCATAGAGAACCGAGACCTTATAAGGTATGCTTTAAACGCTTTCCCTAGGACTACCTTGTGGGCATCCATGGTCGATGTCTACAAGGTCTCTAAGGACCTTTCAAAGCTTAGGTTAGACGAATTATTTTCCGAGTTTGAACTTCATGAGCAAACTAACATGGTCCGGGCCGAGAGAGGTATTGCTCTACTTGCAGGACAAGGAAGCAAGACACCCACCAAGCAAGAACATGGGCTCGAACCCGAAGACGAATCAGAGTCCGAATCCGAAAAGGTGGAAGCAATAGTGAATGTAGTGCGAAAGATCGTTCGGAGGGAAAGGAGTCTACTAAAGAACCAAGAGAGGGTACAATTCAAATCAAATCAAAAGAAGGCTTTTCGTGCAACATGGGACAATGAAGAAGGCGTCGGCATAGCATGCATGGCAAGACCCGAAGAGTCCGAGTCAGAGTCCGAATCCGAATCCAATTACAACACCGACTCCGAACTCGAGGACTACTTCGAGGAGCAACTCAAAGCCGGACCAAAAGAGAAAATTAAGGTTAGCCGCTCACTAATTCATACGCTTTACAATACAATTAAAATGCTTAATAGGAAATTAACTAAGTCCGAGTCTAGGGTTGAGTCGTTACTTGAGGAGGTTGAAACCCTCAAGCAAGAGGCTACTCTAACCTCTTCAACTAGTCAAGTTCAAGAGGGAAACTCAACTCAAATTGAAAAACTTGAGGAGGAGAATTCTCTTTTGAAAGACCGAGTTCAAGAGGTGGAGGGTAGGTTGGAAAGGTTCACGTTGGGATCTAAGAAACTTAATCGACTACTTGGAACCCAAAGAGCCGTGTACAACAAAGTCGGACTCGGATTTAAGTCAAAGACTACGAATAGGTCTTATATGTCTATCGTAAATCATAGTCATCAAAGAGTCCAAGCATGGGTCCCAAAGGTTTTATTGAACACACATATAAGGACTAATAAGTATTGGATTCCTCAGGATCAAGTTCATTATTTGAATAGATCATATTGGTTCAATGGTCTAGGGGGAGATAACACTAAAATAGTATACCCGATTACTTAGCAAAATCATTGAATATTTTTCTTTAATTTTTAGAATGGATAGATAGGAAAAATAGTTAGTCAACTCTTGACAGCATAGTATCAGGACGCGGTGAGATGATAGTATGTTAGGGAAACAAAGTATCGTGTATTCAGGCTAGATAAGGTGTATCTAGCTTGGTGCACTTGACCGAGTGGAACTAGCTGAAGCTACCTTGCCGTATCCTAAACTAGTTAGACCAGGAAGTAACCCTAAGTGACTTAAGTGATATTTTCTTGAATTTGGCTTTGTCTAAGGAAGTGGTCGTTGTTCCGATCAAAGAAGGCCCCTGTGCCTCGCCACGACCTAGAAGCCAGTTTCTCGAAAAGTTACTTAACGATCTAAAGGTTAAATCCGAATCTAACCCAAGGTTGACTATCTTTAATCAATTTAAAATCATCTCACAAAACATATAAGGTGAACAAATTCTGAGACACATAGAATGGGTGAGATGTTAAGGATAATTGAAATATACTTAAAACAATCTTCAAAATACTACTTATTTTCTCAACTATTGTACTTAATGACTCTTTAGGCCAAAGTTTAGCGCCCCTACATCTCTTATACTTCATATATTTGACTAAGGGGGAAAGCAAACTAACCCTAAGGGTTATATTATAAACCTTTAGATTATTGGTGCAGAGGGATACACCTCGAACCAATCTATCTAACTATTGCTAGACGAATGTTTGGACTCATAGTTGATTTATCTTGATGCATGCATATACCATATTGTCTTTAAACCCCTATTTTATATAACAAACTTCATTTTTACATAACAAACCCCAACATTTGTTTTGATGTATGGAAAAAGGGGGAGAAGAGCGAAAGTTAAGGGAGAGTAACACAAAATTTATTTAATTTTGAACTAAAGTATCTCTTTCAAAACTCACCAAGGTTAAGGGGGAGTTTTGGTTAAGGGGGAGTTTTTGAAAATGACATTCATCATTTACTATACTTGTTTTATGCTTTAATTTCCCTTAACTTTGTGTTGGTTTGCCATAGATCAAAAAGGGGGAGATTGTTGGTGCAGGGGCACTAGATAATCGAACCTGTGTTTTGATTATGGCAAAGACACAAAGTTAAGTTTACATCATTATCTCACGAGCTAAATCGAGTGTGCAGAAAAGTACTAAAGCTAGAGCTGAAGGCTAGCGACACCCGGAGGAAGCTGCGGTGGTCAGGCAACACTCGAGTGACTTCGGAGGGAGCCGAAGGAATCGAGTGGAAGGCCGGAAGCAAAAGTGACACAGTAAGAATCGAGGTAAGCTCGTGTGAGTGAGAGATGGTAAGGTCGTGTCCTCTGTACAGGGACGACCGTAGGCGGCGATCCGACTAAGACTTCTTATGGAAGGTCTAGGTCGAGATCGGACGGTTAGAAACCATCGTATTTATCATTTTTCGAGCTAACCTCTCACTGCAAGAAAGTGGCCAGGTTGGCAGTTGACTGATTCTCATCAGTCGATTGATGGGAGGCATCAGTCGACTGATGGCGACGAATCAACCCTTGCGCTAGGTCAAAACGGATAACGTTTGACGCGACCACTTCATGATAAAATTTGGACAACTTCGTGATCTGTTCCAAAAAAAAGGGAGACATATTCAGAGGCCAAAATCTATAAAAGGAGGGGAGGATTCCATCTCCAAATATCATCAAGTTTATTCATCAAGTGCTCCTACAACGCCAACGCTCCAACGCCGTCATAATGCCGACGCGACGACAAGTTCAAATCTCCTTCGTCGGCAGCAATAACAAGTAATTATTTTTATTATATTCTTTGTTTTAATCGTAACGAGGTGAGGTAGGCTTGTTGCCTCATCCTTGTACTTCCGGTTTTGTGATCGTTGTCTCCTACCTCCAACGAGGAGGAGATGTTATAGTGCTTTGCCCTCCGTACGCGGTCTAGGACCGATAGGGCCTTGGAGTAGCAACCGCTGGGTTGTGAACCAAGTAAAATAAACGTGTCTCTTTATTTTTCAGTGTGCTTACTCGTTTAATTGTTTACTCGAACGAAACGAACGAAAGATTTACGATCGCTATTCACCCCCCCTCTAGCGACGCTTCTCGATCCAACAATTATAGGTATCTATGATTAGAACATTCTTAGATATGATTAGAAGGGTTTGTATACATCGACTTTGTGGGTTGGTGGTATCTTTACCATCAGGTGAGATGTTGACCAACAACCAAGAAGTCAAGGGATGCCCTTAGACTTTGATAGAAATACCTTTACTGTAGACATATTTTTATGGATGGTTTAATTGTTAAAATTATGGTATGATATGTCTCTCGGATGTGCATATAATCCGAGAGTATTCGGATGTAGTTTCGGATGAACTCCTAGACTTGCCAATGCATAGGCAAGTGGAGTATGCGATCGGAGTGATTTCGAAAATAGTTCCGACATTGAAAACCTCATACCGAGAGATAATTTTTATTGGTATTGGTGTTGCTAAACACTATGGGAATTGAAAGAATGTAAGTTGCGATTTTAGTGTTAGGGCAATCTCTTGCCATGATTAGGTTTTGATGTGTGTGGCAAAGGGTTTAAGTTAGTTTGTTATGTTGATTGGATATGTGCATTGAAGTCGTGTAGGACTTAGTAATTCGCACATGGAGCCGTGGCGAGTTTCACATCTCATGACTCGGTCCTTGAGTCGGTGAAGGATAGCTTTGCGGAAGCCGTGCGCTTGGAGCATCCGAGGGACCGTCGAACGAGGAGCTTGGAGTGAAGCCGGAGGAAGTAGACTTCGAGGCAAGAGACACAAAGGAGCATTGCAGAGTCGTGCGCTTGATGCTGCCGAGGGACGTGGCCACGAACGAAGAGAACTTCGAAGGCGAGGGACTCCGAGGGATGAGAGTGAGCTAATGTAACCCGGGAAGGGGTAGTAGCTCGTAGGTGAAACTTGGCCATTTGGCTAAGTGTTGTATGAGATTTCCCGACACCAGTCGACTGCCATGGAATGACAGTCGATAGCTCTGAGTCAATTGAGTTCGACTGGTGTCTGACTCATGGGCATTTGGCCCAAGCAGTCGACTACCATGGACTGGCAGTCGACTGCTGTCGACATCAGTCGACTGCCAAGGGATGGCAGTCGACTGATGGCACTGTGCACGAGCACAGAATGGAGTCGACCTCGTTGAGGACTTGACTGATCGAGCATCAGTCAACTGATGCCAGTACCATTGGATGAAATCCAACGTGGAAAGCGGTTGTTATTGGGCAACGACTATAGGACAGTCGACTGATCGAGAGCATCAGTCGACTGATCCTGTGTCAACGGGAAGAAACCCTCTTCCTCTATCAAAAGGAAGGGGATGGGGCTTTGGGAGGCTAATGCTTGAGCTCTAAACTTCTCCCAAAGTTCCATATATGATTCCCTACTCTTCTTACTTGCTTTTACTTCAATCTTATTGTAAGAAGAGTGATCTTGATTGTAAAGGTTACCTCCACCTAGCTTGGTGCAAAGGAGAGACCAATAGTGATTGACTTTGGTGGAGTGATTCACCGTGGACGAATCAGACCGTGGATTAGCGGCGTAGCCGTGAACCACGTTACATCTCGGTGTTTGTATTGTTTGTTTATCTTTTGCTTTGTCTTTATTTATATTTTCATATTCCGCTTGCGCTAACGTTTTGTAGACGAGCAAAATACGACATCCAACGAACGAGGGCTATTCACCCCCCTCTAGCCGGCCGTTTCGATCCCCAACAAGTGGTATCAAAGCGAGGTTGCTTGTCAATGGACTAACCGCCGCAACAAGCTCTTCATCAAAAGATGGCCGGCTCCAACATTCACCCACCAAAGTTCGAAGGAGAATTCGCTTGGTGGAAGAAACGAATGGAGGTATTCTTTGAAACCGACTTTGAAATTCTCTTAATAATGGAAAATGGTTTCGAGTTGCCTAGGAACGAAGATGGGGAGCCATTGGAGAAATCGAGATGGAGCAAAAGACAAAGAGAGGAGTATTTGGCAAATTCAAAGGCCAAGCACCACATATACAATGTACTCCCTCAACAAGAAGTCAACCAGATAGGAGAGTGTGCTAGCGCCAAGGAAATGTGGGAGAAATTAATAGAGATCCATGAAGGCACATCCGAGGCAAAGCTAGCAAGGAGAGATGTCCTTCGCTCCCAATTGTCCAATATCAAACTCGAAAAGGGAGAGAAGGTAAAATCCCTACACTCTAGATTTAAGGAAATTCTAACCGGTTTGACAAGTGTAGGTGAAAAGCTCTCCAACCGGGATATGGTAATGAAGGCCATAGATGCCTTTCCCCGGTCCTCAAAGTGGAGCTCCATGGTGGACTCCTTCTATATCTCGAAGAATTTAGAAGTGAGCACCTTGGAGGAGTTCTTCTCAACAATGGAACTCCACGAAACGAGGTTTGAAGGAATACAAGAAGAGCCAAAGTTTCCAACTTCAAGAGGAGTAGCCTTGATGGCCAACAAGGGGAAGAAGAAGATGGAAGTTCCCTCCTCCTCCGATGATGAAGCATCTTCCTCCTCCTCCATGGATAGCACGGAAGAAGCGTATATGGTAAGGAGGGTAAGGCGTGCATTAAAAGGTTTTAGATTTAATAAGTCTAATGATAGGAATAGAAGACCAAGGGGGAAGGTCATATTCTACAATTGCCAAGGAGAGGGGCACATAAGGGACAATTGTCCTCTACTAAACAAGAGCAAAGAAGAGAGGAAGAAGAAAGAAGAAAAGAAGAAGAAAAAGGGGAGCAAGAAGAAAGAGGAGAAGAAGGCAAAGGAAAAGGGGAAGGCCAAAGCATTTAAAGCCAAGACATGGGATGATCTTTCCTCCTCATCCTCATCTGAAGAAGAGGAACAAGTCTATTCCAACCTTGCATTGATGGCCTTCGACGACTTGGATTGCTCCTCCTCCGAAAATGAAGGATCAAGCTCAAGTGGAGAGAGCTCAAGTGAAGGGGGAGCTTCCTCATCCTCCTCATCAGAAGAAGAAGACATGGAAACTATGGTAACGAATGCCTCTCCTAAGAAAATAGTTTCCATAGTTTCTAGCTTAACTAGGGATTTATTTAGAGCTAAGAAGAAGAATAAAAGCATGCTAGATCAAATTAAGGATCTAGAAAATAAACTAGAAAAAGCATGCTTAAATGAAAATGAAAATATTTCTTCTAGCTTAAATGATGCATGCTCACATGAATATATCCCATTTAATGTTAGTGATGCATGTATGGATGAAAATATGGCTCTAAGGAAAAAGGTAGATTACTTGACAAAAGACCTAGAAAAATTCACTATAGGCTCCAACACCTTGAACATGATCATAGGGAGCCAAAGAGCTAGCTTCAACAAAAAGGGCCTAGGTTATAAAGAAAAGAAAAATGAAAAAGCCTACAAATGCCTAATTGCTAGGGGACAAAATAAGAAGAAAGTAATAGCTAGGAAATGGATTCCTAAGGAGTATCTAGTGAACCCCATAGGCAAGAACTTATTTTGGGTTCCAAAATCCATCCTTAAGGGTTAGGATAACCCTAGGGTAGTCAACCATATGCAATTGACCTATATCATATTTTGGTTGACTTAGGATGGCGGGACAACATTTTTGAAATAGTGTTAGGTGATGATAACGTGCCTATAAATAGTTAATAATGCTTAAATCATGATGATTAATGTAATTGCTATGTATGTTTGCAATCATGATTTATGATTTTGAAATTTGGCACATCATCATGAGAAAAAGGATTTAAATCATGCCTTAGGTGATATTTTCTAATTATCATCATATAATACCTAATTCATGATTATAATTTGATGAATACATGTATTTCATGATCATAATGTGTAATCCATTCATATATGTCATTATGATCATGAGGATTGTTAGGTTGATACTTAACCTTGATAGAATTGCATGAATATAATGGTTAAGTATATACAAATACCTCTAGGATACATCTCACACTCACCATAGGCTACTTTGATTGAAAACTTAGCATGAGTGAGATGTTAGGATGATACAAATGTCCACTAATGCCTATGACATTTAGATGGTCATTTAAAGTATCAAAATAACAATAATAGACCAATCATGGGGAAGGCTTATGTTTAATTCATAGACATATTGCCCAAAGATCATGGTTGGATATTTCATATATTTTCAAAACAATTTCTTAATCTAAAATCTATGTATTCATGTTTTGAAACAATTGGAACCAAAACTAGGTGTTAAACTTGATACTCACATGATCAAAAACCTAGTGGTTTTTAAACCTTTTGGATTTTTGGCAAATACGTGAAAATATAATGATTTTTCATGAAGACATATTTTTCACTGATAAAGAATCTTACAAGAAATATGTTCCCCAAATTTCATTATTTTTCGAATTTTCTGGAATTTTTAATGTATTTTTGAAATTCGGTCCAAAAATCAGAAAGTTCTGAATTTCGCGTGTCGATCGTAGTCTGAACGATCATGATGGCTAATCAGACTAGTTAAGGCCGAATTCATGTTTTAGACTAATTTTTGGTATTTTCCTTCTATTATACTTGATGCCATGAGTTTATAACTTAGTGTAAATCTTTTTGATGATCTCAAAGGGGGAGAATTGATTATGTTTAAGTAAATTACGATAGGGGGAGAAAATTTACTTTGAGAATTTGTAAAGAGAGTTTCATGGATTAAGGGGGAGTTGCATGTTGCTATATCATGTTTATGTTTACATGCTTACTTACCTTAGAAATTTTTATCAAATGTTTTTACCTAACTTAAACGGATTGCCACACATCAAAAAGGGGGAGATTGTTAGGGCAATCTCTTGCCATGATTAGGTTTTGATGTGTGTGGCAAAGGGTTTAAGTTAGTTTGTTATGTTGATTTGATATGTGCGTTGAAGTCGTGCAGGACTTAGTAATTCGCACATGGAGCCGTGGCGAGTTTCACATCTCATGACTCGGTCCTTGAGTCGGTGAAGGATAGCTTTGCGGAAGCCGTGCGCTTGGAGCATCCGAGGGACCGCCGGACGAGGAGCTTGGAGTGAAGCCGGAGGAAGTAGACTTCGAGGCAAGAGACGCGAAGGAGCATTGCAGAGCCGTGCGCCTGATGCTGCCGAGGGACGTGGCCGCGAACGAAGAGAACTTCGAAGGCGAGGGACTCCGAGGGATGAGAGTGAGCGAATGTAACCCGGGAAGGGGTAGTAGCTCGTAGGTGAAACTTGGCCATTTGGCTAAGTGTCGGATGGGATTTCCCGACACCAGTCGACTGCCATGGAATGACAGTCGACTGCTCTGAGTCGATTGGGTTCGACTGGTGTCTGACTCATGGGCATTTGGCCCAAGCAGTCGACTGCCATGGACTGGCAGTCGACTGCTGTCGACATCAGTCGACTGCCAAGGGACGGCAGTCGACTGATGGCACTGTGCACGGGCACAGAATGGAGTCGACCTCGTTGAGGACTCGACTGATCGAGCACCAGTCGACTGATGGTAATATCAGTCGACTGATGCCAGTACCGTTGGATGAAATCCAACATGGAAAGCGGCCGTTATTAGGCAACAACTACAGGACCAGTCGACTGATCGAGGGCATCAGTCGACTGATCCTGTGTCAACGGGAAGAAACCCTCTTCCTCTATAAAAAGGAAAGGGATGGGGCTTTGGGAGGCTAATGCTTGAGCTCTAAACTTCTCCCAAAGTGCCATACATGATTCCCTACTCTTCTTACTTGCTTTTACTTCAATCTTATTGTAAGAAGAGTGATCTTGATTGTAAAGGTTACCTCCACCTAGCTTGGTGCAAAGGAGAGACCAATAGTGATTGGCTTTGGCGGAGTGATTCACCGTGGACGAATCGGACCGTGGATTAGCGGCGTAGCCGTGAACCACATTACATCTCGGTGTTTGTATTGTTTGTTTATCTTTTGATTTGTCTTTATTTATATTTGCATATTCTGCTTGCGCTAACATTTTGTAGACGAGCAAAATACGACATCCAACGAACGAGGGCTATTCACCCCCCTCTAGCCGGCCGTTTCGATCCCCAACATATAGGAGGTATTGGATGGGAGATTTATTTGTCCCAGTGTTTCTTCTTGTGAAGATCTAGAACTCTTGGTTAAGAGAGAGACGAAACTTTGAGGTTAACCATCGATTATCGATGATGGAATGTGGTAGATGTTGAGAATGAACATCTTTCATTGTGGATAGATGATCTATTTGGACCAGCTAAAGGACACTTGTTTATACTCTAGAGTTGATTTATGATTGGAGTGTTAATATTGTAGTGACTTGGCATCATACATTTATCATTGTCGGTGTGATGATTGAGAGATATCATCAGCTTAGAGTAAAAAGGATGCGGGTGTGTAGAAGATGACATTTCATACTTGGTATGAATTTTATGAGTTTTTAATAATATGGTTAGACTTATGTAACTATTTAGTCATCCATGGACTTGAGGAATGGAGTATCCTAGAAGTGGTTGGATCAGTTTGTGGTTGTTGGAGTTGCGGATGGTGGTTTCCCTAGATTGATTTGGTTATTACCCTAGATGTGAATAGGAAGCTCTAGCGATACTATACTGTTGACTTGTTGGACCAGGAAGGTGATGACATTCACTTGGTCAAAAGCTTGTGAACCCAATTTTCAAGACCTAGACGGTGGTTAACTTTTGCACGAGTATTAGTTAATCCTTCTGGGGTGGATGGAAGGATATTGTATGCAAATGCATCATTACAGGGATCAGAGCGATCCTGATGCAGTTTAATGGGACGTATCCTAGGCTTACGATAGTTGAGGGGTTGTAGATGTATGGAGCAGGAGTGCTCATGGAGTTTTGGGCTAGCTGCTGGGTAACTGCATAGAGTTGCTAGAACACAGACAGATATAACAAGGGATATTGGTCATTATGGTCTCCCAGTCACTTCCAGTTCTGTGTGATAAAGTGGATTTTAGACAGTAAATTTCTCTTGTGAGAAAATAATTCTCCATCTTCGAGGAGAATAGTGGGTTACAGAGTTGCATTCGAGATTGGTGATGTATTCGGAGTGTATCCGAAAATAGCGAGTTCTGAAACATTCTTGTTGGTGGAATGACATGTAGGACATGGTTGATTTCGTAGTCTGGTGTTCAGTGTGTCAACTAGTAAAAGTAAATATACTAGTGATCAGTACCGAGATGGAAGTGGTAGCCTAGTATGATAGGCTATGTTGGGAGATTATCTAGAATTCGGAAAGGACTTGATGCGATTTGGGGTAATCGGTGGTCGATTGACCAGGTCCACTCATTTTCTACCGAGTCGTAAGATGGATTTCGTTGGATTGCTTGATGGAGTTATATTGAGGAGATTTTCAATTTTGTATGGAATATCCTTGAATATCGTTTCTGAAAGTGATTCATGATTCACTTTACGATTCTGACAAAGTCTCCAATAGGGCACATATATAGAGCTCCACCCTGGTACAGTTATTTACCTTTTAATAGGTCTGTTGAGAGTATATATGAGAGCTGGAAAATAATATTCGAGCTCAATACCCTCACCTAGCTATTTGAGAGGGGTGACTTTTCTCAAGGTACTTGAGTTGATCAGTATGACATTGTTTACCCGTACTTGAGTAGGAAATTTGGGGACCAAATTTTTATTAGTAGGGAAGAATATAAGATATCGAAAATAATAATAATAATAAAATGTCCCTGGTTAAATAGGAAATGGACTTATAGAATTTTCAAGATTTTTTAGAAATTTTTCTGGAAT
Organism: Wurfbainia villosa; assembly: GCA_025175895.1. Taxonomy (NCBI): domain Eukaryota; kingdom Viridiplantae; phylum Streptophyta; class Magnoliopsida; order Zingiberales; family Zingiberaceae; genus Wurfbainia; species Wurfbainia villosa. The sequence continues at coordinate 67,258,340 of CM046001.1, forward strand.
TAAATTGAGTCCTTACAATATTTTATGGGGAAAGATTTAATATGCTTTGATAAAGTCTGTTGAGGAGTTAAAAGGGTTTAATTAACCCAAGTTATATAAATATCAAAACCTAGGTATTGGTTTTATTAAACTTCATGTTTATTTCTCCGCAGCGTCTTATCCCGATTTCTTTCCTTTCCCAACCCCGATTTTCCCCCTCCCGATTTCTATCGCGGCTCCCCTTTCTCCTTCTCCTCTTCAAGTCGCCACCGCATTGTTGCCAGAGCGACTCGTCGGTTGTCAAGCCATCAAATGTCTGCAACCCATTTCCCATCTCAATCGCGACCTCTCCTTCTGCCGTCGCCGCCGGAGCTTGCCAAAGTCGCAGCTCGTCTTCGTCTTTAGCCACCACCGCGAGCTTCTCCAGCTGCTGTAGTCACCACACACACGATTACCATCATCTTCCCCATCTCGTCTGACATCGAGATCCCAACGTTGTTGTCTTCCTTTGCAGTCCTGGGCGCTCGGCAAATTGCTATCAACTGCCTTTGTCGTGAATGGATCTCAACCACCGCCTATTCCGTTGATTGTCGATCGATTGCTACCTACGCATCTGATTTCCCTTCCTTCTCTGTGACAACTCACGATCTGAGCCCCATCAACGCCGCCTGGACTCGAGTCAGTTGCATTGATTGGCAGCTGCGTTTGGCACGGGATTGTATGCCACTGATACAACTTCAATTTCTAGTATTACGCAATCTCTTCCTCTCTTGTTGCAATTTCTATTGATGTCAATCGGATATGTATTACTGACAACCAACCATCTTACATTTTGGGATTTCTGAGTTTGTTGATAAGGATTGATTGGTCCAAATTAGATATTTTATTCTTGTTGGTGGGTTGGGAGCTCGAGAGTTCAGATTGGTGGATTGGTGATTTGTGTTTGATTATGGAAACCGATTAGTTGGGTGATGATTCGACGAAGGAGGCAATGAGTTTGATCATAGATCTGTCGCCGGGATTGGAGTTTTGGGGGGGGGGGATAGGATTTGGATAGGTGGTGCAAGGGGAGTTTTGGTTGGGTGTATTTACAGTGAGATATTGAGTTAGTGTGTTGAATTGGATTGGTTGGTATATAGTTTATAGATTAATGAGTTGATTTATAGTTAAATTGATATTGATGGGATTAGAGTGATCTTGGTGGAGTCGTAGCTATGAATTAGTGTGGTTGCTAATTAGATCAAGTATGTGACCACGGTGATATAGTAGACATTATGCATGCTGGGTGAATGAAACTTTAGGTAATAGTTGTTTTGTGGATCAGGATGCAAAATCGATGTATGATTCGCTTTGATAAGTCAATGCACAATAGAACTTAGCTATATTCGATGTTGTGTGCGGTACTTTGATATATGTTGTATTATTTGGTTGCAGGATGTTGATTCGGGATAGAGATCCGGATGTGAAAACAATCAGTACGTTCTATATAACAGGTGGGTAATATTCTACCCTGGTCAGGTAGTTGATTATTCTTAGTGCATGAGTTTCTATATAGTTGATATTGTACCTTGACTCCACTCATGTTATTCTGTGCTTGATACTTAAATCTTTGCACTTTGAGATATACTGTTGTTGCTGTCATATTTCGTTCATCGTTTATATAACTTACCGATGCTATGGTATGTAGATCTTTCGATCCTTAACCATGGGGGTGTAGCTGAGTATAGATGTCGATTTGACTCGTGTCATCAGAAATAACCATCCAGGGGTGGATGATGTCCTTAATGTACAGTTTGTGGTTGTATCACCTTACCTTTCGTTATATAACTATTACGGATCATATGTTTGTACATGGTAGTGTGGGTTGTCGACGGTGTGTCGCTACGGACTAGAAGTCCTAGCATGGTCGATGGTTAGTTATATATGACTCTCTGTTGGGTAGAGAGTGTATTGTGGATGTATGTGTGGTTGTGCATTCATGTCATTTACATGCATGCTAGCAACTTGGTCTCCCTTGTGGTTGAGAGGGTCGTCAGTCATTCTGCCTCCACGGTTACTTGTGGTAGTAGTAACTAGTGAGAGGGCAGTTCATTTGTTGTGCCACACTCGACCACTCTTGATAGTGGTAGTTGGAGTTGCATGCAGCTGCCCTGGGTATGTGGCACTCGACTGCTCATGGGTAGTGTCAATCGAAGTGGCCAACAGCAGAGACTCCCGTTGTGTAGCTTATAGCTCTTTTAGCTTATCGCTATTTATTCAGACTGTCCACTCGGCCACTCGAGAGCAGTGGTTGTTGTTGAGTTGGGACAGTTGTCATATCGTGCCACCTAAGCCACATTGGGGTTGTGGTAGCGAGTGGGGCGCGCAGGCATGACCATGCATTTGCATTGCAATGTGTGAGGTCATATATATATATATGTGTGTGTGTGTGTGTGTGAGTGTGAGCAGTATATATAGATATGGTCTATATATATATATATGCTTGTTGTATTGTTGCATTTGTTTGAGCTATTCTTGCTGCATATGTTTGTTCAGCATTTTGCATATTATTTGCATATTCAAAGTGTTGTACGCATTTGATCAGCTTCATGTTGTGGTATAAGATAGACTAGGTTCATTTATGTACTTGTTTATATGTTGTTCATTTAGTAGTGTGTTGATTACAGATATAGTATTATTCTTTTATGTTGTATGTCTTATATGTAGGAACTTTCGTGACCGCTAGAGGGGGGTGAATAACGATTCATCGTAGATGGAAGTCGTTTCGTGCTTGCTACAAATTGATTAGTGTGTAGCAAAAATAAAGCATTAACAAATACATATAAGCACAATAGACAACACAAAATAACGTGGTTCGAAACTGAATGGTTCCTACTCCATGGATTGAGCTCGTAAGAGCCCTAGTGATGCAACACACACCACTATAACAATAATACTCCTTCTCGGAACAATCCGGAGGTGGAGAAACCTCGTACAAAGATTACACTAAGTGATACAAGAGATACAAGCAATTATGAATATGAAATACACTACAAGTAAAGGAAAAATACTTTACAAATGCTCTTTTGATTGCTTGATCTTTGGTTGCTTGAATTGCACTTGGAGACCTTGATTTGTAGTAATAAATCACCCCAAACACGTCCAAGAACCGGTGCCAAATCCTCCCTCCACGAGCTCCCTTTAAAGCTACTCCTTGGGCTGGTCGACTGATCGGGACCATCAGTCGACTGCCCCTGTAGCCGTTGTGAGACAACGACATATACCATGTTGGATAAGTTCTAATAGACAGACCATCAGTCAACTGATGGCTCAATCAGTTGAGTGCTCACGCTGATCACTCGACTGAAGAGCATTCTGTGCTCGATATTACGACGAGCAGTCGACTGATCTCTATATCAGTCGACTGCTAAGGCCATCATTCAACTGCCCAATGCTGGCAGTCGACTGCTAGGCCATCTTCCTGCAGTCAAACCCTAGTTGACTCACATCAATCGACTGACCATAGTCCCAGTCGATTGATACACCTCAAACATGAGTTTTTAACCCAAGTACGGTGCCCCCATATTGCTAGACCACCCTTAGCCTAGACCTAAGCCTTTTAGCCACCTGATGGCATTGATAGGAGGCTCGTTGGCTCCCATGTCCCCGGATTAAAATTTTCACTAATGAAAACTAATCCGGATGGGATGAGTTTCCTAAGCTCAACCAATTCATCGTCGTGCTAACGACTTGAGTGATCGCTTGAACAAACTAGTTTTTCAAGCAACCAAACTCTTCTAGTCGGTTAGCCGCGGAAGAGACGACGGACGGATCGCCGGTTTTTGTGTTTATCTTCGGGGTCCATGATTATACTAATACATATGGATGTAGACATGTATAATCAACATAGACAAACATATTAACAAGAACATGCAAAGATCAATAATAAAACTTGTAAAACTTTTATACCTCTCGATCTTCTATCATATGTTCCAACCTCCTTGTAGACTTCGTGTGGGCGAAGATCCTCCACAAGTTGAAGCTTCCTAGATCTTCTTCAATCAAAAGAAAGAAGAACTCTCCTTCCCTTCTTGCTTGAGCCAACCACCAAGCCACAAAGGATTGATGCCGCCGGCCCCAAGAAAAGAGAGAACAAGATGGCCAACCAAGGAACCGAACAAGGGAACAATCCCTAGCTCCTTTGTGCCGCCGACCAAGAGGAAAAGAAGAGGAGAAGAGGAATAGGTTGATCGCCGACCAAGGTAGAGAGGAAAAAGATAGGTGCCGGCAACCCCAAGGAAGAAGAAGAGAACCTCTCCTATGGTTGCCGCCCACTCCACCTTCCAAACCCTAGCCGCCTAACCAAGGAACCAAACCCTAATCTCCTTAGGGTTTCTTGCCGCCCAAGCTAAAGAGAGCAAACCCTAGAATTCCTTCTCCAAAACCAACCAACTCCTTCTTGCCGCCAACCTTAAGCCCCTTTTTATAGAGTTAGGCTTAAGCCTTGTTTTAATCTCCACCGTTGGTTCTAGGGATTTAATCTCAACCGTCGGATCTAGAGATTTAATCTCCACCGTCGGTTCTAGGGATTTAATCTCAACCGTCGGATCTAGAGATTTAATCTCAACCATCGGATCTAGAGATTTAATCTCCACCGTCGGTTATAAGGATTTAATCTCAACCGTCAGATCTAGAGATTTAATCTCCACCATCGGTTCTAGAGTTTTGTTTTCCATCATTGGATCTAGGCTTCATGAGGTTTATATTAGGCTACGATAGGGACCATGAGGAGGAGTTGGATCTTGGCCACCTAATAACTGCCATTTTGTTGTATTATTTTGGTCCTTAATAACATCGTTTTAATCCTCTCGTATGTTTAATTGTTGATTATTTGTATGTTTTACGAGTTGGATATATTTTTGGGTCTTATTGTAAATGCTCCTAAAGTTTGGACTTATATGCAAATTTTATCTTTGTTTGTAGGAGATCGAGATGAGTCACTGGACTAGACTCAAGTTGGATCAAATATGGCTTCATCTGGGTCATAATGGACATTTCAAGATGATTTAATCTGAGCCCTTCATCTAGATCAGAAGACAAATGAAATTAAGGGTTCAGATCTGAGCATTATGAACCATCCGAGGAAAGTGATTGATTCTGAGTCATCCATCTGGATCTGGAGCGATCCGGCCCGTACATTAAGATCTACATGTCTTGGCCGTTCATCTGGACCGTTGGATCATGATTATACCTTCAGACGGATCAGATCCGTCCATTTCAAATCAGACTGATTTCAGCCGTTGGATGGAGCAGCTTAATTAAGCAAATAATGGATCGATCAAACCCTAGCTTAATTGGGTGGCTGTGATCAAGAGAGCATTGGATCGGATGGCTCACAAAATCCCTTTAATCAACCTAGCTAATCGGCAGAAACGAAAAAAAAACCCAAAACAGTAGCCGCAGCTTCTTCCCAAATCGCGCGAGCAGCTTCTTCTTCCCCAAATCGTGCGACGCCGCCGGCGGGTTTTCTTCTCCACGCCACCGCCCGAAGCACCGCCGACCATTCCCTTCCTCCACCAAGGCCGGCGGTGGCAGTTCTTCCTCCCTCATCTTCTCCACGCAGCGCAGTTTCTTCCTCCTCTCCAACGCACGGCGGCGGCAGTTCTTCCACAAAGAAGACTCGATGTATTCCGCAATCCATGGTCTTCCCGATTCCATTTCATCGGGCATCCTCTCCTTCCTTCGGCGGATGATGAATGCATTTGGGCGGCGGTAGTCCGTTGATTGAGCTGTGGGATGTCGTCTATCATCACCGGCGATCTTTAGAGCCCTCACCGACGGAACTGAGCTACCATAGTGGGACGTGGTCACGTGAAGCTAGGGGTGACTTGCTACTGTCGGGATCCCATAGAATCTTTTCCCAGCTCCGGCGGCAGCACTTCTTCCAATCTAGGGCAGTCTTCAACAGCAGCTTGGTGACGACAATTATCAGTTTCCAGATCCGATTCCATCCACATTGACTTCTCGTGGTCACGGCAGTCCCGCATCCATCATCGGAGCTGTGAACTACCATATCGATCCAACTCTCGTCGGAATCCGACGAGAGATTCGTATCCTGAGACCCTTGGAGTGTTCGGTTTTGTCGTAGGTCACCGGAGAGGGTGGTACCTTTCCGGTGTTTGTGGATGACTGTGTTTAATTTTTATTTCAGTGATTCAGTATTGTGTTTGTTACTGTTTTACTATGTTACTTTGTGTGGCTTCAGTTTGTGATTTTATTCTATGGTTCAGTTTGTGTTTTCATTTGTGTTGTCACTGGTGTTATTACATTGTGTTTGCATTAGTGTTTTCAATTGTGTTTTCGCTAGTGTTTTTAATATGTGGTTTCACCAGTGACCTCGAATTGTATTTTTACTAGTGTTTGTAATCTGTGTTTTCACTATTATTTTACTTTGTGTTTCAATCTGCGATTTACCTTGTATTTTATTCTGTATTCTAACTTGTGTTTTAACTCGAGTCGTAGTTAGAGTTTTATTTGTGTTATGCTTTAGTTGTTAGGTTAGTTTTATTTACATTCGACCAATGTACCATATAGTGACAATGCGGTGCTTGGTTGAATTGCTTTCATTTATTGCATTTCGTTTACTGTAATTTTTAGTGACTGTTTGACTATTGTGCCGTATAGTGACAGTGCGGTGCATGGTTGAATTGTTCACATTTGTTTGATCATTATACCGTATAGTGACAGTGCGGTGCTTGGTCGCTTTCTTTTCTGTCTATTAGTTTAGTTTTTCAGTGACTATTTGATCACTGTACCGTATAGTGACAGTGCGGTGCTTGGTTGAATTGTTCACCTTTATTTCGTGATCATTGTACCGTATAGTGACAGTGCGGTGCGTGATTACTTACTTTTGCGCATTAGGGTAGTTATTACTTATTGTCTGGTAGTCAGATTTGCTTCCTGCAGCTTTAATTTCCATGTTGGTTTGTTTACCAGAATTGTTTGACCATTGCATCGTAGAGTGATAGTGCGGTGTAAGGTTGGATCGTTCTTGCATTAGGATCACTTCCCGAGAATTAATAAGTGGTAGTTAGGCTTTTGATTTTGCATTTTAATTATTTTGATAATTATAAAACCCCCCAGTGTTTACTTCTATTTAAAAACAAACGTTCAGCCATTAGGTTCGTTGGGAGATGACCCGAGTCAGTCCTATACTGCATTAGTGTAGTTAGGGGGTTCGGTAAATAATTTGGGAACGGTATTGCGACATAATTCACCGCTTATCAAATTTTGGCACCGTTGCCGGGGAACTCTAATGGGTTCGTTTGTCTTTAAACTATAGTTTATTTGTTTGTTTTCTTTTTCTTTTGTTATTATTGTTGGTGCAATCGGCCCAGGTCACGATTGACCAGACTCGAGTTTGACTCGAGTGATGTTTTGATGTTTGACAAAGGGATTTGACAAAGTGGTTTGGCATTGATGTTTGACATTAATGTCGGTTAATATGTTGGGGAGATTGTTGGAGCAATCGACCCGGGTCATGTTTGATCGGACTCGAGTTTGACTCGAGGAAGACCTTGATGGTTGACTGGGGTTGACCATGTGATTATGGGAAAGTCCATGCATGGGTCTTGGCAAGGTAAAGTCCAAGCATGGGTCTTGGCAAGGTAAAGTCCAAGTCATGGGTACTTGGCATGGAAAGTCCAAGTGGGACACTTGGCATTTGGTAAAGTCCAAGTCTTGAGTACTTGGCATGAAAAGTCCAAGTGGGACACTTGGCGCATGGAAAGTCCAAGTCATGGGTACTTGGCATTTGGGAAAGTCCAAGTCTTGAGTACTTGGCATGAGAAGTCCAAGCATGGGTCTTGGCAAATGAGAAGTCCAAGCATGGGTCTTGGCAAATGGAAAGTCCAAGCATGGGTCTTGGCATGGAAAGTCCAACATGGGTTGGCAAGGGAAAGTCCAAGCTTGAGTCTTGGCATTTGGAAGTCCAAGGGGATTGATTTTGGCAGCGTAAAGTCCAAGCGGAGTCTTGGCGGCGTAAGTCCAATGTGCCTTGGCGGTGTAGACACCGTTAGCATGACATAGCCGAAGGAAGCACCTGGAGGCTAGCGCGATGGATGAACAAGTCATGGATGACTTAGAGGGATCCGAGATTCGTGAGGCTGATGGAGGTGGCTAGAAGGCTTAGGTCTAGGCTAAGGGTGGTCTAGCAAGTATGGGGGCACCATACTTGGGTTAAAACCTCATCTTTGAGGTTGGCAGTCGACTGGCATTATGGCCAGTTCGACTACCGTGAGTCGACTTGAGTTCGAATGCCACACAGAGCTGGAACTGCCGCGCAATGATCGCTCATTGGAGTAGTCGAATTGATGTCTCACGGCAATGATCGCCAAGGGTCGGCCTTAGCCGATCGCTATGTTCTCACGTGATCGGTCGAGCATGTAACGCGTGAGCGATTCGACGCTGCCGACGATACGGGCGCTAAGCGCCGATCGCCAAGAGATCCGTTGGAGTTTTTCCGGCGTGGATCGAGCCGCTGTCTCACGACAATAAAGGGCATCACCGACCGGGTGACTTATGGTAGTCGACCGATGGGCGGAAATCCAGTCACACGCATGATAAAGGAGCTCGACGGGAGGGTTTTTGCAACCGATTTTCTTGGACGTTTTGAAGCGATTTGCTGCTGCAAATCAGGGCTTTCAAGTGCTAGTCCAAGGCAACAACAAGCAAGCTTCTAAAGAGTTTTTGTAAAGTGTTCTTTACTTCTCTTGTTGTATTTCTTCTTATATTTGCTTGTTGTATTTAGATTATTGTTGTAATCTTATTGTAAGAGGTTTCTCCACCTCCGACTTGTGTCGAGAAGGAGTATTTATCATAGTGGTGTGTGATTTGCATCGCTAGGGTTCGTACGAACCCAATCCGTGGAGTAGGAACTGTTTCGGTTCTGAACCACGTTATATCCTTGTGTTCGTCATTGTATCTTTTCGTTATTGCTTTTATTATTTCTATTCCGCTGCGCATAATGAGTTTTGTAGAGACGATCGCGAACGATTTCCATCTACGTACGAATTCAATGCTATTCACCCCCCCTCTAGCGGCCTCAAATCTCCAACAATTATTGTATTTCTTATCATTTATATTCGTTTCTCAGTGTATTTGTTTGTGTGGATGACTAGGTCTTCAGGTGATCATCTACTTGAATTTTGCAGCAGTTTTTCTCTTCCCTCAAAGGCCCAGCCTAGGAAGGGGGTTGTTGAAGAAAAGGCTAGGGAAGCAGATTCCCAAGTATGCCGAGGTTTTTTTTCACGAGAAGTTGTACTCTTTCTATGGAGGTAGGAGATACTGTAGTTCGGTTCAGTATTTTGGACGCTATGAGGTACCTAATGGAGGATCATTCTATTCTTAGCGTGGTTATAGCTGATGAGTTGGATTGCATGAATTTTATTTCTTAGTCTATTTTTCATTTGGATATCTCTGCACCTTCTATATTTTGTTATGATTTTATTGATTCTGTTGATTCTGATGTTGATAATGATTTGTTGTTAGGACCTATCTGTGGGCCCTCTTTTTATGTAGACAGGGATATGGATTGTGTAGGGACTAGCGCTCTTCAGGCGATGCCCCAAGGATCACTTCCATCAGATGTTTGTGAGAAATGTCAATTCATGGTCGAGCATGGGATAATCTTAGGTTATATTATCATCTCTGTGTATGGTATTGAAGTAGATCCTGCTAAAATTCATGCTATATATTCTTTATCTCACCCCGCTTCTGTGCAGGAAGTTTGTGCTTTTCTAGGTCATGCAAGTTTCTACAGACATTTTATCAGAGACTTCAGTCAGATTGCCCTACCCTTGACCAAATTATTGCAGAAGGAGGTGGTATTTCAGTTTGACAGGATTGCGATAGAGATCGAGCCCACTCCTATAGCAGATTCTTTTCCAGATGAGCAGTTTTTTCACCTGTAGGGTAAGACACCATGGTATGCAGATCTTGCTATTTATTTAGTTGTCGTGTTGTACCTTCACATTTTACTCATGCACAAGTCTAGAAATTGAAAAGTGATGCTAAGTATTATGTATGGGATGATCTTTATCATTGAAATTTTGTAGTGATCAGATTATTAGATGATGTGGACTTGATTATGAGTTTCATTCCATACGTACTTACTTTTTGTTATTCTTTGGCTTGTGGGGGGTATTTTGGACCCCAAAGAACTGCTAGGAAAGTTTTAGAGTCTGATTTATATTGGCCCACCTTATTTCATGATGCCTCTGAATTCTACAAGTCTTGTGAGCGATATCAACGAACAGGGAACATAGGATGTAGAAATGAAATGCCTCAACAACTTTTGTTATTCTGTGAGATTTTCGATGTTTGGGGTATTGATTTTATGGGTTCATTTCCTGTATCTTTTGTATTTTCATATATTCTGTTGGCATATGATTATGTTTCCAAATGGGTGGAGGTCATCCCCACCACGATTGATGATTCTCTAGTTGTTGTGGATTTTGTTAGGTCTCACATATTTTACAGATTTGGAGTTCCCAGGGCGATCATTAGTGATCAAGGGTCTCACCTTTGCAACAGATTCATGAAGTGTTGAGCAAAGAGATCAAGTCTATACTAGAGAATACGGTGGGGCCAGACATGATGATGCTTCTTCTCCAACATGAAAGGGGAGTGTGTTCTTTTATTTACTGCATTTATTTTCTTCCTTTCATGTTCGGAATAATTTATGTGGTTGATTGCTTGTTTGCCTGTTTATCTAGGTTTGTTTGTCTGTTGTTGAGTCAAATAATATTCCCTATGCATGCCTTATTATCATTTCAGAGGTGGTAAAAATTAGTTAAGTTTGATCATCAAATTATGGATTTTTGTGTATGATAGGAGACTTCACTTGCATACAGTCACTTGTTATGATGGTGAACTTTTTATTGATAGACTAAGCTTGATGTTTATTCACCTAGTGAGGTTACAAGCCATTCTTATCATCTACCCACTTTTGTGTGATAACACATGTGATTCTTGTTACTCTAGAACTTGCTTTGAGTCTTTTCAAAACTACAATAACATTTACTTGCATGAATATGATGAAGGATTTCATTCTTGACTCTTTTTCTGACTTGGTTTGCTTGTCTAATCCACGTGATACTTATTTATTCCATGTCTTGTCATATCTCTTCATTTGCTATTCATTGTCTTTGTATCTTTGTGGATTATCTTTTTCATATCTATTGCTTTCCATGTTGGAGGAATAGTTTGATGGGTTGTATTGTCCGAGACGGACAAAATTTTAAGTGTGGGGGAGGAGTTATATTATTTTTGTTGGAAATATGATATGGAAAATATAGTTTTCAAAGGTCATTGGTTCTGAGATATATTTGTCTGTGATTAGTACTTGAGTTTCTGCACCAAAAAAAAAAAAGGAAAAGAAAAAAAAATGGCGCCATTGATGTTTCTTTTGTAAAAATAAAAAAAATAAAAAAAAATTGTGCAATTGTAATGCAGGCAAATGAGATTGTAATATGTTGGATAGAGTCATTTGATCCTGAATCTAATTCTAAAGTTTCCAATTATCCTAGCCTCTTCCCATATTGCTAGTTACTGAGCATTTCACAGAGCAACTTATCAGGTTTATTTCTCCAATTCTTCTCTTGTTCCCTATTCATTTGTACCTTTGTCTTGTACTACTCTTTGCATACTTTATCTACAGTCTACTTTTGATCTTGTTTCGATTCTTGATAAATCCTTTTGATTCATGTATGAGATGTATTGATAGCAGTAGAGAAGTAGATGATAAGCAAGCATATGGTAGTACAAAATTGCATGTTGTTTTGAGGGCGCCCCACTCCTACATTATTATGTGAGCATCAGTGCATTTATCCATTTTGGGAGGTTTTGTATCAGGCTTAGTCTATTTGATTTGACTGTAATTCATCATACATGTTGATTGTTGTAGGAGTTGGATCTTTTGACTACCTAGGATCCGGATCAATTTGGTGATCCTAAGTAACTTATTTTTTCTCTCTCTGAATTATTGATCTAGGTATTGTTTGGGGAATGAGTGATAGAGTTAGTGTGTCTTTAGTTTTATTATTGCTCGGGACGCGCAAGAATAAGTGTGGGGGAGTTGATAACTGCCATTTTGTTGTATTATTTTGGTCCTTAATAACATCGTTTTAATCCTCTCGTATGTTTAATTGTTGATTATTTGTATGTTTTACGAGTTGGATATATTTTTGGGTCTTATTGTAAATGCTCCTAAAGTTTGGACTTATATGCAAATTTTATCTTTGTTTGTAGGAGATCGAGATGAGTCACTGGACTAGACTCAAGTTGGATCAAATATGGCTTCATCTGGGTCATAATGGACATTTCAAGATGATTTAATCTGAGCCCTTCATCTAGATCAGAAGACAAATGAAATTAAGGGTTCAGATCTGAGCATTATGAACCGTCCGAGGAAAGTGATTGATTCTGAGTCATCCATCTGGATATGGAGTGATCCGGCCCGTACATTAAGATCTACATGTCTTGGTCGTTCATCCGGACCGTTGGATCGTGATTATACCTTCAGACGGATCAGATCCGTCCATTTCAAATCGGTGATTTGTAGTTGGATGGAAGCGACAATTAAGCAAATAATGGATCGATCAAACCCTAGCTTAATTGGGTGGCTGTGATCAAGAGAGCATTGGATCGGACGGCTCACAAAATCCCTTTAATCAACCTAGCTAATCGGCAGAAACGAAAAAAAAACCCAAAACAGTAGCCGCAACTTCTTCCCAAATCGCGCGAGCAGCTTCTTCTTCCCCAAATCGCGCGACGCCGCCGGCGGGTTTTCTTCTCCACGCCACCGCTCAAGCCGCCATTCTCCTTCCTCCACCAAAGGCGGCGTGGCGCTTCTTCCTCCTCATCTTCTCCACGCAGGATTTCTTCCTCCTCTCCAACGCCTTGCGCGTAGTTCTTCCACAAAGAAGACTCGCGATGTATTCCGACAATCCATGGTCTTCCCGATTCCATTTCATCGCGTCCTCTCCTTCCTTCGGTCGGCGGATCTGGCCTACATTTGGGCGGTAGTCCGTTGATCGAGCTGTGGGATGTCATCTATCTTCACCGGTGATCTTTAGAGCCCTCACCGACGGAACTGAGCTACCCTAGTGGGACGTGGTCGCGCGAAGCTAGGGGTGACTTGCTACTGTCGGGATCCCGCAGAATCTTTTCCCAGCTCTGGCGGCAGCACTTCTTCCAATCTAGGGCAGTCTTCAACAGCAACTTGGTGACGACGATTATCAGTTTCCAGATCCGATTCCATCCACATTGACTGCTCGTGGTCATGGCAGTCCCGCATCCATCATCGGAGCTGTGAACTACCGCATCGATCCAACTCTCGTCGGAATCCGACGAGAGATCCGTATCCTGAGACCCTTGGAGTGTTCGGTTTTGTCGTAGGTCACCGGAGAGGGTGGTACCTTTCCGGTGTTTGTGGATGACTGTGTTTAATTTTTATTTCAGTGATTCAGTATTGTGTTTGTTACTGTTTTACTATGTTACTTTGTGTGGCTTCAGTTTGTGATTTTATTCTATGGTTCAGTTTGTGTTTTCATTTGTGTTGTCACTGGTGTTATTACATTGTGTTTGCATTAGTGTTTTCAATTGTGTTTTCGCTAGTGTTTTTAATATGTGGTTTCACCAGTGACCTCGAATTGTATTTTTACTAGTGTTTGTAATCTGTGTTTTCACTAGTATTTTACTTTGTGTTTCAATCTGCGGTTTACCTTGTATTTTATTCTGTATTCTAACTTGTGTTTTAACTCGAGTCGTAGTTAGAGTTTTATTTGTGTTATGCTTTAGTTGTTAGGTTAGTTTCATTTACATTCGACCAATGTACCGTATAGTGACAGTGCGGTGCTTGATTGAATTGCTTTTGTTTACTGCAATTTTTAGTGACTGTTTGACTACTGTGCCGTATAGTGACAGTGCGGTGCATGGTTGAATTGTTCACATTTGTTTGATCATTGTACCGTATAGTGACAGTGCGGTGCTTGGTCGCTTTCTTTTCTGTCTATTAGTTTAGTTTTTCAGTGACTGTTTGATCACTGTACCGTATAGTGACAGTGCGGTGCTTGGTTGAATTGTTCACCTTTATTTCGTGATCATTGTACCGTATAGTGACAGTGCGGTGCGTGATTACTTACTTTTGCGCATTGGGTAGTTGTTACTTATTGTCTGGTAGTCAGATTTGCTTCCTGCAGCTTTAATTTCCATGTTGGTTTGTTTACCAGAATTGTTTGACCATTGCATCATAGAGTGACAGTGCGGTGTAAGGTTGGATCGTTCTTGCATTAGGATCACTTCCGGGGAATTAATAAGTGGTAGTTAGGCTTTTGATTTTGCATTTTAATTGTTTTGATAATTATAAAACCCCCCAGTGTTTACTTCTGTTTAAAAACAAACGTTCAGCCATTAGGTTCGTTGGGAGATGACCCGAGTCAGTCCTATACTGCATTAGTGTAGTTAGGGGGTTCGGTAAATAATTTGGGAACGATATTGCGACATAATTCACCGCTTATCACCACCCGATGGATCGGAACCACACAAACTTGATCCATCAATGATGTTCCATTCCACTAGAGGATCATCATTGAATTACCTCACCAACCCCCATAAATTAATATAGGCTTCATACATTATTTGTACATCTCTCTCCCCGTGTTTAAGATATCGAATGTCTGTCAATTAATTGATTTACTGACCATCAATCAATTAACATCTAACTCCTCGAGTAGTACCACTCAACCTTATCATCATGTTTACTAAGTCAACTTGCAGGGTTTACATGATGAACCTTATGAGCTCCTCAAGGGGACATCATCAACCTAATATATAGGACACGGTTTCCTCCTATAATCAACGGCACACCATGTAAATAATATCATTTCCCAACTTACCGGGCATATTGATTTAATCCATTTAAATCTCACCCTTTGGTAAATCAAATAAATAAATACTAAGTACATGTGCCCGTTATTATATCGGGATTAAGAGCATGTACAACATAATATCCGAGGTCCGATTCAATTATGTAGTCAGCAATAAATTGAATCACCTCTATGTCGGTCCTACTCAATACACCTAAGTGTACTAGTGTAACTCTATGTTAAAGACAAAACAATACCAAGCTACACTACAACCATGCCAATGGTTTGTCCAAAACCATCTTGGTTGTGAGCCTCTACTTATATTCTACAAGGGACTGATAACATGATCTTCTGTGCCACACCAAGCACCATGTTATCTACAATGTAAAGTATTAGACAATATGCACATATATAATAAATATAAAGTGCAAACAATGATCATGTGATTCTTATTTCAAAATAAAAATGTTCATACAAAAGAGCTAGGCTTTCAGTATACATTCCAACAATATCCCACTTATACTAAAAGACTATGCTGTCATCACACTGCCATACATCTGATCCCCATGTCCTCCACATGCCTATCAAACGCTTTCGCTGGAAGGGCCTTAGTGAATGGATCCGCCAGGTTATCCTCTAATGCAATCTTGGCGACAGCTACTTCTCCTCGCTTTATGATTTCTCATATCAGGTGGTACTTGCGCTCTATGTGTTTACTCGCCTTATGGGCTCGTGGTTCCTTCGAGTTTGCAGTTATCCTAAATTGTGATAGTTACGAGCAAACCAGAATCACATCCAAGTCCATCAAGAAGTTCTGAGCCATACTGACTTCCTTGGTGCCTCGGAGGTCGCCACATACTCACTTCCATGGTAGAGTCCGTCCGCGCATTTAACTATGGCTCCACCTCCAAAAGTAAACACAAACCCCGAGGTAGACTTACTGTTGTCCCTATCTGATTGGAAATCAGAATCCGTGTAACCCACAGAGACTAATTGATCTGCCTGGTAAACCAACATATAATCCCTAGTCTTTCTCAGGTACTTCAATATATGCTTTACCACAGTCCAATGTCCCTGTCCAGGATTACTCTGATATCTGCTAACCATGCCCACGGTAAAGCAGATATCTGGTCTCGTACATAGCATAGCATACATGAGGCTTCCTACTGCCGAAGCATAAGGAACCACCTTCATCTCCTCTATCTCCTTTGATGTTTTGGGACACATCTCTTTAGATAAAGGTACTCCATGCCTAAAAGGTAGAAAACCTTTCTTGGAGTTCTACATGCTAAAACGATCAAGGATAGTGTCAATGTATGAAGCTTGAGATAAGCACAACATCCTTTTCTTGCGATCCCTTATTACCTTGATCCCAAGGATGTGTCCCACTTCTCCCAAGTCCTTCATATCAAACTGTTTGGACAACCATACCCCTACGTCTGATAACACTCTGATATTGTTGCCAACTAACAAAATGTCATCTACGTATAATACAAGAAATACCACTACATTTCCATCACATCTCTTGTATACACAAGGCTCATCCGGACTTTGAATAAATCCATATGACTGGATTACCTCATCAAAGCGGATGTTCCAAGATCTAGAAGCTTGCTTCAATCCATAAATGGACCGATTAAGCTTGCACACAAGATGATCTTTGCCCTTTGCAATGAATCCCTCTGGTTGCTTCATATAGATGTTTTCCTCAAGACTTCCGTTAAGGAAAGCTGTCTTGACATCCATCTGCCAAATCTCATAATCCTCATGAGCAGCAATAGATAAGAGAATCCGGATAGACTTAAGCATAGCTACCGGTGAAAAGGTCTCCTCATAATCGATACCCTCTTTCTGAGTATACCCTTTCGCAACAAGCCTAGCTTTGAAGGTCTCAACCTTCCCGTCTACTCCTCTCTTTCTCTTGTAGATCCACTTGCATCCAATGGCTTTCACACCATCGGGTGGTTCTACTAGGTCCTAGACATGATTAGAATCTATAGATTCTATCTCTGAATTCATCGCTCTTTGCCAAGATACCGCATCTCTATCTTGGAGGGCCTCGTCATATGTCCAGGGATCAGGTTCATGTTTACCAGGGACTAAGTCCGAAGACTCTCCCAAGAACATGAATCTCTCGGGTTGTCTAACAACCCTCCCACTACGACGAGGTGCCTCCTGTGTATGCTCTATGACACGTGGTGCAGTGACTTGTGGTATTTCCACTTGTACCGATGGTACTGAAGTCGGGACTTCCCCTATCAACTCCTCAAGAACAATCCTACTCGTGGGCTTGTGGTTCATCACATAGTCCTCCTCTAGAAATCTGGCATTCGTACTCACGATCACCTTTTGATCTCTAGGACTATAGAATAAACCACCCTTCGTTCCCTTAGGGTAGCCAACAAACAAGCGTACTTCTGTACGAGATTCCAACTTACCAGCATCTCCCTTCAGCACATGTGCTGGATTACCCCAAATCCGAATATGTCTTAGACTAGGCTTTCGCCCAGTCCACAATTCTGTGGGAGTAGAGGGTACTGACTTAGATGGAACTAAGTTCAGAATGTGTGCTGCCATTTCCAGAGCAAACCCCCAGAACGAATCAGGTAACTCAGAATAACTCATCATCGATCTGACCATCTCCATAAGAGTCCTATTCCTTCGCTCCGCCACACCATTCTGCTGGGGTGGCCAGGTGCGGACAATTGGGATTGAATCCCAGCCTCTGATAAGTAACTCCTAAACTCTCCCAAGAGGTACTCACCACCACGATCAGATCGTAGTGTCTTGATACTTTTACCTTGACGGTTCTCCACGTCAGCCTTGAATTCTTTAGACCTGTCAAAGCATTCAGACTTGTGGCACATCAAGTAAATGTATCCATACCTTGAATAATCGTCTATAAAAGAGACAAAGTGTTCAAAGCCACCTCTAGCCTGGATAGACATAGGATCACACAAATCAGAATGAACCAATTCCAATACATCTTTGGCTCTATACCCCTTAGCCTTAAAAGGCCTCTTGGTCATCTTACCTTCCAAGCAAGACTCACAGGTTGGGAGATCTTCCACCACTAATGAACCCAAGGGTCCATCAGCTATCAACCTTTGAATTCTACTCAGGTTAATATGACCAAGTCTTAGGTGCCAAAGATATGTTTGGTTCATTTTCGAAGGTTCTTTTCTCTTATTAGACTTAGAAGATTAGTTATTTACTTCTATATGCATCGTGGGAGTTTTCGGTTCAAGAGTGTACAAATTGCCAACTAATGTACCAGAATAGATAATCTCCCTATTCCTTTTTACAACAACTTTATCATTAAAAGAAACAAAATATCCATCCAGAAATAATTTAGAAACTGAAATTAGATTCTTTCTAAAAGTAGGTACATAAAGACAATTTCTCAAAACCAAAACTTTATTCCTATTAAAAGATAAATAAATGTCTCCCACTGCAATAGCCGCCACCTTTGAAGCATTGCCCATGAAGATGGTAATCTCTCCCTCAGCTAGTCGTCGGGTTTCCTGGAACCCCTGTAAAGTATTGCAGACATGATCAGTGGCTCCTGTATCTACACACCAGGTACTGGTAGATAACACCGCTAAACATGTTTCAACAACTAAACAAGAAGATATACCTTTGTTCTTTCGGCGAGGACAGTCCGCCTTCCAATGTCCAGTCTGCTTGCAAGTGAAGCACTTGCCTTTCGGCTTCTTCACTCCTGCCTGAGGTCCTACTGCCACTTTCTTTGCCCCACCTTTCTTCTTCTTCTTCTTACCTTTCGGTTTAGAAGTAGAAACCTTCTGAGCAACCATGGCTTGAGCGCTTTGATGAAAAAGCCCCTCTGCCACCTGGAGTTCTGTCAGAAGCTCCGCCAACGAATACAACCTCTTGTTCATGTTGTAGTTGAGGCAGAACTGCTCAAAACTCCTAGGCAGAGACTGGAGAATGATATCGACCTGGGTTTCCCCATCGATATCAGCTCCGAGGACTTCCATCTCATTCAGATGAGCCATCATCTTGAGAACATGGTCCCTAACGGGTGTTCCCTCGATCATGGTGGTCGTCATCAAGTTCCTCATAGCCTCCTGTCTGGCCTCCCTACTCTGATGTCCGAAAAGTTCCTTGAGATTGAGCATCATGTCATAAGCCGTGGCCATGGCCTGATGCTGATGTTGCAGCACATTTGACATAGATGCCAAAATGTAACACCGCGCCATCTCATCTGCCTTGATCCATTTCTTATAACTCTCTTTCTCCTTTTCATCAGAGTCATCGGTGGGCTTAGGAGGACAGACCTCGAAGAGTATAAATTTGTACTCCTCTGCAGTTAAGACAATATCCAAATTTCTTTTCCAATCAATATAATTTGTTCCAGTAAGTTTATTTTCTTTTAATATCACAGCAAGTGGGTTGAAAGCCATTTGAAAAAACCTAAGAATCACAATGATCAAAATATTAGATTTCAAATATCATTGATTCCTCAAATAATAAAATTTCGAAATCAACCAACACCTCAAAACACTGAGAATATCGAATGCCAGGATAGTGTGGACATATACGAATTCTACATTTGTAAGAGGAGGTTTAACCCATTAATTTTATTATCCTGTCAACCTTAATTTTTGACAAATAAAATTAATAGTTGGTTCCTCTTTGGCCCTACAAATAAAAGCAGTGACTCCGATGGGGAGGATACTTTTTATTTGCATCTAAGTGTGCACCATTACACGATACTAAGGGAATTATCTTGGATTATGTGCCTTACCGATGGGGAAGTACACACGCTCCTAAATAATTTTCTATAACCATTATTTGACCTAGTGATCCACAAACAAACTCATCCGATGGGGAGGAAGGCACTCAGAGCCGACGCGCAAGTTTGTTGTATCACACGTCAAATTGTAATGGAGGCCACGGGAATTAATTAAAATGTCCCTCTCCCACTTAGTAAATTGACAGTGAGGAATTTTCAAGCACACACAACATGCATATAAAACAAATCAGCAATAAATAAGGAAAAAATCAGAATTTTCCCAACTATTATGGCATTGTTCTCCAATATGCGTCCCGTCGTGTCACCACCTTGTCCGCCCCACCTTTTCCCGTGCGCAAGTCACCAAAAAGATCTGAGCCAAGATAAACTATTTTAATTTACATCCATCGATCCTATACTCCATGAAGGAGTGTACAAATAATCTAGATCAAAAGTAAACTAAAATGAGTGGCTAAACAATGCCATATTTAATTACAAAAATTAAATACTAATTTAGCCTCGTCAACCCCGAGGATTCAAATAATATACAATCACACACACATGCAATCACATACACACATGTATAGCCATAATAGTTGGAACTTATGCCTGCAACCAAAAAGTTATCCTACGCACATCCTACTATCATCCAACATACACAATATATGATAAGTGCGTGAAAGTAACCGAATCTTAAACACACAAAATCGGAAACTGTGGCTCTGATACCATTTTGATGGCATTGCTAGGAGGCTCGTTGGCTCCCATGTCCTCGGATTAAAATTTTCACTAATGAAAACTTATCCGGATGGGATGAGTTTCCTAAGCTCAACCAATTCGTCGTCATGCTAACGACTTGAGCGATCGCTTGAACAAACTAGTTGTTCAAGCAACCAAACTCTTCTAGTCGGTTAGCCGCGGAAGAGACGATGGACGGATCGCCGGTTTTTGTGTTTATCTTCGGGGTCCATGATTATACAAATACATATGGATGTAGACATGTATAATCAACACATACAAACATATTAACAAGAACATGCAAAGTTCAATAATAAAACTTGTAAAACTTTTATACCTCTCGATCTTCTATCGTATGTCCCAACCTCCTTGTAGACTTTGTGTGGGCGAAGATCCTCCACAAGTTGAAGCTTCCTAGATCTTCTTCAATCAAAAGAAAGAAGAACTCTCCTTCCCTTCTTGCTTGAGCCAACCACCAAGCCACAAAGGATTGATGCCGCCGACCCCAAGAAAAGAGAGAACAAGATGGCCAACCAAGGAACCGAACAAGGGAACAATCCCTAGCTCCTTTGTGCCGCCGGCCAAGAGGAAAAGAAGAGGGGAAGAGGAATAGGTTGATCGCAGACCAAGGTAGAGAGGAAAAAGATAGGTGCTGGAAACCCCAAGGAAGAAGAAGAGAACCTCTCCTATGGTTGCCACCCACTCCACCTTCCAAACCCTAGCCGCCCAACCAAGGAACCAAACCCTAATCTCCTTAGGGTTTCTTGCCGCCCAAGCTAAAGAGAGCAAACCCTAGAATTCCTTCTCCAAAACCAACCAACTCCTTCTTGCCGCCCACCTTAAGCCCCTTTTTATAGAGTTAGACTTAAGCCTTGTTTTAATCTCCACTGTTGGTTCTAGGGATTTAATATCAACCGTCGATCTAGAGATTTAATCTCCACCGTCGGTTCTAGGGATTTAATCTCAATTGTCGGATCTAGAGATTTAATCTCAACCGTCGGATCTAGAGATTTAATCTCCACTGTCGGTTATAAGGATTTAATCTCAACTGTCAGATCTAGAGATTTAATCTCAACCGTCGGATCTAGAGATTTAATCTCCACCATCGGTTCTAGAGTTTTGTTTTCCATCATTGGATCTAGGCTTCATGAGGTTTATATTAGGCTACGATAGGGACCATGAGGAGGAGTTGGATCTTGGCCACCCGATGGATCGGAACCACACAAACTTGATCCATCAATGATTTTCCATTCCACTAGAGGATCATCATTGAATTACCTCACCAACCCCCATAAATTAATATGGGCTCCATACATTATTTGTACATCTATCTCCCCGTGTTTAAGATATCGAATGTCCGTCAATTAATTGATTTACTGACCATCAATCAATTAACATCTAACTCCTCGAGTAGTACCACTCAACCTTATCATCATGTTTATTAAGTCAACCTGCAGGGTTTACATGATGAACCTTATGAGCTTCTCAAGGGGACATCATCAACCTAATATATAGGACACGGTTTCCTCCTATAATCAACGGCACACCATGTAAATAATATCATTTCCAAACTTACCGGACATATTGATTTAATCCATTTAAATCTCACCCTTTGGTAAATCAAAGAAATAAATACTAAGTACATGTGCCTGTTATTATATCGGGATTAAGAGCATGTACAACATAATACCGAGGTCCGATTCAATTATGTAGTCAGCAATAAATTGAATCACCTCTATGTCGATCCTGCTCAATACACCTAAGTGTACTAGTGTAACTCTATGTTCAAGACAAAACAATACCAAGCTACACTACAACCATGCCAATGATTTGTCCAAAACCATCTTAGTTGTGAGCCTCTACTTATATTCTACAAGGGACTGATAACATGATCTTCTGTGTCACACCAAGCACCATGTTATCTACAATGTAAAGTATTAGATAATATGCACACATATAATAAATATAAAGTGCAAACAATGATCATGTGATTCTTATTTCAAAATAAAAATGTTCATACAAAAGAGCTAGGCTTTCAGTATACATTCCAACACCACCCTCTTCAGCCTCACGTCTATTGGATCCCTCCAAGTCATCCATGACTTGTTCATCCATACACTAGCTTTTAGGTGCTTCCATCGGCTATTGTCATGTCAAGTTGATCTATACTGCCAAGGCACATTGTATTTACGCTGCCAAGAGTCCCATTTGGACTTTACGCCGCCAACCATTAAACTTATGCCGCCAAGACTCCCGCTTGGACTTTACGCCGCCATTATTCCCCTTGGACTTTCCAAATGCCAAGACTCAAGCTTGGACTTTCCCTTGCCAACCCATGTTGGACTTTCCTTGCCAAGACCCATGCTTGGACTTTCCTTTGCCAAGACCCATGCTTGGACTTTCCCTTGTCAAAACCCATGCTTGGACTTTACATGCCAAGTACTCAAGACTTGGACTTTCCCAATGCCAAGTGTCCAACTTGGACTTTCTATGCCAAGTACCAATGACTTGGACTTTACCATGACAATCACATTGTCATATGTTTTTGTCGAACATCAAAACATTGCTCGAGTCAAACTCGAGTCCGGTCAATCGTGGCTTGGGCCGATTGCACCAATAATCTGCCCCTTTTTTATGTTTGACAAAAACACCCTTGAGTTAGGCCCCTAACTCAAATTCACTTACCAATTTTCCCAAATTGGTAATTTTACTTTCTCCCCCTTTTTGACACACATCAAAAAGGTTCTTCCCAAGGAGGTCAACGTCTCATATCCCAATGAGATCTTACAATCTCCCCCTTGGTCCAAAACACATAGGATGCCTACAATCTTCCTAGTAATAAGTCCCATATCACTCAAGAGAGGCACTCCTATGAACTCTCCCAATTTCCAAATTGGGCATCTCAAATTCCCATTCTCTCCTTTACAAGGAAGAATATACATCCATCATCCCAAGATGGATAACTTCCTCTAAAGGTTTGCTCCCTCTTGACCATTACACCAACAATGTCCTTCGGAAGTCTCTAAGCCTATGGAAACTCTAAATCATCAAAATTAAGGTCCAAAGTTCAACATTAAACTTTCCCACACCTTAAAATTGATACATCACCCTAAACAACTCTCCTAATCCATATCTAATAGATTTTCAACCTTTCTAATGCTTTCCAAAGCATATCCTAGGGTTAGGAGTTGTTAGGGAACCCTAACATAGGGTTAGGAGACTTCCGAAGGACATATCCTAGGGTTAGGAGTGGTTAGGGAACCCTTATCATCATGTTGACTAAGTCAACCTGCAGGGTTTACATGATGAACCTTATGAGCTCCTCAAGGGGACATCATCAACCTAATATATAGGACACGATTTCCTCCTATAATCAATGACACACCATGTAAATAATATCATTTCCCAACTTACCGGGCATATTGATTTAATCCATAGAAATCTCACCCTCTGGTAAATCAAAGAAATAAATATTAAGTACATGTGCCCGTTATTATATCGGGATTAAGAGCATGTACAACATAATATCCGAGGTCCAATTCAATTATGTAGTCAGCAATAAATTGAATCACCTCTATGTCGGTCCTGCTCAATACACCTAAGTGTACTAGTGTAACTCTATGTTCAAGACAAAACAATACAAAGCTACACTACAACCATACCAATGGTTTGTCCAAAACCATCTTGGTTGTGAGCCTTTACTTATATTCTACAAGGGACTGATAACATGATTTTCTGTGCCGCACCCAGGCACCATGTTATCTACAATGTAAAATATTAGACAATATGCACACATATAAATATAACGTGTAAACAATGATCATGTGATTCTTATTTCAAAATAAAGATGTCCATACAAAAGAGCTAGGCTTTCAGTATACATCCCAACAATCTCCCACTTATACTAAAAGACTATGCTGTCATCATACTGCCATACATCTGATTCCCCTTCCCTCCACTTGCCTATCAAAGCTCTCGCCAGAAGGGCCTTAGTGAAAGGGTCTACCAGGTCATCCTCTGATGCAATCTAGGCGACAACTTACTTCTACCTCCTTTACGATTTCTCGTATCAGGTGGTACTTGCACTCTATGTGTTTACTAGCCTTATGGGCTCGTGGTTCCTTCGAGTTTGCAACTGCACCATTATTATCACAATAAATTGTGATAATTCTTGGCAAACCAGGAATCACATCCAAGTCCATCAGGAAGTTCCTGAGCCATACAACTTCTTTGGCCGCCTCATAGGCTGCCACATACATAGCTTCCATGGTGGAGTCCGCCATGCATTTCTGCTTGACACTCCTCTATACTATGGCTCCACCTCCCAAAGTAAGCACAAACCCTGAGGTAGACTTACTGTTATCCCTATCAGATTGGAAATCAGAATCCGTGTAACCCCCAGGGAGTAATTGGTCTGCTCGGTAAACTAGCATATAATCCCTAGTCCTTCTCAGGCACTACAATATATGCTTTACCGCAGTCCAATGTCCCTGTCCTGGATTACTCTAATATCTACTGACCATGCCTACGACAAAGCAGATATCTGGTCTCGTACATAGCATACATTAGGCTTCCTACCGTCGAAGCATAAGGAACTGCCTATATCTCCTCTATCTCTTCAGATGATCTAGGACACATCTGCTTAGATAAAGGAACTCCATGCATGAAGGGTAGAAAACCCTTCTTGGAGTTTTGTATGCTAAAACGATCCAAAACCATGTCTATGTGTGAAGCTTGGGATAAGCACAACAACCTTGATCCCCAAGGTTGTGACCCACTTCTCCCAAGTCCTTCATATCATACTGTTTGGACGACCATACCCTTACGTCTGATAACACTTCGATGTTGTCGCCAACCACCAAAATGTCATCTACGTATAGTACAAAAATACCACTATGTTTCCGTCACATCTCTGATATACACAAGACTCATCCGAACTTTGAATAAATCCATAATACTTGATTTACCTCCTCAAAGCGGATGTCCCAAGACTTCAAAGCTTGCTTCAATCCATAAATGGACCGATTAAGCTTACATACAAGATGCTCTTTGCCCTTAGCGATGAATCCCTCTGGTCGCTTCATGTAGATGTTTTCCTCAAGACTTCCATCAAGGAAAGCTGTCTTGACATCCATATGCCACACCTCATAATCCATATGAGTTGCTATGCATAAGAGCTCCCAGACCTGTCTTGAATCCATAGATTCAATCTCAGTATTCATTGCACTTTGCAAAGATGCTGTATTTATATCTTGGATTGCCTCGTCGTATGTCTAGGGATCAGGTTCATGTTTGCTAGGGACCAAATCAGAAGATTTGTCCAAAAACATGAATCTAAGAGGTTGTCTAACAACCCTCCCACTACGACGAGGTATCTTCTGTGTATCCTCTGTGACACGCGGTGCAGTGACATGTGGTCTGTCCTCTTGTACCGGTGGTACTAAAGAAGTGACTTCCCTTTTAACTCCTCCAGAATAATTTTACTCTTGGGCTTGTGGCTCATCACATAGTCTTCCTCTAGAAATCTGGCATTCGTGTTAACGATCACCCTCTGATCTCTAGGACTATAAAACAAGTCAGAATAACTCATCATCGATCTAACCATCTCCATAAGAGTCCTATTCCTTCGCTCCGCTACACCATTCTGCTGAGGTGTACCAGGTGCAGTCTATTGGGATTGAATCCCAACCTCTGATAAGTAGTTCCTATACTCTCCCAAGAGGTTCTGACCACCACGATCAGATCATAGTGTCATTCATATCTTGAATAATTGTCTATAAAAGAGACAAAATATTCAAGACCACCTCTTGCCTAGATAGTCATAGGACCTCACAAATCAGAATGAACCATTTCTAACAGATCTTTGGCTCTATACCCCTTGGCCTTAAAAAGGCCTCTTGGTCATCTTACCCTCCAAGCAAGATTCGTAGGTTGGGAGATCCTCCACCACTAATGAACCCAAAGGTCCATCAGCTATCAACCTTTGAATTCTGCTTAGGTTAATGTGACCAAGCCTAAGAAGCCAAAAGATATGTTTGGTTCATCTTCGAAGGTTCTTTTCTCTTATCGGAATTAGAAGATGAGTTATTAACTTCTATTTGCACCGTGGGAGCTTGTGGTTCAAGTTATAAATTTCCTATCTATGTACCTGAATAGATAATGTCCCTATTCCTTTTATAACAAATCTGTCATGAAAAGAAATAGATTATCCATCCAAAAACTATTTAGAAACCGAAATCAATTCTTTCTAAATAAGGGTACATAAAGGAAATTCTTAAGAACCAAAACCTTTATTTTTCTCAAAAGATAAATAAAACATCTCCCACTGCAATAGCCGCCATCTTCATGGCATTGCCCAAGTAAATGGTAATATCCCCTTTAGCTAGTTATCGGGTTTCCTGGAACCCCTGCAAATTGTTGCAGACATGATTAGTGGCTCTCGTATCTACGCACCAGGTGCCGGTAGATAACACCGCTAACCATGTTACAACGACTAGACCAAAAGATATACTTTTGTTCTGTTTTGGATTGGGACAGTCCTCCTTCCAATGTCCATCCTGCTTGTAAGTGAAGTACTTGCCTTTCGGCTTCTTCACTCCTCCCTGAGATCCTCCCACCACATTTGCTCCACCTTGTTTCTCCTTCTTCTTGCCTTTCGGCTTAGAAGTAGAAACCTTTTTGAGCAACTATGACTTGAGGATACTCTTCGAAGAGTGCATACTGTACTTCCTAGCAGATAAGACAATATCTGGATTCATTTCCAATCAATATTATTTGGGTACAGTAAGTTTATTTCCTTTAGTATCAAAATAAGTGGACTGAAAGTCAATTTTGAAAATCCTAAGAATCACAATGATCAAAATATTAGATTTTAAATATTATCTATTCCTCAAAACAATAAAATTCCAAAATCAACCAACACCTCAAAACACCGAGAATATCGCATGCCACGCTGTGTGGACGTATACGAATTCTACATTTGTAAGAGGAGGTTTAACCCATTAATTTTATTATCTTGTCAACCTTACTTTTTGACAAATAAAATTAATAGTTGGTTCCTCTTTGACCCTACAAATAAAAGCAGTGACTCCTATGGGGAGGATACTTTTATTTGCATCTAAGTGTGCACCATTACACGATACTAAGGGAATTATTTTGGATTATGTGTCATACCTCTGTGGAAGTACACATGCTCCTAGATAATTTCCTATAACCATTATTTGACCTAGTGATCCGCAAATGAACCCGTCCTTAGAGAGGAAGGCACACAGAGCCGACACACAAGTTTGTTGCATCACACGTCAAATTGTAATGGAGGCCGCGAGAATTAATTAAAATGTCCCTCTCCCACTTAGTAAATTGAAAATGAGGAATTTTCAAGCACACACAACATGCTTATTATTACTGTATATTTCATTAAAAATTATTGATTCCTCAAACAATAAAATTTTGAAATCAACCAACACCTCAAACACCGAGAATATCGCATGCCATGCTGTGTGGACGTATACGAATTCTACATTTGTAAGAGGAGGTTTAACCCATTAATTTTATTATCTTGTCAACCTTACTTTTTGACAAATAAAATTAATAGTTGGTTTCTCTTCGGCCCTACAAATAAAACTACTTTTATTTGCATCTAAGTGTGCACCATTACACGGTACTAAGGGAATTATTTCGGATTATGTGCCTTACCTCTGTGGAAGTACACATGCTCCTAGATAATTTCCTATAACCATTATTTGACCTAGTGATCCACAAACAAACCCGTCCTCAGGGAGGAAGGCACTCAGAGCCGACACACAAGTTTGTTGCATCACACATCAAATTGTAATGGAGGCCGCAGGAATTAATTAAAATATCCCTCTCCCACTTAGTAATTTGAAAATGAGGAATTTTCAAGCACACACAACATGCATATAAAACAAATCAGCAATAAATATGGAAAACACAGAATTTTTTCCAACTATTATGGCATTGTTCTCCAATATGCGTCCCGTCGTGTCGCCACCTCGTCCGCTCCTCCTACGCCATGTACGAGCCATCCGGAGATCCGAGCCGAGAATAAAACCTATTTTATTTTACATCCATCGATCCTATACTCCACGAGGGAGTGTACATGAAATCTAGATCGAAAGTAAAATAAAATAAAGAGTGACTAAACAATGTCGTATTCAATTACCAAAATTAAATACTAATTTAGCCTCGTCAACCCCGAGGATTCAAATAATATACAATCACACACACATGCAATCACATACACACATATATAGCCATAATAGTTGGATCTTATGCCTGCAACCAAAAAGTTAGCCTACGCACATCCTACTATTATCCGGTATACACAATATATGATAAGTGCGCGAAAGTAACCGAATCCAAAACACACAAAACCGGAAACCGTGGCTCTGATACCATTTGTTGGCAATGTGCTAATCCTCAGAATGCTCATTGGTTCCCATGTCCCCGGATTAAAATTTTTAACAAATGAAAACTAATCCGGAGGGGATGAGTTTCCTAAGCACAACCAATTCGTCGTCGTGCTAACGACTCGAGCGATCGCTTGAACAAACTGGTTGTTCAAGCAACACAACTCTTCTAGTCGGTTAGCCGCGGAAGAGACGACGGACGGATCGCCGGTTTTTGTGTTTCTTATCGGGGTCCATGATTATACAAATACATGCAAATGTAAACTAGTATAATCAACATATACTAACATAAAGAACATAAGCTAGCATATCAAATAAGAACATGCAAAGAACAATAATAAAAGTTATAAAACTTTTATAGCTCTTGATCTTCTATCGTATGTCCTAACCTCCTTGTAGACTTCGTGTGGGCGAAGATCCTCCACAAGTTGAAGCATCCTAGATCTTCTTCAATCCAAATAAAGAAGAACTCTCTTTCCCTTCTTGCTTGAGCCAACCACCAATCCACAAAGGATTGATGCCGCCGGCCCCAAGAATAGAGACAACAAAATGGAAACAAAACTCATCTCTTATCTAGGACCAACCATCAAGCTCCAAGCATGATGTTTGCCGCCGGTCCAAAGAGAAGATGGAATGGAGTATGGAAGCCAACCGAAAGAGAAACACCAAGGGTATGGGCGCCGACCAACACTTGGAGAAAAGAAAGGAAAACAATCCTCCTCCTTGTTGCCGCCCAAACCCTAGACAAAGCTTTCCTAATTTTCGGCCAAGGATGAAGGGAAGGAGAATAGGTTGAGCTCCAGCCAAGGTATAGGGAACATGGATAGTGGCCGACCAACACTTAGAAGGAAGAAGAAAAAGATCTTCATCTCCATGTTGCCGCCCAACCTAATCCCAAAACCCTAACCCTAGCCGCCCAACCCCAATCCTATCCCATCTAGGTTTTGGTTGCCGCCCAAGGGAAGCCATCCTAATTCCATCCAACCTAAGCCATAGAAGGAAAGGTAAAACTTGGGCGCCGGCCAAATCAAGGAGGAATAGGGAGGATGGGTTGCCGGCCAACAATTGGAAGAAGGAGAAGCCTTGCCGTCCAACACCATCAACCAAACCCTAACCCTCATCCATATCTCTTTTTTTTGCCCAAGCCTAAGCCCCCATTTATAGAACTTAGGAGAAAGTTGGTTATTGATGAGGTAGCCAAAAATATAGGAACTAATTCCCAATTTTCTTGCCGCCCAATGGGAGCAAGGAATTAGTAAAAATTTTTTTCTCTTCCTATAATCTTGCCGCCCAAGGTGGCATAGTAAAATTTTTTTTTCACCAATTCTAATCTTAAATTTTTTTTTAACTAATTCTAATCTTGCCGCCCAAGTCAATCTTTTAAACTTGCCGCCCACCTTATCCAACCTTTCCTCTCCCTTTTATATAGAGTTAGGTTTAGGCCTTGGTTTAATCTCCACCGTCGGTTCTAGGGTTTTAATCTCAACCGTCGGATTTAGAGATTTAATCTCAACCGTCGATTCTAGGGTTTTATTCCCAACCGTCGGATCTAGAGATTTAATCTCAACCGTCGGTTCTAGGGATTTAATCCTAACCGTCGGATCTAGAGATTTATTTTCCATCATTTGATCTAGACTTCATGAGGTTTATATTAGGCTACGATAGGGACCATGAGGAGGAGTTGGGTCTTGGCCACCCGATGGATCGGAACCACACAAACTTGATCCATCAATGATGTTCCATTTCACTAGAGGATCATCATCGAACTACCTCACCAACCCCCATAAATTAATATGGGCTCCATATATTATTTGTACATCCATCTCCCCATGTTTAAGATATCGAATGTCCATCAATTAATTGATTTACTGACCATCAATTAATCAACATCTAACTCCTCGAGTAGTACCACTCAACCTTATCATCATGTTGACTAAGTCAACCTGCAGGGTTTACATGATGAACCTTATGAGCTCCTCAAGGGGACATCATCAACCTAATATATAGGACACAGTTTCCTCCTATAATCAACGACACACCATGTAAATAATATCATTTCCCAACTTACCGGGCATATTGATTTAATCCATAGAAATCTCACCCTCTGGTAAATCAAAGAAATAAATATTAAGTACATGTGCCCGTTATTATATCGGGATTAAGAGCATGTACAACATAATATCCGAGGTCCGATTCAATTATGTAGTCAGCAATAAATTGAATCACCTCAATGTCGGTCCTGCTCAATACACCTAAGTGTACTAGTGTAACTCTATGTTCAAGACAAAACAATACCAAGCTACACTACAACCATACCAATGGTTTGTCCAAAACCATCTTGGTTGTGAGCCTTTACTTATATTCTACAAGGGACTGATAACATGATCTTCTGTGCTGCACCCAGGCACCATGTTATCTACAATGTAAAATATTAGACAATATGCACACATATAAATATAACGTACAAACAATGATCATGTGATTCTTATTTCAAAATAAAGATGTCCATACAAAAGAGCTAGGCTTTCAGTATACATCCCAACATTCTCAACACCTGATCTGCCACATTCCTTATTATCCAGTATTAATGAGGTCAGCATACAATTTCTTTTACTTATTTTTCTCGATACTGACATATATTTTTGCAAGGTATCACAAGCATAACTCACTTAAACAATCAATGGGCGTAATACACTAATAACCTCAAAAAGAATTACAAGAATGTCAAACATGAGAATTTACATTACAATAAGCCTATCAAAGACTTGAAGGAGAACTGCAAGCTTCTTATATAAAGGCACAAGTCGACCGAGCAGAATTATCAGCCTTTCACTTCAAGACTTCTTATTTACAGAACACCCTAGATATTTTAAAAACCCGACCTCTTCAAGCAGAAACTAGTACTTATGAAAACTCCTAGACTTCAGCTGCTATAAATGACATGTTCTTGGACAAAGGCTTTGCCTTCCTTCAATGGGTCTTCTAAGATTGTATCAATCAATTCAAAGAAGCTGGCTATCCACCTCCAGGGCATTCTACCAGCTTTTTGGACATTGGCAACACAATTGACCGCACTCCTCCTGATTTACTATTCTTTACTTTCCCTTCCAATACTGAAAAAATGTAACTTGTATTTATCATAACATTTGCAATACAATACATGACTTTTTCTATATTGTACTATTTAAAAGAACATAAAGTTTACAATGTTTTATCCACTAAAGTAAGGGTGCAAGTGATACACATTCCAGGGTCTTGCTAAAATCCCCCCTTGAGCATCCTTCAAGTAATAAGCTCCCATTCCCACTCGACTCTCTACATGGAAGGGTCCTTCCCATTTGGGTCCCAGCTTCCCCTTAGACCCCTCGAGTAGTACTTTCCTTAGCTCTAGGTCTCCCACTTGAAAAGAACGAGGCACTACCTTCTTTTTATAAGATTTAATTACTTGCGATCTATACCTCTCAACATTATACAAAGCAACCTCCCTCCTTTCTTGAATCAAGTCTAGTTCCATATGCTGAATCACACTATTATCACTTGGGAAAAAAGTCCCTACTGGGGCAGACTCCACTCCCACTTCCACAGGAAGTATTGCTTATGAGCCATACACCATACTAAAGGGAGTTGCTCCCATAGCCCTCCTAGGAGTAGTTTGGAAAGAACAGAGTACACTAGGTAACTCCTCTATCTAGCTACTGTAGGATCGAAAAGCGTCGCTAGAGGGGGGGGTGAATAGCGAGAGTGAAATCGTTTCTTTTTGTTCGATTCGACTAAGACAAAGTTGTGCAGTGGAAAAATAAATAAGATAATTTATTTTTACTTGGTTCACAACCCAACGGTTGCTACTCCAAGGCCCCGCGATCCATGACCATGTACGAAGGGGCAATCCACTATAGAGTCTCCTCCTCGTTGGAGGTAGGAGACAACGATAATAAAAACCGAAAGCTCGAGGATGAGGCAACAAACCTAGCTCACATCGTTACGATTAAAACCACGAATATAATGAATAAAAACAAACTTGTTGCTGTAGATGAAGAGGTTGTGAGCTTTGCACTGCATCGGCGTTAGAGCTTTAGCATTGAGGGAGCACTTTGAGAGCAAGATTGATGATCTTAGGGTTCGAATCCTCCCCTCCTTTTATAGACTTGTGCCATGGAATAAGTCCAAAATCAGATCCAAAACTTGTAGGTCTTATCACGAGGTGACACCTTATCTTATCACGAAGTGGCGACATCAATCGTTATCCATTTTGACCATGTGTATTTGGTTGATTTGTCATCATCAATCGACTGATGCCCTTCATCAGTCGACTGTCGGTGGCATCAGTCGACTGCCAATAGCTAGCAGTCGACTACCAGCTTGG
Source organism: Wurfbainia villosa (assembly GCA_025175895.1). NCBI lineage: Eukaryota > Viridiplantae > Streptophyta > Magnoliopsida > Zingiberales > Zingiberaceae > Wurfbainia > Wurfbainia villosa. The sequence continues at coordinate 67,291,511 of CM046001.1, forward strand.
TCACTCCCTGCAATAAGAGGTTAGCACGAAATATGGTAAATATGAAGGTTCCTTACCGTCCGATCTTGACCTAGACCTTCCACTGGAAGTCTTAGTCGAATGACCACCTACGATCATCACCATACAGAGGACACGACCTTACCATCTCTCTTCGCACTCGTGCTTACCTTTGGTCCTTTATGATATGTTGCTTTGCTTTTGATCTTCACCTGGGTTCTTTGACTCCATCCGAAGTTCTCCCGGTGTCACCCGACCACCACAATTTCTTGACTCGAGATTCTCTAGGTGTCACCGACCTTTAGCTTAGCTTAATCATTTCTACACACTTAACAGATCATGTGAGATAATGATATGACCTTAACTTTGGGCCTTTGCCATAATCAAAACCTAGGTTCGATTATCTGGTGCCCCTACACCAACAATCTATCCTTTTTTTATCTATGGCAAACCGACACAAAGTTAAGGGAAATTTAAAGCATAGAACAAGTAGAGTAAATGATAAACGCCTTTTCAAAAACTCCCCCTTAACCTTAGGTGAGTTTTGAAAGAGATACTTTCATACTTTAATTTTTAAAATTAAATTTGGTGTTACTCCCCCTTAACTTTCACTCTTCTCCCCCTTTTTCCATAAGTCAAAAAAGTGTGGGGGTGTTTATATAAAATAGGGGTTTAAAAATAACATGTTATAAGCATGCATCTAGAATTATTAAGGATAAATCAACTATGAGTCCAAGCATGCATCTAGCATTAGTTAGATAGATTGGTTCGAGGTACGTCCCTCTGCACCAACAATTTAATAAGTTTTTTGAAACATAATTTAATTTCCAAAATACTTATAAGTTTATTTTCAAAAAAGAACTTTTAAAGGTTTGTAATATAACCCTTAGGGTTAGTTCGCTGTTCCCCTTAGTCAAATATATGAGGTATAAGAAATTTAGGGGGCGCTAAACTTGGCCTATAGAGTTATATACATAGTATTATCCGAACAATGTTATAATTATTCATTAAGTGCAAGAAAATAAGTAGAATTTTGAAAAAGTTATATTAAGTGTATTTCAATTATCCTTAACATCTCACCCATTCTATGTGTCTCGAAATGTGTTCACCTTATATGTTGTGTGAGATGATTTGAACATGATTAAAGATAGTCAACCTTGGGTTAGATTCAGATTTAACCCTTAGCTTGTTAAGTAAACTTTTCAAGAAATTGGCTTCCATGTCGTGGCGAGGCATAGAGGCCTTCTTTGATTGGAACAATGACCACTTCCTTAGACAAAGTCAAATTCAAGAAATTGATTACTTGAGTTACTTAAGATTACTTCCTGGTCTAACTAGTTTAGAATACGACGAGGTAGCTTCAGCTAGTTCAACTCAACCAAGTGTACCAAGCTAGATACGCCTTATCTAGGTCAAATACACGAGATGTTGTTTCCCTAACATACTATCATCTCACCGCATCCTGATACTATGTTGTCAAAGTTGACTAACTATTTGTCCTATCTAGCTATTCTAAAAAGTAAAACAAAATAAGTAATCATGCAATGATTTTGCTAAGAAAGTGGGCATACTATTTTAGTGTTAGCTCCCCCTGGACCATTGAACCAATATGGTCTATCCACAAAGTGGACTTGATTCTGGGGAATCCAATACTTATTGGTCCTTATATGTGAGTTTAACAAAACCTTTGGGACCCATGCTTGGACTCGTTGATAACTACGATTTACGATAGACATATAAGATCTATTCGTGGTCCTTGAACTAAATCAGAGTCCGACTCTATTGTACATGGCTCTCTGAGTTCCAATAAGTCAGTTAAGATTCTTGGATCCCAACGAGAACTTGTCCAACCGAGCCTTGAGCTCTTGGAATTGTCCTCTTAAGAGAGAATTCTCTTCCTCAAGTTGTTTGACTTGAGTTGAGTTCCCCTCTTGAGCTTGACTAGTCGAAGAGGTTTTAGTGGCCTCTTGCTTGAGGGTTTTAACCTCCTCAAGCAAGGACTCGACCCTAGACTCGGACTTAGTTAGTTTCCTACTTAACATTTTAATTACATGGTAAATATTGCTAATTAATGAACAACTTACTTTAATTTTTTCTTTTGATCCGACTTTGAGTCTCTTCTCGGAGTCGGAGTCAGAGTTGGATTCGTATTTGACTTCAGACTCTGACTTGGACGCCTTCTTCTTCATTGTCCCAAGTTGCTTGAAAGGCCTTCTTTGATCCCTTTTGCTTTGGCTTCATTTTTTATTTGAAGTGTCCCTTCTTCTTGTTCTTCGACATCTCCCTTTCTTTTTGGATTATCTTCTGCACCATGTATACTATCTCAGCCTCTTCTTTTGATTCAGACTCAAATTCACCCTCGGGTTCAGATCCTTCTTCTTGCTCAGGAGGTGGCTTGCTCTTCTTCTTTCTTCTCTGACATGCAAGTAAAGCAATACCTCTCTCGGCCCGGACCACGTTAGTTTGTTCGTTAAGTTCAAATTTAGAGAAAAACTCATCTAACCTAATTTTTGATAGATCCTTAGAAACCTTGTAGGCATCAACCATGGATGCCCACAAGGTGGTTCTAGGGAAGGCGTTGAGTGTGTACCTTATTAGGTCTTGATTATCGATGGCTTGCCCGATCGAGTAGAGACCGTTGACGATGGCCTGGATCCATGCATGTAGTTGGCTGGCGGTCTCATGAACCTTCATTTTTAGATTATATAATTTATTTAACAATAAGTCCCTTTTACATAACTTAGCATTGTCGGTTCCTTCGTGAAGCTCGATGAGCTTGTTCCAAAGATCCTTTGCGCTGATAAAGGGGCCGACGCAGTTGAGCTCCTCCTCGGACAAGCCACACTGTAACATTTGAGTCACTTTTGCATCGGCTTCAATTTTTCTTTTAGTTGCATTGGTCTACTTATCGAAGTCCAGGTTCTCACCTTGATCATTGGTGGGTAGAGAAAAGCCGATTTGGATGATTATCCAAGTCTCGACTTGTGTTTTTAGAAAACACTCCATCCGACCTTTCCAATAACAAAAATCATCTCCGTTAAAGAATGGAGGTTGGGTGGGCTGTACCCCTCAATGTGGGCCATTTAAGAAAAGAAATCCTTACACACAAAAAGATGACAAGCAAAAAAAAGTTGCCAAGACTTTCGTCTTGGATTTGTAGTGCATGAGAAAAGAGAACTTAACGAAAAGCTTAAAACTTACGAATCGAAAAACCAAAATGAAAAGAAACTTAAAACAACATGCTAGATTGGTGGTTGCACCAAATCATAGTGCCCCCATTCTGATACCAATTATAGGATCAAAAAGCGTCGCTAGAGGGGGGGGTGAATAGTGTGCATGAAAATCTTTTCTTTTCGTTCGATTCGACAAAGACAAAGTTGTGTAGCGAAAAAATAAATAAGATAATTTATTTTTACTATGTTCACAATCCAACGGTTGCTACTCCAAGGCCCCACGATCCTTAACCGCATATGAAGGGGCAATCTACTATAGAGTCTCCTCCTCGTTGGAGGTAGGAGACAACGATCACAAAAATCGAAAGCTCGAGGATGAGGCAACAAACCTACCTCACCTCGTTACGATTAAAACCACGAATACAATGAATAAAAACAAACTTGTTGCTGCCGATGAAGAGGTTGTGAGCTTAGCGTTGCGTCGGCGTTATAACGACGTCACGACGTTAGAGCTTTAGCGTTGAGGGAGCACTTTAAGAGCAAGATTGATGATCTTAGGGCTCGAGTCCTCCCCTCCTTTTATAGACTTGTTCCTTGGAATAAGTCCAGAACCAGATCCATAACTTGTGAGTCTTATCATGAGGTGGCTGTTAGGGCAATCTCTTACCGTGATATGGTTTTGATGTGTATGGCAAAGGGTTTAAGTTAGGTTGTTATTGTGATTTGATATGTGCGTTGGAGTCTTGCAGGACTTAATAATTCGCACATGGAGCCTTGGCAGGTTCACTACTCACAACCTCGTGCTTGAGTCGGAGAAGGAGCATTACAGAGCTGTGCGCTTCGCTTGATGCTGCCGAGGGACCGCCGAACGAGATGACTTAAAGCGAAGCACAGGAAGCAGACTTCGGAGGCAAGAGACGTTAAGGAGCATTGCAGAGCCGTGCGCCTGATGCTGCCGAGGGACATGGCCACGAACGAAGAGAGCTTCAGTGAGGGACTTCGAGTGAGATGAGAGAATTAGTGAATTGTAAGTAGCTCATTAAGTGAACATGGCCGAATGGCTGAGTGTCGGAGGCTTGACCGCAAGGGTTGAGGTTTACCCGACCGTCGAAAGCTCAAACGGATGTTAAGTTTGAGTTTCACATGGCACCAGTCGACTGCCATGAAATGGCAGTCGACTGCTCTGAGTCGAACGGGTTCGACTGGTATCCGACTGAGTGGTTTTTGGGCTAGCAGTCGACTGCCAAGACCATCAGTCGACTGTTGATGGCAGCAGTTGACTGGTCAAGAGGGTTTGGGCCACAGAACCGCTCGTAGCCGACTGGGTAGTCGACTACGGAGGCACCAGTCGACTGATGGTTACTTCAGTCGATTGCCAAGGGATCTGTTGGACTACAACGGTCGGGATCCGACATGTTCGGAGGCCGTTGTAGTGGCGGCAGTCGACTGCCAAGGGCAGCAGTCGACTGGTAGCGGCCAACGGGAAGAAATCAACCCTCTCTATAAAAAGAGAGGGTGTGGGCTTTTGGATGGCTAATGCTTATATTCCAAACCATCATCCAAGTGCTCTACAAGTGATAAAATCCTTCTTCTAGTTTCTTTCACATCAATTGTAAAAGGAGTGTTCTTGAGTTGTAAGGGTTAACTCCACCTAGCTTGGTGTAAAGGAGAGACCAATAGTGGATTGGTTGTGGAGTGATTCACCGAGGACGAATCGGGGACCGTGGATTAGCGGCATTGCCATGAACCACGTTACATATTGTGTTAGCATTGTTTTTATCTTTGCATTGTTTGTTTACTTGTTTATTAGTATTCCGCTTGCGCTAACGATTTTGTAGACGAGCAAATTCCATCATCGTACGAAGAGGGCTATTCACCCCCCTCTAGCCGGCCAACACACACTGATCGATCCCCTACAAGTGGTATCAGAGCCAAGTCGCTTGTCGAGGACTAACCGCCGCATCAAACACTTCATCAAAAGATGGCTGGCTCCAACATTCACCCACCAAAATTTGAAGGCGAATTCTCTTGGTGGAAAAAGAGAATGGAGGTATTTTTCAAAACCGACTTCGAAATTCTTTTAATTATGGAAAACGATTTCGAAATGCCTAGGAATGAAGATGGGGAGCCATTGGAGAAATCAAGGTGGAGCAAGAGGCAAAGGGAGGAGTACTTGGCAAACTCAAAAGCCAAACGCCACCTCTACAATGTACTCCCCCAACAAGAAGTAAACCGGATTGAGGAAGGCTCTAGTGCCAAGGAGATGTGGGAGAAGCTAGTAGAGCTTCATGAAGGCACTTCGGAGGCCAAGCTTGCAAGAAGAGACCTCCTCCGCTCCCAACTATCAAACATCAAATTATAAAAGGGAGAAAAGGTAACATCATTGCATTCTAGGTTTAAAGAAATTTTGATTGGACTAACAAGTGTAGGAGAAAGACTTTCGAACTGGGATATGCTCATGAAAGCAATCGATGCTTTTCCCCGATCATCAAAATGGAGCTCAATGGTGGACTCCTTCTACATATCCAAGAATTTAGAAGTGAGCACCTTGGAGGAGTTCTTCTCAACTATGGAGCTCCACGAAATAAGACTTGAAGGAATAATAGAAGAGCCAAGAATTCAACCTTCAAGAGGAGTGGCACTTTTGGCCAAAAAGGGGGAGAAGAAGATGGAGACTCACTCCTCCTCTGACGAAGCATCCTCTTCCTCCTCCATGGATAGCACGGAAGAAGCCTATATGGTAAGGAGGGTAAGGAGTGCATTAAAAGGTTTTAAATTTAATAAATCTAATGATAGGAGAAGAAGACCAAGGGGGAAGGTAATTTGTTATAATTGCCAAGGAGAGGGACACATAAGGGACAATTGTCCTCTCTTGAACAAGAGCAAGGAGGAGAAGAGAAAGAAGGAAGAAAAGAAAAAGAAGAAGGGGAGCAAGAAGAAAGAAGAAGAGAAGACGGCCAAAGAAAAAGGAAAGGCCAAGGCACTAAAAGCAAGGACATGGGATGACCCCTCTTCATCATCTTCATCATCATCGAAAGAGGAGAATGCTTTTGTCACCAACCTAGTCTTGATGGCCTTTGACGATCTAGACTCATCCTCCTCCGAAAATGAAGGATCAAGCACGAGTGAGGAGAGCTCTAGTGAAGGGGGAGCTTCTTCACCATCCTCATCCGAAGAAGAAGAAGACATGGAAGCTATGGTAACAAATCTAACTCCCAAGAAAATAGTTTCCATGGTTTCTAGCTTAACTAGGGATTTATTTAGGGCAAAGAAGAAAAATAAATGCATGCTAGATCAAATTAAGGGCTTAGAAGAAAAATTAGAAAAAACATGCTTAAATGTAAATGATAATATTTCTTCTAGCTTAAATGATGCATGCTCACATGATCTTTATATGCCATTTGATGTTAATGATGCATGCATAGAGGAAAATAAGGCTCTAAGGGAAAAGGTAGACCATTTGACCAAAGCCCTAGAAAAGTTTACAATAGGCTCCAATACCTTTAACATGATAATTGGGAGCCAAAGAGCAAGTTTCAATAAGAAAGGCCTAGGATATAAGGAAAAGAAAAATGAAAAGGCCTATAAATGCTTAATTGCTAGGGGTCAAGATAAAAAGAAGGTAATAGCTAGAAAATGGATCCCTAAGGAGTATTTAGTGAACCCCATAGGCAAGAACTTATTTTGGGTTCCAAAATCCATCCTAAAGGGTTAGGAAAACCCTAGGATAGTCAACCATAAGGATTTCACCTCTATCATATTTTTGGTTGACTTAGGATGGCGGGACAATATTTTTGAAATAGTGTTAGGTGATGATAATGCACCTATAAATAGATAAATCATGCTTTAGGTGATATTTGCCTTATTATCATGATGTAATATCTAATGCATGATCACAATTTGATGAATACATTTGTCTCATGATCATAATGTGAAATTAATTCATATATATCTTTATGATCATGTGGGATGTTAGGATGATACTTAACCTTGATAGAATTGCATGAAAATAATGGTTAAGTATATACAAATACCTTTAGGATGCATCTCACACTCACCATAGGCTACCTTGATCGAAAACTTAGCATGAGTGAGATGTTAGGATGATATAAATGTCCACTAATGCCTATGACATTTAGATGGTCATTTAAAGTATCAAAATAGCAATAATAGACCAATCATGGGGAAGGCTTATGTTTAATTCATAGACATATTGCCTAAAGATCATGGTTGGATATTTCACATGTTTTCAAAACAATTTCTTACTTTAAAATCTGTGTTCATGTTTTGAAACAATCCAAAGCAAAACTAGGTGTTAAAATGGATACAAACTTGATCAAAACACTAGTTTTTAAAGCTTTTGGATTTTTGGCAAATCTCTAAAAATATAATAATTTTTCATGAAAAACTATTTTTCATTGATAGATATACTTATGAGAAATGTGTTTCTCAAATTTCACTATTTTTACAATTTTCTGGAATTTATAGTTCATTTCTGAAATTCAGATTTCATTGTGCCAGTCGGCTACCATACTGATAGCAGTCGACTGATGGACTGTGAACGAGCACAGTAACCTGATTTTATCAGATTTTTGACTGGTTTTAGTTTTTGTTTCTCTCTAGACTTGATGCCATGATATATAAACTTTGTTTAATCTTTTTGATGGTGTCAAAGGGGGAGAAAACTATATGTTTAAGTAAGGGGGAATATATTTAGAGGGAGTTTCATGTATTAAGGGGGAGAGTTGCTAATCATGTTATTCACATGCTTTCTTTCCTTAATATTTTATTAAATGTTTTTACCTAACTTAAACGGATTGCCACACATCAAAAAGGGGGAGATTGTTAGGGCAATCTCTTACCGTGATATGGTTTTGATGTGTGTGGCAAAGGGTTTAAGTTAGGTTGTTATTGTGATTTGATATGTGCGTTGGAGTCTTGCAGGACTTAGTAATTCGCACATGGAGCCTTGGCGGGTTCACTACTCACAACCTCGTGCTTGAGTCGGAGAAGGAGCATTGCAGAGTCATGCGCTTGATGCTGCCGAGGGACCGCCGGACGAGATGACTTGATGTGAAGCCAAGGAAGCAGACTTCGGAGGCAAGAGACGCGAAGGAGCATTGCAGAGTCGTGCGCCTGATGCTGCCGAGGGACGTGTCCATGAACGAAGAGAGCTTCAGCGAGGGACTTCGAGTGAGATGAGAGAATGAGTGAATTGTAAGTAGCTCATTAAGTGAACATGGTCGAATGGCTGAGTGTCGGAGGCTTGACCGCAAGGGTTGAGGTTTACCCGACCGCCGGAAGCTCAAACGAATGTTAAGTTTGAGTTTCACACGAAACCAGTCGACTGCCATGAAATGGCAGTCGACTGCTCTGAGTCGAACGGGTTCAACTGGTATCCGACTGAGTGGCTTTTGGGCCAGCAGTCGACTGCCATATGTTGGCAGTCGACTGCCAAGACCATCAGTCGACTGTTGATGGCAGCAGTCGACTGGTCAAGAGGGTTTGGGCCACAGAACCGCTCGTAGCCGACTGGGCAGTCGACTACGGAGGCAGCAGTCGACTGATGGTTACATCAGTCGACTGCCAAGGGATATGTTGGACTACAACGGTCAGGATCCAACGTGTTCGGAGGCCATTGTAGTGGCGGCAGTTGACTGCCAAGGGCAGCAGTCGACTGGTAGCGGCCAACGGGAAGAAATCAACCCTCTCTATAAAAAGAGAGGGTGTGGGCTTTTGGATGGCTAATGCTTATATTCCAAACCATCATCCAAGTGCTCTACAAGTGATAAACTCCTTCTTCTAGTTTCTTTCACATCAATTGTAAAAGAAGGAGTGTTCTTTAGTTGTAACGGTTACCTCCACCTAGCTTGGTGCAAAGGAGAGACCAATAGTGGATTGGTTGCGGAGTGATTCATCGAGGATGAATCGGGGACCGTGGATTAGCGACGTAGCCGTGAACCACGTTACATATTGTGTTAGCATTGTTTTTATCTTTGCATTGTTTGTTTGCTTGTTTATTAGTATTCCGCTTGCGCTAACGATTTTGTAGACGAGCAAATTCCATCATCGTACGAAGAGGGCTATTCACCCCCCTCTAGTCGGCCAACACACACCAATCGATCCCCTACAGTGGCACCTTATCTTATCACGAAGTGGCGACATCAATCGTTATCCTTTTTTACCTTGTGTATTTGGTTAACTCGTCGCCATCAGTCGACTGCTGGTGGCATCAGTCGTCTGCCAATAGCCAACAATCGACTGCCAGCTTGGTCACTCCCTGCAATAAGAGGTTAGCACGGAATATGGTAAATATGACTATTCCTTACCATCCAATCTGGACCTAAACCTTCCACTAGAAGCCTTAGTCGGATTGCCGCCTACGGTCATCCCCGTATAGAGGACACGACCTTACCATCTCTCTTCACACTCGAACTTACCTTTGGTCCTTTATGACTTGTCGCTTTTCTTCCGGTCTTCACTTTATGACTTTCACATTGTTGAACCAACTGTATAGAATCTTTCATTAAGGTAGGCCAAAAATATCTAGCTAACAACACCTTCTGAGCCAATGCCCAACCTTCTATAGACTTCCATAGGCTCCTTCATGCACCTCCTTCAGAACATAGCTTGCTTCCGCTTTTCCTAGACAACGTAATAAAGGTCCAACACAAGTTCTTTTATATAGAATTCCCTTTATCATACAGAAATGAACTACCTGCTATTTAAATTGTCGAGCCCTTATAGAATCACTCGACATCTTCTTGTCTTGAAAGAATGAGACTAACTCCTTTCTCCAATCCTCCTCTATTAATTCTCCCACTCTTTCCCCTTGAGGCAGTAATTCAATTTGTGCAATCACCTCCCGAGTACTCCAATTTCTCAAAGAGCTAGCTAGTTGAGCCAACTCATCATCCTTCTGATTTTCCATTCTAGTAATATTTTTTATCAATACCTCTGAGAAATCTCCCTTAGCTTTCCCTACTAAATCACAATAACTTTTACATTGATCATCCTTAACCTCAAAACCTCCTCCGGTTTGTTGTACTATAAAATTGAAAATCCATATGTACTGTCACCTACTCGACTCCTATTTTTTTAGAAGCTTGCAAAACAATAAGTAGAGCTTCATATTCAGCTTCATTATTAGAGTCCCTGAAATGAAATCTAACTGCCAACTTAACCTCTTCTCCTTGTGGTGAAATCAGAATTACCCCTACTCCACAACCTTCCTTTTTAGAAGACCCATCTGCGTATATCATCCATGGCATAGACTCCTCCTTATGCATAGTCTCTACTAAAAAATTATCTAATGCCTGAGCTTTAATAGAGGTACGAGGCTGATAAGCAATATCATATTCACTAAGCTTAGTAGCGTATTTAATAAGCTTTCCTGTAGCTTCTGGATGAGTAAGTATTCTACCCAGAGGAGTATCAGTTAGTACCACCAAGGGATGCGATAGAAAATAGGGTCGTAGCCTCCGAGCAGTTAGAACCCATCCCCAAGTTAACTTCTCTAAATTAGTATACTGAATTTTAGGCCCCATTAATAGATAACTGATATAGTAAATTGGATATTGCTGACCCTTATCCTCTTGGACCAACACTGAGCTCACAACAACTTCAAAAAGAGCTAGATATATCGATAACATTTCTCCCGGCTGAGGCTTAGCTAAAAAAGGTGGCTCGGCTAAATATTCCTTCAGAGATTGAAAAGCCCTATCATAGTGCTCATCCCACTGAAAGCGAGTGACCTTCTTTAGTATCTTAAAGAAGGGCTGATGCATGCAAACGTGGCCTCAAATATCATGACGGAGATCGTCGATGACTCAAAGCGTGCACTCGCACTCAACACTCGCAAGTGCATGGATGACGTCAAGTAATATAAAGATTATCGATCCTACAGGGACTGAGATTCGAGTACCGATTTGGTAAGTGGACGTTTATTATTTGGAATTCAGTTCTAAGGGTTTTGATTTCGAGGGTTGATGACGGTCCTAACTCAATACGGTATCACACGGAAGAAGAAAGAAACTAGTTGCGAGTATTTGGAAGGGATTCTAGGATTTCGGTTTCGTTTGTGTGTCGCAGAACACGTTGTCAATTGGGTTTTGTCTAGGTTTCTAGCTACGGTTTTATGGAAAGGACATCATACACTCCCCCGATGAGCCTTTGTATCTATCGAAAGCTACCTCTGTCAATACCAGGTTGACCCCTGGACTTACGACGGGATAGTCAGTACGAGGATGCCGAATCGATCCCTACGACGAGTCAAAAATGGGGCACGTTTCCTACTCTATCGCATCCTTCTACCCACGGTTACGGGAGATGAGGCCAACCCCTAGGTTCCTCCTTAATTCTCCTAAATCTTAGATATGAGGGCTGTCTCCCCTCGTATCAGCTAGCACAGTAGATAGAAAACCAAAACAATAGTTATAACTCTAAACCAAACGCCAATTGCAAATATAAATTCAAGAACAAAATTCAATTTGGAATAACATGTTCTACGCACACAAACTACACCCTAGTCCTAGAATCAGAGAATCTACTCTATAAATAAGAGAGGAGAAACACATAGAATGATCATGTTCATATAAACAATAGAAATTAAGCAAAGAATAGAAATTACAATGCAATGTGACACTTCTCTCCGGCGTTGAAGTGCATAATTTGGATCTCTGACGGCTTTCTTCCTCCCCGTTGCAAGTTCTCGAAGCTTTTTAGGGCATCGGAGTGCTGACCCAGTCGTCGTGCCTCTCCCCTAGGGTTTGGGCGTAGCCTCCTTTATATAGACATCAGTCTAGATCTCTCTAAAACCTGGAAAATAACTGACTCATGTCGAAATCATGCAGTGTCACACGACCATGTGTTTCAACATTGCCAGGTCATGTGTGGCGCCATGGTGGCCAATTTCCACCTTTGGACACGACCATGTGTAGCCACACGCCCTTGCCGTGTCCCCTTCTATGTCTAGCTGCAAAATGTCCTTCTTTTGCTCCGAAAGTGCGTCGTTTTACCCATGAAATGCAATCATGCACATAAAAGTACAAAGAGCAAATCTCTGAATCAGAAAATAGGAAATCCATGCAAAACAAAGTAAAATATACATGAAACAAAACATAAAATGTAATGAGATGTGAGCGAAAACTACTCCTAAAACCCTATATGTTTTGCTCACATCAATTCCCCCAGACTTAAGTCTTTGCTTGTCCTTAAGCAAACCTTAGTGCCATGAAATTTTAAAAGGTATTGCCCCATACTTAGCATGTTAACCAAATTTATCAAGTGGTATTTGCAATCAAAGAGAAATAGAGATGTTCTAGAAATTCACCAAGTTAGCCCCTTGTGTTCGTGCTAAGCGAATCTTCTTAAGGGATACTCGTTCCATGGTAAGTTAAGTCATCATCCTATAACTTTCCTAAGGTCTCCAGCTCTTAGGCACCGCACAAAGTCTCAAAGATATGCTCGGTACTGAGAAAAATTGGTAGGTGTTTCCCCAGTAACCTAACTCGGTCTCAAAGGGGCACCTAACCATTTCCACCAATGATAACTATTTTTTTTTTATCTCTTGGGATTTTGATTTTTTCGAATGGGCTTCCATAATTCGAGCATCTCCAGTAACTAAAATGCTAAACTTAAGGTCACCTGTGGATTCCAAAGTACTAGACTACTGAGATGAATCATGACTAGGTACGTACTAGACTCTCCCTTTCAGAATGTTCGTCATGTGTAGGTGTAAAAAGCTAACCAGTGTAAGACTAGAACATTCATTAGAGCAAAAAAAATAAAATACCATGAGGTAAATGAAGTTAAGCTACCTATGGAAACAACTCATGAAAGAAAACTCTAAGAATACTACTGAGGTAGCTTAAAGATAGCAAAATTTAAGTATTGACGAAACTAAAAACTCTATGCATGAACAAATGAATGCTAACTAATAAAAAATGTAAATGAAAGGAAAGAAACTACTACTAGAAATAAAATAAATCAAAACTCGGGCCCCCCTCAAACTTATATGAGTCTGTACCTCTAATATGGTGGTTGATGTGGGATGTCCGGTAGTCTCGGCATGTCAGGCTCCTGGGTAAACCTGGTGCTAAGTCGCTAATGCCACATGTATATGTGGTCGATCTGAGAGATGGAGGATGCAACGACCGCTCTGTGCTCCTCCTCCCGAGCCCACTGTGCTTGTTGGGCATGCATGTGTTGCCGCATCTCCTGGCGGTAGGTGCCCTCATCGTGGCGATGGGTAGCCTCCTCCTAGAAGTAGACACGAGCCTCATCATAAAACTTCTCAGTCCACTGGAAGTGCTCTCGGAAGCCTTGAAACTCTGCTTGCGTGTAAGCGTTCTACTCCTCCCATCGCTGCCTCTGCGTCTGCTGCTCGGCATATATGTCGTCGAGGCATGATCGAAACTCTGAAAAATCATAGGTAAATCACCTGCATCCTACTCAAAAGTAGAAAAAGGTGGTGGTGTAGGTGTAGGCTCATGTCGATGTTGACTAGGTGGGCTCCTATATATGCGTGGACTGGAGGGAGAGTTATGTAAAGGGAGAGAGATGGGTGTCGATGTGGATGGTCCCTCATATGGTGGGGACTTCACTATCAGGTCTAAGTGCCAATTGGCGCGTATGATGATGGTGGTATGATCGAGGTCAGGGAGCCTAAGGGATGATAGGTTTTTCCTTACGAAACACAAGGAGTGCCCCTCTCTCACTATCATCTTCATGGCCATACACACTTCTAAGTCGATCCTAGGACTCCCCTCTATGCTATCTAGCACGATGTAGTCGTACCCCATCCTATGGAAAATTTGGATAAGTAGGCCCCCCACAATGATCTCTCCTCTCGCTGCTTTGCCCATTTTCACTAGGTGTCTAATGAAATGGGACCCTACATCAATGCTACTCCTTTCATGTAGCATGTCCCACAAGCAAAGAAGCTCACTAGCTCGCACTACACCGTCACTCATCCCACGACCAAAAATAGTACTTGCCATAATTCAGTGTAGGTATTGGAAAATGGGGTTTTGGAGGTGTGATGCTTTGGCCCTAGAGGGTCATAAGCATGTTCTCCTATCAATTCGGTCCAAAATATCCGAGAGTTAAACCCAATAGGGGTTCTTCTCTCTCCCCCACTAGGAAAGCCAAAACATGTGTTCCATTGGTGTAATGTCCATTCATGTTCAATGTTAAATAACCTAATGGTAATCCTACCCTCTTCGTGAAGGTTTTGGAACCGAAGCTCTGATACCACTTGAAGGTAGGAAACTTCGCTTCCTAGTTCAACTCGGTTGTTTGTTCATGGCGATCCCTTCTACGTCCCCTGATAAAAAAAATTTATCCTTGACAAGGAGGGATTACCCAAGCTACCATTTCATCGTCGTGCTATTCGATTAGAGTAGTCACTTGAATAAACTTGTTGTTCAAGAAACCTTCCTCTATTCTCCGAATAGCCGCGAAATAGACGATGTATGGATCGCTGGTTTTTGTGTTTGTATTCGGGGTCCAAGTAAATTAGCCACATAACTAAAGATACAACATGCATATAATTGAAAACAATTATAGACATGATACAAAAGAATATAAACAAGCATTATACCTCTCGATCTTCTATTATATGTCCTTCCTCCTTTTGGACGTCGTGTGGGCGACGATCTTCCAAAAGTCGAAGCCTCCTAGATCACCAATCTTCCTTCCTTGCTCGCTCCGAACCAAAGGAAGTATAGAAACGAAACTCTTCTCTTATCTACGACCAACCATCAACCTCCAAGCTTGATGCTTGCCGCCGACCCAAAGAGAGGTGTAAGGAGTGTGGGCGTCGGTCAAGAGCTCCAAGGAACAACCCTAACCCTTGTTTCCACCGGCCAAGGAGAAGAAGAGAAATAGGTTGAGCACCGGCCAAGGTAGAGGGGAGAAAAATGGGTGCCGACAACACCTTAGGAAGAAGAAAGGAAGCCCTCTCCCATACCCTAGCCGCCCGAGCCAAAACCTTAATCTTCCTAGGGTTTCTTGCTGCCCAAGCTAAAGAGAGCAAACCCTAGAATCCCTTCTCTTCTCTTGCCGCCCAAGCCCTAAGCCTTATTTATAGAGTTAGGCTTAAGCCTCCTTTTAATCTCCACCGTCGGTTCTAGGGATTTAATCTCAACCGTCAGATCTAGAGAATTAATCTCAACCGTCGGATCTAAAGATTTAATCTCCACCGTCGGATCTAGAGTTTCATCTTCCACCATCGAATCTAGAGTTTCATCTTCTACCATCAGATCTAGGCTCTATGAGGTTTTAATAGGCTATAATAGGGACCATGAGGAGGAGTTGGATCTTGGCCACCCAATGGATCAAGCCCACATAAAGTCCGATCCATTAATGATAATCCATTCCACTAGAGGATTATCATTGATCTACCTCACCAACCCCCATAAGTTAATATGGGCTCTATATATTATTTGTACATTTATCTCCCCGTGTTTAAGATCTCGAATGCCCGTCGAATAATTAATTTACTGACCATTAATTAATCAACATCTAACTCCATTAGTAGTACCACTCAACCTTATCATCATGCCGGACCAAGTCCACCTGCAGGGTTTACATGATGAACCTTATGAGCTCCTCAAGGGGACATCATCATCCTAATATATAGGACACGGTTTTCTCTTATAATCAACGATACGCCATATAAATAATACAATTTCCCAACTTACCGAGCCTATCGATTTACTCTATAAATCTCGCCCATTGGTAAATCAAAGAAATGAATACTAAGTATATGTGCTCGTTATTATATCGGGATTAAGAGCATGTACAACATAATATCTGAGGTCCGATTCGATTATGTAGTCATCAATAAATCGAATTACCTCTAAGTCGGTCCTGCTCAATACACACAAAGTGTACTAGTGTAATTCAATAGTCAAGACAAACCAATACCAAATCACACTACAACCATTCCAATGGTTTGTCCAAAGCATCTTGGTTGTGAGCCTTTACTTATACTTTATAATAAACCGATAATATGATCTCCTGTGTGACACTACACACCATGTTATCTACAATGTAATGTATCAGACAAATATGCATAACTATAAATATGCAAACAATGATCATGTGATTCTTATTTTAAAAATAAAGATGTTTATACAAAAGATAGACTTTTCAGTATATATCCCAACAATCTCCCACTTATACTAAAAGACTATGCTGTCCTCATACTGCCATACATCTG
Organism: Wurfbainia villosa; assembly: GCA_025175895.1. NCBI lineage: Eukaryota > Viridiplantae > Streptophyta > Magnoliopsida > Zingiberales > Zingiberaceae > Wurfbainia > Wurfbainia villosa. Next base: position 67,307,906 of record CM046001.1, read on the forward strand.
ATTCCCATTCCCTCCACATGCCTATCAAAGCTCTCGCTAGAAGGGCCTTAGTGAAAGGGTCTACCAGGTCATCCTCTGATGCAATCTAGGTGACAACAACTTCTACCTCCTTTACGATTTCTCGTATTAGGTGGTACTTGCGCTCTATGTGTTTACTTGCCTTATGGGCTTATGGTTCCTTCGAGTTTACAACTGCACCACTATTATCACAATAAATTGTGATAGTTCTGGGCAAACTTGGAATCACATCCAAGTCCATCAAGAAGTTCCTGAGCCACATAGCTTCTTTGGCTGCCTCAGAGGCTGCCACATACTCAGCTTCCATGGTAGAGTCTTCCATGCATTTCTGCTTGACACTCCTCCATACAATGGCTCCACATCCCAAACTAAACACAAAACCTGAGGTAGACTTACTGTTATCCCTATCTGATTGGAAGACAGAATCTGTACCCACAGGGAGTAATTAGTCTGCCTGGTAAACTAGCATATAATCCCTAGTCCTTCTCAGGTACTTCAATATATGCTTTACCGCAGTCCAATGTTCCTGTCCTGGATTACTCTGATATCTGCTGACCATGCCCACGGGAAAGTAGATATCAGGTCTCGTACATAGCATCGCATACATGAGGCTTCCTACTGCCGAAGCATATGGAACCACCTTCATCTCCTCTATCTCCTCAGATGTTCTAGGACACATCTTCTTAGATAAAGGAACTCCATGGCTGAAAGGTAGAAAACCTTTCTTGGAGTTTTGCATGCTAAAAGGATCCATAATGGTGTCTATGTATGAAGCTTGAGATAAGCACAATATCCTTTTCCTGCGATCTCTTATAACCTTGATACCAAGGATGTGTCCTACTTCTCCCAAGTCCTTCATATCAAACTGTTTGGACAACCATACCCTTACATCCGATAACACCTTGACATTGTTGCCAATTAACAAAATGTCATCTACGTATAGTACAAGAAATATCACTACGTTTTCGTCACATCTCTTGTATACATAAGACTCATCCGGACTTTGAATAAATCTATAAGATTGGATTACCTCATCAAAGTGGATGTTCCAAGATCTCGAAGCTTTCTTCAATCAATAAATAGATTGATCAAGCTTGCACACAAGATGCTCTTTGCCCTTTGCAATGGATCCCTCTGGTTGCTTCATATAGATGTTTTCTTCAAGACTTCCATTAAGGAAAGATGTCTTGACATCCATCTGTCATACCTCATAATCCATATGAGAAGCAATACATAAGAGAATCCGGATAGACTTAAGCATGACTACCGGCGAAAAGGTCTCCTCATAATCGATACCCTCTTTTTGAGTATACCCCTTCACAACAAGCCTCACTTTGAAGGTCTCAACCTTCCCATCTATTCCTCTCTTTCTTTTGTAGATCCACTTGCATCCAATGGTTTTTACACCATTGGGTGGTTCTACTTGCTCCCAGACCTGATTTGAATCCATAGATTCAATCTCAGCATTCATTGTACTTTGCCAAGATACCGCATATTTATCTTGGATTGCCTCGTTATATGTCTAGGGATAAGGTTCATGTTCACTAGGGACCAAATCAGAAGATTCTCCTAAGAACATGAATCTATCAGGCTGTCTCACAACCCTCCCACTACGACGAGGTATCACCTGTGTATCCTCTGTGACACGTGGTGCAGTGACTTGTGGTATATCCTCTTGTACCGGTGGTACTGAAGTAGTGACTTCCCCTTTCAATTCATCCAGAACAATCTTACTCATGGGCATGTGGTTCATCACATAGTCTTCCTCGAGAAATCTGGCATTCGTGCTGACGATCACCCTCTGATCTCTAGGACTATAAAACAAACCACCTTTCGTTCCTCTAGGATAGCCAACGAACATGCGCACTTCTGTACGAGGTTCTAACTTACCAACATCTGCCTTCAACACATGTGCTGGACTCCCCCAAATTCGAATATGTCTCAGACTAGGCTTTCGCCCAGTCTACAATTCTGTGGGAGTAGAAGACACTGATTTATATGGAACCAAGTTCAAAATGTACACTGCCGTATCTAGAGCATATCCCTAGAACGAATCTGGCAACTCAGAATAACTCATCATCGATCTAACCATCTTCATAAGAGTCCTATTCCTTCGCTCTGCTACACCATTCTGCTGGGGTGTGCCAGGTGCAGACAATTGGGATTGAATCCCAGCCTCTGATAAGTAATTCCGAAACTCTCCCAAGAGGTACTCACCACCATGATCAAATCGTAGTGTCTTGATACTTTTACCTTGACATTTCTCCACATCAGCCTTGAATTCTTTGAACTTGTCAAAGCATTCAGACTTGCGGCGCATCAAGTAAATGTATCCATATCTTGAATAATCATCTATAAAAGAGACTAAATATTCAAAGCCACCTCTTGCCTGGATAGACATAGGACCACACAAATCAGAATGAACCAATTCCAGCACATCTTTGGCTCTATACCCCTTGGCCTTGAAAGGCCTCTTGGTCATTTTACCTTCCAAGCAAGATTCACAGGTTGGGAAATATTCCACCACTAATGAACCCAGAGGTCCATCAACTATCAACCTTTGAATTCTGCTTAGGTTAATATGACCAAGTCTTAGATGCCAAAGATATGTTTGGTTCATCTTCGAAGGTTCTTTTCTCTTATTGGAATTAGAAGATGAGTTATTAAATTTTATTTGCATCGTGGGACCTTTTGGTTCGAGTGTATACAAATTTCCTATCAATGCACCAGAACAGATAATTTCCCTATTCCTTTTTATAACAACTCTGTCATTAAAAGAAATAGAATATCCATCCATAAGTAATTTAGAAACCGAAATTAAATTCTTTCTAAATAAAGGTCCATAAAGGTAATTTTTAAGAACCAAAACTTTATTCCTCTCAAAAGACAAATAAACATCTCCCACAACAACAGCCGCCACCTTTGTGGCATCGCCCAAGTATACGGTAATCTCCCCCTCAGCCAGTCGTCTGGTTTCTTGGAACCCCTGCAAAGTATTGCAGACATGATCAGTGGCTTCCGTATCTACACACCAGGTGCCGGTAGATAACACCGTAAACATGTTTCAACGACTAGACCAAAAGATATACCTTTTGTTGGGGATCGTTTGAACACTAGAGGGGGGGGGAATAGCGTCAATTGGTTACGTGATGGATTTCAATTGCATGCTTGTCTACAATTCGTGTTAGCGCAGCAGAAATAGAAATAATAAAACAAATACAACACAAACACAACCACTACACAATCATATAACGTGGTTTGGAACCGAATGGTTCATACTCCACGGATCGAGCTCTAAAGAGCTCTAGCAATGCCACAAACACCACTAAGCAATAAACTCCTTCTCGATAACAAGTCGGAGGTGGAGAAACCTCGTACAATGAATTACAACAAGTAATACAAAGTAAACAAGCAAATATAAGTGAAAATGTAAAGAACACTTTACAAACTAGGGTTTTGAGCTCTTGCTTGTCGGTTGCTTGGATGAGCTTGAAGGACCCTGAAATGCACCTGCAAATCACCTTCAAATCGCCTCACCAAAGCTCCCAAAGAAACAATGCTAGAATCTCCATGAACAACTCCCTTTAACTCATCGTTTGCCGATTTCCATCCGATCCGATCGCCATAAGTCACGGTCGATCGATGCCATCATTCTTGTGAGACAATGGCTCAATCCACATTGGAAAAGTTCCAACGGGACTCTCACCAGTCGACTGCGAACATTGGTAGTCGACTACTAGCGCCCGTAGCCGACTGCCCAGTCGACTACGGAGCATTCTATGCTCGTGACTAAACTGGCAGTCGACTGCCATCCATGGCAGTCGACTGTCAGTAGTCAATTGCTCCAATGAGCAGTCGACTGCCAAAGCAATTTCAGCCCTAAATGGCAGTCGAGCTCTAGTCGACTCACGACAGTCGAACCGGCCATAATGCCAGTCGATTGCCAACCTCAAAGATGAGGTTTTAACCCAAGTATGATGTCCCCATACTTGCTAGACCACCCTTAGCCTAGACCTAACTCTTCTAGCCACCTCCATCAGCCTCACTCCTATCGGATCCCTCCAAGTCATCCATGACTTGTTCATCCATACGTTAGCCTTCAGGTGCTTCCATCGACCATGTCATACTAAGTCGGTCTATACCACCAAGGCACATTGGACTTACGCTGCCAAGACTCCGCTTGGACTTTACGCCGCCAACCATTGGACTTATGCTGCAAAGACTTCACCCTTGGACTTTACACCGCCAACATCAAACCCCTTGGACTTTCCAAATGCCAAGACTCAAGATTGGACTTTCCCATGCCAACCCATGTTGGACTTTCCATGCCAACTCATGTTGGACTTTTCATTGCTAAGACCCATGCTTGGACTTTCTCAAATGACAAGTGTCCCACTTGGACTTTCCATGCCAAGACCCATGCTTGGACTTTCTATGACATGGTCAACTCCGGTCAACCATCAAAGTCTCCCTCGAGTCAAACTCGAGTCCGGTTAAACCTAACTCGGGTTGATTGCATAAACAATCTCCCTAAAATATCAACAGACATTAATGTCAAACATCAATGTCAACTTACTTTGTCAAATATCAAAACATCACTCGAGTCAAACTCGAGTCCTGGTCAATCGTGACCTGGGCCAATTACACCAACATTCCCTTCCTAGATGGCTACACTTTCAGTAGGGTAGAGCCAAACCCACCGTATGTCAACTCCGAGACAGATGAATGGAGGTTCACAGAACCTCCGGAGCCAAGTTAAAACCATGGAGTAGGGTTGAGCTAAAAGACCTTAAACAAAGTGCTTCTTGGGAGGCAACCCAAGTTTAGTTTTTAGGTGTTCTTTTCATTGTATTGCATTTATTTTTTTAATTTGAACTTTGTATTCCATTCATTTAGCATTTTTCACATGAATTAGAACTAGAAAGAACCTGCTAGGTGAAAGAAAAATCACTTTGAACCCACACGACTGAGCGAGTAAGGAGAATTCGGATCGTTGTGCACCGTGAGAAGGAAATGGGGGACACACGGCCTGGCCGTGTGTTTTCACATGGCCGTGTCCCACCTTCCAGTGGTGCACATGGCCTGGCTGTGTGTTTTCACATGACCATAGCACGTGAGGTTTAAGAGGCTAAGCCGTTTGTTTTCACCCCAAATGCATCGTGTGCTTTGATTCCTCTTGCCTTAGTCGTCTGAATTATTCTTCCCCACCACCTAGAAACCTTTCCAACCTTCAAGGAAGCCCAGACGAAGTAAGGATGAGGAGGACCAAGCAAGTGACATCTCGATCCAATGCTTCGGTGCTAAGAACAAGGAGAAGGGATGCCCCTCAAGCTCCGGAAGAAGGTAATGTTAGGACCTGTGCGCCCGCTAGAGGGGGAAGGGGTGAATAGCGCGTTACCCGTACGTAGATGGAATTCGTTCACGATTGTCTCTACAAAACTCATTATGCGCAGCGGAATAGAAATAATAAAAACAATAACGAAAAGATACAATCACGAACACAAGGATATAACGTGATTCGGAACCGAATGGTTCCTACTCCACGGATTGAGCTCTAACGAGCTCTAGCGACGCCAATGCAATCACTAATCAATAAACTCCTTCTCGACAAAAAGTCGGAGGCAGAGAAACCTCGTACAAATGTTTACAACAATAAATGAAAGAAATACAAGCAAATACAAATGAAATGTAAAGAACACTTTACAAAACTAGGGTTTGAGCGCTTTGCTTGTTGGTTGCTTGGATGAGGTTGAAGGGCCCTGAAATGCACGTGCAAATTGCCTTCAAATCGCCTCAAGAAAGCTCCCTAAGAACTGATGATTGAGCCTTCCACGAACAGCTGCTTTTATCCTCCATCGGGCTGGATTTTTGCCTATCAGTCGACTGCCATAAGTCCCCAGTAGACTGACAACACTGTAGCTGTGAGACAACGGCTCAATCCATGTTGGACAAGTTCCAACGGGACTCTTGGCGATCGCAGATCGATCGCCGGCGCATGGCCGTGACCCGATCGACTACGGGCGTTACGTGCCGACAGGCTGGCGGTCGGCTAGCCATGGCGATCGGCTTGCCGTCATTGCTCAATGAGCGATCATTGCGCGAGCAATTCCCACTCTTAAACGATAGTCGAACTCAAGTCGACTCACGACAGTCGAACCAGCCATAATGTCAGTCGACTACCAACCTCAAAGATGAGGTTTTAACCCAAGTATGGTGTCCCCATACTTGCTAGACCACCCTTAGCCTAGACCTAAGCCTTCTAGCCACCTCGATCAGCCTTACGCCTCTCGGATCCCTCCAAGTCATCCATGACTTGTTCATCCATCGCCCTAGCCTTTAGGTGCTTCCATTGGCTATGTCATGCTAACGGTGTCTACACCGCCAAGGCACATTGGACTTACGCCGCTAAGACTCCGCTTGGACTTTACGCCGCCAATATCAAACCCCTTGGACTTCTCAAATGCCAAGACTTAAGCTTGAACTTTCCCTTGCCAACCCATGTTGGACTTTCCATGCCAATACCCATGCTTGGACTTTCCCTTGCCAACCCATGTTGGACTTTCCATGCCAAGCCTCATGCTTGGACTTTCCTTGTGCCAAGTACTCAAGACTTGGACTTTCCCAAATGCCAAGTGTCCCACTTGGACTCTCCATGCCAAGTACCCATGACTTGGACTTTACCTTGCCAAGACCCATGCTTGGACTTTCCCTTAATCACATGGTCAATCCCTAGTCAACCATCAAAGACTCCCTCGAGTCAAACTCGAGTCTGGTCAATTATAACCTGGGTCGATTGCTCCAACAATCTCTCCAACATATTAACCGACATCAATGTCAAACATTAATGTCAAGCATACTATGTCAAACATCACTCGAGTCAAACTCGAGTCTGGTCAATCGTGACCTGGACCGATTGCACCAACAGGTAATGCTCTTCCAACCCTTCTTTTTCGAAATAACGAGCATAGGGAGAGATTTGATATCCTTTCTACTAGAAGAATCACTGCTACTAGGTATCTTGATGCGGATCTCTTAGAGACCCTAGGTTTGTTAGGTGATATTCAAGCCCTATTTGCAAAAATGTGGTGGGGAGAGATAATGGGGATAAGCCACCAAACTTACCCTAGGATAGTTTTAGAGTTTTTAAGTTCTTTAGAAGCTGAGGTTTTAACGGGTAGAGAGAGCGAAGTGTTGGGATGTATACTGAAAAGTCTATCTTTTGTATGAACATCTTTATTTATGAAATAAGAATCACATGATCATTGTTTGCATATTTATAGTTATGCATATTTGTCTGATACATTACATTATAGATAACATGGTGTGTAGTGTCACACAGGAGATCATGTTATCAATTCATTGTAAAGTATAAGTAAAGGCTAACAACCAAGATGGCTTTTGACAAACCATTGGAATGGTTGTAGTGTGATTTGGTATTGGTTTGTCTTGACCATTGAATTACACTAGTACACTTTGTGTGTATTGAGCAGGACCGACTTAGAGGTGATTCGATTTATTGCTAACTACATAATCGAATTGGACCTCAGATATTATGTTGTACATGTTCTTAATCCCGATATAATAACGGGCATATATACTTAGTATTCATTTCTTTGATTTATCAATGGGCGAGATTTATAGAGTAAATCGATAGGCTCGGTAAGTTGAGAAATGATATTATTTATATGGTGTGCCATTGATTTTAGGAGGAAACCGTGTCCTATATATTAGGATGATGATGTCCCCTTGAGGAGCTCATAAGGTTCATCATGTAAACCCTGCAGGTGGACTTAGTCCGGCATGATGATAAGGTTGAGTGGTACTACTCATGGAGTTAGATGTTGATTAATTAATGGTCAGTAAATTAATTAATCGACGGACATTCGAGATCTTAAACACGGGGAGATAAATGTACAAATAATATATGGAGCCTATATTAACTTATGTGGGTTGGTGAGGTAGATCAATGATAATCCTCTAGTGGAATGGATTATCATTAATGGATCAGACTTTATGTGGGCTTGATCCATTGGGTGGCCAAGATCCAACTCCTCCTCATGGTCCCTATTGTACCCTATTAAAACCTCATGGAGCCTAGATCTGATGGTAGAAGATAAAACTCTAGATCCGATGGTGGAATATGAAACTCTAGATCAAACGGTGGAGATTAAATCTTTAGATCCGATGGTTGAGATTAATTCTCTAGATCCGACGGTTGAGATTAAATCCCTAGAACCGATGGTGGAGATTAAAAGGAGGCTTAAGCATAATTCTAAAAATAAGACTTAGGGCTTGGGCGGCAAGAGAAGAGAAGGGATTCTAGGGTTTTCTCTCTTTATCTTGGGTGGCAAGAAACCCTAGGAATATTAGGGTTTTGGTTTGGGTGGCTAGGGTATGGGAGAAGGCTTGGGCGGCAACAATTAGAGGGCTTCCTTTCTTCTTCCTAAGATGTTGCCGACGCCCATTTTTCTCCCCTCTACCTTTGTCACGCCCGCCCTTTTCAGACCAGAAGTCCGGAGGGGCGGTGCGTGACGCGACCGTACATACATACATTACATACAGTGGAAGACTTTATATATACTTCTTAATTCTTACAGCGGAAGACTTTAGACCTATTTTTTTTTTCTTTTAAAACATAAACATGCATTGACATATATATATATATACATATATATATATATATATACTTCTTCTTTTTAACATAGAGTATGCTTCATAACATGTATATATACTTCTTCTTACTTCTTCTTATCAACATAGAGCATGCATCATATATATAGATACTTAGTACTTAGTTCAGGTTCATAAACATCATCATCATAAGGAGACATAAGTAAGGACATCCATAGACATCATCATCATAGGTAAACATATATATATATATATATATATATATAGACCTAACGGATCCTCTCCACCATGCCACTACCACATACATTGGCCACTCCTGCTGCTCCCTTTAGTTTATCCATCCCTTACCCTTATCTGCAGTACGAGGGAAAGATAAACTATAAGCACATAGGCTTAGTAAGATCCTGTCCTACTTACAAAAACCATACATCAGCATTAATCATGGCATGTAACATTCATAACATATAAGCAATATAACATGTAACATACATAGCGTAATCAACTTAACATGTAGCATAAGTAACATGAGTAAACATAACATGCAAAATCCATAACTTAGCAGCATAACATGAATATATACATGACTGCAATATAACATGTAACATACATGGCATCATCAACTTAACATATAGCATAAGTAACATGAGTAAACATAACATGTATCATCTATAACTTAGAGGCATAACATGAATATATACTTAATCAAACATAACATGCATCATATGTAACATAGCAACATGTACCTGACATATCAACATAACATACAACCTATGTAACATAATGGCGTAAACATGACATTTCAATCATAACATGTGAACATAACAATCAATCAGGTAAACATATGCAGGATGCTTTTGAAAACATATATTTTAGGTACGTAAACATAAATCTTAACATATTTGGGCCCGACATTGTACCACTTCTTCATTATCATAGCGCGCATCCCTAAATAGGCCCGAGGTAGCAAGTCTCGAACCTACTAGGTTACTAGGCCCGATCTTAGTCCGTCGACCTAGGGCAATCGTCATAGCGTAGAAGCCCATCCTAGGCCCGAGTCTTACTCCATCGACCTAGGGCATCTTGGAGCCCACCCCGTACTAGGCCCGAGTCTTATTCCATCGACCTAGGGGCAATCATACATAGAAGCCCATCCTAGGCCCGAGTCTTATTCCATCGACCTAGGGCATCTTAGGAGCTCATCCCTTCTTGGACCTTGTTAAGGTCTTGGTACAAGCCATGCAGAAGGTAAAATACTTATATGCTTATTTTATAACATAGCTTATTTCATTTTGCAAACATAGCATACTTCATTTCATAACACATCATGCTTCACTTCGTGAACATATCATCTTTCATTTCATAAACATACCATACTTCATTTCATAACATATCATTCTTCATTTCATCATCATATCATACTCATGTCGTGAACATATCGTTTTGTTTCATTTCATAATCTTATCGTTTTCCATTTCATAACATATCTTAAATATCACATACACATAGGCATGGCATAAGGCATGGCATCAAAAGTAAGTAAACACTAACCTAAGGCATGTTATCTTCATCTAGCATCATTTAATATCACAAGTCAACATGAATTCACCCAACAATAAAATACATGTTAACCTAATTCATTAATCATAACAATAACTTCATATGCATATAAAACTTGAATTAAAACTTCATTTAAACCCTAAAAATACATGATGACCGAATGGTCCATAGGGGTTTCTAGGGTTATCCTTCATCCTAATTCATTTAACACAACAACAACTTCATTTGCACATAGGACATGAATTAAACTTCATTTAATCACCGAAAATTACATGATGGCCGAATGGTCTATAGGGGTTTCTAGGGTTATCTTTCAACCTAATTCATTTAACACAACAACAATTTCATTTGCACATAGGACATGAATTAAACTTCATTTAATCACCCAAAATTACATGATGGCCGAATGGTCTATAGGGGTTTCTAGGGTTATCTTTCAACCTAATTCATTTAACACAACAACAACTTCATTTGCACATAGGACATGAATTAAACTTCATTTAATCACCCAAAATTACATGATGGCCGACTGGTCTATATGGGTTTCTAGGGTTATCTTTTAACCTACTTCATTTAACATAACAACAACATCATAATCCTACAAAACATGAATTAAAACTTCATTGGATCATCAAGATTACATGATGGCGAATGGTCCATGTAGGGTTTCTAGGGTTAACCTTTAACCTAATTCATTTAACATAACAACAACATCATAATCCTACAAAAGCATGAATTAAAACTTCATTGGATCATCAAGATCTAGGGTGGCGAATGGTCCATGTAGGGTTTTAGGGTTAACCTTTAACCTAATTCATTAAACATAACAACAACATCATAATCCTACAAAACATGGATTAAAACTTCATTGGATCATCAAGATCTAGGGGTGGCCGAATGGTCCATGTAAGGTTTTTAGGGTTAACCTTTAACCTAATTCATTAAACATAACAACAACATCATAATCCTACAAAACATGGATTAAAACTTCATTGGATCATCAAGATCTAGGGGTGGCCGAATGGTCCATGTAGGGTTTTTAGGGTTAACCTTTAACCTAATTCATTAAACATAACAACAACATCATAATCCTACAAAACATGGATTAAAACTTCATTGGATCATCAAGATCTAGGGGTGGCCGAATGGTCCATGTAGGGTTTTTCGGGTTAACCTTTAACCTAATTCATTAAACATAACAACAACATCATAATCCTACAAAACATGGATTAAAACTTCATTGGATCATCAAGATCTAGGGGTGGCCGAATGGTCCATGTAGGGTTTTTAGGGTTAACCTTTAACCTAATTCATTAAACATAACAACAACATCATAATCCTACAAAACATGGATTAAAACTTCATTGGATCATCAAGATCTATGGGTGGCCGAATATAGCATATGGATTCTTTTACAAAACAGCAATCGAAGCTACTCGTATGCAGGTGAGGGATACTTACATCCTTCGCTTTGCTTTTAGTGTGAAGATGACCTAGGGAGAACAAAACCTAGCCTTCTCCTTGCTTGGATGGGGTTCGGGCAAAGGGTGAAAATGGAGAGGGGGAGGGATGGTTTTCGGTGAGGAAGAAGAAGAGAAGAAGAAGTGGCCAAGTGGAACCTTCCCTCTTCTTTATAAAGGGAGGAAGAGAAGTTTCTCTTCTCTTTTCCATGTCTCTTCATTTACCCTCATCACACTTATCTACAATTTCCCCTCTTCCTCTAATGATATAATCCTATTGGGCTTCTGGTTAGTGGGTGCACCTATAGGGCTTGGCTATCTCTAGAGGTTTGGGGTTCAATTCCTAGGCCTTGCATCCTTTTTGGCTCTTTTTCTTTTATTTTTGAAGGAGCCCACATAAAGTCCCTATAATCATACAAAATTTCTTATAAAATTTCTAGAGCTTGGGATGAAAAAGGAAGGAAGGGAAATGGGGAATTCGGCCAAGGATGAGGAAGAAGGAGAATGAAGAAGGAAAGTGGGGTTTTACTTCCTCTCTTCTCTTAATTCTCCTCTTTAATACCTAGGGAATGAACACTCTTCATCCTTCCCATCTATATTCTTTGTATATTCTTTATATATCTTATCCATGAATCATCCTATGGTCTTGTACATTCTTTATATATCTTATCCATAAATTATCCTAGGGTCTAGTGGTGTCAAGGCTACCTCCCTATTAGGAGGTTCAAGGTTTAAATCCTACCTATAACCATTATTTTATTTTATTTTATTTTAAACCTTTTATGGCCTTAAAACCTATATAATTACTTTGCATAGTTTAGAATTTTGTGGGCGTTACAACCTTGGCCGACACTCAACCTATTTCTCTTCTTCTCCTTGGCCGGTGGAAACAAGGGTTAGGGTTGTTCCTTGGAGCTCTTGACCGGCGCCCACACTCCTTACACCTCTCTTTGGGCCGGCGGCAAGCATCAAGCTTGGAGCTTGATGGTTGGTCCTAGATAAGAGAAGAGTTTATTTCTATACTTCCTCTTGTTCGGAGCGAGCAAGGAAGGAAGATTGGTGATCTAAAAGGCTTTGACTTTTGGAAGATCATCGTCCACACGACGTCCAAAAGGAGGAAGGATATACAATAGAAGATCGAGAGGTATAATTCTTGTTTATATTCTTTTGTATCATGTCTATAATTGTTTTCAATTATATGCATGTTGTATCTTTAGTTATGTGGCTAATTTACATGGACCCCGAATACAAATGCAAAAACCGGCGATCCGTACATCGTCTATTCCATGGCTATTCGGAGAATAGAGGTAGGTTGCTTGAACAACAAGTTTGTTCAAGTGACTGCTCTAATCGAATAGCACGATGATGAGACGGTAGCTTGGGTAATCCCTCCTTGTCAAGGATAATTTTTTTTTATCCGGGGACGCGGAAGGGATCGCCATGAACAAGCGACCAAGTTGAAGTGGGAAGTGAAGTTTCCTACCTTCAAGTGGTATCAGAGCTTCGGTTCCACAACCTTCAAGTGGTATCAGAGCTAGATTTCTGGTTTTGTGTGTTTAGGATTCGGTTACTTTTATGCACTTCTTCATATATTATATGTGCCGGATAATAGTAGGATGTGCGTAGGTTAACATTTTGGTTGCAAGCATAGGATCCAACTATTATGGCCATATGTGTGTATGTGATTGTATGTGTGTAATTGTATATTATTTGAATCCTCGGGGTTGACGAGGCTAGTATTTAATTTTGTATTTAAATACGACATTGTTTAGCCACTCTTTTTATTTTAGTTTACTTTCGATCTATATTTCATGTACACTCCTTCGTGGAGTATAGGATCGATGGATATAAATTAAAATAGTTTTTCTTTGCTCGGATCTCCGGATGGCTTGTACATGGCATAGGGAGGAGCGGACGAGATGGCGATACGACGGGAGGCATATTGAAGACAAAAGCCATAATAGTTGGAAAATATTTCTTTTTCATATTTACTGCTTATTTTTTGATATACATGTCGTAGGCTAGAAAATTCCTCAATTTTAAATTACTAAGTGGGAGAGGGATAACGACCTCCATTACGATTTGACATGTGATGCAAACAAACTTGCGCGTCGGGTCTGAGTGCCTTCCTCCACATCGGATGAGTTTATTTGCGGATCACAAGGTCGAATATGGTTATAGGAAGTTATTAAGGAGCGTGTGTACTTCCCCATCAGAAGGCACAAAACCCGAGATAATTACCTTGGTACTGAGTAATGGTGAACACTTAGATACAAATATAAGTATCCTCCCAATCGGAGTCACTGTTTATATTTGTAGGGCCGAAGAGGAACCAACTATTAATTTTATTTGTCAAAAGGTTAGGTTGACAAGATAGTAAAATTAATGGGTAAAAAATCCTCTTACAAATGTAGAATTTGTATACGTCCACACTATCGTGGCATACTATATTCTCGGTGTCTTGAGGTGTTGGTTGATTTTAAAATTTTATTGTTTGAGGAATCAATAATTTTTTGAAATCTAATGTTTTGATCTATGTGATTCTTAGGTTTTTCAAAATGACTTTCAACCCGCTTGCTGTGATATGAAAGAAAATAAACTTACTGGACCCAATTATGTTGATTGGAAGAGGAATCTTGACATTGTCTTAACTACTGAGGAATACAAATATGTACTCCTCGAAGAGTGCCCTCCTAAGCCTGTGGATGATTCTGGGGAAAAGGAGAAGGAGAGTTATAAGAAGTGGATTAAGGCGGATGAGATGGCGCAGTGTTACATTTTGGCATCTATGTCAAATGTACTGCAACATCAGCATCAAGCCATGCCCACTACTTATGACATGATGCTCAATCTCAAAGAGCTTTTCGGACACCAGAATCGAACTACTAGGAAGGAAGCCATGAGGAGCTTGATGACGACCACCATGATCGAGGGAACACCCGTGAGGGATCATGTTCTCAAGATAATGACTCATTTAAATGAGCTGGAAGTCCTCGGAGATGAGATCGATGGGGAAACCCAGGTCGATATCATTCTCCAATCTCAACCTAGGAGTTTTGAGTAGTTTTGCTTGAACTACAACATGAACAAGAGGTTGTATTCATTGGCGGAGCTTCTGACAGAACTCAAGGCGGCAGAGGGGATTTTTCGTTGGAGTGCTCATGCGCAAACCATGGTTTCCCAAAAGGTTTCTACTTCTAAGCCGAAAGGCAAGAAGAAGAAGAAACAAGCTGGGACAAAGGTGGTGGGAGGAGCTCAGGGAGGAGTGAAGAAGTCGAAAGGCAAGTGCTTCACTTGTAAGTAGACTGGACACTAGAAGAAGGAGTGCCCCAACCGTAAGTAGAACAAAGGTGTAGGGGATCGATTGGAAGCTAGAGGGGGGTGAATAGCGCGTGCTATATCGATGATGAAAATCGTTCCGTTTATCTCTACAATTTCATTAGCGCAACAGAAATAGAAATAATACAATAATGAAACAAGACAAACACAATTCACAACACGAGATATAACGTGCTTCGGAACCGCATGGTTTCTACTCCATGGATCGAGCTCTAAAGAGCTCTAGTGATGCACACACACTCACTAATCACAAATAACTCCTTCTCGACACAAGTTAGAGGTGGAGAAACCTCGTACAATAGATTAAAACAATAATATAAATGGATACAAGGAAATACAATAATGAAATACAATGCAAGTAAAGAAAACTACTTTACAATTACTCTTTGAATGCTTGATCACTTGGTTGCTTGAAATCAACTTGGAGACCCTGATTTGCAACAGCAAATCGCCCCAAAAGCCCTCAAGAAACCATGCCTTTTTCCTCCATCACGAGCTCCTTTTATAGCTTCAACTGTCTTTGGAAAAAGTAGATCGATCATTGCTCGGGACCACGGTCGATTGATGCCCTTTGTTGTTGTGAGACAACGGCTAGATCCTGTTGGAAAAATCCAGCGGATCCATCATCGATCGGTGATCATACCCATCGATCGGTGATGGAGCCTATGACTTCGACGATCGAGTCTCGACTCCGATACGTGCCCGATTTCTTGAGCACCCGGTCGGTGATCACAAGATCGATCATTGCTCGACTAATTAGGTCATTGCCCTCCTCTGGCAGTCGACTACTAGGCCAAATCCCACAGTCAAACCCTAGTTGACTCAGGCTAGTTGACTGGCACATGGCACCAGTCGACTTGTACACATCAAACATGAGGTTTTAGCCCAAGTATGGTTCCCCCATACTTGCTAGACCACCCTTAGCCTAGACCTAAGCCTTCTAGCCACCCCCATCAGCCTCACGCCTCTCGGATCCCTCCATGTCATCCATGACTTGTTCATCCATCGCGCTAGCCTTCAGGTGCTTCCATCGACTATGTCATGCTAACGGTGTCTACACCGCCAAGACTCCATTTGGACTTTACGCAACCAACCATTGGACTTATGCTGCCAAGACTTCACCCTTGGACTTTATGCCGCCAATATCAAACCCCTTAGACATTCCAAATGCCAAGACTCAAGCTTGGAATTTCCCTTGCCAACCCATGTTGGACTTTACATGCCAAGACCTATGCTTGGACTTTACCTTGCCAAGACCCATGCTTGGACTTTACATTGCCAAGACCCATGCTTGGACTTTCCCATTGTCAATTACATTGTCATATGTTTTTGTCGAACATCAAAACATCACTCGAGTCCTGGTCAATCGTGACCTGGGCCGATTGCACCAACAATCTCCCCCTTTTTGATGTTTGACAAAAACCAAACAAACCATTGAGTTAGAACACTAACTCAAATCCCTTACCAATTATCCCAAATTGGTAATCTTAAACATTCTCCAAACATTCTCCCTCAAACATTCTCCCCCTTTTTAACTAACATCAAAAAGGTCTTCCCCAAGGAGGTCAATGTCTCATGTCCCAATGAGATCTTATAATCTCTCCCTTGATCCAAAAATACCTAAGATGCCTACCATCTTCCTAGTGATAAGTCTCATATCACTTAAGAGAGGCAATCCTATTCACTCTCCCAATTTCCAAATTGGGTCTCTCAAAATCCCATCAATTTTCCCAATTGATGTCATTCTCCCCATAACTTCTCCTTTTCAAGGAGAAAAACACATCCATCATCCCAAGATGGATACCTCCCCCTAAAGGCTTGCTCCTCCTTGACCATTGTACCAACAATGTCCTTGGGAAGTCCCTAAGCCAATAGGAACTCTAAACCATCAAAAATAAGGTTAAAAGTTCAAACATGAACTCTTCCATCCTTAAATTTGATACAAACCCTAAACAACTCTCCTAATCCATATCCAATGGATTTTCACCCTTTCTAATGCTTCCCAAAGCATATCCTAGGGTTAGGAGTGGTTAGGGACCTTAACCGCAGCTGAACACGGGTTAAACAAACCTAGTTTTCCCGAAATTAGCATTGGCAGTCGACTCCATCAGCTACCAGTCGACTGCCACTAAGGGCAGTCGACTGATAACTGAAATATCCAAATTTCAATTATCAGAGTTGAATTTCAAAAAATCATAAGTAATTCTACATATATCGAAAAATTGTGAAAATTCATACGTACTTATAGTCAATACAATGGGCGAAAAATATTTGAAAATTAATTTACCCATAAAATACCAAAATTGATACAAAATTCAAAAGTGAAGAAAACTTCTAAGTTTTGGCTCACTTTGTATCAATCTCATTAATGGTGATTGCTATCAAAAGATAGACTTCACCAAGGTTTTTCAAAAAGGATTTTAAAATGTTTTCAAAACCTTATTTTGGATAATATTCCTTGGGCTCAATGTACATGACTTGTACACAAGCTTTCCCAATGATCCACCTTTGAATTAAGATGAGTTTTGGTTCAACTAGATGCAAAAACTGTGCACCTTGAACTCAACTCATATCCAAGCATATCACATGTATCTAGGGTGTATAAATACACATACATGTCAATGTGATGTGAGATGTGGGTTTTGGTTACCTTAATCTAGGGTTTCATGCATTTTTCTAAGGCAACTCTACTTGATTCCCTTATAAATGGGACTCCAAGTCATGCCATTGTCCTTAACTCAATTTTAATCAAATGCATGAATGATTATGGAATTAATGATGATATAAATAAGCATATACTCATAATCATGATGTCATGACATAAAATGAAATCTAAAAACACATGACATTTAAAACCTTAATCCTAAACATGAACATGACATATAAAATGATTAAAAATAAACATGATGTCATGACATGTTATATGACAAACAAAATATGACAAATAAAATACATAGGTATAATAATACCTAAATTTTAATATTAATTGTCATTTCATATAATTAATTATATTTTTCCATATTTCTACTTTTCTCCCTAGTGTGTCAAAAACAAAAAATGACACACTATGACCTCTAAACCTAAAATGTGCCAATTTGATCATTTTATCAAATTTCTCAAATAATATTGGCACATTCTAAAATCTTTTAGGATTAAAGCTCAAATGTATTTCCAAGGTGACCATAACCTTGAAAATATCCTAAAGTTCCACCTTTACCATGGTTGAGTTAACTACCCATCCAATCAAGGTTGGCACACCCTAACCCATCTAGCATGAATCAATCACGCTCTTAGGAACCCAAAACCTATTTTAGCTCCTAGGGTTAATTAGGTATTCCTTAAGGATGACCTCCCTAGATACCCTCCTAATGACCCTCCTAGGCTTGTTAGCCTTGGTCATTTGGGTCTTACCTAGGTTGACTCTAGGGGTAACTCCCCTTGCAACCTTCTTAGTGGCCACCCTAAGTTTCCTAGAAACCCTAGCCACTAGGCACTTACCATGGTTACTCTTAGGGATAACTTCCCTAGTAACCTTGGTTTTCCTAGGTTTAGTTCCATAATCAAATGGAACATTGTGATAGGTTTCCTTGGGCTTAGGTTTACCCTTGGATGAATTTAGTTTCCTAGGTCTTGATTTTTGACCATTTGACCCTAGGCTTTGACTTCTAGACCCTAAATGTTGACCTCTTGACCCTTGAAATTGATTTTGCATTTTTGCAAGGGTCTTCTCCATCTTTTCAAGCCTTGACCTCAAGACTTGATTTTCCTTTTCTAATTGCCCAATTTTTGAATTTTGAACTAATCTTTTGGCATTGTTTTTCCTAGGCATATGCCTAGTCCATTTAGGTTTGAGACCTAGATGCTCTTGTACCTTTCTAATGGTTTCCCTAGGTAGGATTTGTCTAGAATTGTTTGACCTAGGGTTGTCTTTAGATAAATTGTTTTTAGGGACATTAGTCCCAAATTTCTCCTTATTTTCAAAATGAAAATTTTTAGCTCCTAAACAAAAATACTTGTTCCTATTAGCATGCTTTTCATAAATTGCAAGAGAATTAAAATTCTTAGCATGCTTTTGTCTATTAACTAAAGAAGGAGCATTATTAACATGATATACCTTAGGATTTGCCTTAGTGGCTCCCCCTACTTGTGATGCTCCATTTTGCCTCTTCTTTTCCCCCTTCGGGCATTGATTCCGGTAATGTCCCGGTTGTCAGCATTTGAAGCAAATTACTTGCTCCTTGCTTTTAGTTGTTGGGGGACCGGCATCCTTTGACTTTTGTTGACTTTTAGGCACCGGAGGAGCTTTCTTTACTCTCTTCGGGCACTTGCTCTTGTAGTGCCCAGCTTCCCTACACTCAAAACATATGATATGATTTTTATTACAAATTGATATGTTTGAGTTACCTAGGTCAATGGAGGCTGGAATTGGATTTTGAGCTTCTTCATCTTGACCGGATGTTGAAGCTTCTTCTTGATGTTGCTCCGGTGATCTAATCTCTTCCCCCTCAATTCTAGAGGTGGAGGTCTCCTCCAATTCTACTTCCTCTTCCTCCTTGGATGTTGATGGTCTCTCAACCTCCAAGTCCTCACTTCCTTGTGAGGATGATACATTTTCCTCTTCGGTCCCTTCCTCTTGGACCAGTGATGGACTTTCATGGAGCTTGGCCACTTGGCTCCATAGCTCATTTGCATCTACATAATTACCTAACATACACAAGATATTGTTAGGTATTAAATCAATTAAAAACTTCATTACCTTCTCATTTTTCTCGAAGGCTTGGACTTGCTCTTCGGTCCATCTCTTTTTCTTGAGGAATCCACCTTTTGGTCCTCTTAGATAGCTATATCCCTCCATTAAAATTGACCATTCTTTGAAGTCCCTCATCATTAGGAAGTTCTCAATTCTCGCCTTCCATTGTCTAAACCCTTCTTGTCCATAGAAGGTATAAGGGATAGGTGTGTTGATATCCCATCCTAGTTGCTCTTGGACTTCCATATTCACCCTCTAGCGTGCTCCTTTTGTTGTTAAACTTCAAGAGCGGCCTTGCTCTGATACCACTTGTAGGGGATCGATTGGAAGCTAGAGGGGGGGGGGGTGAATAGCGCGTGCTATATCAATGATGGAAATCATTCCGTTTGTCTCTACAATTTCATTAGCGCAGCGGAAATAGAAATAATACAATAACGAAACAAGACAAACACAATTCACAACACGAGATATAACATGGTTCGGAACCGCACGGTTCCTACTCCACGGATCGAGCTCTAAAGAGCTCTAGTGATGCACACACACTCACTAATCACAAATAACTCCTTCTCGACACAAGTCGGAGGTGGAGAAACCTCGTACAATAGATTACAACAATAATCTAAATGGATACAAGCAAATACAATAATGAAATACAATGCAAGTAAAGAAAACTACTTTACAATTGCTCTTTGAATGCTTGATCACTTGGTTGCTTGAAATCAACTTGGAGACCCTGATTTGCAATAGTAAATCGCCCCAAAAGGCCTCAAGAAACCATGACTTTTTCCTCCATCATGAGCTCCTTTTATAGCTTCAACCTGTGCTGGAAAAAGTCGATCAGTCAACTGCTTGGGACCACCAGTCGACTGATGCCACTGTTGTCATGAGACAACGGCTAGATCCACGCTGGAAAAATTCAATGGATCCATTATCAGTCGACTGATCATACCCATCAGTCGACTGATGGAGCCTTCACTCGACCAGTCGAGTCTCGACTCCATTCTGTGCCCGATTTCTTGAGCACCAGTCGACTGATCACAAGATCAGTCGATTGCTCGACCAATCAGTCGACTGCCCTCCTCTGGCAGTCGACTGCTAGGCCAAATCCCATAGTCAAACCCTAGTTGACTCAGGACAGTCGACTACCACATGACACTAGTCGACTGGCACACCTCAAACATGAGGTTTTAGCCCAAGTATGGTTCCCCCATACTTGCTAGACCACCCTTAGCCTAGACCTAACCCTTCTAGCCACCCCCATCAACCTCACGCCTCTCAGATCCCTCCAAGTCATCCATGACTTGTTCATCCATCGCGCTAGCCTTCAGATGCTTCCATCGACTATGTCATGCTAACGGTGTCTACACCGCCAAGGCACATTGGACTTACGCCGCCAAGACTCCGCTTGGACTTTACGCCGCCAACCATTGGACTTATGCTACCAAGACTTCACCCTTGGACTTTTCACCACCAATATTAAACCCCTTGGACTTTCCAAATGCCAAGACTCAAGCTTGGACTTTCCCTTGCCAACCCATGTTAGACTTTACATGCCAAGACCCATGCTTGGACTTTACCTTGCCAAGACCCATGCTTAGACTTTACATTGCCAAGACCCATGCTTGGACTTTCCCATTGACAATTACATTGTCATACGTTTTTGTCAAACATCAAAACATCACTCGAGTCAAACTTGAGTCTTGGTCAATCGTGACCTAGGCCGATTGCACCAACAGGGCACTCTACATTCTGACAGATTGAAAATGATGATCTCTCCATCTACCTCCAAGGAGATCTTGTGCGCCTTTACATCTATTAATTCTCTTGTAGTCTCCAGTGATGGGATTCTGGGGATTTGGTCCCATGTCCAATATAATAAAATCTGTGTGTATCACGAAATTCTCAATGACCACAGGCACATGTGCTAGAATGCCGACGTGTTCCTTGACTGAGTCATCCCCCATATGAATACCAAGGTTCGCTGGATGGATCTCATTCAGTCCCATCTTCAAATAGTATGCATAGGGAATCACGTTAACTGATTACCCCAAGTTTCACAGTGCTTCATTGAAGCTTTCCCCATAAATCGAGCAAGGGATAACAAATTCATCAGGGTCCTCAAGTTGTGGTGGAATTCTATCTTCGATTTCAGCTTTTTAGGGTAGGGTGGAAATGATGGTTGCACACCCCTTGGTGGATATGTTCTTTTGACCTACTCTTTCATCGTATATTCCCTCCTCCTTGACTTGACTCGGCTCGGGTAATGATGGAGAACTATCCATAGATTGCGACATGGCGTGGGCTATCAGGGCCACTTGTGTTTCCAACATCCTCGAGTGACTTGCAAGACTGTCAACAGTGACCTTTAAATCCTTAAGTGACTCTTTTGTTTTCTGATGTTGGCGTCGAAACTCTTCATTGGCCTTTGTTTGGGTAGCAATGAAGTCTTCCATCATCAATTCTAGCTTAGACTTCTCTGGTTGTTGCTGCCCATTGCTCTATTGCTGCCCATATCCTTCGGATGGTTAGAAGTTCCCCGAGTTATTCTGATAGGAAAAGTTCGGGTGATTCTTCCATCCGGGGTTAAGTACTGGAGTATGGGTTGTTGGGCCTTTGATTATAGTCCCCAACCGTATCGACATGCTCAATCTACTCTTCTGAGCCACCCTGCCCTCCATAGTAGTCCTCCCAATATGTTGCTGCTCCTTCTCCAAAGTCTTTGGCCACACATGCAAAAACACGATTGAAAGAGTCGAACCATCTTCTAAGCGCGTCCAACCTCGCTGTCATGTGGTCCACGGAGTTGGCAACATATCATCCCATGGCAGGAGTTGGGTGACTACGTTCGGAAGCCCATTGATGGTGGTTCTGGGCCACCTCTTCTATTAGCTCCTCCGCTTCCTCGATAGTCTTGTTCATAAGTGCTCCTCATATAGCAGAATCGAGGGACATCTTTGTGGCGTACATGATCCTATTATAGAAGATGTGGATCACCATCCACCTTTCTAGTCAATGGTGGGGGCATTGGTAGAGTTGTCCCTTGTAGCGATCCCAGGCTTCAAATAAGGACTCCCCTTCCTTCTGTCGGAAGCTCATTATTAGATGGCTCATGTGAGCAATCTTGTTAGGCGGGAAGTATTTATTCAAGAACTGCTGCTCACATTGCTCCCAGGTAGTAATGCTTCCCGAAGGCAAGGAGTGAAGCCATGCCTTAGTCTTATCTCGCAATGAGAACGGGAATAGGCTCAGGCGGATCACGTCTGCAGGGACTCCATTAATCTTCATTGTTGAGAAGATTTCCAAAAATATCTCTAGGTGCCGGTTCGAGTCTTTAGTTGCAGCTCCCCTAAATTGACTCTACAGGTCCATGTGTATGAGTGTCGGTTTTAGCTCAAAGTTGTTTGCTAAAATGGACAATCCAGCTATACTCGGCCTAAATCCTCTAGCACTAGGGGATGCATAATCCCTCAAAGGTCAGCTACCTAAATTCACCTCGGATGCAGATTGGTTCTCCATCCACTTCTGTTTAGCTCTTCGGTGATGATAGGTTCGTTCGATTTCTATATCGATCAGAATCAGGCCTTCCGATCCTAAGCGTCTATGCATACGAGGAACCAAGCCACAAAATTAGGAGTATTACCTAATACTTAATCAAAATAGAAAATATCCTAAACTAATACTAAATCAAATGCAGAAAATTTAACTAAAGGTCAATGCAATGTAATTACTTAAATAAATCTAAGTTTACTCTAGATATTGAAAATATAAAACTGAAGTAAATAAAAATAAATGAAAGAAATAAAAGTAAAGAAAGTAAATAAATCTACCTTAAGTCCGATCCAATTATCCACTTCTTGATTCGATATCGAATCAATCAGTCCCCGACAATGGCACCAAAAACTTGATGCACGCGAACACGACCTCAAATCTCACGATGAAAATTGTCGAGGACTTGAAGCACGCACTCGCGCTCAATGCCCGCAAGTGCATGGATGTCGTTAAGTAATAAAAAGATTATCGATCCCACAGGGACTGAGATTCGAGTACCGATTTGGTAAGTGGACGTTTATTGTTCAGAATTCAGTTCTAAGAGTTTTTATTTCGAGGGTTGACAGCGGTCCTAACTTAATACGGTGTCACACGGAAGAAGAAAGAAACAAGTTACGATACTTTGGAAGGAATTCTAGGATTTCGATTTTGTTTGTGTGTCACAGAACACGTTGTCAATTTGGTTTTGTCTAGGTTTCTAGCTAGGGTTTTGTGGAAAGGACATCATACACTCCCCCGATGAGCCTTCTCATTTATCGAAAGCTACCTCTGCCATTACCAGGTCGACCCTGGACTTAGGACGGGATAGTCGGTACGAGGATGCCAAATCGATCCCTGCGACAAGTCAAAAATGTGACACGTTTCCTACTCTATCGCATCCTTATACCCACGGTTACGGGAGATGAGGCCAACCCCTAGGTTCCTCCTTAATTCTCCTAAATCTTAGATACGAGGGTTGTCACCCCTTGTATCAGCTAGCATAGTAGATAGAAAAGCAAAACAATAGTTATAACTCTAAACCAAATGCCAATTGCAAATATAAATTCAAGAACAAAATTCAATTTGGAATAACATGTTCTATGCACACCAACTACTCCCTAATCCTAAAATTGGAGAATCTACACCATAAATAAGAGAGGAGAAACACAGCGCACGATCATGTACGTATAAAAAATAGAAATTAAGCAAAGAACAGAAATTACAATGCAATGTGACTCTTCTCTCCGACATTGAAGTGCAGAATTTGGATCTCTGATAGCTTTCTTCCTCCCTATTGTGAGTTCCCAAAGATTTTTAGGGCATCGAAGTGTCATTCCGGCCATCGTGCCTCTCTCCTAGGGTTTGGACGTATCCTCCTTTATATAGACATCAACCTAGATCTCTCTAAAGCCTGAAAAATAACCGACTCATGTGGGAATCATGCAACGCCACACGGTCGTGTGTTTCCACACGGCCAGGCCATGTGTGGTGTCGTGGTGGCCAATTTCCATTCTTGGACATGGTCGTGTGTAGTCACATGCCCTGGTTGTGTCCCCTTCTGCGTCCAGCTACAAAATGCCCTTCTTTTTCTCTGAAAGTGCATCATTTTTCCCATGAAATGCTATCCTATACACAAAAGTACAAAGAACAGTTCTCCGAACTAGAAAATAGGAAATGCATGCAAACCAAAGTAAAATATACATGAAACAAAACATAAAATGAAATGAGATGTGAGCGAAAACTACTCCTAAAATCCTATATGTTTTGCTCACATCAAGGGCAAACTTATTTCTACTGAATAGCATCAATCTTAATAGGATTATCTTTTATACCTTGCTCAGTAACAACATACCCCAAGAAGCAACCTTGAGTAACCCCAAATATACATTTCTCTGGATTCAATTTCATTTTATACTTGTGCAAAGTGCTAAAAGTTTCTTCTAAATCTAATATTAACTACCCAAGACATAAAATTTTGATCAAGATATCATCCACATATACTTCTACATTCCTCCCAAACTTCTTCTCAAAAATTTTATCCATTAATCTTTGATAAGTGGCCCCAACATTTTTTAACCCAAAGGGCATAACCACATAACAAAAAGTCCCTTATGCCTTAATAAACTTAATTTTCTGATGATAAGAAGAAGCTATAGCTTGTAAACTGCTGAAAACAGGTCAGCCTAGAATAGAATTATAAGAAGAAGGCATATCAACTACTGTAAAATTAATAAGTACTGTTCTTCTCTTTGGCTCTTCTCCTAAAGATAAAGGTAATTTGATTTGTCCCATTGGTTGCACCTCATGACAAGAAAACTCAAATAAAGAAGTGTCAACCAGCTATAAATCAGTGATATTAACTCCCATTTGCTCTAAGGTTGACCAACCCAGGTTTACAAAAACTCTTCTCACATCAAAATTGGCAATAAGAGATCGGATGTCTAAGGCATTAGTATGATTACTCCCACTAAGTCATTAGAATCAAAATCTAACATGGGTCCTCTTATTCTATGAAGAGCGATAACAGCTGCACATTCTTCTCTGCTATGTCTCTTTCACGCTCTATTAGAGTCTCCATTAGTGGAGCCACAGAAAATCATATTAATAGAATCCCTCATAGGAGGTTGATTAGCGGGCACTACCCAGTCAGGTGCTATCTTTCTTATCTGAGCAGACTATATAGGTCAATTTATAAGAGGTCTCCCCGAATTTCCTCTACCATAATTTCTTCCTCTAAACTCCCACTGATAAGGAGTTGGATTCATAACTAGATTCTGAACATGGGGATGATCCCGCATAATTCTCTACAAATCAAAGTCTAATTTCTGACAATTCTGAGTATTATGCTCATACTCATGATGATGAGCACAGAAAGTAGGAGCTGGTAGTCTCCTAGGCCCTCTATCAACTCCAAAGGGTGTTCTCAATAACTTTTGTTATATACAAATATTCATAGTGTTGCACGCGAATGCGACCTCAAATCTCACGACAGAGACCGTCGGAGACTCGAAGCGCACGCTCGCGCTCAACGCCCACAAGTGCATGGATATCGTCAAGTAATAAAAAGATTATCGATCCCACAGGGGATGAGATTCGAGTACTGATTTGTTAAGTGGATGTTATTGTTCGAAATTCAGTTCTAAGGGTTGTGATTGTGAGGGTTGACGGCGGTCCCAACTCAATGCGGTGTCACACGGAAAAAGAGAAAAACTAGTTGAGAGTCTTTGGAAGCGATTCTAGCATTTCGGTTTCACTTGTGTATTGCAGAACATGTTATCAATTGGGTTTTGTCTAGGTTTCTAGCTAAGGTTTTGTGGAAAGGACATCATACACTCCCCCGATGAACCTTCGCATCAATCGGAAGCTACCTCTGCCATTACTAGGTCAACCACTAGACTTAGGATAGGATAGTCGGTACGAGGATGTCGAATCGATCCCCGCGACAAGTCGAAAATGGGGTGCATTTCCTAATCTATCACATCCTTCTACCCATGGTTACGGGAGATGAGGCCAACCCCTAGGTTCCTCCTTAATTCTCCTAAATCTTAGATACGAGGGATGTCACCCCTTGTATCGGCTAACACAGTAGATAGAAAACCAAAATGTGTAGATATCGGTCTAAACTAATACCAATTGCAAATACAAATTCAAGAACAGAATTCAATTTGGAACATGTTCTGCGCACACAAACTACTCCCTAATCCTAGAATCGAAGAGTCTACTCCATAAATAAGAGAGGAGAAACACAAATCACGATCATGTTCGTATAAACAATGGAAATTATGCAAAGAATAGAAATTACAATGCAATGTGGCTCTTCTCTCTGGCATTGAAGTGCAGAACTTGGATTTTATGGCTTTCTTCCTCTCAGTTGCGAGTTCCCAAAGCTTTTTAGGGCATCGGAGTGTCATCTCGGCCATCGTGCCTCCTCCCTAGGGTTTGGGCATAGCCTCCTTTATATAGACATCAGCCTGGATCTCCCCAAAAATTGGAAAATAATTGACTCGCGTCGGAATCGCGCAGTTCCACACAACTGTGTGGATCCCCACGACCAGGTTGTGTGTGGCTCTGCGATGCAAGTCGTGTGTTTTCACAGGGCCAGGATGTGTGTCATTCTGATCTAGCTGCCAAATGTCTTCTTTTCACTTCAAAAGTGCGCCATTTTCCCCGTATAATGTTGTCCTACACACAAAAGTACAACGGGCAAATCTTCGAACCAGAAAATAGGAAATGCATGCAAAATAAAGTAAAATATGCATGAAAAAAACATAAAACGAAATGAGATGTGAGCGAAAACTACTCCTAAAATCCTATATGTTTTGCTCACATCAATTCCCCCAGACTTAAGTCTTTGCTTGTCGTAAAGCAAACCTCAGTGCCATAAAATTTTAAAAAGGTATTGTTCCATACTTAGCATGTTAACTAGATTTATCAAGTGGTAATTGCAATCAAAGAAAAATTGATAAGTTCTAGAAATTCACTAAGTTAGCTTCTCGTGCTTGTGTTAAGCGAATCTTCTTAGGGGATACTCGTTCCACAGTAAGTTAAGTCGTCGTCCTATAACTTTCCTAAGGTCTCCAGCTCTTAGGCACTTAACTTGCCCAAAGCGAGGGTCGTTCCCTAGATCTAGCACAAAGTCTCAAAGACATGCTCAGTATTGAGAGAAATTGGTAGGTGTTTCTCCAGTAACCTAACTCGGTCTCAAAGGGGCACCTAACCATTTCCACCCACGACAACTATTTTTTTTATTCCTCATAATTTTTTTTTCAATTTTTTTTTACTCTCTCTTTTTTTTTCTTATTCCTTTTTTTTCTTCTCTCTCTCTTGGGATTTTGATTTTTCCAAATGGGCTTCCATAATCCGAGCATCTTCAGTAACTAAAATGCTAAATCTAGAGTCACCTATGAATTCCAAAGTACTATACTACTGAGATGAGTCATAACTATGTTGGGATGTATACTGAAAAGTCTATCTTTTGTATGAACATCTTTATTTTGAAATAAGAATCACATGATCATTGTTTGCATATTTGTGATTATGCATATTGTCTAATATATTACATTGTAAATAACATGGTGTGTAGTGTCACATAGTAGATCATGTTATCAGCTCTTTATAGAGTATAAGTAAAGGCTCACAACCGAGATGACTTTGGACAAACCATTGGTATGGTTGTAGTGTGATTTGGTATTGGTTTGTCTTGACCATAGAATCACATTAGTACACTTTGTGTGTATTGAGCAGGACCGACTTAGAGGTGATTCGATTTATTGCTGACTACATAATCGAATTGGACCTCAGATATTATATTGTACATGCTCTTAATCTCGATATAATAACGGGCACATATACTTAGTATTCATTTCTTTGATTTACCAATGGGCAAGATTTATAGATTAAATCGATAGGCTTGGTAAGTTTGGAAATGATATTATTTATATGGTGTGCCATTGATTATAGGAGGAAACCATGTCCTATATATTAGGATGATGATGTCCCCTTGAGGAGCTCATAAGGTTCATCATGTAAACCCTGCAGGTGGACTTGGTCCGACATGATGACAAGGTTTAGTGGTACTCCTCATGGAGTTAGATGTTGATTAATTAATTATCAGTAAATTAATTAATCGACGGACATTCGAGATCTTAAACACGGGGAGAAAAATGTACAAATAATATATGGAGCCCATATTAACTTATGGGGGTTAGTGAGGTAGATCAATGATAATCCTCTAGTGGATTGAATTATCGTTAATGGATTGGACTTTATGTGGGCTTGATCCATTGGGTGGCCAAGATCCAACTCCTCCTCATGGTCCCTATTGTAGCCTATTAAAACCTCATGAAGCCAAGATCCAATGGTTGAAAACAAAACTCTAGATCCGACGGTGGAGATTAAATCTCTAGATCCAACGGTTGAGATTAAATCTATAGATCTGACGGTTGAGATTAAATCCCTAGAACCGACCGTTGAGATTAAAAGGAGACTTAAGCCTAACTCTATAAAAGGGGTTTTAAGGCTTGGGCGTGGGATTAAGAGAGAAAGGTTAGGGTTTTGTTTCTTAAGGCTTGGGCGGCAAGAAACAAAAGGAGGCTAGGGTTTTTGGAAA
Organism: Wurfbainia villosa; assembly: GCA_025175895.1. NCBI lineage: Eukaryota > Viridiplantae > Streptophyta > Magnoliopsida > Zingiberales > Zingiberaceae > Wurfbainia > Wurfbainia villosa. Next base: position 67,337,298 of record CM046001.1, read on the forward strand.
AGAGCTTGGGCAGCCACAAATAAGGAAAGAGTTCTTCTTCCTTAAGAGTAGCCGGCGCCCCTCCTTGCTCTCTAGACCTTTGCCGGCGCCCAACCTAAATCCCCTCTTCTCCTTGGCCCGTGGAAAAAAGTCTAGGGTCTCTTCCCTTAGAGTTTTGGCTGATGTTCACTTCTCTTGGTTCTTCTTCTTGGCCGGCGGCAAGCACCAAGCTTGGAGCTTGGTGGTTGGTTGAAAGAAGGAGAAGTGTTTTGTTTCTATACTTCCTCTTGTTCAGAGCGAGCAAGGAAGGAAGATTGGTGATCTAGGTGCTTCGACTTTTGGAAGATCGTCGCCCACACGACGTCCAAAAGGAGGAAGGACATACAATAGAAGATCGAGAGGTATAACGCTTGTCTATTTTCTTATGTAACATGTCTATAATTGTTTTTCAATCATATACATGTTGTGTATTCTGTTTTTATGGTTAAATATACTTGGACCTCGAATATAAACACAAAAACCGGCGATCCGTACATCGTCTATTCCGTGGCTATTCATAGAATAGAGGTTTGTGGCTTGAACAACAAGTTTGTTCAAGTGAACACTCTAATCGAATAGCACGATGATGAAATGGTAGCTTGGGTAATCCCTCTTGTCAAGGATAATTTTTTTTTTATCCGGGGACGTAGAAGGGATCGCCATGAACAAGCGACCGAGTTGAAGTGGGAAGCGAAGTTTCTTACCTTCAAGTGGTATCAGAGACATGGTTTCCAGTTTTGTGTGTTGAGGATTCGATTACTTTTATGCGCTTTTCATATATTATATGTGGCGGATAATAGTAGGATGTGTGTAGGTTAACTTTTTGATTGCAGGCATAGGATCCAACTATTATGGTCATATGTGTGTATGTGATTGTATGTGTGTAATTGTATATTTTGTTGAATCCTCGAGGTTGACGAGGTTAGTATTTAATTTTTGTAATTAGATACGACATTGTTTAGCCACTCCTTTTATTTTAGTTTACTTTCAATCTAGATTTCATGTACACTCCCTCGTGGAGTATAGGATCGATGGATGTAAATTAAAATAGTTTTTCTCGGCTCGGATCTCCGGATGGCTTGTACATGGCGTAGGGAGGAGCGGACGAGATGGCGACATGACGGGAGACATATTGAAGACAAAAGCCATAATAGTTGGAAAATATTTATTTTTCATATTTATTGCTTATTGTTTGATATGTATGTCGTAGGCTAGAAAATTCCTCAATTTCAAATTACTAAGTGGGAGAGGGATATTTTTATAAATTCCCACAGCCTCCATTACGATTTGACATGTGATGCAAACAAACTTGCGTGTCGACTCTGAGTGCCTTCCTCCCCATCAGATGAGTTTGTTTGCAGATCACAAGGTCGAATATGGTTATAGGAAATTATTAAGGAGCGTGTGTACTTCTCCATCGGAAGGCACATAACCCGAGATAATTACCTTGGTATCGAGTAATGGTGAACACTTAGATACAAATATAAGTATCCTCCCCATCCGAGTCACTACTTTTATTTGTAGGGCCGAAGAGGAACCAACTATTAATTTTACTTGTCAAAAAGTTAGGTTGACAAGATAGTAAAATTAATAGGTTAAACCTCCTCTTACAAATGTAGAATTCGTATACGTCCACACTATCGTGGCATACGATATTCTTGGTGTTTTGAGATGTTGGTTGATTTTAAAATTTTATTGTTTGAGGAATCAATAATTTTTTGAAATCTAATGTTTTTGATCTATGTAATTATTAGGTTTTCTTTCAAAATGACTTTCAACCCGCTTGCTGTGATACTGAAAGAAAATAAACTTACTGGACCCAACTATGTTGATTGGAAGAGGAATTTTGACATTGTCTTGACTGCTGAGGAATACAAATATGTACTCCTTGAAGAGTGCCCTCCTAAGCCTGCGGATGATTCTGGGGAAAAGGAGAAGGAGAGTTATAAGAAGTGAATCAAGGCCGATGAGATGACGCGGTGTTACATTTTGGCATCTATGTCAAATGTACTGCAACATCAGCATCAAGCCATGTCCACTGCTTATGACATGATGCTCAATCTCAAAGAGCTTTTCAGACACCAGAATCGGGCTGCTAGGCAGGAAGCCATGAAGAACTTGATGACGACCACCATGATCGAGGGAACACTCGTGAGGGATCATGTTCTCAAGATGATGGCTCATTTGAATGAGCTAGAAGTCCTTAAAGCCGAGATCGATGGGGAAACCCAGGTCGATATCATTCTCCAATCTCTACCTAAGAGTTTTGAGCAGTTTCGCCTGAACTACAACATGAACAATAGGTTGTATTCGTTGGAGGAGCTTCTGACAAAACTCCAGGCGGCAGAGGGGCTATTTCATCAGAGTGCTCAGGCGCAAGCCATGGTTACCCAAAAAATTTCTTCTTCTAAGCCGAAAGGTAAGAAGAAGAAGAAACAAGCTGGGGCAAAGGCGGTGGGAGGAACTCAGGGAGGAGTGAAGAAGCCGAAAGACAAGTGCTTCACTTGTAAGCAAACTAGACACTGGAAGAAGGACTGCCCCAACCACAAGCAGTACAAAGGTATATCTTTTGGTCTAGTCGTTGAAACATGTTTAGCGGTGTTATCTACCGGCACCTAGTGTGTAGATACGGGAGCCACTGATCATGTCTGCAATACTTTGCAGGGGTTCCAGGAAACCAGACGACTGGCTGAGGGAGAGATTACCGTATACTTGGGCGATGCCACGAAGGCAGTGGCTGTTGTAGTAGGAGATGTTTATTTATCTTTTGAGTAAAATAAAGTTTTGTTTCTTAAGAATTGCCTTTATGTACCTTTATTTAGAAAGAATTTAATTTAGGTTTCTAAATTGTTTATGGATGGATATTCTATTTCTTTTAATGACAGAGTTGTTATAAAAAGGAATAGGGAGATTATCTGTTCGGGTGCATTGATAGGAAATTTATACACACTTGAACCAAAAGCTCCCACGATGCAAATAGAAGTTAATAACTCATCTTCTAATTCCAATAAGAGAAAAGAACCTTCAAAGATGAACCAAACATATCTTTGGCATCTTAGGGTTGGTCATATTAACCTAAGCATAATTCAAAGGTTGATAGCTGATGGAACTCCGGGTTCATTAGTGGTGAAAGATTTCCCAACTTGCGAATCTTGCTTGGAGGGTAAAATGACCAAGAGGACTTTTAAGGCCAAGGGGTATAGAGCCAAAGATGTGTTGGAATTGGTTCATTCTGATTTGTGTGGTCCTATGTCTATCCAGGATAGAGGTGGTTTTGAGTATTTTGTCTCCTTTATAGACGATTATTCGAGATATGGATACATTTACTTGATGCGTCGCAAGTCTGAATGCTTTGACAAGTTCAAAGAATTCAAGACTGACATGGAGAAATGTCAAGGTAAAAGTATCAAGACACTATGATCTGATCGTGGTGGTGAGTACCTCTTAGGAGAGTTTAGGAATTACTTATCAGATGGTGGGGATCTATTGGCCGGCTAGAGGGGGTGAATAGCCCTCTTCCGATGGATGTCGATATTTGCTCGTCTACAAAGAGATTAGCGCAAGCGGAATATGCAAATACAAATAAAGACAACACAAAAGATAGACAAGCAATACAAACACGAGATGTAACGTGGTTCACGACTACGCCGCTAATCCACGGTCTGATTCGTCCACAGTGAATCACTCCGCAATCTATCCACTAGATCTCTCCTTTGCACAAAGCTAGGTGGAGGTAACCTCTTTACACAAAAACACTCCTCTTACAAATATAATGGAAATAAGCTTGATTAAGAGGATGGAAAGCTTTAGGGAACTTTGGGAGAGTATTAGAGCATAGGCATTAGCCTCCCAAAGCCCCACCCCCTTCCTTTTTATAGAGGAAGAGGGTTTCTTCCGGATCGATCGATCCCCCGTTGCCCAATAACGGCCGCTTTCCACGTTGGATTCCATCCAATGGTATTGGCATCAGTTGACTGATCCTACCATCAGTCGACTGATGCTCGATCAGTCGAGTGCTCAATGGAGTCGACTCCATTCTTTACGCATGCATCACCGCCATCATCTCAGATCCACGGCCGATCATTATCGATCGCGATCCCATAGCGATCATGCCGCCAAGCACTAAATTGGTCTTATACCAGTCGATCGAACCATCGACTTAGAGAAGTCGACTGCCATGACATGGCAGTCAACTGGTGTCGGGAAAACCCATCCGACACTTGGCCAAATGGCCAAGTTTCACCTAAGAGCTACCCTTCCTGGGTTACAATCGCTCACTCTCATCCCTCGGAGTCCCTTGCCTTCGAAGTTCTCTTCGTTCGCGGCCACGTCCCTCGGCAGCATTAGGCGCACGACTCTGCAATGCTCCTTCGCGTCTCTTGCCTTGAAGTCTACTTCCTTTGGCTTCACTCCAAGCTCCTCGTCCGGCGTTCCCTCGGATGCTCCAAGCGCACGGCTTCCGCAAAGCTATCCTTCACCGACTCAAGGCACGAGTCATGAGATGTGAAACTCGCCACGGCTCCATGTGCGAATTACTAAGTCCTGCACGACTTCAACGCATATATCAAATCAACATAACACACTAACTTAAACCCTTTGCCATACACATCAAAACCTTATCATGGCAAGAGATTGCCCTAACAATCTCCCCCTTTTTGATGTGTGGCAATTCGTTTAAGTTAGGTAAGATCATTTGATATAAATTTTAAAGGAAAGAAAGCATGTAAACATAAACATGATATAGCAACATGCAACTCCCCCTTAATCCATGAAACTCTCTCTACAATTTCTCAATTTTCTCCCCCTATCATAATTTACTTAAACATAATCAATTCTCCCCCTTTGACACCATCAAAAAGATTAACACTAAGTTATAAACTCATGGCATCAAGTCTAATAAAAGAAAAATACCAAAAATTAGTTTAAAAACTGAATTCGGCCATTACTGTTCTGATTTACAGGCCACCAGTCGACTAGTTCAGACTACCAGTCGACTGGCACGCAGTTTTCAGAAAATTCTGATTTTCGAACCGAATTTCAGAAATGCATTAAAAATTTCAAAAAATTCAAAAAATCATGAAATTTTGGGAACATATTTCTTGTAAGGTTCTTTATCAGTGAAAAATAGGTCTTTATGAAAAATCATTATATTTTCACGTATTTACCAAAAATCCAAAAGGTTTAAAAATCACTAGGTTTTTGACCATTCTAGTATCAAGTTTAACACCTAGTTTTGATTCCAATTGTTTCAAAACATGAATACATAGATTTTAGATTAAGAAATTGTTTTGAAAACATATGAAATATCCAACCATGATCTTTGGGCAATATGTCTATGAATTAAACATAAGCCTTCCCCATGATTGGTCTATTATTGTTATTTTGATACCTTAAATGACCATCTAAATGCCATAGGCATTAGTGTACATTTGTATCATCCTAACATCTCACTCATGCTAAGTTTTCAATCAAAGTAGCCTATGGTGAGTGTGAGATGCATCCTAGAGGGTATTTGTATACACTTAACCATTATATTGATGCGATTCTACCAAGGTTAAGTATCAACCTAACAATCCTCATGATCATAAAGGCATATATGAATGAATTACACATTATGATCATGAAATACATGTATTCATTGAATTGTTCTCATGAATTAGGTATTATATCATGATAATAAACAAAGTATCACCTAAAACATGATTTAAACCTATTTCTCATGATGACGTGCCAAATTTTAAAATCATAAATCATGATTGCAAACATACATAGCAATTACATTAATCATCATGATTTAAGCATTATTAACTATTTATAAGCACGTTATCATCACCTAACACTATTCAAAAATGTTGTCCCGCCATCCTAAGTCAACCAAAATATGATATAGGTTAATTACATATGGTTGACTACCCTAGGGTTATCCTAACCCTTAAGGATGGATTTTGGAACCCAAAATAAGTTCTTTCCTATGGGGTTCACAAGATACTCCTTGGGGATCCATTTCCTAGCTATTACCTTCTTTTTATCTTGTCCCCTAGCAATTAGGCATTTATAGGCCTTTTCATTTTTCTTTTCTTTATATCCTAGGCCCTTTTTGTTGAAGCTAGCTCTTTGGCTCCCTATGATCATGTTCAAGGTGTTGGAGCCTATAGTGAATTTTTCTAGTGCTTTTGTCAAGTAATCTACCTTTTCCCTTAGAGCCCTATTTTCATCCATGCATGCATCACTAACATTAAATGGCATATAGTTATCATGTGAGCATGCATCATTTAAGCTAGAGGAAATATTTTCATTTTCATTTAAGCATGCTTTTTCTAGTTTATTTTCTATGTCCTTAATTTGATCTAGCATGCTTTTATTTTTCTTCTTAGCTCTAAACAAATCCCTAGTTAAGCTAGAAACCATGGAAACTATTTTCTTAGGAGTTAGATTCGTTACCATAGTTTCCATGTCCTCTTCTTCTTCTTCGGATGAGGAGGATGTAGAGGCTCCCCCTTCACTTGAGCTCTCTCCACTTGAGCTTGATTCTTCATTTTCGGTGGAGGAGCAATCCAAGTCATCGAAGGCCATCAATGCAAGGTTGGAATAGACTTGTTCCTCTTCTTTAGATGAGGAGGAAGAAGCAAGGTCATCCCATGTCTTTGCTTTGAACGCCATGGCCTTTCCCTTTTCTTTTGCCTTCTTCTCCTCTTCCTTCTTTCTACTCCCCTTTTTCTTCTTCTTTTCTTCTTTCTTCTTCCTTTCTTCCTTGCTCTTGTTTAGGAGGGGACAATTATCCCTTATATGTCCCTCTCCTTGGTAATTGTAACAAATCACCTTTCCTCTTGGTCTTCTATTCCTATCATTTGATTTGTTAAATCGAAAATTTTTTAAAGCACGTCTTACCCTCCTTACCATATACGCTTCTTCCGTGCTATCCATGGAGGAGGATGAGGATGCTTCGTCATCGGAGGAGGAAGGGACTTCCATCTTCTTCTTCCCCTTATTTTCCATCAATGCTACTCCCCTTGAAGGATGGATTCTAGGCTCTTCTTGTATTCCTTCAAGCCTCGTTTCGTGGAACTCCATGGTTGAGAAGAATTCCTCCGAGGTGCTCACTTCTAGGTTCTTGGAGATGTAAAATGAGTCCACCATGGAACTCCATCTTGAGGACCGGGGAAAGGCATCTATGGCCTTCATTACCATATCCCGGTTGGAGAGCCTTTCACCTACACTTGTTAGCCCAATCAAAATCTCTTTAAACCTAGAATGCAATGAAGTTACCTTTTCTCCCTTTTCTAATTTGATGTTTGATAGTTGGGAGCGGAGGAGGTCTCTTCTTGCTAGCTTAGCCTCCGAGGTACCTTCATGAAGCTCTACTAGCTTCTCCCACATCTCCTTAGCACTAGAACATTCCCCTATCCTATTGACTTCTTGTTGGGGGAGTACATTATAGAGGTGGTGCTTGGCCTTTGAATTTGCCAAATACTCCTCTCTTTGTCTTTTGCTCCATCTCGATTTCTCTAATGGCTCCCCATCTTCGTTCCTAGGCAACTCGAAACTATTTTCCATAATTAACAATATTTCAAAATCGGTTTCGAAGAATACCTCCATTCTCTTTTTCCACCAAGAGAATTTGCCGTCGAACTTCGGTGGGTGGATGTTGGAGCCGGCCATTTTTGATGTAGAGCTTGTTGCGGCGGTTAGTCCGGTGACAAGCAACCTTGCTCTGATACCACTTGTTGGGGATCGATTGGCCGGCTAGAGGGGGGTGAATATCCCAGTTTCGATGGATGTCGGTATTTGCTCGTCTACAAAGAGATTAGCGCAAGCGGAATATGCAAATACAAATAAAGACAACACAAAAGATAGACAAGCAATACAAACACGAGATGTAACGTGGTTCACGGCTACGCCGTTAATCCACGGTCTGATTCGTCCACGGTGAATCACTACGCAATATATCCACTAGATCTCTCCTTTGCACAAAGCTAGGTGGAGGTAACCTCTTTACACAAAAACACTCCTCTTACAAATATAATGGAAATAAGCTTGAGTAAGAGGATGGAAAGCTTTAGGGAACTTTGGGAGAGTATTAGAGCATAGGCATTAGCCTCCCAAAGCCCCACCCCCTTCCTTTTTATAGAGGAAGAGGGTTTCTTCCCGTTGACACAGGATCAGTCGACTGATGCCCTCGATCAGTCGACTGATCCCGTAGCCGTTGCCCAATAACGGCCGCTTTCCACGTTGGATTCCATCCAATGGTATTGGCATCAGTCGACTGATCCTACCATCAGTCGACTGATGCTCGATCAGTCGAGTGCTCAATGGAGTCGACTCCATTCTGCGTGCACGCGTGCATCACCGATCATTGCCATTCCTTGCAATGATCACGCTGACATCGATCGATCGATCCATGGCTGACCGCCAAGCACTAAACTGGTCTTATACCAGTCGATCGAACCATCGACTTAGAGAAGTCGACTGCCATGACATGGCAGTCGACTGGTGTCGGGAAAACCCATCCGACACTTGGCCAAATGGCCAAGTTTCACCTAAGAGCTACCCTTCCTGGGTTACAATCGCTCACTCTCATCCCTCGGAGTCCCTCGCCTTCGAAGTTCTCTTCGTTCGCGGCCACGTCCCTCGGCAGCATCAGGCGCACGACTCTGCAATGCTCCTTCGCGTCTCTTGCCTTGAAGTATACTTCCTCCGGCTTCACTCCAAGCTCCTCGTCCGGCAGTCCCTCGGATGCTCCAAGCGCACGGCTTCCGCAAAGCTATCCTTCACCGACTCAAGGCACGAGTCATGAGATGTGAAACTCGCCACGGCTCCATGTGCGAATTAATAAGTCCTGCACGACTTCAACGCACATATCAAATCAACATAACACACTAACTTAAACCCTTTGCCACACACATCAAAACCTTATCATGGCAAGAGATTGCCCTAACATCAGAGGCTGGGATTCAATCCCAATTGTCTGCACCTGGCACACCCCAGCAGAATGGTGTAGCAGAACGAAGGAATATGACTCTTATAGAGATGGTTAGATCGATGATGAGTTATTCTGAGTGGCCAGATTCATTCTGGGGATATACTCTAGATACGACAGTGTATATTCTGAACTTGGTACCATCTAAATCAGTGCCTTTTACTCCCACAGAATTGTGGACTGAGCAAAAGCCTAGTCTGAGACATATTCAGATTTGGGGGAGTCCAGCACATGTGCTGAAAGTAGATACTGGTAAGTTGGAACCTTGTACAGAAGTACGTATGTTCGTTGGCTATCCTAGAGGAACGGAAGAAGGTTTGTTTTATAGTCCTAGAGATCAGAGGGTGATCGTTAGCACGAATGCCATATTTTTAGAGGAAGACTATGTAATGAACCACAAGCCCATGAGTAAGATTGTTCTGGAGGAATTAAAAGGGGAAGTCACTTCTTCAGTAACACTGGTACAAGAGGATATACCACAAGTCACTGCACCGCGTATCATAGAGGATACATAGGTGATACCTTGTCGTAGTGGGAGGGTTGTGAGATAGCCTGATAGATTCATGTTCTTGGGAGAATCTTCTGATTTGATCCCTGGCGAACATAAACTTGATCCCTGGACATATGACGAGGCAATCCAAGATGAAGATGCGGTATCTTGGCAAAGTGCAATAAATACTGAGATTGAATCTATGGATTCAAATCAGGTCTGGAGCTAGTAGAACCACCCGATGGTGTAAAAACCATTGGTTGCAAGTGGATCTACAAAAAAAAGAGAGGAATAGATGGGAAGGTTGAGACCTTCAAAGCAAGGCTTGTTGCGAAAGGGTATACTTAGAAAGAGGGTATCGATTATGAGGAGACCTTTTGCCGGTAGCCATGCTTAAGTCTATTCGAATTCTTTTATGCATTGCTGCTCATATGGATTATGAGGTATGACAGATGGATGTCAAGACAACTTTCCTTAATGGAAGTCTTGAGGAAAACATGTATATGAAGCAACCAGAAGGATTCATTGCAAAGGGCAAAGAGCATCTTGTGTGTAAGCTTAATCGGTCCATTTATAGATTGAAGCAAGCTTCGAGATCTTGGAACATACACTTTGATGAGGTAATCCAGTCTTATGGATTCATTCAAAGTCCGGATGAGTCTTTTGTATACAAGAGATGTGACAGAAACGTAGTGGTATTTCTTGTACTATACGTAGATGACATTTTGTTAATTGGCAACAATGTCAATGTGTTATCGAACGTAAGGGTATGGTTGTCCAAACAGTTTGATATAAAGGACTTGGGAGAAGTGGGACACATCCTTGGGATCAAGGTTATAAGGGATCGTAGGAAAAGGATATTGTGCTTATCTCAAGCTTCATACATAGACACCATTATGGATCGTTTTAGCATGCAATACTCCAAGAAGGGTTTTCTACCTTTCAGGCATGGAGTTCCTTTATCTAAGGAGATGTGTCATAGAACATCTGAGGAGATAGAGGAGATGAAGGCGGTTCCTTATGCTTCGGCAGTAGGAAGCCTCATGTATGCGATGTTATGTACGAGACCAGATATCTGCTTTGCCGTCGGCATGGTTAGCAGATATCAGAGTAATCCAGGAAAGGGACATTGGACTACGGTAAAGCATATATTGAAGTACCTAAGAAGGACTAGGGATTATATGCTAGTTTACCAGGCAGACCAATTACTCCCTGTGGGTTATACAGATTTTGACTTCCAATCAGACAGGGATAACAGTAAGTCTATCTCAGGTTTTGTATTTACTTTGGGAGGTGGAGCCATTGTATGGAGGAGTGTCAAGCAGAAATGCGTGGCGGACTCCACCATGGAAGTTGAGTATGTGATAGCCTCTGAGGCGGCCAAAGAAGCTGTATGGCTCAGGAACTTCTTGATGGACTTGGATATGATTCCTGGTTTGCCCAGAACTATCACAATATATTGGGATAATAGTGGTGCAATTGCAAACTTGAAGGAACCACAAGCCCATAAGGCAAGTAAACACATAGAGCGCAAGTACCACCTGATACGAAAAATCATAAAGTGAGGAGAAGTTGTTGTGGCCAAGATTGCATCAGAGGATAACCTGGCAGACCCTTTCACTAAGGCCCTTCCAGCGAGAGTTTTTGATAGGCATGTGGAGGGAATGGGAATCAGATGTATGGCAGTTTAAGGACAGTATAGTCTTTTTGTATAAGTGGGAGATTGTTGGGATGTATACTGAAAAGTCTATCTTTTGTATGAACATCTTTATTTTGAAATAAGAATCACATGATCATTGTTTGCATATTTGTGATTATGCATATTGTCTAATACATTACACTGTAGATAACTTGGTGTGTAGTGTCACACAGTAGATCATGTTATCAACTCCTTGTAGAGTATAAGTAAAGGCTCACAACCTAGATGGCTTTGGACAAACCATTGGTATGGTTGTAGTGTGATTTGGTATTGGTTTGTCCTGACCATAGAATCACATCAGTACACTTTGTGTGTATATAGTAGGACCTACTTAGAGGTGATTCAATTTATTGCTGACTACATAATCGAATCGGACCTCAGATATTATATTGTACATGCTCTTAATCCCGATATAATAATGGGCACATATACTTAGTATTCATTTCTTTGATTTACCAATGGGCGAGATTTATAGATTAAATTGATAGGCTCGGTAAGTTGGGAAATGATATTATTTATATGGTGAGTCATTGATTATAGGAGGAAACCGTGTCCTATATATTAGGATGATGATGTCCCCTTGAGGAGCTCATAAGGTTCATCATGTAAACCCTGCAGGTGGACTTGGTCCGGCATGATAATAAGGTTGAGTGGTACTACTCATGGAGTTAGATGTTTATTAATTAATTATCAGTAAATTAATTAATCAACGGACATTCGAGATCTTAAACATGGGGAGAAAAATGTACAAATAATATATGGAGCCCATATTAATTTATGGGGGTTGGTGAGGTAGATCAATGATAATCAGTGGATTGGATTATCATTAATGGATCAGACTTTATGTAGGCTTGATCCATTGGGTGGCCAAGATCCAACTCCTCCTCATAGTCCCTATTGTAGCCTATTAAAATCTCATGAAGCCTAGATCCAATGGTTGAAAACAAAACTCTAGATCCGACGGTGGAGATTAAATCTCTAGATCCAACGGTTGAGATTAAATCTCTAGATCCGATGGTTGAGATTAAATCCCTAGAACCGATGGTTGAGATTAAAAAGAGACTTAAGCCTAACTCTATAAAAGGGGTCTTAAGGCTTGGGCGTGGGATTAAGAGAGAAAGGTTAGGGTTTTGTTTCTTAAGGCTTGTGCTGCAAGAAAGAAAAGGAGGCTAGGGTTTTTGGAGAAGAGCTTGGGCAGCCACAAATAAGGAAAGAGTTCTTCTTCCTTAAGAGTAGCCAGCACCCCTCCTTGTTCTCTAAACCTTGGCCGGCGCCCAACCTAAATCCCCTCTTCTCCTTGGCCGGTGGAAAAAAGTCTAGGGTCTCTTCCCTTAGAGTTTTTGCCAGCATTCACTTCTCTTGGTTCTTCTTCTTGGGCGGTGGCAAGCACTAATCTTGGAGCTTGGTGGTTGGTTGAAAGAAGGAGAAGTGTTTTGTTTCTATACTTCCTCTTGTTCAGAGCGAGCAAGGAAGGAAGATTGGTGATCTAGGAGCTTCGTCTTTTGGAAGATCATCGCCCACACGACGTCCAAAAGGAGGAAGGACATACAATAGAAGATCGAGAGGTATAACGCTTGTTTATTTTCTTTTATAACATGTCTATAATTGTTTTTCAATCATATACATGTTGTGTATTCTGTTTTTATGGTTCAATATACTTGGACCCCGAATATAAACACAAAAGTCGGCGATCCGTACATCGTCTATTCCGCAGCTATTCGTAGAATAGAGGTTGGTGGCTTTAACAACAAGTTTGTTCAAGTGACCACTCTAATCGAATAGCACGATGATGAAACGGTAGCTTGGGTAATCCCTCTTGTCAAGGATAATTTTTTTTTTATCCGGGGACGTAGAAGGGATCGCCATGAACAAGCGACCGAGTTGAAGTGGGAAGCGAAGTTTCCTACCTTCAAACTAGGAACGTACTAGATTTTCCCTTTCAGAATGTTCGTCATGTGTAGGTGTAAAAATAAAAGCTAACTAGTGTAAGACTAGAACATTCACTAGAGAAAATAAAATAAAATACCATGAGGTAAATGAAGTTAAGCTACCCATGAAAACAACTCATGAAGAAAACTTAAAAATACTACTAAGGCAGCTTAAAGATAGCAAAAATTAAGTACTAAAGAAACTAAAAACTCTATGTATGAACAAATAAATACTAACAAAAAATACAAATGATAGAAAAGAAACTACTGCTAGAAACAAAATAAATCAAAACATGGGGTCCCCCCCAGACTTAAGTGAAGCATACCTCTAGTGTGGTGGACGAGGTGGAAAGTCCGGTAGCCTCGGCATCTCGGGGTCCTGGGAGAATCTGGTGTTGAGCCATTGATGCCACATGTACATGTGGTCGATCTGAGAGCTGGTGGATGCAGTGATAGCTCGGTGCTCCTCCTCCCTAGCCCACTGTGCCTGCTGGGCATGCGTGTGCTGCCACATCTCCGAGCGGTAGGTGGCCTCCACCTGGCAACGGGTAGCCTCCTCCTGGAAGTAGACACGGGCCTCATTGTAGAACTCCTCAGCCCGCTGGAAGTGCTCCCGGAAGCCCTGAAACTCTGCCTGCATGTAAGAGCTCTGCTCCTCCCATCGCTACCTCTGCGTCTGCTGCTCGGCATATATGTCATCGAGGTGCGATTGAAACTCCAAAAAATCATAGGCAGATGTACCTACATCCTGCTCAAAAGTAGAAAAAGGTGGTGGTGTAGATGCAGGCTCATGTCTACGTGGACTAGGTGAGCTCCTATGCATGCATGGATTGGATGGAGAGTGATGTAAAGGGGGAGATATGAGTGCCGATGTGGATGGTCCCTCATATAGCGGGGAGTCCACTATCAAGTCTAAACGCTAGTTGGCGCATGTGGTGATGGTGGTATGATCAGGGTCCGGGAGCCTAAGGGATGATAGGTTTTTCCTTACAAAGCACAAGGAGTGTCCCTCTCTCACTATCATCTTCATGGCCATACACACTCCTAAGTCGATTCTAGGGCTCCCCTCTATACTGTCTAGTGCGGTGTAGTCATACCTCATCCTATGACAAATGTGGGTAAGTCGGCCCCCCACAATAATCTCTCCTCTTACTGCTTTACCCATTTTCACTAGGTGACTAATGAAATGGGACCCTACATCAATGCTACTCCTTTCTTGTAGCATGTCCCACAAGCAAAGCAGCTCACTAGCTCGCACTACACCGTCACTCTCCCCATGACCAAAAATAGTACTTGCCATGATTCGGTGTAGGTAGCAGAAAATGGGGTTTTGGAGGCGCGATGCTTTGGCCCTAGAAGGGCAGTACGCGTGCTCTCCTATCAATTTGGTCCAAAAGATTCGAGCGTTAAACCCAATAGGGGTTCTTCTCTCTCCCCCACTAGGCAAGCCAAAGCATGTGTTCCATTGGTGTAGTGTTTATTCATGCTCAATGTTGAATAGCCTAAAGGTAATCCTACCCTCTTCGCTTTCTCTCTCTATTAAAACCTTAGCTTCTAAAGAATTTAAAAACTCTAAAACTATCCTAGGGTAGGTTTGGTGTCTTATCCCCATTATCTCTCCCCACCCCATTTTTACAAATAGGGATTGAATATCACCTAGCAAACCTAGGGATTCTAATAAATCTTCATCAAGATACCTAGTTGCGGTGATTCTTCCAGTAGCAAGCATGTCATATCTATCCCTATGCTCATTATTTCGAAAAAGAATGGTTGGAATAGTGTTACCTTCCTCTGGAGCTTGAGGGGCATCCATTCTCCTTGTTCTTCGCTCTGAAGCACCAGATCGAGATGCCACTTTCTTGGTCCTCCTCATCTTTACTTCTTTTGGGCTCCCTTGAAGATTGGAAAGGCTTCTAGGTGGTGGGGAAGAAGGATTCACACGGCTAGGGCAAGAAGAATCAAAGCACACAGTGCATTTGGGGCAAAAACATAGGGTACGTTCCATTTAACCCCTGCATGACATGGCCGTGTGAAAACACACGACCATGCCATGTGTGCCGCTGAAAGGTGGGACACGACCATGTGAAAACACATGGCCAGGCCATGTGTCCCTCGTTTCCTTCTCACGGTGCACAACGATCAACTTCTCCTTACTCGCTTAGTCGTGTAGGTTCAAAGTGATTTTTATTTTTACCTAGTAGGTTCTTTCTAGTCCTAATTCATGTTAAAAATGCTAAATGAATGGAATCCAAAGTTCAAATTAAGCAAACAAAAGAAAACATAAAAACTAAACTTGGGTCGGCTCCCAAGGAGCGCTTTGTTTAAGGTCTTTTAGCTCGACCCTACTCCCTTGTCTTAACTTGGCTCCGGAGGTTCTGTGAACCTCCATTCATCTGTCTCATAGTTGAAATCTGGTGGGTTCGGCTCTACCCTCTTGAAAGTGTAGTCGTCTAGGAAGGGCGCTCTACATTCTAACAGATTGAAGATGATGATCTCTTTGTCTACTTCTAAAGAGATCTTGTGTGCCTTTATGTCTATTAATGCTCCCGCAGTCGCTAGAAAGGGTCTTCCCAAAATGATGGGATTCTAGAGATTTGGTCCTATGTCGAGTATAATAAAATCCGTGTGTATCACGAAATTCTCAATGACCATAGGCACATGTGCTAGCATGCCGACGAGTTCCTTGACTGAGTCGTCCCCCATATGAATACCAAGGTTCGCTGGTTGGATCCCATTCAGTCCCATCTTCAAATAGTATGCGTAGGGAAACACACTTACTGATGACCCCAAGTCGCACAATGCTTCATCGAAGCTTTCCCCATAAATTGAGCAGGGGATAACAAATTCACCAGGGTTTTCAAGCTATGGTGGAATTCTATCTTCGATTTCAGCTTGGTTGGGTAGAGTGGAAATCATGGTTGCACACCCCTTGGTGGATTTGTTCTTCTAAACCACTCTCTTGTTGCACATTCCCTCTTCCTTGACTTGACTCGGCTCAGGTAATGATGGATAACTATCCATAGGTTACGACACGGTTTGGGCTATCTGGGCCACTTGTGTTTCAAACATCCTCGTGTGACTTGCAAGACCATCAATAGTGGTCTTAAATTCCTTAAGTGACTCTTCTATTTTCTGATATTGGCGTTGAAACTCTTCATTCGCCTTTGTTTGGGTAGCAATGAAGTCTTCCATCATCAATTCTAGCCTAGACTTCTATGGTTTCTACTGCCCATTGCCCTATTGCTGCACATATTTTCCTAATGGTTAGAAATTTCCCGAGTTATTCCGATAGGAAAAGTTCGGGTGGTTCTTCCATCTGAGATTGTAAGTACTGGAGTATGGGTTGTTGGGACCTTGATTGTAATCCCCAACCGCATCGCAATGCTCAATCTGCTCTTCTAAGCCACCTTGCCTTTCATAGTAGTCCTTCCGATACGGTACTGCTCCTTCTCCAAAGTCATTAGCCGCACATGCAGAAATAGGATTTAAAGAGTCGAACCGTTTACTAAGCGCGTCCATCCTCGCTGCTAGGTGGTCCACAGAGTTGACAACATATCGTCCCACGGCAGGAGCTGCGTAACTATGTTCAAAAGCTCATTGATGGTGGTTCTGGGCCACCTCTTCTATTAGCTCCTCCGCTTCCTCGATAGTCTTGTTCATAAGTGCTCCCCCTGCGGCAGAATCGAGGGACATCTTTGTGGAGTACGTGATCCCATTATAGAAGATGTGGATCACCAGTCACCTTTCCAGTCCATGATGGGGGCATTGGTAGAGTAGCCCCTTGTAGCGATCCTAGGCTTCAAATAGGGACTCCTTTTCCTTCTGACGGAAGCTTATTATTAGATGGCGCATGTGAGCAGTCTTGCTTGGTGGGAAGTATTTATTCAAGAACTGTAGCTCACATTGCTCCAATGTAGTAATGCTTCCCGAAGGCAGGGAGTGAAGTCATGCCTTAGTCTTATCCCGCAATGTGAACGGGAATAGGATCACGCTGATCGCGTCTGCAGGGACTCCATTAATCTTCATTATTGAGCAGATTTACAAAAATGTTTCCAGTTGCCGGTTCGGGTCTTCAGTCGTAGCTCCTCCGAATTGACTCTGCTGGACCATGTGTATGAGTGTTGATTTCAGCTCAAAGTTGTTTGCTGAAATAGACAGTCCATCTATACTTGGCCAAAATCCTCTAGCACTAGAGGCTGCGTAATACCGCAAAAATTGACTACCTATATTCACCTCAGATGCAACTTGGTCCTCCATCCTCTTTTATTCAGCTCTTCGGCGATGATAGGTTCTTTCAATTTCTATATCGATCGGAATCAGGCCTTCCGATCCTAAGCATCTATGCATGCGAGGAACCGAGCCACAAAATTAGGAGTATTACCTAATCTTTAATTAAAATATAAAATAGCCTAAACTAATACTAAATCAAATGCAGAAAATTTAACTAAAGGTCAATGCAATGTAATTACTGAAATAAATCTAAACATACTCTAGATATTAAAAGATCTAAAATCGAATTAAATAAAAATAAAAGAAAGTAATAAAAGTAAAGCAAGTAAATAAATCTACCTTAAGTTCGATCCAAATATCCGCTTTTTGATTCGATATCGAATCAATCAGTCCCTAGCAACGGTGCCAAAAAATTTATGCACGCGAATGCAACCTCAAATCTTGCGACGGAGACCGTTGGGGACTTGAAGCGCGCGCTCACACTCAATGCCCGCAAGTGCATGGATGTCGTCAAGTAATAAAAAAATTATCGATCCCACATAGACTAAGATTTAAGTACCAATTTGTTAAGTGGACGTTATTGTTCGGAATTCAGTTTTAAGGGTTGTGATTGCGAGGGTTGATGGCGGTCCCAACTCAATACGGTGTCACACGGAAGAAGAAAAAAACTAGTTGCGAGTCTTTGGAAGGGATTCTAGGATTTCGATTTCGTTTATGTGTCGCAGAACACATTGTCAATTGGGTTTTGTCTAGGTTTCTAGCTACGATTTTGTGAAAAGGACATCATACACTCTCTCGATGAGCCTTCGCATCTATCGGAAGCTACCTCTGCCATTACCAGGTCGACCACTGGACTTAGGATAGGATAGTCGGTACGAGGATGTCGAATCGATCCCTGTGACAAGTCAAAAATGGGGTGCGTTTCCTACTTTATCACATCCTTCTACCCAGGGTTATGGGAGATGAGGCAAATCCCTAGGTTCCTCCTTAATTCTCCTAAATCTTAGATACGAGGGTTGTCACCCCTCCAATGGGCTAGCACAGTAGATAGAAAAACAAAACACATAGATATCGATCTAAACTAATACCAATTTCAAATACAAATTCAAGAATAGAATTTGTAGGGGATCGGTACGGCCGGCTAGAGGGGGGTGAATAGCCCTCTTCCAATGGATGTTGGAATTCTCGCGTTCGTTTGCTCGTCTACAAAAACTTAGCGCAAGCGGAATATACAAATACAAATAGACAAAGCAAAAGATAAACAATAAAACAAATGCTAACACGATGGTGTAACGTGGTTCACGGCTACGCCGCTAATCCACGGTCTCCGATTCGTCCTCGGTGAATCACTCCGCTAAACCAATCCACTAAATGGTCTCTCCTTTGCACCAAGCTAGGTGGAGGTAACCTTTACAACTCAAGCACACTCCCTCTTTTACAATAGATGTGAAAGAAAGCTAAAATAAGGAGTTTGAATCTTGTGGAGCACTTGGATGGTCGTTTAGAGCTTGAGCATTAACCTACCAAAGCTCCATACCTTCTCTTTTTATAGAGAAGGCTGATTTCTTCCCGTTGGCCGCCATCGATCATTGCGGTGGCGATCGTGCCGCCCTCAACGGCCTCCGAACACGTGGGATCCCGACTGTTGTAGTCCAACGGCACACTTGGCGATCATTCTTTGGACCTCACCGGTCATTGCGACCCCGTAGTCGGCCCCGATCGGCTCACGGCCGGTCTGTGCCGCGATATCCTCTGGCGGTCGGCTGCTGGGCATAAACCCATCGATCGGATCGAGTCGAACTCACTCGACTCAGGCGATCAGCCATGACTTGGCGGTCGGTAACTTAACATAAGTTTGAGCTTTCGGCGGTCGGATAAACCTTAACCCTTGCGGTCAAGTCTCCGACACTCAGCCATTCGGCCAAGTTCACCTAATGAGATACTTACATTTCACTCATTCTCTCATCTCACTCGAAGTCCCTCGCCGAAGCTCTCTTCGTTCGCGGCCACGTCCCTCGGCAGCATCAGGCGCACGGCTCTGCAATGCTCCTTCGCGTCTCTTGCCTCCGAAGTCTGCTTCCTTGGCTTCACTTCAAGTCATCTCGTCCGGCGGTCCCTCGGATGCTCCAAGCGCACGGCTTCCGCAAAGTCATCCTTCACCGACTCAAGGACCAGGGTTGTGAGGGTGAACCGCCAAGGCTCCATGTGCGAATTACTAAGTCCTGCACGACTTCAACGCACATATCAAATCAACATATCAAACTAACTTAAACCCTTTGCCACACCATCAAAACCATATTATGGCAAGAGATTGCCCTAACAATCTCCCCCTTTTTGATGTGTGGCAATCCGTTTAAGTTAGGTAAAAACATTTGATATAAATTTTAAGGTAAGAAAGGCATGTAAAGATAAACATGATTTAGCAACATGCAACTCCCCCTTAATCCATGAAACTCTCTATGCAAATTTTCTCCCCCTATCATATATTTCTCCCCCTAAAATAATTAACTTAAACATAATTATTTCTCCCCCTTTGACACCATCAAAAAGATTAACACAAAGTTATAAGCTCATGGCATCAAGTATAATGGAGGGAAAATACCAAAAGCATGATTAAAATCTGAAATCAGAAAATTGCAGGCTGATTTTCAGCAATGATCATTGCTATCGATATGGCAATGATCGGCACAATTGATTCGAAATTACGATTTTTGCGAATTTCAAAAATGCATTAAAAATTCCAGAAAATTCGAAAAATCATGAAATTTGAGGAGCATATTTCTATTAAGTATATCTATCAAGGAAAAATAGTTTTTCATGAAAAATCATTATATTTTCTGAGATTTGCCAAAAATCCAAACACTTGAAAAACCACTAGTTTTTGAGCATGTTAGTATCCATTTTAACACCTAGTCTTGCTTTGAATTTTTCCAAAACATGAATACATAGATTTTAGATTAAGGAGTTGTTTTGAAAACATATGAAATATCCAACCATGATCTTTGGGCAATATGTCTATGAATTAAACATAAGCCTTCCCCATTATTGGTCTATTATTGCTATTTTGATACTTTAAATGACCATCTAAATGCCATAGGCATTAGTGGACATATGTATCATCCTAATATCTCACCCATGCTAAGTTTGCAATCAAGTTAGCCTATAGTGAGTGTGAAATGCATCCTAGGGGGTATTTGTATATACTTAACCAATATATTCATGCAATTCTATCATGGTTAAGTATCAACCTAACAACCTACATGATCATAATGACATATATGATTTAATTTCACATTATGATCATGAAATGCATGTTTTCATCAATTTATAACCATGCATTAGGTAATATGTGATGATAATAAACAAAGTATCACCTAAAGCATGATTCAAACCTATTTCTCATGATAACGTGCCAAATTTCAAAAACATAAATCATGATTGCAAATATACATAGGGATTACATTAATCATCATGATTTAAGCATTATTACCTATTTATGGGTACGTTATCATCACCCAACACTATCTAAAAAATGTTGTCCCGTCATCCTAAGTCAACCAAAATATAATATAGGTTAATTCCATATGGTTGACTACCCTAGGGTTATCCTAACCCTTAAGGATGGATTTTGGAACCCAAAATAAGTTCTTTCCTATTGGGTTCACTAAATATTCCTTGGGGATCCATTTTCTAGCTATTACTTTCTTTTTATCTTGTCCCCTAGCTATTAGGCATTTATAGGCCTTTTCATTTTTCTTTTCCTTGTAGCCTAGGCCCTTTTTGTTGAAACTAGCTCTTTGGCTCCCTAAAATCATATTCAATGTGTTGGAGCCAATTGTGAATTTCTCTAGGGCTTTGGTTAAATAATCTACCTTTTCCCTTAAGGCCCTATTTTCATTTATACATGCATCACTAACATCTAATGGCACATAAAAGTCATGTGAGCATGCATCATCTAAGCTAGAAGAAATATTATCATTTAAGCATGCATTTTCTAGCTTATTTTCTAAATCCTTAATTTTATCTAGCATGCTCTTATTTTTCTTTTTCATGCCAAATAAGTCCTTAGTTAAACTAGAGATTATGGAAACTATTTTCTTAGGAGAAGCATTTGTTACCATAGTTTCCATGTCTTCTTCTTCTTCTTCGGATGATGAGGATGTAGAAGCTCCCCCTTCATTTGAGCTCTCCCCACTTGAGCTTGATCTTTCATTTTCGGATGAAGAGCAATCCAAGTCATCAAAGGCCATCAAGGCCAAATTGGTGACAAAGGCATTCTCCTCATCCGATGATGATGAGGAGGATGAGGATGGGTCATCCCAAGTCCTTGCCTTGAGAGCTTTGGCCTTTCCTTTTTCCTTTGTCTTCTTCTCCTCTTCCTTTTTCTTCTTGCTCCCCTTTTTCTTCTTCTTTTCTTCCTTCTTTTTCTTTTCTTCTTTGCTCTTGTTTAGGAGAGGACAATTGTCCCTTATGTGCCCCTCTCCTTGGCAATTGTAGCATATGACCTTCCCCCTTGGTCTTCTATTCCTATCATAAGATTTATCAAATCTAAAATTCTTAAATGCACGTCTTACCTTCCTTACCATGTAGGCTTCTTCCGTGCTATCCATGGAGGAGGAAGACGCTTCATCATCGGAGGAGGAGGAGATCTCTATCTTCTTCTTCCCTTTATTTGCCAACAAGGCTACTCCCCTTGAATTTTGGACTCTAGGCTCTTCTTGTATACCTTCAAGCCTTGTCTCATGAAGCTCCATGGTTGAAAAGAATTCCTCCAAGGTGCTCACTTCTAGGTTCTTGGAGATATAAAATGAGTCCACCATGGAGCTCCATTTTGAGGACCGGGGAAAGGCATCTATGGCCTTCATTACCATATCCCGGTTTGATAGCTTCTCACCTACACTTGTTAGCCCAATTAAAATTTCTTTAAACCTAGAGTGTAGTGAGGTTACCTTTTCTCCCTTTTCTAGTTTTATATTGGATAGTTGGGAGCGGAGGAGGTCTCTCCTTGCTAGCTTGGCCTCGGATGTGCCTTCTTGGAGTTCTATAAGCTTCTCCCACATCTCTTTGGTGCTAGCACATTCTCCGATCCGGTTGATCTCTTGTTGGGGGAGCACATTGAAAAGATGATGTTTTGCCTTTGAGTTCGCAAGGTGCTCCTCTCTTTGCTTCTTAGTCCATCGTGATTTTTCTATTGGTTTCCCTTCTTCATCCCTAGGCAAAACGAAACCGGATTCCAATGTAATCATTATATCAAAATCCGTTTCGAAAAATACCTCCATTCGCTTCTTCCACCAAGCGAATTCTCCTTTAAACTTCGGAGGATGAATGTTGGAGCCGACCATTTTGAAAATTGCTTGTTGTGGCGGTTAGTCCTCGACAAGCTTTCCTTGGCTCTGATACCACTTGTAGGGGATCGGTACGGCCGGCTAGAGGGGGGTGAATAGCCCTCTTCCAATGGATGTTGGAATTCTCGCGTTCGTTTGCTCGTCTACAAAAACTTAGCGCAAGCGGAATATACAAATACAAATAGACAAAGCAAAAGATAAACAATAAAACAAATGCTAACACGATGGTGTAACGTGGTTCACGGCTACGCCGCTAATCCACGGTCCCTGATTCGTCCTCGGTGAATCACTCCGCTAAACCAATCTACTAAATGGTCTCTCCTTTGCACCAAGCTAGGTGGAGGTAACCTTTACAACTCAAGCACACTCCCTCTTTTACAATAGATGTGAAAGAAAGCTAAAAGAAAGAGTTTGAATCTTGTGGAGCACTTGGATGGTCGTTTAGAACTTGAGCATTAACCTACCAAAGCTCCATACCTTCTCTTTTTATAGAGAAGGCTGATTTCTTCCCATTGGCCGCCATCACGATCATTGCTTTGCCGTGGCGATCGCTGCCATCAACGGCCTCGAACACGCGTCGGATCCCGACCGTTGTAGTCCAGCGGCACAGCGTCATCTGGACCTCACCCGGTCGGCTGCGACCCGATCGATGCCCGCGATCGGCCTACGGCGTTCTGCGCGATATCCTCGCGCGATCATTGTCATTCCATGGCGATCAATTGGGGCATAAACCCATAACGGATACCGGTCGAACTCACTCGACTCGGAAGCGGCGCCATGACTTGGCTAAAACTCAAACTTAACATAAGTTTGAGCTTCCGACGGTCGGATAAACCTTAACCCTTGCGGTCAAGTCTCCGACACTCAGCCATTTGACCAAGTTCACCTAATGAGCTACTTACATTTCACTCATTCTCTCATCTCACTCGAAGTCCCTCGCCGAAGCTCTCTTCGTTCACGGCCACATCCCTCGGCAGCATCAGGCGCACGGCTCTGCAATGCTCCTTCGCGTCTCTTGCCTCCGAAGTCTGCTTCCTTGGCTTCACTTCAAGTCATCTCGTCCGGCGGTCCCTCGGATGCTCCAAGCGCACGGCTTCCGCAAAGTCATCCTTCACTGACTCAAGGACCGAGGTTGTGAGGGTGAACCCGCCAAGGCTCCATGTGCGAATTACTAAGTCCTGCACGACTTCAACGCACATATCAAATCAACATATCAAACTAACTTAAACCCTTTGCCACACCATCAAAACCATATTATGGCAAGAGATTGCCCTAACAGAATTCAATTTGGAATAACATGTTCTACGCACACAAACTACTCCCTAATCCTAGAATCGAAGAATCTACTCCATAAATAAGAGAGGAGAAACACAAAGCACGATCATGTTCGTATAAACAATGGAAATTATGCAAAGAACAGAAATTACAATGCAATGTGGATCTTCTCTCCGGTGTTGAAGTGCAGAACTTGGATCTCGAACGACTTTCTTCCTCCCCATTGCGAGTTTCCAAAGCTTTTTAGGGCGTCAGAGTGTCGTCTCGGCCGTCGTGCCTCCTCCCTAGGGTTTGGGTGTAGCCTTTTTTATATAGGTATCAGCCTGGATCTCCCTGAAACTTGGAAAATAACCGACTTGCATCGGAATCGCATAGCGCCACATGGCCATGTGGATCCACATGGCCAGGTCGTGTGTGGCGCTGCGGCATAGGTCGTGTGTTTTCACAGGTCCAGGGTGTGTGTCATTCTGATCTAGCTGCCAAATGTCTTCTTTTCACTCCAAAAGTGCTCCATTTTCCCCGTATAATGTTGTCCTACACACAAAAGTACAACAAGTAGATCTCCGAACCAGAAAACAAGAAATGCATGCAAAATAAAGTAAAATATGCATGAAACAAATATAAAACGAAATGAGATGTGAGCGAAAACTACTCCTAAAACCCTATATGTTTTGCTCACATCACATAGCTCTCAGAAAACCATAACTGAGGGGCATATAGAGATCTATCCTCTAAAAGTTGAGTAGGTCTTACCCATTCAATCCTCCTTTCTAGAATTTCTACTATTCTAAAATCCCAAGAAGTTTGCCGAGATTTTTGAGCATCTTCAAGATTAATAAACTTCTCAGCCCGATATAATAGATCATCAAAGCTTGTAGGAGGTCTTTTATCCAAAGATTTAAAGAAGTTGTCCTCTCTAAGCCCCTGAGTGAAGGCTCCTACCATCATACCAGATCCCCTAGCGGGAATTTCCTGTGCTGCCTATGTAAATCTCTGCACATATTACTGCAAACTTTCTTGTTCTCTATGTTTAAGATCAAAAAGACTTAGAGGTTGAGGAAAATATTTTTTAGAACTAGAAAAATACCTTAAAAATAATATTGAAAAATCCTTAAATGAAACAATATTCCATGGCTTCAAATCACTAAACCATTATTGTGAGGGCCCTATTAATGTAGTAAGGAACACCTGACACTTAACTCTATCAGTATAATGGTACAACAAAGCAAAATTTTCAAATCTACTTAAATGATCCTTAGGATCAGAAGAACTAGTATATTTAGGCATATGAGGCATTCAGAAATGTCGGGGCAATTCTTCATTCAATATATCCTCAGTAAAGGGACTCGACTCTTCTATTTTCACAATAGTGCCTTCAACAGGTACATCCCCTTTAGGTTGTGCAGTCTCAAGAGGAGCTACACACTTCTTTTTCTTCCCTTTTTCTTGTTTGCAAATGCAAGAGGAATCATTTTTCGAACAAGAAACACTGACCACCTCTTCTTCAGAGTCATCATCAGATACATCATTCTCTTTAATCTTCTTTGGGGTGGCCCTTTGTGACATTTGATCCATCATCTCGGCCATTATTTGCATAAGGTCCTCCCTACACAAGGGTTCACGACGCCTTTTGTTGGTGCCCCCCATGGAAGTACTGGAGATATATTTCTCCTCCTCCACCGGCTCCTTCAGTGTCCTTCTAGTCTTCACCATCACGACTTTTTGTTCAGGTTCTCACAGAAAATGCCAATTTGATGGTGTTCACTTCTTCGACCTACCAAGATCTCCCTCCCCCATCTTGTAAATTACTGGATATGTCACCAGAGAAGGTTAAAGATGAGATAAAGATATATCTTCCTTTTGATTCACCTCGGATCCTTAGAATGGAGCTAGATTAGTCACTTTATAAGAAAGAGTGTTAGAGATGGGTCGGCTTCCCGGCACGACCACTCTGGCACTCAAGTGAGTAAGAGTATGAAGAGGAATAGTAATGCAAAGAAAATGAAGAAGAAGAAGTGAGACGAAAATCTATGAGGTACCGAATAGCGAAGAAACAACCATCCCTGATCCTTTCCTCCTCTGGCCCTTTTATAGATGGTTCACCCCGCCTTCTCCTTGAGGTGAATTTACTTTAATGCCCTTTGCCAAGCTGTCTCTTGTAACTATTTTTCCCGCTTTAATTCAAAATACCTGCTTCAAATGCCTTATACACCGTATGCTTCCCTGCCACGTATTAATTAAACAAAATACAGAAAATAAATGATTAAATATATTAAACTAATCTTTTTCAACCTCCTCCTACCACTTCTCATACTCTGGCATACCCTTTCCTCTGTATTTCACTATACTCAGAAAGAAACCCCAAACCCCATAAGTGGCTTAGGGAATTAACATACTACTCGGAAAATAAATATAATGCTCGAAAAACACACTAACCACTCAGGATTTCACATAGACTGCTCTGTTAGCACCATACTTAGTCACTAAACAACACCGTCCTACTTACCCCTACTGTGCTCAGGAATCATACATACTGCTGGGGAAACACATATACTACTCGGGAAATACATATATTGGTCGGGAAAAGTACTCACTGCTATGTTAATATCATAGTTCACCTCTAAACAATACAACACTACTCACCCCTACTGTGCTCAGGAATCAAACATACTGCTCGGAAAACACATATACTACTCGGGAAACACATATATTGCTCGGGAAAAGTACTCATTGTTCTGTTAATACCATACTTCACCTCTGAACAATACCGCACTACTCACCCCTACTGTGCTCGAGAAACACATACATGATGCGCACGGACACGACCTCAAATCTCGTGATGGATACCATCGAGGACTCAAAGCGCATGCTCGCGCTCAACGCCCGCAAGTGCACGAATGTCGTCAAGTAAAAAAGATTATCGATCCCACAGGGACTAGGATTCGAATAACAATGTACTCAGTGGTGGTAATTGTTCGGACATGATCTCTAAAAGGTTTCGATTGGTGAGGGCTGTCGGTGGACTCTACTCTGTACGGTGTCACAAGGAGGAGGAAAGGAGTGTGCCGAGGTCTTCAAAGGTGATTCTAGGACTTCAGTTTTGCTTGTGTATCATAGAACAATATTGTCAATTGGCATTGTCTAGATGTTTACCTACAGTTTTGTAGAAGGGACATCATACACTCTCCTGCAGAGCCGCCGCATGTATCGGGAGCTCTCTCCGCCTAAAAGGACGGGATAGACGGTACGAGGATGCCAAATCAATCCCTACGATGGACCGTTTCCGATTCCACCGCACCCTTTTCCCCGCAGTTGTAGGAGATCAGGTTTACCCCTAGGTTCCTTAATCAAATCTCCTAAATTTTAGATTGCGAGGGCTGCCACCCCTCTTATCGCCTAAGCACAGCGGAAAGAAATCCAAACACACATAGATATAGTAAAGAGCAACTACCAATTGTCAAATCAAACTCATGGACAGAATATAACATAAACCAACATTATTTATGTACACAAGCTACTCCCTAATCCTAAAATCGAAAGTACTACTCCATGTATATGAAGGAAGACTCACAAAGCATGTCTAAGTTGGAATACATAAGGAATAAAATGCAAAAATAAAGATATACAATGCTTCCGTGATCTTCTCTCCGGCATTGAATTGTAAGGTGTGGACCTCCGGCGGCGTTCCTCCTCCCCGTTGCGAGTTATTGAAGCTTTTTAGGGCTTCGGCGTGCCGTCCTAGCTGTCGTGCCTACTCTTTATGGTTTGGGCGGAGCCATCCTTATATAGACATCACCTTGGACCGCTGCAAAATTCGGAAAAAGCCCTAGTCATGTAAATCTATTGGGTCGCCACACAGCTATGTGTTTCCACATGACCAGGCCGTGTGCGGCCCTAGGGTGCTGATCTCGCCCATTGGACATGGCCGTGTGAATCCACACGCCCTGGCCGTGTCCCACTCTATGTCTAGCTATGAAATGTCCTTCTTTTGCTTCGAAAATGCATCTTTTTCACCCGAAAAGCTAACCTGCACACAAAAGTACAACGAGCAGACCTCCGAACCAAAAAATAGGAAATGCGTGCAAAAATAGAGTAACATATGCAAGAAACTAACACAAAATGCAATGAGATGTGAGCGAAAACTACTCCTAAAACCCTATATGTTTTGCTCACATCACTTCCCCCAGACTTAAATCTTTGCTTGTTCTCAAGCAAAACTCAGTGCAATGAAATTTTAAAAAGATATTGTTCCATAATTAGCTTGTTAACAAAATTTATCAGGTGGTATTTGTAATCAAAGCAAAACAAATATATTCTAGAAGTTCACTAAGTTAGCTCCTCGTGCTCGTGCTAAGCTCCTCGTGCTCGTGCTAAGCGAACCATTCTTAGGGGATGCTCATTCCATGGTGAGTTAAGTCGTCACCCCATAGCTTTCCTAAGGTTTCTGACTCTTAGGCACTTACCTGCCCAAAGCGAGGGTCGTTCCCTAGATCTAGCATAAAGTCTCAAAGGCGTGTTCGGTATTGAGAAAAATTGGTAGGTATTTCCCCAGTAACCTAACTCGGTCTCAAAGGGGCACCTAGCCATTTCCACCCACGACAACTATTTTTTATCCCTCATAATCTTTTTTTTTCTCTTCTCTCTTTTTTTTTCTCATTTCTTTTTCTCCTTTTCTTTTATTTTTCTTTTTCTTTTCTCTCTTTTATTTTTCGGCTCACTGGGATTTTGATTTTTCTGAATGGGCTTACACAATCCGAGCATCTCAAGTAACTAAAATGCTAAACCTAGAGTCACCTATGGATTCCAAAGTACTAGACTACTGATGTGAATCATAACTAAGTATGTACTAGATTCTCCATTTCAGAATTTTTGACATGTGTAAGTGAAAAAACAAAGCTAACCAGTGTAAGTCTAGAACATTCAATGGAGCGAATAAAATAAAATACCACAAGATAAATGGAGTTAAGCTACCTATGAGAACAACTCATGCAAGCAACTTTCAAAAATACTACTGAGGTAGCTTTACAAACAACAAAAATTAAGTACTGAAAGAAACTCAATAACTCGGGCATGAATAAATGAAAATACCAAAAAAAAAACTACTACTAGGAAACAAAACAAAATAAACCTTGGGGTCTCCCCCCAGACTTAAAAAAAAATATACCTCTAATATGGTGGACGAGGTGGAAAGTCTGGGAGCTTGGGCATCTCTAGATCGTGGGAGAACCTGCTGCTGAGCTGCTGATGCCACATATACATGTGGTCGAGTTGGGAGCTAGTGGATGCAGCGGCTGCTCGATGCTCCTCCTCCCTAGCCCACTGCGCCTGCTGGGCATGCATGTGCTGCCACATCTCCCTACGGTAGGCGGCCTCATCCTGGCGATGAACAGGCTCCTCCTGGAAGTATATGTGGGCCTCATCGTAGAACTCCTCAGCCCGCTGGAAATGCTCTCGGAATCTCTGGAACTCCGCCTGCTGGTAGGCACTCTGCTCCTCCCATCGCTGCCTCTGCATCTGCTGCTCAGTGTAAATGTCGTCGAGGCGCAATCAGAACTCCAAGCAAATATTGGTTGATGTACCTACATCCTGCTCAAAAGTAGAAAAAGGTGGTGGTGCAGGTGTAGGCTCATGTCGGCGTGGACTTGGTGGGCTCCTATGCATGTGTGGACTGGAGGGAGAGTGATACAAAGGTGGAGAGATGGGCTATGATGTGGATGGTCCTTCATATGGAGGGGACTCCACTATGAGGTCCAAGCACTAGTTGGCGCGTATAGCGATGGTGGTACGATCCGGGTCGGGGAGCCTAAGGGTCGTACGATTTTTCCTTACAAAGCATAAGGAGTCTCCTTCTCTCACAATCATTTTCATGGCCATGCATACTCCTAGGTCGATCCTAGGGCTCCCCTCTATACTCTCTAATGTTGTGTAATCGTACCCCATCATATGGCAAATGTGGGTAAGTAGGCCTCCCACATTGATCTCTTCTCGTGCTGCTTTGCCCATCTTCACTAAGTGTCTAATGAAGTGGGACCCTACATCGATGCTACTCCTTTCTTATAGCATATCCCATAGGCAAAGTAGCTCGCTAGCTCTAACTACACCATCACTGTCTCCATGACCAAATATAGTACTAGCCATGATGCGGTGGAGGTATCGAAAGACGGGGTTTTGAAGGCGCGATGCTTTGACCCTAGATGGGTCATAAGCGTGCTCCCCTGTCAACTCAGTCCAAACTATTCGAGAGTTGTACCCATTAGGGGTCCTTTTCTCTCCCCCACTTGGTAAGCCAAAACATGAGTTCCATTGGTGAAGGGTCCACTCATGCTCAATGTTAAAAAGCCTAAAAGTTATCCTACCCTCCTTGCTCTCTCTACCCGTTAAAACTTCCGCCTATAAGGAACTCAAAAATTCCAAAACTATCCTAGGGTAGGTTAGGTGCCTTATTCCCATAATCTCTTCCCACCCCATTTTTGCAAATAGGGTTTACATATCACCCAACAACCCTAAAGATTCTAGCAAATCTTCATCTAAGTTCCTAGTAGCAATAAGTTTATGAGTAGAGAGCATATTGTATCTATCTCTTTGTTCATTATTGCGAAAAAGAAGAGTGGGTAGGGCGTTACCCTCCTCCGGACCTTGAGGGGCATCGACTCTCCTTGTTCGTCGCTCCGAGGCATCGGATCGGGGTGCTACAGGCTTGGTCCTCCTCATCTTTGCTTTTTTAGCTTCTTTAGAGATTAAAAATGCTTCTAGATGGTGGGGAAGACGAAATCACACGGCTAGGGAAAGAACTTTCGAAGCACACGATACAAATGGGGTGAAAACATATGGCTCGGGAAATCACACGGCCAGAAATCGCGCAGCGTGCTGGTTATCGGCACGGTGGAAAACACACGGCCATGGGAAAACACACGGCCAAGCCGTGTGTCCCCATTTTTCGCTCATTTATGCACCACGATCCGAATTTTCTCATACACTTTGCCGTGTAGGCTAATATGGATTTCATTTTTGCCTAGCACAGTTCTTTTCTAGTCCTAACTCTAAATGCGATGGAAATCAAAACTAAAATCAAACAAATGTATGCAATGCAATCAAAAAGGGAAATCTAAAACTAAACTTGGGTTGCCTCCCAAGAAGCGCTGTGTTTAAGGTCGTTTAGCTCGACCGCACTCTACTATCAACTCGGCTCTGGTGGTTCAGTGAACCTCCATTCATCCATCTCGGGATCTTCATCTGGAGGTTCCGACTTCATTCTGCTATATGTGAAGCCATCGAGGTAGGGAGCTCTGTGCTCCGAAAGGATGAAAAGGATGATCTCCCCATCTACCTTTAGGGAGATCTGGTTTGCCTTCACATCTATGCACACCCCTGTAGTCGCTAGAAAAGGCCTTCCCAGAATGATGGGATTTTGGGGATTTGTTCCTGTGTTCATTATGATGAAGTCCATGGGTATCACAAAATCCTCAATCATCACAAGCAAGTGTGGTAGTAGGCCAACGGGCTCCTTGACTGAATCATCCCTCATATGAATACCAAGATTCGCTGGTTGGAGCCCGCTCAGTCCCATCTTCAAATAGTATGCGTAGGGCATCACACTGACTAATGACCCCAGGTCACATAGCGCTTCATCGAAGCTCTCCCCATAAATTGAGCACAGAATAACGAATTCACCAGGGTCCTCAAGCTGTATTGGAATCTTCTCTTCAAACTTTGCTTGGTCAGGTAGGGTGGAAACCATGGCTGCACACCCCTTGGCGAATTGGCTACTTTGCCCCACTCCTTCCTCTTTTCCTTGACTTGTCGGAGAGCTCTTCACAGGTTGCGACATGGATTGGGCTATTTGGGTCACTTGCGTCTCCAAAATTCTAGTATGACTTGTAAGTCCGTCAACGGTGGCCTTCAAGTCTCTGAGTGATTCTTCAAACTTCTGATGTTGGCGACGAAATTCCTCATTGGCCTTAGTTTGG
The DNA here is from genome assembly GCA_025175895.1 of Wurfbainia villosa. Lineage (NCBI taxonomy): Eukaryota > Viridiplantae > Streptophyta > Magnoliopsida > Zingiberales > Zingiberaceae > Wurfbainia > Wurfbainia villosa. Next base: position 67,369,227 of record CM046001.1, read on the forward strand.
GTAGCGATGAAGTCCTCCATCATCAGTTCTAGTCTGGACTTCTGTGGTCGCTGCCCATTGCCCTGCTACTGTTGCCCATACCCCCCTGATGGTTGGGAGTTTCCCGAGTTATTCTTATAGGAGAAATTTGGGTGATTCCTCCATCTGGCATTGTAGGTATTGGAGTATGGGTTGTGGGGCCTTTGGTCATAGTCCCCAATCACATCACAGTGCTCAATCTGCTCATCTGAGGTCCCCGACCCTCCATAGTGGTCCTCTCGATACGCTGCCACTCTCTCTCCAAAATCAATGGCCACACATGTAGATAAAGGATTCAAAGATTTAAACCGTCTGCTGAGCACGTCAATCCTTCCTGAAAGGTGATCCATGGAGTTGACAGTGTATCGTCCTACTGTAGGTATAGGTTGACCACGTTCAGAAGCCCATTGATGGTGGTTCTGGGCCACCTCTTTGATAAGCTCTTCCACTTCCTCTATGGTCTTATTCATCAGTGCTCCTCCTGCAGCAGAATCTAGGGACATCTTTGTGGCATAAGCGATCCCATTATAGAAAATGTCGATCACCAGCAACCTCTCCAGTCCGTGGTGGGGGCATTGGTAGAGTAGCCCCTTGTAGCGATCCCAAGCCTCGAATAGGGACTCCCCCTCATTCTGGCGAAAGCTAGTGATAAGATGGCGCATGTTAGTAGTCTTACTTGGTGGGAAGTATTTATTCAGAAACTGCTGCACACATTGCTCCCATGTGGTGATGCTACCAGAAGGTAGGGAGTGAAGCCATGCCTTAGCCTTATCCCGTAGTGAAAACGGGAATAGGCTCAGGCGGATCGCGTTAGTAGGGACTCCGTTCATTTTCATCGTTGAGAAGATTTCAAGAAATGCCTCAAGGTGCTGGTTCGGGTCTTCAGTCGCAACTCCCTCGAATTTGCTCTACTAGACCATATGTATAAGTTCCGGCATCAGCTCAAAGTTATTTGCCAAAATAGATAGTCCAGCTATACTCGGCCTGAAACCTCTAGCGCTAGGAGCTGCGTAGTCCCGTAGTGGTCGGCTACCTATGTTCACCTCGGATGCAGCTTGATCCTCCATCTTTCGCTGTTCTGCTCTTCGACGGTGAAAGGTTCGCTCAATTTCTATGTCGATTGGAATTAGACCTTCCGACCCTAATCGTCTGAGCATATGACGAACCAAACCACAAAGTTAAGAGTGCTAATCTAATTCTAAAAGCAGAAAATAAATTAATCTAGAAAATAAAAATCTACGATGAAATAAGTAAAGAGGAAACTACTGCTAAAAATAAAAACTAAATCAAAATATGGAAAATATAGAACTAAAGCAAATAAGATAAACTAGAAAGAAAATAAAGCAAGAAAATAATATAATCCTAAGTCCGATCCAATTTACCACTGTTCGATTTGATATCGAATCGATCAGTCCCCGACAACGGCACCAAAAACTTGATGCGCATGGACGCGACCTCAAATCTCGTGACGGATACCATCGAGGACTCAAAGCGCGCGCTCACGCTCATTGCCCGCAAGTGCACGGATGTCGTCAAGTAATAAAGATTATCGATCCCACAGGGACTGGGATTCGAATACCAATGTACTCAGTGGTGGTAATTGTTCGGACGTGATCTCTAAAAGGTTTCGGTTGGTGAGGGCTGTCAATGGACTCTACTCTGTATGGTGTTACATGGAGGAGGAAAGGAGTGTGCCGAGGTCTTCAAAGGTGATTCTAGGACTTCGGTTTCGCTTGTGTATCACAGAACAATATTGTCAATTGGCATTGTCTAGACATTTACCTACGGTTTTATGGAAGGGACATCATACACTCTCCCGCAGAGCCACTGCATCTATCGGGAGCTATCTCCGCCTAAAAGGACGAGATAGATGGTACGGGGATGACAAATTAATCTTTACGGTGGACCATTTTCGATTCCACCGCACCCTTTTCCCCGCAGTTACAGGAGATAGGGTTTACCCCTAGGTTCCTTAATCAAATCCCTTAAATTTTAGATTGCGAGGGCTGTCACCCCTCGTATCGCCTAAGCACAGTAGAAAGAAATCCAAACATGCATAGTTATAGTAAAGAGCAACTACCAATTGTCAAATCAAACTCATGGATAGAATATAACATGAACCAAAATTATTTATGTACACAAGCTACTCCCTAATCATAGAATCGAATGTACTACTCCATGTATACGAAGGAAGAATCACAAAGCATGTCTAAGTTTGAATACATAAGGAATAAAACGCAAAAATAAAGATATACAATGCTTCTGTGATCTTCTCTCCAGCATTGAATTGCAAGGTGTGGACCTCCGGCAGTGTTCCTCCTCCTCGTTGCGAGTTATCGAAGCTTTTTAGGGCTTTGGCGTGCCGTCCTAGCCATCGTGCCTCCTCTCTAGGGTTTGGGCGGAGCTATCCTTATATAGACATCGCCTCGGACCGCTGCAAAATCTGGAAAAAGCCCTAGTCACACAAATCTGTCGGGCCGCCACATGGCCGTGTGTTTCCACCCGGCCAGGCCGTGTGCGACCCTAGGGTGCTCATCTCGCCCATTGGACACGACCGTGTGAATCCACACACTTTGGCCATGTCCCACTCTGCGTCTAGCTATGAAATGTCCTTTTCCTTCGAAAATGCATATTTTTCACCTGAAAAGCTATCCTGAACACAAAAGTACAATGAGCAGACCTCCGAACCAGAAAATAGGAAATGTGTGCAAAAATAGAGTAACATATGCATGAAACTAACACAAAATGCAATGAGATGTGAGCGAAAACTACTCCTAAAACCCTTTATGTTTTGCTCACATCAATACACTGCTCGAGAAACACATATATTGCTTGGGAAACACATATATTGCTCGAGAAAAGTACTCACTACTCTGTTAATACCATACTTCACCTCTGAATAATACTGCACTACTCACCCCTACTATGCTTGAGAATCATACATACCGCTCGGGAAACACATACTCTATTCGGGTAATGAACATTTGACTCGGGCAATACACTAACCGTTCAGTATTTCACATAAATTGCTCGGGGAAAGCTTAATCTTGATCAGAAAAAACCACGACCCCATTAATTACACATAATAAGATACCCACTAATTGTGATATAATCAAAATTTCTTTCATGCTATGTATCGTATTGTAGACTTCAATCGATGAGTTTAAGATCCAATCAAATACATAACAAATGCATACTCAAATAGTGAATTTTATTAATAACTTCTAAGGTGATTGCCTTAAGACACCTCTCAATTACATCAGGACTTTCCATGCCAAGACCATTCTTTGACTTCCCATGCCAAGTATCAAACTTTGACTTTCATGCCAAGACCATGCTTGGACTTTCCATGTCAAGACCATTCTTAGACTTTCCATGCCAAGTATCCAAACTTGGACTTCCCCTCGAGTCTCACTTGTGTCTGGTCAACCTTGACCTGAGGTTTGATTGCTCTAACAATCTCCCTCAAATAATCTTCCCCATATGACTTTAGATATTCCGATCATCCACTAGTCATATGGTTAAATCATATCCAACTGTATTAACAAACATCAAAATACTACTCGAGTCCCACTCAAGTCTGGTCATCATTGACTCGGGGTATATTGCACCAACATAATTACCTTCAACCATCGTCTCTTCCACACTATACACTACTAAGGAATGAGGAACTTATATGCATATAGGATCTCAAGATTTCCACTCAGTTAATGCGCTAGCTAGCCGAGCTTGTTCATCTGCTTTCATATTCTCTTCCCACGGGATTTGTTGTTAATGTACCTCCTGAAAATGAGCTTTCAACTTATCAAAGGATTCAAAATACTTTTGTAATCTCTCTTCTCGGACAGCAAAGGCACCTTGTAGCTAGGAAATAGCCCATTGAGAATTTGAGTACATCAGGACTGAGTTGGCTCCCACTGCCCCAACTTCTTGCAATCTAAATAAGGTAGCTTCATATTCAGCTTCATTATTAAATGCTTTATACCCCAATCATATGGCTATACGAGTTTCCTCTTCTGAAGGAGACACCAATAATACCCCTACTCCACTCCCTCCAGCCCCTGAAGACCCATCTATAAAGACTCTCCATATGACCACTTCTCTTTTTCCCTTCACCAAGCTTCTTTCAAGGTCCGCTCAGCCAAAAAATCAACCAGAGACTGAGTCTTGATAGCACTTCAGGGATGGTAATGAATATCATATTTACTTAGCTCCACAACCCATTTAGCCAGTTTTCCATAAAAATTAGGTTTAGTGACCACCCGACCTAACTCACTACTTGTTAACACGTTCATCGGATGATCCATGAAGTAGGGTCTCAACTTGCTGGCAATCAACACCAGAATATATGGCAGTTTTACTAACTCAATGTATCTCATCTTGACTCCTTTTAATATATGACTTGTATAGTAGATAGGTTGATGTTGAGAACCTTTCTGCCTCAATAAGACCAAACTGATTGCCCCTTCATAAATGGCTAGATATACCCACAGAGTTCCCCTGGGATTGATTTGGCTAACAAAGGGAGCTCAGCTAAATACTTCTTCAATTCTTGAAAAGCCTGTTCACACTGCTCATCCCACTGAAACTAAGTAGTCATTCTAAGGATCCGAAAGAAGGGTACCCCTCCGATCTGCTGATCTGGAAATGAATCAGGATAATGACACAATCCTTCCCATGAGTTTATGTGTTTCTTGTCAATTGGTCGGTGATTTCATATTACACTTTGCCTGAACTTTCTCCAATTAGCTTGCAACCCTTTTTCTATAACAATATACCCTAGAAACTTTCCACTCTTCACTCCAAACAAACAATTCTTTGGATTAAACTTCATATTATAATGCCTGAGTATGGTAAATGTCTCCTCTAGGTCTTGTATTAAATTCTAACTAAGCCGAGATTTTACTAGGATATCATCAAAATATACTTCCACATTCCTTCTTTTCTATTCAGCAAATATCTTGTCAATAAGCCTCTGATATTGGCCCCGACATTCTTAAGTCCAAAATGCATCACTACATAGGAATATAATCCACCTGCTATCACAAAGCTAACTTTCCTTTGATCTTTCTGAGCTAACGGAATTTAATGATACCCTTGATAAGCATCTATGATTGAGATAACCTCATAACCTATTGTAGAATCAACCAACTGATCAATACGAGACAAGGGGTAGAAGTCTTTAGGATAAACTTTATTTAAATCACGAAAATCATTTCACATCCTCCATTGCCTTGATGGCTTGGGGACCAAGACTACATTTGACACTCATTCAAGAAATTGAATTTCTTTTACATGACCTGCTTGTAGCAACTTCTCCACTTCTTCAGCAATGACTTTGTCCTTTTCCAACCCAAAGTTTTGTCTCTTCTATTGAACCTCCCGAGCTCCTCAAGCGGTATTCAAGTGATGCTCTGCAACTTGGGGATCATTCCCAATCAGGTCATGTATATCTTTGGAAAAAATATCTTTATTTTTTTATCAAACAAGCGATGAACCTTCCTTCACCTCTAATTGCTTTACCACCTGAGTCAATTTTCCTATGGCTATCTCCACTAACTCTCCTTCATCCATAGTCTCTTTCTTAGGTGCAGTCTCCTCCAGCACATATGCTTTAAAAATGATAGGTGTATTTTCTCTAAGATTATTCACCCGAGCCCTTTTTCTATCATCCTAGACCATCTGGACATAACAGCTCCGAGTTTCCTAATGTTCTCCCTTGCCTTCCCCGACTAGCCGACCCATCGGGAATTTTACCTTCTGATGATAAGAAGAAGCCACCACCTAGAAATCAGACAAGAATGGATGACCAAGGATAGCATTGTATGCTGAAGGGCCATCCACCGCTAGGAAAGGAGTCATGTTATTCTTCTCACTCGGCTTCGTCCCTAGAGTGAGGGGCAAGGATATTTTCCCTAAAGGCTATACCATGTGCCTTGCAAATCCAAACAGAGGGGGTCAAAACCTCCTCCAGCTGTGCATTCCCAAGCTACATTTGATTGAAAGCTTTCTAGAAGAGAATATTAATCGAACTCCCCGAGTCTACCAGGACTCGAGCAATTTCATAGTTGGCAAGAGAAATTCTAACTACCAAGGCATCAGTATGAGGTAGAAGAATACTTGCAGATCTTCTGACCCAAAACTTATCTGAGGTACTTCTTGGGCCACCCGGTCCTCTCCAATAGCTAAACTCTCCATCATACGAACATAAGACTTCCAAGCGTTGTTGGAGTCTCCATTAGTGGGCCCTCCATCAATGACGTTAATAACACCTTTGGGAGGAATGTCTTCAAGAGCGGCTAGAGTTTCATTTCCTGTCCCTCCCACTTGAGAGATGACTTGGTGACTGATGCAGGCAAACGCGACCTCAAATTTTGTGACAGAGACCGTCGAGGACTCGAAGCGTGCGCTCACGCTCAACACCCGCAAGTGCACGGATGTTGTCAAGTAATAAAAAGATTATCGATGCCACAGGGACTGAGATTCGAGTACCGATTTGGTAAGTGGAGGTTATTGTTCAGAATTCAAATCTAAGGGTTGTGATTGCGAGGGTTGACGGCGGTCCCAACTCTATACGGTATCACACGGAAGAAGAAAGAAACTAGTTGCGAGTCTTTGGAAGGGATTCTAGGATTTTAGTTTCGTTTGTGTGTCGCAGAACACGTTGTCAATTGGGTTTTGTCTAGGTTTCTAGCTACGATTTTGTGGAAAGGACATCATACACTCCCTCGATGAGCCTTCACATCTATCGAAAGCTACCTCTGCCATTACCAGGTCGACCCTTGGACTTAGGACGGGATAGTCAGTACGAGGATGTCGAATTGATCCCTACAACGAGTCAAAAATGGGGCACATTTACTACTCTATCACATCCTTCAACCCATAGTTACGGGAGATGAGGCCAACCCCTAGGTTCCTCCTTAATTTTCTTAAATCTTAGATACGAGGGCTGTCACCCCTCGTATCGGCTAGCACAGTTGATAGAAAATCAAAACAATAGCTATAGCTCTAAACCAAATGCCAATTGAAAATATAAATTCAAGAACAAAAAGATATTTGAACCAACATGTTCTAACTCAACACAAACTTCTCCTTAGTTCTAGAATAGAAGAGTCTACTCCATAAATAAGAGAGGAGAAACAGAAAACACGATCATGTTCGTATAAACAATGGAAATTTTGTAAAGAACAGAAATTACAATGCGATGTGACTCTTCTCTCCGACGTTGAAGTGTAGAATTTGGATCTTCGATGGCTTTCTTCCTCCCTGTTGCGAGTTCCCGAAGCTTTTTAGGGCATTGGAGCATTGTCCCGGTCGTCATGCCTCTCTCCTAGGGTTTGGGTGTAGACTCTTTTATATATACATTAGCCTAGATCTCCCTAAAACCTGGAAAATAACCAAATCATGTAGGAATCATGCAGTTCCACACGGTAGTGTGTTTCCACATGGCCAAGCCATGTGCGGCGCCATGGTGGTCAATTTCGACCCTTAGACATGGCCGTGTGTATCCATATGCCCTGGTCGTGTCCTCTTCTGCGTCCAGTTGCAAAATATCCTTCTTTTTCTCCGAAAGTGCGCCGTTTCCCCTATGAAATGATATCCTGCACACAAAAGTTCAAAGAGCAAATCTCCGAACCAGAAAATAGGAAATGCATGCAAAACAAAGTAAAATATGCATAAAACAAACATAAAATGTGATGAGATATGAGCGAAAACTACTCCTAAAACCCTATATATTTTGCTCACATCAATTCCCCCAGACTTAAGTCTTTGCTTGTTCTCAAGCAAACCTCAGTGCCATGAAAATTTAAAAGGTATTGTTCAATACTTAGCATGTTAACTAAATTTATCAAGTGGTATTTACAATCAAAACAAAATTGAGGTGTTCTAGAAATTCACTAAGTTAGCTCCTCGTGCTCGTGCTAAGCGAATCTTCTTAGGAGATACTCGTTCCATAGTAAGTTAAGTCGTCATCCTATAGCTTTCCTAAGGTCTCCAGCTCTTAGGCACTACCCAAAGCGAGGGTCATTCCCTAGATCTAGCACAAAGTCTCAAAGGCATGCTCGGTATTCAAAATAATTGGTAGGTGTTTCCCCAGTAACATAACTCGGTCTCAAAGGGGCACCTAACCATTTCCACCCATGACAACTATTTTTTTATTTATTATTTTTTTTAGTCTCTTGGGATTTTGATTTTTTCCGAATGGGCTTCAACAATTCGAGCATCTCCAGTAACTAAAATGCTAAACTTAGGGTCACCTATGGATTCCAAAGTACTAGACTACTGAGATGAATCATAACTAGATATGTACTAGACTCTCCCTTTCAGAATGTTCGTCATGTGTAAGTGTAAATATAAAAGCTAACCAGTGTAAGACTAGAATATTCATTAGAGCAAATAAAATAAAATTCCACGAGGTAAATGAAGTTAAGCTACCCATGGAAACAACTCATGAAAGAAAACTTTAAAAATACTACTGAGGTAGCTTAGATATAGTAAAAATTAAGTACTGATGAAATTTAAAACTCAATGTATGAACAAATGAATGCTAACAAAAAAAAATGCAAATGACAGGAAAGAAACTACTGCTAGAAATAAAATAAATCAAAACTTAGGGTCCCCCCCAGACTTATATGAGACTGTACCTCTAATATGGTGGCCGAGGTGGGAAGTCCGACAGTCTCGGTATGTCAAGCTCCTGGGTAAACTTGGTGCTCAGCTGTTGTTGCCACATGTACATGTGGTCGATCTGAGAGCTGGTGGATGCAGCGGTCGCTCTATGCTCCTCCTCCCGGGCCCACTGTGCCTACTGGGCATGCATGTTCTGCCACATCTCCTGGCGATAGGTGGCCTCATCCAGGAAGTAGACGCGGGCCTCATCGTAGAACTCCTCATCCCATTGGAAGTGCTCCCATAAGCCCTAAAATTCTGCATGTGTGTAAGCGCTTTGCTCCTCCCATCGCTGCCTCTGCGTCTGCTGCTCAGCATATATATCATCGAGGTGAGATCGGAACTCCGAAAAATCATAAGCAGATGTACCTGCATCCTACTCAAAAGTAGAAAAAGGTGGTGGTGCAGGTGCAGGTTCATGTCAATGTGGACTAGGTGGGCTCAAAATGATCTTTGCATCTTCCTAGCATGTTTTCCCTAATCCTAAGCTATTTGCAAAGAACATAAGCGACAATAAATTAAAGTCTAAATTATACGCATGAATGCAGAAAGATTAAAAACATGTAAATTAAACTTGGGTTGCCTCCCAAGAAGCGCTTTGTTTAAGGCATTTTAGCTCGACCACTCTCCATTATCTCAACTTGGCTTCGGAGGTTCCATAAACCTCCGAAGGTTCCATAAACCTCCATTCATCTGTCTCAAATTCTGAAGACTCCCCTAAATACTTCTTTAATCGTTGTCTATTTACTTTAATCTCCCCTGATTCCTTACTCCATATATCCATTGTACCATATGGGTATACCCTCTTCACCCGAAATGGTCCTGACCACCTTGATTTTAGCTTCCTTGGAAAAAGTTTTAACCTGGAATTATATAGGAGAATTAAGTCATCTTCCTTAAACTCCCTTCTCAAGATATGTTGGTCATGCCATTTCCTAGTTCTTTCCTTATATGCCTTATCATGCTCATACGCATCTCTTCGAATTTCATCTAGCTCGCTTAACTACAGTTTTCTTTTCTCTCCTGCCGCACAGTAGTCCAAGTTGAGCTTCTTGATGGCCCAGAAAGCCTTGTGCTCCAATTCAACAGGAAAGTGGCAAGGCTTCCCATAAACTAGGCGAAATGGGGTCATGCCTATCAGGGTCTTGTAAGCTGTGCGGTAAGCCCAAAGAGCATCGTCCAGTTTTTGTGACCGATCTTTCCTTAATGCCACTACAATATTTTCTAGAATACTTTTGATCTCCCGATTCGAAATTTCTACTTGTCCTCTCGTTTACGGGTGGTACGCTGTCGAGACTTTGTGGATCACCCCGTACTTATGTAGCAATTTTTCAAATTGTTTTTCGATGAAGTGGGATCCTCCATCACTGATTACGACTCGAGGAACTCCGAACCTAGGGAATATGTTTCCTTTGAATATTTTTATTACGGTCCTAGTGTCACAGTGGGGTGATGCTATGGCCTCCACCCATTTGGAGACATAGTCTACGACGACCAGGATATATCTGTTTGCGTCGGAAGCGGGAAAGGGCCCCATGAAATCTATCCCCCATATGTCAAAGAGATCCACTTCTAGTATGGTGCTTGCCAGCATCTCATGTCTCCTACCTATATTTCCTGTTCGTTGGCACCGATCGCAGGAAACTACATAGTTGCACATGTCCCTAAATAGACTAGGCTAGTAGAATCCTGCCTGAAGTACCTTCGCAGCTATTTTTGCAATTTCGGCATGCCCCTCATATGCTAAGGAATGACAGTGAAAGAGGATGCTCTCCACTTCCTCTTCTAGTAAGAACCTTCGATATACGCTATCTGCACATTTCCTAAATAGGAAGGGATCATCCCATATATATTGTCGAACCTCTACAAAGAATCTTTTTCTTTTTTGGGTTGTGAATTCTGACGGTATCACTCTCCTTGCCAGAAAATTCACCAAATCTGCATACCAGGGGGTTGTAACCTTAGTAATAGCCATGAGGGTATCATCCCACAGAGCATCGTCTATTTGAGCTCTTCCTTCCTCTTCTACCCCACCTCCAATGGGCATGCACAACAAGTGGTCTGCAACGATGTCGTCTGAGCCATTTTTATCTCTGATTTCTATATCAAATTCTTATAGTAATAAGATCCACCGAATAAGGCGGGGTTTAGCGTCCTTCTTATTTAGCAAGTAGTGAACTGCAGTATGGTCAGTGTAAACAACCACCTTCGAACCTACTAAGTATTGTCTGAACTTGTCGAATGCAAACACGACTGCTAGCAATTCATTCTCGGTCATGGTATAATTGATATGTGCTCCGTTTAGCATTTTACTAGCATAGTGTATGGCATGTAGCTTCTTCTCCCTCCGTTGCCCCAACACTGCTCCTATTGCATAATCACTAGCATCGCACATGACCTTGAATGGTAGGCTCCAGTCAGGGGGTTGTATTATTGGGGACGATACCAAGGCCTTTTTTATTTCTTCGAATGCTACTAAACATTGCCGATCAAAAATAAACTCTATGTCCTTAGCTAGTAGATTTGTCAGGGGTCTAGTTATCTGAGAGAAATTCTTTATGAACCTTCTATAAAAACCTTCATGCCCAAGAAAGCTCCGGACCCCCTTCACATCCCTAGGGGACGACAACTTTTCAATTACTTCTACCTTCGCCTTGTCTACTTCGATACCATTCCCTGATATCTTATGTCCTAGAACTATCCCTTCAGTTACCATAAAGTGACATTTTTCCAAATTCAGAATCAAGCTATTCTCCTCACATCTTTACAGAACCCTTTCTAGATTTTTCAGACATGCATCAAAACTTGTTCCGTAGACTGAAAAATCATCCATGAATACTTCCATAATTTGTTCAATCATATCTGAAAAAATAGTTGTCATACAATGTTGGAAGGTGGCTAGGGCATTATATAGGCCAAAGGGCATTCTTTTGTAGGCGAAGGTTCCATACAGGCAGGTGAAGGTGGTCTTCTCTTGGTCATTAGGGTGAATTGGGATTTGGAAAAACCCTGAGTACCCATCAAGGTAGAAAAAATAGGAATGTTTAGCGAGGCATTCCAACATCTGATCGATAAATGGGAGTGGAAAATGATCCTTCCTTGTTTCTTTGTTTAGTTTACGATAATCTATACACATCCTCCATCCTATTACCGTTCGTACAGGGATTAGCTCATTCTCTTCATTTTTTACTACTGTAGTGTCGCCTTTCTTTGGAACTATGTGCACCGGACTTACCCACTCACTATCTGAAATTGGGTAAATTATTCCAGCATCCAAAAGTTTAAGTACTTCCTTCTTCACCACCTCATGCAAGTGTGGGTTAAGTCGCCTTTGACGCTCCACGGTTGACTTACACCCATCCTCGAGTATTATCCTATGTATGCATAGCGACGGGCTTATCCCCTTTATGTCATTGATAGTATACCCAATCACTTTTTTGTACATCCTAAGCAGCCCCAACAACTTCTTTGTCTCTCCCTCACTCAAATTGGCATTTATTATCACCGGATGGGTTGAAGTCGGACCTAAAAATTCATACTTGAGATTTGGGGGAAGTGGCTTCATCTTAGGCTTTGTGTGTTTCACGTATGCCACCTACCCCGAATCTTCCTCTTCTTATGATTCCGAAGATAGGGAAGCTACTTCCATCCGATCCTCTCTCTCTTTGTCCTCTTCCTGTACTTGACAGGCTACTTCAACTTTACCTACCCCCGTAATGGGGAGTGCCTCCTAAAAATCTTGCTCGCTATTTGCCCACATTTCAAGAGTCCACACCACTATCTCGATAATGCGGTATGCATCGTCAGTGCTCTTTTTCATTAGTACGCCCCCCGCAGCTGTGTCCAAAAGTTTTTTCGACGAGCTATTGATTCTAGAATAAAAAACATAGAAGAGTAACCAATCCTGTAATCCATGGTGTGGATAATGAATAACCAATTATTGTAGTCTCATCCATGCTATGGCTAGAGTCTCTTCGTGCCCTTGCTCAAATGAAAGGATTTTATCCCTAAGGTAGGCTATTTTATGGGGGGGGGTGAGAATTTACTTAGAAAAGTGTCTTCCATCTGTTCCCATGTCATTATACTCCCTTCTGGTAGAGTGTGTATCCATTGCTTAGCCTCCCCCTTCAGGGAGAATGGGAACATGATAAGCTTAATGACATCTGTTGGGACTCCTTCATATTGCACTTTGCCGCAGTACGCCAAAAATTCTTTGAGGTGTAGATATGGCTCCTCAATCTGAGTCCCTCCAAACTGCTTCTCTTGAATAAGAGAATTTAATGCAGGGTTTATTTCCCAGCTCGCGACCTGAATTCGTGGAATAGTTATGCAGGAGTTCCATGCTTTTCGCTTAGGCACTATGTAATCTCTCAAGGGTCGAGCGGACTATGTTAGCATTTCAGCATCCCTTGCTGAGAGGGGATAAATAAATCATATACAATGAATAATTCTGAGGGTCGAACTAAAACTTGATCAATCATGGCTATCAACTAGGTTTTAATATCGTTAGTTCAAAAACTGAAGTAAATGAAGATATAATAAATCTAAATTAAAATCAGATGTGGAAAAGATAAAACTAAAGTAAAATAAAAATATACAATAAAAGTAAAGCAAGTAAATAAATCTATCCTAAGTCTGATACAATTATCTACTTCTTGATTCGATATCGAATCAATTAGTCCCTGGCAACAGTGCCAAAAACTTGATGCATGCGAATGCGACCTCAAATCTCGCGATGGAGACTGTCGAGGACTCGAAGCGCGCGCTCGCGCTCAACACCCGCAAGTGCATGAATGTCATCAAGTAATAAAAAGATTATCAATTCCATTGGGACTGAGATTCGAGTACTGATTTGGTAAGTGGATATTATTGTTTGGAATTTATATCTAAGGGTTGTGATTGCGAGGGTTAACGGCGGTCCCAACTCAATTCGGTGTCACACGGAAGAAGAAAGAAACTAGTTGTGAGTCTTTGGAAGGGATTCTAGGATTTCGGTTTTGTTTGTGTGTCGCAGAACACATTCTCAATTGGGTTTTGTTTAGGTTTCTAGCTACTATTTTGTGAAAAGGACATCATAAACTCCCCCAATGAGCCTTCGCATCTATCGAAAGCTACCTCTGCCATTAGCAGGTCGACCCCTGGACTTAGGACGGGATAGTCGATACGAGGATGCCGAATTGATCCCTGCGACGAGTTGAAAATGGGGCGCATTTTCTACTCTATCGCATCCTTCTACCCACGATTATGGGAGATGAGGCCAACCCCTAGGTTCCTCCTTAATTCTCCTAAATCTTAGTTATGAGGGTTGTCACCCGTTGTATCGACTAGCACAGTAGATAGAAAACCAAAACAATAGCTATAGCTCTAAACCAAACGCCAATTGCAAATATAAATTCAAGAATGAAAAGATATTTGAACCAACATGTTCTAACTCAACACAAACTACTCCCTAGTCCTAGAATCGAAGAGTCTACTCCATAAAAAAGAGAGGAGAAACACAAAGCACGATCATGTTCTTATAAAAAATGGAAATTATGTAAAGAACAGAAATTACAATGCGATGTGACTCTTCTCTCTAGCGTTGAAGTGCAAAATTTGGATCTTCGACGACTTTCTTCCTTCCCATTGCAAGTTCTCAAAGCTTTTTAGGGTGTCAGAGCGTCGTCCCGGCCGTCGTGCCTCCCTCCTAGGGTTTGGGCTTAGCCTCCTTTATATAGACATCAGCCTGGATCTCTTTAAAACTTGGAAAATAATCGAATCATGTCAGAATCGTGCATCGCCACACGACCGTGTGTTTCCACACGGCCAGACCGTGTGTGGCACCATGGTGGCTAATTTTGACCCTTAGACATGGCCGTGTGTAGCCACATGCCCTAGTTGTGTCCCCTTCTGCGTCCAGCTGCAAAATGTTCTTCTTTTGCTCTGAAAGTGCATCGTTTTCCCCATGAAATGCTATCCTGCACACAAAAGTACAAAGAGCAGATCTCCGAACCAGAAAATAGGAAATGCATGCAAAACAAAGTAAAATATGCATGAAACAAACATAAAATGTAATGAGATGTGAGCGAAAACAATTCCTAAAACCCTATATGTTTTGCTCATATCAGTGACCGACCTGTGTTTGCTTTTGCGATGTGAGGGTCTGTGGTCTTTTGTTGTAAGGCTTTGAGCAAGGAGCAGGGGGCCTACATCCTCTTCCTACACCTAACCCTATTTGTTGTTGTAGATGGGGATGATCCTTTCTAATGCGCTTCAACTCCCTCTGTTACCCAAAACATCGATCACTAGATTGCTCGTACTCTATGTAATACTGACAGAAAAATTACGTTGGGGGATTGCGGGGAACTCTTCGGTATCCAGTAAGACATTTTAGAGTGCCTTGCTTATCGTAAACCTCCAACTCTTGTTCTTTCCATGTTTAAGGCAGAGGCATGACCTTAATAACCATAATACAAAGGGGGTGATGAGGAGGCACTTCTATCATGAGGGGTTGGGGACAAAGAACCTTTGGAAGAAAAGGTCTAACATACTCTCTTCTAGGGGGACACCGTGGAGCTGAGAGGTTTGGTTCCTTTATGGGGGAGTGGAGAAAACCTTTTTCTCAGCTCTCTGTTAGTGAAAGCCCTAAAGTCAATCATGTGATGATTGTTGTATAGACTTGTTGTATCATATTCCTATTTATATAAAGACATTTCTTTATGGTTATTATACTTACTTGTATTGGTGTCAAATAACTAAGTATAATAACATCCTTGAGTAGAAGGTTCATATCTATATCAATCAATTGGTTGAATAAATAATGAGATGATATAGAGAACACTACTCATAATCATTTCTAGTCAAGTATTAACATTCAGGGACAATGTTAATGCGAAGAGACTAGCATGTAAGTCAACTCGATGACTTGATCTCACAAGTCATGGATATGAGATATCAAGTTGACACATGGGTATGCATGGAGAATGTATACTGAATGACTCGCCATGAGAAAGTATCATGGATCATTTTATGAGTGTCATATACTTTCTCATGTGACTATTAGTATGACTATTAGTCCTTGGACCTGAAGTCACCATGGTTCCCTACATAAGGAGTTGCATACTTTGGCTTCGTCAAATGTCACCCGTAAATGGGTGGACTATAAAGGCGATTACTGGGTATGTAACAAATTATGCGGAGGGATGTGAGTGATGTAGATGAGAACTATCCCTCCAATATGACGGGAGTGACATCATGATTCTTGATAGTATGAGACCACTAATTGCATGGCCATGCCCAAATGAGTCAATATGAGATATTGTGCTTATTTGATTAGAGTGAGTCTACTTGGAGTTCAAGATATAGATTGTACAGAGGATGACACGGTCTATGCCTCAATTGGTCAATCTAGATGTCAAGGATAGAGGGACATTGTCACATATTGTGAGAGTCACAATTAGTAGTCACAAAGGTGATGTTGGATCTCAACATTCTTGTAACTTGGGTAGCAATGATGTGTTGCTAGATACCGCTCATTGCTTATATTTCTAAATCAGTTTAGGAGCATTGCCAACGTTACAAGAACCTATAGGGTCAAACACAAAGGGAAATTAGATGGAGATTAGGTTCATATGATGAACCATGAGGATTAGGTTCATGTGATGAACCAAATTAGATTAAGAGTAATCCAAATTAGACTAATTGAGTTGGACTCAATTTGATTTAAGTGTTGAATGAGTCTAATTTAGATTTGATTCATTGAGTCAATTTAAACTAATGAATAGAGATTCATTAAATTAAAGTGACTTGAATCAAATGGTTGGATTTGATCAACCATGGGAGATAAGAGGTCAAGTTTGACTTGACTTGAGAGGGAAGATGAATGGTCAAGTTTTACTTGACCAAATGCCACATCATGGTGACTTGGCATGGGACCGGCCAATGATGATGTTCCACATCATCATGGACACATCATGGTGTTCCACCTCATGAGGGAGACTAAGAGTCATGGCTCTTAGTATTACATGGAGGTATTTAACCCTCCATGAAGTGGCCGGCCACTTTAGATGTGCATTAGTGTGAAGTTAGTGGGAATTAACATCATCATCTTCCATCCTCCTCTCTTGTGATCTCCCTCATCCTTCTTGCTGTGGGTTTCTAAGAGTGCTAGCACACTCTATGTTGCCTTCTCCACCTATTGTTCGTGTGGATACTTGTAGAGGAGTGTACGCTTGACACTCTACGAGATCCGGCAAGCGGTTTGGACGAGCGGGATAAGCGAAGGGTGTCGCTATAAGGGTAATGCTCTTCACAAGTAGATATAAGGTAGATCTAAGTTTTCTTAACACGTACATGTATTATTTTTGTTAATCTTCGCACGGATCCGTGGCCGACTTTCGAGGTTTCCGCAACGCAAAAAGCAGTTTTTTGGCTCGGATAGTCCAACAGTGGTATTAGAGCCACGTGCGAAGCATGTACGTGTTTGGTTTTGTAATTTTTTTATTAGATACGAAAAATTACAGTTCTATAAGTTTCTGTAATTTTCTTAATTTTATAGATTTTTGTGAGTATTTTTCTCGTAGACTCGAAGCAACAAGTGTTTGGACACTTGTAGGCTTCAACCACCGAGAAAAACTCTCCGAAACGGCGAAGTCTCACTTTAGTCTTTTGGTAAAGCGACTTAAGGTTCTTTAAGATCAAGATGGGACACTCGCGAGATTCATTTTGTGAGTAGGGGCGCTCCCCCTAACCCCGCAAGGGGCATTGTCCCGCGATTGTGCCCGGAAATCGCTTAGCGGGATCGTTGCGGAGATGTGACTTATAAAATTGAAAAAATAGACAAATTATAAAAAATTATGTAAAATACATAATTTTGAATTATGTATGATACTGTGATGGTCATGGCCCAAGAATCCCAATGTGATTGGATAAAATGTGTTGTAATTCATAATATGGTCTGTGCGCCGTTTTTGTGTTATGCATGTTGTATATGATATGCGACCTGCGCGTCATGCCTCTTCTTTTTATATTCCTATTGTAAATAGATTTTAGACTTGAATGTAACTCGAGTTTCATGTTTGTAATGTACAAAATGAAGCGGTGGAAGATCCATTTGTAGACGGAGTTACGAGGAGGGTGCCGACAACACATGGCGATCAAAGGAGGCGCTTGGAGAAGCCGCTAACCTTAGGTTGACCGTCCGATCTTCTCATTGGCTTGAGAAGATCGTAGTAGGGCCATGAGCTCATCACAAATTAATTAAATAGTATATATATATATATATATATATATATATATATTTGTTTCTACTTGTATGTATGTGATGCATGCTAGTATGTTTTTTTTTGCTTGTATGTATATGATGCATGCTAGTATATTTTGCTTTTATGTATGTGATGCATGCTAGTATAGGGTAATTAATGCCTTAATGCGTATATGATACACATTCACGATTAGATTAGATCTTAATCGAGTCAACTCGAAATGCCTACCAAGTTTTGATATCCATCATTACCTCGATCATTTGTTGTTGTTGAATCTGCCAAAGCAGAGCAACGCATATTATCTTGGTAGAGTGCAGAGGGACAATCTTGGTCCCGCCTATCACAGCTTGGGTGAGAATAAGCTCAATTAGATTAAGTGAAGCTAGTTAACTCAATTGGATCGGGTAAAACTATAGGCATATTCCAACGGTTGGAAAGATAGGATAAGATTACATTTACACTAAATCTTGGGTGATTTAGCCAAAGCTAACTCAAGTTCTTTTGTAAATGTGGATCATGATCCTATAAACAAGAGTTTCATAGAGATGTAATTGGTAATTTGTTACCTACCAATCATACTAAGTCTTGGGCAATTTAGCCAAAGCTAACTCAAGGCGTAGTATGATGTGGATCTTGTCCCACTAGAATTATAGCTAGTTTGTATGAATCTAGTAATGCGGTTTGACCACATCCATGACTCAATTCTACAAAAGTCCTATAATTCAGTGGGAGCATCATTTAATTAAAGGCCTAATTAAATGATAAATGGAATATGATATTTACTTTCTGCATTATTTATGTTGTAGATTGCCATGTCGTCAAACACGAACACTCTCTCCCTGCGTTCTATCCTTGAGAAGGACAAGCTCAATGGAGCTAATTTCCTAGACTGGTACAAGAATCTGAGAATTGTTCTCACACAAGAAAGAAAATTGTACGTCCCGAGCTTCCATTCGAAGCACCTCCTCGCCGCGAGCAGAGATGCTTACAAGAAGCATCAAGATGATGCATTAGATGTGTCATGCCTCATGCTCGCGACCATGAACTCTGAGCTTCAGAAGCAACACGAGTTCATGAATGCTTTTGATATGGTTGAACATCTTCGTCAAATGTATCAAGGACAAGCAAGGCATGAGAGATACGAGATCTCTAAGGCACTGTTTCAGTGCAAGATGCAAGATGGGACTCCCGTAGGTCCATATGTACTCAAGATTATTGGGTACATAGAAAACCTACAGAGGTTGGGATTCCCACTTGGCCAAGAACTGGCCACTGACTTGATCTTTCAATCCTTGCCATAAAGTTATAATCAATTTGTCATGAATTACAACATGAATGAAATTGATAAGTCACTGCCTGAGATGCTTAGCATGTTAAGAACTGCTGAGCTCAACCTTAATAAGGCAAAGCCCGACTCCATATTGATGGTGAAAAAGAAGAAAGGCAAGGGCAAGCTTAAAGGTAAGGGAAAGTCCCAACTCAAGGGCAAAGGCAAGGCACTGAAACCTAAAGGAGGGGTTGCCAAGGAAGGTGAATGCTACCACTACGGTCAGACCAGTCACTGGAAGCGAAACTGCAAAGGATACTTAGAAGATCTTAAGAAGAAGAGAAGTGAGACTTCTACTTCAGGTATATATATTATAGAAGTCAATCTATCTATTTCTTCATCGTGGGTATTTGATACCGAATGTGTATCTCACATTTGTACTAATGTGCAGGCACTGAGAAATAGCAAGGCATTGACGAAGGGCGAGGTAGACCTACAAGTAGGCAATGGAGTAAGGGTTGCTGTTGTTGCTGTAGGAACTTATTTTCTATCTCTGCCCTCCGGGCTTGTACTAGAATTAGATGAATGTTGTTATGTGTCTGCTCTTTGAAGAACATAATTTCAGTTTCTTGTTTAGACAAGAAAGGCTTTTCATTTATAATAAAGAACAAATGTTGTTCAGTTTATTTAAATGATATGTTCTATTGTAGTGCACCTTTGATGAACGGACTCTATATTCTAGACTTAGAGAACACATCTATAACATTAATACCAAAAGGTTCAAGTCAAATGAGTTGAACCAAACATATCTCTGGCATTGTCGCTTAGGTCACATAAATGAGAGTCGCTTATCCCAACTCCATAAGAATGGGTTGCTGGACTCATTTGATTTTGAATCATATGAGACATGCGAGTCTTGCCTTTTAGGAAAGATGACCAAGACTCCCTTTAGTGGACACAACGAAAGAGCAACAAACTTGTTAGGACTTATACATAGTGATGTATGTGGCCCTTTCAATGTTGCTGCTAGAGGTGGTTATAGGTACTTCATTACATTTACTGATGACTTCAGTAGATATAGTTATGTGTATCTGATGACACATAAGTCAGAATCTTTTTAAAAGTTCAAAGAATTCAAGAATGAAGTACAAAACCAGCTTGGGAAGAGTATTAAGATACTTCGATCAGATCGAGGTGGTGAATAACTTAGCCATGAGTTTCGTGACTATCTAGCTGAGTGTGGGATTCTATCCCAACTCATTCCTCTTGGAACACCACAGTGGAATGGTGTATCCGAATAGAAGAATCGTTCCCTAATAGATATGGTACGATCTATGATGAGTCACATAGATCTTCCTATATCCTTTTAGGGATATGCTCTAGACACGGCAGCCTTCACACTTAATTGTGTTCCATCCAAAGCTGTGATAAAGACACCATATACGATATGGACAGGGAAAAATCCAAGATGTCTTTCATGAGAATTTGGGGTTGTGAGGCTTACGTTCGATGTCAAGTCTCAGACAAACTGAGACCCAAATTCGATAAGTACTATTTTGTTGGATATTTCAAGGAAACGAAGGGATATTACTTCTACATTCCCAGTCAGCACAAAGTGTTTGTGGTATAGACTGGGGTATTTCTAGAAAGGGATTTTGTTTCTAGAAAAACTAGTGGGAGTACGTTCGATCTTGAATAAATTCAAGATATGGACCATAGCACTGAGGCTGAGATGGGGGTTGAACTGGAACCACAAAGTGTTGTGGGTGATGAGATTGTTGCACAAAGAGTTGTGGAACAACAACCTATTCAGGTAGATCTACCTCTTCACAGGTCTGATAGGGTACGTCATCAGCCTGAGAAATACTCATTTCTCTTGTCTGACCATGATGACGTTATGCTCATTGAGAATGAGCCTACCTCCTCTCAGAAAGCTGTGATGAGCCCAGATTCTGAGAAATGTCTAGAGGGTATGAGATCCGAGATGGAATCCATGTACACCAACCAAGTATGGACTTTGGTTGATCCACCTGAAGGTGTCAAACCCATTTGGTGTAAGTGGGTCTTTAAGAGAAAGACTGACATGGATGGACTTACACATACATATAAGGGCCGATTGGTGGCTAAAGGTTTCAAGCAAATTCATGGTATTGACTATGATGAAACCTTTTCTCCAGTTGCGATGTTTAAGTCAATTCAGATCTTGTCTGCTATTGCAGCATACTACGATTATGAGATCTGGAAGATGGATGTCAAGACCGCATTTTTGAATGAAAACTTGCTTGAGGATGTGTACATTGTTGGGTTTCCGACACCGCGGCGAGTGTGTGTTCGAACATATTTTGTAAACATGTGCACAGCAGAAGAAATAAAAATAATAAATCTAATTTATTACAACACACACACCACACGCATGCATAGTACAACATGTGTAGACATAACCGTAAATTCAAATTTTTCAATAAAAGGAAATTTATACTACGTATACCTGACGTATCACGTGTAGCGGGAAAGGCATCAACCAGAGCGATCCTCGCTAGAATCGCCTCTATCCGTATCCACGCCGAGTATCTTCAGGATGACTTCACAAAGTCATGAGCCTCGTCTTTGTACGAGTTACTAGCCTCGTGTAGAAGATGATGTGATCGAAAGAAGATGACAATCCGAATCAAAATTTGGATTCAAAACGAGTCCTCAAAAACTCGCTTCTCCGAAGAGGTATTCGTCAACCGTTTGACGAATCCTTCATCCTCCACCTGACCGGAGATCGAATTCCTAGTAAGGAAGCCGCTGTCAGAGCTTCGAACGTCATCCAAACGATGCTTCGACAGGAAATAAACAAGCTGTCCAAAAAACTGGACAGCTTTGGTGGAGGAATAGAGTCGGCCAAATAAGAAAGCTTGATGCTCACCTTGTCGCCGGACACAATGAAGATCACCGGAGGGTCGCCGGAGGTTCACCGACTGAAGCTTGGATGCCGGCAACAAGCTTGGACGGTGGCACAAAGCTGGGCGGCGGCTAGGGTTGGGCACCGACCACTAGAGGAGAGGAGGGGTGGGCGGCAATTAGGGATTGCATGAATTAGGTTTTCACAAAACCCTTAAGCCCTATTTTATAGAGAACAAATTCTCCTAATGGTTATCGAATCATAACCAAAAGCACGTTAACCCACTCCATTAATTTAAGTTAAAATAAAACAAACCATGTTGGTCTATTTTAAGTTAAAACGAACCGAACCAACTTTGGTTCATTCGTTTAAAACAAACAAAACCCCTTTGGTTTATTCTCCTCCATTAGATTAGAACCAAACCAATTTGGTTCATCCATCAAGTCTTCATAAGACACGGTCCATCCAAGCTTCCATTGCGACTGAAACGATTTCATGTTCGCTCCTTGTTTGGTCCAACCAAACCTAGTTTCTCTCAGTCTGAGAATCTCATTCTCAAACTCGTTTTAAATACTTCGGATTATGCTCGTTGTGCGTGTGACCAAATAGGTTCTCGATTTATGTTGGCCGTCTATAATTAACCATTAATTATAGAACGATCATCAGTGGTACCTAGTAGTACATCATGATCCCCAATTAACCGAAAAGATCAACGGTTGATCCAGAACTATTTCTGAAACCCTTCAGCAGCTACAATGAATCGTGCCCCATTCCCTTCACTGTTCTTATACCCACTTGGTTCAGGACATGGTCTATAGTGTCAGTCCCCACTAAGTTGACTACGTCACACCTAGCCCAAGTATAATTTCCTCGTCCAACAATTCTAGTTACTGCACATGTATCGAAGAGTACCTTACTCTAAACATGTAATGCTTTGGCCAAACACTTTAGTAACAATCCGACGAGAGGCCATGGGTATACATCTCCCCGCAAGGAGTGGTGAATTCTTTAAAGGCTATTCAAACACCTTCGATCACTTCGACTTATACCCAATCATCCCAGGTCCACATCTCCTCAGAGATGCTTGCTTAAGATGTCAAAGCGTAAGTCTTTATGATCAAGATAACTTGAATACCGTAGGTCAAAGGAACTTCGCACTTAAGCTGTAGTAAGAACTTCATTGACATATCTATATATGCAGAGAACCATATGAAGTCTTACAATTAGTCACTCCAATGAACTAGTTACCATAACTAGCATCCACGATTAACTCCGGACATCACAATATCTCCAGCCAGTGAGAATCACCTGCTTGGATACACCAAGGAGTATACCTCGTGCTAGTCTCGACAGAATCGATGGTGTCCAAATCCATCAATTCATCGACTAGGGATAATTATGATACATCACAATTACACATGTAGAGATACTCACTAGTTGTGATCCAATCACAAATTCTCTCATGCTGTGAATCGTATCGTGGACATTCAGTAAATGAGTTTAAGATCTAATCAAAACATGAAAACATGTATACTCAAATAGTGAAACTTCATTTATCATATAAATGGTTCAAACATAAGGCGATTGCCTTAGGACATCTCTCATATATTACTAACAAACTCCCACTTGGTCTAATGTCAATCGCTACGGTATCCAATACCATAAGCTCTAACATGACCCTCAAACTTACTTTGAGGTAATGCCTTAGTCAAAGGATCCGCTAAGTTCCTTTCAGTGGGGATTTTCTCGATTTGTATTTCCTTCCTACTAATGATCTCTCTGATCAGATGATAGCGACGAAACACATGTTTAGATCATTGATGAGAACTAGGCTCTTTTGCCTGTGCAATTGCTCCATTATTATCGCAGTAGACCGGTATTGCTTCAACAATGGCTGGAACCACACCAAGTTCATAAATGAACTTCTTGATCCAAACCGCTTCCTTTGCTGCTTCCGAAGCTGCAATGTATTTCGCCTCAATGGTAGAATCCGCTACAGTTTCTTGTTTAGAACTTTTCCAACTCACTGCGCCCCCATTCAAGGTGAACACGTATCCAGACTGAGACCTGGAATCATCCTTGTCTGTCTGGAAGCTGGCATCCGTATACCCACGTATCACCATGTCCCCTTCTCCATATATTAGAAACACATCCTTAGTTCTTCTCAAGTACTTAAGGATTGTCTTAACAGTCGCCCAATGATCCATTCCTGGATCAGACTGGTATCTACTCGTGACACTCAGAGCATACAATACATCGGGCCTCGTACATAACATAGCATACATAATAGATCCTATTGTGGATGCATAGAGAATCTTACTCATGCAAATCCTCTCGTCTTCTGTGTGCAGACACATAGACTTCGAAAGGTGTATCCCATGCCTGATGGGTAGGAAACCTTTCTTGGATTCCGACATGCTAAACCTCTTTAGTACTCGGTCTATATATGTAGACTGCGAAAGACCAAGCAACCGTTTCGATCTATCTCTATAGATATTAATCTCGAGAATGTAGGTGGCTTCTCCCAGGTCTTTCATAGAGAATGTCTTGGACAACCAAATCCTAACTGACTGTAAGACTGAAACATCATTTCCTATAAGTAATATGTCATCGACATACAATACTAGGAACACGACTGCACTCCCACTAACCTTCTTGTACACACAAGGTTCGTTTGGATTTTGTGAGAAATCAAATTTTTTGATTGTCTCATCAAAATGGATATTCCAACTCATGGATGCTTGCTTCAATCCATATATGGATCGTTGCAATTTGCATACCTTGGGTTTATCAACCGATGTGAAACCCTCAGGTTGTATCATATACACGTCCTCGAGCAGGTTTCCATTAAGGAAAGTTGTTTTCACATTCATTTGCCATATCTCATAGTCATAATGAGCCGCTATGGCTAGGAGCATTCGAATGGATTTAAGCATAGCTACAGGCGAATAGGTCTCGTCATAATCAACACCTTGCTTTTGACGATATCCTTTCACTACCAATCTAGCCTTATAGGTAATCACATTACCATCCATGTCGATTTTTTTCTTGAAAACCCACTTGCACCCTATAGGCTTTATGCCTTCAGGTGGGTCAACCAAGTTGCAAACTTGGTTTTCATACATGGAATCCATTTCCGACTTCATGGCTTCAAGCCACTTATCCCTTTCTGAGCTTGTCAGAACTTCTTCATAACTGGTAGGATCCTCATCATCAATGAGTAATACATCGTTCGATTCACTTAGGAGAAATCCATATCTCTCAGGAATATTGCATTTTCTACCAGATCTACGAAGATGTGGTGTTTCAATAGGTCCAGCCGATTGCTCATCACTATGAATTATCGGCTGTTGTGCTTCACCAGGTACCTCATCAATGTCTATTTGAGTTTCTTGAGCCTCCTCAAGCTCGACGACACTCCCACTGTTTTCTTGCAAGAGAAACTCTTTCTCTAGAAACACAGCATGACTTGAAACAAACACCTTTTATTCCATAGGATGATAGAATTGGTAACCCCTTGTTTCCTTAGGGTATCCAATAAATAGACATTTATAAGACTTAACATCTAATTTGTCTGATACAGTCCGCTTCACATAAGCAGGATAACCCCATATCTTAAAGTAAGATACATGAGGTTTCTTACTATTCCATATCTCATATGGAGTAGTAGAGACTACCTTGGTTGACATTCTGTTTAACAAGTAAACAGTTGTCTGAAGTGCATAGCCCCAAGAGGACTTGGGAAGATTCGCATGATTCATCATTGACCTGACCATGTCCAACAAGGTCCGGTTATGCCTCTCAGATACACCATTATACTGTGGTGTATATGGCGGAGTCCATTGAGACAATATACCATTGTCTCTTAGATAATCTAGAAACTCTTGACTTAAGTATTCACCACCACGATCCGATCGAAGTATTTTAATACTCTTGTCATGTTGTTTCTCTACTTCATTTCTGAATTCTTTGAACATTTCAAAGGCTTCAGACTTGTGTTTCATCAAGAACACATACCCAAACCGTGAGTGATCATCGGTGAAGGTAATGAAGTAGCTATAGCTGTTGGTGCAGGGGCACCTAAGTCGAACCTATATTTTGATTATGGCAAAAGACGCAAAGTCAAGGATATATCGTTATCTCACGAACTGAATCGAGTGTGCAGAAAAGTGCTAAAGCTAGAGCTGAAGGCTAGCGACACCCGGAGGAAGCCACGGTGGTCGGGCGACACTCGAGTGACTTCGGAGGGAGCCGAAGGAATCGAGTGGAAGGCCAGAAGCAAAAGCGACATGGTAAGTATCGAGGTAAGCTCGTGTGTGCGAGCGTAAGTGAGGTCGTATCCTCCTTACGGGGATGGTCTTAAGCGTAGATCCAACCAAAGACATCCCATCGATGGTCTAGGTCGGGATCGGACGGTCGAAGGCCGTCAAAATAATGTTTTCTTTAAGCTAACTTTGCCTTGCGAAGCATCGGGTCATCGCCATTGGAGGGCTCGATTGTCAATCGATCGATTGGAGGTCAACAATCGATCGATGCGCCATCACCGATCGATGATGGGCATCAGTCGACTGATGGTCAAAGGATCAGCCTCGAGGAGTCAAGGCTTATCACCACTTTTCAAGGAGGTTATGTGTTCATTTGTGATTGGTTGAAGACCCATTCGATGAGGGGCTCAAAGGCTATAAAAGGAGGTCCTAACCTAGGGTTTCATCAACAATTCTAAGCTTCCAAAAGCCTCCGCAAAGCTACAACTCTCCGACAACGAAGTGCTTCTTTTCCGATGTCTAGGTCTTAACTTCTTTTCTTTTTGTAACATCGGTTTAAGCTTTTACTTCAGTTTGTTACTTTAATTCTTTCGGAGCTTTTATAATAACGAGGAGAGGGGGAGTGTCCCTCTACCTCAAGTTTTGTTCTTTATTGTATCGATTAACTCCTACCTCCAAACGAGGAGGAGTTCGTTTAGTATTTTGCCCTCCGTGCGTGGTCAAGGACCACTAGGGCCTTGGAGTAGTAGCCGAAGGCTATGAACCATGTAAAAAGAATTGTCTCTTTTATTTATTGTTTATCTTTCCGCTGTAAATTATCTACTCGAGTTTTAACGAATGATTTCGTAAAAGTTTTATCGCTATTCACCCCCCCTCTAGCGATCCGCTTCGATCCAACAATTGGTATCAGAGCCGGGGGCGCTCAGATTCGGTGCAACCACCGGTCGAGCATTTTTTGTTTTCGTATTTATCATTTTAAGATTTCTCCCACACTACTAATCCAAGACCAAGTCTTAGTACATAGTTTTTGGTTGTGTTTTTGCAAGTATTGATCGCCTTCGGAGTACCTCACGATCAAACGAGCATAACTTTTGCTACAAGTGGACTCACGAAACGATCCAGCCACCAAATTGAAGCTCTCGCAGAGATCTACACTTCTTGTGGGGGGTTTACCCTGGTAACAAGCTGTTTTCATCCTCAAAAATCGATGTTTAGTAGCCTTCCGGGGACATTGAAGGTTGTGAGTACTTACTTTTTATTTAGTTTCTTATTTCTTCGCTTAACTTTCTATTTTTCGTTTGTTTCTTTTTATTTCCCACACTACTAATCCAAGACCAAGTCTTGGCAAGTTTTGTTGTGTTTTTTTTGTGTGTGCAAGTTTTTCTTTATGGCTCACATTGAGGGGCACAACACCATCCGACCTCCATTCTTTAACGGAGATGATTTCCATTATTGGAAAGGTCGGATGGAGTGTTTTCTAAAAACACAAGTCGAGACTTAGATAATCATCCAAACCGGCTTTGCTCTACCCACTAATGATCAAGGCGAGCCTTTGGACTTCGACAAGTGGAACAATGCAACCAAGAGGCAAATCGAAGCCGATGCAAGGGAAACCCAAATATTGCAATGCGGATTGTCTAAGGAAGAGCTCAATCGCATCAGACCCTTCATCAGTGCAAAAGATCTGTGGACAAAACTCATAGAACTACACGAAGGGACTAACAATGCGAAGGTAAGTAAGCGTGACTTACTACTTAATAAATTGTATAACCTAAAAATGCAGGAATGTGAGACGGCAACGCAACTACACGCTCGCGTCCAGGACATTGTCAATGGATTGCACACCATCGGACACAAGGTCGAAAACCGTGACCTCCTAAGGTACGTTCTTAATTCATTTCCTAGGACTACCTTGTAGGCATCCATGGTTGATGCCTACAAGGTTTCTAAGGACCTTTCAAATCTTAGGTTAGACGAGTTATTTTCTGAGTTTGAACTTCACGAGCAAACTAACATGGTCCGGGCTGAGAGAGGTATTGCTCTACTTGCAGGACAAAGAAGCAAGGCACCCACCAAGCAAGAAGATGGACTCGAACCCGAAGACGAATCAGAGTCCGAATCCGAAAAGGTGGAAGCAATAGTGAACGTAGTGTGGAAGATCATTCGGAGGGAAAGGAGACTACTAAAAAACAAATAGAGGGCACAATTCAAATCAAGTCAAAAGAAGGCGTTTCATGCAACATGGGACAACGAAGAAGGCATCGACATAGCATGCATGGCAAGACCAGAAGAGTCCGAGACCGGATCTGAATCAAACTACAATACCGACTCCGAACTCGAGGACTACTTTGAGAAGCAACTCAAAGCCAGACCGAAAGGTAAAATTAAAGTTAGCCGCTCACTAATTCATACACTTTACAATACGATTAAATTGCTAACTAGAAAATTAGCTAAATCCGAGTCTAGGGTCGAGTCCTTGGTTGAGGAGGTTGAAACCCTCAAACAAGAGACACCCCTAAACTCTTCGACTAGTCGAGTTCAAGAGGAGGACTCAACTCGAGTTGAAAAACTCGAAGAAGAGAACTCTCTCTTGAAAGGGCAAGTCCAAGAGCTCAAAGCTCGGTTGAACAAGTTCTCAACGGGGTCCAAGAATCTTAACCGACTTCTTGGAACTCAGAGAGCCGTGTACAACAGAGCCGGACTCGGATATAGCTCAAAGACTACGAATATATCTTACATGTCTATCGTAAACCGTAGTCATCATCGAGTCCAAGTGTGGGTCTCAAAAACTTTATTAAACTCACATATAAGGACCAATAGGTTTTGGATTCCCAAGGATCAAGTTCATTACTTGACCAGACCATATCGGTTCAATGATCCAGGGGGAGATAATACCAAAATAGTATATCCGGTAACCTAAAACTCTTATTTATTTTAGAATGGTTAGATAGGACTATAACTCGTCAATGTTTGATAACATAGTACCAGGATGCGGCGAGATGATAGTACGCTAGGAAAGCGGAGTCTTATGTATTCGGGCTAGATAAGGCGTATCTAGTTCGGTGCACTTGACCGAGTGGAACTAGCTGAAGCTACCTCGCCGTATCCTAGACTAGTTAGACCAGGAAGTGGTCTTAGGTGAGTCAAGTTACTATTTTTTCGAAATTGACTTTGTCTAAGGAAGTGGTCATTTTTCTGATCAAAGAAGGCCCCTGTGCCTCGCCACGACCTGGAAGCCAAGATCTTGAAAAGGTGACTTGATGAGCTTAGGATTAAATCTAAATCTAACACAAGATTGACAAGTTTCAAATCATTAAAACTTAATAAAATCGGAATCATCTCATAAACATATAAGGTGAACCAATTATAAGACACTTAGAATGGGTGAGATGAATAAGGAACAATTTCAATTTACATAATCTTTTCAAAAATGTTATCTATTTTTCAAACTATCGAGCTTAAACGTGTACTTATACTCGGACAAAATTCTAAATATACAACCTTCTAGGTCAATGTTTAGAGCCCCCTAACTCTTCTATACCTTATATATGTGATTAAGGGGGAGAGCAAACTAACTCTAAGGGTCATATATATTTTCAAATCTTATTAGCATATAAGTATTGTGGAACTCAAAGCTAATTTTATAAGTATTTTGAAAATCAAACTTAGTTTCCAAAAATTACATTGTTGGTGTAGAGGGCTATACCTCGAACGAAATTAAATCAAGACACATGATTGGACTCATGTTAGATAATCTTTATGCATGCTACCTTTTCTATTAAAAAACCCTACTTTTTATAAAACTCCATACCTTTTTTTTTATTCATGGCAAAAGGGGGAGAAGAGCATAAGTTAAGGGGGAGAACAAAATTTAAATTTTTGAAAATTAAACTTTTGTTTTAAAACTCATCGAAGGTTAAGAGGGAGTTCACTACAAATGAGCGTAACATTTATCTTACTCATTTTCTGCTTTATATTTTCCCTTAACTTTGCGTAAATTTGCCATAGGATCAAAAAGGGGGAGATTGTTGGTGCAGGGGCACCTAAGTCGAACCTATATTTTGATTATGGCAAAAGACGCAAAGTCAAGGATATATCGTTATCTCACGAGCTGAATCGAGTGTGCAGAAAAGTGCTAAAGCTGGAGCTGAAGGCTAGCGACACTCGGAGGAAGCCGCGGTGGTCGGGCGACACTCGAGTGACTTCGGAGGGAGCCGAAGGAATCGAGTGGAAGGCCAGAAGCAAAAGCGACATAGTAAGTATCGAGGTAAGCTCGTGTGTGCGAGCGTAAGTGAAGTCGTATCCTCCTTACGGGGATGGTCTTAAGCGTAGATCCGACCAAAGACATCCCATCGATGGTCTAGGTCAAGATCAGACGATCGAAGGCTGTCGAAATAATGTTTTCTTTAAGCTAACTTTGCCTTGCAGTAAGCATCAGTCGACTGCCAGCTTGGAGGACTCGACTGCCGTCAATCAGTCGACTGTCGGAGGTCAGCAATCGACTGATGATGGCCATCAGTCGACTGATGGTCAAAGGATCAGCCTCGAGGAGTCAAGGCTTATCACCACTTTTCAAGGAGGTTATGTGTTCATTTGTGATTGGTTGAAGACCCATTCGATGAGGGGCTCAAAGGCTATAAAAGGAGGTCCTAACCTAGGATTTCATCAACAATTCTAAGCTTTCAAAAGCCTCCGCAAAGCTACAACTCTCCGACAACGAAGTGCTTCTTTTCCGACGTCTAGGTCTTAACTTCTTTTCTTTTTGTAACGTCGGTTTAAGCTTTTACTTCAGTTTGTTACTTTAATTCTTTCGGAGCTTTTATCGTAACGAGGAGAGGGGGAGTGTCCCTCTACCTCAAATTTTGTTCTTTATTGTATCGATTAACTCCTACCTTCAAACGAGGAGGAGTTCGTTTAGTATTTTGCCCTCCATGCGTGGTCAAGGACCACTAGGGCCTTGGAGTAGTAGCCGAAGGCTACGAACCAAGTAAAAAGAATTATCTCTTTTATTTATTGTTTATCTTTCCGATGCAAATTATCTACTCGAGTTTTAACAAACGATTTCGTAAAAGTTTTATCGCTATTCACCCCCCCCTCTAGCGATCCGCTTCGATCCAACAATAGCCTCTCATAGCTTGAGTTGACATAGGTCCATATACATCAGTATGTATTAGACCTAGAAACTCTCCCACTCATTCACCTTTTCCTGTAAAAGGTAACTTAGTCATCTTGCCTTTTAAGCATGATTCACATGTATCGTATGAATCCAATTCAAATGATTCCAGAATTCCACATCGGTGTAATTCGGACATGCGTTTCTTGCTTGCATGGTCAAGACGACAATCCCACATGTAGGAGTCTAATTGATTATCCTTTCGAGCACGCTTGTTGCTCGCTTCGATATTAAAAATGTCACTGGATACGTCCAACATATAAATACCATTGCTTAAAGTTCTAGTCCCTCCATTCAAAGTTATGTAACAACAATTGTTACTAAAAGTCAAATGGTACCCATTTCTATTTAAACAAGAAATAGAAATGATGTTCTTTATCAACGAAGGAACATAAAAGCAATTGTCCAGTTCTAAGACAAGTCCTGCAGGGAGTTTCAACAAATACATTCCGATGGCGAGTACATCAACCTTTGCTCCATTCCCAACACGTAAATTTGACTCTCCCTTGACGAGTCTTCTTCTATTCCTTAGCCCATGTATGTCATTACATATATGTGAGATGCACCCAGTATCCAATACCCAAGTGTTTGAGGAAATAGAATGACAATCAATAACGAAGATATCTGAAGAAGATGGGGCATCCGATGCCTTATTCTTCTTCACGAACTCAAGATAAATCTTGCAATTTCTTCGCCAATGGCCTTCCTTTCCATAATGATGGCAAGTGCCCTTTTGAGCTAGTTCTGCCTTTTTAGCCTTTTTCTTCCCCTTCTGCTATTCTTTTGACTTCCTCTTAGAACCTTTCTTCGAGGAATCAACTTATAGCACCGTCCCCTGCTCATGCTTAACAGAAGACTCCACAGTCTTCAGCATGTTGAGCAGTACCACAGATGGACCTTCTTGCATCTCAGAGGTGAAGAGGAGCTTGGAGACTTCGAACCTTTCGAATCTCACTTGCTCATCAACCAACTCATAAAGATGAAAGACTATGGTATGAGCATCCATATGCTCATGCTGCTTCCACAGCTCATGTACCATCGTGGCTAGCATGATGCAATTCGCCATTTCAGAATCAGTCACAAGTTTTTTATAGGCCAACAATTGGTCCAGAGTTGCATTGTCACTAGGACGGGCAGGAAGAGGCGCTTCGAGGACATTTGCAAGTTTTTCAACCTTGAGAACAATTCTCAAGTTTCTAAGCCAGTCCAAGAAGTTCGGCCCAGTCAATTTATTCGAATCCAAAATGGAATGCAAATTCAAAGACATCATGATCAATAGATTAACTTAGAAATACAAAATGATCATATATGAGATAATGATTTTAAAATGCATCAATATACATTCATAAATCCCATTCATTTTTTTCGAATTTCAAAAACCCCAAAATCACTTTGAGAGATCGTAGGTCCATCTCCGAATGGGATGATATCCAACATAGATATGAACAACCTTGGAGTGAGTCCAACAAGCCATTCATAACTACGATGGTAGGTATCATCTATACCGATTGCATATCACATATATGCAACTATCACAATGTGGTATCAACTAATTGAATATT
Source organism: Wurfbainia villosa (assembly GCA_025175895.1). NCBI lineage: Eukaryota > Viridiplantae > Streptophyta > Magnoliopsida > Zingiberales > Zingiberaceae > Wurfbainia > Wurfbainia villosa. The sequence continues at coordinate 67,402,311 of CM046001.1, forward strand.
CACACATACATCGGGTTGTTAACACATTAACAAGTATGCATCATATGCATAGCACCCAACTTCACCTCCCTTCACATCGACCTTGGCGAGAGTCTAACAAGATGATGCTCCAGGTTAAAGCTAACCCATTAATCGAGAAATAGTTTTAATATGGTTAGAGCGCATTCAACCAATTAGCCCGGGTTGGAGAGAGTCCAACAACCAAAGCTAACGATTGACCTCTGACTCTTATCATATTAGTATTAAACTATTCCATGGTTTGAACATGTTCAGGTTCGAGCCGGGCTTGGAGAGAGTCCAACAACTCAAACAAGAAACGGAACTCTGGTTCTAACCATATTAATGGAAGGTGTAGGCTTTAATATTGAGTAAGGGTTTTTTTTTATGTCTCATCATCTTTGTATGCAAATAACTATTATCTACATGGCATGACATACATGGCATACATCTACATGTCACGACACGCATGGCATAATGATATGCATCTAATGCAATTACATGACATACAATTATGACATGTACAAAATTTCCTTATATGTCATAACTATTTATGGAAATAAAATATGTTTGAGATTTGATTCTCCAAATCAAATCATGATTAAATTAGGAAACAAATTTCCAAATCTAATCACATATATTATTTGTGGAAAGTGTTGATTAAGGAAAGTCAATTTAGGAAACAAATTTCCTAAATCATCAAAACTACTTATGGAAATAAAATATTTTAAGATTTGATTTCCCAAATCAAATCATGATTAAATTAGGAAACAAATTTATAAATCTAATCAAATATTTTATTTATGGAAAATATTAATTTCCATAAATACTTCTAACTTTCCAAAAGTAGAAGATTTCCATAAATACTTCTAGACTTTCCAAAATTAAAAATTTCCATAAATACTTCTAACTTTCCAAAAGTAGAAAAATTCCATAAATATTATTACGACTATCGCAAAACAATTTTACGATTATGTCGAAACACAACCTGGGCTCTGATACCACTGTTGGGTTTCCGGCACCTCGGCGAGTGTGTGTTCGAACATGTTTCATAAACATGTTCACAGCGGAAGAAATAAAAATAATAAATCTAATTTATTACAATACACACACCACACGCATGCATATTACAACATGTGTAGACATAACCGTAAATTAAAATTTTGCAATAAAAGGAAATTTATACTACGTATACCTGACGTATCACGTGTAGCGGGAAAGGCATCAACCGGAGCGATCCTCGCTAGAATCACCTCTATCTGTATCCACTTCGAGTATCTTCAGGATGACTTCACAAAGTCACGAGCCTCGTCTTCGTACGAGTTACTAGCCTCATGTCGAAGACGATGTGATCGAGAGAAGATCACAATTCGAATCAAAATTCGGATTCAAAATGAGTCATCAAAAACTCGCTTCTCCGGAGAGGTATTCGTCAACCGTTTGACGAATCCTTCATCCTCCACCTATGAGGATTACCCGAGATTGAATCCCTAATAAGGAAGCTGCTGTCGAAGCTTTGAACGTCGTCCAAATGATGCTCCGACACGAAATAAACAAGCTGTCCAGAAAACTGGACAGCTTTGGTGGAGGAATAGGGCCTGCCAAATAAGGAAGCTTGATGCTCACCTTGTCGCCGGACCCAAAGAAGATCACCAGAGGGTCGCCGGAGGATCACCGACTGAAGCTTGGACGCCGACAACAAGCTTGGACGGCGGCACAAAGCTGGGCCTGTGGCTAGGGTTGGGTGCCGACCACTAGAGGAGAGGAGGGGTTGGCAGCAACTAGGGATTGCATGAATTAGGTTTTCACAAAACCCTTAAGCCCTATTTTATAGAGAACAAATTCTCCTAATGGTTATCAGATCATAACCAAAAGCCCGTTAACCCGCTCCATTAATTTAAGTTAAAATAAACCAAACCATGTTGGTCTATTTTAAGTTTAAACAAACCGAACCAACTTTGGTTCATTTGTTTAAAACAAACCAAACCCCTTTGGTTTATTCTCCTCCATTGGATTAGAACCAAACCAATTTGGTTCATCCATCATTTCTTCAAAAGACACGCTCCATCCACGCTTCCATTGTGACTGAAACGATTTCATGCTCGCTCCTTGTTTGGTCCAACCAAACCTAGTTTCTCTTGGTCTGAGAATCTCATTATCAAGCTCGTTTTAAATTCTTCGGATTATGCTCATTGTGCGTGTGACTAAATTGGTTCTCAGTTTATGTTGGCCGTCTATAATTAACCATTAATTATAGAACGATCATGAGTGGCACCTAGTAGTATATCATGATCCCCAATTAACCAAAAAGATCAACGGTTGATCCAGAACTATTTCTGAAACCCTTCAGCAGCTACAATGAATCGTGCCCCATTCCCTTCACTCATCTTATACCCACTTGGTTCAGGACATGGTCTATAGTGTCAGTCCCTACTAGGTTGACTACGTCACACCTAGCCCAAGTATCATTTTCTCATCCTACGGATTCTAGTTACTGCGTATGTATCGAAGAGTACCTTACTCTAAACATGTAATGCTTTAGCCAAACACTTTAGTAACAATCCGACGAGAGGCCATGGGTATACATTTCCTCGCAAGGAGTGGTGAATCCTTTATAGGCTATTCATGAAGGGTTTTGCTTATCGAGTCCGTGAGGGGAAACTTCGCTTCCCACTTCACCTTGGTCGTTTGTTCATGGCGATCCCCTCGATGTCCCCGGATTAAAAAATTTAATCCTAGACAAAAAGGATTTCCCAAACAACTAAGTCATCGTCGTGCTATTCGTTTAGAGAGGTCACTTGAACAAACTAGTTGTTCAAGCGACCATCCTCTATTCAACGAGTAGCCGCGGAATAGACGATGTCCGGATCTCCGGTTTTTGTATTTATGTTCGGGATCCAAGTATTATTTAGTCATATACAGATTTATATCATGCTCATAGTTGAAAAAAAAAACAAGCAAGTAACAAAAAGACAAAGAAGAATAGGTATACCTCTCGATCTTCTAATGTATGACCTTCCTCCTTTTGGACGTCGTGTGGGCGACGATCTACCAAAAGTCGAAGCACCTAGATCGCAAATCTTCCTTCCTTGCTCTTCGAAAGAAAAAGGAAGAATAGAAACAAGGTTCTTCTCCTCCCTAAAACCAACCAACAAGGAACAAAATTTGACTTTCCGCTACAAGAAATATCCGCAAAGACGATCGCGCCGCACAACGCTAAGCTATTGAAAGTCATAAGACATTCGCAGGCGCGTTACATTCGCAAGCGATCATAGCGGCTTTATCTCACATACATACATGATGCGCCGCGTTAAATACATTCACAGACACACAATCGCACGCGCGTTAGGATTCGCAAATACGCAATCGCAATCGCCAGCGGGTTATTCGCAGCGCGATCGCGATCGCCGCGTTAAGTGCATTCGCAGCTGCGCGATCGACGCCGCGACAGATCGCATTCGCGATCATACGCGCTTAAAGTGTATTCGCCGATCGACATCGGCGCGTGCGATTGTAATATAAAAACTCAAATAATTATAATCCAATCCACAAAGACCACACAATTAGAATATCACATACAAATATTATACCCATTTTTAACATCACATACACACGATTATAAAATCAAAACTAAAACAATTATGATACCATAAATAATCATCGCCACCACACTTAAATAGCTAGTGTACTAATTATTCACTTAGTCAGAGAAAAAAATTCAAACTAATAACATAAATTCACTTACATAATTTCTTTCCTACAAAATAAATACTCACTTAATCGCATTAACAATTCAACCAACAACACAATCTATATCAGTCACACAAAACTATACACTTAGAGAACCAAGCGACTGTGCTTCCTATTACATCCTCAAGAAAATACATTTCATCATTGGGTCGAATTAGATCCACCTTCTCCATCAAAACTCTATCAATCCAAACTTTGCAACAAGATCCACCGAGAGGAACGTGATGCACTTTTGCTTTTGGATATGTGGATGCAATTCGACCTTCTGCAACAACTCCATCACCAGACCAATGAAGCAGCTTATACTTAGTATTAACGCTGACATCTCCACAATTCACGAAATTAGTTGCAAACAAATAACAAATGTATCTCACCCAAAAAAGTTGTATTCATTAGACAAAAAGAGAAAGATGAAACATGTAGCAAGAGTAAAATACAAGATGGATGAATATTTAAAATAAATTTCTTCTGACTGAAGAACTAACACATGCAATTAAATAATTAACAATTCTGTAGGCTCGATTATAGCAAATCAACTAACATCATTGCAAGACATGAAAATTAGATAGAGATTTGAGAGCATACATTAGCGCCTCACCGGATAAATAGTTTCCCATGGCATGTTCTAGTTTTTCTATGTCCAGTAGAAAAATAAAGCAGATAAATAAATAAATAAACTCCTTTCACCGTAATCTTCCAAATTGGATATGCAAAGGACCCACGTGGTCCAGAAGTTTCCAAACTAAAACACAAAAGAGAAGCAGAATTGTTTAACAAAAACCATTATACACTTGTCTTAACAGTTTTTTTATATTATAAAAGTATAATGTTACTTCATGTTTGAAGCCTCAATTAACATCTTCTAAAAAACAAAAAATCCAGCTAAAAACAGAATTAATATATTTAAATAGGCTTACAAACCTGATGATCATGAATAGCTTGGAGTAATTCATCCCTATAAGGGTAAATAGGCAGAGTCTTTCTCTCTTCCTGGCAAAAAAAAGCAAGAAGAAACAAACAGTTAGTCAACGATTTAGGAAAAAGTGCAAGATCTACATTCAACAAACAGAAAAGCATTTTGTCTCAGAACTTAAAATGAAGTGGATAAATGCCAAAATATATCCTCAAAAGATGACATACTTGAAGTTTTTGCAATGCATTCTTTTTGAATCATCAGTTTCTCGAAGACATTTCATCTTCAAATCACAAAATTTATATTAAATTAATAAATAAAGGAATATCTAGAACGAGACAAAGAGATATCTCACAATAATTATATATGAAGAATGTTTGTTCTGTCACATACATTGACTCCATCCATAATAAACTCCTTGATGAAGTCAATACCATCTTCAAAGACAAACTCAATGTAAAAGTAGAAGTAACTTGGTTGTGTCCAACAATCATAAAATGAAAGATGATAATAGTATCGGCTATAGTTACATGGCAATTAGCATTGACATACTAAGCATTAGCAGAAAGCAAATTAGATTTTCACATAAACAAACGCAAAAATAAAGAAATGACTTGCTCATAGTCACAGGCTTGTTTGTTCCTCGAACCAAATTTTAAAGTCGCTTCCTCGTGATAACCAACATTGGCAACTTGACATTAGTACTACAACTACAGGATAAACATAACAAGTTGGTTGAAACAAAAAAAAATATCTCCGTACCACTTTGATAGTTTTCCCATGCTTCCTGTTCAGCAAAAGGGTCCATCTTATCTCCAGCACCAGGAACTCTAGTCAACAAGAAAATAAAAAATGCACATACAAATAGAATATTACAAAGAATGCAATAACAATGGTTAGAAGGTTAAAGATGAGTTCACCAAGAAGGTCCAAATGAAAAGGATGTGTGTGCACACACTATCATACTGTATCTCGGATAGCCGCACAAATCTTTTCTCTTGATTTACACCTCCTTCTTGGTCATATGCCTCAGGCATCCTATACTGCATTATGATTATACGATCTTATATATATGACGCATCATATGATATAAGACGATCATATGATCTTCTTATATATATGACGCATCATATGATCTTGACTTTTGTGATTTGTTTTTCCTAGTTGTTGCTCTGTTGAATATTAAGTAACTCAGTTTTACTTAAAATTAAATATTTTCGGTTCACAGCCATTCTTTAACTTTGGTGTGGAGAAGTGTGGTTTAGTTCATTATCAAAATGAAGGAATACGAATCTAACATAAATATTCATGAAACTGGATAAAATACAGCAAGATATATGTTATAGGATCTAGTTTCGTCATATTTTTATAGCATACACAATAAAACCAATAGACTGTAAAGACACTGGCGAACTTGAATGATGGAGACGGAAGGCGGCGAGCATGAGAAGAGCGTGCAGTGAGGAAGGTGAAGAAAATCGCCGGAGAAAGCTACGCGCAAGCGTGAGAAATTGCGTGAGAAACCTACTGGCGAAGCGTGAGAAGAGCGCGAAAAGCACCGATAAAAGGTGAAGAAAGTCACCTGGAGAAAGCTACGACGGCGATCGTGAGAAATTGCCGCTGAAAAGGCTACTCAGCATGAGCAACAATTGGCGTGAGAAAGCATGAGTTTGGGAAACTTTTAACCTAAAATAGAAGTATAATTAATTAATAATATACTTAATAAAAATGGCAATGAATAGATAAGTTTATTCGTGAATAATTTTTAAATCTTTTTTTTAGTTATAATATAAATGCGTTGTTAATATTTTTTTTTAAAAAAATATTTACAGATTAAAAAATAATTTAATTTTATAATAATGTTTTTAACGACATACAAAATATACGCTGCAGATAATATTAACAAATTTAATTATTATCTACAGTGCACTTGATTGGCACGCTGTGAATAGTTTATTTTTATATAATGAAACTTTTAATGGCGTGCAAATTGTGCACTATTATTATTTCATATTAACAAGTTTAGTATTATTCGCAGCACACTGGATTGGCACGCTGTGAAAATTTTTATTTTTTATAATGATACTTTTAACGCAAAATTGTACGCCGTTATAATTTCATATTAATGAACGTTGTAATATCCGCAGTGCACTTAATTGGCGCGCTGTGAAAAATTTAATTTTCTATTGGGGGACTTTTAACAACGTGCAAAATGCACGCTGTCAATATTATCTGCAACACACATGATTGGCGTGATGTGAAAAATTTATTTTTTTATAATAAAATTTTTAACAATATGCAAAATGCACGCTGTTATTATTTATAATGATACTTTATTATAAAAACTTTATTAGTGATTTTGTCCACCATTATTAAAATTTAAGTTTTTATAATGATACTTTTAACGACATGCAAATTGTACGTCGTTATTATTTCATATTAACAAACATTGTATTCGCATCGCATTTGATTGACACGTTGCAAAAATTTTAATTTTTTATAGTGAGACTTTGAACAGTGTGCAAATTGCACGCTGTTAAAAGTCTCATATTAATAAATCTAATATTATCCGCAGCGCACATCATTGGTGCACTGCGAAAAGTTTAATTTTTTATAATAAAATTTTTAACAGCGCGCAGAATGCACGTTGTTATTATTTAATATTAATAGCGTGCAATGCATGCTGTTAAAATGAGTATTGACAGCGTATTATTTTTGCATGTTGTTTGCAAAAATATAATATTATCCGCAGCGTACAAAATTAGGCGCGCTGTAAAAACTATTATTAACAACGTGCTAAAATTGTGCGCTGTTGATAACGTGCTGCAGAAAGTCAAATTTGTTGTAGTGTACTTTTAACGGCGTGCAAAATGCACGCTGCGGATAATATAAACAATGCTAATATTATCCGCAGTGTACTTGATTGACATACTGTGAAAAATTTAAGTTTTTATAATGATACTTTTAACGGCGTGCAAATTGTACACCGTTATTATTTCATATTAATAAACATTGTATCCGCAGCACACTTGATTGGCACGCTACGAAAAATTTAATTTTTATAGTGAGACTTTTAACAGTGTACAAAATGCACGCTGTTAAAAGTCTCATATTAATAAATCTAATATTATCCGCAGCGCACATGATTGACGCACTGCGAAAAGTTTAATTTTTTATGATAAAATTTTTAACAGAGTGCAGAATGCACGCTGTTATTATTTAATATTAATAGCGTGCACTGCACGCTGTTAAAATGAGTATTGACAGCGTATTATTTTTGCATGCTGTTGTTTGCAAAAATATAATATTATCCACAGCGTACAAAATTGGGTGCGCTGTAAAAACTATTATTAACAGCGTGCTAAAATTGTGCGATGTTGATAACGCGCTGCGAAAAGTCATATTTGTTGTAGTGTAGGAGGAGGAGAAGATGATGGAAAACAACCAAGACACCAAGGGAAGCCCTATATCTTGTTTCCACCACCTAAGGAGGAGTAGAGAGGCTTGGCCGCCGGCCAAAGGCTGGAAGAGGGCTGGAAAACAAGTTGGGCGCCGGCCACCTTGAAGGAAGAAGAAGAAAAGGAATTACCTTCCTTATTTGGTGCCGCCCAAGCCCAAACCCTAATTCCTAAGCCCTTGCCGCCAACTCCAAAAACCCTAGCTCTCTTGATGTGTTCTCCACGCCAACCCCATGCCCTCCTTTTATAGAGTTAGGGATAAGTCATGAATTAATCTCCTCCATTGGATCTAGGGATTTAATCTCAACCGTCGGATCTACAAATTTAATCTCAACCGTCGGCTCTTAGAGATTTAATCTCTACCTATGAATATTAGAGTTTTATTTCTATCCATTGGATCTAAGCTTCATGAGGTGTTAATAGGCTACATTAGGGACCATGAGGAGGAGTTGGATCTTGGCCACCCATGGATCAAGCCCACATAAAGTCCGATCCACTAATGATGATCCAATCCACTAAAGGATCATCATTGATCTACCTCACCAACCCCCATATGATAATATGGGCTCCATATATTATTTGTACATTTTCTCTCCGTGTTTAAGATCTCGAATGTCCATCGATTAATTAATTTATTGACCATTAATTAATCAATATCTAACTCCATGAGTAGTACCACTCAACCTTTTCATCATGCCGGACCAAGTCCACCTACATGGTTTACATGATGAACCTTATGAGCTCCTCAAGGGGACATCATCATCCTAATATATAGGACACGGTTTCCTCTTATAATCAACGACACACCATATAAATAATATCATCTCCTAACTTATCGAGCCTATCGATTTAATCTATAAATCTCGCCCATTGGTAAATCAAAGAGATGAGTACTAAGTATATGTGCCCGTTATTATATCGGGATTAAGAGTATGTACAATATAATATCTGAGGTCCGATTCGATTATGTAGTCAGCAATAAATCGAATCACCTCTAAGTCGGTCCTGCTCAATACACACAAAGTGCACTAATGTGATTCTATGGTCAAGACAAACCAATACCAAATCACACTACAACCATTCCGATGGTTTGTCCAAAGCCATCTCGGTTGTGAGCCTTTACTTATACTTTTCAAGGGGCCGATAACATGATCTCCTGTGTGACACCACACACCATGTTATCTACAATGTAAAGTATTAGACAATATTGCATAACCATAAAAATATGCAAACAATGATCATGTGATTCTTATTTCAAAATAAAGATGTTCATACAAAAGATAGACTTTTCAGTATACATCCCTACAATTCAAACACCTTCGATCACTTTGAATTATACCCAATCATCCCGGGTCCACATCTCCTCAGAGATGCTTGCTTAAGATGTCAAAGCATAAGTCTTTATAATCAAGATGACTTGAATACCGCAAGTCAAAGGAACATTGCACTTATGCTTCAGTAAGAACTTCATTGACATATCTATATATGCAGAGAACCATATGAAGTCTTACGGCTGGTCACTCCAATGAACTAGTTACCATAACTAGCATCCACGATTAACTCCGGACATCACAATGTCTCTAGCCAGTGAGAATCAGCTACTTGGATACACCAAGGAGTATACCTCGTGCAAGTCTCGACAGAATCGATGGTGTCCAAATCCATCAATTCATCGACTAGGGATAATTCTGATAAATCACAATTACACATATAGAGATACTCACTAGTTATGATCCAATCACAAATTCTCTCATGCTGTGAATCGTATCGTGGACATTCAGTAAATGAGTTTAAGATCTAATCAAATACATGAAAAATATTTACTCAAATAGTGAATCTTCATTTATCATATAAATGGTTCAACCATAAGGCGATTGCCTTAGGACATCTCTGATATATTACTAACTTACATGTAACGCCCGCCCTTATCTGCTCTCAGGGCGGCGCTACTTTTTTTTTATTTTTTTATAACATAACATATATGGATCATTTCACCATTTACATACTTAAACATGTTATCATGGCTTAAACCTTCTTTTATACATGCATCCCATATCATGTTCATAATTAGCATGTTAACATATCTTATCTTATTTTATAACATGCATAACATAAAGACTCATTCATGAGTTCTAACATATCAAACTTTCTTAAGTAATTGAACAGTATCATAACTAAGCAACATCCAACATGGTACTAATAAATCACAAGTCTTATAAGTGAAAGAAATGTCTTAAGTTATTCATTGAGCATATAAATATAAGCAGATAGTAATAGGGTCTTTTTCCACCATGCTACTATCACACACACTTGGCCCCTCCTGCTACTTCCTCTAGTTCTTGTTTCCTGTATCTGCAGTATATGGACAACATAAACTATAAGCATATAGCTTAGTAAGATTGTTGCCTACTCACAAAAGCTACAACTTCATCAAACAATTAGAAGACATGAGCATACTAGCATAAATAGCATAAGTATTTCATAACAACACTAATCATCAACATACCCACGTAATAAAACATAAGCATGGCATGAGATTTACATAAGCATGCTAAACATAATTAAATCTAAGCATGACATAAATTAAATATAAGCATTCATGACATCATCAATCCTAAACATGCATAAAGGACATAATCATAAGCATTCTTAAACTTGAACATAAGCATTCATAATTTCATAAATCCTAAACATGCATCAAGGACATAATCATAAGCATTCTTAAACTTGAACATAAGCATTCATAATTTCATAAATCCTAAACATGCATAAAGGACATAATCATAAGCATTCTTAAACTTGAATATAATGTTGGGTTTCCGGCACCGTGGCGTGTGTGTGTTCGATCATGTTTCGCAAACATGAACACAGCGGAAGCAATAAAAAATAATAAATCTATATTTATTATAACACACACAACACACGCATGCATATTACAACAAGTGTAGACATAACCGTAAATTTAAATTTGCAATAAAAGGAAATTTATCTACGTTATACCTTTCGTATGACGTGTAGCGGGAACGACATCAACCGGAACGATCCTCGCTAGAATCGTCTCTATCCGTATCCACGCCGAGTTCCTCGGGATGACTTCGCTAAGCCACGAGCTTCGTCTTCGTACGGGTTACTAGCCTCGTGTTGAAGACGACGTGATCGAGAGATGATCATGATCCGAATCCAAATTCGGATCCTAATACAAGTTCTCAAAACTCGCTTCTCCGGAGAGGTATTCGTCAACCAATTGACGAATCCTTCGTCCTCCACCTCAGAGGATTACCGGAGATCGAATCCCCAGTAGTTTAGCCACTGTCGGAGCTCAAACCGTCGTCCAAACGACTCTCCGACGAGAGGAGAAGAAGCTGTCCAGAAAACTAGACAGCTTGGTGGAGGAGTAGGCGCCGGCCAAAACAAGGAAGCCAAGTGCTCACCTTTTCACCGAGGCCTAGGAAGATCACCGGAGGGTCGCCGGAGGATCACCGGCTGAAGTTTGGACGCCGCAAAGAGCCGGTCGGGTGCTCAAGGGTTGGGCGGCAATGGAGTTGACGCTAACAAGAGGAAGAGGGGTTGGGCGCCAAGCTAGGGTTTTTGGATTAGGGCTTAATTATCCATTAAGCCCTCTTTTATAGAGAACTAATTCTCTTAATGGTTATTGGATCATAACCATTAGGCCCGTTAACCCGCTCCATTAAGATAAGTTAAAATAAACCAAACCATGATGGTTTATTTTAAGTTAAAACGAACCGAACCAACTTTTGGTTCATTCGTTTAAAATAAACCAAACCCTTTGGTTTATTCTCCTCCATTGGATTAGAACCAAACCATTTTGGTTCATCCATTATGTCTTCATAAGACACGGCCCATCCACGCGTCCAGTGCGACTGAAACGATTTCATGCTCGCTTTATGTTTGGTCCAACCAAACCTAGTTTCTCTCGGTCTGAGAATCCCATTCTCAAGCTCGTTTTAAATCCTTTGGATTACGCCATCAGGCGGTGACCAAATAGGTTCTCGCTTATGTTGGCCGCCTATAATTAACCATTAATTATAGAACGATCATGAGTGGCACCTAGTAGTACATCATGATCCCCAATTAACCTAAAAGATCAACGCTGATCCGTAACTATTTCTCAAACCCTTCAAGAGCCTCGAATGAATCGTGCCCCATTCCTTCACTCATCTTATACCCACTTGGTTCGTGACATGGTCTATTGTGTCACCCTCACTAGGTCGACTACGCCACACCTAGCCCAAGTATCATTTCCTCGTCCCACGGATTCTAGTTACTCCACATGTATCAAGAGTACCTTACTCTAAACATGTAATGCTTTGGCCAAAGACTTTAGTAACAATCCGACGAGAGGCCATGGGTATACATCTCCTCGCAAGGAGTGGTGAATCTTTATAGGCTATTCAAACACCTTCGATCACTTCGACTTATACCCAATCATCCCGGTCCACATCTCCTTAGAGATGTTTGCTTAAGATGTCAAAGCATAAGTCTCCATGATCAAGATGACTTGAATACCGCAAGTCAAAGGAACATCGCACTTAAGCCACAAGAAGAACTTCATTGACATATCTATATATGCAGAGAACCATATGAAGTCTTACTACCGTCACTCCAATGAACTAGTTACCATAACTAGCATCCACGATTAACTCCGGACATCACAATGTCTCCAGCCAGTGAGAATCAGCTGCTTGGATACACCAAGGAGTATACCTCGTGCAAGTCTCGACAGAATTGATGGTGTCCAAATCCATCAATTCATTGACTAGGGATAATTCCGATACATCACAATTACACATGTAGAGATACTCACTAGTTGTGATCCAATCACAAATTCTCTCATGCTGTGAATCGTATCGTGGACATTCAGTAAATGAGTTTAAGATCCAATCAAATACATAAAATATGTATACTCAAATAGTGAATCTTCATTTATCATATAAATGGTTCATACATAAGGCGATTGCCTTAGGACATCTCTCATATATTACTAACATGACCCTCAAACTTATTTTGAGGTAATGCCTTAGTCAAGGGATCCGCTAAGTTCCTTTCAGTGAGAATTTTCTCGATTTGTATTTCGTTCCTACTGATGATCTCTCTGATAAGATGATAGCGGCGAAGCACATGTTTGGATCGTTGATGAGACCTTGGCTCTTTCGCCTGTGCAATTGCTCCATTGTTGTCGCAGTAGACCAGTATTGCTTCAACAATGGCCGGAATCACACCAAGTTCATGAACGAACTTTTTGATCCAAACCGCTTCCTTTGCTGCTTCCGAAGCTGCAATGTATTCTGCCTCAGTGGTAGAATCCGCTACAGTCTCTTGTTTGGAACTTTTCCAACTCACTGCGCCCCCATTCAAGGTGAACACATATCCAGACTGAGACCTGGAATCATCCTTGTCTGTCTGGAAGCTGGCATCCGTATACCCGTGTATCACCATGTCCCCTTCTCCATATATTAGGAACACATCCTTAGTTCTTCTCAAGTACTTAAGGATCGTCTTAACAGCCACCCAATAATCCATTCCTGGATCAGACTGGTATCTGCTCGTGACACTCAGAGCATACGATACATCGGGCCTCGTACATAACATAGCATACATGATAGATCCTATTGCGGATGCATAGGGAATCTTACTCATGCAAATACTCTCGTCTTCTGTGCGCGGACACATAGACTTCGAAAGGTGTACCCCATGCCTGATGGGTAGGAAACCTTTCTTGGATTCCGACATGCTAAACCTCTTTAGCACTCGGTCTATATATGTAGACTGCGAAAGACCAAGCAACCATTTCGATCAATCTCTATAGATCTTAATCCCAAGGATGTAGGTTGCTTCTCCCAGGTCTTTCATGGAGAATGTCTTGGATAACCAAACCTTCACTGACTGTAAGATTGAAACATCGTTTCCTATAAGTAGTATGTCATCGACATACAATACTAGGAATACGACTGCACTCCCACTAACCTTCTTGTACACACAAGGTTCGTCTGAATTTTGTGAGAAATCAAACCTTTTGATTGTCTCATCAAAACGGATATTCCAGCTCCTGGATGCTTGCTTCAATCCATAAATGGACCGTCGCAATTTTCATACCTTGGTTTTATCAACCGATGTGAAACCCTCAGGCTGTATCATATACACGTCCTCGAGCAGGTTTCCATTAAGGAAAGCTGTTTTCACATCCATCTGCCATATCTCATAATCATAATGAGCCGCTTTGGCCAGGAGCATCCGAATGGATTTAAGCATAGCTACAGGCGAATAGGTTTCGTCATAATCAACACCTTGTTTTTGACGATATCCTTTCGCCACCAATCTAGCCTTATAGGTAATCACATTACCATCCATGTCGATTTTCTTCTTGAAAACCCACTTGCACCCTATAGGCTTTATCCCTTTCAGGTGGGTCAACTAAGTTCCAAACTTGGTTTTCATACATGGAATCCATTTCCGACTTCATGGCACCAAGCCACTTATCCCTTTCTGAACTTGTCAGCACTTCTTCATAACTGGTAGGCTCCTCATCATCAATGAGTAACACGTCGTTCGATTCGCTTACGAGAAATCCATATCTCTTAGGAATATTGCGTGTTCTACTAGATCTACGAAGATGTGGTGTTACAATAGGTCCAGCCGATTGCTCATCACTATGAGTTGTCGGCTGTTGTGCTTCACCAGGTATCTCATCAATGTCTATTTGAGTCTCTCGAGCCTCCTCAAGCTCGACGACACTCCCTTTGTTTTCTTGCAAGAGAAACTCTTTCTCTAGAAACACAGCATGCCTTGAAACAAACACCTTTTGTTCCACAGGATGATAGAATTGGTAACCCCTTGTTTCCTTAGGGTATCCAATAAATAGACATTTATCAGACTTAGCATTCAATTTGTCTGACACAGTCCGCTTCACATAAGCAGGACAACCCCATATCTTCAAGTAAGATACATGAGGTTTCTTACTATTCCATATCTCATATAGAGTAGTTGAGACTACCTTGGTAGGCATTCTGTTTAACAAGTAAACAGCTGTCTGAAGTGCATAGCCCCAAAAGGACTTGGGAAGAGTTGCATGATTCATCATTGACCTGACCATGTCCAACAAGGTCCGGTTACGCCTCTCAGATACACCATTATGCTGTGGTGTATAGGGCAGAGTCCATTGAGACAATATACCATTGTCTCTTAGATAATCAAGAAACTCTTGACTTAAGTATTCACCACCTCGATCTGATCGAAGTATTTTAATACTCTTGTCATGTTGTTTCTCTACTTCATTTCTGAATTCTTTGAACCTTTCAAAGGCTTCAGACTTGTGTTTCATCAAGAACACATACCCAAACCGTGAGTGATTATCGGTGAAGGTAATGAAGTAGCTATAGCCTCCTAATGCTTGAGTTGACATAGGTCCATATACATCAGTATGTATTAGACCTAGTAACTCTCCCACTCGTTCACCTTTTCCAGTAAAAGGTAACTTAGTCATCTTGCCTTTTAAGCATGATTCGCATGTATCGTATGAATCCAATTCAAACGATTCCAGAATTCCACATCGGTGTAATTCGGACATGCGTTTCTTGCTTATATGGCCAAGACGACAATGCCACATATAGGAGTCTATTTGATTATCCTTTCGAGCACGCGTGTTGCTCGCTTCGATATTGAAAATGTCACTGGATACGTCCAACGTATAAATGCCATTACTCAAGGTTCCAGTTCCATAAAGTACGCCATTTAAAGTTATATAACAACAATTGTTACTAAACGTCAAATGGAAACCATTTCTATTTAAATAGGAAATAGAAACAATGTTCTTTATTAACGAAGGAACATAAAAGCAATTGTCCAGTTCTAAGACAAGTCCTACAGGGAGTTCCAACAAATACGTTCCGATGGCGAGTGCAGCAACCGTTGCTCCATTCCCAACACGTAAATTTGACTCTCCCCTTGACGAGTCTTCTTCTATTCCTTAGCCCATGTATGTCATTACATATATGTGAGCCACACCCAGTATCCAATACCCAAGTGTTTGAGGAAATAGAATGACAATCAATAACGAAGATATCTGAAGAAGATGGGGCATCCGATGCCTTATTCTTCTTCATGGACTCAAGATAAATCTTGCACTTTCTTCGCAAATGGCTCTCCTTGCCATAATGATGGCAAGTTTCCTTTTGTGCTAGTTCTAGCTTCTTAGCCCTTCTCTTCTTTCCCTTCTGTTGTTCCTTTGACTTCCTCTTAGAACCTTTCTTCGAGGAATCAACTAACAAAGATCGCCCCTGCTCATGCTTCTCGAAGACTCACAGCCTTCGATATTGAGCAAGACTACGATGAACCTTCTAGCATCTCAGAGGTGAAGAGGAGATTTGAGACTTTGAACCTTTCGAATCTCACTTGCTCATCAACCAACTCACAAAGATGAAGGACTACGATATAAGCATCCATATGCTCATGCTGCTTTCGTAGCTTGGGTTCCATCGCGGCTAGCATGATGCAACTCATTTGTTCAGAATCACTCACATGTTTCTGATAGGCCAACAATTGGTCCAGAGTTGCATCATCACTAGGACGGGCGGGAAGAGGCGCTTCGAGGACATTTGCAAGCTTTTCAACCTTGAGAACAATTCTCAAGCTTCTAAGCCAGTCCAAGAAGCTCGACCGAGTCAATTTATTCGAATCCAAAATGGAACGCAAATTCAAAGACATCATGATCAATCTTAGAAATATAAAACGAGCATATATGAGAAAATGATTTTAAAATGCATTTATAAATCCCATTCATTTTTCGAATTTCAAAAACCCCAAAATCACTTCGGGAGATCGTAGGTCCATCTCCGAATGGGCTGATATCCATCATAGTTATGAACAACCTTGGAGAGAGTCCAACAAGCCATTCATAACTACAACGGTAGGTATCAACTATACCGATTGCATATCACGTATATGCAACTATCACAATGTGCTATCAACTAATTGAATGTTCACACATACATCGGGTTGTTAACACATTTACAAGTATGCATCATATGCATAGCACCCAACTTCACCTCCCTTTACATTGACCTTGGAGAGAGTCCAACAAGCCGATGCTCCAGGTTAAAGCCAACCCATTAATCAGGAAATAGTTTTAATATGGTTAGAGCGCATTCAACCAATTAGCCCAGCTTGGAGAGAGTCCAACAACCAAAGCTAACGATTGACCTCTGACTCTTACCATATTAGTATTAAACTATTCCATGGTTTGAACATGTTCGGGTTCGAGCCGGGCTTGGAGAGAGTCCAACAACCCAAACAAGAAACGGAACTCTGGTTCTAACCATATTAATTGAAGGTGTAGGCTTTAATATTGTTTAAGGG
The DNA here is from genome assembly GCA_025175895.1 of Wurfbainia villosa. Taxonomy (NCBI): domain Eukaryota; kingdom Viridiplantae; phylum Streptophyta; class Magnoliopsida; order Zingiberales; family Zingiberaceae; genus Wurfbainia; species Wurfbainia villosa. The sequence goes on from CM046001.1 coordinate 67,419,801, forward strand.
TTTTTATGTCTCATCCTCTTTGCATGCAAATAACTATTATCTATATGGCATGGCATACATGACATACATCTACATGTCACGACACACATGACATAATGTTATGCATCTAATGCAATTACATGGCATACAATTATGTCATGTATATATTTCTTTATATGTCATAACTATTTATGGAAATAAAATATGTTTAAGATTTGATTCTCCAAATCAAATCATAATTAAATTAGGAAACAAATTTCCAAATCTAATCACATATTTTATTAATGGAATTATTTGATTAAGGAAAATCTATTTAGGAAACCAATTTCCTAAATCATTAAAACTACTTATGGAAATAAAATATTTTAAGATTTGATTTCCCAAATCAAATCATGATTAAATTAGGAAAAAAATTTCCAGAATCTAATCAAATATTTTATTTATGGAAAATATCAATTTCCATAAATACTTCCAACTTTCCAAAAGTGGAAGATTTCACTAAATACTTCTAGACTTTCCAAAATTGAAAAATTTCCATAAATACTTCTAAATTTCCAAAATTAGAAAATTTCCAGAAATACATTATGACTATCGCAAAACCATTTTTACGATTATGTCGAAACACAACCTGGGCTCTGATACCACTGTTGGGTTTCCAGCACCGCGGCGTGTGTGTGTTCGATCATGTTTCGCAAACATGAACACAGCGGAAGCAATAAAAAATAATAAATCTATATTTATTACAACACATACAACACACGCATGCATATTACAACAAGTGTAGACATAACCGTAAATTTAAATTTGCAATAAAAGGAAATTTATCTACGTTATACCTTTCGTATGACGTGTAGCGGGAACGGCATCAACCGGAACGATCCTCGCTAGAATCGTCTCTATCCGTATCCACGCCGAGTTCCTCGGGATGAATTCGCTAAGCCACGAGCTTCGTCTTTGTACGGGTTACTAGCCTCGTGTTGAAGACGACGTGATCGAGAGATGATCACGATCCGAATCCAAATTCGGATCCTAATACGAGTTCTAAAAACTCGCTTCTCCGGAGAGGTATTCGTCAACCAATTGACGAATCCTTCATCCTCCACCTCAGAGGATTACCGGAGATCGAATCTCCGGTAGTTTAGCCGCTGTCGGAGCTCAAACCGTCGTGCAAACGATGCTCCGACGAGAGGAGAAGAAGCTGTCCAGAAAACTAGACAGCTTGGTGGAGGAGTAGGCGCCGGCCAAAACAAGGAAGCCAAGTGCTCACCTTTTCACCGAGGCCTAGGAAGATCACCGGAGGGTCGCCGGAGGATCATCGGCTGAAGCTTGGACGCCGGCAAAGAGCTGGTCGGCGGCTCAAGGGTTGGGCGGCAATGGAGTTGACGCCAACAAGAGGAAGAGGTGTTGGGCGGCCAAGCTAGGGTTTTTTTTTTTTTTTGGATTAGGGCTTAATTATCCATTAAGCCCTCTTTTATAGAGAACTAATTCTCTTAATGGTTATTGGATCATAACCATTAGGCCCGTTAACCCGCTCCATTAAGATAAGTTAAAATAAACCAAACCATGATGGTTTATTTTAAGTTAAAACGAACCGAGCCAACTTTTGGTTCATTCGTTTAAAATAAACCAAACCCTTTGGTTTATTCTCCTCCATTGGATTAGAACCAAACCATTTTGGTTCATCCATTATGTCTTCATAAGACACGGCCCATCCACGCTTCCATTGCGACTGAAATGATTTCATGCTCGCTTTATGTTTGGTCCAACCAAACCTAGTTTCTCTCGGTCTGAGAATCCCATTCTCAAGCTCATTTTAAATCCTTTGGATTTCGCTCGTTGTGCGTGTGACCAAATAGGTTCTCGGTTTATGTTGGTCGTCTATAATTAACCATTAATTATAGAACGATCATGAGTGGCACCTAGTAGTACATCATGATCCCCAATTAACCGAAAAGATCAACGGTTGATCCAGAACTATTTCTGAAACCCTTCAGCAGCTCGAATGATTCGTGCCCCATTCCCTTCACTCATCTTATACCCTCTTGGTTCAGGACATGGTCTATTGTGTCAGTCCCCACTAGGCTGACTACGTCACACCTAGCCCAAGTATCATTTCCTCGTCCTATGGATTCTAGTTACTCCACATGTATAGAAGAGTACCTTACTCTAAACATGTAATGCTTTGGCCAAAGACTTTAGTAACAATCCGACGAGAGGCCATGGGTATACATCTCCTCGCAAGGAGTGGTGAATCCTTTATAGGCTATTCAAACACCTCCGATCACTTCGACTTATACCCAATCATCCCGGGTCCACATCTCCTTAGAGATGTTTGCTTAAGATGTCAAAGCATAAGTCTCCATGATCAAGATGACTTGAATACCGCAAGTCAAAGGAACATCGCACTTAAGCCACAGTAAGAACTTCATTGACATATCTATATATGCAGAGAACCATATGAAGTCTTATGGCTGGTCACTCCAATGAACTAGTTACCATAACTAGCATACACGATTAACTCCGGACATCACAATGTCTCCAGCCAGTGAGAATCAGCTGCTTGGATACACCAAGGAGTATACCTCGTGCTAGTCTCGACAGAATTGATGGTGTCCAAATCCATCAATTCATCGACTAGGATAATTCCGATACATCACAATTACACATGTAGAGATACTCACTAGTTGTGATCCAATCACAAATTCTCTCATGCTGTGAATCGTATCGTGGACATTCAGTAAATGAGTTTAAGATCCAATCAAATACATAAAATATGTATACTCAAATAGTGAATCTTCATTTATCATATAAATGGTTCATACATAAGGCGATTGCCTTAGGACATCTCTCATATATTACTAACACATAAACATTCATAATTTCATAAATTCTAAACATGCATCAAGGACATAATCATAAGCATTCTTATACTTGAACATAAGCATTCATAATTTCATAAATCCTAAACATGCATAAAGGATATAATCATAAGCATTCTTAAACTTGAACATAAGCATTCATAATTTCATAAATCCTAAACATGCATCAAAGACATAATCATAAGCATTCTTAATTTCATACAAGTCCTTTCTTTCCAAAACATATACATATAGGTACTTCAACATAATCATAACTTGAATGGGGGGCCTCAGGTTAAGTACCACAAAATGCGCGTTCCCTAATAGGCTGGGGTAGCGAGCCACCAGACCTACTAGAGCAAGACCTCTTACGTCTTACCACGGCAAGACCTCTTACGTCTTCTTATGTCCCTTTGGATTTGATTAACGACCACCTAACGGGTCGGGTACTTAACCTCTTACAAAGTAAAATACTTAATTCCTTTCTTTCTTGTCATATCATAAAGAATGCTCTTAATCCCCAACATAAAAAGGGAAGCATCTCCGTCTTATCTTATCATAAGGAGAGCTCTTAATCCCTACTTAAAAAGGGAAGCAACTCCGTCTTATCTTATCATAAGGAGAGCTCTTAATCCCAACATAAAAAGGGGAAGCATATTTTTAGACATGTCCTAGCATATATGCATTCATAACTTAAGAATATCCTAAAGGGGTCTTAAAGCATAATCATGTTCATCACATAAGCATATTTCATGGCATATTAAAATCATCAACTTGTTCATCACATAAGCATATTTCATGGCATATTAAATCATAAACATATTCATCACATAGGCATAATTCATGGCATATTAAAATCATAAACACGTTCTTCACATAGGCATATATCATGACATATAAAAATCATAAACACGTTCATCACATAGGCATTCAACATATCCTAATTTCCTAAGGGGTGTTTTCATGCAACCTTAGCCCTAAAACCATTGTTGGCCGAAACTTGGAGGGTACCAAAATTTTATTTTTGGTTACATAAATTCATACATGAAGGCATACAACATAACATAACGTCATAAGGGGTGTTTTCATAAAACCCTAGCCCTAAAACCAATGTTGGCCGAAACTTGTAGGGTACCAAAATTTCATTTTTTTGTTACATAAATTCATACATGAAGGCATACAACATAACATAACTTCATAAGGGGTGTTTTCATGAAACCCTAGCCCTAAAACCAATGTTGGCCGAAACTTGTAGGGTACCAAAATTTCATTTTTTTGTTACATAAATTCATACATGAAGGCATACAACATAACATAACTTCATAAGGGATGTTTTCATGAAACCCTAGCCCTAAAACCAATGTTGGCCGAAACTTGTAGGGTACCAAAATTTCATTTTTTGTTACATAAATTCATACATGAAGGCATACAACATAACATAACTTCATAAGGGGTGTTTTCATGAAACCCTAGCCCTAAAACCAATGTTGGCCGAAACTTGTAGGGGCACAAAGCTTGGGTTTTTGGCACCTAAAAATTCTTATATGAAGCATACAACCTATAAAAATTTTCTTAGAAGCATTTTCATGCAACCCTAGCCCCAAAACTTTGGTTGGCCGAAACATGTAGGGGCACAAAGCTACATGAAGCATACAACCTATAAAAAATTTTCCTTAGAAGCATTTTCATGCAACCCTAGCCCAAAACCTTGGTTGGTCGAAACTTATAAGGTATCTAGCATCATATTTCTTTCATGTATCATGTCCTACAAGAACAAATATACTGCAGGTGAGGGAATCTTACTTCCTTCGCTTGGCTTTTAGTTTGAAGATGACCTAATGAAAGCCAACCCTAGCCTTCTTCTTGCTTGGATGAATTTCGGAAAATGGAAAGGGAGAAGATGAGTTTCGGTGAGGAAGAAAAAGAGAAGAGGGAAGAAGAAGTGGCCAAATGGAACTTCCACTCCTATTTATAAAGGGAGGAAGAGAAGTGCCTCTTCTCTTTTCATGCCTCTTCATTTTACCCTCCTCACACTCATCTACAATTTCTCCTCTTTCTCCAACAATAAGCTACTGCTGAGCACTTGGTCATCACATGCATGGTAAGAGTTAACTCTCACCAAGAGGTTTAAGGTTCAAACCCCACCTCTCCACTTTTTTTGTTCTTTTATCATCATTTTCTGGGATCCCATATATAATCTACTAGACAAAAATTAAATTCTATACCAAAAATTTTGGAGAAAATTTTTTGGGGTGTTACAATCCCCCATACCTTATGAAAAGTTCGTCCCGAACTTAAAACAGTTCCGGATACTTTTGCCGCATCTCATCTTCTCGTTCCCACGTGAACTCTTCGAACCCTTGACTTCACCATAGGACCTTCACTAAGGGTACCTCTTTGCTCCTTAGCTTCTTGACCTCCCGATCTGTTATCTGAACAGGTCGGCTTTCATAACTTAGGTCCCCTTGAATTTGTACTGCCATGGGTTTGATCACCTGGTCTGCATTGGGAATGCATCTCTTGAGCATTGTTACATGAAAGACATTGTGGATTGCCGACATCTCCTGAGGTAGCTCCAGCTCATAGGCCACCTTGCCGATTCTTTCCAGGATCTGATACGGTCCTACATAATGCGGACTCAGCTTTCCCTTTCTTCCAAATCTCATTACTCCTTTCATAGGGGCGACCTTGAGGAACACAAAATCCCCAACTTCGAATTCCAGTGGTCGGCGTCTCTTATCCGCATAACTCCTTTGCCGGCTCTGAGCAGTCTCTATCCTCTGACGGATAGTCTGTATCGCTCGGGTGGTATCGTCAATAATATCGGCCTGAAGACCCATTTCCCTCCTTTCACCACCCTCGTACCAGCAAATAGGAGACCTGCATCTTCTCCCGTATAGAGCTTCATATGGTGCCATTCCAATAGTGGCATGGTAACTGTTGTTGTAATCAAACTCTGCCAAGCACAAATATCGACACCAACTCCCCTTAAAGTCTAATGCACAAGCCCGCAACATATCTTCCAGCACCTAGGTCACTCTTTCTGTCTGATCGTTGGTCTGAGGATGAAACGTAGTGCTGAATCTCAACTTAGTGCCAAGAGCCTTCTGAACACATTCCCAGAAATGGGAGGTAAAACGGCCATCACGATCAGAAATAATAGCCTTAGGCACTCTATGTAATCTGATAATTTCCTTGGCATATAATTGAGCTAGCTGCTCAACCGGATAGGTCATCTTAATTGCCAGGAAATGGGCAGACTTTGTCAACCGGTCTATGATTACCCATATAGCATCATAACCATTTGTTATTCTGGGTAATCCCGAGATGAAATCCATAGAAATTTCTTCCCATTTCCACTCTGGAATCAGACATTGCGCATAATCCTCCGGGTTTACGGTGTTACGCTTAACCTCTGGGCAGTCGGGCATGTGCTTGAGCCACCTACCTTTTCATGTCGGACCACCAAAATTTATCTCTTAAGTCCTGATACATTTTTGTAGATCCAGGATGCATGGTATAAGGGGTTCCATGGGATTCCTCGAGTATCTTCTTTCGTAATTCTGGATCGTCCGGAATACATAGTCGGTCCCGAAGGTATAATAATCCACTGTCGGAAATGTGGAATGCATTATCCCTTCCTTCCTGGACTTCCTGTTACTTCCTCTAGTTCATGTTTCATGTATCGGCAGTATATGGACAACATAAACTATAAGCATATAGCTTAGTAAGATTCTTGCCTACTAAAAAAAGTCACAACTTCATCAAACAATTAGAAGACATGAGCATACTAGCATAAATAGCATAAGTATTTCATAACAACACTAATCATCAACATACCCACGTAATAAAACATAAGCATGGAATGAGATTTACATAAGCATGCTAAACATAATTAAATCTAAGCATGGCATAAATTAAACATAAGCATTCATGACATCATCAATCCTAAACATGCATAAAGGACATAATCATAAGCATTCTTAAACTTGAACATAAGCATTCATAATTTCATAAATCCTAAACATGCATCAAGGACATAATCATAAGAATTCTTAAACTTGAACATAAGCATTCATAATTTCATAAATCCTAAACATGCATAAAGGACATAATCATAAGCATTCTTAAACTTGAACATAAGCATTCATAATTTCATAAATCCTAAACATGCATCAAGGACATAATCATAAGCATTCTTAAACTTGAACATAAGCATTCATAATTTCATAAATCCTAAACATGCATAAAGGACATAATCATAAGCATTCTTAAACTTGAACATAAGCATTCATAATTTCATAAATCCTAAACATGCATCAAGGACATAATCATAAGCATTCTTAATTTCATACAAGTCCTTTCTTTCCAAAACATATACATATAGGTACTTCAACATAATCATAACTTGAATGGGGGGCCCCAAGTTAAGTACCACATAATGCGCGTTCCCTAATAGGCTGGGGTAGCAAGCCACCAGACCTACTTGAGCAAGACCTCTTACGTCTTACCAGGGCAAGACCTCTTACGTCTTCTTATGTCCCTTTGGATTTGATTAACGACCACCTAATGGGTCGGGTACTTAACCTCTTACAAAGTAAAATACTTAATTCCTTTCTTTCTTGTCATATCATAAAGAATGCTCTTAATCCCTAACATAAAAAGGGAAGCATCTCCGTCTTATCTTATCATAAGGAGAGCTCTTAATCCCTACTTAAAAAGGGAAGCATCTCCGTCTTATCTTATCATAAGGAGAGCTCTTAATCCCAACATAAAAAGGGAAAGCATCTTTTTAGACATGTCATAGCATATATGCATTCATAACTTAAGAATACCCTAAAGGGGTCTTAAAGCATAATCATGTTCATCACATAAGCATATTTCATGGCATATTAAAATCATCAACTTGTTCATCACATAGGCATATTTCATGGCATATTAAATCATAAACATATTCATCACATAGGCATAATTCATGGCATATTAAAATCATAAACACGTTCTTCACATAGGCATATTTCATGACATATGAAAATCATAAACACGTTCATCACATAGGCATTCAACATATCCTAATTTCCTAAGGGGTGTTTTCATGCAACCCTAGCCCTAAAACCATTGTTGGCCAAAACTTGGAGGGTACCAAAATTTTATTTTTGGTTACATAAATTCATACATGAAGGCATACAACATAACATAACTTCATAAGGGGTGTTTTCATGAAACCCTAGCCCTAAAACCAATGTTGGCCGAAACTTGTAGGGTACCAAAATTTCATCTTACTATCAGCTGAGCACTTGGTCATCACATGCATGGTAAGAGTTAACTCTCACCAAGAGGTTTAAGGTTCAAACCCCACCTCTCCACTTTTTTTTGTTCTTTTATCATCATTTTCCAGGATCTCATATATAATCTACTAGACAAAAATTAAATTCTATACCAAAAATTTTGGAGAAAATTTTTTGGGGTGTTACATTACATGACACAACCTTAGGGTTTTGTAGATCCACAACATACTGGCAAAGTATGCAAGCTGCAAAGGTCCATTTATGGGCTAAAGCAAGCTTCTCAAAGCTGGAATCTTCGATTCGATGATCCGATCAAATAGTTTGGTTTCATCAAGAATGAAGATGAACCCTGTGTCTACAAGAGGGTTAATGGGAACATAGTTGTCTTCCTTGTATTGTATGTGGATGACATACTACTCATTGGGAATGACATTCTTTCACTACAGTCTGTGAAGACTTGGCTAGAGAAGTGTTTCTCAATGAAAGACTTAGGTGAAGCAGCCTGTATTCTAGGCATCAAGGTCTATAGAGATAGATCTAAGAGATTGATTGGCTTAAGTCAGAGTACATATATTGACACGGTATTACTATGGTTTTCCATGCAGAATTCCAAGAAGGGACTTCTACCGATATCACATGGTGTGAATCTTTCGAAGACTCAAAGTCCCTCTTCTAGAGAGGAGAGAGATCGCATGGATAAGATCCCTTATGCATCTGCCATAGGATCTATTTTGTACGCCATGATATGTACTCGTCCTGATGTCTCGTATGCTTTGAGCATGATGAGTAGATACCAGTCAGATCTAGGTGAGTGTCACTGGATAGCAGTCAAGAATATTCTTAAGTACTTAAGAAGGACTAAAGAATATTTCTTGATATTTAGAGGCGATGAGGAGCTAGCTATAAAGGTTTGCAGCGATGCAAGCTTCCAAACTGATCAGGATGATTATAGATCGCAGTCAGGGTTCGTGTTTTACTTGAATGGTGGCACTGTGAGCTGGAAGAGTTCGAAGTAGGGCACAATTGCTGATTCTATAACAGAGGCCGAGTATATTGCTGCATAAGAGGCAGCAAAAGAGGCAGTTTGGATACGCAAGTTCATTACTGAGCTTGAGGTGGTTCCTAGCATAACAGATCTGATAAAGCTCTATTGTGACAACAATGGAGCTATTGCGCAGGCTAAGGAACCTCGTTTACACTAGAGGATCAAACACATACTATGACATTTTCATCTCATTCGAGAGATTATCGATAGAGGAGATGTGAAGATTTGCAGAGTACCCACAGAGGCTAACATCGCAGATCCCTTGACCAAGGCTTTGGCATAGAAAAAGCATGATGGTCACACTAGCTCATTGGGTATTAGATACTACAGTGATTAGCACTAGTGCTAGTGGGAGATTGTTAGTGAAAGCCCTAGAGCCAATCATGTGATGATTGTTGTATGGACTTGTTGTATCATATTCCTATATATATAAAGGTATTTCTTTATGGTTATTATACTTACTTGTATTTGTGTCAAATAACTAAGTATAATAATGTCCTTGAGTAGAAGGTTCTTATCTATATCAATCAATTAGTTGAATCGATAATGAGATGATATAGAGAACACTACTCTTAATCATTCCTAATAAAGTATTAACATTCAGGGACAATGTTAATGTGAAGAGACTAGCATGTAGGTCAACTCGATGATTTGATCTCACAAGTCATGGATATGAGATATCAAGTTGACACATGAGTATGCATTGGAGAATGTATACTGAATGACCCGCCATGAGAAAGTATCATAGATTATTATATGAGTGTCATATACTTTCTCATGTGACTATTAGTATGACTATTAATCCTTGGACCTGAAGTCACCATGGTTCCCTACATAAGTAGTTGCATACTTTGGCTTCGTCAAATGCCACCCGTAAATGGGTAGACTATAAAGGTGATTACTGGGTATATAACAAATTATGCGGAAGGATGTGAGTGATGTAGATGAGATCTATCCCTCTTATATGACAGGAGTGACATCATGATTCTTGATAGAGTGAGACCACTAAGTGTATGGTCATGCCCAAATGAGTCAATATGAGATATTGAGCTTATTTGATTAGAGTGAGTCTACTTTGAGTTCAAGATATAGATTGTACAAAGGATGACACAGTCTATGCCTCAATTGGTCAATCTAGATGTCAAGGATAGAGGGACATTGTCACATATTTTGAGAGTCACAATTAGTAGTCACAAAGGTGATATTGGATCTCAACATTCTTGTAACTAGGGTAGCAATGATGTGTTGCTAGATACCGCTCATTGCTTATGTTTCTAAATCGGTTTAGTTGCATTGCCAACATTATAAGAACCTATAGGGTCACACACAAAGGAAAATTAGATGGAGATTAGGTTCATATGGTGAACAATGTGGATTAGGTTCATGTGATGAACCAAATTGGATTAAAAGTAATCCAAATTAGACTAATTGAGTTGGACTCAATTCGATTCAAGAGTTAAATGAGTCTAATTTATATTTGATTCATTGAGTCAATTTAAACTAATGAATAGAGATTCATTAAATTAAAGTGACTTGAATCAAATGGTTGGATTTGATCAACCATGGGAGATAAGAGGTCAAGTTTGACTTGACTTGAGAGGGAAGATGAAAGGTCAAGTTTGACTTGACCAAATGCCACATCATGGTGACTTGGCATGGGACCGGCCAATGATGATGTTCCACATCATCATGGACACATCATGGTGTGCCACCTCATGAGGGAGACCAAGAGCCATGGCTCTTGGTATTACTTGGAGGTATTTAAGTCTCCATGAAGTGGTCGGCCACTTTAGATGTGCATTAGTGTGAAGTTAGTGGGAATTAACTTCATCTTCTTCCTTCCTCTTCTCTTGTGATCTCCCTCATCCTTCTTGTCGTTGGTTTCTAAGAGTGCTATACACTCTAAGTTGCCTTCTCCACCTATTCGTGTGGATACTTGTAGAGGAGTGTATGCTTGACACTCTACGAGATCCGGCAAGCCGTTTGGACGAGCGGGATAAGCGAAGGGCGTCACTACATGGGTAATGCTCTTCACAAGTAGATCTAAGGTAGATCTAAGTTTTCTTAACATGTACATGTATTATTTTTGTTAATCTTCACGCGGATCTGTGGCCGACTTCCAAGGTTTCCACAACGCAAAAAGCGATTTTGCGATTAGGATAGTCCAACACTCTCCGTACCTTCAACATCTCTTCTTCATTAATGTACTCCTTAGCTCGGCCAAGTATTTCCTCGTAACTACCAGTAGGTTTCCTCAACAAAGATTTGAGGAACGAACTATTGGGTTACGGTCGACACATAGATGTGCTTTTGTCTTTTCACAAACAAATGCAGTGGAAGAAAAATGTAATAATTTCCTAAATTATTACAACACTCACACCCACGCTTACAACATTACAACACGTGCGGACATATCCTTCAAATAAAATTTTACATATAAGAAGAATTAAATAAATTTTACTCTAGGTATACCTTTGAAATGATGGCGAGCTGGAAGGGCATCAATCGTACGACACTCGTGGAGCTTCGTCTCTACTCGTATCCATGGCAAAACTTCAGAGGGTTGACTTCTCAGAGCCATGAGTTTGACCTTATCTTCACTACTAGACGAAGCAAGAAGGTCGGGTGATCGGAGAGCAATCACCGACTCATTTTGTGACACAAACAAGTCCTCTTACAACCTTTGTAAGGTTGTTGATTCGTGTCAAAATTAGCCACTAATTTTGAAGCGACAATAACAACCCTAAAACCTAGAGTGACCATCTTCTAAAGAGGCGGAAACAACCCTTGTTTCCTTGATGGTCGACGGAATCTCGCATGGTTGAGGAAGAGGGCCTTAAGGACTTCTATTCATTAGGTTTAGCCTTTATAACCCTTTATATAGGCACTAATCCTAATGGGTTATAGGTTAGTTGATCAAATCCCTAAGCCCATAACTATTAAGGCTTAATCTCATCCATTAAACCCTAATTGGGCCCTTAACCAAAAGAGGGCCCTTTTAATTAAAACCAAATGGGTTTGGTTTATAATTAAACCTTTTAAGGCTCAACCCATCTTCATAAGATGTGCTCCTTTCGCGTTTCTGACCTGATAAATATTTTCATATTTGTCATGTGTTTGGTCCAACCAAACTTGATCTCTCTCGATCTTGAGAATCCAATTCTCAAACTCATTTTAAGTTTTTTTGAAGGATTCGTAGTGTGTGTGACCTAATAGGTTCTCGGTTTATGTTGGTCGTCCATAATTAACCATTATTTATGGAATGATCATGAGTAGCACCTAGTAGTACATCATGATCTCCAATTAATCAAAAAATCAATGGTTGATCTCGGAACCATTTCCAAACCCTTCAGCAGCTATAGTGAATCATGCATCGTTCCTTTCACTCATCTTATACCCACTTGGTTCAGGACATGGTCTATGTGTTAGTCCCTACTAGGCTGACTATGTAACACCTAGCCCAAGTCTTACTTCCTCATCCAGTGGATTCTAATTACTTCGACATGTATCCAAGAGTACCATACTCTTGACATGCAATATTTTGGCCAAAGACTTTGAGTAACAATCCTGACGAGTGGCCATAGGGTGTACATCTCCTCGCAAGGAGTGGTGAATCCTTTGTTGGATATTCAATCACCTTCGAACACTTCAACTTATATCCAATCATCTCATACCCACACCTCCGTAGAGATGTATCGACTGAGATGTCAATGTATAAGTCACTATGACCAAGATGACTTGAATACCTCAAGTTGAAGGAAACTCACACTCGAGTTGTAGTAAGAGCTTCACTGACATATCTTATATGGAGAAAACCATATGAAGTCTTACAACAGGTCACTCAAATGAGCTAGTTGTTAGTGCAATCAACCCGTGATATGGTTTTGATGTGTGTGACAAAGGGTTTAAGTTAGGCTGTTATTGTGATTTGATATGTGCGTTGGAGTCTTGAAAGACTTAGTAATTCACACATGGATCCTTGGCGAGTTTCACATCTCATGACTCGGTCCTTGAGTCGGTGAAGGATGGCTTTGCGAAAGCCGTGCGCTTGGAGCATCCGAGGGACCGTCGGATGAGAAGCCGGAGGAAGTAGACTTCAGGGCAAGACGCGAAGGATGGCGCTGTAGAGCTGTGCGCTTGGCGCATCCGAGGGACGTGGCTGGACGAAGATAACTTCAAAGGCGAGGGACTCTGAGGGATGAGAGTGAGCGAATGTAACTCGGGAAGGGGTAGTGCTCTTAGGTGAAACTTGACTATTTGACTAAGTATCCGATGAGATTTCCCGACATCAGTCGACTGCTCTGAGTCGAACGTGGTTCGACTGGTATCCGACTGATGGGTTTTTGGCCCAACAGTCGACTACCATATATTGGCGATCGCTCTCATAAGACTATCGCTTGATCGGCGGCGTGATCGGCCGTCGAGAGGGTTTTGGGCACAGAACCTCTCGTAGTCGACTAGGCAGTCGACTACGAGGCATCAGTCGACTGATGGATACATCAGTCCACTGGCAAGGGTTCCGTTAGACTACAACGGTCAAGATCTGACATGTTCGGAGGCAGTTGTAGTGGCGGTAGTCGACTGCCAAGGGCAGCAGTCGATTGGTGGTGCCCAACGGGAAGAAATCAGCCCTCTCTATAAAAAGAGAGGGTGTGAGCTTTTGGATGGCCAATGCTTAAGTTCCAAAAGATCATCCAAGTGCCCTAAAGCTTTAAACTCCTTCTCCTAGTGTTCTTTCACATTTATTGTAAGAAGGTGTGTTTGGGTTGTAAGAAGGTTTACCTCCACCTTGCATTGGCTAAAGGGAGAGACCAATAGTGGATTGGTTGCGGAGTGATTCACCGTGGACGAATTGGATCGTGGATTAGCAGCAAGGTCGTGAACCACGTTATATTCCTTTTGTTAGCATTGGTTTTATTCTTGTTGTTTCTATTTGCTTGTCTTATTTTGTTTCTATTGTGCTAACTATATTTCTAGACAAGCGAATTCCATCATCGTACGAAGAGGGCTATTCATCCCCCCCTCTAGCCGACCACATATCGACCCTACCAGTGGTATCAGAGCCAAGGCACTTGTTGAGGACTAACCGCCAACACAAGCACTACAATCAAGGATGGCCGGCTCCAACATTCACCCACTAAAATTTGAAGGCGAATTCTCTGGGTGGAAAAAGAGAATGGAGGTATTTTTCGAAACCAATTTCGAAATTCTTTTAATTACTGAAAATGGTTTCGAAATGCCTAGGGATGAAGAAGGGGAGCCATTGGAAAAATCGATGTGGAGCAAGAGGCAAAGGGAAGAATACTTGGCAAACTCAAAAGCCAAACATCACCTCTACAATGTACTCCCCCAACAAGAAGTCAACCGGATAGGAGAGTGTGCTAGCGCCAAGGAAATGTGGGAGAAACTAATAGAGATTCATGAAGGCACATTCGAGGCAAAGCTAGCAAGGAGAGATGTCCTTCGTTCCCAATTATTCAATATCAAACTCGAAAAGGGAGAGAAGGTAAAATGCCTACACTCTAGATTTAAGAAAATTCTAACCGGTTTGACAAGTGTAGGTGAAAAGCTCTCCAATCGGGACATGCTCATGAAAGCAATTGATGCCTTTCCCCGGTCATCAAAATGGAGCTCAATGGTGGACTCCTTCTACATGTCAAATAATTAAGAAGTGAGCACCTTAGAGGAGTTCTTCTCAACTATGGAGCTCCACGAAACAAGGCTCGAAGGAATAGTAGAAGAGCCAAGGTTTCAACCTTTAAGAGGAGTAGCCTTGATGGCTAACAAAGGGAAGAAGAAGATGGAGAACCCCTCCTCCTCCGATGAAGCATCCTCATCCTCCTCCATGGATAGCACGGAAGAAGCTTACATGGTAAGGAAGGTAAGGCGTGCTTTAAGAAATTTTAAATTTAATAAATCTAATGATAGGAGGAGAAGACCAAGGGGGAAGGTGATTTGTTATAATTGCCAAGGAGAGGGACACATAAGGGACAATTGTCCCCTCTTGAACAAGAGCAAAGAGGAGAAGAGAAAGAAGGAAGAAAAGAAGAAGAAGAAGGGGAGCAAGAAGAAGGAAGAAGAGAAAAAGGTCAAAGAAAAAGGGAAGGCCAAGGCACTAAAAGCAAGGACTTGGGATGATCCTTCTTCCTCATCATCATCATCATCTGAGGAAGAAAATGTCTTTGTCACAAATTTGACACTAATGACATTTGATGACCTAGACTCTTCCTCCACCGAAAATGAAGAATCAAGCACAAGTGAGGAGAGCTATAGTGAAGGGGGAGCTTCTTCACCATCCTCATTCGAAGAAGACATGGAAACTATGGTAACGAACCTCTCATCAAGTAAAATAGTTTCCATGATTTCTAGTCTTACTAAGGATCTATTTAGAGCCAAAAAGAAAAATAAAAGCATGCTCGATCAAATTAAGGATTTAGAACAAAAATTAGAAAAAGCATGTTTTAATAATGATGATGCATGCTCACATGATCTTTATATGCCATTAGATGTAAGTGATGCATGTATGGAAGAAAATATTGTTGGATCGAGAAGCGTCGCTAGAGGGGGGGGTGAATAGCGATTGTAAATCTTTCGTTCGAATTCGTTCGTTGAGACACAAGTAAATGAGTAAGCACAGCGGAAAATAAAGTGACACGTTTATTTTACTTGGTTCACAACCCAGCAGTTGCTACTCCAAGGCCCTGTCGGTCCTAAACCGCGTACGGAGGGCAAAGCACTATAACGTCTCCTCCTCGTTGAAGGTAGGAGACAACGATCACAAAATCTGGAAGTACGAGGATGAGGCAACAAGCCTACCTCAACTCGTTACGAATAAAAACAACGAATACAATATTAAAATATATTACTAGATGTTACTGCCGACGAAGAAGATCTGAGCTTGTTGTCGCGTCGGCGTTATGACGGTGTTGGAGCGTTGGCGTTGTAGGAGCACTTGATGAATAAACTTGATGTCATTTGGAGATGGAATCCTCCCCTCCTTTTATAGATTTTGGCCTCTATGTCTCCCTTTTTTTTGGAACAGATCACGAAGTTGTCCAAATTTTATCGCGAAGTGGCCACGTCAAATGTTATCCGTTTTGACCTAGCACAAAGGCTGATTCGTCGCCATCAGTCGACTGATGACTCCCATCAGTTGACTGATGAGCATCAGTCGACTGATCCATGTCCAACAGTTGACTGCCAGCCTGGCCACTTCCCTGCAGTGAGAGGTTAGCTCGGAAAATGATAAATACAATGGTTTCTAACCGTCCGATCTCGACCTAGACCTTCCACAAGAAGTCTTAGTCGGATCGCCGCTTACGGTCGTCCCCGTACAGAGGACACAACCTTATCATCTCTCACTCACACGAGCTTACCTCGATTCTTACTGTGTCGCTTTCGCTTCCGGCCTTCCACTCGATTCCTTCGGCTCCCTCCGAAGTTACTCGAGTGTCGCCCGACCACCGCGGCTTCCTCCGGGTGTCGCTAGCCTTCAGCTCTAGCTTTAGTACTTTTCTGCACACTCGATTTAGCTCGTGAGATAACGATGTAAACTTAACTTTGTGTCTTTTCCATAATCAAAAGACAAGTTCGATTATCTAGTGCCCCTGCACCAACAAATAGGGCTTTAAGGGAAAAGGTAGATCACTTGACCAAAGCCCTAGAAAAATTCACTATAGGCTCCAACACCCTTAACATGATCATAGGGAGCCAAAGGGCAAGCTTCAACAAGAAAGGCCTAGTATATAAAGAAAATAAAAATGAAAAGGCCTATAAATGTTTAATTGCTAGGGGTCAAGATAAAAAGAAGACAATTGCTAGAAAATGAATCCCTAAGGAGTATTTAGTGAACCCCATAGGAAAGAACTTATTTTGGGTTCCTAAATCCATCCTAAAGGGTTAGGAAAACTCTAGGATAGTCAACCATATGGAATTTACTTATATCATATTTTGGTTGACTTAGGATGATGGGACTAAGTTTTTGAAATAGTGTTGGGTGATGATAATGCACCCTTAATTAGTTTAAATCATGCTTTGGGTGATACTTTTCTTATTATCATGATGTTATACCTAATGCATGATTATTAATGGATGAATACATGTGTTTCATGATCATAATGTGAAATAAATTCATATATGTCTTTATGATCATGTGGGATAGTAGGATGATACTTAACCTTGTATAGAATTGCATAAAATTGAAGGTTAAGTATATACAAATACCTTTAGGATACATCTCACATTCACCATAGGCTACCTTGATTGAAAACTTAGCATGGGTGAGATGATAGGATGATACTAATGGTCCACTAATGCCTATGGCATTTAGATGGTCATTTAAAGTATCAAAATAGCAATAATAGACCAATCATGGGGAAGACTTATGTTTAATTCATAGACATATTGCCCAAAGATCATTGTTGGATATTTCATATGGTTTCAAAACAATTTCTTACCTTAAAATCCTTGTGTTCAGGTTTTGAAACAATCTAAAACAAAACTAGGTGTTAAAATGGATACAAACTTGATCTAAACACTAGTTGTTTTTGAAGCTTTTGGATTTTGACAAATATTTGAAAATATAATTATTTTTCATGGAAAACTATTTTTCATTGATAAATATACTTACAAGAAATATGTTCCCCAAATTTCACTATTTTTTGAATTTTTTGGAATTTATAGTGCATTTCTGAATTTCGTCCAGAAAATCAAAAAATCTGTTTTCCTTGTGCCAGTCGACTGATGTACTGTGCATGGGCACAGTAACCTGATTTTATTAGGTTTTTAAGTGTTTTTGATTTTTGCTTCCCTCTAAACTTGATGTCATGCTTAGATAAACTTTGTTTAACATTTTTGATGGTGTTAAAGGGGGAGAAAGATATATGTTTAAGTAAGGGGGAATGTATTTAGGGGGAGTTTCATGTATTAAGGGGGAGAGTTGCTAATCATGCTACTTACATGCTTTCTTTCCTTAATATTTTATCAAATTTTTTTACCTAAATTAAACGAATTGCAACACATCAAAAAGGAGGAGATTGTTAGTGCAATCTACCCGTGATATGGTTTTGATGTGTGTGGCAAAGGGTTTAAGTTAGGTTGTTATTGTGATTTGATATGTGCGTTGGAGTCTTGCAGGACTTAGTAATTCGCACATGGAGCCTTGGCGAGTTTCACATCTCATGACTCGGTCCTTGAGTCGGTGAAGGATGGCTTTGCGAAAGCCGTGCGCTTGGAGCATCCGAGGGACCGTCGGACGAGAAGCTTGGAGTGAAGTCGGAGGAAGTAGACTTCAGGGCAAGACGCGAAGGATGGCGCTGCAGAGTCGTGCGCTTGGCGCATCCGAGGGACGTGGTCGGACGAAGATAACTTCAAAGGTGAGGGACTCCGAGGGATGAGAGTGAGCGAATGTAACCCGAGAAGGGGTAGTGCTCTTAGGTGAAACTTGGCTATTTGGCTAAGTGTCGGATGAGATTTCTCGACATCAGTCGACTGCTTTGAGTCGAACGTGGTTTGACTGGTATCCGACTGATGGGTTTTTGGCCCAGCAGTTGACTGCCATATATCGGCAATGATCAAGAAGACCATCACCGATCACGATGGCGCGAATGATCGGGTCGAGAGGGTTTTGGGCACATAACCTCTCGTAGCCAACTGGGCAGTCGATTACGAGGCATCAGTCGACTGACGGATACATCAGTTGACTACCAAGGGTTTCGTTGGACTACAACGGTCGGGATCTGATGTGTTCGGAGGTTGTTGTAGTGGCGGTAGTCGACTGCCAAGGGCAACAGTCGAGTGGTGGCGGCCAACGGGAAGAAATCATCCCTCTCTATAAAAAGAGAGGGTGTGGGCTTTTGGATGGATAATGCTTAAGTTCCAAACGATCATCCAAGTTCCCTACAAGCTTTAAACTCCTTCTCCTAGTCTTCTTTCACATTTATTGTAAGAAGGAGCATTTGGGTTGTAATAAGGTTTACCTCCACCTTGCATTGGCTAAAGGGAGAGACCAATAGTGGATTGGTTATGGAGTGATTCACCGTGGATGAATCGAACCGTGGATTAGCGGCAAGGCCATGAACCATGTTATATTCCTTTTGTTATCATTGGTTTTATTCTTGTTATTTCTATTTGCTTGTCTTGTTTTGTTTCCGTTGCGCTAACTATATTTGTAGACAAGTGAATTCCATCATCGTACGAAGAGGGCTATTCACCCCCCTCTAGCCGGCCACATATCGACCCTACACTAGTTACCATAACTAGCATGCACGTTTAACTCTCAACATCTCAATGTCTCCAACCAGTGAGAAGCAGGTGCTTGGATCAACCAAGGTTATAGAGATACTCACTAGTTGTGATCCAATCAAAAGTTCTCTCATACTATGAATCATATCGCGGACATTCAGTAAATGAGTTTAAGATCCAATCAAATATATATGATATGTGCACTTAAATAGTGAATCTTTATTTATCAACTAAATAGTACAACCATAAGGTGATTGCCTTAGGACACCTCTCAAACATAACAGACTCCCACTTAGCCTAAAGTCAATCGCCATGGTATCCAATACCATAGTCCTTGACGTGACTCTGAAACTTATTTTGTGATAGAGCCTTTGTCAAAGGATCCACTAGGTTCTATTCTATGGGAATCTTCTCGATTTGTATTTCTTTCCTACTGATAATTTCTCTGATCAGATGATATCGTCGAAGCACGTGTTTGGGTTGTAGGTGAGACCTGGGTTCCTTTGCCTGTGCAATAGCTCCAGTGTTGTCACAGTAAACTGGTAATGCTTCAACAATGGACGTAACCACCCCTAGTTCGGAGATGAATTTCTTGATCCAAACTCCCTCATTTGCTACTTCAAAAGCTGCAATGTATTCTGTGTCCGTGGTAAAATCGTCAACTATGTCTTGTTTGGAACTTTTTCAACTCACTACACCACCATTCAATGTGAATATGTACCCAGACTGTGACTTGGACTCATCCTTGTCGGTCTGGAAGCTGGCATTCGTATACCCATGTGTAACCATATCTCCTTCTCCATATACCAAGAACATATCCTTAGTTCTTCTCAAGTACTTAAGGATTGCCTTAACAACCACCCAATGATCCATTCCTGGATCAGACTGGTATCTACTCGTGACACTCAGAGCATATGATATGTTGGGCCTTGTATATACATAGCATACATAATAGATCCTATTGTAGAAGCATAAGGAATCTTATTAATGCAAATCCTCTCGTCTTCTGTGCATGGACACATAGACTTTGAAAGGTGAATCCCATCTCGCATGGGTATATAACCTTTTTTGGATTCAGACATGCTAAACCACTTTAGCACTCTGTCTATATATGTTGACTGTGAAAGACCAAGCAACCTTTTTAATCTATCTCTATAGATCTTAATCCCGAGGATGTAGGTCGCTTCTTCCATATCTTTCATGGAGAACATTTTGGATAACCAACCTTTGATTGACAAGGAATATGATTACACTCCCACTAACCATCTTGTACACACAAGGTTCATCAGGATTTTGTGAGAAATCAAACTCTTTGAATGACTCACAAAATGGATATTCTAACTCCTTGATGCTTGCTTCAGTCTATAAATGGATCGTTGAAGCTTGCATACTTTGTCTTTTTCAACTGATGTGAAACTCTCAGGTTGTATCATATACACATCCTCTTGCAGGTTTCCATTAAGAAAAGTGATTTTCACATTCATCTGTCATATCTTATAATCATAATGAGATGCTATGGCCAAGAGTATCAAAATGGATTTAAGCATGACAACTGGGGAGAAGGTCTCGTCATAGTCAATACCTTGCTTTTTTATGATAACCTTTTGCCACCAATCTAGCTTTATAGGTAATCACATTACCATCCATGTCAGTTTTCTTCTTGAAAACCCACTTGCACCCAATAGGCGTAATGCCTTCAGGTGGATCCACCAAGTTCCAAACTTGGTTTTCATACACGGAATCCATTTCTGACTTCATGGCTACTAGTCATTTATCCCTTTCTGAACTTTTCAGAACTTCTTCGTAACTAGTACGTTCCTCATCCTCAATGAGTAACACATCATTAGATTCACTTACGAGAAATCCATATCTCTCAGGAATCTTATGTGACCTACCAGATATGCGAAAAGGTGATGTAACAATAGGTTTAGTCATTATCTCATCATCATGAATAATCTACTATGGTTCCGGTATAGACGTCTCTTTAGTGTCTATTGGAGTTTCTTGAACTCCTCAAGTTCAACCTGACTCCCATTGTTTTCTTGCAAGAGAAACTCTTTCTCCAGAAATACAACATTTCTTAAAACAAACACCTTTTGTTCCAAGCGATGATAGAATTGGTAACCCCTCATTTCCTTGGGGTATCCAATAAATAGACACTTATCAGACTTAGCATCCAATTTGTCTGATGTAGTCCTCTTCACGTAAGCAGGGCATCCCCATGTCTTCAAATAAGACAACTGGGGTTTCTTACCAGTCCATATCCAATATGGAGTAGCAAGGACTGCCTTGGTCGGGACTCTATTCAGCAAGTGAATAGTTGTCTCTTGTGCGTAGCCACAAAAGGATTTGGGAAGGCTTGCATGATTCATCATCGATCTCACCATGTTCAACATGGTTCGATTTCACCTTTCAGATACACCATTATGTTGTGGTGTATAAGGCGGAGTTCATTGAGACAATATACCATTTGTCTCTTAGATAATCCTGAAACTCTTGCTTATGTATTCTCCACCACGATTGAATGAAGTATCTTAATACTTTTACTAAGTTGTTTCTCTACTTCATTTCTGAATTCTTTGAACTTTTCAAAGGCTTCAGATTTATATGTCATAAGATATACATACCTAAATCGTGAGTGATCATAGATAAAGGTAATGAAGTAGTTGTAACCACCTTGAGCATGAATTGACATTGGTCCACATACATCAGTATGTATGAGACAAAGTAACTCTTCCATTGGCTTACCCTTTCGAGAAAAGGGCAACTTTATCATCTTGCCTTGTAAGCATGATTCACAAGTATCAAATGAATTCAATTCAAATGATTCTAGAATTTCACTCTTGTGTAACTCTGACATGCGCTTCTTGTTTATATGGCCAAGGAAACAATGTCATGTGCAGGAGGTTAACTGATCATCCTTTCGAGCACACTTATCGTTAGGGCAATCAACCCATGTATGATGTGGTTTTGATGTGTGTGGAAAAGGGTTTAAGTTAGGGTTGATTATGTTGATTTGATATGTGTGTTTAAGTTATGTAGGACTTAGTAAATCGCACATGGTTAGCCTGATGATAGTATTGGTGGGTTCACAATCTCATGGCTCGGGTCCTTGAGTCGGTGAAGGATGGCATTGCAGAAGTCGTGTGCTTCATTCATTTGAGGGATCGTCGGACGAGGAGCATTGGAGTGAAGCCAAAGGAAGCAGACTTCAGGGCGAGACGCGAAGGATGACATTGTAGAAGTCATACGCTTGGTGCATCCGAGGGACGTGGCCGAACGAAGAGAGCTTTGGTGAGGGACTCCAAGGGAGATGGGAGATTGAGAAATTGTAACAGTAGCTCATAGGTGAACTTGGCTGAATGACTAAGTCAAGTGTCGGATGCTCAAACTTAGGTTTAAGGTTTATCCGATCGTCGGATGCTCAAACAAGTGTTTTGTTTGAGGTTTACCCGACACCAGTTGATTGCTCTGAGTCGATGGCACTCAACTGATATTCGACTGAGGGTTTCTGGCCCATTAGTCGACTGCCAAGGAATGGCGACGACTATCGAGATTAGTCGATCGCTAATGGAATGATCATCAAGATGGTCGCCGACAGAACCTCCCATAGCGATCGGGTCGGTTAGCTACGCAGTATCGATCGATCGTGATAGCAGTAGTTGACATCCAAGCCTACCGTTGGACTAAAATGGTCATGATCTGACGTGGGAAGAGGTCATTGGAATGGTGACAGTCGACTGGTGACATGCAGTAGTCGACTGTTGCATGCCCAACGGGAAGAAAGCCCTCTTCTCTATAAAAAGAGGGCTTGGGTGGCTTTGGGAGGCTAATGCTTCCACTCCTATTCATGCTCTAAGTTCTCCCATCCCTTCCATGTGTTTTTACTCCTTTATTTTCTATTTTCATTCATATTATTTGTGAGAAAAGAGAGATTCTTGTAAAGAGGATACCTCCACCTAGCTTGGGCTAAAGGAGAGACTAGTGAATTGTTGAGGGAGTGATTAGTCATACGAATCGTCCGTGGACTAGCGGTAAGGGCTGTGAACCACATTATATCTTGGCCTTAGCATTTGCATCTCTTTCTCTTTGTGTTTGTCTTAATTGTTTTTGTTTTAGCATTTTTTCTGTGCTAATTACCTTTGTAGACAATTAAGATGCGAGCGATTTCTATCTACGACATCAGGGTTATTCAACCCCCCTTCAAGTTGGGCCATGATCCTCCAACAAGTGGTATCAGAGCAAGGTTGCTTGTCACTGGACTCATCGCCGCAACAAGCACGACAACAAAGATGGTCGGCTCAAACATTCATCTGGCTAAATTCGAAGGGGACTTTGCTTGGTGGAAAAAGCGAATGGAGGTATTTTTCAAGACCGATTTTGAAATTATGCTTATCATGGAAAACAGTTTCGAGATACCTAGGGATGAAGAAGGAGGCTAATAGAAAAATCGAGGTGGACTAAGAAGCAAAGAGAGGAGCACTTTGCAAATTCAAAAGCCAAGTACCATCTCTACAATCTGCTCCCTCAACAAGAGATCAACCGAATAGGAGAATGTGCAAGCGCCAAGGAGATGTGGGAAAAATTGGTAGAGCTTCATGAAGGAACCTCCGAAGCCAAGTTAGCATGAAGGGACCTCATCCACTCTCAATTAAACAACATCATGCTTGACAAAGGGGAGAAGGTATTATCTTTGCATTCTCATTTTAAACAAATAATTAATGGCCTATCAAGTGTAGGAGAAAAGCTCTCCAACTGGGACATGATCATGAAGGCAATAGATGCATTCCCTAGATCATCCAAATGGAGTTCCATGGTGGACTCATTCTACATCTCAAAGAATCTAGAGGTAAGTACTCTAGAAGAATTTTTTTCTACCATGGAATTGCATGAAACTAGGCTTGAATGAATAGTTGAAGATCCAATCAAGCAATCAAGGGGAGTAACATTATTGGCTGACAAAGGAAAGAAGAAGAAGGAGACTCTACCCTCTTCATCTGATGAAGAATCTTCCTCCTCCATGAATAGCAATAAAGAAGCTTATATGGTAAGGAAGGTGAGACGTGCTTTAAAGAATTTTAAATTTAACAAGTCTCATGATCGGAGAAGA
Organism: Wurfbainia villosa; assembly: GCA_025175895.1. Classification (NCBI taxonomy): domain Eukaryota; kingdom Viridiplantae; phylum Streptophyta; class Magnoliopsida; order Zingiberales; family Zingiberaceae; genus Wurfbainia; species Wurfbainia villosa. The sequence goes on from CM046001.1 coordinate 67,444,323, forward strand.
AGAACTAGGAGGGTGATTTGCTACAATTGCCAAGGAGAGAGGCACATGAGGGATGAGTGTCCCTTGTTGAACAAAGCAAAAGAAGATAAGAAGAAAAACAAGAAGAAAGGGAAGAAGAAAGAAGAAAAGAAATCAAAAGAAAAGGAGAAGTCAAAACCCCAGAACCTAAAGGTCACATCGGATGATCCATCCTCATCGGAGGAAGAAGAAGGATTCACAAGCCTTGCACTTATGGCGATAGAAGACTTGGACTCTATCTCATCCGAGCAAGAAGGAAGTACAAGTGAAGAGAGCTCAAGTGTAGGGGGAGCATCCTCATCGGAATCGCAAGAAGGAGATTGGGTAAGTGAGGTAAAAAGCCTACCCACTCAAGATATTATTTCCATGATTACTAGCTTGACTAAGGACTTATTTAGAATGAAAAAGAAAAACAAATGCATGCAAAATGAAATTAAGGATCTAGAAGAAAAATTGAAGAATGCATGTTTAAATGTTAATGATTCTTCTTCTAGTGTTAATGATGCATGTGTAGAAGAGAATGAGGCCTTAAGGGAAAAGGTATATTATTTAACTAAGGCCTTAGAGAAATTCACAATAGGCTCAAACACCTTGAACATGATCATTGGGAGCCAAAGGGCTAGCTTTAACAAGAAGGGCCTAGGATATAAGGGACCTAAGAATGAAAAAGTCTACCATTGCTTAATTGCTAGAGGACAATCAAAGACAACAATAGTAGCTAGGAAATGGATCCCAAAGGAGTATTTGGTGAACCCCATTGGAAAGAATTTATATTGGGTTCCCAAGTCAATCCTTAAGGGTTAGAGAAGCCTAGGATAATCAACCATAAGTCGATTTATTTCATATCATATTATGTGGTTAACTTATTATGAGCATGGTGGATGATTTGGGTAATTATATTTAAATCATGATACTTGATTTTATACTTGATGCATGATCATGATGTGCAATTATTGATAATACTTGTGCTATGATTATGTTGGTTAATACTTAACCTTGGTAGAAATTGTATGAAATTGATGGTTAAGTATAATACCTTAGGTACATCTCACATTCACCATAAGGAAAACTTGATTGAAAACATAGCAATGGGTGAGATGTTAGGTTGATACAAGTGTCTCACTAATGCTTATGACATTTAGATGGGCCATTTAGAGTATCATGGTAGAGCAATCATAGACCAACTATGAGGAAAGCAAATTTTAATCAATGGACATATTGCCCAAAGATCATAGTTGGATATTTTAAATGATTTAAAACCATTTTATGTTTTGCAAATAGTGAATTGACGCTTTAAAACAACTCAAGGCAAAACTAGGTCATAAAGTTGATACAAAATTGAGACATTTTATAACTTTTGAGTTTTTGCCTAATTTTTGAAAATAGAATGTTTTTTCATGAAAAAACATTTTTCCTTGATAAAGGAAAACATAAGAAATGTGTTCCCCAAATTTCATGATTTTTCAAATTTTCTATAATTTTTAATGCATTTCTGAAATCGAGTTCAGAAATCAGAAAAGGATGAAATTGTTGGGATGTATACTGAAAGTCTAGCCTTTGTATGAACATCTTCATTTTGAAATAAGAATCACATGATCATTATTTGCATTTTATAGATGTGCATATTGTCTGATACTTCACATTGTATGTAACATGGTGTGTGGTGTCACACAGAAGATCATATTATTAGTTCCTTGTAGAGTATAAGTTGAGACTCACAACCAAGATGGTTTTGAGAAAACCATTGGGATGGTTATAGAGTAATTTGGTATTGGTTTATCTTGACCATAGAATTACACAGTAAACTTTGTGTGTATTGAGCAGGACCGATTTATAGATGATTCAATTTATACTGACTATATAATTGAATCGGATCTCAAATATTATGTTGTACATGCTCTTAATCCCAATATAATAACGAGCACATGTACTTAGTATTTATTTCTTTAATTTACCAATGAGCGAAATTTATGCATTAAATCTATAGGCCTGGTAAGTTGGGAAAAAATATTATTTACATGGTGTGTCGTTGATTATAGGAGGAAACCGTGTCCTATATACTAGGATGATGATTTCCCCTTGAGGAGCTCATAAGGTTCATCATGTAAATCTTGCAGGTAGACTTGGTCCAACATGATGATAAGGATGAGTGGTACTACTCATGGAGTTAGATATTGTTGGACTATCCAAGCCGCAAAAATCGCTTTTTGCATTGCAAAAACCCCGAAAGTCGGCCATGGATCCGTGCGAAGGTAAATAAAATTACATGTACGTGTTTAAAACTTTAGATCTACTCTAGATCTACATGTTAAGAGTTTACCCTCGATGTGATGCCCTTCGCTTATCCCGCTCGTCCAAACGACTTGTCGGAACTCGAGAGTGTCAAGTGTACACTCCTCTATTGGCATCCACACAAGCAATAGGTGCCAATCACTCCTCTATTGGTCACTTATCCCGCTCGTCCAAACGACTTGCCGGGACTTGCTTTCACTAACAATCTCCCACTAGCACTAGTGCCAATCACTGTAGTATCTAATACCAATGACCTAGTGTGACCATCATGCTTTTTCTATGCCAAAGCCTTGGTCAAGGGATATGCGATGTTAGCCTCTGTGGGTTCTCTGCAAAACTTCACATCTCCTCTATCGATAATCCCTCGAATGAGATGGAAGCGCCGTAGTATGTGTTTGGTCCATTGGTGTGAGCGAGGTTCCTTAGCCTGCGCAATCGCTCCATTGTTGTCACAATAGAGCTCTATAGGATCTGCTATGCTAGGAGCCACCCCAAGCTCAGTAATGAACTTACGAATCCAAACTGCCTCCTTTGCTACATCTGATGCAGCGATATACTCGACCTCTATTGTAGAATCAGCAACTGTGTCCTGCTTTGAACTCTTCCAGCTCACAATGCCACCATTCAAGCAAAACACGAACCCTGACTGTGATCTATAATCATCCTGGTTAGTTTGGAAGGTGGCATCTCTGTAACCCTTTACAGCTAGTTTCTTATCGCCTACAAATATCAAGAAATATTCTTTAGTCCTTCTCAAGTACTTAAGAATATTCTTGACTGCTATCCAGTGACGCTCACCTGGATCTGACTGGTATCTACTCGTCATGCTCAAAGTATATGAGATATCAAGACGAGTAAATAGCATGACGTAAATGATAGATCCTATGGCCGATGCATAAGGGATCTTATCCATGTGGTCTCTCTCCTCTCTAGAAGAGGGACTTTGAGTTTTCGAAAGACTCACACCATGTGACATCGACAAAAGTCCCTTCTTTGAATTCTGCATGGAAAACCGTAGTAATACCTTGTCAATATATGTACTCTGACTTAGGCCATGAAATCTTTTAGATCTATCTCTATAGATCTTAATGCCTAGAATGCTGGCTGCTTCACCTAAGTCCTTCATTGAGAAGCACGTCCCCAGCCAAGTCTTCACAAACTGTAGCGAAGGGATGTCATTCCCAATGAGTAGTATGTCATCCACATACAATACAAGGAAGACAACTGTGTTTCCATTAACCCTCTTATAGACATAGGGTTCATCTTCATTCTTGATGAAACCAAACTGTTTGATCGCATCATTGAATCGAAGATTCCAGCTCCGAGAAGCTTGCTTTAGCCCATAAATGGACCTTTGCAGCTTGCATACTTTTCCAGTATGCTGTGGATCTACAAAACCCTCAAGCTATGTCATGTACACATCCTCGAGCAAGTTTCCATTCAGAAATACGGTTTTGACATCCATCTGCCAGATCTCATAATCGTGGTATGCTGCAATAGCAAGCATGATCCGAATGGACTTAAACATCGCCATTGGTGAAAAAGTTTCATCATAGTCAATACCATGAATTTGCTTGAAACCTTTAGCCATCAATCGGCCCTTATAGGTATGTGTAAGTCCATCCATGTCAGTCTTTCTCTTAAAGACCCACTTACACCCAATGGGTTTGATGCATTTAGGTGGATCAACCAAAGTCCATACTTGGTTGGTGTATATGGATTCCATCTCGGATCTCATGGCCTCTAGCCATTTCTCATAATCTGGGCTCATCACAGCTTCCTAATAGGTGGTAGGCTTATTCTCAATGAGCATAACATCATCATGGTCAGACAAGAGAAATTATTATCTCTCAGGCTGACGACGTACCCTATCAGACCTGCGAAGAGGTAAGTCTACCTGAATAGGTTGTTGTTCCACAACTCTTTGTGCAACAATCTCATCACCCACAACACTTTGTGGTTCCTGTTTAACCTCAATCAAGGCCTCAGTGCTATGATCCTTATCTTAAATTTCTTCAAGATTGAACATACTTCCACTTGTTTTTCTAGAAACAAAATCCCTTTCTAGAAATACCCCAGTCTTTGCCACAAACACTTTGTGCTGACTGGGAATGTAGAAGTAATATCCCTTCGTCTTCTTGGGATATCCAACAAAATAGCACTTATCGAATTTGGGTCCCAATTTGTCTGAGACTTGACATCGAATGTAAGCCTCACAACTGCAAAGACCTCATGAAAGACATCTTGGGATTTCTCCCTGTCTATATCGTATATGGTATCTTTATCACAGCCTTGGATGGTACACGGTTAAGTGTGAAGGCTGCTGTGTCTAGAGCATATCCCCAAAAGGATATAGGATGATCTGTGTGACTCATCATAGATCGTACCATATCTAATAGGGTACGATTCCTCCTTTCGGATACACCATTCCACTGTGGTGTTCCAGGAGGAGTGAGTTGGGATAGAATCCCACACTCAACTAGATAGTCACGAAACTCATGGCTAAGGTATTCACCACCTCGATCTGATCGAAGTATCTTAATACTCTTGCCAAGCTGGTTTTGTACTTCATTCTTGAATTCTTTGAACTTTTCAAAGGATTCCGACTTATGTGTCATCAGATACACATAACCATATCTACTGAAGTCATCAGTAAATGTAATGAAGTACCTGTAACCACCTCTAGCAGCAACATGAAAGGGCCGCATACATCACTATGTATAAGTCCTAACAAGTATGTTGCTCTATCGCTGTGTCCACTAAAGGGAGCATTGGTCATCTTGCCTAAAAGGCAAGACTCGCATGTCTCAATGATTCAAAATCAAATGAGTCCAGTAGTCCATTGTTATGGAGCTGGGATAAGCGACTCTCATTTATATGACCTAAGCGACAATGCTAGAGATAGATTTGGTTTAACTCATTTGACTTGAACTTTTTGGTACTTATGTTATAGATGGGGCTCTCTAAGTCTAGAATGTAGAGTCCATTCATTAGAGGTGCACTACAATAGAACATATCATTTAAATAAACTGAACAATATTTATTCTTTATTGTAAATGAAAAGCCTTTCTTGTCCAAATAAGAAACCGAAATTATGTTCTTTGTCAAAGCAGGCACATAACAACATTCATCTAGTTCTAGTACAAGCTCAGAGGGCAGAGATATATCATAAGTTCCTACAACAACAACAGCAACCCTTGCTCCATTGCCTACTCATAGGTCCACCTCGCCCTTCGTCAATGCCCTGTTATTTCTCAGCGCCTGCACATTGGTACAAATGTGAGATGCACATCCGGTATCCAATACCCATGATGTAGAAATAGATAGATTAACTTCTATGACATATATACCTGAAGTAGAAGTCTCACTTCTCTTATTCTTAAGATCTTCTAGGTATGCTATGCAGTTACGCTTCTAGTGTCCAGCTTCCTTACAGTGGAAGCAAGTCCCTTCCTCAGCTACCCCTCTTTTTGGTTTCATTGCCTTGCCTTTGCCCTTGGCTTGGAACTTTCCCTTACCTTTAGGCTGCCCTTGCCTTTCTTCTCTTGCACCATCAAAATGGAGTCAGGTTTTCCCTTCTTAAGGTTGAGCTCAGCAGTTCTAAACAAGCTAAGCTTCTCAAGCAGTGGCTTATCAATTTCATTCATGTTGTAATTCATGACAAATTGATTGTAGCTCTTTGGCAAAGATTCCAAGATCAAGTCAGTGGTCAGCTCTTGGTCAAGTGGGAATCCCAAATCCTCTGTAGGTTTTCTATGTACCCAATCATCTTGAGTACATATGGACCTACGGGAGTCCCATCTTGCATCTTGGACTGAAACAGTGCCTTAGAGATCTCGTATCTCTCGTGCCTAGATTGTCCTTGATACAGTTGATAAAGATGTTCAACCATATCAAAAGCATTCATGAACTCATGTTGCTTCTAAAGCTCAGAGTTCATTTTCGCGAGCATGAGGCATGACACATCTAATACATCATCTTGATGCTTCTTATAAGCATCTCTGTCAACTCGCGAGGCAGTGGCAGGAGGTGCCTCCGAAATGGGCTACTCTAGGACATACATGTTAGGTGGATGCTTCAGAGGCTCATTGGCTCCCATGTCCCCGGATTAAAATTTTCACTAATGAAAGAATTAATCCGGATGGGTTGAGCTTCCTTAGCACAACCTATTCGTCGTCGTGCTAACAACTTGAGTGGTCGCTTGAACAAACTAGTTGTTCAAGCAACACAACTCTTCTAGTTGGTTAGCCACAGAAGAGACGACGGATGGATCGCCGGTTTTTGTGTTTGTCTTCGGGGTCCATGATTATACAATATATATTCATACACACACATGCATAATCAAAATATTAAAGAACATATTCAGATCTGTAAATAAAGTTAAAATAACTTTATACCTTACGATCTTCTATCGTATGTCCTATCCTTCTCGTGGACGACGTGTGGACGAAGATCCTCCATGAGTAGAAGCCTTCTAGATCACTTTCTTCTCTACCTTGTCCGCTGCGAACAAAGAGAAGAAACCACAAATACCTTCCTATCTAGAACCGGCCACCAAATTATGGAACTTGGTGCAACCGCCGGCCAAGGAAACAATTGGATGAAGCGCCGGCCAACTTGAAGAGGAGTTGCCGCCGGCCACCAAGGAGAAAGGAAGCAGGAAGACCACCGCCCACCAATGGAAGGAGAACTGCCGGCTAAGGAAGAAGAGAAAGGCCTTAATGATGGGCGCCGGCCAAGTATTGATGGAGGAAATTGGGCGCCGACAACAACTAGAAGGTAGAAGAAAGTTGCCGCCCACTTTTGCTCCAAACCCTAGCCGCCCACCTCTCCAAAAGCCAAACCCTAATTCTCTAATTCAAATCCTTGATTATGCTTGCCGCACAACCCTAAGCATCTATTTATAGAATAGGGCTTAAGCCTCCTTTAATCTCCACCGTCGGATCTAGGGATTTAATCTCCACCGTCGGATCTAGGGTTTTATCCCAACCGTCGGATCTAGGGTTTAATCCCAACCGTCGGATCTAGGATTTCATCCCAACCGTCGGATCTAAGGTTTCATCCCAACCGTCGGATCTAGGGTTTTATCCCAACCGTCGGATCTAGGGATTTAATCCCAACCGTCGATTCTAGGATTTCATCCTAACCATCGGATCTAGGGATTTAATCCCAACCGTTGGTTCTAGGTTTTGTTTTACATTCTTGGATCTAGACTTCACAAGGATTATATTAGGCTACGATAGGGACCATAAGGAGGAGTTGGGTCTTGGCCACCCGATGGATCGGAACCACACAAACTTGATCCATCAATGATGTTCCATTCCACTAGAGGATCATCATTGAACTACCTCACCAACCCCCATAAATTAATATGGGCTCCATATATTATTTGTACATTAATCTCCTCGTGTTTAAGATATCGAATGTCCGTCAATTAATTGATTTACTGACAATCAATTAATTAACATCTAATTCCTCGAGTAGTACCACTCAACCTTATCATCATGTTGACTAAGTCAACCAGCTGGGTTTACATGATGAACCTTATGAGCTCCTCAAGGGGACATCATCAACCTAATATATAGGACACGGTTTCCTCCTATAATCAACGGCACACCATGTAAATAATATTATTACCCAACTTACCGGGCATATTGATTTAATCCATCTAAATCTCACCCACTGATAAATCAAAGAAATAAATACTAAGTACATGTGCCCGTTATTATATCGGGATTAAGAGCATGTACAACATAATATCCGAGGTCCGATTCAATTATGTAGTCAGCCATAAATTGAATCACCTCTATGTCAGTCCTGCTCAATACACCTAAGTGTACTAGTGTAACTCTATGTTCAAGACAAAACAATACCAAGCTACACTACAACCATGCCAATGGTTTGTCCAAAACCATCTTGGTTGTGAGCCTCTACTTATATTTTACAAGGAACTGATAACATGATCTTCTGTGCCACACCAAGCACCATGTTATCTACAATGTAAAATATTAGACAATATGCACACATATATAATGAATATATAAAATGCAAACAATGATCATGTGATTCTTATTTCAAAATGAAATGTTCATACAAAAAGAGCTAGGCTTTCAGTATACATTCCAACAATCTCCCACTTATACTAAAGACTATGTTCATCATCACTCTGCCATACATCGATCCCCATGTCCTCCACATGCCTATCAAAGCGCTTGGAAGGGCCTTAGTGAATGGATCCGCGGGTTATCCTCTGATGCAATCTTGGCGACAACAACTTCTCTTTGTTTTACGATCTCTCGTATCAGGTAGTACTTGCGCTCTATGTGTTTACTCGCCTTATGGGCTCATCATTCCTTCATGTTTGCAATTGCACCACTGTTATCACAATAAATTGTGATAGTTACGGCTAAACCAGAATCACATCCAAGTCCATCAAGAAGTTCTGAGCCATCTGACTTCCTTGGTGGCTCGGAGGCCCCATACTCACTTCCATGGTAGAGTCGCCACGCATTTACGCTTGACACTCCTCCTTACTATGGCTCCACCTCCAAAAGTAAACACAAACCCGAGGTAGACTTACTCTTGTCCCTATCGATTGGAAATCCGAATCCGTGTAACCCACGAGGACTAATTGATCTGCGATAAACGGCATATAATCCTAGTCCTTCTCGGGTACTTCAATATATGCTTTCTGCGATCCAATGTCACTGTCGGGATTACTCTGATATCTGCTAACCATGCCCACGGCAAAGCAGATATCCGGTCTCGTACATAGCATAGCATACATAAGGCTTCCTACTGCCAAAGCATAAGGAACCGCCTTCATGTCCTCTATCTCCTTTGATGTTCTGGGACACATCTCTTTAGATAAAGGAACTCCATGCCTAAAAGGTAGAAAACCTTTCTTGGAGTTCTGCATGCTAAAACGAGCAAGGATAGTGTCAATGTATGAAGCTTGAGACAAGCACAACATCCTTTTCTTGCGATCCCTTATGACTTTGATCCCAAGGATGTGTCCCACTTCTCCCAAGTCCTTCATATCAAACTGTTTGGACAACCATACCCTTACATCTGATAACACTTTGATATTGTTGCCAACTAACAAAATGTCATCTACGTATAGTACAAGAAACACCACTACGTTTCCGTCACATCTCTTGTATACACAAGGCTCATACGGACTTTGAATAAATCCATATGACTGGATTACCTCATTAAAGCGGATGTTCTAAGATCTAGAAGCTTGCTTCAATCTATAAATGTACCGATTAAGCTTACATACAAGATGCTCTTTGCCTTTAGCAATGAATCCCTCTGGTTGCCGCATATAGATGTTCTCCTCAAGACTTTCATTAAGGAAAGCTGTCTTGACATCCATCTGCCAAATCTCATAATCCATATGAGCAGCTATAGATAAGAGAATCCGAATAGACTTAAGCATAGCTACCGGTGAAAAGGTCTCCTCATAATCGATACCCTCTTTCTGAGTATACCCTTTCGCAACAAGCCTAGCTTTGAAGGTTTCAACCTTCCCGTCTACTCCTCTCTTTCTCTTGTAGATTCACTTGCATCCAATGGTTTTTACACCATCGGGTGGTTCTACTAGCTCCCAGACCTGATTAGAATCCATAGATTCTATCTCTGAATTCATCTCTCTTTGCCAAGATACCGCATCTCTATCTTGGATTGCCTCATCATATGTCCAGGGATCAGGTTCATGTTCACCAGGGACTAAGTCCGAAGACTCTCCCAAAAACATGAATCTCTCGGGTTGTCTAACAACCCTCCCACTACGACGAGGTGCCTCCTGTGTATGCTCTGTGACACGTAGTGCAGTGACTTATGGTGTCTCCTCTCGCATCGTGGTACCAAGTCGGGACTTCGCCAACTCCTCAAGAACAATCCTACTCGTGGGCTTGTGGTTCATCACATAGTCCTCCTCTAGAAATCGCATTCTGTGACTCACGATCACCTTCGATCTATACCACTATAGAATAAAACACCCTTCGTTCCCTTAGGTTAGCCAACATACAAGCGTACTTCTGTACGAGATTACTACTTACCAGCATCTCCATTCAACACATGTGCTGGACTACCCAAATTCTGAATATATCTTAGACTAGGCTTTCGATCCCACAACTCTGTGGGAGTAGAGGGTACTTAGATGGAACCAAGTTCGTAATGTGTGTCTGCTTCCAGAGCAAACCCCGTAACAAATCAGTAACCTCGTAATAACTCATCATCGATCCGACCATCTCCATAAGAGTCCTATTCCTTCGCTCCGCCACACCATTCTGCTGGGGTGTGCCAGGTGCGGACAATTGGGATAGAATCCCAGCCTCTGATAAGTAACTCCTAAACTCTCCCAAGAGGTACTCGCCACCACGATCAGATCGTAATGTCTTGATACTTTTACCTTGACGGTTCTCCACATCAGCCTTGAATTCTTTGAACTTGTCAAAGCATTGACTTCGGCAAGCATCAAGTAAATGTATCCATACCTTGAATAATCGTCTATAAAAGAGACAAAGTATTCAAAGCCACCTCTTGCCTGGATAGACATAGGACCACACAAATCAGAATGAACCAATTCTAACACATCTTTGGCTCTATACCCCTTGGCCTTAAAAGACCTCTTGGTCATTTTACCTTCCAAGCAAGATTCGCAGGTTGGGAGATCCTCCACCACTAATGAACCCAAAGGTCCATCAACTATCAACCTTTGAATTCTGCTTAGGTTAATATGACCAAGCCTTAGATGCCAAAGATATGTTTGGTTCATTTAAGGTTCTTTTCTCTTATTAGACTTAGAAGATGAGTTATTGATTTCTATATGCATCGTGGGAGTTTTTGGTTCAAGAGTATATAAATTGCCAACAACCAATGTACTGTATCAGTATAATCTACCTATTCCTTTTTATAACCACTTTGTCATTAAAAGAAACAGAATATCCATCCATAAACAATTTAGAAACTGAAATTAAATTCTTTCTAAAAGTAGGTACATAAAGACAATTTCTCAAAACCAAACCTTTATTCCTATCAAAAGATAAATAAACGTCTCCCACTCCAATAGCCGCCACCTTCAAGCATTGCCCATGAAGACTAATCTCTCCTCACTAGTCGTCCGGGTTTCTCGAACCTCGCAAAGTATTGCGGACATGATCAGTGACTCAGATCTACACACCGACGTAGATAACACCGCTAAACATGTTTCAACAACTAAACAAGAAGATATACCTTTGTTCTTTCTGATGACACTTTCAATGTCCAACTGCTGCAAGTGAAGCACTTTTCTTCGGCTTCTTCACTCCTCGCCGCGTCCCACCGCCACTTTCTTCGCACCACCTTGTTTCTTCTTCTTCTTACCTTTTGGTTTAGAGGAAGAAACCTTCGAGCGACCATGGCTTGAGCACTCGAAAAAAAAGCCCCTCTGCGCTGGAGTTCGCCGGAAGCTCCACCAACGAATACAACCTTTTGTTCATGTTGTAGTTGAGGCAGAACTGCTCAAAACTCCTAGGCAGAGACTGGAGAATGATATCGACCTGGGTTTCCCCATCGATCTCAGCTCCTAGGACTTCCATCTCATTAAGATGAGCCATCATCTTGAGAACATGATCCCTAACGGGTGTTCCCTCGATCATGGAGGTCATCATCAAGTTTCTCATTGCCTCCTGCCTAGCCGCCCTACTCTGATGTCCGAAAAGTTCCTTGAGATTGAACATCATGTCATAAGCTGTGGCTATGGCCTGATGCTGATGTTGCAGCACATTTGACATAGATGTCAAAATGTAACACCGCGCCATCTCATCTGCCTTAACCCATTTCTTATAACGTTCTATCTCCTTTTCATCAGAGTCATCGGAGGGCTTAGGAGGACAGACCTGTTAGTAATATATGAGAGATGTCCTAAGGCAATCGCCTTATGTATGAACCATTTATATGATAAATGAAGATTCACTATTTGAGTATACATGTTTTATGTATTTGATTGGATCTTAAACTCATTTACTGAATATCCACGATACGATTCACAGCATGAGAGAATTTGTGATTGGATCACAACTAGTGAGTATCTCTACATGTGTAATTATGATGTATCGGAATTATCCCTAGTCGATGAATTGATGGGTTTGGACACCATCAATTCTGTCGAGACTAGCACGAGGTATACTCCTTGGTGTATCCAAGCAGCTGATTCTCACTGGCTGGAGACATAGTGATGTCCGGAGTTAATCGTGGATGCTAGTTATGGTAACTAGTTCATTGGAGTGACCAGCCGTAAGACTTCATATGGTTCTCTGCATATATAGATATGTCAATGAAGTTCTTACTGTGGCTTAAGTGCGATGTTCCTTTGACTTGCGGTATTCAAGTCATCTTGATCAGAGAGACTTATGCTTTGACATCTTAAGCAAGCATCTCTAAGGAGATGTGGACCCGGGATGATTGGGTATAAGTCGAAGTGATCAAAGGTGTTTGAATAGCCTATAAAGGATTCACCACTCCTTGCGAGGAGATGTATACCCATGGCCTCTCGTCGGATTGTTACTAAAGTCTTTGGCCAAAGCATTACATGTTTAGAGTAAGGTACTCTTCGATATATGTGCAGTAACTAGAATCCGTAGGACGAGGAAATACTACTTGGGCTAGGTGTGACGTAGTCAGCCTAGTGCGGACTGACACTATAGACCATGTCCTGAACCAAGGGGGTATAAGATGAGTGAAGGGAATGGGGCACGAATCATTCGAGCTGCTGAAGGGTTTCAGAAATAGTTCTGGATCAACCGTTGATCTTTTCGGTTAATTGGGGATCATGATGTACTACTAGGTGCCACTCATGATCGTTCTATAATTAATGGTTAATTATAGACGGCCAACATAAACCGAGAACCTATTTGGTCACACGCACAACGAGCGTAATCCAAAGGATTTAAAACGAGCTTGACAATGATATTCTCAGACCGAGAAAAACTAGGTTTGGTTGGACCAAACATAAAGCGAGCATGAAATCGTTTCAGTCGCAATGGAAGCGTGGATGGGCCGAGTCTTATGAAGACGTAATGGATGAACCAAAATGATTTGGTTCTAATCCAATGGAGGAGAATAAACCAAAGGGTTTGGTTTATTTTAAACGAATGAACCAAAAGTTGGTTCGGTTCGTTTTAACTTAAAATAAACCATCATGGTTTGGTTTATTTTAACTTATCTTAATTGAGCGGGTTAACGGGCTTTATGGATATGATCCATTAACCATTAAGAGAATTAGTTCTCTATAAAAGAGGGCTTAAGGGATTGTTAAGCCCTAACCTAATCCAAAACCCTAGCCTCTTGAGTTGCCGCCCACCTCCACCCTTGGTTTGCCGCCGCCCAGCTTGTGTGTTGCCTTCCAAGTCCTTGCCGGCGTCCAAGCTTCAGCCGGTGATCCTCCGGCGACCCTCCGGTGATCTTCCTAGGCTTCGGTGAAAAGGTGAGCACTTGGCTTCCTTTGTTGGCCGGCGTCTATCTCCTCCACCAAGCTGTCCAGTTTTCTGGACAGCTTCTTCTCCTCTCGTCGGTGCGTCGTTTGGACGACGGTTAGAGCTCCGACAGCGGATAACTTACCGGGGATTCGATCTCCGGTAATCCTCTGAGGTGGAGGACGAAGGATTCGTCAATCGGTTGACGAATACCTCTCCGGAGAAGCGAGTTTTGAGGACTCGTTTTGGATCCGAATTTGGATTCGATCGTGATCATCTCGATCACATCGCCTTCAACACGAGGCTAGTAACCCGCATTTAAGATGAAGCTCATGGCTTAGCGAAGTCATCCCGAGGAACTCGGCGTGGATACGGATAGAGACGATTCTAGCGAGGATCGTTCCGGTTGATGCCGTTCCCGCTACACGTCATACGAAAGGTATAACGTAGATAAATTTTCCTTTTATTGCAAATTTAAATTTACGGTTATGTTTACACTTGTTGTAATATGCATGCGTGTGTTGTGTGTGTTGTAATAAATAGGAGTATTTATTATTTTTATTGCTTCCGCTGTGTTCATGTTTACGAAACATGATCGAACACACACGCCGCGGTCTAAAACCCAACAAAGGGTATCAGAGCCCAGTTGTGTTTCACATAATTGTAAAAATGGTTTTGCGATAGTCATAATGTATTTCTGGAAATTTTCTAATTTTGGAAATTTAGAAGTATTTATGGAAATTTTTCAATTTTGGAAAGTCTAGAAGTATTTATGGAAATCTTCCACTTTTTGAAAGTTGGAAGTATTTATGGAAATTGATATTTTCCATAAATAAAATATTTGATTAGATTCTCGAAATTTGTTTCCTAATTTAATCATGATTTGATTTGGGAAATCAAATCTTAAAATATTTTATTTCCATAAGTAGTTTTAATGATTTAGGAAATTGGTTTCCTAAATAGATTTTCCTTAATCAAATAATTCCATGAATAAAATATGTGATTAGATTTGGAAATTTGTTTCCTAATTTAATTATGATTTGATTTGGAGAATCAAAGCTTAAACATATTTTATTTCCATAAATAGTTATGACATATAAGGAAATTATATACATGACATAATTGTATGCCATGTAATTGCATTAGATGCATAACATTATGCCATGCGTGTCGTGACATGGAGATGTATGCCATGTATGTCATGCCATGTGGATAATAGTTATTTGCATGCAAAGAGGATGAGACATAAAACCCTTAATCAATATTAAAGCCTACACCTTCCATTAATATGGTTAGAACCAGAGTTCCGTTTCTTGTTTGGGTTGTTGGACTCTCTCCAAGCCCGGCTCGAACCTGAATATGTTCAAACCATGGAATAGTTTAATACTAATATGGTAAGAGTCAGAGGTCAATCGTTAGCTTTGGTTGTTGGACTTTCTCCAAGCTGGGCTAATTGGTTGAATGCGCTCTAACCATATTAAAACTATTTCCCGATTAATGGGTTGGCTTTAACCTGGAGCATCGGCTTGTTGGACTCTCTCCAAGGTCGATGTAAAGGGAGGTGAAGTTGGGTGCTATGCATATGATGCATACTTGTTAATGTGTTAACAACCCGATGTATGTGTGAACATTCAATTAGTTGATAGCACATTGTGATAGTTGCATATACGTGATATGCAATCGATATAGTTGATACCTACCGTCGTAGTTATGAATGGCTTGTTGGACTCTCTCCAAGGTTGTTCATAACTATGATGGATATCAGCCCATTCGGAGATGGACCTACAATCTCCCGAAGTGATTTTGGGGTTTTTGAAATTCAAAAAATGAATGGAATTTATAAATGTATATTGATGCATTTTAAAATCATCTTTCTCATATATGCTCGTTTTGTATTTCTAGGTCAATAAATTGATCATGACGTCTTTGAATTTGCGCACTATTTTGGATTCGAACAAACTGACTGGGCCTAACTTCCTGGACTGGCTTAGAAACCTGAGAATTGTTCTCAAGGCGGAAAAGCTTACATATGTCCTTGAAGAGCCTCTTCCTGACCGTCCTAAGGACGATGCAACCTGCATCAAATGTTGGTCTATCGTAAGCATGTGGCGATTCTCGAAATGGGCGAGTTGCATCATGCTAGCGGCGATGGTACCTGAGCTGCAAAAGCAGCATGAGCATATGCATGCTAATACTATGGTCTTCCATCTTCATGAGTTGTTCGATGAGCAAGCAAGATCCAAAAGGTTCGAGGTCTCTAGGCTCCTCTTCACTACGAAAATGCAAGAAGGTTCGTCTGTAGTGCAGTTTGTGCTAAAGATGAACGGGTACATCGAGCCGATAGCTACTCTCGGTTTTGTGATGGATCATGAGTTAAGTATTGACTTAATTCTGCATTATTTGCCCAAGAGTTTCTCGCAATTTGTGATGAACTATCGGATGAACAAATTGAAATCCACCATTCCCGAGCTCCTCAATATGTCAAGACTGTGGAGCCTTCGTGAAGCATGAGGAGAAGGCGGTTCATAGTTGATTCCTCAAAGAAAGGTTCTAAGAGGAAGGCAAAAGAATGTAAGAAAGGAAAGAACAAAAAGGCAAAGAAGGCGGAACAAGAAGAAAAGGGCACTTGCCATCATGTGGCAAGGAAGGCCATCCGAAGAAACTGCAAGATTTATCTTGAGTCCATGAAGAAGAAGAAGGCATCCGATGCCCCATCCTCTTCGTATCTTCGTATTGATTGTCATTCTATTTCCTTGACACTTGGGTATTGGATACGGGTGTAGCTCATATATATGTAATGACATACAGGGCTAAGGAATAGAAGAAGACTTGTCGAGGGGAGTCAAATTCATGAGTTGGCAATGGAGCAAAGGTTGCCGCGGCCGCCATCGGAACTTATTTGTCAAGCTCCTAGTGGACTAGTCTTAGAATCGACAATTGCTATTATGTTCCTTCTCTAATAAAGAACATTGTTTCTATTTCGCTTAAATAGAAATGGTTTCCATTTGACGCTTAGTAACAATTGTTGTTATATAACTTTAAATGGCGACTTTATGGAACCGAACTCGAGTAATGGCATTTATACGCTGGACGATTCCAAAGGACATTTTCAATATCGGGCGAGCAACACGCTGCTCGAAAGGATAATCAAATAGACTCCTATATGTGGCATTGTCGTCTTGGCCATATAAGCAAGAAACGCATGTCCGAATTACACCGATGTGGAATTCTCGAATCGCTTGAATTGATTCATACGATACATGCAATCATGCTTAAAAGGCAAGATGACAAGTTACCTTTACCGAAAAGGTGAACGAGTGGGAGAGTTACTAGGTCTAATACATACCGATGTATGTGGACCTATGTCAACTCAAGCATTAGGAGGCTATAGCTACTTCATTACCTTCACCGATGATCACTCGGTTTGGGTATGTGTTCTTGATGAAACACAAGTCCAAGCCTTTGAAAGGTTCAAAGAATTCAGAAATGAAGTAGAGAAACAACATGACAAGAGTATTAAAATACTGATCGGATCGAGGTGGTGAATACTTAAGTCAAGAGTTTCTTGATTATCTAAGAGACAATGGCATATTGTCTCAATGGACTCGCCCTATACACCACAAAGATAATGGTGTATCCGAGAGGCGAATCGACCTTGTTGGACATGGTCAGTCAATGATGAATCATGCAACTCTTCCCAAGTCCTTTGGGGCTATGCACTTCGCATACTGCCATTTGTTAAATGTAATGCCTACTAAGGTAGTCTCAACTACTCCATATGAGATATGGAATGGTAAGAAATCTCATGTATCTTACTTGAAGATATGGGGTTGTCCTCGCTTATGTGAAGCTGATCAGACGTATAAATTGATGCTAAGTCTGATAAATGTCTATTTATTGGATACCCTAAGGAAACAAGGGGTTACCAATTCTATCATCCTGTGGAACAAAAGGTGTTTGTTTCTAGGCATGCTGTGTTTCTAGAGAAAGAGTTTCTCTTGCAAGAAAACAGTGGGAGTGTCGTCGAGCTTGAGGAGGCTCGAGAGACTCAAATAGACATTGATGAGATACCTGGTGAAGCACAACACCTGACAACTCATAGTGATGAGCAATCTACGACCTATTGTAACACCACATCTTCAGATCTGGTAGAACACGCAATATTCCCGAGAGATATGGATTTCTCGTAAGTGAATCGAACGACGTGTTACTCATTGATGATGAGGAGCCTACCAGCTTATGAAGAAGTGCCGATAAGTTCAGAAGGGATAAGTGGCTTGGTGCCATGAAGTCGGAAATGGATTCCATGTATGAAAACCAAGTTTGGAACTTGGTTGACCCACCAAGGCATAAAGCCTATAGGGTGCAAGTGGGTTTTCAAGAAGAAAACCGACATGGATGGTAATGTGATTACCTATAAGGCTAGATTGGTGGCGAAGGATATCGTCAAAAACAAGGTGTTGATTATGACGAAACCTATTCGCCTGTAGCTATGCTTAAATCCATTCGATGCTCCGCCATAGACTCATTATGATTATGAGATATGAGATGGATGTGAAAAACTTTCCTTAATGGAAACCTCGCCGAGGACGTGTATATGATACTGAGGGTTTCACATCGCTGATAAAACCAAGGTATGCAAATTGCACGGTCCATTTATGGATTGAAGCAAGCATCCAGAGTCGAATATCCGCTTTGATGAGACAATCAAAAAGTTTGATTTCTCACAAAATCCGCATTTAACCTTGTGTGTACAAGAAGGTTAGTGGGAGTGCAAAGATTCCTAGTATTGTATGTCGATGACATACTACTTATAGGAAACGATGTTTCAATCTTACGCGCTTAATGGTTTGGTTATCCAAGACATTCTCCATGAAAGACTGGGAGAAGCAACCTACATCCTCGGATTAAGATCTATAGAGATAGATCAAACGGGTTGCTTGGTCTTTCGCAGCCTACATATATAGACCGAAAAGCAAAGAGGTTTAGCATGTCGGAATCCAAGAAAGGTTTGCTACCCATCAGGCATGGGGTACACCTTTCGAAGTCTATGTGTCCGCGCACAGAAGAAGAGAGGATTTGCATGAGTAAGATTCCCTATGCATCCGCAATAGGATCTATCATGTATGTTATGTACGAGGCCCGAAGTATCGTATGCTCTGAGTGTCACGAGCAGATACCAGTCCGATCCAGGAATGGATCATTGGGCGGCTGTTAAGACGATCCTTAAGTACTTGAGAAGAACTAAGGATGTATTCCTAATATATGGAGAAGGGTACATGGATGTTGATCCGCATGCATAAGGATGATTCCATGTCTTAGTCTGGGTATGTATTCACCTGGAATGGAGGCGCAATGTTAGTAATATATGAGAGATGTCCTAAGGCAATCGCCTTATGTATGAACCATTTATATGATAAATGAAGATTCACTATTTGAGTATACATGTTTTATGTATTTGATTGGATCTTAAACTCATTTATCAATGCCACGATATACGATTCACAAGATGAGAGAATTTGTGATTGGATCACAACTAGTGAGTATCTCTACATGTGTAATTGTGATGTATCGAATTATCCTAGTCGATGAATTGATGGATTTGGACACCATCAATTCGCCGAGACTAGCACGAGGTATACTCCTTGGTGTATCCAAGCAAATGATTCTCACCGGGCCGAGACATAGTGATGTCCGAGTTAATCGTGGATGCTAGTTATGGTAACTAGTTCATTGAGTGACCAAATCGTAAGACTTCATATGGTTCTCTGCATATATAGATATGTCAATGAAGTTCTTCTGTGGGGCTTAAGTGTGATGTTCCTTTGACTTGCGGTATTCAAGTCATCTTGATCATGGAGACTTATGCTTTGACATCTTAAGCAAACATCTCTAAGGAGATGTGGACCCGGGATGATTGGGTATAAGTTGAAATGATCGAAGGTGTTTGAATAGCCTATAAAGGATTCACCACTACTTGCGAGGAGATGTATACACATGGCCTCTCGTCGGATTGTTACTAAAGTCTTTGGCCAAAGCAATACATGTTTAGAGTAAGGTACTCTTCGATACATGTGGAGTAACTAGAATCCGTAGGACGAGGAAATGATACTTGGGCTAGGTGTGACGAGTCACTTAGTGGGACCGACACAATAGACCATGTCCTCGAACCAAGTGGGTATAAGATGAGTGAAGGGAATGGGGCACGATTCATTCGAGCCATCAAGGGTTTCGTAAATAGTTCGATCAACCGCTTGATCTTTTCGGTTAATTGGGGATCATGATGTACTACTAGGTGCCACTCATGATCGTTCTATAATTAATGGTTAATTATAGACGGCCAACATAAACCGAGAACCTATTTGGTCACACGCACAACGAGTGTAATCCAAAGGATTTAAAACGAGCTTGAGAATGGGATTCTCAGACTGAGAGAAACTATGTTTGGTTGGACCAAACATAAAGCGAGCATGAAATTGTTTCAGTCGCAATGGAAGCATGGATGGGCCGTGTCTTACGAAGACATAATGGATGAACCAAAATGGTTTGGTTCTAATCCAATGGATGAGAATAAACCAAAGGGTTTGGTTTATTTTAAACGAATGAACCAAAAGTTGGTTCGGTTCATTTTAACTTAAAATAAACCATCATGGTTTGGTTTATTTTAACTTATCTTAATGGAGCGGGTTAACGGGCTTTATGGATATGATCCATTAACCATTAAGAGAATTAGTTCTCTATAAAATAGGGCTTAAACCCTAACCCTAAAGCTAATCAAGTTTTGGCCGCCCTAACCCCCTCCTTCTCCTATTCGGCGCCAACACCTTCATTGCCGCTGCCCAGCTTTTG
Organism: Wurfbainia villosa; assembly: GCA_025175895.1. Lineage (NCBI taxonomy): Eukaryota > Viridiplantae > Streptophyta > Magnoliopsida > Zingiberales > Zingiberaceae > Wurfbainia > Wurfbainia villosa. The sequence goes on from CM046001.1 coordinate 67,464,941, forward strand.
TGCCGCCGTCCAAGTCCTTGCCAGCGACCAAGCTACAGCCGGTGAACCCTCCGGTGATCCCCTATAGGTTTGGCATCAAGGTGAGCCTTTTCTTTCCTTGGTTGGCCGGAGCCTATATCCTCCACCAAGCTGTCCAGTTTTCTGGACAGCTTCTCCTCCTCTCGTCGGAGCGTCGTTTGGACGACGGTTAGTGCTCCGACAGCGGCTAACTTACCGGAGATTTGATCTCCGGTAATCCTCTGAGGTGGGGGACGAAGGATTCGTCAAACGGTTGACGAATACCTCTCCGGAGAATCGAGTTTTGAGGACTCGGTTTTGGATCCGAATTTGGATTCGGATCGTGATCATCTCTCGATCACGTTGTCTTCAACACGAGGCTAGTAACCCATACGAAGACAAAGCTCGTGGCTTAGCGAAGTCATCCCGAGGAGCTCGGCGTGGATACGGATAGAGACGATTCTTACGAGGATCGTTCCGGTTGATACCGTTCCCGCTACACGTCATACGAAAGGTATAACGTAGATAATTTTCTTTTATTGCAAATTTTAATTTACGGTTATGTCTACACTTGTTGTAATATGCATGCGTGTGTTGTGTGTGTTGTAATAAATGTAGATTTATTATTTTTATTGCTTCCACTGTGTTCATGTTTACGAAACATGATCGAAAACCCAACAAAGGGTATCAGACCCAGGTGTTGTGTTTCACATAATCGTAAAATGGTTTTGCGATAGTCATAATGTATTTCTGAAATTTTCTAAATTTTGGAAATTTAGAAGTATTTATGGAAATTTTTCAATTTTGGAAAGTCTAGAAGTATTTATGGAAATCTTCCACTTTTGGAAAGTTGAAGTATTTATGGAAATTGATATTTTCCATAAATAAAATATTTGATTAGATTCTGGAAATTTGTTTCCTAATTTAATCATGATTTGATTTGGGAAATCAAATCTTAAAATATTTTATTTCCATAAGTAGTTTTAATGATTTAGGAAATTGGTTTCCTAAATAGATTTTCCTTAATCAAGTAATTCCATGAATAAAATATGTGATTAGATTTGGAAATTTGTTTCCTAATTTAATTATGATTTGATTTGGAGAATCAAATCTTAAACATATTTTATTTCCATAAATAGTTATGACATATAAGGAAATTATATACATGACATAATTTTATGCCATGTAATTGCATTAGATGCATAACATTATGCCATGCGTGTCGTGACATGTAGATGTATGCCATGTATGCCTGCCATGTAGATAATATTTATTTGCATGCAAAGAGGATGAGACATAAAAAAACCCTTAATCAATATTAAAGCCTACACCTTCCATTAATATGGTTAGAACCAGAGTTCTGTTTCTTGTTTGGGTTGTTGGACTCTCTCCAAGCCCGGCTCGAACCTGAATATGTTCAAACCATGGAATAGTTTAATACTAATATGGTAAGAGTCAGAGGTCAATCGTTAGCTTTGGTTGTTGGACTCTCTCCAAGCTGGGCTAATTGGTTGAATGCGCTCTAACCATATTAAAACTATGTCCTGATTAATGGGTTGGCTTTAACCTGGAGCATCGGCTTGTTGGACTCTCTCCAAGGTCGATGTAAAGGGAGGTGAAGTTGGGTGCTATGCATATGATGCATACTTGTTAATGTGTTAACAACCCGATGTATGTGTGAACATTCAATTAGTTGATAGCACATTGTGATAGTTGCATATACGGGATATGCAATCGGTATAGATGATACCTACCGTCGTAGTTATGAATGGCTTGTTGGACTCTCTCCAAGGTTGTTCATAACTATGATGGATATCAGCCCATTCGGAGATGGACCTACAATCTCCCGAAGTGATTTTGGGGTTTTTGAAATTTAAAAAATGAATGGGATTTATAAATGTATATTGATGCATTTTGAAATCATCTTTCTCATATATGCTCGTTTTGTATTTCTAAGATTGATCATGATGTCTTTGAATTGCGTTCCATTTTGGATTCGAATAAATTGACTGGGCCGAACTTCTTGGACTGGCTTAGAAACTTGAGAATTGTTCTCAAGGTGGAAAAGCTTGCAAATGTCCTCGAAGCGCCTCTTCCCGCCTGTCCTAGTGACGATGCAACTCTGGACCAATTGTTGGCCTATCAGAAACATGTGAGTGATTCTGAACAAATGAGTTGCATCATGTTAGCCGCGATGGAACCCAAGCTATGAAAGCAGCATGAGCATATGGATGCTCATATCGTAGTCCTTCATCTTTGTGAGTTGGTTGATGAGCAAGTGAGATTCGAAAGGTTCGAAGTCTCAAAGCTCCTCTTCACCTCTGAGATGCTAGGAGGTTCATCTGTGGTACTGCTCAATATGCTGAAGACTGTGGAGTCTTCTGAGAAGCATGAGCAGGGGATGGTGCTGTTAGTTGATTCCTCGAAGAAAGGTTCTAAGAGGAAGTCAAAGGAACAGCAGAAGGGAAAGAAGAGAAGGGCTAAGAAGGTAGAACTAGCACAAAAGGAAACTTGCCATCATTATGGCAAGGAGAGCCATTCTAAGAAAGTGCAAGATTTATCTTGAGTCCGTGAAGAAGGATAAGGCATCGGATGCCCCATCTTCTTCGTAAATCTTCTTTATTGATTGTCATTCTATTTCCTCGGACACTTGGGTATTTGATATCGGTGTGGCTCACATATATGTAATGACATACATGGGCTAAGGAATAGAAGAAGACTCATCAAGGGAGAGTCAAATTTACGTGTTGGGAATGGAGCAACGGTTGCTGCACTCGCCATCGGAACGTATTTGTTGGAACTCCCTGTAGGACTTGTCTTAGAACTGGACAATTGCTTTTATGTTCCTTCGTTGATAAAGAACATCATTTCTATTTCTTGTCTAAATAGAAATGGGTTCCATTTGACTTTTAGTAACAATTGTTGTTACATAACTTTGAATGGAGTTCTTTATGGGATTGGAACTTTAAGCAATGGTGTTTATACGTTGGACGTATCCAGTGACATTTGCAATATGGAAGCGAGCAACAAGCGTGCTCGAAAGGATAATCAAATAGACTCCTACATGTGGCATTGTCGTCTTGGCCATGTAAGCAAGAAACGCATGTCCGAATTACACCGATGTGGAATTCTGGAATCGTTTGAATTGGATTCATACAATACATGCGAATCATGCTTAAAAGGCAAGATGACTAAGTTACCTTTTACTGGAAAAGGTGAACGAGTGGGATAGTTACTAGGTCTAATACATACTGATGTATGTCGACCTATGTCAACTCAAGCTTTAGGAGGCTATAGCTACTTCATTACCTTCACCGATGATCATTCACGATTTGGGTATGTGTTCTTGATGAAACACAAAGTCTGAAGCCTTTGAAAGGTTCAAAGAATTCAGAAATGAAGTAGAGGAACAACATGACAAGAGTATTAAAATACTTCGATCGGATCGAGGTGGTGAATACTTGAGTCAAGAGTTTCTTGATTATCTAAGAGACAATGGTATATTGTCTCAATGGACTCGCCATACATACACAGATAATGGTGTATCCGAGAGGCGAATCGACCTTGTTGGACATGGTCAGGTCAATGATGAATCATGCAACTCTTCCCAAGTCCTTTTGGGGCTATGCACTTTAGACAGCTGTTTACTTGTTAAACAGAATGCCTACCAAGGTAGTCTCAACTACTCCATATGAGATATGGAATAGTAAGAAACCTCCTGTATCTTACATGAAGATATGGGGTTGTCCTGCTTATGTGAAGTGGACTGTATCAGACAAAATTGGATGCTAAGTCTGATAAATGTCTATTTATTGGATACCCTAAGGAAACTAGGGGTTACCAATTCTATCATCCTATGGAACAAAAGGTGTTTGTTTCAAGGAATGCTGTGTTTCTAGAGAAAGAGTTTCTCTTGCAAGAAAACAGTGGGAGTGTCGTCGAGCTTGAGGAGGCTCGAGAGACTCAAATAGACATTGATGAGATACCTGGTGAAGCACAACAACCGACAACTCATAGTGATGAGCAATCGGCTGGACCTATTGTAACACCACATCTTCGTAGATCTGGTAGAACACGCAATATTCCTGAGAGATATGGATTTCTCGTAAGTGAATCGAACGACGTGTTACTCATTGATGATGAGGAGCCTACCAGTTATGAAGAAGTGCTGACAAGTTCAGAAAGGGATAAGTAGCTTGGTGCCATGAAGTCGGAAATGGATTCCATGTATGAAAACCAAGTTTGGAACTTGGTTGACCCACCTGAAGGGATAAAGCCTATAGGGTGCAAGTGGGTTTTCAAGAAGAAAACCGACATGGATGGTAATGTGATTACCTATAAGGCTAGATTGATGGCGAAAGGATATCGTCAAAAACAAGGTGTTGATTATGACGAAACCTATTCACCTGTAGCTATGCTTAAATCCATTTGGATGCTCCTGGCCATAGCGGCTCATTATGATTATGAGATATGGCAGATGGATGTGAAAACAGCTTTCCTTAATGGAAACGTGCTCGAGGACGTGTATATGATACAGCCTGAGGGTTTCACATCGGTTGATAAAACCAAGGTATGCAAATTGCGACGATCCATTTATGGATTGAAGCAAGCATCCAGGAGCTGGAATATCCGTTTTGATGAGACAATCAAAAGTTTGATTTCTCACAAAATCCAGAAGAACCTTGTGTGTACAAGAAGGGTAGTAGGAGTGCAGTCGTATTCCTAGTATTGTATGTCGATGACATACTACTTATAGGAAACGATGTTTCAATCTTACAGTCAGTGAAGGTTTGGTTATCCAAGACATTCTCCATGAAAGACCTGGGAGAAGCAACCTACATCCTCGGGATTAAGATCTATAGAGATAGATCGAAACGGTTGCTTGGTCTTTCGCAGTCTACATATATAGACCGAGTGCTAAAGAGGTTTAGCATGTCGGAATCCAAGAAAGGTTTCCTACCCATCAGGCATGGGGTACACCTTTCAAAGTCTATGTGTCCGCGCACAGAAGACGAGAGGATTTGCATGAGTAAGATTCCCTATGCATCCGCAATAGGATCTATCATGTATGCTATGTTATGTACGAGGCCCGATGTATCGTATGCCCGAAAGTGTCACGAGCAGATACTCACCGATCCAGAATGGATCATTGGGTGGTTGTTAAGATGATCCTTAAGTACTTAAGAAGAACTAAGGATGTGTTCCTAATATATGGAGTAGGGGACATGGTGATATGTGGGTATACGGATGCCAGCTCCAGATAGACAAGGATGATTCCATGTCTCAGTCTGGGTATGTATTCACCTAGAATGGAGGCGCAATAAGTTGGAAAGGTTCCAAGCTTGACACTATAGCGGATTCTGCCACTAAGGCAGAATATGTTGCAGCTTTGGAAGCAGCAAAGGAAGCGGTTTGGATCAAGAAGTTCATCTATGAACTTGATGAAGTCTCATCAATGATCCAAACATGTGCTTCACCGCTATCATCTTATCAGAGAGATCATCAGTAGGAACGAAATACAAATCGAGAAAATTTCCACTGAAAGGAACTTAGCGGATCCCTTGACTAAGGCATTACCTCAAAATAAGTTTGAGGGTCATGTTCGAGCTTATGGTATTGGATACCGTAGCGATTGGCATTAGGCCAAGTGGGAGTCTGTTAGTAATATATGAGAGATGTCCTAAGGCAATCGCCTTATGTATGAACCATTTATATGATAAATGAAGATTCACTATTTGAGTATACATGTTTTATGTATTTGATTGGATCTTAAACTCATTTACTGAATGCCCACGATACGATTCAAAGCATGAGAGAATTTGTGATTGGATCACAACTAGTGAGTATCTCTACATGTGTAATTGTGATGTATCGGAATTATCCCTAGTCGATGAATTGATGGATTTGGACACCATCAATTCTGTCGAGACTAGCACGAGGTTACTCCTTGGTGTATCCAAGCAGCTGATTCTCACTGGCTGGAGACATAGTGATGTCCGGAGTTAATCGTGGATGCTAGTTATGGTAACTAGTTCATTGGAGTGACCAGTCGTAAGACTTCATATGGTTCTCTGCATATATAGATATGTCAATGAAGTTCTTACTGTGGCTTAAGTGCGATGTTCCTTTGACTTGCGGTATTCAAGTCATCTTGATCATGGAGACTTATGCTTTGACATCTTAAGCAAACATCTCTAAGGAGATGTGGACCCGGGATGATTGGGTATAAGTTGAAATGATCGAAGGTGTTTGAATAGCCTATAAAGGATTCACCACTACTTGCGAGGAGATGTATACACATGGCCTCTCGTCGGATTGTTACTAAAGTCTTTGGCCAAAGCAATACATGTTTAGAGTAAGGTACTCTTCGATACATGTGGAGTAACTAGAATCCGTAGGACGAGGAAATGATACTTGGGCTAGGTGTGACGTAGTCAGCCTAGTGGGGACTGACACAATAGACCATGTCCTAAACCAAGTGGGTATAAGATGAGTGAAGGGAATGGGGCACGATTCATTCGAGCCATCAAGGGTTTCGTAAATAGTTCGATCAACCGCTGATCTTTTCTTAATTGGGGATCATGATGTACTACTAGGTGCCACTCATGATCGCTCTATAATTAATGGTTAATTATAGACGGCCAACATAAACCGAGAACCTATTTGGTCACACGACAACGAGTGTAATCCAAAGGATTTAAAACGAGCTTGAGAATGGGATTCTCGCATCGAGAAACTATGTTTGGTTGGACCAAACATAAAGCGAGCATGAAATTGTTTGATGCAATGGAAGCGTGGATGGGCCGTGTCTTATGAAGACATAATGGATGAACCAAAATGGTTTGGTTCTAATCCAATGGATGAGAATAAACCAAAGGGTTTGGTTTATTTTAAACGAATGAACCAAAAGTTGGTTCGGTTCGTTTTAACTTAAAATAAACCATCATGGTTTGGTTTATTTTAACTTATCTTAATGGAGTGGGTTAACGGGCTTTATGGATATGATCCATTAACCATTAAGAGAATTAGTTCTCTATAAAATAGGGCTTAAACCCTAACCCTAAAGCTAATCAAGTTTTGGCCGCCCAAACCCCCTCCTTCTCCTATTCGGCGCCAACACCTTCATTGTCGCCGCCCAGCTTTTGTGCCGCCGTCCAAGTCCTTGCCGGCGACCAAGCTACAGCCGGTGAACCCTCCGGCGATCCTCCGGTGATCCCCTATAGGTTTGGCATCAAGGTGAGCCTTTTCTTTCCTTGGTTGGCCGGCTCCTATATCCTCCACCAAGCTGTCCAGTTTTTTGGAACGCTTCTCCTCCTCTCGTCGGAGCGTCGTTTGGACAACGGTTAGTGCTCCGACAGCGGCTAACTTACCGGGGATTTGATCTCCGGTAATCCTCTGAGGTGGGGGACGAAGGATTCGTCAAACGGTTGACGAATACCTCTCCGGAGAATCGAGTTTTGAGGACTCGGTTTTGGATCCGAATTTGGATTCGGATCGTGATCATCTCTCGATCACGTTGTCTTCAACACGAGGCTAGTAACCCGTACGAAGACGAAGCTCGTGGCTTAGCGAAGTCATCCCGAGGAGCTCGGCGTGGATACGGATAGAGACGATTCTTACGAGGATCGTTCCGGTTGATACCGTTCCCGCTACACGTCATACGAAAGGTATAACGTAGATAATTTTCTTTTATTGCAAATTTTAATTTACGGTTATGTCTACACTTGTTGTAATATGCATGCGTGTGTTGTGTGTGTTGTAATAAATGTAGATTTATTATTTTTATTGCTTCCGCTGTGCTCATGTTTACGAAACATGATCGAACACACACACGCCGCGGTGCCGGAAACCCAACATGCAATAAGTTGGAAAGGTTCCAAGCTTGACACTATAGCGGATTCTGCCACTAAGGCAGAATACATTGCAGCTTTGGAAGCAGCAAAGGAAGCAGTTTGGATCAAGAAGTTCATCTCTGAACTTGAGGTGGTCTCATCAATGATCCAAACATGTGCTTCGCCGCTATCATCTTATCAGAGAGATCATCAGTAGGAACGAAATACAAATCGAGAAAATTCCCACTGAAAGGAACTTAGCGGATCCCTTGACTAAGGCATTACCTCAAAATAAGTTTGAGGGTCATGTTCGAGCTTATGGTATTGGATATCGTAGCGATTGGCATTAGGCCAAGTGGGAGTCTGTTAGTAATATATGAGAGATGTCCTAAGGCAATCGCCTTATGTATGAACCATTTATATGATAAATGAAGATTCACTATTTGAGTATACATGTTTTATGTATTTGATTGGATCTTAAACTCATTTACTGAATGTCCACGATACGATTCACAGCATGAGAGAATTGGTGATTGGATCACAACTAGTGAGTATCTCTACATGTGTAATTGTGATGTATCGGAATTATCCCTAGTCGATGAATTGATGGGTTTGGACACCATCAATTCTGTCGAGACTAGCACGAGGTATACTCCTTGGTGTATCCAAGCAGCTGATTCTCACTGGCTGGAGACATAGTGATGTCCGGAGTTAATCGTGGATGCTAGTTATGCTAACTAGTTCATTGGAGTGACCAGCCGTAAGACTTCATATGGTTCTCTGCATATATAGATATGTCAATGAAGTTCTTACTGTGGCTTAAGTGCGATGTTCCTTTGACTTGCGGTATTCAAGTCATCTTGATCATAGAGACTTATGCTTTGACATCTTAAGCAAGCATCTCTAAGGAGATGTGGACCCGGGATGATTGGGTATAAGTCGAAGTGATCGAAGGTGTTTGAATAGCCTATAAAGGATTCACCACTCCTTGCGAGGAGATGTATACCCATAGCCTCTCGTCGGATTGTTACTAAAGTCTTTGGCCAAAGCATTACATGTTTAGAGTAAGGTACTCTTCGATACATGTGCAGTAACTAGAATCCGTAGGACGAGGAAAAAATACTTGGGCTAGGTGTGACGTAGTTAGCCTAGTGGGGACTGACACTATAGACCATGTCCTGAACCAAGGGGGTATAAGATGAGTGAAGGGAATGGGGCACGAATCATTCGAGCTGCTGAAGGGTTTCAGAAATAGTTCTGGATCAACCATTGATCTTTTCGGTTAATTGGGGATCATGATGTACTACTAGGTGCCACTCATGATCGTTCTATAATTAATGGTTAATTATAGACGGCCAACATAAACCGAGAACCTATTTGGTCACACGCACAACGAGCGTAATCCAAAGGATTTAAAACGAGCTTGAGAATGAGATTCTCAGACCGAGAAAAACTAGGTTTGGTTGGACCAAACATAAAGCGAGCATGAAATCGTTTCAGTCGCAATGGAAGCGTGGATGGGCCGAGTCTTATGAAGACGTAATGGATGAACCAAAATGATTTGGTTCTAATCCAATGGAGGAGAATAAACCAAAGGGTTTGGTTTATTTTAAACGAATGAACCAAAAGTTGGTTCGGTTCGTTTTAACTTAAAATAAACCATCATGGTTTGGTTTATTTTAACTTATCTTAATGGAGCGGGTTAACGGGCTTTATGGATATGATCCATTAACCATTAAGAGAATTAGTTCTCTATAAAAGAGGGCTTAAGGGATTGTTAAGCCCTAACCTAATCCAAAACCCTAGCCTCTTGAGTTGCCGCCCACCTCCACCCTTGGAGTTTTTCGGCGCCAACCAAAAATCGCCCAGCTTGTGTGCTGCCGTCCAAGTCCTTGCCGGCGTCCAAGCTTCAGCCGGTGATCCTCCGGCGACCCTCCGGTGATCTTCCTAGGCTTCGGTGAAAAGGTGAGCACTTGGCTTCCTTTGTTGGCCGGCGTCTATCTCCTCCACCAAGCTGTCCAGTTTTCTGGACAGCTTCTTCTCCTCTCGTCGGAGCGTCGTTTGGACGACGGTTAGAGCTCCGACAGCGGATAACTTACCGGGGATTCGATCTCCGGTAATCCTATGAGGTGGAGGACGAAGGATTCGTCAATCGGTTGACGAATACCTCTCCGGAGAAGCGAGTTTTGAGGACTCATTTTGGATCCGAATTTGGATTCGGATCGTGATCATCTCTCGATCACATCGTCTTCAACACGAGGCTAGTAACCCGTACGAAGACGAAGCTCGTGGCTTAGCGAAGTCATCCCGAGGAACTCGGCGTGGATACGGATAGAGACGATTCTAGCGAGGATCATTCCGGTTGATGCCGTTCCCGCTACACGTCATACGAAAGGTATAACGTAGATAAATTTTCATTTTATTGCAAATTTAAATTTACGGTTATGTCTACACTTGTTGTAATATGCATGCGTGTGTTGTGTGTGTTGTAATAAATAGGAGTATTTATTATTTTTATTGCTTCCGCTGTGTTCATGTTTACGAAACATGATCGAACACACACACGCCGCAGTGCCGGAAACCCAACAAGACCTCGAAGAGTACAAATTTGTACTCCTCCGCAGTTAAGACAATATCCAGGTTTCTTTTCCAATCAATGTAGTTTGGACCAGTAAGTTTGTTTTCTTTTAAAATCACAGCAAGTGGGTTGAAAGCCATTTGAAAATCCTAAAAATCACAATGATCAAAATATTAGATTTCAAATATTATTGATTCCTCAAAAACAATAAAATTCCGAAATCAACCAACACCTCAAAACACCGAGAATATCACATGCCACGATAATGTGGACGTATACGAATTCTGCATTTGTAAGAGGAGGTTTTACCCATTAATTTTATTATCTTGTCAACCTTACTTTTTGACAAATAAAATTAATAGTTGGTTCCTCTTTGGCCCTACAAATAAAAGCAGTGACTCCGATGGGGAGGATACTTTTAATTTGCATCTAAGTGTGCACCATTACACGATACTAAGGGAATTATTTCGGATTATGTGCCTTACCGATGGGGAAGTACACACGCTCCTTAATAAGTTCCTATAACCATTATTTGACCTAGTGATCCGCAAACAAACCCATCCGATGGAGAGGAATGCACTCAGAGCCAACACGCAAGTTTGTTGCATCACACGTCAAATTGTAATGGAGGCTGCGGGAATTAATTAAAATGTCCCTCTCCCACTTAGTAAATTAAAATTGAGGAATTTTAAAACATACACAACATGCATATAAAACAAATAAGCAATAAATATGGAAAAAACAGAATTTTTCCAACTATTATGGAATTGTCCTCCAATATGCATCCCGTCGTGTCGCCACCTCGTCCGCTCCATCTTTTCCCGTGCGCAAGTCACCAAAGAGTTCCGAGCCGAGATAAAAACATTTTAATTTACATCCATCGATCCTATACTCCACGAAGGAGTGTACAAATCATCTAGATCAAAAGTAACCTAAAATGAGCGGCTAAACAATGTCGTATTTAATTACAAAAATTAAATACTAATCTAGCCTCGTCAACCCCGAGGATTCAAATAATAAATTTTTACACACATCCATTCACATACACACACATGGCCATAATAGTCGGATCTTATGCCTGCAACCAAAGAGTTAAACTACTCATATCCTACTATTATCCGGCACATATAATATATGAAAAAGTGCATAAAAAAAATTAACCGAATCCAAAACACACAAAACCGAAAACCGTGGCTCTGATACCAATTGTTAGGTGGATGCTTCGGAGGCTCATTGGCTCCCATGTCCCCGGATTAAAATTTTCACTAATGAAAGAATTAATCCGGATGGGTTGAGCTTCCTTAGCACAACCTATTCGTCGTCGTTCTAACAACTTGAGTGGTCGCTTGAACAAACTAGTTGTTCAAGCAACACAACTCTTCTAGTTGGTTAGCCGCGGAAGAGATGACGGATGGATCGCCGGTTTTTGTGTTTGTCTTCGGGGTCCATGATTATACAATATATATTCATACACACACATGCATAATCAAAATATTAAAGAACATATTCAGATTTGTAAATAAAGTTAAAATAACTTTATACCTTACGATCTTCTATCGTATGTCCTATCCTTCTAGATCACTTTCTTCTCTACCTTGTCCGCTGTGAACAAAGAGAAGAAACCACAAATACCTTCCTATCTAGAACCGGCCACCAAATTATGGAACTTGGTGCAACCGCCGGCCAAGGAAACAATTGGATGAAGCGCCGGGCAACTTGAAGAGGAGTTGCCGCCGGCCACCAAGGAGAAAGGAAGGAGGAAGACCACCAGCCACCAATGGAAGGAGAACCGCCGGCTAAGGAAGAAGAGAAAGGCCGCCCAACCCTAAGCATCTATTTAGAATGGGGCTTAAGCCTTTAATCTCCACCGATCTAGGATTTAACCTCCACCGTCGGATCTAGGGTTTTATCCCAACCGCTGATCTAGGTTTAATCTCCACCGTCGGATCTAGGGATTTAATCTCCACCGTCGGATCTAAGGTTTCATCCAGACCGTCGGATCTAGGGTTTTATCCCAACCGTCGGATCTAGGGATTTAATCCCAACCGTCGATTCTAGGATTTCATCCTAACCATCGGATCTAGGGATTTAATCCCAACCGTAGGTTCTAGGGTTTCATCCTAACCATCGGATCTAGGATTTAATCCCAACCGCTGGTTCTAGGTTTTGTTTTACATTCTTGGATCTAGACTTCACAAGGATTATATTAGGCTACGATAGGGACCATAAGGAGGAGTTGGGTCTTGGCCACCCGATGGATCGGAACCACACAACTTGATCCATCAATGATGTTCCATTCCACTAGAGGATCATCATTGAACTACCTCACCAACCCCCATAAATTAATATGGGCTCCATATATTATTTGTACATTAATCTCCCCGTGTTTAAGATATCGAATGTCCATCAATTAATTGATTTACTGACAATCAATTAATTAACATCTAATTCCTCGAGTAGTACCACTCAACCTTATCATCATGTTGACTAAGTCAACCAGCTGGGTTTACATGATGAACCTTATGAGCTCCTCAAGGGGACATCATCAACCTAATATATAGGACACGATTTCCTCCTATAATCAACGACACACCATGTAAATAATATTATTTCCCAACTTACCGGGCATATTGATTTAATCCATCTAAATCTCACCCACTGATAAATCAAAGAAATAAATACTAAGTACATGTGCCCGTTATTATATCGGGATTAAGAGCATATACAACATAATATCCGAGGTCTGATTCAATCATGTAGTCAGTACAAATTGAATCACTTCTATGTTGGTCCTGCTCAATACACCTAAGTGTACCAGTGTAACTCTATGTTCAAGACAAAATAATACCAAGCTACACTACAACCATGCCAATGGTTTGTCCAAAACCATCTTGGTTGTGAGCCTCTACTTATATTTTACAAGGAACTGATAACATGATCTTCTGTGCCACACCAAGCACCATGTTATCTACAATGTAAAATATTAGACAATATGCACACATATATAATGAATATATAAAATGCAAACAATGATCATGTGATTCTTATTTCAAAATGAAATGTTCATACAAAAAAAGCTAGGCTTTCAGTATACATTCCAACAATCAATCTTTATTTCTTGGGTGAGAACGATTCTCATATTCCTGTACCAGTCCAGGAAATTAGCTCCATTGAGCTTGTCCTTCTCAAGGACAGAACCCAGGGAGAGAGTGTTCGTGTTTGACGACATGGTAATCTACAACATACACAATGCATAAAATTAATATCATATTCCATTTATCATTTAATTAGGCCTTTAATCAAATGATGATCCCACTGAATTATAGGACTTTTGTAGAATCGAGTCATGGACGTGGTCAAACCACATTACTATATTCATACAAACTAGCTATAATTCTCGCGGGACAAGATCCACATCATACTACGCCTTGAGTTAGCTTTGGCTAAATCACCCAAGACTTAGTATGATCGGTAGGTAACAAATTACCAATTACATCTCTATGCAACTCTTATTTATAGGATAAAGATCCACATTTGCAAAAGACCTTGAGTTAGCTTTGGCTAAATCGCCAAAGATTTAGTGTAAATGCAATCTTATCCTATCTTTCCAACGGTTGGAATATGCCTATAGTTTTACTCGATCCAATTGAGTTAACTAGTTTTACTCAATCTAATTGAATTTATTCTCACCCAAGCTGTGATAGGCGGGACCAAGATTGTCCCTCCGCACCCTACAAAGATAATATGCGTTGCTCTGCTTTGGTAGATTCAACAACAATAAATGATCGAGGAAGTGATGGGTATCAAAATTTGCTAGGCATTTTCGAGTTGATTTGATTAAGATCTAATCTAATTGTGAATGTGTATCATATACGCATTAAGGCATTTATTACCCTACACTAGCATGCATCACATACATACAAGTAAAATATACTAGCATGCGTCATATACATACAAGCACAATATCCTAGCATGCATCATATACATACAAGCAAAAATAAATAAATAAATAAATAAATAAATATATATATATATATATATATATAAATTGTGATGAGGTCATGGCCCTACTATGATCTTCTCAAGCCAATGAGAAGATCATATGGTCATCCTAGGGTTCGCGGCTTCTGCAAGCTCCTCCTTTGACCACCATGTGTCATCGGCACCCTCCTGGTAACTCTGTCTACTAGTGGACTTTCCACCGCTTCATTTTTGTACATTACAAACATGAAACTCGAGTTACATTCGAATCTAAAACTATTTACAACTAGATTTTTAAAAGAAGAGGCACGACGCACAGGTCGCATACCCTATACAACATGCACAACCACAAAAACGGCGTGCAAGCCGTATTATGAATTACAACATATTTATCCAATCACATTGGGGTTCTTGGGCCATGACCATCACAGAATTATACATAATTTTAAATTATGTATTTTAAAGAAATTTCTATAACTTTTCTTATTTTTTTCAATTTTATGAGTCACATCTCTGTAACGGTCCTGCTAAGCGATTTTCGGGCGCGATCGCGGGACAATGCCCCTTTCGAGGTTAGGGGCAGCGCCCCTACTCATAAAATGAACTTTGCGAGTGTTCCATATGTTGGGTTTCCGGCACCGCGGCGTGTGTGTGTTCGATCATGTTTCGTAAACATGAGCATAGCGGAAGCAATTAAAATTAATAAATCTATATTTATTACAACACACACAACACACGCATGCTATTACAACAAGTGTAGACATAACCGTAAATTAAAATTTGCAATAAAAGGAAATTAAACTACGTTATACCTTCCGTATGACGTGTAGCGGGAACGACATCAACCGGAACGATCCTCGTAAGAATCGTCTCTATCCGTATCCACGCCGAGCTCCTCGGGATGACTTCGCTAAGTCACGAGCTTCGTCTTCGTACGGGTTACTAGCCTCATGTTGAAGACGACGTGATCGAGAGATGATCACGATCCGAATCCAAATTCGGATCCAAAACGAGTTCTCAAAACTCGCTTCTCCGGAGAGGTGTTCACAACCGCTTGTTTAATCCTTCGTCCTCCACCTCAGAGGATTACCGGAGATCAAATCTGGTAAGTTAGCCGCTGTCGAGCACTAACCGTCGCCCAAACGATGCTCGACGAGGAGGAGAAGCTGTCCGTAAAACTGGACAGCTTGGTGGAGGAGTAGGCGCCGCCAACCAAGGAAAGAAAAGCCTCACCTTGATGCCAAACCTATAGGAGATCACCGGAGGGTCGCCGGAGGTTCACCGGCCAAGGTTGGTCGCCGCAACAAGTTGGAAGGTCTGCACCACAAGTCGGGCGGCAACAAGATGTTGGGCCGAATAGGAGAGGGAGGGGTTTGGGCGGCCAAGGTTGATTAGCCTTAGGGTTAGGGTTTAAGCCCTATTTTATAGAGAACTAATTCTCTTAATGGTTAATGGATCATATCCATAAAGCCCGTTAACCCGCTCCATTAAGATAAGTTAAAATAAACCAAACCATGATGGTTTATTTTAAGTTAAAACGAACCGAACCAAACTTTGGTTCATTCTTTTAATATAAACCAAACCCTTTGGTTTATTCTCATCCATTGGATTAGAACCAAACCATTTTGGTCCATCCATTATGTCTTCATAAGACACTGCCCATCCACGCTTCCATTGCGACTGAAACAATTTCATGCTCGCTTTATGTTTGGTCCAACCAAACATAGTTTCTCTCGTCGAGAATCCCATTCTCAAGCTCGTTTTAAATCCTTTGGATTACACTCATTGCGCGTGTGACCAAATAGGTTCTCGGTTTATGTTGGCCGTCTATAATTAACCATTAATTATAGAACGATCATGAGTGGCACCTAGTAGTACATCATGATCCCCAATTAGCAAAAGATCAGGTGATCGAGAACTATTTACGAAACCCTTGATGGCTCGAATGAATCGTGCCCCATTCCCTTCACTCATCTTATACCCACTTGGTTCAGGACATGGTCTATTGTGTCAGTCCCCACTAGGCTGACTATGTCACACCTAGCCCAAGTATCATTTCCTCGTCCTACAGATTCTAGTTACTCCACATGTATCGAAGAGTACCTTACTCTAAACATGTAATGCTTTGGCCAAAGACTTTAGTAACAATCCGATGAGAGGCCATGGGTATACATCTCCTCGCAAGGAGTGGTGAATCCTTTATAGGCTATTCAAACACCTTCGATCACTGACTTATACCCAATCATCCGGGTCCACATCTCCTTAGAGATGTTTGCTTAAGATGTCAAAGCATAAGTCTCCATGATCAAGATGACTTGAATACCGCAAGTCAAAGGAACATCGCACTTAAGCCACAGTAAGAACTTCATTTACATATCTATATATGCAGAGAACCATATGAAGTCTTACGGCTGGTCACTCCAATGAACTAGTTACCATAACTAGCATCCACGATTAACTCCGGACATCACTATGTCTCCACCAAGGAGAATCACCGCTTGATACACCAAGGAGTATACCTCGTGCTAGTCTCGACAGAATTGATGGTGTCCAAATCCATCAATTCATCGACTAGGGATAATTCCGATACATCACAATTACACATGTAGAGATACTCACTAGTTGTGATCCAATCACAAATTCTCTCATGCTGTGAATCGTATCGTGGACATTCAGTAAATGAGTTTAAGATCCAATCAAATACATAAAACATGTATACTCAAATAGTGAATCTTCATTTATCATATAAATGGTTCATACATAAGGCGATTGCCTTAGGACATCTCTCATATATTACTAACACCATATTGATCTTACAGCGACTTAAGTCACTGTACCAAAAACCTAAAGCGAGAATTTGCCATTTCGGAGAGTTTTTCTCGGTGGTTGAAGCCTACAAGTGTCCCAACATTTGTTGCTTCGACTCTTCGAGAAAAATACCCAAAAATTCTATAAAAATAGGAAATTTACAGAAACTTATAGATCTATAATTTTTATATCTAATACAAAAACTACAAAATTAAAACACATACATGCTTCGTACGTGGCTCTGCTACTACTATTGGACTATCCGAGCCGCAAAAATCATTTTTTGCGTTGCAGAAACTCCAGAAGTCGACCACGGATCTGTGCGAAGGTAAATAAAATTACATGTACATGTTTAAAACTTTAGATCTACTCTAGATCTACATGTTAGGAGTTTACCCTCGATACGACGCCCTTCGCTTATCCCGCTCATCCAAACGACTTGTCAGAACTCGAGAGTGTCAAGTGTACACTCCTCTATTGGTATCCACACAAGCAATAGGTGGAAAAAAGCAACCTAGAGTCTGCTAGTACCCTTTAGAGGCTCACGGCAAGATGAGGAAGAGAGACCTTGAGGGAAGAGAGGAGGAAGAAGATGAAGTTACACAACTTAACTTCACACTTTCATAACCCATCAATAGTGGACAACCACTATAAGGGGGTTACATGCATGCATGTAACCCCAAGAGCCAATGGCTCTTGGTCTCCCTCATTAGGTGGCACCCCATGATGTGTCCATGATGATGTGGAGCATCATCATTGGCCGGCCCCATGACAAGTCACCATGACATGGCAATTGGTCAAGTCAAAATTGACCATTCATCTTCCCTCTCAAGTCAAGTCAAACTTGACCTCTTATCTCTCATGGTTTATTAAATCCAATCAATTGATTCAAGTCAATTTGATTTAATGAATCTCAATTCATTAGTTTAAATTGACTCGATGAATCTGTTAGGGCAATCTCTTGCCGTAATATGGTTTTGATGGTGTGGCAAAAGGTTTAAGTTAGTTTGATATGTTGATTTGATATGTGCGTTGAAGTCGTGCAGGACTTAGTAATTCGCACATAGAGCCATGGCGAGTTTCACATCTCATGACTCGTGCCTTGAGTCGGTGAAGGATAGCTTTACGGAAGCCGTGCGCTTGGAGCATCCGAGGGACCGCCGGACGAGAAGCTTGGAGTGAAGCCGGAGGAAGTAGACTTCGAGGCAAGAGACATGAAGGAGCATTGCAGAGCCGTGCGCCTGATGCTGCCGAGGGACGTGGTCGAGAACGAAGAGAACTTCGAAGGCGAGGGACTCCGAGAGATGAGAGTGAGCGGTTGTAACCCGGGGAAGGGTAGCTCTTAGGTGAAACTTGGCCATTTGGCCAAGTGTCAGATGGGTTTTCCCGACACCAGTCGACTGCCATGTCATGGCAGTCATCGCTTCAGTCGAGTGAGTTCGACCGGTATCATCGACTAGATTGTTGCCAGCATCCAAGCCAATCGCCATACGTGGCGGTCGATCGCCAAGACCATCGATCATCGCTGAAGCATCGATCGGTAGTCAATAGGGTTTCGGCCAAGAACCGTTCGTAGCCATCGGGAAGTCGACTACGGAGGCGTGTGATCGCGATGAGGTCCATCAGTCGACTGCCAAGAGTTCCGTTGGACTACAACGGTCGGGATCCGACGTGTTCGGAGGTCGTTGTAGTGACGGCAGTCGACTGCCAAGGGCGACAGTCGACTGGTGGCGGCCAACGGGAAGAAATCAGCCTTCTCTATAAAAAGAGAAGGTGTGGAGCTTTGGGAGGTTAATGCTCAAGTCCTAAACGACCATCCAAGTGCTCCACAAGATTCAAACTCCTTCTTTTAGCTTTCTTTCACATCTATTGTAAAAGAGGGAGTGTGCTTGATTTGTAAAGGTTACCTCCACCTAGCTTGGTGCAAAGGAGAGACCAATATTGGATTGGCTTTGAAGGAGTGATTCACCTCGGACGAATCGGGATCGTGGATTAGCGGCGTAGCCGTGAACCACGTTACATTCTTTGTTAGCGATTGTTTTCTCGTATTTCTATTTGTTTGTCTTTATTAGTCTTCCGCTTGCGCTAATTAGTTTTGTAGACGAGCAAATACCGGCATCCAAACGAAAAGGGCTATTCACCCCCCTCTAGCCGGCCATACCGATCCCCAACAAGTGGTATCAGAGCAAAGGAAAGCTTGTCAAGGACTAACCGCCACAACAAGCAACATTCAAAATGGCCGGCTCAAACATCCACCCACCGATGTTCGACGGCGAATTCTCTTGGTGGAAAAAGAAAATGGAGGTATTCTTCGAGACCAATTTTGATATTATGCTAATAATGGAAAATGGGTTCGAGTTGCCTAGGGATGAAAAGGGTGAACAAATCGAAAAATCACGATGGACTAAGAAGCAAAGAGAGGAGCACCTTGCGAACTCAAAGGCAAAACATCATCTTTTCAATGTGCTCCCCCAACAAGAGATCAACCGGATCGGAGAATATGCTAGCGCCAAAGAGATGTGAGAGAAGCTTATAGAACTCCATGAAGGCACATCCGAGGTCAAGCTAGCAAGGAGAGACCTCCTCCGCTCCCAACTGTCCAATATAAAACTAGAAAAGGGAGAAAAGGTAACCTCACTACACTCTAGGTTTAAAGAAATTTTAATTGGGCTAACAAGTGTAGGTGAGAAGCTATCAAACCGGGACATGCTCATGAAGGCTATAGATGCCTTTCCCCGGTCCTCAAAGTGGAGCTCCATGGTGGATTCGTTCTACATCTCCAAGAACTTGGAAGTAAGTACCTTGGAGGAATTTTTCTCAACAATGGAGCTCCATGAAACTAGGCTTGAAGGAATACAAGAGGAGCCTAGAATTCAACCCTCAAGAGGAGTAGCATTGTTGGCAAATAAGGGGAAGAAGAAGATAGAGATCCCCTCCTCCTCGTCCGATGAAGCCTCTACCTCCTCCATGGATAGCACGGAAGAAGCCTATATGGTAAGGAGGGTAAGACGTGCATTTAAGAATTTTAGATTTGATAAATCTAATGATAGAAATAGAAGACCAAGGGGGAAGGTCATATGCTACAATTGCCAAGGAGAAGGGCACATAAGGGATAATTGTCCCCTCCTAAACAAAAGCAAAGAAGAAAAGAAAAGAAGAAGAAAAAGGGGAGCAAGAAGAAAAAGGAAGAGGAGAAGAAGACAAAGGAAAAGGGAAAGGTCAAAGCCCTAAAGGCAAGGACTTGGGATGACCCATCATCATCCTCTTCATCATCATCGGATGAGGAGAATGCTTTTGTCACCAATTTTGCCTTGATGGCCTTTGATGACTTGGATTGCTCTTCCTCCGAAAATGAAGGATCAAGCTCAAGAGGAGAGAGCTCAAGTGAAGGGGGAGCTTCTACATCCTCCTCATCCGAAGAAGAAGAAGAAGATATGGAAACTATGGTAACGAAAGCTTCTCCTAAGAAAATAGTTTCCATAATTTCTAGTTTAACTAAGGACTTATTTGGAATGAAAAAGAAAAATAAAAGCATGCTTAATCAAATTAAGGCTTTGGAATATAAGCTAGAAAATGCATGTTTAAATAATAATGATACCTCTTCTTGCCATGATGATGCATGCTCACATGATTATATGCCTTTGGATGTTAATGATGCATGCATAGAGGAAAATAGGGCATTAAGGGAAAAGGTAGATTATTTAACCAAAGCCCTAGAGAAATTCACAATTGGCTCCAACACCTTAAATATGATCTTAGGGAGCCAAAGAGCTAGTTTCAACAAAAAGGGCCTAGGTTACAAGGAAAAGAAAAATGAAAAGGCCTACAAATGCCTTATAGCTAGGGGACAAGATAAGAAGAAGGTAATAGCTAGAAAATGGATCCCCAAGGAATACTTAGTGAACCCAATAGGAAAGAACTTATTTTGGGTTCCAAAATCCATTCTTAAGGGTTAGAAAACCCCTAGGGTAGTCAACCATATGAACTTGACCTATATCATATTTTGGTTGACTTAGGATGACGGGACAACATTTTTTAGATAGTGTTGGGTGATGATAACGTGCCCATAAATAGATAATATTGCTTAAATCATGATTATTGATGTAAGTCCTATGTATATTTGTAATCATGATTTATGTTTTTGAAATTTGGCACGTTATCATGAGAAATAGGTTTAAATCATGCTTATCACCATATAATACCTAATGCATGATTATAATTTAATGAAAACATGTATTTCATGATCATTATGTGAAATTGATTCATATATGTCATTATGATCATGTTAATTGTGAGGTTGACACTTAACCATGATAGAATTGCATGAACATATTGGTTAAGTATATACAAATACCCCCTAGGATGCATCTCACACTCACCATAGGCTACCTTGATTGAAAACTTAGCATGAGTGAGATGTTAGGAAGATACAAATGTTCACTAATGCCTATGGCATTTAGATGGTCATTTAAAGTATCAAAATAACAATAATAGACCAATCATGGGGAAGGCTTATGTTTAATTCATAGACATATTGCCCAAAGATCATGGTTGGATATTTCATAAGTTTTCAAAACAATTCCTTAATCTAAAATCTATGTATTCATGTTTTGGAACAATTCAAAGCAAGACTAGGTGTTAAAATGGATACTAACATGTTCAAAAACTAGTGGTTTTTCAAGTGTTTGGATTTTTGGCAAATCTCAAAAAATATAATGATTTTTCATGAAAAACTATTTTTCCTTGATAGATATACTTAATAGAAATATGCTCCTCAAATTTCATGATTTTTCAAATTTTATGGAATTTTTAATGCATTTCTGAAATTCGCCCAGAAAATCAGAATTTCGGAATCAATTGTGCCGATCATTGTCATCGATAGAATGATCATTGCTCACCTGAAAATCAGCCTGCAATTTTCTGATTTTAGATTTTAATCATGTTTTTGGTATTTTCCCTCCATTATACTTGATGCCATGAGCTTATAACTTAGTGTTAATCTTTTTGATGATGTCAAAGGGGGAGAAATAATTTATGTTTAAGTTAATTATTTTAGGGGGAGAAATATATGATAGGGGGAGAAAATTTGCAATATAAAGTTTCATGGATTAAGGGGGAGTGGCATGTTGCTATATCATGTTTATCTTTACATGCTTTCTTACCTTAGAATTTATATCAAATGTTTTTACCTAACTTAAACGGATTGCCACACATCAAAAAGGGGGAGATTGTTAGGGAAATCTCTTGCCGTAATATGGTTTTGATGGTGTGGCAAAGGGTTTAAGTTAGTTTGATATGTTGATTTGATATGTGCGTTGAAGTCGTGCAGGACTTAGTAATTCGCACATAGAGCCATGGCGAGTTTCACATCTCATGACTTGTGCCTTGAGTCGGTGAAGGATAGCTTTACGGAAGCCGTGCGTTTGGAGCATCCGAGGGACCGCCGGACGAGAAGCTTGGAGTGAAGCCGGAGGAAGTAGACTTCGAGGCAAGAGACGCGAAGGAGCATTGCAGAGCCGTGCGCCTGATGCTGCCGAGGGACGTGGTCGAGAACGAAGAGAACTTCGAAGGCGAGGGACTCCGAGAGATGAGAGTGAGCGATTGTAACCCGGGGAAGGGTAGCTCTTAGGTGAAACTTGGCCATTTGGCCAAGTGTCGGATGGGTTTTCCCGACACCGCCGATCCGCTATGTCCATGTCATGCGATCGCTTCCAGTCGAGTGAGTTCGACCGTATACGATCGATCGATTGGCCAGCGCGGTCAACCGCCAAGACCATCGATCCGCGCATCGACCGATCGTCAATAGGGTTTCGACCAGAACCGTTCGTAGCCGATCCGGGCGATCGATTATGAAGGCCGATCGGATGAGGTCCATCGGGCCGATCGCCAAGAGTTCCGTTGGACTACAACGGTCGGGATCCGACGTGTTCGGAGGCCGTTGTAGTGACGGCAGTCGACTGCCAAGGGCGACAGTCGACTGGTGGCGGCCAACGGGAAGAAATCATCCTTCTCTATAAAAAGAGAAGGTGTGGAGCTTTGGGATGTTAATGCTCAAGTCCTAAACGACCATCCAAGTGCTCTACAAGATTCAAACTTCTTCTTTTAGCTTTCTTTCACATCTATTGTAAAAGAGGGAGTGTGCTTGATTTGTAAAGGTTACCTCCACCTAGCTTGGTGCAAAGGAGAGACCAAAATTGGATTGGCTTTGAAGGAGTGATTCACCTCGGACGAATCGGGATCGTGGATTAGCGGCGTAGCCGTGAACCACGTTACATTCTTTGTTAGCAATTGTTTTCTCGTATTTCTATTTGTTTGTCTTTATTAGTCTTCCGCTTGCGCTAATTAGTTTTGTAGACGAGCAAATACCGGCATCCAAACGAAAAGGGCTATTCACCCCCCTCTAGCCGGCCATACCGATCCCCAACAGAATCAAATCTAAATTAGACTCATTCAACACTTGAATTAACTTGAGTCCAACTCAATTAGTCTAATTTGGATTACTCTTAATCCAATTTGGTTCATCCCATGAACCTAATCCTCATGGTTCATCATATGAACCTAATCTCCATCTAATTGCCCTTTGTGTGTGACCCTATAGGTTCTTGTAACGTTGGCAATGCTTCTAAATCAATTTAGGAACATAAGCAATGAGCGGTATCTAGTAACACATCATTGCTACCCAAGTTACAAGAATGTTGAGATCCAATATCACCTTTGTGACTACTAATTGTGACTCTCACAATATGTGACAATGTCCCTCTATCCTTGACATCTAGATTGACCAATTGAGGCATAGACCGTGTCATCCTCGGTACAATCTATATCTTGAACTCCAAGTAGACTCACTCTAATCAAATGAGCTCAATATCTCATATTGACTCATTTGGGCATGTTCATGCACTTAGTGATCTCACTCTATCAAGAATAACGATGTCACTCCCGTCATATAAGAGGGATAGATCTCATCTACATCACTCACATCCCTCTGCATAATTTGTTACATACCCAGTAATCGCCTTTATAGTCCACCCATTTACGGGTGACGTTTGACGAAGCCAAAGTATGTAACTCCTTATGTAGGGAACCATGGTGACTTCAGGTCCAAGGACTAATAGTCGTACTAATAGTCACATGAGAAAATATATGACACTCATATAACGATCCATGATACTTTCTCATGGTGGGTCATTCAGTATATATTCTCTAATGCATATCCATGTGTCAACTTGATATCACATATCCATGACTTGTGAGATCAAGTCATCGAGTTGACCTACATGCTAGTCTCTTTGCATTAACATTGTCCCTGAATATTAATACTTGACTAGGAATGATTAAGAGTAGTGTTCTCTATATCATCTCATTATCGATTCAACCAATCGATTGTTATAGATAAGAACCTTCTACTCATGGACGTTATTATACTTAGTTATTTGACACCAATACAAGTAAATATAATAATCATGCCTTTATAAATAGGAATATGATACAACAAAGTCCATAGAACAATCATCACATGATTGGCTCTTGGGCTTTCACTAATAGATATTAATTAATTAAATTGTCAGTAATTTAATTAATTAATGGACATTCGATATCTTAAACACGGGGAGATATTTTGTACAAATAATATATGGAGCCTATATTTAATTATGGGGGTTGGTGAGGTAGATCAATGATGATCCTCTAGTGGAATGGATCATCATTAATGTGTTGGGTCGATTTGAGCGCTAGAGGGGGGTGAATAACGCAAAATAAATTCTTTTTCATTCGATAAAGACACGAGTTTAGTGCAGCGCAAAGTAAAGTAAGACACAAGGAATTTACTTGGTTTACACCCTACGGCTGCTAATCCAAGGCCCTAATGGTCCTAGACCGTGTACGGAGGGCAATCAACTATAATACTCCTCCTCGTTAGAGGTAGGAGTGAACGAGTACAAGAAGATACAAAAACCTTGAGGCAGTGGGACACTCCCCCTCTCCTCTTTATGATTAAAGCATTACCCGACTGAGTAGATGACTTTAAGTATTACCGACGACTTGAGGAGTTGAAGCTTGAGCTTGGGTCGTCGGTGTTTCAGCAGCGCTTCATCGTCGTAGAGTTATTGGACAGTCGCGGCGTTACGGGAGTAATTTGGAGCACTTAAACCTGATGAAATGGTGAGGAATGGACCATATTTTATATCCCTAGAAGTCCCCTCCTCGAGCACATCAAGATCTTACATCAATGGACACCTCACCCTTGAAGAAAGGGATGAGTTTTGACTCTCCTCGGCGATCCTTGTCGATTCATTGGCGGTTGAACTCGATGGCCTGATCGAACTAATCCTTGGTCGGTTGAGCTGATGGACAACAGTTGAACTGATCCTTGGCCGGTTGAACTGATGGCCAGAATTTTTGACTGCAATAAAGAGTTAGCTCTAAATATAAATGAATTCAACGACCACTTACCGTCCGATCTCGACATAGACCTTCCATGGGAAGTCTTGGTCAGATCGTCGCCTAAGGACGTCCCTGTACAAAGGACACAACCTCACTTCACTTTACTCACTCGAGCTTACCTCAACATTTACCTTTGAAGTCTTACTTTCGATCTCCACCTGAGGTCTTCGGCTCCCTCCGAAGTCCTCCCGATGTCGCCCGACCACCACGGTTCCCTTCGGGTGTCACTGACCTTCAGCTTTAGTTGTAGAACTTTCTGCACACTTGATTTAGCTCCTGAGATAATAAAATAAGCTTAACTTTGTATCATTTTCTATAATTAAAACTCAGGTTTGACTTAGGTGCCTACTGCACCAACATAATGGATCGGGTTTGTTGGGTTTCCGGCACCGCGGCGAGTGTGTGTTCGAACATGTTTCGCAAACATGTGCACAGCGGAAGGAATAAAATAATAAATCTAATTTATTACAACACACACATCACACGCATGCATAGTACAACATGTGTAGACATAACCGTAAATTTAAATTTTGCAATAAAAGGAAATTTAACTACATATACCTTACGTATCACGTGTAGCGGGAAAGGCATCAACCGGAACGATCCTCGCTAGAATCGTCTCTATCCACGCCGAGTATCTTCAGGATGACTTCACCAAGTCACGAGCCTCATCTTCATACGGGTTACTAGCCTCGTGTTGAAGATGATGTGATTGAGAGAAGATCACGATCCGAATCCAAATTCGGATCCAAAAATGAGTCCTCAAAACTCGCTTCTCCGGAGAGGTATTCGTCAACCGTTTGACGAATCCTTCATCCTCCACGTATGAGGATTACCGGAGATCGAATCCCTGGCAAGGCTACCGCTGTCAGAGCTCCAAACGTCGTCCAAACGACGCTCCGACGAGAGGGAAACAAGCTGTCCAGAAAACTGGACAGCTTTGGTGGAGGAGTAGGGGCCGACCAAAAAGGGTAGGATGAAGCTCACCTTAATGCCAAACCCAAAGGAGATCACCGGAGAGTTGCCGTAGGATCACTGGCCGAAGCTTGGACGCCAGCAACAATTTGGACAGTGGCACAAGGGGGTGGGCGGCGGCAATGGATGTTGGCGCCGACTTCTCCAAGGAGAGGAGGGGGGCGGCAACAATTAGGTCAAGGGATTTGGATTAGGCTTAACAAACCCTTAAGCCCTCTTTTATAGAGAACTAATTCTCTTAATGGTTATCGGATCATAAACATAAGGCCCGTTAACCCGCTCCATTAATATAAGTTAAAATAAACCAAACCATGATGGTTTACTTTAAGTTAAAATGAACCGAACCAACTTTGGTTCATTCGTTTAAAACAAACCAAACCCTTTGGTTTATTCTCCTCCAATGGATTAGAACCAAACCAATTTGGTTCGTCCATCATGTCTTCATAAGACACGGCCCATCCACGCTTCCATTGCGACTAAAATGATTTCATGCTCGCTCCATGTTTGGTCCAACCAAACCCAGTTTCTCTCGGTCTGAGAATCTCATTCTCAAGCTCGTTTTAAATCCTTCGGATTATGCTCATTGTGCGTGTGACCAAATAGGTTATCGATTTATGTTGGCCATCAATAATTAACCATTAATTATAGAACGATCATGAGTGGCACCTAGTAGTACATCATGATCCCCAATTAACCGAAAAGATCAACGGTTGATCCATAACTATTTCTGAAACCTTTCAGCAGCTCGAATGAATCGTTCCCCATTCCCTTCACTCATCTTATACCCACTTGGTTCAGGACATGGTCTATAGTGTCAGTCCCCACTAGGCTGACTACGTCACACCTAGCCCAAGTATCATTTCCTCGTCCTATGGATTCTAGTTACTACACATGTATCGAAGAGTACCTTACTCTAAACATGTAATGCTTTGGCCAAAAACTTTAGTAATAATCCGACAAGAGGCCATGGGTATACATCTCCTCGCAAGGAGTGGTGAATCCTTTATAGGCTATTCAAACACCTTCGATCACTTTGACTTCTACCCAATCATCCCGGGTCCACATCTCCTCAGAGATGCTTGCTTATGATGTCAAAGCATAAGTCTTTATGATCAAGATGACTTGAATACCGCAAGTCAAAGGAATATCACATTTAAGCTACAGTAAGAACTTCATTTACATATCTATATATGAAGAGAACCATATGAAGTCTTACGGTTGGTCACTCCAATGAACTAGTTACCATAACTAGCATCCACGATTAACTTCGGACATTACAATGTCTCCAGCCAGTGAGAATCAGCTGCTTGGATACACCAAGGAGTATACCTCGTGCTAGTCTCGACAGAATTGATGGTGTCCAAATCCATCAATTCATTGACTTGGGAAAATTCCGATACATCACAATTACACATGTAGAGATACTCACTAGTTGTGATCCAATCATAAATTCTCTCATTCTGTGAGTCGTATCGTGGACATTCAGTAAATGAGTTTAAGATCCAATCAAATACATGAAACCATGTATACTCAAATAGTGAATCTTCATTTATCATATAAATGGTTCATACACAAGGCGATTGCCTTAGGACATCTCTCATATATTACTAACAGACTCCCACTTGGCCTAATGCCAATCGCTACGGTATCCAATACCATAAGCTGTAACATGACCCTCAAACTTACTTTGAGGTAATGCCTTAGTCAAAGGATCTGCTAAGTTCCTTTCAGTGGGGATTTTCTCGATTTGTATTTCTTTCCTACTGATGATCTCTCTGATAAGATGATAGCGGCGAAGCACATGTTTGGATCGTTGATGAGACCTTGGCTCTTTTGCCTGTGCAATTGCTCCATTGTTGTCGTAGTAGATCGGTATTGCTTCAACAATGGCTGGAATCACACCAAGTTCATAAATGAACTTCTTGATCCAAACCGCTTCCTTTGCTACTTCCGAAGCTGCAATGTATTCTACCTCAGTGGTAGAATCCGCTACAGTGTCTTGTTTGGAACTTTTCTAACTCACTGCTGTAGGGTGACCGGTACGGCCAGCTAGAGGGGGGGTGAATAGCCCTCGTACGATGGATGTCGTAATTCGTTCGTTCGTCGTACGTGCTCGTCTACAATTGTCGTTAATGCGCAGCGGAAACAATAAAACAATAATAATACTAACAACAAATAAGCAGACGCAAACACACACGATATATGTGGTTCGGAACCGAATGGTTCCTACTCCACGGGCGAGCTCCTCGAGATCTAGTTATGCGCACGACACTAACTATAACACTCCTTTTCGACTACACATCGGAGGTGGAGAAACCTCTCACAAGCAATTACACTAAGTAATGAAATACAAGCAATACAAAGACAAATACGAAATACACGTAAAGAACACTTTACAACGCTTGCTTTGAATCCTTTGCTTGTTGCTTGCTTTAGATGGCTCTTGAAGGTCTGGAATGCAGCAGCAATTCCCCTCCAATAGCTTCACAAAAGTCTTGGCAAAAACCTCCATCTCGAGCTCCTTTTATAACCTGCATCGAGCTATTTTCGCGCCTAGCAGTCGACTGCCAAAAGGCCCTAGTCGACTGCCCCTGTAGCCGTTGTCTCACAACGGCCAGATCCATGTTGGACAAGTTCCAACGGATCACCTACCGATCGATGATGCCCATCACGATCGATACCCAAGAGTCGATACCGGCGGCTCACGAGCATTCTGTGCTCGTAGAACACTCCCATAAATCGCATTTGCCATCCCTCATGACCGATCACTTCATCCGATCAATAGCGATCGCTACAAAAACCCGAGCCTTACACCAGTCGAACTCTAGTCGACTTGGATCAGTCGAACCGGCACCTATGCCAGTCGACTGATGTCGGGCAAAACCTCAAACACCAAGTTGTTTGAGTATCCGACACTCAGTCTTAGCCACTTGGCCAAGTCCACCTTATCCCTCATGGAGTTCCCCACCAAAGCTCTCTTCCCTCGGCCTACGTCCCTCGGATGCGCTAAGCGCACGTGGCCAACGCCATCCTTCATCTCATGCCCTAGAAGTATGCTTCCCTTTGGGCTCACTCCATTCGCCTCCGTCCGGTCCTCGGATGATGCCACTAAGCGCACGGCCGCAATGTCATCCTTCACCGACTAAGGACCCGAGCCTAGTGAACTTACCAAGTCCTCAAGACTTCCCAAATGCACCAAGCGCACGGCTTCGCAATGCATTTCTCACCAAGCACCAAGCGCACGGCTTCGCAATGCTTTGGATTTCCCATGCCAAGCACCAAGCGCACGGCTTCGCAATGCTTTGGACTTTCCC
The DNA here is from genome assembly GCA_025175895.1 of Wurfbainia villosa. Classification (NCBI taxonomy): domain Eukaryota; kingdom Viridiplantae; phylum Streptophyta; class Magnoliopsida; order Zingiberales; family Zingiberaceae; genus Wurfbainia; species Wurfbainia villosa. The sequence goes on from CM046001.1 coordinate 67,494,868, forward strand.
ATGCCAAGCACCAAGCGCACGGCTTCGCAATGCTTTGGACTTTGCCATGCCAACCACCAAGCGCACGGCTTCGCAATGCTTTGGACTTCCACACCAAGCTCCATGCTTGGATTTTCCATGCCAACCCCATGTTGGACTTTCTCACACCAAGCTCCAAGCTTGGATTTTCCATGCCAACCCATGTTGGACTTTCCCATGACAATCCCATGTCATGAGTTTTGTCTATCATCAAAATACCATCAAGGTACTGCTGGGCCGATTGCACCAACAATCTCCCCCTTTTTGATGATTGACAAAACTACCATCTCAAGTCTACCAATTCTCCCATATTGGCAATTCTCATATCCCAATGAGAATTCCAACGAACCTTAATTGGTAACTTGGTAACTTCTTCCCCTTTTTGACATTACATCAAAAAGGTCCTCCCCAAGGGTATGAATGCCTCATATCCCAATGAGATCTTACAATCTCTCCCTTGGAGGAACACATGCCTACAATCTTTCTAGTGATCCCATATCACTTAAAAAGAGGCAACCCAATTTTCCTCCCATGAGGAAATACACATCCATCTTCCCATGATGGATACCTCCCCCTAGAGGCTTGCTCCCCCTTGACCATTGCACCAACAATGTCCTTGGAGAGTCCCTAAGCCAATAGGAACATTAAACCAAACAAAATTAAGGCAAAGTTCAACAATGAACTCTTTTCCACCTTAAAATTGATACTCACCCTCAACCCAACTCCTAATCCATATCCAATGGATTTCCACCCTCTCTAATGCTCTCCCAAGCATATCCTAGGGTTAGGAGTGGTTAGGGGACCTTAACCTAGCTGAACATGGGCCTAACCAACACGATTTACCCGAAATCATCTTGGGCAATGATCAAATCGTAAATCAATCTAATACCACTATCAATGATCACACATGATAATCATTGATAATCGAGATGATTTTGAAGCCAAGATTTCGTAAATGGATTTAAAATCCATAAGTAAATATACGTAATTTTAAAAATCTTGAAAATACATACGTATAATACTTATTCTAAACACTATGGGTGAAAAATATTAGAAAATTATTTTGCCCACTAAATTAGGAGATTGATACAAAGTTCAAAAGTTTAGAAAAGCTTCAATAAAGAGCCATCTTTGTATCATCCCATTCAATGGTGATAGCTATCAAAAGATAGGCTTCACCAAGGTTTTACAAAATGTTTTCAAAACCTTTATTTTCATTTTCCTAAACATCTCACAAATATCTAGATGTGTAAAACACATTCAAGGCAATTAATCTAGTGAGATGTGGATTTTTTTTCTTTAAAATGGTCTCATGCATATTTCTAGGCAATATTATTTGATTCCTTTCAAATTATGCCATAGTCCTTAACTCCATTTTAATTCATGCATGAAATGATTATGGCATAGATATGATATAGATAAAAATATATGCCAATATCATGATGTCATGGCATGTGAATGAAACTTAAGCATACATGACATCTAAACATAAATCTAAACATGATCATGACATTTTATAGATAAAAATGAAAATGATGTCATGACATGGCAAGGCAAATAAAGCATGGCAAGTAAAATATACTAAGGTATAGAATACCTAAGTGTTAAAATTAAATTGCCATTTCTAGGAATTAAATTCATTTTGCCTTAATGCCATTCATTTCCCTAGTGTGCCAAAAACCCAAAATGGCACACCAATAGCTCTAAGACCTAATTGTGCCAATTTAAATCATTTTTAACTTCTCAAACCATATTGACACACCCTAATGTGTCAACTCACAATGGCTAGGTTAACCACCCATCCACTTAGGGTTGACACACCCTAACCCACTTAGCGTGAATCAATCACGCTCTTAGGAACCCAATATCTATTGGAGCTCCTTGGGTTAACAAGGTATTCCCTAGGGATAACTTCCCTAGATACCTTCCTAATGACCCTTTTAGGCTTTGAAGCCATAGTCTTTTGGGTCTTTCCTAAGTCAACTCTAGAGGTGACTCCTCCATTGACCTTCTTAGTGGCTACATTTGATTTCTTTGAGGTGTTAGCCACTAAACACATACCATGGCTAGACTTAGGGATGACTTCCCTATTAGCCTTGGTTTTCCTAGACCTAGAAATAGTTCCATAATTAAATGGAACATTATGATAAGTCTTCTTGGGCTTAGGTTTGTCACCCAAATTTCCTTGCCCTTAGACCATTTTTGAACCTTATGTCTTGACTTTTGGGCATTAGACCCCTTAACCGAGTTTGATATTATTGCTAGGGTCTTCTCCAATTTTTCTAGCCTTGACCTCAAGGCTTGGTTCTCTAGCTCTAATTTCCTTAATTTTGAATTTTCATTAGGTTTAGGAGAAATGTTCTTCTTCTTAGGCATATGCCTAGATTTCTTGGGATTAATACCCAAATTTTCTTCTACTCTTCTAATTGACTCCCTAGGCAAGATATTTCTAGAATTATGAGTCCTAGGTTTGTCTTTAGTCATATGAACATGCTTGGCACCTAGACAATACACCTTATTATTTCTCTTAGCAAGCTTTTCATTGATAATAGCAAGAGAGCTAAAATAATTCTTAGCATGCTTTTTAACTCTAGGAATTAAAGGTGCATTAACTAAATGTACCTTAGGGTTAGCTTTAAGAGCTCCCCCTACATGAGTTGCACCTTCTTGCCCTTTCTTCCTCCCCCTAGGGCATTGGCTTCGGTAGTGTCCCTTTTGATTGCATTTGAAGCACACAATGTGCTCTTTGCTCTTGATTTTGGGAACACCGGCATTGTTTGACTTTGGGTTGACTTTTGGTGTCGATGCCTTCTTCTTAGCCAATTTAGGGCATTTGCTTTTGTAATGCCCTTTCTCCCTACACTCAAAACAAATAATATAATCTTTACGATTAATTATAATACATGAGTCACCTAGGGAGTTGGTGGAAGCCTCTTCCCGATCTTCACTTCTCCCAGATGTGGATGCTTCTTGTTCTTGCTCCGGGATGGAAGATTGCCTCTCCTCCCCCTCAATGCTAGAGGTGGAGGTCTCCACCAAATCATCAACATCTTCAAATATTGTGGGTTCTTCTTCGGCATTCTCCTCTTCTTGTGCTGATTGGGAATTTTCTTGGAATTTCATAACCTTATTCCATAATTCCCTTGCATCCCTATAATCACCCAATCTAAACCAAATAGTGTTAGGTAACAAATCACTAATCAACTTGATTACCTTGAGATTTGTCTTGAAGTCTTTGATTTGGTCTTGGGTCCATTTTGACTTCTCAATTGGCTTGTTGTGTTTGTCCCTAGGCATCTCAAAACCGTTTTCTATAATAATCATAAAATCAAAATCGGTTTCGAGATATACCTCCATCTGTTTTCTCCACCAAGAAAAATCTCCATCGAATTTCGGTGGATGGATGAAGCCGGCCAACTTGTAGTGCTCTCGCGGCGGTTAGTCCTTGAAGAGCGACCTCGGCTCTGATACCACTTGTAGGGTGACCGGTACGACCGGCTAGAGGGGGGTGAATAGCCCTCGTACGATGGATGTCGTAATTCGTTCGTTCGTCGTACGTGCTCGTCTACAATTGTCGTTAATGCACAGCGGAAACAATAAAACAATAATAATACTAACAACAAATAAGCACACGCAAACACACACGATATACGTGGTTCGGAACCGAATGGTTCCTACTCCACGGGCGAGCTCCTCGAGCTCTAGTTATATGCACGACACTAACTATAACACTCCTTTTCGACTACACGTCGGAGGTGGAGAAACCTCTCACAAGCAATTACACTAAGTAATGAAATACAAGCAATACAAAGACAAATACGAAATACACGTAAAGAACACTTTACAACGCTTGCTTTGAATCCTTTGCTTGTTGCTTGCTTTAGATGGCTCTTGAAGGTCTGGAATGCAGCAGTAATTCCCCTCCAATAGCTTCACAAAAGTCTTGGCAAATACCTCCATCTCGAGCTCCTTTTATAACCTACATCGAGCTATTTTCGCGCCTAGCAGTCGACTGCCAAAAGGCCCCAATCGACTGCCCTTGTAGTCATTGTCTCACAACGGTCAGATCCACGTTGGACAAGTTCCAACGGATCACCTACCAGTCGACTGATGATGCCCATCGATCGGTGACCCAAGAGTCGATCGCCTGGCCACGGAGCGCTCAATGCTCGTGACACTCCCATCGCTTGATCGCCATCCCTCTGTGGATCGTTACCCATGGCATGATCGCCAAACACAAAACCCTAGCCTTACACCAGTCGAACTCTAGTCGACTTGGATCAGTCGAACCGACACCTATGCCAGTCGACTGATGTCGGGCAAAACCTCAAACACCAAATTGTTTTAGCATCCGACACTCAGTCTTAGCCACTTGGCCATGTCCACCTTATCCCTCATGGAGTTCCCCACCAAAGCTCTCTTCCCTCGGCCTACGTCCCTCGGATGCGCCAAGCGCACGACTTCGCAATGCCATCCTTCGCGTCTCATGCCCTAGAAGTATGCTTCCCTTTGGGCTCACTCCATTCGCTCCCCGTCCGGCGGTCCCTCGGATGCACTAAGCGCACGGCTTCGCAATGTCATCCTTCACCGACTCAAGGACCCCGAGCCTAGTGAACTTACCAAGTCCTCAAGACTTCCCAAATGCAACAAGCGCACGACTTCGCAATGCATTTCTCACCAAGCACCAAGCGCACGACTTCGCAATGCTTTGGATTTCCCATGCCAAGCACCAAGCGCACGGCTTCGCAATGCTTTGGACTTTCCCATGCCAAGCACCAAGCGCACGGCTTCGCAATGCTTTGGACTTTCCCATGCCAAACACCAAGCGCACGGCTTCGCAATGCTTTGGACTTCCACACCAAGCTCCAAGCTTGGATTTTCCATGCCAACCCCATGTTGGACTTTCCCACACCAAGCTCCAAGCTTGGATTTTCCATGCCAACCCATGTTGGACTTTCCCATGACAATCCCATGTCATGAGTTTTGTCTATCATCAAAATACCATCAAGGTATTGCTGGGCCGATTGCACCAACAAATGCGCCCCTATTCAAGGTGAACACATATCCAGACTGAGACCTGGAATCATCCTTGTCTGTCTGGAAGCTGGCATCCGTATACCCGCGTATCACCATGTCCCCTTCTCCATATATTAGGAACACATCCTTAGTTCTTCTTAAGTACTTAAGGATCGTCTTAAAAGCCACCCAATGATCCATTCCTGGATCAGACTGCTATCTTCTCATGACACTCAGAGCATACGATACATCAGGCCTCGTACATAAAATAGCATACATGATAGATCCTATTGCGGATGCATAGGGAATCTTACTCATGCAAATCCTCTCGTCTTCTGTGCGCGGACACATAGACTTCGAAAGGTGAACCCCATGCCTAATGGGTAGGAAACCTTTCTTGGATTCCGACATGCTAAACCTCTTTAGCACTCGGTCTATATATGTAGACTGCGAAAGACCAAGCAACCATTTCAATCTATCTCTATAGATCTTAATCCCGAGGATGTAGGTTGCTCCTCTCAGGTCTTTCATGGAGAATGTCTTGGATAACCAAACCTTAACTGACTGTAAGATTGAAACATCGTTTCCTATAAGTAATATGTCATCGACATATAATACTAGGAACATGACTGCACTCCCACTAACCTTCTTGTACACACAAGGTTCGTCTTGATTTTGTGAGAAATCAAACTTTTTGATTGTCTCATCAAAACGGATATTCCAGCTCCTGGATGCTTGCTTCAATTAATATATGGACCGTCGCAATTTGCATACCTTGGTTTTATCAACCGATGTGAAATCCTCAGGTTGTATCATATACACGTCCTCAAGCAGGTTTCCATTAAGGAAAGTTGTTTTCACATCCATCTGCCATATCTCATAATCATAATGAGCCGCTATTGCCAGAAGTATCTGAATGGATTTAAGCATAGCTACAGGCGAATAGGTTTCGTCATAATCAACACCTTATTTTTGACGATATCCTTTCGCCACTAATCTAGCCTTATAGGTAATCACATTACCATCCATGTCGGTTTTCTTCTTGAAAACCCACTTGCACCCTATAGACTTGATGCCTTCAGGTGGGTCAACCAAGTTCTAGACTTGGTTTTCATACATGGAATCCATTTTCGACTTCATGGCATCAAGCCACTTATCCCTTTCTGAACTTGTTAGCACTTCTTCATAACTGGTAGGCTCCTCATCATCAATGAGTAACACGTCGTTCGATTCACTTACGAGAAATCCATATCTCTCAGGAATGTTGCGTGTTCTACCAGATCTACGAAGATGTGATGTTACAGTAGGTCCAGCCGATTGCTCAATACTATGAGTTATCGGTTGTTGTGCTTCACCAGGTATCTCATCAATGTCTATTTGAGTCTCTCGAGCCTCCTCAAGCTCGACGACACTCCCACTGTTTTCTTGCAAGAGAAACTCTTTCTCTAGAAACACAGCATGCCTTGAAACAAACACCTTTTGTTCCATAGGATGATAGAATTGGTAACCCCTTGTTTCCTTAGGGTATCCAATAAATAGACATTTATCAGACTTAGCATCCAGTTTGTCTGATACAGTCCGCTTCACGTAAGCAGGACAACCCCATATCTTCAAGTAAGATACATGAGGTTTCTTACTATTCCATATCTCATATGGAGTAGTAGAGACTACCTTGGTTGACATTCTGTTTAACAAGTAAACAGTTGTCTGAAGTGCATAGCCCCAAAAGGACTTGGGAAGATTCGCATGATTCATCATTGACCTGACCATGTTCAAAAAGGTCCGGTTACGCCTCTCAGATACACCATTATGCTGTGGTGTATATGGCGGAGTCCATTAAGACAATATACCATTGTCTCTTAGATAATCAAGAAACTCTTGACTTAAGTATTCACCACCTCGATCCGATCGAAGTATTTTAATACTCTTGTCATGTTGTTTCTCTACTTCATTTCTGAATTCTTTGAACCTTTCAAAGGCTTCAGACTTGTGTTTCATCAAGAACACATACCCAAACCGTGAGTGTTCATCGGTGAAGGTAATGAAGTAGCTATAGCCTCCTAAAGCTTGAGTTGACATAGGTCCACATACATCAGTATGTATCAGACCTAGTAACTCTCCCACTCGTTCACCTTTTCCTGAAAAAGGTAACTTAGTCATCTTGCCTTTTAAGCATGATTCACATGTATCGTATGAATCCAATTCAAACGATTCCAGAATTCCACATCGGTGTAATTCGGACATGCATTTCTTGCTTACATGGCCAAGACAACAATGCCACATGTAGGAGTCTAATTGATTATCCTTTCGAGCACGCTTGTTGCTCGCTTCGATATTGAAAATGTCACTGGATACGTCCAACGTATAAATGCCATTGCTCAAGGTTCCAGTTCCATAAAGTATGACATTCAAAGTTATATAACAACAATTGTTACTAAATGTCAAATGGAAACCATTTCTATTTAAGCAGGAAATAGAAACAATGTTCTTTATTAGAGAAGGAACACAATAGCAATTGTCCAGTTCCAAGACTAGTCCACTAGGGAGCTTCAACAAATAAGTTCCGATAGCGACCGCAGCAACCTTTGCTCCATTTCCAACTCGCAAATTTGACTCCCCTCTGACGAGTCTTCTTCTATTCCTTAGCCCCTGTATGTCATTACATATATGTGAGCCACACCCAGTATCCAATACCCAAGTGTCTATGGAAATAGAATGACAATCAATAACGAAGATACCTGAAGAGGATGGGGCATCGGATGCCTTCTTCTTCTTCATGGACTCAAGATAAATCTTGCAGTTTCTTCGCCAGTGGCCTTCCTTGCCACAATGATGGCAAGTTCCCTTTTGTTCTGGTTCTGCCTTCTTTTCCTTCTTGTTCTTCCCTTTCTTCTGTTCTTTTGCCTTCCTTTTAGAACCTTTCTTTGAGGAATCAACTAACAGAACCGCCTTCTCCTCATGCTTCACAGAAGGCTCCACAGTCTTCAGCATATTGAGGAGCTCAGGAATAGTGGATTCTAATTTGTTCATCCGATAGTTTATCACAAATTGTGAGAAACTCTTGGACAAACAATGCAAAATTAAGTCAATACTTAATTCATGATCCATTACAAACCCGAGGGTGGCTAGCCGCTCAATGTACCCGTTCATCTTTAGCACAAACTGCACTACAGATGAACCTTCTTGCATCTTCGTGGTGAAGAGGAGCCTGGAGACTTCGAACCTTTCAGATCTCGCTTGCTCATCAAACAACTCATGAAGATTGAAGACCATGATATTAGCATCCATATGCTCATGCTGCTTTTGTAGCTTAGGTACCATCGCAGCTAGCATGATGCAACTCTCTAGTTCAGAATCTGCCACATGCTTCTGATAGACCAACATTTGGTCTGGAGTTGCATCGTCCTTAGGACGGTTGGGAAGAGGCTCTTCAAGGACATATGCTAGCTTTTCCGCCTTGAGAACAATTCTCAAGTTTCTAAGCCAGTCCAGGATGTTAGGCCTAGTCAATTTGTTTGAATCCAAAATAGTCCGCAAATTCAAAGACGTCATGATCAATCGATTGACCTAAAAATACAAAACGAGCATATATGAGAAAATGATTTTAAAATGCATCAATATACATTTATAAATCCCATTCATTTTTCGAATTTCAAAAACCCCAAAATCACTTCGGGTGATCGTAGGTCCATCTCCGAATGGGCTGATATCCATCATAGATATGAACAACCTTGGAGAGAGTCCAACAAGTCATTCATAACTACGATGGTAGGTATCAAATATACCGATTGCATATCACGTATATGCAACTATCACAATGTGATATCAACTAATTGAATGTTCACAATTACATCGGGTTGTTAACACATTAACAAGTATGCATCATATGCATAGCACCCAACTTCACCTCCCTTTACATCGACCTTGGAGAGAGTCCAACAAGCCGATGCTCCAGGTTAAAGCCAACCCATTAATCAAGAAATAGTTTTAATATGGTTAGAGCGCATTCAACCAATTAGCCCCGCTTGGAGAGAGTCCAACAACCAAAGATAATGATTGACCTCTGACTCTTACCATATTAGTATTAAACTATTCCATAGTTTGAACATGTTCGGGTTTGAGCCGAGCTTGGAGAGAGTCCAACAACCCGAATAAGAAACGGAACTCTGGTTCTAACCATATTAATGGAAGGTGTAGGCTTTTATTTTGAGTTAGGGTTTTTATGTCTCATCCTCTTTGCATGCAAATAACTATTATCTACATGGCATGACATACATGACATACATCTATATGTCACGACACGCATGGCATAATGATATGCATCTAATGCAATTACATGACATACAATTATGTCATGTATAATATTTTCTTATATGTCATAACTATTTATGGAAATAAAATATGTTTAAGATTTGATTCTCCAAATCAAATCATGATTAAATTAGAAAATAAATTTCCAAATCTAATCACATATTTTATTTGTGGAAATAGTTGATTAAGGAAAGTCAATTTAGGAAACCAATTTCCTAAATCATCAAAACTACTTATGGAAATAAAATATTTTAAGATTTGATTTCCCAAATCAAATCATGATTAAATTAGGAAACAAATTTACAAAATCTAATCAAATATTTTATTTATAGAAAATATCAATTTCCATAAATACTTCCAACTTTCCAAAAGTGGAAGATTTCCATAAATACTTCTAGACTTTCAAAAATTGAAAATTTTTTATAAATACTTCTAACTTTCCAAAAGTATAAAATTTTCAGAAATATCATTATGACTATCGCAAAACAATTTTACGATTATGTCGAAACACAACCTGGGCTCTGATACCACTGTTGGGTTTCCGGCACCGCGGCGAGTGTGTGTTCGAACATGTTTCGCAAACATGTGCACAGCGGAAGGAATAAAATAATTAATCTAATTTAATACAACACACACATCACACGCATGCATAGTACAACATGTGTATACATAACCGTAAATTTAAATTTTGCAATAAAAGGAAATTTAACTACGTATACCTTACGTATCACGTGTGGCGGGAAAGACATCAACCGAAACGATCCTTGCTAGAATCGTCTCTATCCGTATCCACGCCGAGTATCTTCGGGATGACTTCACCAAGTCACGAGCCTCATCTTCGTATGGGTTACTAGCCTCATGTTGAAGACGATGTGATCGAGAGAAGATCACGATCCGAATCCAAATTCGGATCCAAAAATGAGTCCTCAAAACTCGCTTCTCCGGAGAGGTATTCGTCAACCGTTTGACGAATCCTTCGTCCTCCACCTATGAGGATTACCGGAGATCGAATCCCTGGCAAGGCTACCGCTGTCGAAGCTCCAAACGTCGTCCAAACGATGCTCCGACGTGAGGGAAACAAGCTGTCCAGAGAACTGGACAGCTTTGGTGGAGGAGTAGGGGCCGGCCAAAAAGGGTAGGATGAAGCTCACCTTGATGCCGAACCGAAAGGAGATCACTGAAGAGTTGCCAGAGGATCACCGGCCGAAGTTGGACGCCGGCAACAATTTGGACGGTGGCACAAGGGGGGGGGCGGCGGCAATGGATGTTGGCACCGACTTCTCTAAGGAGAGGAGGGGGGCGGCAACAATTAGGTCAAGGGATTTGGATTAGGGCTTAACAAACCCTTAAGCTCTCTTTTATAGAGAACTAATTCTCTTAATGGTTATCGGATCATAACCATAAGGCCCGATAACCCGCTCCATTAATATAAGTTAAAATAAACCAAACCATGATGGTTTATTTTAAGTTAAAACGAACCGAACCAACTTTGGTTCATTCGTTTAAAACAAACCAAACCGTTTGGTTTATTCTCCTCCATTGGATTAGAACCAAACCAATTTGGTTTGTCCATCATGTCTTCATAAGACACGGCCCATCCACGCTTCCATTGCGACTGAAACAATTTCATGCTCGCTCCATGTTTGGTCCAACCAAACCCAGTTTCTCTCAGTCTGAGAATCTCATTCTCAAGCTCGTTTTAAATCATTCGGATTACGCTCATTGTGCGGTTGACCAAATAGGTTCTCGGTTTATGTTGGCCGTCTATAATTAACCATTAATTATAGAACGATCATGAGTGGCACCTAGTAGTACATCATGATCCCCAATTAACCGAAAAGATCAACGGTTGATCCAAAACTATTTCTGAAACCCTTTAGCAGCTCGAATGAATCGTGCCCCATTCCCTTCACTCATCTTATACCCACTTAGTTCAGGACATGGTCTATAGTGTCAGTCCCCACTAGGCTGACTACGTCACACCTAGCCCAAGTATCATTTCCTCATCCTACGGATTCTAGTTACTGCACATGTATCGAAGAGTACCTTACTCTAAACATTTAATGCTTTGGCCAAAGACTTTAGTAACAATCCGACGAGAGGCCATGGGTATACATCTCCTCGCAAGGAGTGGTGAATCCTTTATAGGCTATTCAAACACCTTCGATCACTTCGACTTATACCCAATCATCCGGGGTCCACATCTCCTCAGAGATGCTTGCTTAAGATGTCAAAGCATAAGTCTTTATGATCAAGATGACTTGAATACCGCAAGTCAAAGGAACATTGCACTTAAGCTATAGTAAGAACTTCATTGACATATCTATATATGCAGAGAACCATATGAAGTCTTACGGTTGGTCACTCCAATGAACTAGTTACCATAACTAGCATCCATGATTAACTCCGAACATCACAATGTCTCCAGCCAATGAGAATCAGCTGCTTGGATACACCAAGGAGTATACCTCGTGCTAGTCTCGACAGAATTGATGGTGTCCAAATCCATCAATTCATCGACTAGGGATAATTCCGATACATCACAATTACACATGTCGAGATACTCACTAGTTGTGATCCAATCACAAATTCTCTCATGTTGTGAGTCGTATCGCGGACATTCAGTAAATGAGTTTAAGATCCAATATTACTAACAGGGTTTGTGTGGTTCGAATCCATTTGGTGGCCAAGATCCAACTCCTCCTCATGGTCCCTATTGTAGCTTATTATAAATACCTCGTGAAACCTAGATCTATATAAGGAGGGGAGAGGCTTGGGCGAGATAGACAATAAGTTGTGCTAGGGTTTTGGAGTTGGCATGGAAGGCTTAGGCGGCAAGAAGTGGTGTCTAGGGTTTTGCTTCTCCTTGTGGGCAGCGGCAACCTAGAGCGTCTATTCTCCTTTGGCCGGAGGCAACAAGTCTTCCTTCTCCATTGCTGGTGCCTCCTTTTCCTTCTCCAAGAGCCAGCGGCAACAAAGGTGAGGGTTCCTCCTTCCTTTGTCTTGGTCGGCACACCCTCTCCCTCTCCTTAGGGCCAGCGGACACCAAGCTTGGTGGTTTGTGGTCAGCACAAGCAAAGAGAAGAATTGAGTTTGGTCTTCCCTTGTTCGGAGTGAACAAGGAAGGGAAGACACGCGATCTAGGAGGCTTTAACTCTTGGAAGATCGTCACCCACACAACATCCAAGAGGAGGATAGGAATACAATAGAAGATCAAGAGGTAAAACAAGAGGTATAATCTTGTTTAACTTTGATTAGTTTTCTTTTGTATTTTTGTATGTTATTGATTAACATGGACCTCGATGATAAACACAAAAATCGGTGATCCGTTCATCTATTCTGCGGCTAATCGAGGAAAAGAGTTAGGTTTCTTGAATAACAAATTTGTTCAAGCGACTACTCAAATCGAATAGCACGATGATTGATCGGTTACTTGGATAATCCATCTCCGTCTGGATTAGTTTTAGTTGATAAAATTTTAATCCGGAGACATGTGATAGGATTGCCATGCACAAGCGACCGAAGAGGGTAGCAATTCCCCTTCAAGTGGTATCAGAGCCACGGTTTCCAGTTTTGTGTGTTTTAGATTCGGTTACTTTCATGCATTTATCATATATTTTATGCCGAATAATAGTAGGATGTGCGTAGGCTAACTTTTTGCTTGCAGGCATAAGATCCAACTATTATGGCTATATGGATGTATGTGATTGTATGTGTGTGATTGTAATTATTTATTTGAATCCTCGGGGTTGACGAGGCTAATTAGTATTTAATTTTTATAATTAAATATAACACTATTTAAAGCGCTCATTTTAATTTACTTTCGATCTAGATATGTTGTACACTCCTTTGTGGAGTATAGGATCGATGGATGTAAATTAAAATAGTTGATCTCGGCTCGGATCCCCTTATGGCTAGAGCATGGTAAAGGGAGGAGCGGACGAGGTGGCGACACGACGGGAAGCATATTGGAAAACAAAAGCCATAATAGTTGGAAAATATTTTTTTTCATATTTATTGCTTATTGTTTGATATGCATGTTGTGTGTTTGAGAAAATTCCTCAATTTTAAATTACTAAGTGGGAGAGGAATATTTTTTTAATTCCCGCGGCCCCCATTACAATTTGACATGTGATGCGAACAAACTTGCATGTTGGCTCTGAGTGCCTTCCTCCATATCGGATGAGTTTGTTTTCCGAATCACTAGGTCAAATATGATTATAGAAAATTATTTAGGAGTGTATGTACTTCCCCATCGGAAGGCATAAAATCTAAGATAATTGCCTTAGTATCAGATAATGGTAAATACTTAGATGCAAATAAAAGTATCCTCCCCATCAGAGTCACTGCTTTTATTTGTAGGGCTGAAGAGAAACCAACTATTAATTTTATTTGTCAAAAAGTAAGGTTAACAGGATAATAAAATTAATGGGTAAAACCTCTTCTTATAAATGTAGAATTCGTATACGTCCACACTATCGTGGCATACGATATTCTCGGTGTTGGTTGATTTTAAAATTTTATTATTTGAGGAATCAATAAATTTTGAAATCTAATATTTTGATCACTGTGATTCTTAGGGTTTTCAAAATGACTTTCAACCCACTTGCTGTGATTCTAAAAGAAAACAAACTTACTGGACTTAACTATGTTGATTGGAAAAGGAATCTAGACATTGTCTTAACTGCTGAGGAGTACAAATATGTACTCTTTGTTGGGATCTCTTTATGCAAAATAGCATATGCGCAACGGAAAAATTAGGATCCCTTCCAAGTGATCCTTGCGAAAGAAAAACTCGTACAAAAATAAATTTCTCAAAAGAAAACCTATCTTATAGAAGAGTTCTACCTTTGTTGCGTGCCCTTTGCAATCCCGCTTTTCCTTGGATGTGTTGGATCTTTTAGCACATTCAAATGTCCGTGCCTCTATATGTATCCACACGAGCAAGCTCTTGTCTCACAAAAGAAAACTAGAAGATCTCTCCTTTACTTCTTGCTAGAGAAGTCCCTAAAGGAGAGGAAGGTAGGGAAGAAGAGAAAGGAAGAAGAAGACTACTCTTCTTGCTAGCTTACACTCACAAAACCACACAACAAAAGCCTCTCCCACTAAGCTCTCACCAAGCCTTAAGCTCCAACTAAACTCCTTTGGCCGGCCACCCCATGGGGTGTTTTATAGGATTTGAAAAACCTTTCATCTCCTATCACATTCAATGCAATCAATGGCATTGAAAGATAATTAAACAAGGAGTTATCCTCCTTGTTTTGGCCGGCCACATGTGGAGGAAATCCAAGGGTCAAAACCCTTTGTCTCCTTCCAACTCATCAAGCTTAGGTGGCATGCTTATGTGGCATGCTTAGGTGGCATGCTTATGTGGCATTCATGGATGTTGAATTAATCTTATTAATTCAATAAGCTTATGTTATCATATTGAATTAATCTCATTAAATCAATAAGGTAACATATTGAATTAATCTTATTAAATCAATTAAGCTTAGCATATTGAATTAATCTCATTAAATCAATAAGCTAAAATTCTCTTTAAGCTTAAAGTCCAAAACCATTTTGTACTTAAGCTTATTCCCAAATTATTCTAGTCAAACTAGAATGCACTAATTCTTCTAATCATCATGCTCTTTGTGTGTGACCTATAGGCTCTCATAACGCGTTGGCGTGGATCTAAACTCTTTAGATACACAAGCAATGAGCGACATCTAGCAATCATTGCTACCCAAGTTATGAGATAAGTCAAGATCCGACTAACCTTTCCGTGACTACTATAATGTATGACCGTGTCCTTCTATCCTTGATATCGATTGATCAATGAGGCATAAACGTGTCATCCTCGATCAATCTATGTGTTTTGATCCCCGAGTAAACTAACTCAAACAAATGAGCTCAATATCTCATATTGACTCATTCAAGCATGGCCATGCGTTTTAGTAGTTCTACTCAATCAAGGGGCCCACAGATATCACTCCCGTCATATGGGAGGGATAGATCCCATCTACATCACTCACATCCCTCCGCATAATTTGTTATATACCTAGTAATCGCCTTTATGGTCCACCCTGTTACGGGTGACGTTTGACGATACCAAAGTACATAACTCCTTATGTAGGGAACCATAGTGACTTCAGGTTTGAGGACTATTCATACCAATAGTCACATGAGAAAGTTTATGACACTCATATGACGATCCATGAAACTTTCTCATGGCGGGTCAGTTCAGTATATATTCTCTAATATATACCCATGTGTCAACTTGATATCATATATCCATGACTTGTGAGATCAAGTCATCAATTGACCTACATGCTAGCCTTTATGTATTAATATTGCCCTTGGATATTAATACTTGACTAGGAACATTTAGGAAAGTGTTCTCTACAGCCTCTCATAATCAATTCTGCCAATTGATGTGCTGCAGATAAGAACCTACTTTTCTAGGGCATTATTATATATTTAATTTAGCTGGCACAAGCAAGACGTAAATATATAATAACCAATCCTTTGCCTTTATAGAATATGATACAAAATGTTCACCACATGTTTTGTTCTAGGGCTATAACTAACAATCTCCCACTAGCACTAGTACCAATCACTATGATATCTAATACCTAGTGACCTAGTGTGACCATCATGCTTCCTTTGTGCCAAAGCCTTGGTCAATGGATCTGCGATGTTAGCTTCTGTTGGTACTCTGCATATCCTCACATCTCCTCTATCGATGATCTCTCGAATTAGATGGAAGCGCCGCAGTATGTGTTTGGTCTGCTGATGTGATCGAGGTTCCTTAGCCTGTGCAATAGCCCCATTATTGTCATAATAGAGGTCTATTGGATCTGCAATGCTAGGAACTACCCCAAGTTCACTGATGAACTTGCGGAGCCAAACAGCCTCCTTTGCTGCATCAGACGCAGCAATATACTCGGCTTCTGTTGTAGAATCAGCAACTGTGTCCTGCTTCGAACTTTTCCAGCTCACAGCTCCACCATTCAGGCAAAACACGTACCCCGATTGCGATCTATAGTCATCCTTGTCTGTTTGGAAGCTTGCATCACTGTAACCCTTTACAGTTAGCTCCTCATTGCCTCCAAATATCAGGAAATATTCTTTCGTTCTTCGTAAGTATTTAAGAATATTTTTGACTGCTATCCAATGACTTTCACCTGGATCCGACTGGTATCTACTCGTCATGCTCAAAGCATACGAGACGTCAGGACGAGTACAAAGCATGGCGTACATGATAGACCCTATAGCAGATGCATAAGGGATCTTATCCATGCGATCTCTCTCCTCCTTAGAAGAGGGACATTGAGTCTTCGAAAGACTCACACCATGTGATAAAGGCAGAAATCCTTTCTTGGAGGTTTGCATAGCAAAACGATCTAGCACTTTATCAATGTATGTACTCTGACTTAGGCCAAGTAATCTTTTAGATCTATCTCTATAGATCTTGATGCCTAAAATATAGGCAGCTTCACCTAAGTCTTTCATCGAGAAACAATTCCCTAACCACATCTTCACAGACTGGAGTGAGTGAATATCATTTCCGATGAGAAGTATGTCGTCTACATACAAGATAAGAAATACAACTGTGCTCCCACTATTTCTCTTGTAGACACAAGGTTCATCTTCATTCTTGATGAAACCAAACTCCTTGATTGCATCATCGAATCGAAGATTCCAGCTTCGAGAGGCTTGCTTTAGTCCATAAATGGACCTTTGCAGTTTGCATACCTTTCCAGGATGCTTTAGATCTTCAAAACCCTCAGGCTGTGTCATGTACACATCCTCGAGTAGCTTTCCATTCAGAAAAGCGGTTTTGACATCCATCTGCCAGATCTCATAATCGTGGTAGGCTGCAATAGCAAGTATGATCCGAATGGATTTAAGCATCGCAACGGGTGAAAAGGTTTCATCATAGTCAATACCATGAATTTGTTTGAATCCTTTAGCCACCAATCTACCTTTATAGGTATGCTTATTACCATCCATGTCAGTCTTTACTTTAAAGACCCACTAACACCCAAGGGGTTTTACCCCTTCAGGTGTATCAACCAAATTCCATACTTGGTTAGTGTACATGGATTCCATTTCGGATCTCATGGCCTCTAGCCATTTCTCGGAATCTGGGCTCATCATAGCTTCTTGATAGGATGTAGGCTCGTCAAGATCGACAAGCAATACTTCACCGTTTTCAGTCAAGAGAAAAGAATATCTCTCGGGTTGACGACGGATCCTATCAGATCTACGAAGAGGTTGGTCTACTTGAACAGGTATTTGCTCCACAACTCTTTGGGCAATAATTTCCTCATCCACAACACTTTGTGGTGCCTGTTCATTTTCCATCGAAGCCTTAGTGTTATCTTCATCCTGAATTTCTTCAAGATGAATTTTACTCCCACTAGTTTTTCTAGAAATAAATTCTCTTTCTAGAAAGACAACATTTCTTGCAACAAACACCTTGCCATGTGTGGGATTGTAAAAGTAATATCCCTTAGTTTCCTTGGGATATCCTACAAAATAACACTTATCTGATTTGGGTCCTAGTTTATTTGAGACTTGACGTCTAACATAAGCTTCACAACCCCAAATCTTTATAAAAGACAGTTTGGGACTCTTCCCAGTCCATAACGTGTATGGTGTCTTTTCTACGACTTTAGATAGGACGCGATTAAGTGTGAAAGCGGCTGTCTCTAGAGCTAAACCCCAAAAGGAAGTAGGTAGATCAGTCTGGCTCATCATTGATCGTACCATATCTAATAGAGTACGATTTCTCCTTTCAGATACACCATTCCATTGTGGCATTCCAGGTGGAGTGAGTTGGGATATTATCCCACACTCAGCCAGGTGATGATGAAATTCTTGACTAAGGTATTCACCACCTCGATCTGATCGAAGTAGCTTAATACGCTTACCAAGTTGGTTTTGTACTTCATTCTTGAATTCTTTGAACTTTTCAAAGGATTATGACTTATGTCTCATCAAATATAAGTAGCCAAATCTACTCATATCATCAGTGAAAGTAATAAAGTACTTATAGCCTCCTCTGGCTTCGACATTGAAAGGGCCACATACATCAGTATGTATGAGTCCTAACAAGTCCATCGCTCTCTCACCATGTCCACTAAATGGAGTTTTAGTCATCTTTCCTAAAAGACAAGATTCGCATATCTCATATGATTCAAAATCAAATGAGTCCAATAATCCATCTTTATGGAGTTGGGATATGCGTTTTTCATTTATGTGACCTAGGCGACAGTGCCAGAGATATGTTCGGTTCAAATTATTCGATTTGAACCGTTTGGTATTTACGTTATAAATTGGGTTTTCTAAATCTAGAACATAGAGACCATTCATAGTTGGTGCATTACAATAGAACATTTCATTCAAATAAATGGAACAACATTTGTCCTTTATTATAAAAGAGAAGTTTTTCTTGTCTAAACAAGATACAGAGATTATGTTCTTTGTTAATTCAGGTACATAAAAGCACTCCTCTAGTTCTAAGATAAGCCCAGTGGGCAAAGACAAAGAATATGTTCCTACAGCTATAGCAGCAACTTTTGCGCCATTGCCTACTGTGAGGTCCACTTCCTTTGCCATTAGTCTACTATTTCTCGCCTCGCACATTAGTACAAATGTGAGATGCACATCAGATCTAATACCCATGTAGAAGAAATAGATAGATTAACTTCTATAACGTGTATACCGAAAGTCCCACTTCTTTTATTCTTTACTTCCTCAAGGTAGACTTTGCATAGCCCGCCCAAAGGTCCGCCTCACCAAGAATGGAAACAGCCCCTTCCTTAGGTACTTTACCTTTACCCTTTGAAGTGGATGAATTGGCCTTTTGGCTTGGGTCTTACCCTTGCCTTTGCGCTTACCTTTGCCTTTCTTGACCATTAGTACATTACTAACTTTCTTTTTGAGATTCGGTTCAGCAGTTCTTAACATGCTGAGAATCTCAGGCAAAGGTTTATCAATTTCATTCATGTTATAATTCATGACGAATTGATTATATGCTTAACGACATTGGATAACATCGGTTGCCAATTCTTGGCTCAATGGAAAACCTAGTCTTTCAAGGTTCTCAACGTACCCAATCATTTTAAGTACGTGAGTTCCTACAGGTGTTCCTTCTTGCATCTTGCATGCAAAAAGAGCCTTAGACACTTCAAAATGCTCGTGCCTAGCTTGTCCTTGATATAGTTGTTTTAAATGCTCAACCATATCATAGGCATCCATGTTCTCATGTTGCTTCTGAAGCTCAGAGTTCATGGTGGCAAGCATAAGACATGACACATCTAATGCGTCATCTTGATGCTTCTTATAAGCATCCTTTTCAGCAGTGGCCCGAGGGTGGGTGTTTCAGGGATAGACTGCTCTAGGACATACAATTTACGTTCTTGCTTGAGGATAATCCTCAAGTTCCTATCCCAGTCTAGAAAGTTAGCTCCATTGAGCTTGTCTTTCTCAATGACAGATCGCAAGTTGAGGGGGTGTGTCGTGTTAGATGACATGGTGATCTACAACATTAAAATGCAAAATTAAGTATCATACCTAAGTCATTTAATTAGGCCTTTAATTAAATGAGGCTCCCACTAAATTCTCATAGCTTTGATATGAGCTAATTATTGATGTAGGCAAACACATTTTGCTTACATCATTAGCTTCTATTTAGCTATAAATTTATATGGGATAAAGATCCACATCATAATTCGTCTTGAGTTAGCTTTGGCTAATCGCTCAAGACGTAGTATGATTAGGTAGGCAATCTTTTGCCAATTACATCTGATGTAACTCTTTAATAGCTTTGGTTAAGTTTAGATTAGTTTAGTGCTTATTCCTAAACCGTATGGCGAGGCACGAGGCCTTCTTTGATATCGGAGCAACGACCACTTCTAAGACAAAGCTGATGTTCGGAAATCACACAAAACTAATTTTTTAAAACTTATGTTCAAAGCTAATATATGCCTCTACTTTCTTAATTAAGTCTTAACCAAGTTTGATAGCGGGACATCACGATTGTCCACTCGCACTCTTCCAAGATAAAATGCATTGCTTTGCTTTGGCAAACCCAATAACAAATGATCGAGGAAGTAGTGAGTACCAAACTTTGGTAGGCATATCGTTTAGACTTATTAAGAAATAAACTTAATCATGCATCACATACATATTAGCATACATCACATATAAGCTAAATTAACATGCATCACATACATATTAGCATACTAAGCGTGTCATGGTTATGGCCCTTATTCTACAATCTTCTCAAGCCAATGAGAAGATTGATTGGTCAACCTAGGGATAGCATCTTCTCCCAAGTGCTTCCTTTTGGTTGTCGTGTGTTGTTGACTTCCTCCTTGTAACATCATCTTCCAATGGACCCTCCATCTTTATTTTGTATATTACAAAAGGAGAAATACTCGAGTTACATTCGAG
This sequence comes from Wurfbainia villosa, assembly GCA_025175895.1. Taxonomy (NCBI): domain Eukaryota; kingdom Viridiplantae; phylum Streptophyta; class Magnoliopsida; order Zingiberales; family Zingiberaceae; genus Wurfbainia; species Wurfbainia villosa. The sequence goes on from CM046001.1 coordinate 67,515,661, forward strand.
TCTAAAACTAATTTTACAACAAGATTTTTAGGAGAAAGGCACGACTCGCAGGTCGTATTAAGAATTACAACACACATTCACAAACTTTTTGGGACTAGGCCATAACCATGCACCATGTCATTTTTTAACTTTTAAAAGACATCGGATATTTTATTATGTTTGAAAAATTGCTAATGCAATTATCAACTCATAATAAAATTTATCCTACTTCTATATCATATATAAAATAGAGAAAGACTATTTTTATACGATCTTTATAAGTGGCTCGATACCAGTTGGGATCTCTTTATGCAAAATAGCATATGCAAGAATGGAAAAATTAGGATCCCTTCCAAGTGATCCTTGCGAAAGAAAAACTCGTACAAAAATAAATTTCTCAAAAGAAAACCTATCTTATAGGAGAGTTCTACCTTTGTTGCGTGCCCTTTGCAATCCCGCTTTTCCTTGGATGTGTTGGATCTTTTAGCACGTTCAAATGTCCGTTCTATATGTATCCACACGAGCAAGCTCTTGTCTCACAAAAGAAAACTAGAAGATCTCTCCTTTACTTCTTGCTAGAGAAGTCCCTAAAGGAGAGGAAGGTAGGGAAGAAGAGAAAGGAAGAAGAAGACTACTCTTCTTGCTAGCTTACACTCACAAAACCACACAACAAAAGCCTCTCACACCAAGCTCTCACCAAGCCTTAAGCTCCAACTCAACTCCTTTACCATGGGGTGTTTTATAGGATTTGAAAAACCTTTCATCTACTATCACATTCAATGCAATCAATGGCATTGAAAGATAATTAAACAAGGAGTTATCCTCCTTGTTTTGGCCGGCCACATGTGGAGGAAATCCAAGGGTCAAAACCCTTTGTCTCCTTCCAACTCATCAAGCTTAGGTGGCATGCTTATGTGGCATGCTTAGGTGGCATGCTTATGTGGCATTCATGGATGTTGAATTAATCTTATTAATTCAATAAGCTTATGTTATCATATTGAATTAATCTCATTAAATCAATAAGGTAACATATTGAATTAATCTTATTAAATCAATTAAGCTTAGCATATTGAATTAATCTCATTAAATCAATAAGCTAAAATTCTCTTTAAGCTTAAAGTCCAAAAACCATTTTGTACTTAAGCTTATTACCAAATTATTCTAGTCAAACTAGAATGCATTAATTCTTCTAATCATCATGCTCTTTGTGTGTGACCCTATAGGCTCTCATAACATTGGCAGTGGATCTAAACTCTTTTAGATATACAAGCAATGAGCGACATCTAGCAATACATCATTGCTACCCAAGTTATGAGATAAGTCAAGATCCGACTAACCTTTCCGTGACTACTATAATGTATGACCGTGTCCTTCTATCCTTGATATCAGATTGACCAATGAGGCATAGACCGTGTCATCCTCGATCAATCTATGTGTTTCTTGATCCCTGAGTAAACTAACTCAAACAAATGAGCTCAATATCTCATATTGACTCATTCGAGCATGGCCATGCGTTTTAGTAGTTCTACTCAATCAAGGGTCCCACAGATATCACTCCCGTCATATGGGAGGGATAGATCTCATCTACATCACTCACATCCCTCCGCATAATTTGTTATATACCCAGTAATCGCCTTTATGGTCCACCTTGTTACGGGTGATGTTTGACGATACCAAAGTACATAACTCCGTATGTAGGGAACCGTAGTGACTTCAGGTTTGAGGACTATTCATACCAATAGTCACATGAGAAAGTTTATGACACTCATATGACGATCCATGAAACTTTCTCATGGCGGGTTAGTTCAGTATATATTCTCTAATATATACCCATGTGTCAACTTGATATCATATATCCATGACTTGTGAGATCAAGTCATCAATTGACCTACATGCTAGCCTTTATGTATTAATATTGCCCTTGCATATTAATACTTGACTAGGAACATTTAGGAAAGTATTCTCTACAGCCTCTCATAATCAATTCTGCCAATTGATGTACTACAGATAAGAACCTACTTTTCTAGGGCATTATTATATATTTAATTTAGCTGGCACAAGCAAGACGTAAATATATAATAACCAATCCTTTGCCTTTATAGAATATGATACAAAATGTTCACCACATGTTTGGTTCTAGGGCTATAACTAACACTCTTCGAAGAGTGTCCTCCTAAGCCTACGGATGATTCTAGTGAAAAGGAGAAAAAAGTTATAGGAAGTGGATTCAGGCTGATGATATGGCGCGGTGTTACATTTTGGCTTCTATGTCAAATGTATTGCAACATCAGCATCAAGCCATGAATACTGCCTTTGACATCTCAATCTCAAGAAACTTTTCGGACACTAGAATCGGGCTGCTAGGCAGGAAGCAATGAGGAACTTGATGATGACCACCATGGTTGAGGGAACTGTTGGATCGAAGCGGATCACTAGAGGGGCGGGGTGAATAGCGATAAAAACTTTTCTTTTAAAACGTTCGATAGACAATTAAACGCAGCGGAAATGTAAATAAAACCTAAATGAGACAAATAGTTTTTTTACTTGGTTCGTAGCCTTCGGCTACTACTCCAAGGCCCTAACGGTCCTAGACCGTGTACGGAGGGCAATTCACTAAAACACTCCTCCTCGTTGGAGGTAGGAGTTTTACGATTACAAAAGCCTTCGAAGCAAAAAGATAGAGAGACAAACCCTCTCTTCTATTAAAGTAAAATGCAACGAAAAACCTCGATTGAAAATAATTGCAATATTGAAAGCAATAACAAATTAAGATTATACCAACAACTAAACAAAAGAAACTTTTAAGCTAGGGTTGTTGGCAGCACTTCATTGTTGTAGAGTCGTCGGAGAGTTGCAGCGTAACGGAGGCTTTGAGCACTTAGAATCCTTATGAAAACCCTAGGTTAGGACCTCCTTTTATAGCCTTTGAGCCCCTTTTCGAGAGGAACCCTAGCCAATCATATTTGAGCACCACTCCCCTTGAAATTTGGTGATAAACCTTGACTCCTCGAGGCTGATCCTTTGACCAGCAGTCGACTGATGGCCATCACCAGTCGACTGCTGGCAGCATCAGTCGAGTGCTAGCCGTAGTCACCCGACTGATGGACGACAGTCGAGTCCTTCAGGTTGGCAGTCGACTGATGCTGGCTGCAAGGCAATGTTAGCTTAAAGAAAATATTATTTCGACGGTCGTCGACCGTCCGATCTCGACCTAGACCACCTATGAGATGTCTTGGGTCGGATCTACGCTTAAGTCTTTCCCCGTAACGGGATACGCCCTTACTTACACTCGCACACATGAGCTTACCTCGATACTTACGTGTTGCTTTTGCTTCCGGCCTTCCACTCAATTCCTTCGGCTCCCTCCGAAGTCACTTGAGTGTCGCCCGACCACCGCGGCTTCCTCCGGGTGTCGCTAGCCTTCAGCTCCAGCTATAGCAATTTTCTGCACACTCGATTCAGCTCGTGAGATAACAACATGAGCTTAACTTTGTATCGTTTGCTATAATCAAAACTCAGGTTCGTCTTAGGTGCCTACTGCACCAACAGGAACACCCATGAGGGATCATGTTCTCAAGATGATGGCTCATTTGAATGAGCTGGAAGTCCTTGGAGCAAAGATCAATAGGGAAACCCATGTCGATATCATTCTCCAATTTCTACCTAGGAGTTTTGAGCAGTTTTGGCTCAACTACAACATGAATAAGAGGTTATATTCGTTGGTGGAGCTTCTGAGAGAACTCCAGCCGGCAGAGGGGCTTTTTCATCAGAGTTCTCAAGCTTTGGTTGCTCAAAAGGTTTCTACTTCTAAGCCAAAAGGCAAGAAGAAGAAGAAACAAGGTGTAGCAAAGGTGGCAGGAGGATCTCAGGGAGGAGTGAAGAAGACGAAAGGCAAGTGCTTCACTTACATGCAGACTGGACATTGGAAGGCAGACTGTCCCAATCACAAACAGAACAAAGGTATATCTTTTAGTCTAGTCGTTGAAACATGTTTAGTAGTGTTATCTATCGGTACCTGATGTGTAGATACTGGAACCACTGATCATGTCTGCAACTCTTTGCAAGGGTTCCAAGAAATCGAACGACTAGCTGAGGGGGAGAACTGTCTACATGGAAAATGCTACGAAAGTGACGACTATTAAAGTGGGAGATGTTTATTTATCTTTTGATAGGAATAAAACTTTGGTTCTGAGAAATTGCCTTTATGTATCTTTATTTAGAAAGAATTTGATTTCAGTTTCTAAATTGTTTTTGGATGGATATTCTATTTCTTTTAATGACAAATTTGTTATAAAAAGGAATAGGGAGATTATTTGTTCTGGTGCATTGGTAAGAAATTTATACACTCTTGAACCAAAAGATCCCACGATGCAAATAGAAATAAATAACTCATCTTGTAAATCTAATAAGAGAAAAGAACCTTCGAAAATGAACCAAACATATCTTTTGCATCTAAGGTTAGGTCATATTAACCTGAGTAGAATTCAAAGGTTGATAGCTGATGGACCTTTGGGTTCATTAGTGGTGGAAGATTTCCCAACCTGCGAATCTTGCTTGGAAGGTAAAATGACTAAGAGGCCTTTTAAGCCCAAGGGGTATAGAGCCAAAGATGTGATGGAATTGGTTCATTCTGATTTGTGTGGTCCTATGTCTATCCTGGCTAGAGGTGGTTTTGAATATTTTGTCTCTTTTATAGGCGATTATTCAAGATATGGATACATTTACTTGATGTGCCGCAAGTCTGAATGCTTTGACAGGTTCAAAGAATTCAAGGCTGATGTGGAGAAATGTCAAGGTAAGAGTATCAAGACACTACGATCTGATCGTGGTGGTGAGTACCTCTTGGGAGAGTTTAGGAGTTACTTATCAGAGGCTGGGATTCAATCCTAACTATCTGCACCTGGTACATCCCAGCAGAATGGTGTGGCAGAGTGAAGGAATAGGACTCTTATGGAGATGGTTAGATCAATGATGAGTTATTCTAAGTTATCAGATTTGTTCTGGGGGTATGCTCTGGATACGACAGTGTATATTCTAAACTTGGTACCATCTAAATCAGTGCCTTCTACTCCCACAGAATTGTGGACTGGGCGAAAGCCTAGTCTGAGACATATTCGGATTTGGGGTAGTCTAGCACATGTGCTGAAGGGAGATGCTGGTAAGTTAGAATCTCGTACAGAAGTGCGCCTGTTCGTAGACTATCGTAGAGGAACGAAAGGTGGTTTGTTTTATAGTCCTAGAGATCAGAGGGTGATCGTTAGCATGAATGCTCAATTTTTAGAGGAAGACTATGTGATGAACCACAAGTCCATGAGCAAGATTATTCTTGAGGAATTAAGAGGGGAAGTCACTACTTCAGTACCAACGGTATAAGAGGATATACCATAAGTGACTGCACCGCGTGTCACAGATGATACACAAGTGATACCTCATCGTAGTGGGAGGGTTGTTAGATAACCTGATAGTTTTATGTTCTTGGGAGAATCTTTTGATTTGGTCCCTGGTGAATATGAATCTGATCCCTAGACATATGATGAGGCAATCCAAGATAAAGATGTGGTATCTTGGCAAAGGGCGATGAATTCTGAGATATAATCTATGGATTCAAATCAGGTTTGAGAGATAGTAGAACCATCCAATGGTGTAAAAGTCATTGGATGCAAGTGGATCTACAAAAGAAAGAGAGGATCAGACGGGAAGGTAGAGACCTTCAAAGCATGGCTTGTTGTGAAAGGGTATACTCAGAAAGAGGGTATCGATTATGAGGAGACCTTTTCATCGGTAGTCATGCTTAACTCTATCCAGATTCTCTTATCTATTGCTACTCATATAGATTATGAGGTTTGGCAGATGAATGTCAAGACAACTTTCCTTAATAGAAGTCTTGAAAAAAACATCTATATGAAGCAACCAGAGGGATTTATTGCAAAGGGCAAAGAGCATCTTATGTGCAAGCTTAATCAGTCCATTTATGGATTGAAGCAAGCTTTGAGATCTTGGAACATCCACTTTGATGAGGTAATCCAGTCATATAGATTTATTCATAGTCTAGATGAGTCTTGGGTATACAAGAGATGTAACGGAAATATAGTGGTATTTCTTGTACTATACGTAGATGACATTTTGCTCATTGGCAACAATATCGAAGTGTTATCAGATGTAAGGGTATTGTTGTCCAAACAATTTGATATGAAGGACTTGGGAGAAGTGGGACACATCCTTGGGATCAAGGTTATAAGAGATCACAAGAAAAGGATATTGTGCTTATCTCAAGCTTCATACATAGACACTATTTTAGCTCGTTTTAGCATGCAAAACTCCAAGAAAGGTTTTCTACCTTTTTGGAATGGAGTACCTTTATCTAAAGAGATGTGTCCTAGAACATCAAAGGAGATAGAGGAGATGAAGGTGGTTTCCTATGCTTCGGCGATAGGAAGCCTCATGTATGTTATGTTATGTACGAGGGCGGATATCTGCTTTACCATGGGCATGGTTAGCAGATATCAGAGTAATTTAGAACAGGGACATTGGACTGCGGTAAAGCATATATTGAAGTATCTGAGAAGGACTAGGGATTATATGCTGGTATACCAGGCAGATCAATTACTCCCTGTGGGTCACACAAATTCTGACTTCCAATCCATTAGGGATAACAGTAAGTCTACCTTAGGTTTTATGTTTACTTTGGGAGATGGAGCCATTGTATGGAGGAGTGTTAAGCAGAAATGCGTGGCAGACTCTACCATGGAAGCTGAGTATGTGGCAGCCTCTGAGGCAACAAAAGAAGTTGTATGGCTTAGGAACTTCTTGATGGACTTGGATGTGATTCCTGGTTTGCCAAAACTATCAAAATTTATTGTGATAACAGTGGTGCAGTTGCAAACTCAAAGGAACCACGAGACCATAAGGCAAGTAAACATATAGAGCACAAGTACCACCTGATACGAGAGATCGTAAAGCGAGGAGAAGTTGATGTCGCCAAGATTGCATCAGGGGATAACCTGGCAGATCCTTTCACTAAGGCCCTTCCGGCGAGAGCTTTTGACAGGCATGTGGAGAGAATGGGAATCAAATGTATGACAGTTTGATGGCAGCATAGTCTTTTTGTATAAGTGGGAGATTGTTGGGATGTATACTAAAAGCCTAGCCTTTGTATGAACATCTTCATTTTAAAATAAGAATCACATTATCATTGTTTGCATTTTATATATGTGCATATTGTCTAATACTTCACATTGTAGATAACATGGTGTGTGGTGTCACACAGAAGATCATGTTATCAGTTCCTTGTAGAGTATAAGTTGAGGCTCACAACTAAGATGGTTTTGGACAAACCATTGGGATAGTTGTAGTGTAATTTGGTATTAGTTTATCTTGACCATAAAATTACACTAGTACACTTTATATGTATTGAGTAGGATCGATTTACAGGTGATTCAATTTATACTGACTATATAATTGAATCGGACCTCAGATATTATGGTTTACATGTTCTTAATCCCGATATAATAACGGGCGCATGCACTTAATATTTATTTCTTTGATTTACCAATGGGCGAGATTTATGTATTAAATAGATAGGCCTTGTAAGTTGGGAAAAAATATTATTTACATGGTGTGTCATTGATTATAGGAGGAAACCATGTCCTATATACTAGGATAATGAAGTCCCCTTGAGGAGCTCATAAGGTTCATCATGTAAATCCTACAGGTGGACTTGGTCCAACATTATTGTTACGCCCTTCCTTTCCAGGGGTTGGAGGGCGGCGTGACGCGATCGTACATACATGCATTACAGCGGAAGACTACATATACTTCTTACAGCGGAAGACTTTAAACTTTTTTTTCTTTCTTTTAAACATAAGCATGCATCATCATTTCATAAATACTTAGTTCCAGTTCATGACATTCAACTTAAAGAAAACGTGCATAAGTATGGGAAACATAACAGATCTCCTCCACCATGCCACTACCACACACACTTTGCCCCTCCTGCTGCTCCCTTTAGTTTAGCCATTCTTTACCCTTATCTGCAGTACAAGGGAACATAAAACTATAAGCACATAGGCTTAGTAAGATCCTGTCCTACTCACAAAAACCTGTTGGGTTTTTCGAGCCGCAAAAACCGCTTTTTGCATTGCGGAAATCTCGGAAGCCTCGGCCACGGATCCGTGGGAAGTATAAAATATAAAACTAACATGTATGTGTTTAATACCTTTAGATCTACTCTAGATCTACATGATAAGATGTTACCCTCAATGCGACGCCCTTCGTAAATCCCGCTCGTCCAAAAGGTTCGCCGGAACTCGAGAGCGTCAAGTGCACACTCCTTTATTGGTATCCACACAAGCAATAGGTGGAGAAAAATACCTTAGAGTGTGCTAGCACCCTTTAGGAATTTCGGCCAAGTAGGTTGGGAGAGCTTGAGAGGGTGATCCAAGGAAGAAGATGAAGTTGTGTACCTCACAAAAAATGAATTACCCCATCTAATGGAGTGGCCGGCCACTTCAAGGCTTGGGAGGTTACATGCATGCATGTAACTCCTCCAAGAGCAAATGGCTCTTGGTCTCCCTCATGAGGTGGCACCACATGCTAAGTCAATGATGATGTGGAGCATCATCATTGGCCGGCCATGCCAAGTCATCATCATGACATGGCATTTGGTCAAGTCAAACTTGACCTTTCATCTTCCCTCTCAAGTCAAGTCAAACTTGACCTCTTATCTCCCATGGTTGATCAAATCCAACCATTCGATTCAAGTCAATTTAATTTAATGAATCTCTATTCATTAATTTAAATTGATTTGATGAATCAAATCTAAATTAGATTCATTCAACACTTGAATCAAATTGAGTCCAACTCAATTAGTCTAATTAGGATTACTCTTAATCCAATTTGGTTCATCCCATGAACCTAATCCTCATGGTTCATTATATGAACCTAATCTCCATCTAATTGCCCTTATGTGTCTGACCCTATAGGTTCTTGTAACGTTGGCAATATCCCTAAGCCGATTTAGGAACATAAGAAATGAGCGGTATCTAACAACACATCATTGCTACCCAAGTTACAAGAATGTTGAGCTCCAACATCACCTTTGTGACTACTAATTGTGACTCTCACAATATGTGACAATGTCCCTCTATCCTTGACATCTAGATTGACCAATCGAGGCATAGACCGTGTCCTCCTCGGTACAATCTATATCTTGAACTCCAAGTTGACTCACTCTAATCAAATGAGCTCAATATCTCATATTGACTCATTTGGGCATGGCCATGCACTTCGTGGTCTCACTCTATCAAGAATATCGATGTCACCCCCGTCATATAGGAGGGATAGATCCCATCTACATCACTCACATCCCTCCGCATAATTTGTTACATACCCAGTAATCGCCTTTATAGTCTACCCATTTACGGGTGACGTTTGACGAAGCCAAAGTATGCAACTCCTTATGTAGGGAACCATGGTGACTTCAGGTCTAAGGATTAATAGTCATACTAATAGCCACATGAGAAAGTATATGACACTCATATAACGATCCATGATACTTTCTCATGGCGGGTCATTCGGTATACATTCTCCAATGCATACCCATATGTCAACTTGATATCTCATATCCATGACTTGTGAGATCAAGTCATCGTGTTGACCTACATGCTAGTCTCTACGCATTAACATTGTCCCTGAATGTTAATACTCGACTAGGAATGATTAAGAGTAGTGTTCTCTATATCATCTCATTATCGATTCAACCAATCGATTGATATAAATAAGAATCTACTACTCAAGGACATTATTATATTTAGTTATTTGGCATCAATACAAGTAAATATAATAACCATGCCTTTATAAATAGGAATATGATACAATAAAGTCCATACAACAATCATCACATGATTGGCTCTAGGGCTTTCACTAACAAAACCATATGTCAAGCATTAAGCATAGAGTAGTGACATGATCATATAAGCTCATATAAGCATAACATTCATATAAACATACACGAACATATAAGCAAGCATATCATGCATATAAACATACCCGAACATAAGCATAGCATTCATATAAACATTCAAGAACATAAGCAAGCATAACATGCATATAAACATACCAGAACATAAGTATAACATTCATTTAAACATTCAAGAACATAAGCAAGCATAACATGCATATAAACATACCAGAACATAAGCATAGCATTCATATAAACATTCAAGAACATAAGCAAGCATAACATGCATATAAACATACCAAAACATAAGGATAGCATTCATATAAACATTCAAGAACATAAGCAAGCATAACATGCATATAAACATACCAGAACATAAGCATAGCATTCATATAAACATTCAAGAACATAAGCAAGCATAACATGCATATAAACATACCAGAACATAAGCATAGCATTCATATAAACATTCAAGAACATAAGCAAGCATAACATGCATATATATAACATCATAATGATCTAGACATGAAATAAAGGTATATGCAAGATGCTCTTTGAAAACATATATATTATCGGTACTTAAACATAATCTCAACATATTGGGTCCGGCATTGTACAACATACATCATCATCATAGCGCGCATCCCTAATAGACCCGAGGTAGCTAATTCCGAACCCACTAGAGTACTAGGCCCGTACTATATCCGTCGGCCTAGGGGCAACATAACATAGAAGCCCATCCTAAGCCCGTACTTATGACCGTCGGCCTAGGACATCTGGGAACCCATCCCGTACTGAGTCCGTACTACGACCGTCGACCCAGGGGCACGTAGGAGCCCATCCCTTGGACCTTATTAGGGTTCTGGTACAAGCCATGCAGAAAGTAAAATAGCATATCATGTTCCTTATCATAACATATCATATTTCTTTTCATAAATATATCATGTTCCTTATCATGGCATATCATGTTTCTTCTTCATAGCATATTGTGTTCCTTCTTCATAACATATCATATTTCTTTTCATAACATAGCATGTTCCTTCTTTATAGCATATCATGTTTCCTTCTTCATAACATATCATATTTCTTTCCATATCATATCATGTTCCTTCTTTATGACATATCATATACTCATACAATTAACATGACAATAAGCATAACATAATCATACATTCATACAATTAACATGGCAATGAGCATAACATAATAATACATTTATACAATTAACATGGAAATAAGGTAGTGACATCAACAAATCACGCTATCATAAAATCCAACTAACATCATATTTCCATCTTTTTCTACATGTAGCATGGCATGGAGGACTTAGTAGAGGGCATGTACATGGGCTGGCCAAAACCCTAAGGGAGGGTTCTTAGGAGTTTACATGATAAACAACTTGTGCAAGGTCTACTTAACATCATACTAACATCACACACATATAGGGTATGGCATAAACATCATGAACAAGCATAACATGGTGTGATCTAAACTTCATGGGGTTCTACCAAAAATTTTAAACCCTAAACAACTTGTACATGATCTAACTAACCACATATTAATTCTCTCACATATAGATCATGGCATGGAAGGCCCTTAAGAGTTTAAATGGGTCTTGGCCGAGAGCTTCAAGGAACCCTAAGATCCATTTCTTAAATATAGCTTAGCTATCAACATGTTACCTTCATCTACATTCAAAACATAGCATGACAACTTATAGATCATAGCATGATAGACCATTAGGAGCCTAAATGGGTCTTGGCCGAAAGTTTCAAGGAGATTTAAAGATCAACCACTTAAATTTAGTTTAGCTAACAACATGTTATCTTCATCTATAATCAAAACATAGCATGACAACTTATAGTTCCTAGCATGATAGACCATTAGGAGCCTAAATGGGTCTTGACCGAATGTTTCAAGGAGCTTTAAAGATTAACCACTTAAATTTAGTTTAGCTAACAACATGTTATCTTCATCTAAAATCAAAACATAGCATGACCACATCTAGAGCATAGCATAGAAAACCATTAGGGGTCCTAAGGGGGACTTGGCCGAGAGTTTTATGAAACCTTTAAGATCAAACATTTAAATTTAGTTTAGCTATCAACATACTATCTTCATCTACAATCAAAACATAGCATGACCACATATAGAGCATAGCATAGAAAACCATTAGGGGTCCAAAGGGGGACTTGGCCGAGAGTTTCATAGAGTTTGAAAATCAAACACTTAACCCAAGCATATCTAGAAACCTATTATCATCATATTCATACAAAACATAGCATGGACATGTTAGTAATATATGAGAGATGTCCTAAGGCAATCGCCTTATGTATGAACCATTTATATGATAAATGAAGATTCACTATTTGAGTATACATGTTTTATGTATTTGATTGGATCTTAAACTCATTTACTGAATGTCACGATACGATTCACGGCATGAGAGAATTTGTGATTGGATCACAACTAGTGAGTATCTCTACATGTGTAATTGTGATGTATCGGAATTATCCTAGTCGATGAATTGATGGATTTGGACACCATCAATTCTGTCGAGACTAAGCGAGGTATACTCCTTGGTGTATCAAGCGGTGATTCTCCTTTGGTGGAGACATTAGTGATGTCGGAGTTAATCGTGGATGCTAGTTATGGTAACTAGTTCATTGGAGTGACCAATGTAAGACTTCATATGGTTCTCTGCATATATAGATATGTCAATGAAGTTCTTCGTGGCTTAAGTGCGATGTTCCTTTGACTTGCGGTATTCAAGTCATCTTGATCATGGAGACTTATGCTTTGACATCTTAAGCAAACATCTCAGGAGATGTGGACCCGGGATGATTGGGTATAAGTCAGTGATCGAAGGTGTTTGAATAGCCTATAAAGGATTCACCACTCCTTGCGAGGAGATGTATACCCATGGCCTCTCGTCGGATTGTTACTAAAGTCTTTGGCCAAAGCATTACATGTTTAGAGTAAAGTACTCTTGATACATGTGGAGTAACTAGAATCCGTAGGGACGAGGAAATGATACTTGGGCTAGGTGTGGCGTGAGTCGACCTAGTGAGGGTGACACAATAGACCATGTCCTGAACCAAGTGGGTATAAGATGAGTGAAGGGAATGGGGCACGATTCATTCAAGCTCTTGAAGGGTTTGAGAAATAGTTACGGATCAACTGTTGATCTTTTGGTTAATTGGGGATCATGATGTACTACTAGGTGCCACTCATGATGGTTCTATAATTAATGGTTAATTATAGACGGCCAACATAAACCGAGAACCTATTTGGTCACACGCACAACGAGCGTAATCCAAAGGATTTAAAACGAGCTTGAGAATGAGATTCTCGCCAAGAAACTATGTTTGGTTGGACCAAACATAAGCGAGCATGAAATTGTTTGATCGCAATGGAAGCGTGGATGGGCGTGTCTTATGAAGACATAATGGATGGACCAAAATGGTTTGGTTCCTAATCCAATGGATGAGAATAAACCAAAGGGTTTGGTTTATATTAAACGAATGAACCAAAGGTTGGTTCGGTTCGTTTTAACTTAAAATAAACCATCATGGTTTGGTTTATTTTAACTTATCTTAATGGAGCGGGTTAACGGGCTTTATGGATATGATCCATTAACCATTAAGAGAATTAGTTCTCTATAAAATAGGGCTTAAACCCTAATCCCAAACCCTAATCCAAATAGTGGCCGCCCAACCCATCCTCCTTGTTGTTGGCGTCAACAACAAGGGCTGCCCAACTTGATTGAGCTGCTGCCATCTCCTTGCGGCGTCAAGCTTGGCCGGTGAACCTCCGGCGACCCTCGGTGATCTCCCTTGGGTTGGTGTAAAGGTGAGCCTCCATCTCTTCTTTGGCGGCGCCTATTTCCTCCACCAAAGCTGTCCAGTTTTCTGGACAGCTTCTTCTCCTCGTCGGGCGTCGTTTGGGCCGGCGGTTAGTGCTCCGACAGCGGCTAACATACCGGGATTTGATCTCCGGTAATCCTCTGAGTGGAGGGCGAAGGATTCGTCAATCGGTTGTGAATACCTCTCGGAGAAGCAAGTCTTGAGGACTTGTTTTAGGTCGAATTTGGATTCGGATCGTGATCATCTCTCGATCACATCGTCTTCAACACGAGGCTAGTAACCCGTACGAAGACGAAGCTCGTGACTTAGCGAAGTCATCCCGAGGAGCTCGGCGTGGATACGGATAGAGGCGATTCTTACGAGGATCGTTCGGTTGATGCGTTCCGCTACCGTCATGCGGAAGTATAGCGTGTAGTTTAATTTCCTTTTATTGCAAATTTTAATTTACGGTTATGTCTACACTTGTTGTAATAGCATGCGTGTGTTGTGTGTGTTGTAATAAATATAGATTTATTATTTTTTAATTGCTTCCGCTGTGCTCATGTTTACGAAACATGATCGAACACACACACGCCGCGGTGCCGGAAACCCAACAGTGGTATCAGAGCCTAGGTTGTGTTTCGACATAATCGTAAAATGGTTTTGCGATAGTCATAATGTATTTCTGGAAATTTTCTAATTTTGGAAATTTAGAAGTATTTATGGAAATTTTTCAATTTTGGAAAGTCTAGAAGTATTTATTGAAATCTTCCACTTTTGGAAAGTTGGAAGTATTTATGGAAATTGATATTTTCCATAAATAAAATATTTGATTAGATTCTGGAAATTTGTTTCCTAATTTAATCATGATTTGAGTTGGGACATCAAATCTTAAAATATTTTATTTCCATAAGTAGTTTTAATGATTTAGGAAATTGGTTTCCTAAATAGATTTTCCTTAATCAAATAATTCCATGAATAAAATATGTGATTAGATTTGGAAATTTGTTTCCTAATTTAATTATGATTTGATTTGGAGAATCAAATCTTAAACATATTTTATTTCCATAAATAGTTATGACATATAAGGAAATATATACATGACATAATTGTATGTCATGTAATTGCATTAGATGCATAACATTATGCCATGCGTGTCGTGACATGTAGATGTATGCCATGTATGCCATGCCATGTAGATAATAGTTATTTGCATGCAAAGAGGATGAGACATAAAAACCCTTAATCAATATTAAAGCCTACACCTTCCATTAATATGGTTAGAACCAGAGTTCTGTTTCTTGTTTGGGTTGTTGGACTCTCTCCAAGCCCGGCTCGAACCTGAATATGTTCAAACCATGGAATAGTTTAATACTAATATGGTAAGAGTCAGAGGTCAATCGTTAGCTTTGGTTGTTGGACTCTCTCCAAGCTGGGCTAATTGGTTGAATGCGCTCTAACCATATTAAAACTATGTCGATTAATGGGTTGGCTTTAACCTGGAGCATCGGCTTGTTGGACTCTCTCCAAGGTCGATGTAAAGGGAGGTGAAGTTGGGTGCTATGCATATGATGCATACTTGTTAATGTGTTAACAACCCGATGTATGTGTGAACATTCAAATAGTTGATAGCACATTGTGATAGTTGCATATACGTGATATGCAATCGGTATAGATGATACCTACCGTCGTAGTTATGAATGGCTTGTTGGACTCTCTCCAAGGTTGTTCATAACTATGATGGATATCAGCCCATTCGGAGATGGACCTACGATCTCCCGAAGTGATTTTGGGGTTTTTGAAATTCGAAAAATGAATGGGATTCATAAATGTATATTGATGCATTTTAAAATCATCTTTCTCATATATGCTCGTTTTGTATTTCTAAGTTAATATATTGATCATGATGTGTTTGAATTTGCGTTCCATTTTGGATTCGAATAAATTGACTGGGCCGAGCTTCATGGACTAGCTTAGAAGCTTGAGAATTGTTCTCAAGATTGAAAAGCTTGCAAATGTCCTCGGCGCCTCTTCACTTGCCCGTCTAGTGGCGATGCAACTCTTGGACCAATTGTTGGCCTATCGAAACATGAGTGATTACGAACAAATGAGTTGCATCATGCTAGCGCGATGGAACCCAAGCTACAGCGGCATGAGCATATGGATGCTCATATCGTAGTCCTTCATCTTTGTGAGTTGGTTGATGAGCAAGTGAGATTGAAAGGTTCGAAGTCTCAAAGCTCCTCTTCACCTCGAGATGCTAGGAGGTTCATCGTGAGTCTTGCTCAATATCTTTGAAGGCTGTGGAATCTTACGAGAAGCATGAGCGAGGGGCGATCTTTGTTAGTTGATTCCTCGAAGAAAGGTTCTAAGAGGAAGTCAAAGAACAAGAAGGGAAAGAAGAAAGGCTAAGAAGGTAGAACTAGCACAAAGGAAACTTGCCATCATTATGGCAAGGAGAGCCATTTTGAAGAAAGTGCAAGATTTATCTTGAGTCCGTGAAGAAGGATAAGGCATCGGATGCCCCATCTTCTTGAAATCTTCTTTATTGATTGTCATTCTATTTCCTCGGACACTTGGGTATTTGATCGGTGTGACTCACATATATGTAATGACATACATGGGCTAAGGAATAGAAAAAGACTGGTCGGAGAGTCAAATTTACGTGTTGGGAATGGAGCAACGTTCTTTTGCACTCGCCATCGGAACGTATTTGTTGAAACTCCTCGCAGACTTGTCTTAGAACTGACAATTGCTTTTATATTCCTTTTGTTGATAAAGAACATCATTTCTATTTCTTGTTTAAATAGAAATGGTTTCCATTACGTTTAGTAACAATTGTTGTTACATAACTTTGAATGGGTTCTTTATGGGGCTGGAACTTTAAGCAATGGTGTTTATCGTTGGGCGTATCGGTGACATTTTTCAATATCGAAGCGAGCAACAAGAGTGCTCGAAAGGATAATCAAATAGACTCTATATGTGGCATTGTCGTCTTGGCCATATAAGCAAGAAAGCATGTCCGAATTACACCGATGTGGAATTGCGGAATCGTTTGAATTGGATTCATACGATACATGCGAATCATGCTTAAAAGGCAAGATGACTAAGTTACCTTTTGGAAAAGGTGAGCAGTGGGAGAGTTACTAGGTTTAGTACATACCGATGTATGTGGACCTATGTCAACTCAAGCATTAGGAGGCTATAGCTACTTCATTACCTTCACCGATGATCACTCACGGTTTGGGTATGTGTTCTTGATGAAACACAAGTCCGAAGCCTTTGAAAGGTTCAAAGAATTCAGAAATGAAGTAGAGAAACAACATGATAAGAGTATTAAAATACTTGATCGGATCGAGGTGGTGAATACTTAAGTCAAGAGTTTCTTGATTATCTAAGAGACAATGGCATATTGTCTCAATGGACTCCGCCCTATACACCACAGCATAATGGTGTATCTGAGAGGCGTAACCGGACCTTGTTGGACATGGTCAGGTCAATAATGAATCATGCAACTCTTCCCAAGTCCTTTTGGGGTTATGCACTTCAGACAGCTGTTTACTTGTTAAACAGAATGCCTACCAAGGTAGTCTCAACTACTCCATATGAGATATGGAATGGTAAGAAACCTCATGTAACTTACTTGAAGATATGGGGTTGTCCTGCTTATGTGAAGCGGACTGTATCAGACAAACTGGATGCTAAGTCTGATAAATGTCTATTTATTGGATACCCTAAGGAAACAAGGGGTTACCAATTCTATCATCCTGTGGAACAAAAGGTGTTTGTTTCAAGGCATGCTGTGTTTCTAGAGAAAGAGTTTCTCTTGCAAGAAAACAGTGGGAGTGTCGTCGAGCTTGAGGAGGCTCGAGAGACTCAAATAGACATTGATGAGATACCTGGTGAAGCACAACAGCCGACAACTCATAGTGATGAGCAATCGACTGGACCTATTGTAACACCACATCTTCGTAGATCTGGTAGAACACGCAACATTCCTGAGAGATATGGATTTCTCGTAAGTGAATCGAACGACGTGTTACTCATTGATGATGAGGAGGCTACCAGTTATGAAGAAGTGCTGACAAGTTCAGAAAGGGATAAGTGGCTTGGTGCCATGAAGTCGGAAATGGATTCCATGTATGAAAACCAAGTTTGGAACTTGGTTGACCCACCTGAAGGGATAAAGCCTATTGGGTGCAAGTGGGTTTTCAAGAAGAAAATCGACATGGATGGTAATGTGATTACCTATAAGGCTAGATTGGTGGCGAAAGGATATCGTCAAAAACAAGGTGTTGATTATGACGAAACCTATTCGCCTGTAGCTATGCTTAAATCCATTAGGATGCTCCTGGCCATAGCGGCTCATTATGATTATGAGATATGGCAGATGGATGTGAAAACAGCTTTCCTTAATGGAAACTTGCTCGAGGACGTGTATATGATACAGCCTGAGGGTTTCACATCGGTTGATAAAACCAAGGTATGCAAGTTGCGACGATCCATTTATGGATTGAAGCAAGCATCCAGGAGCTGGAATATCCGTTTTGATGAGACGATCAAAAAATTTGATTTCTCACAAAATCCAGACGAACCTTGTGTGTACAAGAAGGTTAGTGGGAGTGCAGTCGTGTTCCTAGTATTGTATGTCGATGACATATTACTTATAGGAAACGATGTGTCAATCTTACAGTCAGTTAAGGTTTGGTTATCCAAGACATTCTCCATGAAAGACCTGGGAGAAGCAACCTACATCCTTGGGATTAAGATCTATAGAGATAGATCGAAACGGTTGCTTGGTCTTTCGCAGTCTACATATATAGACCGAGTGCTAAAGAGGTTTAGCATGTCGGAATCCAAGAAAGGTTATCTGCCCATCAGGCATGGGGTACACCTTTCGAAGTCTATGTGTCCGCGCACAGAAGACGAGAGGATTTGCATGAGTAAGATTCCCTATGCATCCGCAATAGGATCTATCATGTATGCTATGTTATGTACGAGGCCCGATGTATGTATCGTATGCTCACGAGTGTCACGGCGGATACGATCCGATCGAGAATGGATCATTGGGTATTTATTAAGACGATCCTTAAGTACTTGAGAAGAACTAAGGATGTGTTCCTAATATATGGAGAAGGGTACATGGTGATACGTGGGTATACGGATGCCAGATCCAGACAGACAAGGATGATTCCATGTCTTAGTCTGGGTATGTATTCACCTAGAATGGAGGCGCAATAAGTTGGAAATGTTCCAAGCTTGACACTATAGCGGATTCTGCCACTAAGGCAGAATACGTTGCAGCTTTGGAAGCAGCAAAGGAAGCGGTTTGGATCAAGCAGTTCATCTATGAACTTGATGTGGTCTCATCAATGATCCAAACATGTGCTTCGCCGCTATCATCTTATCAGAGAGATCATAAGTAGGAACGAAATACAAATCGAGAAAATTCCCACTGAAAGGAACTTAGCGGATCCTTTGACTAAAGCATTACCTCAAAAGTAAGTTTGAGGGTCATGTTAGAGCTTATGGTATTGGATACCGTAGCGATTGGCATTAGGCCAAGTGGGAGTCTGTTAGTAATATATGAGAGATGTCCTAAGGCAATCGCCTTATGTATGAACCATTTATATGATAAATGAAGATTCACTATTTGAGTATACATGTTTTATGTATTTGATTGGATCTTAAACTCATTTCTTGAATGTCACGATCGATTCACGGCATGAGAGAATTTGTGATTGGATCACAACTAGTGAGTATCTCTACATGTGTAATTGTGATGTATCGGAATTATCCTAGTCGATGAATTGATGGATTTGGATATCATCAATTCGCCGAGACTTGGTGTATCCAAGCGGTGATTCTCCTTGGCCGAGACATTGTGATGTCGGAGTTAATCGTGGATGCTAGTTATGGTAACTAGTTCATTGGAGTGACCGGTAGTAAGACTTCGTATGGTTCTCTGCATATATAGATATGTCAATGAAGTTCTTACTGTGGCTTAAGTGCGATGTTCCTTTGACTTGCGGTATTCAAGTCATCTTGATCATGGAGACTTATGCTTTGACATCTTAAGCAAACATCTCTAAGGAGATGTGGACCCGGATGATTGGGTATAAGTCGAGTGATCGAAGGTGTTTGAATAGCCTATAAAGGATTCACCACTCCTTGCGAGGAGATGTATACCCATGGCCTCTCGTCGGATTGTTACTAAAGTCTTTGGCCAAAGCATTACATGTTTAGAGTAAAGTACTCTTGATACATGTGGAGTAACTAGAATCCGTGGGACGAGGAAATGATACTTGGGCTAGGTGTGGCGTAGTCGACCTAGTGGGGGACACAATAGACCATGTCTGAACCAAGTGGGTATAAGATGAGTGAAGGGAATGGGGCACGATTCATTCAAGCTCTTTGAAGGGTTTGAAATAGTTACGGATCAGTTGATCTTTTCGGTTAATTGGGGATCATGATGTACTACTAGGTGCCACTCATGATCGTTCTATAATTAATGGTTAATTATAGGCGGCCAACATAAACCGAGAACCTATTTGGTCACCACGCTGTGAGTGTAATCCAAAGGATTTAAAGCGAGCTTGAGAATGGGATTCTCGAGAGAAACTATGTTTGGTTGGACCAAACATAAAGCGAGCATGAAATTGTTTCAGTCGCAATGGAAGCGTGGATGGGCAGTGTCTTATGAAGACATAATGGATGGACCAAAATGGTTTGGTCCTAATCCAATGGATGAGAATAAACCAAAGGGTTTGGTTTATATTAAACGAATGAACCAAAGGTTGGTTTGGTTCGTTTTAACTTAAAATAAACCATCATGGTTTGGTTTATTTTAACTTATCTTAATGGAGCGGGTTAACGGGCTTTATGGATATGATCCATTAACCATTAAGAGAATTAGTTCTCTATAAAATAGGGCTTAAACCCTAATCCAAATAGTGGCCGCCCAACCCATCCTCCTTGTTGTTGGCGTCAACAACAAGGGCTGCCGCCCAACTTGATTGAGCTGCTGCCATCTCCTTGTCGGCATCCAAGTTTCGGCCGGTGAACCTCCGGCGACCCTCCGGTGATCTCCCTTGGGTTCGGTGTAAAGGTGAGCCTCCATCTCTTCTTTAGCCGGCGCCTATTTCCTCCACCAAAGCTGTCCAGTTTTCTGGACAGCTTCTTCTCCTCTCGTCGGAGCGTCGTTTGGACGACGGTTAGTGCTCCGACAGCGGATATCATACCGGGGATTTGATCTCCGGTAATCCTCTGAGGTGGAGGACGAAGGATTCGTCAATCGGTTGACGAATACCTCTCCGGAGAAGCAAGTCTTGAAGACTTGTTTTAGGTCCGAATTTGGATTCGGACCGTGATCATCTCTCGATCACGTCGTCTTCAACACGAGGCTAGTAACCCGTACGAAGACGAAGCTCGTGGCTTGGCGAAGTCATCCCGAGGAGCTCGGCGTGGATACGGATAGAGACGATTCTTACGAGAATCGTTCCGGTTGATGCCGTTCCCGCTACACGTCATACGGAAGGTATAACGTAGTTTAATTTCCTTATATTGCAAATTTTAATTTACGGTTATGTCTACACTTGTTGTAAAAGCATGCGTGTGTTGTGTGTGTTGTAATAAATATAGATTTATTATTTTTTAATTGCTTCCGCTGTGCTCATATTTACGAAACATGATCGAACACACACACGCCGCGGTGCCGGAAACCCAACAGGACAATCATGGATAGCTTAAAGGAGGTTTTGACCGAAAGTTTCATAAGGAATTTTCTTAACAACAATCAACCGAAGCAACTTGTATGTAGGTGAGGGGATACTTACATCCTTCGCTTTGTTTAATAGTTGGAAAAACCCTAGGTTGTGCCAAGACTAGAGCCTTCTCCTAGCTTGTTTAATAGTGAGGAGGAAGAAGAGAAGGAGAGAATGACAACTTTGGTTTCTCATGTCTCTTCATTCCCCTATTTATTCACTTGAAGGTGTCCCTTAGTCTCCCTTACCCTTATCTATCATTTCCCATACCCTTCTAATAGCACAACCCTACTGGGCTTCTGGTTATTGGATGCATCTTAAGGTTTAGCTATCTACTTAGAGGTTTGGGGTTCTATCCCTGGGCCATGCATCCTTTTTGGCTCTATTTCTTTTATTTTTTAAAGAGCCCACATAAATCCCATTATAATCATGCAAAAATTCTTGTAAAATTGCTAGGAATTTTACGGGCGTTACAATGATGATAAGGATGAGAGGTACTACTCATGGAGTTAGATATTAATTAATTAAATTATCAGTAATTTAATTAATTAATGGACATTCGATATCTTAAACACGGGGAGATATTTTGTACAAATAATATGTGGAGCCCATATTTAATTATGGGGGTTGGTGAGGTAGATCAATGATGATCCTCTAGTGGAATGGATCATCATTAATGGATCGGGTTTGTGTGGTTCGGATCCATTGGGTGGCCAAGATCCAACTCCTCCACATGGTCCCTATTGTAGCCTATTATAAATACCTCGTGAAGCCTAGATCTATATAAGGAGGGGAGAGGCTTGGGCGAGATACACAATAAGTTGTGCTAGGGTTTTGGAGTTGGCGTGGAAGGCTTAGGCGACAAGAAGTGGTGGCTAGGGTTTTGCTTCTCCTTGTGGGCGGCGGCAACCTAGAGCTTCTCTTCTCCTTTGGCCGACAACAACAAGTCTTCCTTCTCCATTGCTGCCGCCTTCTTTTCCTTCTCCAAGAGCCAGCAGCAACAAAGGTGAGGGTTCCTCCTTCCTTTGTCTTGGACGGTACACCCTCTCCCTCTCCTTAGGGCCGGCAGACACCAAGCTTGGTGGTTGGTGGTCGGCACAAGCAAGGAGAAGAAGGGAGTTTGTTCTTCCCTTGTTCAGAGTGAAAAAGGAAGGGAAGACAGCGATCTAGGAGGCTTCGACTCTTGGAAGATCGTCTTCCACACGATGTCCAAGAGGAGGATAGGTATACAATTGAAGATCAAGAGGTAAAACAAGAGGTATAATCTTGTTTAACTTTGATTATTGTTCTTTTGTATTTTTGTATGTTATTGATTAACATGGACCCCAATGATAAATACAAAAACTGGTGATCTGTTCATCATCTATTTCACAGCTAATCGAGGAAAAGAGTTAGGTTGCTTGAACAACAAGTTTGTTCAAGCGACTACTCAAATCGAATAGCACGATGATAGATCGGTTGCTTGGGTAATCCATCTCCATCCGAATTAGTTTTAGTTGATAAAATTTTAATCCGGGGACGTGTGATAGGATCGCCATGCACAAACCACCGAAGCGGGTAGCAATTCCCCTTCAGAAATTAGGTGGCAATCGATGTGGTTTTGATGTGTGTGGCAAAGGGTTTAAGTTAGGGTTGATTATGTTGATTTGATAAGTGTTTAAGTTATGCAGGACTTAGTAAATTTCACATGGTTAGCTTGATGATAGCATTGGTGGGTTCACCATCTCATTGAAGGTTGTCGAAGCTTCGCTTCGCACCTCGACTTGGTTGCTTGTGCATGGCGATCAAATCTATGTCCCCGGATTAAAAAATTAAATCCAAGATGATGACGGATTACCCAAGCAACCGATCCATCATCGTGCTATTCGATTAGAGTGGTCTCTTGAACAAACTAGTTGTTCAAGCAACCTAACTCTTTTCCTCGACTAGCCGCGGAATAGATGATGTACGGATCGCCGGCTTTTGTGTTTATCTTCGGGGTCCAAGTAAATTAGCCACATGCAATTACATACATAATACAAAGAAATAAAAGGAAACCAAAACAAGAATTATACCTCTTGTTTAGCTCTTGATCTTCTATTGTATGTCTTATCCTCCTCTTGGACGTTGAGTGGGCAAAGATCCTCCAAGAGTTGAAACCTTCTAGATCTCGTATCTTTCTTTTCTTGTTCTCTCCGAACAAAGGAAAATAATGAGCTACCTTCTTCTCCTATCTAGTTCCGGACACAATCCCTTTGGAGAAAGATCAAGCCACCTTCTCCTCTTTGTTGTTGCCGCCGGACACCAAGGAGAGGGAGAAGGAATATTAATGCCGGCCAAGAGTTGAGCTCAAAGATTAAAGATGAAGAACCGCCGGCCACTAAGCTTCAAGGAAGGAACGCCGGCCCTTAGGGAAGGAGAAGAGATGCCGGCGCAACCTTAGGATGAGAGGAAAGAAAATCCTAAACCTCTCCTCCACTTCTTGCCGCCGACCAAGCTAACTCCAAACCCTAAACCTCTTCTAATCTTTCTGCCAACCAATTAGGAAGCAAACCCTAGAAGCCTTGATTGATTGTTGCCGCCCAAGCCCTAGCCCTCCTTTTATAGAGTTAGGCTTAAGCCTTTTTTCAATATCCACCGTCGGATCTAGAGATTTAATCTCCACCATCGGATCTAGGATTTCATGAGGTTTTTAATAGGCTACAATAGAGACCATGAGGAGGAGTGTGATCTTGGCCACCCAATGGATCTAGCCCACATAAAGTCCGATCCATTAATGATAATTCATTCCACTAGAGAATTATCATTGATATACCTCACCAACCCCCATAAATAAATATGGGCTCCATATATTAATTGTACAAATATCTCCTCGTGTTTAAGATCTCGAATGTCCATCAATTAATTAATTTACTGACAATTAATTAATCAACATCAAACTCCATGAGTAGTACCACTCAACCTTATCATCATAGCGGACCAAGTCCACCTGCAGGGTTTACATGATGATCCTTATGAGCTCCTCAAGGGGACATCATTATCCTAATATATAGGACACGGTATCCTTCTATAATCAACGACACACCATGTAAATAATATTATTTCCCAACTTACCGAGCCTATCGATTTACTCTATAAATCTCGCCCATTGGTAAATCAAAGAAATAAATACTAAGTACATGTGCCTGTTATTATATCGGGATTAAGAGCATGTACACCATAATATCCGAGGTCCGATTCAATTATGTAGTCAGCAATAAATCGAATCACCTCTAAGTCTGTCCTGCTCAATACACACAAAGTGTACTAGTGTAATTCTATAGTCAAGATAAACCAATACCAAATTACACTACAACCATACCAATGGTTTGTCCAAAACCATCTCGGTTGTGAGCCTTTACTTATACTATACAAGGAACTGATAACATGATCTCCCGTATGACACTACATACCATGTTATCTACAATGTAATGTATTATACAATATGCATAACCATAAATATGAAAACAATGATCATGTGATTCTTATTTTAAAAATAAAGATGTTAATACAAAAGATAGACTTTTTAGTATACATCCCAACAATCTCCCACTTATACTAAAAGACTATGTTGTTCTCATACTGCCATACATCTGATTTCCATTTCCTCCACATGCCTATCAAAAGCTCTCGCTAGAAAGGCCTTAGTGAAAGGATCTACCAGGTAATTCTCTGATGTAATCTTGGCGATAGTAACTTATACCCTCTTTACGATCTCTCGTATCATGTGGTACTTGCGCTCTATGTGTTTACTTGCCTTATGGGCTCGTGGTTCCTTCGAGTTTGCAATTGCACCACTGTTATCACAATAAATTGTGATAGTTTTGGGCAAACCAGGAATCACATCCAAGTCCATCAAAAAGTTCCTGAGCCATATAGCTTCTTTGGCCACCTCAGAAGCTGCCACATACTCAGCTTCCATGGTAGAGTCCGCCACGCATTTATGCTTGACACTCCTCCATACAATGGCTCCACCTCCCAAAGTAAATACAAAGCCTGAGGTAGACTTACTGTTATCCCTATCAGATTGGAAGTCAGAATCTATAAGGAGTAGTAATCCGCCTTGTATATGCTATAATCCTAATCCTTCTCGCTTCAATATATGCCGCATGATCCAACTTCACTGTTCTAGATTATCTGCTAAACACTGCAGCGTATATTCAGTCTCGTACATAACATAGCATACATGAGGCTTCTTACTGCCGAAGCATAAGGAACCGCCTTCATCTCCTCTATCTCCTTTGATGTTCTAGGACACATCTCTTTAGATAAAGGTACTCCATGCCTAAAAGGTAGAAAAACTTTCTTGGAGTTCTGCATGCTAAAACAAGCCAAAATGGTGTCTATGTATGAAGCTTGAGATAAGCACAACATCATTTTTTTTGCGATCCCTTATAACGTTGATCCCAAGGATGTGTCTCACTTCTCCCAAGTCCTTCATATCAAACTGTTTGTACAACCATACCCTTACGTCCGATAACACCTTGACATTATTGCCAATTAACAAAATTTCATCTACGTATAGTACAAGAAATACCACTATGTTTCCGTCACATCTCTTATATACACAAGACTCATCTAGACTTTGAATAAATCCATAAGACTGAATTACCTCATCAAAGCGGATGTTCCAAAATCTCGAAGCTTGCCTCAATCCATAAATGGACCGATTAAGCTTGCACACAAGATTCTCTTTGCCTTTTTCAATGAATCCCTCTGGTTACTTCATTTAGATGTTTTCCTCAAGACTTCTATTAAGGAAAGCTATCTTGACATCCATCTGCCACACCTCATAATCCATATGAGCAGCAATACATAAGAGAATCTGGGTAGACTTAAGCATGGCTACCGGTGAAAAGGTCTCCTCATAATCGATACCCTCTTTCAGAGTATACCCTTTCACAACAAGCCTTGCTTTAAAGGTCTCAACCTTCCCATCTATTCCTCTCTTTCTTTTGTAGATCCACTTGCATCCAATGGTTTTTACACCATTGGGTGGTTCTACTAGCTCCCAGACCTGATTTGAATCCATAGATTTTATCTAAGAATTCATCGCACTTTGCCAAGATACCGCATCTTTATGTTAGATTGCCTCGTCATATGTCCAGGGATCAGGTTCATGTTTGCCAAGGACCAAATCAGAAGATTCTCCCAAGAACATAAATCTATCAGGCTGTCTAACAACCCTCTTACTACGATGAGGTATCACCTGTGTATCCTCTGTGACACACGGTACAGTCACTTGTGGTAGATCCTCTTGTACCGGTGGTACTGAAGTAGTGACTTCCCCTCTCAATTCCTCAAGAACAATCTTACTCATGGGCTTGTGGTTCATCACATAATCTTCCTCTAGAAATCATTATGAGAGATGTCCTAAGGCAATCGCCTTATGTATGAACCATTTATATGATAAATGAAGATTCACTATTTGAGTATACATGTTTTATGTATTTGATTGGATTTTAAACTCATTTACTGAATGTCCACGATACGATTCACAGCATGAGAGAATTTGTGATTGGATCACAACTAGTGAGTATCTCTACATGTGTAATTGTGATGTATCGGAATTATCCCTAGTCGATGAATTGATGGATTTGGACACCATCGATTCTGTCGAGACTAGCACGAGGTATACTCCTTGGTGTATCCAAGCAGCTGATTCTCACTGGCTGGAGACATTGTGATGTCCGGAGTTGATCGTGGATGCTAGTTATGGTAACTAGTTCATTGGAGTGACCAGCCGTAAGACTTCATATGGTTCTCTGCATATATAGATATGTCAATGAAGTTCTTACTGTAGCTTAAGTGCGATGTTCCTTTGACTTGCGGTATTCAAGTCATCTTGATCATGGAGACTTATGCTTTGACATCTTAAGCAAGCATCTCTAGGAGATGTGGACCCGGGATGATTGGGTATAAGTCGAAGTGATCGAAGGTGTTTGAATAGCCTATAAAGGATTCACCACTCCTTGCGAGGAGATGTATACCCATGGCCAAAGCATTACATGTTTAGAGTAAGATACTCTTCGATACATGTGCAGTAACTAGAATTCGTAGGACGAGGAAATGATACTTGGGCTAGGTGTGACGTAGTCAGCCTAGTGGGGACTGACACAATAGACCATGTCCTGAACCAAGTGGGTATAAGATGAGTGAAGGGAATGGGGCATGAATCATTCGAGCTGCTGAAGGGTTTCAGAAATAGTTCTGGATCAACCGTTGATCTTTTCGGTTAATTGGGGATCATGATGTACTACTAGGTGCCACTCATGATCATTCTATAATTAATGGTTGATTATAGACGGCCAACATAAACCGAGAACCTATTTGGTCACACGCACAACGAGCGTAATCCGAAGGATTTAAAACGAGCTTGAGAATGGGATTCTCAGACCGAGAGAAACTAAGTTTGGTTGGACCAAACATAAAGCGAGCATGAAATCGTTTCAGTCGCAATGGAAGCGTGGATGGGCCGTGTCTTATGAAGACATAATGGATGGACCAAAATGGTTTGGTTCTAATCCAATGGAGGAGAATAAACCAAAGGGTTTGGTTTATTTTAAGCGAATGAACCAAAAGTTGGTTCGGTTCGTTTTAACTTAAAATAAACCATCATGGTTTGGTTTATTTTAACTTATCTTAATGGAGCGGGTTAACGGGCCTAATGGTTATGATCCAATAACCATTAAGAGAATTAGTTCTCTATAAAAGAGGGCTTAAGGGATAATTAAGCCCTAATCCAAAAACCCCTAGCCCTAAGGTTGCCGCCCACCTCCTCCTTGGAGCTCTCGGCGCCAACCTATTGCCGCCCAAAGCTCCTCCAGCCGCATCCGAAGCCTTCCTTCCTTCCCCCTCGCCGGCATCGAGCTGCTGCCGGTTAGTGCTCCGGTGATCTCCTTCAAGTTTGGCATCAAGGTGAGCTCTATCTCCCTTGGTTGGCCGGCGCCTATCACCTCCACCAAAGTTGTCCAGTTTTCTGGACAGCTTGTTCTCCTCTCGTCGGAGCGTCGTTTGGACGACGGTTAGAGCTCCGACTGTGGCTAACTTACCGGGGATTCGATCTCCGGTAATCCTCTGAGGTGGAGGACGAAGGATTCGTCAATCGGTTGACGAATACCTCACCAGAAAAGCGAGTTTTGAGGACTCATTTTTGGATCCGAATTTGGATTCGGATCGTGATCATCTCTCGATCACGTCGTCTTCAACACGAGGCTAGTAACCCGTATGAAGACGAAGCTCATGGCTTAGCAAAGTCATCCTAAGGATACTCTGCGTGGATACGGATAGAGACGATTCTAGCGAGGATCGTTCCGGTTGATGTCGTTCCCGCTACACGTAATACGAAAGGTATAACGTAGTTAAATTTCCTTTTATTGAAAATTTAAATTTATGATTATGTCTACACTTGTTGTACTATGCATGTGTGTGATGTGTGTGTTGTAATAAATATAGATTTATTAATTTTATTTCTTCCGTTGTGCTCATGTTTACGAAACGTGATCGAACACACACACGCCGCGGTGTCGGAAACCCAACAGTGGTATCAGAGCCCAGGTTGTGTTTCGACATAATCGTAAAATAGTTTTGCGATAGTCATAATATTATTTCTGGAAATTTTCTAATTTTGGAAATTTAGAAGTATTTATGGAAATTTTTCAATTTTGGAAAGTCTAGAAGTATTTATGGAAATCTTCCACTTTTGGAAAGTTGGAAGTAGTTTATGGAAATTGATATTTTCCATAAATAAAATATTTGATTAAGATTCTGGAAATTTGTTTCCTAATTTAATCATGATTTGATTTGGAGAATCAAATCTTAAAATATTTTATTTCCATAAGTAGTTTTGATGATTTAGGAAATTGGTTTCCTAAATTGATTTTCCTTAATCAATTATTTTCATAAATAAAATATGTGATTAGATTTGGAAATTTGTTTCCTAATTCAATCATGATTTGATTTGGAGAATCAAATCTTAAACATATTTTATTTCCATAAATAGTTATGACAAATAAGAAAATTATGTACATGACATAATTGTATGCCATGTAATTGCATTAGATGCATAACATTATGCCATGCGTGTCGTGACATGTAGATGTATGTCATGTATGTCATGCCATGTAGATAATAGTTATTTGTATGCAAAGAGGATGAGACATAAAACCCTAACTCAATATAAAAGCCTACACCTTCCATTAATATGGTTAGAACCAGAGTTCCGTTTCTTATTCGGGTTGTTGGACTCTCTCCAAGCTCGGCTCAAACCCGAACATGTTCAAACTATGGAATAGTTTAATACTAATATGGTAAGAGTCAGAGGTCAATCGTTATCTTTGGTTGTTGGACTCTCTCCAAGCGGGGCTAATTGGTCGAATGCGCTCTAACCATATTAAAACTATTTCTTGATTAATGGGTTGGCTTTAACCTGGAGCATCGGCTTGTTGGACTCTCTCCAAGGTCGATGTAAAGGGAGGTGAAGTTGGGTGCTATGCATATGATGCATACTTGTTAATGTGTTAACAACCCGATGTAATTGTGAACATTCAATTAGTTGATATCACATTGTGATAGTTGCATATACGTGATATGCAATCGGTATATTTGATACCTACCATCGTAGTTATGAATGACTTGTTGGACTCTCTCCAAGGTTGTTCATATCTATGATGGATATTAGCCCATTCGGAGATGGACCTACGATCACCCGAAGTGATTTTGGGGTTTTTGAAATTCGAAAAATGAATGGGATTTATAAATGTATATTGATGCATTTTAAAATCATTTTCTCATATATGCTCATTTTGTATTTCTAGGTCAATCGATTGATCATGACGTCTTTGAATTTGCGGACTATTTTGGATTCAAACAAATTGACTAGGCCTAACATCCTGGACTGGCTTAGAAACTTGAGAATTGTTCTCAAGGCGGAAAAGCTAGCATATGTCCTTGAAGAGCCTCTTCCCAACCGTCCTAAGGACGATGCAACTCCAGACCAAATGTTGGTCTATCAGAAGCATGTGGCAGATTCTGAACTAGAGAGTTGCATCATGCTAGCTGCGATGGTACCTGAGCTACAAAAGCAGCATGAGCATATGGATGCTAATATCATGGTCTTCAATCTTCATGAGTTGTTTGATGAGCAAGCGAGATCCGAAAGGTTCGAAGTCTCCAGGCTCCTCTTCACCACGAAGATGCAAGAAGGTTCATTTGTAGTGCAGTTTGTGCTAAAGATGAACGGGTACATTGAGCGGCTAGCCACCCTCTGGTTAGAACCAGAGTTCTGTTTCTTGTTTGGGTTGTTGGACTCACTCCAAGCCCGGCTTGAACCTGAACATGTTCAAATCATTGGAATAGTTTAACTCTAATATGGTAAGAGTCAGAGGTCAATCGTTAGTTTGGGTTGTTGGACTCACTCCAAGCCTGGCTAATTGGTTGAATGCGCTCTAACCATATTAAAATTATTTCGCGATTAATGGGTCGGCTCTAACTTGGAGCATCGATTTGTTGGACTCACTCCAAGGTCGATGTGAAAAGAGGTGAAGTTGGGTGCTATGCATATGATGCATACTTGTTAATGTGTTAACAACCCAATGTATGTGTAAACATTCAATTAGTTGATAGCACATTGTGATAGTTACATATACATGATATGTAATCAGTATACTTGATACCCACCATCATAGCTAAGAATGGCTTGTTGGACTCACTCCAAGGTTGTTCTTATCTATATTGGATATCAGCCCATTCGGAGATTGACCTACGATCTCCCGAATTGATTTCAAGGGTTTTTGAATTCGAAAAAATGAATGGGATTTTGTAAATGTATGTGGATGCATTTTAAAATCATCTTTCTCATATATGCTCGTTTTGTATTTCTAGGTTAATCGCTTGATCATGATGTCTTTGAATTTGCGCTCTATTTTGAATTCGAATAAATTGACTGGGCCGAACTTCTTGGACTGGCTTAGAAACTTGAGAATTGTTCTCAAGGCAGAAAATCTTGAGTATGTCCTCGAAGCGTCTCTTCCCGCTCGTCCTAGTGATGATGCAACACCGGACCAATTGTTGGCCCATTAGAAACATGTGAGTGATTCTGAGCAAGTGAGTTACATCATGCTAGGGGCGATGGTACCCGAGCTGCGAAAGCAGCATGAGCATATGGATGCTCATACCATAGTCCTTCATCTTTATGAGTTGATTGATGAGCAAGTGAGATTCGAAAGGTTCGAAGTCTCCAAGCTCCTCTTCACCTCTGAGATGTAAGAAAATTCATCTGTGGTACTGCTCAATATGCTGAAGACTGTGGAGTCTTTTGAGAAGCATGAGCAGGGGACGGTGCTATTAGTTGATTCCTCGAAGAAAGGTTCTAAGAGGAAGTCAAAGGAACAACAAAAGGGAAAGAAGAGAAGGGCTAAGAAGGTAGAACTAGCACAAAAGGAAACTTGCCATCATTATGGCAAGGAGAGCCATTTGCGAAGAAAGTGCAAGATTTATCTTGAGTCCGTGAAGAAGAATAAGGCATCGGATGCCCCATCTTCTTCAGATATCTTCGTTATTGATTGTCATTCTATTTCCTCAAACACTTGGGTATTGGATACTGGGTGTGGCTCACATATATGTAATGACATACATGGGCTAAGGAATAGAAGAAGACTCGTCAAGGGAGAGTCAAATTTGCGTGTTGGGAATGGAGCAAAGGTTGCTGCAGTCGCCATTGGAACGCATTTGTTGAAACTCCCTATAGGACTTGTCTTAGAACTGGACAATTGCTTTTATGTTCCTTCGTTGATAAAGAACATCATTTCTATTTCTTGTTTAAATAGAAATGGGTACCATTTGACTTTTAGTAACAATTGTTGTTACATAACTTTGAATGGAGTTCTTTATGGGACTGGAACTTTAAGCAATGGTGTTTATACGTTGGACGTATCCAGTGACATCTTCAATATCGAAGCGAGCAACAAGCGTGCTCAAAAGGATAATCAATTAGACTCCCATATGTGGCATTGTCGTCTTGGCCATATAAGCAAGAAACGCATGTCCGAATTACACCGATGTGGAATTCTGGAATCGTTTGAATTGGATTCATATGATACATGCGAATCATGCTTAAAAGGCAAGATGACTAAGTTACCTTTCTTGGAAAAGATGAGCAGTGGGAGAGTTACTAGGTCTAATACATACTGATGTATGTGGACCTATGTCAACTCAAGCATTAGGAGGCTATAGCTACTTCATTACCTTCACCGATGATCACTCACGGTTTGGGTATGTGTTCTTGATGAAACACAAGTCTGAAGCCTTTGAAAGGTTCAAAGAATTCAGAAATGAAGTAGAGAAACAACATGACAAGAGTATTAAAATACTTCGATCGGATCGAGGTGGTGAATACTTAAGTCAAGAGTTTCTTGATTATCTAAGAGACAATGGCATATTGTCTCAATGGACTCCGCCCTATACACCACAGCATAATGGTGTATCTGAGAGGCGTAACCGGACCTTGTAGGACATGGTCAGGTCAATGATGAATCATGCGACTCTTCCCAAGTCCTTTTGGGGCTATGCACTTCAGACAGTTGTTTACTTGTTAAACAGAATGCCTACCAAGGTAGTCTCAACTAGTCCATATGAGATATGGAATTGTAAGAAACCTCATGTATCTTACTTGAAGATATGGGGTTGTCCTGCTTATGTGAAGCGGACTGTATCAGACAAATTGGATGCTAAGTCTGATAAATGTCTATTTGTTGGATACCCTAAGGAAACAAGGGGTTACCAATTCTATCATCCTGTGGAACAAAAGGTGTTTGTTTCAAGGCATGCTGTGTTTCTAGAGAAAGAGTTTCTCTTGCAAGAAAATAGTGGGAGTGTCGTCGAGCTTGAGGAGGCTCGAGAGACTCAAATAGACATTAATGAGATTCCTGGTGAAGCACAACAGCCGACAACTCATAGTGATGAGCAATCGGCTGGACCTATTGTAACACTACATCTTCGTAGATCTGGTAGAACACGCAATATTCCTGAGAGATATGGATTTCTCGTAAGTGAATCGAACGACGTGTTACTTATTGATGATGAGGAGCCTACCAGTTATGAAGAAGTGCTGACAAGTTCAGAAAGGGATAAGTGGCTTGGTGCCATGAAGTCGGAAATGGATTCCATGTATGAAAACCAAGTTTGGAACTTGGTTGACCTACCTTAAGGCATTAAGCCTATAGGGTGCAAGTGAGTTTTCAAGAAGAAAACCGACATGGATGGTAATGTGATTACCTATAAGGCTAGATTGGTGGCGAAAGGATATCGTCAAAAGCAAGGTGTTGATTATGACGAAACCTATTACTTTGTAGCTATCTTAAATCCATTCGGATGCTCGGCCATAGCGGCTCATTATGATTATGAGATATGGCGGATGGATGTGAAAACAGCTTTCCTTAATGGAAACACCCGAGGGCGTGTATATGATACAACTGAGGGTTTCACATCGGTTGATAAAACCAAGGTATGCAAATTGCGACGATCCATTTATGGATTGAAGCAAGCATCCAGGAGCTGGAATATCCGTTTTGATGAGACGATCAAAAAGTTTGATTTCTCACAAAATCCAGATGAACCTTGTGTGTACAAGAAGGTTAGTGGGAGTGCAGTCGTGTTCCTAGTATTGTATGTCGATGACATATTACTTATAGGAAACGATGTTTCAATCTTCTGATCGATTAAGGTTTGGTTATCCAAGACATTCTCCATGAAAGACACAGGAGAAGCAACCTACATCCTCGGGATTAAGATCTATAGAGATAGATCGAAACGGTTGCTTGGTCTTTCGCAGTCTACATATATAGACCGAGTGCTAAAGAGGTTTAGCATGTCGGAATCCAAGAAAGGTTTCCTACCCATCAGGCATGGGGTACACCTTTCGAAGTCTATGTGTCCGCGCACAGAAGACGAGATGATTTGCATGAGTAAGATTCCCTATGCATCCGCAATAGGATCTATCATGTATGCTATGTTATGTACGAGGCCCGATGTATCGTATGCTCACGAGTGTCACGGCGGATACATCGATCGAGGAATGGATCATTGGGTGGCTATTAAGAGGCGATCCTTAAGTACTTAAGAAGAACTAAGGATGTGTTCCTAATATATGGAGAAGGGTACATGGTGATACGTGGGTATCACGGATGCGGCTCGGATAGACAAGGATGATTCCATGTCTCGATGCAGGTATGTATTCACCTGGAATGGGCGCAATAAGTTGGAAAGGTTCCAAGCTTGACACTATAGCGGATTCGCCACTAAGCGAGAATACATTGCGACTTTAGGCGACAAAGGAAGCGGTTTGGATCAAGAAGTTCATCTATGAACTTGATGTGGTCTCATCAATGATCCAAACATGTGCTTCGTCGCTATCATTTGATCAGAGAGATCATTAGTAGGAAGGAAATACAAATCGAGAAAATTCCCACTGAAAGGAACTTAGCGGATCCTTTGACTAAGGCATTACCTCAAAATAAGTTTGAGGGTCATGTTAGAGCTTATGGTATTGGATACCGTAGCGATTGGCATTAGGCCAAGTGGGAGTCTGTTAGTAATATATGAGAGATGTCCTAAGGCAATCGCCTTATGTATGAACCATTTATATGATAAATGAAGATTCACTATTTGAGTATACATGTTTTATGTATTTGATTGGATCTTAAACTCATTTACTGAATGTCCACGATACGATTCACAACATGAGAGAATTTGTGATTGGATCACAACTAGTGAGTATCTCTACATGTGTAATTGTGATGTATCGAAATTATCCCTAGTCGATGAATTGATGGATTTGGACACCATCAATTCTGTTGAGACTAGCACGAGGTATACTCCTTGGTGTATCCAAGCAGCTGATTCTCACTGGCTGGAGACATAGTGATGTCCGGAGTTAATCGTGGATGCTAGTTATGGTAACTAGTACATTGGAATGACCAGTCGTAAGACTTCATATGGTTCTCTGCATATATAGATATGTCAATGAAGTTCTTACTGTGGCTTAAGTGCGATGTTCCTTTGACTAGCGGTATTCAAGTCATCTTGATCATGGAGACTTATGCTTTGACATCTTAAGCAAACATCTCTAAGGAGATGTGGACCCGGGATGATTGGGTATAAGTCGAAGTGATCGAAGGTGTTTGAATAGTCTATAAAGGATTCACCACTCCTTGCGAGGAGATGTATACCCATGGCCTCTCGTCGGATTGTTACTAAAGTCTTTGGCCAAAGCATTACATGTTTAGAGTAAGGTACTCTTCGATACATGTGGAGTAACTAGAATCCGTAGGACGAGGAAATGATACTTGGGCTAGGTGTGGCGTAGTCGACCCTAGTGAGGCTGACACTATAGACCATGTCTTGAACCAAGTGGGTATAAGATGAGTGAAGGGAATGGGGCACGATCATTCGCTCTTGAAGGGTTTGAAATAGTTACGGATCAGCGTTGATCTTTTTGGTTAATTGGGGATCATGATGTACTACTAGGTGCCACTCATGATCGTTCTATAATTAATGGTTAATTATAGACGGCCAACATAAACCGAGAACCTATTTGGTCACGCTGCGGCGTAATCCAAGGATTTAAAGCGAGCTTGAGAATGGGATTCTCGGCCGAGAGAAACTATGTTTGGTTGGACCAAACATAAAGCGAGCATGAAATTGTTTCAGTCGCAATGGAAGCGTGGATTGGCCGTGTCTTATGAAGACATAATGGATGAACCAAAATGGTTTGGTTCTAATCCAATGGAGGAGAATAAACCAAAGGTTTTTGTTTATTTTAAACGAATGAACCAAAAGTTGGTTCGGTTCGTTTTAACTTAAAATAAACCATCATGGTTTGGTTTATTTTAACTTATCTTAATGGAGCGGGTTAACGGGCCTAATGGTTATGATCCAATAACCATTAAGAGAATTAGTTCTCTATAAAAGAGGGCTTAAGGGATAATTAAGCCTAATCAAAACCCTAGCCCTAAGGTTGCCGCCCACCTCCTCCTTGGAGCTCTCGGCGCCAACCTATTGCCGCCCGCCAGCTCCTCAACATCGAAGGCTGCTTCCTTCCCCCTCGCGGCGTCGAGCTGCTGCGGTTAGTGCTCCGGTGATCTCCTTCAAGTTTGGCATCAAGGTGAGCTCTATCTCCCTTGTTGGCGGCGCCTATCACCTCCACCAAAGCTGTCCAGTTTTCTGGACAGCTTGTTCTCCTCTCGTCGGGCGTCGTTTGGGCGGCGGTTGGAAACTCCGACAGCGGCTAACTTACCGAGATTTGATCTCCGGTAATCCTCTGAGTGGAGGGCGAAGGATTCGTCAAGCGGTTGTGAATACCTCTCCGGAGAAGCGAGTTTGAGAACTTCGTTTTGGATCGAATTTGGATTCGGATCGTGATCATCTCGATCGCGTCGTCTTCAACCACGAGGCTAGTAACCCGTCACGAAGGCGAAGCTCGTGACTTAGCGAAGTCATCGAGGCTCGGCGTGGATCTGGATAGAGGCGATTCTAGCGAGGATCGTTCGGTTGATCGTTCCGCTACCGTCATCTGAGTATAACGTAGTTAAATTTCCTTTTATTGCAAATTTAAATTTACGGTTATGTCTACACTTGTTGTACTATGCATGCGTGTGATGTGTGTGTTGTAATAAATATAGATTTATTAATTTTATTGCTTCCGCTGTGCTCATGTTTACGAAACGTGATCGATCACACACACGTCGCGGTGCCGGAAACCCAACACCAACTTACCAGCATCTGCCTTCAGCACATGTGTTGGCTCCCCCAAATCCGAATATGTCTCAGACTAGGCTTTCGCCCAGTCCACAATTCTGTGGGAGTAGAAGGCACTGATTTAGATGATACCAAGTTCAGAATATACACTGTCGTATCCAGAGCATACCCCCAGAATGAATCTGGCAACTCAGAATAACTCATCATTGATCTAACTATCTCCATAAGAGTCCTATTCATTTGCTCTGCTACACCATTCTGCTGGGGTGTGCCAGTTTCAGACAATTGGGATTGAATCCCAGCCTCTGATAAGTAATTCCTAAACTGTCCCAAGAGGTACTCACCACCACGATCAGATCGTAGTGTCTTTGATACTTTTACCTTGACGTTTCTCCACATCAGCCTTGAATTCTTTGAACCTATCAAAGCATTCAGACTTACGGTGTATCAAGTAAATGTATCCATATCTTGAATAATCATCTATAAAAGAGACGAAATATTCAAAACCACCTCTAGCTTGGATAGACATAGGACCACACAAATCAGAATGAACCAATTCCAACACATCTTTGGTTCTATACCCCTTGGCCTTAAAAGACCTCTTGGTCATTTTACCTACCAAGCAAGATTCACAGGTTGGGAAATATTCCACCACTAATGAACCCAGAGGTCCATCAGCTATCAACCTTTGAATTCAACTTAGGTTAATATGACCTAACCTTAGATGCCAAAGATATGTTTGGTTCATTTTCGAAGGTTCTTTTCTCTTATTAGAATTAGAAGATGAGTTATTTACTTCTATTTACATTATGGGAGCTTTTGGTTCAAGGGTATATAAATTTCCTATCAATGCATCAGAACAGATAATCTCCTATTCCTTTTTATAACAACTCTGTCATTAAAAGAAATAGAATATCCATCCAAAAACAATTTAGAAACCAAAATCAAATTCTTTCTAAAAAAAGGTACATAAAGGCAATATCTTAGAACCAAAGTTTTATTCCTATCAAAAGATAAATAAACATCTCCCACTACAATAGCCACCACCTTCATGGCATCGCCCAAGTAAATGGTAATCTCCCCCTCAGCCAGTCGTCTGGTTTCCTGGAACCCCTGCAATGTATTGCAGACATGATCAGTGGATCCCGTATCTACACACCAGGTGCTGGTAGATAACACCGCTAAACATGTTTCAACGACTAGACCAAAAGATATACCTTTGTTCTGCTTTCGGTTGGGGAAATCCTTCTTCCAAAGTCCAGTCTGCTTGCAAGTGAAGCACTTGCCTTTCGACTTCTTCACTCCTCCCTGTGATCCTCCCGCCACCTTTGCTTCACCTTGTTTTTTCTTCTTCTTTCCTTTCGGCTTAAAAGTCGAAACCTTCTGAGAAACCATGGCCTGAGCTTGAGCACTCTGATGAAAAAGCTCCTCTGCCGCCTGGAGTTCTGTCAGAAGCTCCGCCAATGAATACAACCTTTTATTCATGTCGTAGTTCAGGCGAAACTGCTCAAAACTCCTAGGTAGAGACTAGAGTATGATATCGACCTGGGTTTCCCCATCGATCTCAGCTCCAAGGACTTCCAGCTCATTCAAATGAGCCATCATCTTGAGAACATGATCCCTCATGGGTGTTCCCTCGATCATGCTAGTCGTCATCAAGTTCCTCATGGCTTCCATCCTAGCAGCCCGATTATGGTGTCCAAAAAGTTCCTTGAGATTGAGCATCATGTCATAAGTAGTAGGCATGGCTTGATGCTGATGTTGCAATACATTTGACATAGAAGCCAAAATGTAACACTGTGTCATCTCATCAGCCTTTATCCACTTCTTATAACTCTCTTTCTCCTTTTCCCTAGAATCATCCGCAGGCTTAGAAGGACACTC
The DNA here is from genome assembly GCA_025175895.1 of Wurfbainia villosa. Classification (NCBI taxonomy): domain Eukaryota; kingdom Viridiplantae; phylum Streptophyta; class Magnoliopsida; order Zingiberales; family Zingiberaceae; genus Wurfbainia; species Wurfbainia villosa. Next base: position 67,554,861 of record CM046001.1, read on the forward strand.
TTCGAAGAGTACATACTTGTACTCCTCAACAGTCAAGACAATATCAAGATTCCTTTTCCAATCAACATAATTGGGTCCAGTAAGTTTATTCTCTTTTAGTATCACAACAAGCGGGTTGAAAGTCATTTTTGAAAAACCTAAGAATCACACAGATCAAAACATTAGATTTCAAAAATTTATTGATTCCTCAAACAATAAAATTTTAAAATCAACCAACACCTCAAAACACCGATAATATCGTATGCCACGATAGTGTGGACGTATACGAATTCTACATTTGTAAGAGGAGATTTTACCCATTAATTTTATTATCCTGTCAACCTAACTTTTTGACAAATAAAATTAATAGTTGGTTCCTCTTCGGCCCTACAAATAAAATCAGTGACTCTAATGGGGAGGATACTCTTATTTGCATCTAAGTGTGCACCATTACTCGATACCAAGGCAATTATCTCGGATTATGTGCCTTCCGATGGGGAAGTACACACGCTCTTAAATAATTTCCTATAACCATATTTGATCCTATGATCCGCAAAACAAACTCATCCGATAGGGAGAAAGACACTCAGAGCTGACGCGCAAGTTTGTTTGCATCACATGTCAAATCGTAATGGGGGTCGTGGGAATTTATAAAAAAATATCCCTCTCCCACTTAGTAATTTAAAATTGAGCAATTTTCCTAGCACACGACATGCATATCAAACAAGAAGCAATAAATATGAAAAATATATTTTCCAACTATTATGGCTTTTGTTCTCCAATATGCCTCCCGTCGTATTGTCATCTCGTCCACTCCTCCCTATGCCATATACAAGCCATCTGGAGATCCGAGCCGAGAATAATTATTTTAATTTACATCCATCGATCCTATACTCCACGAAGGAGTGTACATGAAATCTAGATCGAAAGTAAACTAAAATAAAAGAGTGGCTAAACAATATCGTACTTAATTACAAAAATTAAATACTAGCCTCGTCAACCCCGAGGATTCAAATAATAATACAATTACACACATCCAATCACATACACACACATATGGCCTTAATAGTTGGATCTTATGCCTGCAACCAAAAAGTTAGCCTACGCACATCCTACTATCATCCGACACATACAATATATGATAAGTGCATAAAAGTAACTGAATCCTAAACACACAAAACCGAAAATCATGGCTCTGATACAAGGTGAAGGTTGTCGAAGCTTCGCTTCGCACCTCGACTTGGTTGCTTGTGCATGGCAATCCCATCTACGTCCCCGAATTAAAAAATTAATCCAAGACGATGACGGATTACCCAAGCAACCGATCCATCATCGTGCTATTCGATTAGAGTGGTCTCTTGAACAAACTAGTTGTTCAAGCAACCTAACTCTTTTCCTCGACTAGGCGTGGAATAAATGATGTACGGATTGCTAGTTTTTGTGTTTATCTTCGGGGTCCAAGTAAATTAGCCACATGCAATTACATACATAATATAAAGAAACAAAAGGAAACCAAAACAAGAATTATACCTCTTGTTTACCTCTTGGTCTTCTATTGTATGTCCTATCATCCTCTTGGACGTTGTGTGGGCAACGATCCTCCAAGAGTTGAAACCTTCTATATCTCATATCTTCCTTTTCTTGTTCTCTCCGAACAAAGGAAGACAATGAGCTCCCTTCTTTTCCTATCTAGTTTCGGACACAATCCCTTTGGAGAAAGATCAAGCCACCTTCTCCTCTTTGTTGTTGCTACCAGCCACCATGGAGAGGGAGAAGGAATATGAATGCCGGCCAAGAGTTAAGCTCAAAGATTAAAGATGAAGAACTGTCGGCCACCAAGCTTCAAGGAAGGAATGCCGACCCTTAGGGAAGAAGAAGAGATGTCGGCTCAACCTTAGGATGAGAGGAAAGAAAACCCTAAACTTCTCCTCCAATTCTTACCGCCGACCAAGCTAACTCCAAACCCTAAACCTCTTCTAATCTTGCCGCCCAACAATTAGGAAGCAAACCCTAGAAGCCTTGATTGATTGTTGCCGCCCAAGCCCTAGCCCTTCTTTTATAGAGTTAGGCTTAAGCCTCCTTTCAATCTCCACCGTCGGATATAAAGATTTAATCTCTACCGTCGGATCTAGAGATTTAATCTCCACCATCGGATCTAGTCTTTCATGAGGTTTCTAATAGGCTACAATAGGGACCATGAGGAGGAGTTGGATCTTGGCCACCCAATGGATCTAGCCCACATAAAGTCTGATCCATTAATGATAATCCATTCTACTAGAGGATTATCATTGATCTACCTCACCAACCCCCATAAATAAATATGGGCTCCATATATTAATTGTACAAATATCTCCCCGTGTTTAAGATCTCGAATGTCCGTCAATTAATTAATTTATTGACAATTAATTAATCAACATCTAACTTTATGACTAGTACCACTCAACCTTATCATCATGTCGGACCAAGTCCACCTGCAAGGTTTACATGATGATCCTTATGAGCTTCTCAAGGGTACATCATCATCCTAATATATAGGACACAGTTTCCTCCTATAATCAATGACACACCATGTAAATAATATCATTTCCCAACTTACCGAGCATATCGATTTACTCTATAAATCTTGCCCATTGATAAATAAAAAAAATAAATACTAAGTACATGTGCCCATTATTATATCGGGATTAAGAGCATGTACACCATAATATCTGAGGTCCGATTCAATTATGTAGTCAGCAATAAATCGAATCACCTCTAAGTCGGTCCTGCTCAATACACACAAAGTATACTAGTGTAATTCTATGGTCAAGACAAACCAATACCAAATTACACTACAACCATACCAATGGTTTGTCCAAAACCATCTCGGTTGTGAGCCTCTACTTATACTCTACAAGGAACTGATAACATGATCTCCCGTGTGATACTACATACCATGTTATCTACAATGTAATGTATCAGACAATATGCATAACCATAAATATGCAAATAATGATCATGTGATTCTTATTTCAAAAATAAAGATGTTCATACAAAAGATAGACTTTTCAGTATACATCCCAACACCCATGGCTCGGGTCCTTGAGTCGGTGAAAGATGACATTGCGGAATGCGTTCGCTTGGTTCATCTTAGGGATCGTCGGACGAGGAGCATTGGAGTGAAGCCAAAGAAAGCAGACTTTAGGGCAAGACGCGAAGGATGACATTGCGGAAGTCATGCGCTTGGTGCATCCGAGGGACGTGGTCGGACGAAGAGAGCTTCAGTGAGGGACTCCAAGGGAGATAGGAGATTGAGCGATTGTAACGGTAGCTCATAGGTAAACTTGGTTGAATGGATAAGTCAAGTGTCGGATGCTCAAACTTAGGTTTGAGGTTTACCCTACTGTCGGATGCTCAAACAAGTGTTTTGTTTGAGGTTTATCCGACACCAATCGACTGTTATATATAGCAGTCGACTGCTTTGAGTCGATGGCACTCGACTGGTATTCGATTGAGGGGTTCTAGCCCATCATTCGATTACCAAGGGATGGTAGTTGACTTTTGCACCATCAGTCGACTACCAAGGAATGACAGTCGACTGTTGAAGATGGTCGCGGGCATAGAACCTCTCTTAGCCGACTGGTCAGTTGGCTATGCAGGCATCAGTCGACTACTGATAGAAGCAGTCGATTGCCAAACCTACTGTTGGACTACAACGGTCGTGATCTGACATGGTCATAGGCCATTGGAATGGCGACTGTCGACTGGTGACATACAACAGTCGACTGCTGCATGCCCAATGGGAAGAAAGCCCTCTTCTATATAAAAAGAGGGCTTGGGTGTCTTTGGGAGGCTAATGCTTCCACTTCTATTCATGCTCTAAGTGGTCCCACGCCTTCCAAGTATTTTTACTCCTTTATTCTCTATTTTCATTCATATTATTTGTGAGAAAGGAGAGATTCTTGTAAAGAGGTTACCTCTACCTAGCTTGGGCTAAAGGAGAGACTAGTGGATTGTTGAGGGAGAGATTTGCTATACAAATCGTCCGTGGACTATGGCAAGGGCCATGAACCACGTTACATCTTGACGTTAGCATTTGCATCTCTTTTCTCTTTGTGATTGTCTTAATTGTTTTTGTTTTAGCATTTCCGCTGCACTAATTACCTTTGTAGACAATTAAGATGCGAGAGATTTCTATCTGCAACATCGGGGCTATTCAACCCCCCCTCTAACCGGCCACAATCCTTCAACACTTGTTGCTCGTTTCGATATTGAAAGTGTCACTGGATGTATCTAACATGTAGATGTCATTGCATAAAGTTCTGGTGTCATAATGAATGTCATTCAAGGTTATATAACAACAATTATTACTAAACGTCAAATGGAAACCCTTTCTATTTAAACAAAAAATAGAAACAATGTTCTTTATTAATGCAGAAACAAAATAACAATTGTCGATTTCTTAGACAAGTCCACTAGGAAGCTTCAGCGAATATGTTCCGACGGCGACAGCTACAACCTTTGCTCCATTGCTGACTCGTAGATTCGCTTCTCCCTTGACAAGTCTTTTGCTATCCCTTAGCCCCTGTATGTCATTACATATATGTGAGCCACACCTAGTATCCAATATTCAAGCATCAAAGGAAATAACATGAAAGTCAATAATGAAGATACCTAAAGAGGACGGGGCATTAGATGCTGGCTTCTTCTTCATGGACTCAAGATAGATCTTGCAGTTCCTTCACCAATAACCCATCTATTAGTACTTATAAGATTCACATATCTCCACAATAGTATGATATTGTCCACTTTGGGCCTAAGCTCTCATGATTTTTTTTGGGCTTTACCTAAAAGGCCTCATAATAATGGAGATATCTTTTTATCTTATAAGCACATGATCTTTTCCATGTCTTACCAATGTGGGACTTCGATTGTATTTCCTATACTCCCAACAACCCCCCCCCCCTCAAACAAAGGATCACATTGAGCCCCCCTCAAGCCTATCCGTCCTCAAAGGACATCCTCTACTTGATGTCTAATCCTTAACCCACTAGGACTTCCTGCCAACTGCCTGGTCTTCCTGACCCAGTTAGAGTTCCTACTACTTGTCTAGCTCTTCTAGCCCAACTGGACTTCCTGCCAATTGTTCGGTCGTCCCGACCCAATTGGACTTCCTACATAGTATCTGATTCTCTTGATCTGGACATGGGAGCTCCACTTTCTTTGTTCAAGGTTCATGGCTTGACATAGACCATGACTCTGATACCAATTGTCAGTGCAAATAAGATCCATATATCTCCACAATGACATGATATTATCCACTTTGGGCCTAAGACTTCATGGTTTTATTTTTGAGCTTTACCCAAAAGGCCTCATACCAATGGAGATATCTTTTTATCTTATACACACATGATCTTTTCCATATCTTACCAATGTGGGACATTGATTGTATTCCCCATACTCACAACACCATCTTCCCACCATGATAGCATGTGCCCTTTGGAGATGACTCTCCAGTCTTGGCCTTCTTCTTCCCCTTTGGATGTTGCTTTGACTTCCTCTTAGAACCTTTTATTCGAGGAGTCAACCAACATCACCATCTTCTATTCTTTAGTCATAGAAGGTTCTACATTCTTGAGCATATTGATCAGCTCGAGAATGGTGGATTCAAGATTTTTCATTTGATAGTTCATCACAAATTGTGAGTAACTCTTGGAAAAACTATGTAGAATTAAGTCAATGATTAATTCGTGATCTATCGCAAACCCTAGTGATCCTAGCCACTCGATGTACCCATTCATCTTTAGTACAAACTGTACTACAGATGAACCCTCCTCCATCTTCGAGTTAAAGAAAAGCTTCGAGACCTCGAACCTTTCGGATCTCGACTTCTCATCGAAGAGTTCACAAAGATGGTAAATGATCGTGTAAGCATCCATATGCTCGTGCTGCTTTTGCATCTCAGGAGTCATCGTCACTAGCATGAATTGGCAAGCTCAGAATCAATCGTATGCTTTTGATGGGCCAACATTTGCTCCAGAGTTGCATCATGGTCAAGACTAGTGGAAAGAGGCTCTTCAAGAACATAAGCAAGCTTCTCAGCCTTGAGAACGATTCTCAAGTTTCAAAGCCAGTCCAAGAAGTTAGACCAAGTCAGTTTGTTTGATTCCAAAATTGAACCCATATTAACAAACGACAGTATCAAATGATTAACCTAGAAATACAAATTTGAGAATGTAAGAGAGATGATTTGATATGTAAACAATTTACATATTAGGCTCTCACTCACTTTTCGAATTCAAGAGCCCTTACTTTGAATTCGGGAGATTGTAGGTTTTTCTCTGAGTGGGTTGATATCCACTATAGATAAGAACAACCTTGACATTAGGCCAACAAGTCATTCTTAGCTATAGTGGTAGGTATCAAGTATACCGATTATATATTGCGTATATGTAACTATCACATTATGCTATCAACTATTTGAATGTTCGCATAAATATCGAGTTGTTAACACATTAACAAGTATACATCAAATATATATCTCCCGAATTCACCTCTATCCACATTGACCTTGGCATTAGGTCAACAAACCAATGCTTCAAGTTAAAGCCAACCCGTTAATCATGAGATCGTATCTCTATGGTTTGAACATATCTAATTTCAGGTTGAGCTTGACTTGGGCCAACAACTCAAACAAGGAATTAAACTCTGGTTCTTACCATATTAACAATAGGTGTAAGCTTTAAAATTTGTATAAGAGTTTTAGGTCTCATCCTCATGTATATGTTCTACCTATATGACATCGCATACATGACATATATGATGACATGTAACAACACACGCATGACAAAATGCATCTAATCATGACATATGATATGGAATGATTATGTCATAGTTTTCATTATATTGTTTTGGAATTAAAATATGTTTAGGAATTTGATTTCCATAAATCAATATTCCTTTGATTAAATTAGGAAACAATTTCCAAATTTAATCTCATATTTTTGTTTGGGAAATATATTAAAGATAAAGTATATTTTAGAATCTAGATTTCATAAATCATGATTCTTTAATTAAATAGGGATTTAAATCCGAATTTAATATTATATTTTATCTAGGAAATATATTAGAAAAAATATGACTTAGAATCTTGATTTCCATAAATCATGATTGTCTAATTAAATAAGGAATTAATTCCGAATTTAATTTTATATTTTATTTGATAAATATTTTTCAGAAATAAAATATGTTATAGAATATTGATTTCCATAAATCAAAATTCCATAATGAAATTAGGAATCAATTTCCAATTTAATCACATACTTTATTTAAGAAAATAAATACTTATCAAGAAAATCCAATTAATTAGGAAATATTTTCTATATTAATATTTCTTGATCAAATATTTCCAGAAATATGATTTCCTAAATTATTTCTAAATTTTCCAAATCTGGATTTTTTTTTCTAACAGATTAAAAAACTTTGCAAAAATGAAAAATTTTCCAAAATAGAAAAATTTCTAAAATAATTCTACAACCAACTACGACTTTGTAAAACCTATCTTATGAATATGTCAAAGCACAGTCAGGCTCTAATACCACAGTGAATACAAGGATGCCAAGGAGCTTTGGAGGAAGTTGGCAAAATATCATGAAGATCCATCATCGGGTCAATTGGACAAGGAGACTAAAAAAGAAAGCTCATCCTCGCAAAAAAGTGAGGATTCAAAAGTTGAGAGGTCACCAACATCTGAAGATGAGGTGGAAGAAGTAGAGGAAGCCTCCATCTCTAGGATTGAGGGGGAGGAGAGGATTCCCACACTAGAGCAAAATCTAGAGGAAGCTTCAACCTCCGGGAGAGATGAAGAATCAATTCCGACCACCATCGACCTAGGTAACTCAAGCATTCCAATTAAATATAAAAATCACATTATATGCTTTGAGTGTAGGGAAACCGGACACTATAAGAGCAAGTGTCCAAAGCGAGTCAAGAAGACTCAATCGACACCAAAAGTTCAAGAAAAGACCAATCAAGCCGGAGCCCCAATTAGGAAGAGCAAGGAGCACGTGGTGTGCTTTAAATGCAACCAAAAAGGGCATTATAGGAGTTCATGCCCTAAGGGGAGGAAGAAAACCCAAGAAGGAGCATCATATGTAGGAGAGGCTTCTAAAGCAAATCCTAAGGTAAAATTCAATAATGCACCTTCAAATGTTTATAATAAAAAGTATGCTTTTAATACTCTTTCAATCGTGCATAATCATGAAAAGCATGTTAGGAATAGAGCTTCTTTCTTAGGTGCCAAATATTGTAATTTTAGGGTTAAGGACAAATTTAGAAATAATAACCCTAAAACAATTCTACCTATGGAAGCAATTAGGAAGGTAGAAGATCACTTAGCCATTAACCCTAAGAAGGGTAGGCATATGCCTAAGAGAAAGAACAATGGCCAAAGATTAAATGAAAATTCAAAAATTGGGTAATTAGAATTAGAAAACCAAGCCTTGAGATCAAGGCTTGAGAAATTAGAGAAGACCCTTAGGAAGATGCAAAGTTAAATTCAATGGTCAAATGATCAAAAATTAGGACCTAGGAAACAAGAACCATCCAAGGGAAAGAAAGGTTTGGGTCACAAAGCTAAGCCCAAGAAGACCTATCACCATGTTCCATTTGATTATGGAGCAATTCATAGGTCTAGAAAAACCAAGATTAATAGGGAAGTCATCCCTATGGTTAACCAAGGTAGGTGTCTAGTGGCCAAGGTTTCTATGAAACCTAGGAAAGCCACTAAGAAGGCAACAAGGGAAGTTATCCCTAGAGTTGACCAAGACAAGACCCAATTGACCAAGGCTTTCAAGCCAAAAAGGGTCATTAAAGAGGTATCTAAGGAAGTTATCCCTAGTGAATACCTTATAAACCCAAGGAGCCCCAATAGGTATTTGGTTCCTAGGAGCGTGATTCCCTCATGATAAATGGGTTAGGTTGTGTCAACCTTGAATGGATGGGTAGTTAACCCAACCATAGATAAGTTGGCACTTTAGGTCATTTTCAAGGTTATGGGTACCTTGGAAATAAATTTGAATTTATATCCTAAAGGATTTAATTATATGCCAATTAAGTTTGAGAAATTTGAAAAATTGATCAAATTGACACAATTTAGGTCTTAGAGGTCATAGTGTGTCATTTTGAGTTTTTGGCACACTTGAGAGAATGGTACCATTATGGCAAATATGGATTTAATTCTAGAAATGACATTTTGGGCTTAACACTTAAGTATTACATACCTTTGTATTCTATACTTGCCACACCTTGTTTTCCATATGTCATGGCATGACATCATATCTCTTTTAAATAATATAATATGTCATGATAATGCTTAGGTTAGCTTTTATGTCATGTTAGTGCTTAGGTTGAATTCACATGCCATGACATTATGATTATTGACACATATTTTATTTATGCTATCATTATATGTCATGATCATATTTCAGACATTTAAGTTAATTAAAATTTATTTAAGGACTATGACATAACTTGAAGTCCCATGTATAAGGGAATCAAATAGTGTTGCCTAGAAAAATACATAAGATCTTAGATTAGGAAGAACAAAACACACATCTCACATCAAATTGACATGTGTTTGTATTGATACACTTTAGACATATGTGAGATGTTAGAAAAATGTTTTAATTTCAAAGTGCATAGTTTTTGCATCTAGATGAACTCAAACTCATCCTATATCATTTAAGGATCATGGAGAAATCTAATGTGCAAGTCATGTGCATTGAGCCCATAGATCATGGTCCAATATAAGATTTTAAAAAACATTTCAAAATCATTTTGAGAAACCTCAGTGTAGTCTATCTTTTTGATAGAAGTCACCATTGATGAAGTTGATACAAAATAGGTCAAAAATATTGAAGTTATCAATGGTTTTGAATTTTGTATCAATCTTAATATTTAATGGGTATTTTGTTTTCAAAATATTTTTCACCCATTATGATTGACTTAAGTATTATACGTATGAAGTTTCATAATTTTTCAAATTATGTATATTTACTTATGAATTTTTAAATCTCATTTCTAAAAAACTAGATTTATGCATTTGTAGAAATTAGTTGACTATCATGGATGACAGTTGACTAGAGTCAAGGCCAGTTGACTGATTTCTAACTGAGTCGATTGCCAATGTTGATTTCGGGTAAACAAGGTTGTTTAGCCCATGTTTCAGCTATGTTAGGCTACCCTAACTGCTTCTAACCCATGGATATGCTTTGGAAAGCATGGGAAGGGTGAAAATCCATTGGATGTGGATTAGGAGAGTTGTTTAGGGTGAGAATCAATATTTTTAGGGTGCGTGAAAGTTCAAGTTTTAACTTTTACCCTTAATTTTGATAGTTTAGTGTTCCTATAGGCTTAGGGCCTCTCTAACGACATTATTGGTGCAATGATCAAGGGGGAGCAAACCTTTAGGGGGAGGTTATCCATCATGGAATGATGGATGTGCATTCCTTAGAAGGGGGAGAATTTATAGAATTGGGAGAATTTGAAGAAATAAGGATTGCCTCTCATTTAGTGATATGGGAATTATCACTAGGAAGAGTGAAGACACCCTCGGTGTTTTTGGACCAAGGGGGAGATTGTAAGATCTCATTGGGATTTGAGACATTGATACCCTTGGAGAGAGGCTTTTTTTATGTATGTCAAAAAGTATGAGAATTTGTGATTGCCTAATTCGGAGAATTAGGAGAATTTGTGGCCTAACTCAAAGGTTTTGTTTTTTAAGGTTTTTGTCAAACATCAAAAAGGGGAAGATTGTTGGTACAATCGACCCAGGTCATGATTGACCAGACTCGAGTTTGACTCGAGTAGTGTTTTGATGATTGTCATTGAGTTGACCACTGTTTGATAATGGGTTGACTATATGGTTGACATGGGGTTGACCATATGATGGAGAAGTCCAAGTGGGACACTTGGCAATTGGAAAGTCCAAGTCTTGTGTACTTGGCATGGAAAGTCCAAGTCTTGTGTACTTGACATGGAAAGTCCAGACATGGAACTTGGCAATTAGAAAGTCCAAGCATTTGTCTTGGCATTTGGAAAGTCCAACATAGAGTCGGCATGGAAAGTCCAAGGGTGTAGTCTTGACAGTGAAAGTCCAAGTCATGGGTACATGGCAATTGGGAAGTCCAAGGGTATGATATTGGCGACGTAAAATCCAAGCGGTAGTCTTGGCAGCATAAGTCCAATGTTTGGTGGCGTAAAGTCCCAGCATGTGTCTTGGCAATGTAAGACTAAATGTGCCTTGGCGGTGTAGACCACCTTAGCATGAAAATAGCTGATAGAAACACCTGAAGGCTACCATATGGATGAACAAGTCATGGATGACTTGGAGGGATCCGATAGACGTGAGGCTGTTGGAGGTGGCTAGAAGGCTTAGGTCTAGGCTAAGGGTGGTCTAGCAAGTATGAGGGCATGATACTTGAAGTTAAACCTCATGGTTGAGGTTTATCAATCGACTGGGGATATGGATCAGTTAATTAGTCAAGTGTTTTGACACTTGGTAGTCGAGTCGACATTAAGCAGTCGACTAGGATTATGACCAGTCGACAGGTCGAGAGTCGACTGGCGTTCTACTGCGACCATGTGGCCTTGGCAGTCGACTGCCAGTTTTGGGCAGTCGACTACAAGCTTTGGCCAGTCGCCTGCCATGGAGGGCAGTCGACTGCTGATTTTGGTCGTGAGCACAGAAAGCTCGATAGACAACTGAGAAATTGGCTACGGGCTTGGCAGTCGACTGCTAAAAATGGTAGTCGATTGCCAATGTATCCGTTGGCTTTAATGCCAACATGGATTAAGCCAGTTGTGAGACAACGACACTGTAGGCAGTCGACTGGGGCCTTATGGTATTCGACTGCCAGGCACAGAATTGTTAGGACTGGTGACTACGCTAGAGGGGGTGAAAAGCATTTTGAAAAACAATCTAAATTTACACAGCGAATATACTAAAAATAACAGCACAACCAAAACGAACAGAATGAAAAGAAAACAAACACAAGTGACACAGTTGATTTTTACTTGGTTCATGGCTCTCTCCTAGAGTTGCTAGTCCAATGCCTACCTCTATATTTTCTCCTTTTCAAAGAATGCTTCGAAGGTGGAGAAATCTCTTAAATCACTTATAGTTTACACATTCTAAATATATGAATTAAGTACAGGAATCTAAATAAAAAGAATTTTATAGAATTTCTCCTCAAGCTTTTGACAATATAGATGATGATGAGCAGATGTTCAGGTTGTGAAAGAAAGCAGAGAAACAGTTAAGGTTTGAGGAAGCAGGGAAACTGGATGCAGATCGAAGCCTTAAGTGTTCAGTCGCAGCAAGCCTGGTTTAGATCATTGTTTTTCATACATATGTACACAAATTCGTTCAAAATTCAACTTTTTATAAACCTACTGAGCTTATCTAGAACTCGCATGTATCACTAGTCAAATCTGCAGATTCGTGCAGATAAAAATGACTTGTATTCTGGATCAAATTCAATCCCTGTGGATGACTTACCTATCCATAAGATTTGGTTATCCTTCCCTGAATAAGTTCCTATACAATCAGATCAAACCAAGAAAGTCGGAACAGATAAATATTAACAGAAATGCTAACTCATCACATTAGGTGAAGCACCATTCAGTGGCTACGCCTGCTCGCCACTTCGCATCGAAGAGTCTGACTACACTTGAGAAATACACTTCCTTGGACAAGTAAAGCTTTCTCCAAGTTTCGCTACCCCAGTACTCTGCCAGTTGAGTTCCCACCTCGACTGCTCAGTAGGAAGAGCCTTCACTGTACAAGTGTACGATACACTTGCTCTAGTTCTCGGCTCTTCTGGGCAGTGAACTTCAAACTTAATGGCCGACGACGAGGTCAAGTTAGCTGATGACGAGAAACTTTCTCCAAGTCCAAAAGCTTTCCATAAGTCCAGCTGGCCAAGAAACCTGACAATTGAGGTTTTACCTCGATTGTACCATAGGGAGGACCTCCCTTGTACAAGTGTACCATTCACTTGTCCTAGTTTTCGGCTCTTCTGGGAGATAGACTTCTGAGCTAATAGCTGACGACTATATATTCTAAGATGATGACGAATAGTATGAGAACAGTTGAGGTGTTCAGAGTTAATAAGTACGATAAGGGAAATAGTTGAGGTGTCAACTCATTGTTGTCCTTAGACCCAATGTTTCAGTCAACTCTAAGACTGAAACACGCCTGATAAAGACTCTACCCATAGACTCGTTACTTGCCAAGACTCCGGCCATCATCCATTCTTGGTCTTTTCACCTTGCCACACCCGCAAGGAATTTCCTGCTAAGGAATCATCCTTCTTGGACTTTTCACCTTGCCACTCCTGCAAGGAATTTTCCTTCACAAAGGCACTTGGATTTATCACACCAAGATTCACCCTTGGATTTCTCACACCAAGATTTACCTTTGGATTTATCCTTCACCAAAGTGTTAGTGCCTATGAGATTCACATATCTCCACAATGGTATGATATTGTCCACTTTGAGCCTAAGCCCTCATGGTTTTGTCTTATAAGCACATGACCTTTTCCATGTCTTACCAATGGAGATATATTTTTATCTTATAAGCATATGATCTTTTCCATGTCTTACCAATGGAGATATCTTTTTATCTTATAAGCACATGATCTTTTCCTCATACTCACAACAACCCCCCCCCCCTCTTCTCAAATGAAGGACCATATTGAGCCCCCTCAAGCCTATTCATCCTCGAAGGACTTCCTCTGCTTGATGTCTGATCCTCAACCCACCAGGACTTCCTGCCAACTATCTGGTCATCCTGACCTAGCTGGACTTCCTGTCAGTTGTCCAACCCTTCTGGCCCAACTGGACTTCCTACCAGTTGTTCGGTTCTCCTGACCCAACTGGACTTCCTGCCTGGTGTCTGGTTCTCTTGATCCGGACATGGGAGCTCCATTTCCTTCGTTCGAGGTTTATGGCTTGATAGGAACTATGGCTCTGATACCAATTGTTAGTGCCTATAAGATTCACATATCTCCACAATGGTATGATATTGTCCACTTTGAGTCTAAGCCCTCATGGTTTTGTTTTTGGGCTCTACCCAAAAGGCCTCATACCAATGGAAATATCTTTTTTATCTTATAAGCACATGATCTTTTCCATATCTTACCAATGTGGGACTTTGATTGTATTGAAGGTTTTGTGGAACCGATGCTCTGATACAACTTGAAGGGAGGAAACTTCACTTCTCGCTTCCACTCGGTCGCTTGTTCATGGCGATCCCATCTACGTCCCCGGATAAAAAAAATTAATCCTTGACAAAGAGGGATTACCCAAGCAACTGTTCCATCATTGTGCTATTCGATTAGAGTGGTCACTTGAACAAACTTATTGTTCAAGCAACCTACCTCTATTCTTCGATTAGCTACGGAATAGACGATGTACGGATCGCCGATTTTTGTGTTTGTCTTCGGGGTCCAAGTAAATTAGCCACATACAATTGTAAACAATTATATACATAATACAAAAGAACACTAATCAAAGTAAACAAGCTTATACCTCTTGTTATACCTCTTGATCTTCTATTGTATGCCCTATCCTCCTCTTGGACGTTGTGTGGGCAACGATCCTCCAAGAGATGAAGCCTCCTAGATCACAAATCGTCCTTTCCTTGTTCGCTCTGAACAAAGGAAGATAATAAACTCCCTTCTTCTCCTTTCTAGTTCCGAACACAATCCCTTTGAAGAAAGAACAAACAACCTTCTCCTCTTTGTTGTTGCCGCCGGCCACCAAGGAGAGGGAGATGAAATTGCCGACCAAGATGGATATCTTGCTCCCGGCCAAAGAAGAGGAGGAGAGGGTGGCGTCGTTGGCCGTAGGAGAAGACGGTGGTGTGTCGGCCAAGAGAGAGAAACAAAGGAAAACAAACCTTAAACCCTCTTGTGCCGCCGACAATGGAGACAAAACCCTAACACCACTTCTCCTTGCCGCCCAAGCCAAACCCTAACCCTAGCATCCAAAACATTAGTTGTCGCCCAAGCCCTTAAGCCTCATTTATAGAGTTAGGCTTAAGCCTCCTTTCAATCTTTACCGTTGGATCTAGGGATTTAATCTCAATCGTCGAATCTAGAGATTTAATCTCCACTGTCGGATCTAGAGTTACATTTTCCACCATCGGATCTAAACTTCATGAGGGTTTTAATAGGCTACAATAGAGACCATGAGGAGGAGTTGGATCTTGGCCACCCAATGGATCTAGCCCACATAAAGTCCGATCCATTAATGATAATCCATTCCACTAGAGGATTATCATTGATCTACCTCACTAACCCCCATAAATAAATATGGGCTCCATATATTAATTGTACAAATATCTCCCCTTCGCTTATCCCACTCGTCCAAACGTTTCGCCGGAACTCAAGAGTGTCAAGTGAACACTCCTCTATTGGTATCCACACGGACAAATTGGTGGAGAAAATACCTTAGAGTGTGCTAGCACTCTTTAGGAATTTCGGCCAAGGAGGAGAGGGGAGCTTGAGAGGATGATCCAAGGAAGAAGATGAAGTTAGAGTAACTCACAAAATCAATTCCATCTAATGGAATTAGTGGCCGACCACTTCATGGAGGGGGGGTTACATGCATGCATGTAACTCCAACAGCCAATGGCTCTTGGTATCCCTTATGAGGTGGCACCACATGATAAGTCAATGATGATGTGGAGCATCATAATTGGCCGTCCATGCCAAGTTATCATGATGACATGACATTTGGTCAAGTCAAACTTGACCTTTCATCTTCCCTCTCAAGTCAAGTCAAACTTAACCTCTTATCTCCCATGGTTGATCAAATCCAACCACTTGATTCAAGTCAATTTGATTTAATGAATCTCTATTCATTAATTTAAATTGACTAAATGAATCAAATCTAAATTAGACTCATTCAACACTTGAATCAACTTGAGTCTAACTCAATTAGTCTAATTTGGATTACTCTTAATCCAATTTGGTTCATCACATGAACCTAATCCTCATGGTTCATCATATGAACCTAATCTCCATCTAATTGCCCTTTGTGTGTGACCCTATAGGTTCTTGTAACATTGGCAATGTCCCTAAACCGATTTAGGAACATAAGCAATGAGTGGTATCTAGCAACACATCATTGCTACCCAAGTTACAAGAATGTTGAGCTCCAACATCACCTTTGTGACTCTCACAATATGTGATAATGTCCCTCTATCCTTGACATCTAGATTGACCAATTGAGGCATAGACCGTGTCATCCTCGGTACAATCTATATCTTGAACTCCAAGTAGAATCACTTTAATCAAATGAGCTCAATATCTCATATTGACTCATTTGGGCATGGCCATGCACTTCGTGGTCTCACTCTATCAATAATATCGATGTCACCCCCGTCATATAGGAGGGATAGATCTCATCTATGTCACTCACATCCCTCCGCATAATTTGTTACATACCCAGTAATCGCCTTTATAGTCCACCCATTTACGGGTGACGTTTGACGAAGCCAAAGTATGCAACTACTTATGTAGGGAACCATGGTGACTTCAGGTCTAAGGACTAATAGTCATACTAATAGCCACATGAGAAAGTATATGACACTCATATAACGATCCATGATACTTTCTCATGGCGGGTCATTCAGTATACATTCTCTAATGTATACCCATGTGTCAACTTGATATCTCATATCCATGACTTGTGAGATCAAGTCATCGAGTTGACCTACATGCTAGTCTCTACGCATTAACATTATCCCTGAATGTTAATACTTGACTAGGAATGATTAAGAGTAGTGTTCTCTATATCATCTCATTATCGATTCAACCAATCGATTGATATAGATAAGAACCTACTACTCAAGGACATTATTATATTTAGTTATTTGGCACCAATACAAGTAAATATAATAACCATGCCTTTATAAATAGGAATTTGATACAATAAAGTCCATACAATAATCATCACATGATTGGCTCTAGGGCTTTCACTAACAATCTCCCACTAGCACTAGTGTCAATCACCGTAGTATCTAATACCCAATGACCTAGTGTGACCATCATGCTTTTTCTGTGCCAAAGCCTTGGTCAAGGGATCTGCGATGTTAGCCTCTGTGGGTACTCTGCAAATCTTCACATCTCCTCTATCGATAATCTCTAGAATGAGATGGAAGCGTCGTAGTATGTGTTTGGTCCGCTGGTGTGAGCGAGGTTCCTTAGCCTGTGCAATCGCTCCATTGTTGTCACAATAGAGCTCTATGGGATCTGCTATGCTAGGAACCACCCCAAGCTCAGTAATGAACTTGCGGATCCAAACTGCCTCCTTTGCTGCCTCAGATGCAGCAATATACTCGGCTTCTGTCATAGAATCAGCAACTGTGTTCTGCTTCGAACTCTTCCAGCTCACAGTGCCACCATTCAAGAAAAACACAAACCCTGACTGCGATCTATAATCATCCTGGTCTGTTTGGAAGCTGGCTTCGCTGTAACCCTTTACAGCTAGCTCATCATCGCCTCTAAATATCAAGAAATATTCTTTAGTCCTTCTCAAGTACTTAAGAAAATTCTTGACTGCTATCCAGTGACGCTCACCTGGATCTGACTGGTATCTACTCGTCATGCTCAAAGCATACGAGACATCAGGACGAGTACATAGCATGACATACATGATAGATCCTATAGCAAATGCATACAAGATCTTATCCATGAGGTCTCTCTCCTCTCTAGAAGAGGGACTTTGAGTCTTCGAAAGACTCACACCATGTGACATCGGCAGAAGTCCCTTCTTGGAATTCTGCATGACAAACCGTGGTAATACCGTGTCAATGTATGTACTCTGACTTAGGCCAAGCAATCTCTTAGATCTATCTCTGTAGATCTTGATGCCTAGAATACAGGCTACTTCACCTAAGCCCTTCATTGAGAAGCACGTCCCCAGCCAAGTCTTCACAGACTGTAGCTAAGGGATGTCATTCCCAATGAGTAGTATATCATCCACATACAATACAAGGAAGACAACTGTGTTCCCATTAACCCTCTTGTAGACACAGGGTTCATCTTCATTCTTGATGAAACCAAAATGTTTGATCGCATCATTTAATCAAAGATTCCAGCTCCGAGAGGCTTACTTTAGCCCATAAATGGACCTTTGCAGCTTGCATACTTTCTCAGTATGCTGTGGATCTTCAAAACCCTCAGATTGTGTCATGTACACATCCTCGAGTAAGGTTCCATTAAGAAATGCAGTTTTGACATCCATCTACCAGATCTCATAATCATGGTATGCTGCAATAGCAAGTAAGATACGAATGGACTTAAACATCGCCACTAGAGAAAAGGTTTCATCATAGTCAATACAATGAATTTGCTTGAAACCTTTAGCCACCAATCGGCCCTTATAGGTATGCGTAAGTCCATCCATGTCAGTCTTTCTCCTAAAGACCCACTTACACCCAATGGGTTTGACCCCTTCAGGTGGATCAACCAAAGTCCATACTTGGTTGGTGTACATGGATTCCATCTCGGACCTCATGGCCTCTAGCCATTTCTCAGAATCTGGGCTCATCACAGCTTCCTGATAGGAGGTAGGCTCATTCTCAATGAGCATATTGTCATCATGGTCAGACAAGAGAAATGAATATCTCTCAGGCTGACGACGTACCCTATCAGACCTGCGATGAGGTAGGTCTACATGAACAGGTGGTTGTTTCATAACTCTTTGTGCAACAATCTCATCACCCACAACACTTTATGGTTCCTGTTCAACCTCCTTCAAGGCCTCAGTGCTATGGTTTTTATCTTGAATTTCTTCAAGATCGAACGTACTCCCACTAGTTTTTCTAGAAAAAAAATCCCTTTCTAGAAAAACCCCAGTCTTTGCTACAAACACTTTGTGCTGACTGGGAATGTAGAAGTAATATCCCTTTGTATCCTTGGGATATCCAACAAAATAGCACCTATCGGATTTGAGTCCCAGTTTGTCTGAGACTTGATGTTGAACGTAAGCCTCACAACCCTAAATCCTCATGAAAGACATCTTGGGATTTCTCCCTGTCCATATCGTATATGGTGTCTTTATCACAGCCTTGGATGGTACACGGTTAAGGGTAAAGGCTACTGTGTCTAGAGCATATCCCCAAAAGGATATAGGAAGATCTGTGTGACTCATCATAGATCGTACCATATCTAATAGGGTACGATTCCTCCTTTCGGATACACCATTCCACTGTGGTGTTCTAGGAGGAGTGAGTTGGGATAGAATCCCACACTCATCTAGATAGTCACGAAACTCATGGCTAAGGTATTCACCACCTCGATCTGATCGAAGTATCTTAATACTCTTGCCAAGCTAGTTTTGTACTTCATTATTGAATTCATTGAACTTTTCAAAGGATTCTGATTTATGTGTCATAAGATACACATAACCATATCTACTGAAGTCATCAGTAAATGTAATGAAGTACCTGTAACCACCTCTAACTGCAACATTGAATGGGCCACATACATCACTATGTATAAGTCCTAACAAGTCCGTTGCTCTTTCGTTGTGTCCACTAAAGGGAGTCTTGGTCATCTTGCCTAAAAGGCAAGACTCACATGTCTCATATGATTCAAAATCAAATGAGTCTAGCAGCCCATCCTTAGGGAGCTGAGATAAGCGACTCTCATTTATGTGACCTAACTGACAATGCCAGAGATAGGTTTGGTTCAACTCATTTTACTTGAACCTTTTGGTACTTATGTTGTAGATAGGGCTTTCTAAGTCTAGAAAGTAGAGTCTGTTCATTAGAGGTGCACTACAATAGAACATATCATTTAAATAAACTGAACAACATTTGTTCTTTATTATAAATGTAAATCCTTTCTTGTCCAAACAAAAACCGAAATCATGTTCTTAGTTAAAGCAGACACATAACAACATTCATCTAATTCTAGTACAAGCCCAGTGGGCAGAGATAGATCATAAGTTCCTACAGTAACAACATCAACTCTTGCTCCATTGCCTACTCGTAGGTTCACCTCGCCCTTTGTCAATGCCCTGCTATTTCTCAGTGCCTGCACATTGGTACAAATGTGAGATGCACATCCGGTATCTAATACCCATGATGAAGAAATAGATAGATTGACTTCTATAACATTTATACCTGAAATAGAAGTCTCACTTCTCTTCTTCTTAAGATCTTCCAGGTATGCCTTGCAGTTACGCTTCCAGTGTCTAGCTTCCTTGCAGTGGAAGCAAGCCCCTTCCTTGGCCACCCCTTCTTTGGGTTTCAGTTCCTTGCCTTTGCCCTTGGCTTGATACTTTCCCTTACCTTTAGGCTTGCCCTTGCCTTTCTTCTTTTGCACCATTAAAATGGCGTCAGATTTTCCCTTCTTAAGGTTGAGCTCAGCAGTTCTCAGCATGTTGAGCATCTCAGGCAGTGGCTTATCAATTTCATTCATGTTGTAATTCATGACAAATTGATTGTAGCTTTGTGGCAAAGACTGCAAGATCAAGTCAGTGGCCAGCTCTTGGCCAAGGGGAAATCCCAATCTCTGTAGGTTTTCTACGTACCCCATCATCTTGAGTACATATGGACCTACGGGAGTCCCATCTTGCATTTTGGAACCAAACAATGCCTTAGAGACTTCATATGTCTCGTGCCTTGCTTGTCCTTGATATAGTTGACGAAGATGTTCAACCATATCATAAGCATTCTTGAACTCACGTTGCTTCTGAAGCTCAGAGTTCATGGTCGCGAGCATTAGACATGACACATCTAATGCATCATCTTGATGCTTCTTGTAAGCATCTTTGTCAGCTCGCGAGGCAGTTGCAGGAGGTGCCTCCGGAATGGGCTGCTCCAGGACGTACAGTTTCCTTTCTTGGGTGAGAACGATTCTCAGGTTCCTGTACCAGTCCAGGAAATTTGCTCCTTTGAGCTTGTCCATCTCAAGGACAGAACGCAGAGAGAGAGTGTTCGTGTTTGTCGACATAGTAATCTACAACAAACAATGTAGAGAATTAATATCATATTCCTTTTATCATTTAATTAGGCCTTTAATCAAATGATGCTCCCACTAAATTATAAGAATTTTGTAGAATCGAGTTATGGATGTGGTCAAACCACATTACTAGATTTATACAAACTAACTATAATTCTTGCGGGACAAGATCCACATCATACTAAGCCTTGAGTTAGCTTTGGCTAAATCACCCAAGACTTAGTACGATCTGTGGGTAACACATTACCGATTACATCTCTATACAACTCTTATTTTTAGGATCGAGACCCACATTTACAAAAGACCTTGAGTTAGCTTTGGCTAAATCGCCCAAGATTTAGTGTAAATGCGATCTTATCCTATCTTTCCAATGGGTGGAATATGCCTATAGTTCTACTCGATCCAATTGAGTTAACTAGTTTTACTCAATCTAATTGAGCTTACTCTAACCCAAGCCGTGATAAGCGGGACCAAGATTGTCCCTCTGCACCCTACCAAGATAATATGCGTTGCTCTGCTTTGGCAGATGCAACAACTATAAATGATCGAGGTAGTGATGGGTATCAAGGACTTGGTAGGCATTTACGAGTTGATTCGATTAAGATCTAATCTAATCGTAATGTGTATCATATACGCATTAAGGCCTTTATTATCCTACACCAGCATGCATCACATACATACAAGCATTATTCTAGCATGCATCATATATATATATATATATATATATATATATATATATAAAAATATATATATATATATATATATATATATATATATATATATATATATATATATATATATATATATATATATATATATATATATATATATATATATATATATATATATATATATATATATATATATATATATATATATATATATATATAATTAATTGTGATGTGGTCATGTCCCTACTACGATCTTCTCAAGCCAATGAGAAGATCGGACGGTTAACCTAGGGCTAGCGGCTTCTCCAAGCGCTTCCTTTGACCGCCATGTGTCGTCGGCGCCCTTCTCGTAACTTCGTCTATAAGTGGACTTTCCACCGCTCCATTTTGTACATTACAAATATGAAACTCGAGTTACATTCGAGTCTAAAACTATTTACAACTAGAATTTCAAAAGAAGAGGTATGACGCGCAGGTCGCATACACTATACAACACGCACAACCACAAAAACATCACGCAGGCCGTATTATGAATTACAACACATCATCATCCAATTATATTGGGGTTCTTGGGCCATGAAAATCACAGAATTATACATAATTATAAATTATGTATTTTTACAGAAAATTTCTATAATTTTTCCTATTTTTTTTATTTTATGAGTCACCTCTCCGTAACGGTCCCGCTAAGCGGTTTCCGGGCGCAATCGCGGGACAAGGCCCCTTTCGGGGATAGGGGCAGCGCCCCTACTCGCAAAATAAACTTTATGAGTGTCCCTACTACGATCTTACAACGACTTAAGTTTCTGTCCCAAAAACCAAAAGCGAGAACTCGCCGTTTCGAAGAGTTTTTCTTGATGGTTGAACCCTACAAGTGTCCCAACACTCGTTACTTCGACTCTTCGAGAAAAATACCCAAAAATTCTATAAAAATAGGAAATTTACAGAAACATAAAAATCTATAATTTTTATATCTAATATAAAAACTAAAAAAATAAAACACATACATTCTTCGCACGTGGCTCTGATACCACTGTTGGACTTTCCGAGCCACAAAAACCGCCTTTTGCGTTGCGGAAACCCCGGAAGTCCGGCCATGGATCCGTGCGAAGATATATTAAAATAAAAATATGAATGTGCTAAGTAAACCTAGATCTACCTTAGATCTAGAAGTTGAGAGTATTACCCTCGTAGCGACGCCCTTCGCTTATCCCGCTCGTCCAAACGTTTCGCCGGAACTCAAGAGTGTCAAGTGAACACTCATCTATTGGTATCCACACAGACAAATTGGTGGAGAAAATTCCTTAGAGTGTGCTAGCACTCTTTAGGAATTTCGGCCAAGGAGGAGAGGGGAGCTTGAGAGGATGATCCAAGGAAGAAGATGAAGTTAGAGTAACTCACAAAATCAATTCGATCTAATGGAATAAGTGGTCGGCCACTTCATGGAGGGGGGGGGGGGGGGGGTTACATGCATGCATGTAACTCCAAGAGCCAATGGCTCTTGGTCCCCCTTATGAGGTGGCACCACATGATAAGTCAATGATGATGTGGAGCATCATCATCGGCCGACCATGCCAAGTCATCATCATGACATGGCATTTGGTCAAGTCAAACTTGACCTCTTATCTCCCATGGTTGATCAAATCCAACCACTTGATTCAAGTCAATTTGATTTAATGAATCTCTATTCATTAATTTAAATTGACTAAATGAATCAAATCTAAATTAGACTCATTCAACACTTGAATCAACTTGAGTCTAACTCAATTAGTCTAATTTGGATTACTCTTAATCCAATTTGGTTCATCACATGAACCTAATCCTCATGGTTTATCATATGAACCTAATCTCCATCTAATTGCCCTTTGTGTGTGACCCTATAGGTTCTTGTAACATTGGCAATGTCCCTAAATCGATTTAGGAACATAAGCAATGAGCGGTATCTAGCAACACATCATTGCTACCCAAGTTACAAGAATGTTGAGCTCCAACATCACCTTTGTCAAATACCAAAACATAACTTAGAGCAATAGCTCCAACAATCTCCCCCTTTTTGATGTTTGACAACCCGTTTAAGTTTAGGTCACTACTAGTAAAAACAATCAAAGTCACTTTACTCAAAGATCTAAGATTAAGTTAAATTTGAGATATTAGTTCACTGAGATCATAGATAATAGTTTAGTTATATTAGAGAGTAAAAACAATCAAAGTCACTTTACTCACATATCTAAGATTAGGTTAAATCTGAGATATTAGTTCACTGAGATGACAGATAATAGTTTAGTTATATTAGAGATATTAGTTTACTGAGATCACAGATAATAGTCACACACACACCTAAACCACACCTAAACTATAAACTTTCTCTCTCCCTTTGGCAAACACCGAAAAAGGGTTAGTTAATGTAACACCCCCCCTAGTCTTTCCACTCTCTACTAGGTGAGATGCCACTATTTTACTATCTTATTCTTAAATTCTTCCTTATCTTACTCTGACACTATACTTTAGTCATCACCCCATATTGCCATCATTCCAAAATTCATGCAATATATCAACACAATATGCTAACTAAAATGATCATAAGGACCTTAACATCACTTAAATAATAACCATTTCAAGATCTTCACATAACATGCAAGTATTAAGACTAACCCAACATGACTCTAGAATTCTTTGGTCTCAACCATAAGCAATCTAGTTGAACTTCAACAATATAAAAAAAAACAATTAGAAACTTAAAAATCTAGTTTAGACATCTGCACTTAGGATCTTTTATTTCCATTGTTCCGTCGCCACACACTCCAAGCACTTCATCCGCTATGCTACCTTACTGAAGCTTTTCTTTACCTTTATCTGCAGTATAAAGAAATACAAACTGTAAGCAATAACGCTTAGTAAGTACTTTCTATGCTCACAAAAAACATGCAACGTATGAAATCATGCAACTAGTTCTCTTACCCTTGATACATTGATACACATGCAAGCATAACTGGAAATCATAACTCTGAATACATGTCTCTTGAGTATTTTAATCTTGTAAACAGTGTATCTGAACTAGAATGACTAACTTTGAAAAACTTTTACTTATAGTTATAATGATACTTTAAATTAATAATCATCCTGAATATGGGCCTGACATAGTACCAATGCATGCTTTCCTAATAGGCCAAGGTGGCCAACCACCGAACCTACTAGGGTAACTGAACTGAGGGCCTTGGCCCATGGGCGAAACTGATGCCGATACATGCCCTTTCAAAAGTAAAATACTTCTTTTATACTTATATTCTTATACATACTGAAACAATGCTCTTAATCCCCTAAACCACGAATGGGGAGCACCATAAATATCATTATGCTCTTGACCCCCAAAACTGAAATGGGGAGCATATTGAAGATCGTTGTGCTCTTAATCCCCGATTCGAATGGGGAGCATCTTAAATTTTCTTTATAAAGGAAACATTTTTACATCTTACTCTACATCATGCATATAATTGTAAGCTACAACTCATCTACAACATGCATGATCATAAATCATATTCTTATCATGGATCTAAACATGATACTGAATCAAATATGACATAACGGGTAAAAAATCATGTAACAAAAAAACACCATGCATAAATAGCTCATATACATGTGTATAAACTGCTCAACCATGTAACTAGAAAGAACATGCACATAAAAACATATCAATGACATACGATAATTACTTATACTGCATGTGAGCAATACTTACGTCCTACGCTTTTTCACCAATTTATACTGTTAGATTTCGTAAAGAGAAGACCTCTTACACATTCCTTTGCTTTAGGATGATCCTCTACCAAGTCCTTGAGGAGATCCCTCTTGAAAATCCCCTCTTGAATTATCCCACAGTGGAGAAGAAAACGGAAGGGGAGAGGAAGGGGAAGGGTTGGTCGGTGGTTGGAGAGAAGAGGGAGAGAGAGGCATGGGTGGGCGTGGCTAGCATTTGGAGAGAAGAGGGAGAGAGAGCGTGGGTGGGCGTGGCCGGTGTTTGGAGAGAAGAGGGAGAGAGAGTGTGGGTGGGCGACACCAGGGATTTAGGGAAAGGAAAAAAAATAAACTAGGATTTTTCTTTACTTAATTACCCCTTTAAATGATTAGCCAAATTAACCAACTTCTCTCTTTTTCCTTCCTATAGATATATTCTGTTATATCCTACTCATTGGTAATCTTATGACTTAGTGGTAGGAAGTCTATTCTCCCAAACCAAGGGTTCATGGTTCGAGCCCCGGCTAATGAACCATTTATTCAAATTCTTTTTTTTTTCTTATTCTGATTCTTATTTCTATTATATTTTTTTATTCCTATTCTTATTTCTATTTTCCTATAAATAAATAAAATAAAAAATATAAGAACTAAAATTTGGGCTGTTACAATTCCTTATACCTTATAAAAGTTTCGTCCTCGAAACTTAGAATAGCTCGGGGTACTTTTGCTTCATGTCATCCTCACATTCATAGGTTGCTTCTTCAAACATTTGATTTTGTCATAAGACTTTTACTAATGGTACTTCTTTATTTCTTAATTTTCTAACTGCTCGATCTATTATCTGAATAGGTCAACTTTTATAGCTTTGATCTGTCTGAATTTGTACCGTCTGTGGCTCAATCACTTGGTTGGTATCTGGGACGTGCTTCTTAAGCATTGAAACATGAAATACATTGTGGATAGATGACATCTCTTGTGGAAGCTCTAGTG
The DNA here is from genome assembly GCA_025175895.1 of Wurfbainia villosa. Taxonomy (NCBI): domain Eukaryota; kingdom Viridiplantae; phylum Streptophyta; class Magnoliopsida; order Zingiberales; family Zingiberaceae; genus Wurfbainia; species Wurfbainia villosa. Next base: position 67,581,253 of record CM046001.1, read on the forward strand.
TAGGGGATCCTTGGAAGCTAGGGGGGGGGGGTGAATAGCTTGATTCGTTTCGAGATGGATTTTGATTGCATTTGAGTCTACAATTTTTGTTAGCGTGCAACGGAATAATAATAATAGCAATAACGAAACAAGACAATCACGTAAACATAAATATTTAACGTGGTTTGGAACCAACGGTTCCTAGTCCACGGATCGAGCTCAACGAGCTCTAGCGATGCGACCATGCACCACTAATCAAGAATAACTCCTTCTTGACAAAAGTCGGAGGTGGAGAAACCTCGTACAATGTATTCAACAGTAATACAATAGAAATACAAGCAAATACAATGGAATGCAAGTAAAGAAAACTTTATAAAGAGCTTTGGATTGCTTGATCTTGGTTGCTTGAAGAATAGTCTTGGAGACCCTTATTTGCAGCAACAAATCACCCCAAAGTAGCTCAAGAACCATGGTTGATTTCCTCCTCCTCGAGCTCCATTTAAAGCTTCAACCTGGGCTGGAAATCGCCGATCAATCGACTGATGTCACTGTTATCGTGAGACAACGGCTAGATCCACACTGGAAAAATCCAACGGATCCATCATTAGTCGACTGATTATGATCATCAGTCGACTGTTCGAGCCTCCACTCGACTGCTAACCCCAGAAGTCGAGTCAGACTCCATTCTATGCCTGAGAAACTGAGCACCAGTCGACTGATCACATGATCAATCGACTGCTTGGCCAATCAGTCGACTGCCCTCCTCTGTCAGTCGACTGCTTGGCCAATTCCCACAGTAAAACCCTAGTTGACTCATGCCAGTCGACTGTCACATGGCACCAGTCGACTGGCACACCTCAAACATGAGGTTTTAACCCAAGTATGGTTTCCCCATACTTGCTAGACCACCCTTAGCCTAGACCTAAGCCTTTTAACCACCTCCATCAGCCTAACGCCTCTTGGATCCCTCTATGTCATCCATGACTTGTTCATCCATTGCGCTAGCCTTCAGGTGCTTCCAATGGCTATGTCATGCTAACTATGTCTACACCACCAAGGCACATTGGACTTACACCGCCAAGACTCCGCTTGGACTTTACGTCGCCAACCATTGGACTTATGCTGCCAAGACTCCCGCTTGGACTTTACGCCGCCAATATCAAACCCCTTGGACTTCTCAAATGCCAAGACTCAAGCTTGGACTTTCCCTTGCCAACCTATGTTGGACTTTCCATGCCAAGTACTGAAGACTTGGGCTTTCCCAAATGCCAAGTGTCCCACTTGGACTTCTCATGCCATGTACCCATGACTTGGACTTTCCCATGATAATCACATTGTGATATGTTTTTGTCGAACATCAAAACATCTCTCGAGTCAAGCTCGAGTCCTGGTCAATCATGACCTGGGTTGATTGCACCAACAATCTCCCGCTTTTTAATGTTTGACAAAAACCAAACCAAACCATTGAGTTAGAACACTAACTCAAGTCTCTTACCAATTATCCCAAATTGGTAATTTTAACTTCTCCCCCTTTTTGACATACATCAAAAAGGTTATCTCTCCAAGGAGGTCAATGCCTCATGTCCCAATGAGATCTTACAATTTTCCTCTTGGTCCAAAAATACCTAGGATGCCTACCATCTTCCTAGTGATAAGTCTCATATCACTCAAGAGAGGCAATCCTATACACTCTCCCAATTTCCAAATTGGGTATCTCAAAATTCCATTTTTCCTCCTCATGAAGAAAAACACCATCCATCATCCCATGATGGATACCTCCCCCTAAAGGCTTGCTCCCCCTTGACCATTGCACCAACAATGTCCTTGGGAAGTCCCTAAGCCAATAGAAACTCTAAACCATTAAAAATAAGGTTCAAAGTTCAAACATGAACTCTCCACACCTTAAATTTGATACATAACCCTAACACCTCTCCTAATCCATATCCAATAGATTTTCACCCTTTATAATGCTTCCTAAAGCATATCCTAGGGTTAGGAGTGGTTAAGGACCTTTACCGTAGCTGAACACAGGCTAAACGTCCTTGTTTTTCTCGAAATCAGTTTGACGATCATGACTTTATCGGATATATCACGATCGTTGTCTCCATCACCAATCGCCACCAAGGCTGATCGATAATCAAAATCCGATTTTCAATTATCAGAGTTGAGTTTCAAAAATACATAAATAAATATACGTATATCGAAAAATCATGAAAATTCATATGTATACTACTTATGACCAATACAATGTGTGAAAAATGATAGAAAAATATTTTACCCATAAAATATTTAAATTGACACAAAGTTCAAAACCATTGAAATTTTCATTGTTTTGGCCATACTTTGTATCAACTTCATCAATGGTGATTGCTATCAAAAGATAGACTTCACCAAGATTTTCTAAAATGATTTTAAAATGTTGTTTTTTTAAACCTATATTGGATCATGTTCCTTGGGCTCAATGTACATGACTTGTACACAAGCTTTCCCAATGATCCACCATATGATTTTACATGAGTTTGAGTTCATCTAGATGCAAAAACTATGCACCTTGAACTTAACTCGTATCCTATCATATCACATATATCTAGGGTGTTTAAAACACATAAAAGTCAATGTGATGTGATATGTGGGTTTTTTTTTCCTAATCTAGGGTTGCATGCATTTTTCTAAGGCAACTCTACTTGATTCCCTTATAAATGGGACTCCAAGTCATGCCATTGTCCTTAAATCAATTTTCAATCAAATTAAATACATGAAGTATGATCATGGCATAAATGATAGCAATAATGAAGCATGGCCAATGATCATGATGTCATGACATATGATATAATCTAAAAATACATGACATTAGTCCTTAATCCTAAACATGATCATGACATATAAATGATAAAAATAAACATGATGTCATGACATGCTATATGGCAAACAAAACATGACACATAAAATGTATAGGTATAATAATACCTAAATTTTAATATTAATTGTCATTTGATATAATTAAGTATATTTTGCCATAATATCACTTTTCTCCCTAGTGTGCCAAAAACCCAAAATGACACACTATAACCTCTAATTCTAAATTGTGCCAATTTAATTGATTTTTTATAATTCCAAAAATGTATTGGCACATCCTAAAATCTTTTAGGATTAGGGATCAAATCTATTTCCAAGGTAACCATAACCTTGAAAATTACCTAAAATGCCACCTTTTCCATGGTTAGGTTAACTACCTTTCCAATCAAGGTTGGCACACCAAAAACCCATCTAGTGTGAATCAATCACGCTCTTAGGAACCCAAAACCTATTTGAGCTCCTAGGGTTTACTAGGTATTCCTTAGGGATGACCTCCCTAGATACCTTCCTAATGACCCTTCTAGGCTTGTTAGCCTTGGTCATTTTAGTCTTAACTAGGTTAACCTTAGGGATTGCCTCCCTAGTAACCTTCTTATTGGTCTTCCTAGGTTTCATGGAAACCTTGGCCACTAAGCACCTACTTTGGTCAACCTTAGGGATCACTTCCCTACTGACCTTGGTCTTCCTAGACCTAGTTTGTGTTCCATAATCAAATGGAACACTATGATAAGCCACCTTAGGCTTAGGTTTGTGACCCAAACCCTTCTTGCCCTTGGTTGACTTTTGTCTCTTAAGTCCTAGGTGTTGACTCTTGGTCCTAGACTCTTGACTTTGACCATTTGACCCTTTAACTTGATTTTGCATAATTCTAAGGGTCTTTTCAAGTTTTTCAAGCCTTGACCTCAAGGCTTGGTTCTCTAATTCTAATTGTCCAATTTTTGAATTTTGATTTGGCCTTTGGACATTGTTTTTCCTAGGCATATGTTTAGTCCATTTTGGGTTTAAGCCTAGGTGGTCTTCTATTTTCTTGATAGATACTCTAGACAAGGTATTTCTAGGGACATTAGTCCCAAATTTCTCCTTATTTGAAAAGTTGACCTTCTTAGCTCCTAAACAAAAATATTTATTGTTTCTAGCATGATTTTCATCATAAATTGCAGGAGAATTAAAATTCCTAGCATGCTTTAATTTAGAAGGAGCATTACTAAAATGTACCTTAGGGTTAGCCTTAGTGGCTCCCCCTACTTGTGATGCTCCCCTTTGAGTCTTCTTCTCCCCTTTTGGGCATTGATTCCGGTAGTGTCCCGATTGCCGACATTTGAAGCAAATCACTTGCTCCTTGCTTTTTGTTGTTGGGGAACCGGCATCCTTGACTTTTGGTGCCGGAGGAGACTTCTTGATCCTTTTAAGACACTTACTCTTGTAGTGTCCTTGCTCCCTACACTCAAAACATATTATATAATTTTTTATTTTAGCCACAATGTTTGAGTTACCTAGGTCAATGGTGGAATTTTGGATTTGTTCTTCTTCTCAACCGGAGGTGGAGACTTCTTCTTGATTTTGTTCCGGCTCCGGTGTGGATGGTCTCTCCCCCTCAATCCTTGAAGCGGAGGCTTCTTCCACTTCTTCCACCAATCCAGAAGTTGATTCCTTCTCAACTTCTAAATCCTCACTTGAGGCCGGTGATGGTCCCTCTTCTTGAACTGGTAATGAATCTTCATGGAGCTTTGCCACTTGGCTCCATAGCTCCTTGGCATCTATATAATTACCTAACATACACAAGATATTGTTAGGTATTAAGTCAATCAAAAATTTCATTACCTTATCATTTTTCTTGAAGGCTTGGACTTGCTTTTCGGTCCATCTCTTCTTTTTGAGGAAGCCACCTTTTGGTCCTCTTGAATATTCAACTCCTTCCATTAAGATGGACCATTCTTCAAAGTCCCTCATCATTAGGAAGTCTTCGATTCTCGCCTTCCATTGTCTAAACCCTTCTTGTCCATAGAACGTATAAGGGATCGATGTGTTGATATCCCAACCTAGTTGTTCTCAAACTTCCATCTTCACCCTCTAGCGTCTTTGTCTTAGCTCCCGGCAGTTAGTCCGTAGAAGAGCCCCGGGCTCTGATACCACTTATAAGGGATCCTTGGAAGCTAGAGGAGGGGGGGGGGGTGAATAGGTTGACTCGTTACGAGATCGATTTCGATTGTGTTTGAGTCTACAATTTTCGTTAGCGCGCAGTGGAATAATAATAATAGCAATAACGAAACAAGATAATCACGCAATCACAAATATTTAACGTGGTTCAAAACCAACGGTTCCTACTCCATGGATCAAGCTCAACGAGCTCTAGCGATGCGACCACACACTACTAATCAAGAATAACTCCTTCTCAACATAAGTCAGAGGTGGAGAAACCTCATACAATGTATACAACAGTAATACAATAGAAATACAAGCAAATACAATGGAATGCATGTAAAGAAAACTTTACAAAGAGCTTTGGATTTCTTGATCTTGGTTGCTTGAAGAATAGCCTTGGAGACCTTGATTTGCAACAACAAATCGTCCTAAAGTAGCTCAAGAACCATGGTTGATTTCCTCCTCCTCGAGCTCTATTTAAAGCTTTAACCTGGGATGGAAATTGTCGATCAGTCGACTGCTCAGGACCATCAGTCGACTGATGCCACTGTTGTCGTGAGAAAATGGCTTGATCCACGCTTGAAAAATCCAACGAATCCATCATCAGTCGATTGTTCGAGCCTCCACTCGACTGCTAACCCCTGCAGTCGAGTCAGACTCCATTCTGTGCCCGAGAAATTGAGCATCAGTTGACTGATCACATGATTAGTCGACTGCTTGGCCAATCAGTCGACTGCCCTCCTCTGTCAGTCGACTGCTAGGCTAATTCCCACAGTCAAACCCTAGTTGACTCACGCCAGTCGACTGCCACATGGCACCAATCGACTAGCACACCTCAAACATGAGGTTTTAACCCAAGTATGGTTTCCCCATACTTGCTAGACCACCTTTAGCCTAGACCTAAGCCTTCTAGCTACCTTCGTCAGCCTCACGCCTCACGCCTCTCGGATCCCTCCAAGTCATCCATGACTTGTTCATCCATTGCCCTAGCCTTCAGGTGTTTCCATCGGATATGTCATGCTAATGGTGTCTACACCGCCAAGGCACATTGGACTTACGCCGCCAAGACTCCGCTTGGACTTTACGCCGCCAACCATTGGACTTATGCTGCCAAGACTCCTGCTTGGACTTTACGCCGCCAATATCAAACCCCTTGGACTTCTCAAATGCCAAGACTCAAGCTTGGACTTTCCCTTGCCAACCCATGTTGGACATTCCATGCCAAGTACTGAAGACTTGGGTTTTCCCAAATGCCAAGTGTCCCACTTGGACTTCCCATGCCAAGTACCCATGACTTGGACTTTCCCATGACAATCACATTGTCATATATTTTTGTCGAACATCGAAACATCTCTCGAGTCAAGCTCGAGTCCTGGTCAATCGTGACCTAGGCCGATTGCACCAACATCTAGCTCATAAGCTACTTTACCAACTCTCCTGGTGATCAAGCAAGGGCCTACATATCTGGGACTTAACTTGCCTTTCTTCCCAAACCTCATTACCCCTTTCATAGGCGATACCTTAATGAACACCGAATCCCCGACTTGGAACTCTAGGGGTCGGCATCGGACATCAGCGTAACTCTTCTGCCAACTCTAGGTAGTCTCTATCCTTTGACGTATGTTCTTTATAGCTTTGGTGGCGTCATCTATAAAATCAGTCTTGAGTCCCATTTCTTTCTTCTCGCCACCCTCATACCAACAGATAGGTGATCTGCATCTCCTTCCATACAAGGCTTCATAAGGTGTCATTTCAATTGTGGTTTGATAACTATTATTATAGGCAAACTCTGCTAAACACAAATTTTTGCACCAGCTTCCTTTAAAATCTAAGGCACAAGCTCTTAGCATATCCTCTAAAATCTGATTCACCCTTTCTATTTTCCCATCTGTCTGAGGATGAAATGCAGTGCTGAATCGTAGCTTAGTGTCGAGGGTTGTCTGAACACACTCCCAGAAGTGTGAAGTGAAGCGATTGTCTCTATCATAGATAATGGTCTTAGGTACTCCATGAAGTCTAATCACTTCCTTGACATATAACTAGGCTAACTGTTCCATGGAGTATGATATTCTAATAGGTATGAGGTGAGCAGACTTTGTCAATCTATCAACAACTACCCAAATAGAATCGTAGGCATTGGTTGTTTTGGGCAGTCCTACTATGAAATCCATGGCTATTTCCTCTCACTTCCATTTTAGAATCTAGATAGGCTGTAGAACTCCTCCTGGTCTCTGGTGTTTTGCTTTCACTCTCTGACATGTCAAACATGTGCTAACATACTTAGCCACGTCCCTCTTCATACCAAGCCATCAAAATTTCCCTTTTATATCTTGATACATCTTGGTGGATCCAGGATACATCGAATATGGGGTCCCATGAGCTTCTTCTAGAATCTTCTTTCTTAAGTCTGGGTCCTTGGGGATACATAGGCGTTCACCCAAATATAATACCCCACTGTCAGAGACACGGAATCCTTCATCCTTTCCTTCTTGGATCTCTTGCTTGATCCTTTAAAGGCTAGGATCTTTGTCCTGTCTTGCTAATATATCCCCAAACAGTGTAGGTACTATGGTCAAGGCAGAGAGCTATCCAGAAATGATCTCAACCCCAAAATTCATTATCTCTTTCTCTAGTGGTAGGGATAGTGTTACTAGGGACATCAAAGTGGCGCATGATTTTCTACTCAGCGCGTCTGCTACTTTGTTTGCCTTTCCAGGATGGTAGTGGATTTCACAGTCATAGTCCTTTACTAGCTCAAGCCATCTGCGTTGTCGCATATTGAGATCCTTCTGAGTGAAGAAATACTTCAGACTCTGGTGATCTGTGTAAATCTTGCATTGGACTCCATATAGGTAATGTCTCCAAACATTCAGAGCAAAGACCACTGCTGCCAACTCAAGGTCATGAGTGGGGTAATTCTTTTTATAGTTCTTGAGTTGTCTAGATGCATATGGAATGACATTACCCTTCTGCATAAGCATTGCTTCCAGTCCCATCTTGGACGCATCACTATACATGTCAAATCTCTCATTACTTTCTGGTAGGGTAAGCACTGGAGCACTTGTGAGTCTCCTCTTTAATTCAAGGAAGCTCTTTTCACAATCTTTGGTCCATTCGAACTTCTTGTTCTTTCTGGAACGAACCATCAACGGTAAAGCTATCCTTGAAAAGTTTTCCACAAACTTCCGGTATCACCCCACTAATCTGTTAGGGCAATCAACCCATGTGATATGGTTTTGATGTGTGTGGCAAAGGGTTTAAGTTAGGATGATTGGATTTGATATGTGCGTTGGAGTCTTGCAGGACTTAGTAATTCTCACATGGAGCTTAGGCAAGTGTCACCACTCACAACCTCATGATTGAGTCGGAGAAGGAGCATTGCAGAGTCGTGCGCTTGATGCTGCCGAGGGACCGCCGAACGAGATGACTTGAAGTGAAGCCAAGGAAGCAGACTTCAAGGGCAAGAGACACGAAGGAGCATTGTAGAGTCGTGCGCTTAATGTTGTTGAGGGATGTGGCCGTGAACAAAGAGAGCTTCGGTGAGGGACTTCAAGTGAGATGAGAGAATGAGTGAATTGTAAGTAGCTCATTAGGTGAACTTGGCCGAATGGATGAGTGTTGGAGACTCGACCGCAAGGGTTGAGGTTTACCCAACTGCCAGAAGCTCAAACGGATGTAAGGTTTGAGTTTTACCCGACACCAGTCGACTGCCATGTCATGGCAGTCGATTGCTCCAAGTCGATCGGCAATCGACTGGTGTTGCTAATGAGTCAAGTCGACATCGATCCGACTATCAAGGGAAGCACTATGATAGCAGCTATGCACGGGCACTATGGTTAGTCGAACTCGGGTCGGCTGAATCAATCGACTGGTGATATCATCAGTCAACTGATCATCCGACTATTAGAGAAAGCGATCGCAGATCCCGCGAATTCGGCCTGGTTAGAAGCTGTTGGAGTCAACTGATGGTGTCCAATGGGAAGAATTGCTTCCTCTCTATAAAAAGAGAGGGTGGGGACTTTTAGAAGGGTAATCTTCATGCTCTAAACATTTTACTAAGTGCCCCACAAAGCTCCAACTCCTTCTGCTAGTTTTCTTTTATATCTATTTTAAAAGAAGGAGTGCTTTCATTGGTGTAAAGGTTTACCTCCACCTTGCTTGGGCTAAAGGGAGAGACCAATAGTGGATTGGTTTCGGGGTGATTCACCGGAGACGAATCGAACCGTGGATTAGCGGTGAGTCCGTGAACCACGTTACATTGTTTGTTAGCATTGTTTATCTTTTTGTTTGTTCTTAATTGTCTTTGCTTTATATTTTTCGCTTGCGCTAACGTTAATTATAGACGATTAAGAATGACTTTTGCTCATACAATGAAAGAGGGCTATTCACCCCCCTCTAGCCGACCAACAATGATCCTACAAGTGTTATCAGAGCCACGGAAGCTTGTCGAGGACTAACCGCCGCAACAAGTACAATCAAGGATGGCCTAATCCAACATTAACCCACCGAAGTTTGAGAAGAATTCTCTTGGTGGAAGAAGAGAATGGAGGTATTCTTTGAAACCGACTTTGAAATTCTATTAATAATGGAAAACGGTTTCAAGATATCTAGGGGTGAAGATGGGTAGCAAATAGAGAAGACAAGATGGACAAAGAGACAAAAAGAGGAGTACTTGGCAAATTCGAAGGCTAAGCATCACTTGTATAATGTACTCCCCCAACAAGAGATCAACTAGATTGGAGAGTGTGCAAGTGCTAAAGAGATGTGGGAGAAGCTAGTAGAGCTTCATGAAGGTGCCTCGGAGGCCAAGCTTGCAAGGAGAGACCTCCTCCGCTCCCAACTCTCAAATATTAAACTTGAAAGGGGAGAAAAGGTAACCTCATTACATTCTAGGTTTAAAGAAATTTTAATTGGGCTAACAAGTGTAGGAGAAAAACTTTCGAACCGGGATATGCTTATGAAAGCAATCGATGCTTTTCCCCGGTCATCGAAATGGAGCTCAATGGTGGACTCCTTCTACATGTCGAAGAATTTAGAAGTTAGCACCTTGGAGGAGTTCTTCTCAACCATGGAGCTCCACGAAACAAGGCTTGAAGGAATTAGTGAAGAACCAAGCATCAAGCCATCTAGGGGAGTAGCCTTGGTAGCCAACAAGGGGAAGAAGAAGAAGATAGAGACTCCCTCCTCATCCGACGAAGAATCCTCATCATCCTCCATGAATAGCAATGAAGATGCTTATATGGTAAGAAAGGTAAGGCGTGCTTTAAGAAATTTAAAATTTATCAAATCTTATGATAGGAGAAGGCACAAGAGGAAGATCATATGCTATAATTGCCAACAAGAGGGACATATAAGAGATGATTTTCCTCTCTTGAACAAGAGCAAAGAAGAGAGGAGGAAGAAAGAGGAAAAGAAGAAGGGGAGCAAGAAGAAGAAGGAAGAAGAGAAGAAGGCCAAAGAAAAAGGGAAGGCCAAAGCACTCAAAGCAAGGACTTGGGATGACCCTTCCTCATCGTCATGATCAGAGGAAGAAAATGCCTTTGTCACAAATTTGGCTCTAATGGCATTTGATGATCTAGACTCCACCTCCTCCTCCGAGCAAGAAAAATCAAGCACAAGTGAGGAGAGCTCTAGTGAAGGGGGAGGCTCACCATCATCCTCATCCTCATCCGAAGAAGAAGACATGGAGACTATGGTAACGAATCTCTCACCCAAGAAAATAGTTTCCATGATTTCTAACCTTACTAATGATTTATTTAGGGCTAAGAAAAGGAACAAATGCATGCTTGATCAAATTAAGGATCTAGAAAATAAATTAGAACAAGCATGTTTAAATGTTAATGATGATGATGCATGCTCACATGATAACTATATGCCTTTGGATGTTAATGATGCAAGCATTGAGGAAAATAGGATCTTAAGGGAAAAGGTAGACCATTTAACCAAAGCCCTAGAAAAATTTACAGTAGGCTCCAACACCCTTAATATGATTATAGGGAGCCAAAGGGCAAGCTTCAATAGGAAAGGCCTAGGATATAAGGGAAAGACAAATGAAAAGGCATATAAATGTTTGATTGCTAGGGGTCAAAGCAAAAACAAGACAATAGCTAGAAAATGGATCCCTAAAGAATACTTAGTGAATCCCATAGGAATGAACCTATATTGGGTTCCTAAATCCATCCTTAAGGGTTAGGAAAACCCTAGGATAGTCAACCATAAGGATTTTACTTATATCATATTATTTGGTTGACTTAGGATGGTGGGACTTAATTTTTGAAATAGTGTTGAGTGATGATAATGTGCCCATAAATTGATAATAATGCTTAAATCATGATAGTTAATGTAATTATTATATATGTTTGCAATCATGATTCATGATCTTGACATTTAATATATAATCATGGGCAATAGGGTTTAGATCATGTTTTGGGTGATACTTGACTTATTATCATGATTTTATACCTAATGCATGATTACAAATTGATTGATACAAGTGTTTCATGATCATAATGTGAAATCAATGCATATATATTTTTATGATCATGTGGTATGATAGAGTGATACTTAACCATGGGTAGAATTGCATGAATTTGAAGGTTAAGTACATAAAAACCTTTAGGAACATCTCACATTCACCATAAGGATAATTTTGATTGAGAACATAGTATGGGTGAGATGATAGGATGATACTAATGGTCCACTAATACCTATGGCATCTAGATGGTCACTTTAAGTATCAAAATAGCAATAATAGACCAATCATGGGGAAGGCTTATGTTTAATTCATAGACATATTGGCCAAAGATCATGGTTGGATATTTCATATGTTTTCAAAACCATTCCTTACTTTAAAATCTGTGCTTTCATGTTTTGAAACAATCTAAAACAAAACTAGGTGTTAAAAATGATACAAACATGATCAAAATACTAGTTGGTTTTGAAACTTTTGGATTTTTGGCAAATCATTGAAAATATAAGTAATTTTCATGAAAACTCATTTTTCACTGATAAAGGACCTTAAAAGAAATGTGTTTTCAAAATTTCATGATTATTTGAATTTTTTGGAATTAATAGTGCATTTCTGAATTTCGTCCAGAAAAATCAAAAACTCAGATTTATGTGGACTAATGACTAGTAGTCCAACTACGACTGATGTACTATGCACGAGCACAGTAACCTGATTTCATCAGTTTTTGTTTAGTTTTTGGTATTTTTTTTTTCTTCCTTAGAGTTGATACCTTGGATTATAACATTTGAAAAATATTTTTAATTGTGTCAAAGGGGGAGAAATAGGAAAGTTTAAGTTAATCATGCTAATAGGGAAGTTTAGCATGTCTTAAGGGGGAGTTGCATGTTTAAGGGGGAGTTGTTATACTCATGTTTTTATTTACATACATTCCTTGCTTATGTTATTGTTATTTGTTTCCCTAACTTAAACGGATTGTCACACATCAAAAAGGGGGAGATTGTTAGGGCAATCAACCCATGTGAAATGGTTTTGATGTGTGTGGCAAAGGGTTTAAGTTAGGATGATTGGATTTGATATGTGCGTTGGAGTCTTGCTGGACTTAGTAATTCGCACATGAAGCTTAGGCAAGTGTCACCACTCACAACCTCGTGATTGAGTCGGAGAAGGAGCATTGCAGAGTCGTGCGCTTGATGCTGCCGAAAGACCACCGGACGAGATGACTTGAAGTGAAGCCAAGGAAGCATACTTTGAGGGCAAGAGACGCGAAGGAGCATTGCAGAGCCGTGTGCTTGATGCTGCCGAGGGACATGGCCACGAACGAAGAGAGCTTCGGCGAGGGACTTCAAGTGAGATGAGAGGATGAGTGAATTGTAAGTAGCTCATTAGGTGAAATTGGTCGAATGGCTGAGTGTCGAAGACTCGACCGCAAGGGTTAAGGTTTACCCGACTGTCGAAAGCTCAAACGGATGTAAGATTTGAGTTTTATCCGGCACCAGTCGACTACCATGTCATGGCAGTCAACTGCTCCAAGTCGATCGGCACTCGACTGGTGTGGTTGATGAGTCAAGTCGACATCACCGATCAAGGGAAGCGATCGAGCAGCACCGCACGCGCACGGCTAGTCGAGCTCATGGGTCACTCGACTGGAAGTCGACATCAGTCATCTGGTGATATCATTAGTCGACTGATCATTCGACTGTTGGAGAAAGCGACCACGGATCCCGCGAATCCGGCCTGGTCAGAAGCCGTTGGAGTCAACATCAGTCGACTGATGTTGTCTAACAGGAAGAATTGCTTCCTCTCTATAAAATGAGAGGGTGGGGACTTTTAGAAGGGTAATCTTCATGCTCCAAACATCTTACTAAGTGTCCCACAAAGCTCCAACTCCTTCTAGTTTACTTTCATATCTATTGTAAAAGGAGTGCTTTCATTGGTGTAAAGGTTTACCTCCACCTTGCTTGGGGTAAAGGGAGAGACCAATAGTGGATTGGTTTCGGGGTGATTCACCGGAGATGAATCGGACCATGGATTAGCGGCGAGGCTGTGAACCATGTTACATTATTTGTTAGCATTGTTTATCTTTTTGTTTGTTCTTAATTGTCTTTGCTTTATATTTTCCGCTTGCGCTAACGTTAATTGTAGACGATTAAGAACGACTTCCGCTCATACAACGAAAGAGGGCTATTCACCCCCCCTCTAGCCAGCCAACAATGATCCTACATAGTCCGAGGAAACTTCTGACTTCACTGGCATTCTTTGGTTGACCCCAATTACTGATCGCTTCTATCTTTGTCGGGTCTACCATAACCCTATCTTTTTAAATAACATGACCCAGAAATGATATTCGATCAAGCCAAAACTCACACTTAGAGAAATTTGCATATAACTGTCTTTTCTGAAGGGTCTGCAAGATTGTCTTCAAGTGTTCGGCATGTTCTTCGTGGGTTCTTGAGTAGATAAGGATGTTGTCAATGAAGATCACCACAAACTTGTCAAGGAACTCCTTAAATACTCGATTCATCAAGTCCATAAACAAAGCAGATGCATTTGTCACTCCGAAGGGCATGACCACGAACTCATAGTGTCCATACCTCGTTCGGAAGGCTATTTTCGGTATGTCATCCTCTTTAACTCTTACTTGATGATAACCAGACCGCAAGTCAATCTTGGAGAAGATTGTGGCTCCCCTCAATTGATCAAATAAATTCTCTATCTTTGGCAGAGGATATCTATTCTTGATCGTCACTTGATTTAAGGCTCAGTAGTCTATGCACATCCTCATAGACCCATCTTTCTTTTTCACGAACAACACTGGAGCTGCCCACGGGGAATGACTAGGGCAGATGAATCCCTTGTCTAGCAACTCCCGTAATTGTTCCTGAAGCTCTTTCAATTCAGCTGGAGTCATACAATAGGGTGCTTTTGAGATTGGGTGGGGTACTAGAAATAAGCTCGATCTCAAACTCAACTTCCCTTCTAGGTGCAAGTCCTGGTAGCTCATCAGGAAATACTCCCAGGTAGTCACATACAATTGGGACGTCTTCCAGCTTTTGGCTTCTTTCTTGCTTAGTATCAACTATATATGCTAAATACCCAGTGCATCCACTAGCTAACATCTTCTAAGCTTCCATGGCAGACAAGAACTTCTTAGTCTTCTTCCTTGGTTCTCCCATAAACTCAAATTTGTCCTCGGTCTCGGGTTGAAATACTACTCTTCGCTTTCGGCACTGAATGGAAGCACCATACTTGCTCAGAAAGTCCATTCCAAAGATGATATCATAGTCATGCATATCTAGCAAGATCATATCACTATAAAGCTCTCTATCTGAAATTTTGACTGGCACGACATGCAACCAGTGTGTAGATGTCATTATTTCACCCGAAGATAGGGTCGTTAAAAATTGAATATCTAAGATATTCGGAGTTATATCTATCTTCTTAGCAAATGTCATAGACATGAAGGAATGGGTTGTCCCAGTATCAAACAGTACAGTAGCATGCTGACTAAGGATAAGTATCTGACCTGTGATTACTGTAGAAGCATTTGCTACCTCTTCCTTGGTGAGAGAGAAGATCTGAGCATTAAGTGTAACTGATGGGGCCTCCAATCTTCCTTAGCTGATGTAAGGATCCTCCAGTGCTCCTTGCTTCTGATGTAGCTGAGTTGGTCTACCTCCATACTGAGTAGACTGTGGCAGAGGTAGATTGGTCTTGGTGGGGCACTGTTTGATGAAGTGTCCCTCGACACCACATATATAACACCCGCTCACGCCCTGGTGGCAAACTCCTGGATGCTTCCTCCCACACTTAGAACATGTAGGATACGTAGGATGCTTACTGGCTGAACCTCCCTTTGCATTATTCCATTGTTTCCTCTTGCCATTATTGTTTCGCTTCCAGTTCGAATTACCACTCTACGGTTTTTGACCTCCTGAACTTCCCTGGCTTTTGCTTTCTATCGAGGCTAGCTTCTAGTGCTTGATACTATTCATGTAATGCTCCGTGATTAGAGCACTACTGACTAGCTCTTCAGTGGTCTGTGGTCTGTGGTCTATTAATTCCACCAGCTACATTCAGAGCTATCTCCGGTCTCAACATCTTTAGCATCAACCTAACTCTTTCCTTCTCAGTACTGACCAGTTCCGGACATAGGCGAGCCAACCTATTGAACTTCTTTACCACTTCATCTACTAATAAATCCCCCTGTCGGAACTCCGTGAACTCATCATAATGCTTTTTGGTGACTCGCATATGGAAGAACTCCTTGAAGAAGTCTGTCTTAAAGTCCGTCCATGACATTTGGTTCACCACCCTCTTGGCCTTTACTCGCTCCCTCCACATTCTGTCATCTCCGGTCAGACAGAACGAGGCACACTTAACTTTCTCATTCTCAGGTCAGTCCAGTAGTTCCACTATGTTCTCTACTGTCTTGAACCATGCCTAAGCATCCCATGGTTCACTAGCACCCGCAAAACTCTCTGGCTTCACCTTTTGCCATTGAATCAGATAGGCCTCTTGTCTCACCCCTCCCACTAGAGCTGTTGGTGGGTCTGGTGGGGCAGAAGATGCAGTTGGAATGGCATTCTGAGTCCCTAGCTGAGTAACAGGATTTTCTCACTGATTCATCATCAAGTATTGATGACCTGCTGCTGCTCTGCCATTTGCTGTTGGAGCTGAGTGACTATCTGCATCCAGACAGGTGGTGGTACTTCTTCATTCATTTCTTGTCCTCCACGAGGTCTTTCTCGAGGCATTTCCTGCTCTTCATAAGATGATCAAGTGAAACCACTATCAGGCTATTATCACTATTTTTTTTTTCATCTTCACATACATATCTAGGTATGCTCTATCACTTACTGTCTATCATCTTAATATATATATATGCAAGCATGTTTAACTCAAAGAGAACATTCTAGGTGAGCATGTTTAACTTAAAAGAAGTATTCCTTACTACTCATAAAGTAAATAAAGCAAATAAATACTTGCTTACTTGGAGACGGCAGGACTAATGCTCGATGTGTGTGTGACGGAAGGGCGGAACCCGCTCTGATACCATCTTATAACACCCCCCCCCCCTAGTCTTTCCACTCTCTACTAGGGGAGATGTCACTACTTTACTGTCTTATTCTTAAATTCTTCCTTATCTTACTCTGACACTATACTTTAGTCATCACCCCATATTACCATCATTCCAAAATTCATGTAATATATCAACGCAATTGTTGGATCGAAGTGGATCGCTAGAGGGGGGGGGAATAGCGATAAACCTTTTTTTTCTTTTCTTTCGGTAGACGATTCAAAAACACTTATACGCAGTGGAAATATAAATGTAAAGTAAAAAGAGACAAGGGAATTTTACTTGGTTCGTAGCCTTCGGCTACTACTCCAAGGCCCTAGCGATCCTTGACCACGTATGGAGGGCAAAAACACTAAAGAACTCCTCCCCATTAGAGGTAGGAGTTTAATCGATACAAGTGAAGCACAAAGCTTGAGGTAGAGGGGCACTCCCCCTCTCCTCGTTACGATAAAAGCTCCGAGAATTGAAAGTACTAAACTGAAATAAAAATTTTAACCGACGTAATAAAATGAAAACAAATAAACTAGACATTGGAGAAGAAGCACTTCATTGTCGGAAGGTTGTAGATTAGAGGAGGCTTTTGGAAGCTTAGAATTGATGATGAAACCCTAGGATTGGCCCTCCTTTTATAGCCTTTGAGCCCCATTTCGAGAGGAACATCACCCAATAGAGTTTTGGCACATGGCTCCTTGAAAAATGGTGATAAGGCTTGACTCCTCGAGGCTGATCCTTGACCATCATCGATGGCCATCATCGATCGATGGCGACAGATCGAATGATGACCTCGATCTGGACAACGAGTCCTCCAAGTCGGCGATCGATGCTAGCTGCAAGGCAAAGTTAGCTTAACAAAAATATTAATTTGACGACCTTCGACCATCCGATCTTGACCTAGACCACCTATAGGATGTCTTTGGTCAGATCTACGCCTAAGATCATCCCCGTAAAGAGGATACGACCTCACTTACTCTCGTACACACACGAGCTTACCTCGATACTTACTGTGTTGCTTTCGCTTCCGGCCTTCCACTTGATTCCTTCTGCTCCCTCCGAAGTCACTCGAGTGTCGCTCGAACACTGCGGCTTCCTTCGGGTGTCGCTAGCCTTCAGCTCCAGCTATAGCAATTTTCTGCACACTCGATTCAGCTCGTGAGATAACGACATGAGCTTAACTTTGTATCGTTTGCTATAATCAAAAATCAAGTTCGACTTAGGTGCCTACTACACCAACAACAATATGCTAACAACTAAAATGATCATAAGGACCTTGACATCACTTAAACAATAACCATTTCAAGATCTTCATATAACATGCAAGTATTAAGACTAACCCAACATGACTCTAGCATTCTTTGGTCTCAACCATAAGCAATCCAGTTGAACTTCAACAATATAAAAAAAAACAATTAGAAACTTAAAAATCTAGTTTAGACATCTGCACATAGGATCTTTTATTTCCACTGTTCCGTCGCCACACACTCCAAGCACTTCATCCACTATGTCACCTTACTGAAGCTTTTCTTTACCTTTATCTGCAGTATAAGGAAATACAAACTGTAAGCAATAATGCTTAGTATGTACTTTCTATGCTCACAAAAAACATGCAACGTATGAAATCATGCAACTAGTTCTCTTACCCTTGATACATTGATACACATTCAAGCATAACTGGAAATTATAACTCTGAATACATGTCTCTTGAGTATTTTAAACTTGTAAACAGTGTATCTGAACTGTAATGATTAACTTTGAAAAACTTTTACATATACTTATACTGATACTTCAAATTAATAATCATCCTGAATATGGGCTCGGCATAGTACCAATGTGTGCTTTCCTAATAGGCCGAGGTGGCCAACCACCGAACCTACTAGGGTAACTGAACTAAGGACCTTGGCCCGTGGGCGAAACTGATGCCCAGTACATGCCCTTTCAAAAGTGAAATACTTCCTTTATACTTATATTCTTATACATACTGAAACAATGCTCTTAATCCCCTAAACCACGAATGGGGATCACCATAAAGATCATTATGCTCTTGACCCCCAAAACTGAAATGGGGAGCATACAGAAGATCGTTGTGCTCTTAATCCCTGATTCGAACGGGGAGCATCTTAAATTTTCTTTATAAAGGAAATATTTTTACATCTTACTCTACATCATGCATATAATTGTAAGCTACAACTCATCTACAACATGCATGATCATAAATCACATTCTTATCATGGATCTAAATATGATACTGAATCAAACATGACATAATGGGTAAAAATCATGTAACAAAAAAACACCATGCCTAACTGGCTCATATACATGCGTATAAACTGCTCAACCATGTAACTGGAAAGAACATGCACATAAAAACATATCAATGACATACGATAACTACTTATACTATAGGTGAGCAATACTTACGTCCTACACTTTTTCACCAATATATACCGTTAGATTTTGTAAAGAGAAGACCTCCTACGCATTCCTTTGCTTTAGGTGATCCTCTACCAAGTCCTTGAGGAGATCCCTCTTGAAAATCCCCTCTTGAATTATTCAACGGTGGAGAAGAAAACGGAAGGGGAGAGGAAGGGGAAGGGTTGGTCGGCGGTTGGAGAGAAGAGGGAAAGAGAGGCATGGGTGGGCGTGGTTGGCGTTTGGAGAGAAGAGGGAGAGAGAGCGTGGGAGGGCATGGCCGGTGTTTGGAGAGAAGAGGGAGAGAGAGTGTGAGTGGGCAGTGCCAGGGATTTATGGAAAGGAAAAAAAACTAGGGTTTTTCTTAACTTAATTACCCCTTTAAATGATTAGCCAAATTAACCAACTTCTCCATTTTTCCTACCTATAGATATATTCTGTTATATCTTACTCATTGGTAATCTTATGACTTAGTGGTAGGAAGCCTATTCCCCCAAAACAAGGGTTCATGGTTCAAGCCCCAGCTAACAAACCATTTATTCGAATTCTTTTTTTTCTTATTCTGATTCTTATTTCTATTATATATTTTTTATTCCTATTCTTATTTCTATTTTTCTCTAAATAAATAAAATAAAAAAATATAAGAACTAAAATTTGGCTGTTACCGTTAAATCAAAGATATTGGATCAAGTTAGGGTAAATCAAGTAATCAGGTGTTAGTCAAATTGGATATGGATTAGATCAGGGTAAATCAAAGATTTGGTCATGGTAAATCAGAGATTAGAGTTCAGATCATGGTAAATCAGATATTAGAGATCGTATCATGGTAAATTAGAGATTAGAGTTTAGATCATGGTAAATCAGAGATTAGAGATCAGATCACGGTAAATCAGAGATTAGAGATCAGATCATGGTAAATCAGAGATTAGAGATATCACAAATCATTGTGACACACCATACACCTAAATCAGAAATTCAAGAGAGATCACAGATTCTTGCATCTAACCTATAAACATTTTCTCTTTCCCCTTTGACACCCCACTGAAAGTGGTTTTGTAAAAGCTAGATTTGGGATTTAGATATTAAACCAATTCATTAGGTCACCGACGTTGCCTGATATTAGGTAAATCATGGATATCGGTTCAGATTAGATGATAAATCAAAGATATCAGCTCAGGTTAGATCGGTTCATGATAAATCAGCTCAAGTTAGATTAGAGTAATCATATGCAGATTAGATGGTCAAAATAAAAAATAAGTCAGATGATAGTAAATCAGAAATAGGTCAGATGATAATAAATCAAAAATAGGTCAGATGATAGTAAATCAGAAATAGGTCAGATGATAGTTAATCAGAAATAGGTCAGATGATAGTAAATCAGAAATAGGTCAGATGCTAATAAATCAGAAATAGGTCAGATGCTAGTAAATCAGAAATAGGTAAGATGTTAGTAAATCAGAAATAGGTCAGATGCTAGTAAATCAGAAATAGGTCACCTAAACTCCCCCTCAAAATTATCTTCCCTCATTCTCCTCCTTGATGCACTTTAATTTTCAAAATCACCTACCTCACGTATTCATGTTTTATTGTAAGATTGCCCTTGTAATGCTTTTCAAACATTCTCTAGCATTAGGAGTGGTAAACCAACATTAAATGATAAAAAACAGATAAGGTAAGATCGAATGACACATCTAGTCAAGGCGCTGGTCGAGGTCTACTTGCGTCTGGAGTTGGAAATTATGCGTAGTCGAGTCCCCAATCGAGGTCGACTTGATTCTGTGAGTTTGCGACACGATAATCGAGCCGCTGGTCAAGTTCTACTCGATTATGTGGACTTTGTGTTTAAGACACATAGGGTATCAGTCGAAGTCCTAGTCGGCTCTAACTCTATTCGTTCGATAGATTTGATATCAGTCGAGGTTGCGCCTCGACTATCATTCAATCGAAACTGGTCTGAATTTTTTAAACCAGATTGGATTTTAAACTGGTCTGAATTTTGAACCGGCCTAATTTATTTAAACTGGCCTGGAATTTAAACCGGCTTGAAATTAAACCAGTATGAATTTTAAACCATCCTGAATTAAATCAGTTTGAAATTTTAAACCACCCTGAAATTAAACCAGTCTAAAATTTTAAACCACCCTGAAATTAAACCAGTCTGAAATTTTTTAAACTGGTCTGAATTTTCAAAAACTGGTCTGAATTTTCGAAAACTGATCTAAATTTTTGAAAACTGGTCTGGATTTTTGAAAACTGGTCTGGATTTTGGAAAACTGGTCTGGATTTTGGAAAACTGATCTAGATTTTCGAAAACTGGTCTGGATTTTTTGAAAACCGGTCTAAAAATTTTCCAGTCGAGGTGCAAACTCGACCATTCACTAATAGGTGTAACTGAACAGTTTTTCAGACTGAAGTTCAGAAATCCATATTTATTTTAGAAAATTCAATAAATCTTGAGGTTTTTCGTATACAATTTGTACATCATAATCTTACAGGGAAAAATATGTATAGGGTATATAACCTAAGATTTCTCTAGATTGACACAAGCTTCAGATTTTCTGAAACATGAGTTTCTAAGAAGAAATTTGTATCAAAGTTCTCTATAATGGATCCCATCACTAGTTAGAATTCACCATGGTAAAAAGCACATATTTTCTACACTAGCTAAGAGTTTATCCTTAGGTCTGTAATTATTGTTTAGATTTTAAGGGATCCAACCAATTCTACTTGGTTGGAATGCGATACAAGTTCCACTAATTTCACTTTTTATGGTAAGTTTGTTCTTATGATCAGTGAGGGTTTATTACTTACTCAGTATCACACATCCCTAACACCCTTCATTTCTAAAGGATGATCTAGTCCTCACCCCTTGTTCAAGATCTAATTTTGGGGATGACTAGAGATTTGTCCTAATGGATCTTGGTGCTTGAGATGTGTCAAGTACTTGATCGTTTGATATACCTTCAAGCAATGACCCTTGTAACCTAGACACAATCAATCTTAACTCCCCCTACTTCAATATTTTCATGTAATCTAGTTTTCTTGAGTCCATATTCAACTCCATGATCACTTCTAATGAAGTTTTTCTCAATCTCAATTCTTTAACCAAAAGAAATAAAAATGTTTTAAGAAACAACCTCCATGAATATCTATAGGGGATCCTTGGAAGCTAGAGGGGGGGGGGTGAATAGCTTGTATTCATTTCGAGATGGATTTTGATTGTGTTTGTCTCTACAAATTTCGTTAGCGCGCAGCAGAATAATAATAATAGCAATAACGAAACAAGACAATCACACAAACACAAATATTTTACGTAGTTCAGAACCGAATGGTTCCTACTCCACGGATCAAGCTCTAAAGAGCTCTAGCGATGCCAATGCAATCACTAATCACAAATAACTCCTTCTCGGAACAATCCGGAGGAGGAGAGACCTCTTACAACATATTACAAAAGTAATACGAGGTAAAACAAGCAAATACAAAAAGAATACAATAATCTATGCAAAGAAAAACTTTACAAATGCTCTTTTGATTGCTTGCTTTGTGGTTGCTTGAATTGCACTTGGAGACCCTGATTTGTAGCAACAAATCACCCCAAAAGCCTTCAAAAACCGCTTGTGGTTTCCTCCTCCACGAGCTCCATTTAAAGCTGTAACCTGGGCTGGAAATCACCGATCATTCGACTGATCGGGACCATTAGTCGACTGATGACACTGTTGCTGTGAGACAACGGTGTAATCCACGCTTGAAAAGTCCAACATATAGGACATTAGTCGACTGATCATGTCTATCAGTCGATTGATGGAGCCTTCACTCGACTGCTTCCCTCACAGTCGAGTCTCGACTTCATTCTGTGCCTGATTTCTCGAGCACCAATCGACTGATCACATGATCAGTCGACTGCTCGAGCCAGCAGTCGAGTGCCAAGCTCTGGCAGTCGATTGCTAGGACACTTCCCGCAGTCAAACCCTAGTTGACTCACACCAGTCGACTGCCACATGACACCAGTCGACTAGCACACCTCAATCATGAGGTTTTAACCCAAGTATGGTGCCCCCATACTTGCTAGACCACCCTTAGCCTAGACCTAAGCCTTCTAGCCACCTCCGTCAGCCTCACGCCTCTCGGATCCCTCCAAGTCATCCATGACTTGTTCATCCATTGCACTAGTCTTCAGGTGCTTCCATCGGCTATGTCATGCTAACGGTGTCTACACCGCCAAGGTACATTGGACTTATGCCGCCAAGACTCCGCTTGGACTTTACGCTGCCAACCATTGGACTTATGCTGCCAAAACTCCCTCTTGGACTTTACGGTGCCAATATCAAACCCTTTCGACTTCTCAAATGCCAAGACACAAGTTTGGACTTTCCCTTGCCAACCCATGTTGGACTTTCCATGCCAAGACCCATTCTTGGACTTTTCCTTGCCAAGACCCATGCTTTGACTTTCCATTGACAATCACATTGTCATATGTTTTTGTCGAACATCAAAACATCTCTCGAGTCAAGCTCGAGTCTTGGTCAATCGTGACCTGGGCCAATTGCACCAACAATCTCCCCCTTTTTAATGTTTGACAAAAACCAAACAAACCATTGAGTTAGACCATCTAACTCAAACTAATCATCCCCATCAATTTTCCCAATTGATGTCATTCTCCCAATAAGTTCTCCCCCTTTTTGACTAACATCAAAAAGGTTCTCTCCAAGGAGGTCAATATCTCATGTCCGAATGAGATCTTACAATCTCCCCCTTAGTCCAAAAATACCTAGGATGTCTACCATCTTCCTAGTGATAAGTCTCATATCACTCAAGAGAGGCAATCCTATACACTCTCCCAATTTCCAAATTGGGTATCTCAAAATCCCATTTTCCTCCTCACGAGGAAAAAAATACCATCCATCATCCCATGATGGATACCTCCCCCTAAAGGCTTGCTCCCACTTGACCATTGCACCAACAATGTCCTTCGAAAGTCCCTAAGCCAATAGGAACTCTAAACCATCAAAAATAAGGTTCAAAGTTCAACCATGAACTCTCCATACCTTAAATTTGATACATCATCCTAACACCTCTCTTAATCCATATCCAATGGATTTTCACCCTTTATAATGCTTCCCAAAGCATATCCTAGGGTTAGGAGTGGTTAAGAACCTTTACCGTATCAGAACACGGGCTAAACAACCTTGTTTTTCTTGAAATCAGCTTGGCAGTCGACTTTATCAGAGATCAGTTGACTGTCATCTTCATCAGTCAACTGCCACCATGAGCAGTCAACTGATAACTGAAATTTCCGAATTTCAGTTATCAGAAATAGATTTTGGAAATACATAAATAAATATACGTATATTGAAAAATCATAAAAACTCATACGTATAATACTTATGACCAATACAATGGGTGAAAAATGATAGAAAAACATTTTACCCATAAAATATTGAAATTGACACAAAGTTCAAAACCATTAAAATTTTCAATATTTTGGCCCTACTTTGTATCAACTTCATCAATGGTGATTGCTATCAAAAGATAGACTTCACTAAGGTTTTCTAAAATGATTTTAAAATATTTTTGAAAACCTATATTGGATCATGTTCCTTGAGCTCAATGTACATGAATTGTACACAAGCTTTCTCAATGATCCACTACTAATATAAGATGAGTTTAGGTTCATCTAGATGCAAAAACTATGCACCTTGAACTTAACTCATATCCTAGCATCTCACATGTATCTAGGGTGTATAAAATACACATACATGTCAATGTGATGTGAGATGTGAGTTTTGTTTTCCTAATCTAGGGTTTCATGCATTTTTCTAAGGCAACTCTTCTTGATTCCCTTATAAATGAGACTCCAAGTCATGTCATTGTCCTTAAATCAATTTTCAACCATATTAAATGCATGAAGTATGATCATGGCATAAATGATAGCATAATAAAGCATGACCAATGATCATGATGTCATGGCATATGATATAATCTAAAAACACATGACATTTAAACCTTAATTCTACACATAATCATGACATATAAATGATAAAAATAAACATGATGTCATGACATGTTATATGGCAAACAAGGCATGACATATAAAATGTATAGGTATAATAATACCTAAATTTTAATATTAATTGTCATTTGATATAATTATGTATATTTTACCATAATATCACTTTCCTCCCAAGTGTGCCAAAAACTCAAAATGACACACTATAACCTTTCATCTTAAATTGTGCCAATTTAATTGATTTTTCATAATTCCAAAAATGTATTGCCACATCCTAAAATCTTTTAGGATCATAAGATCAAATCTATTTCCAAGGTACCCATAACCTTGAAAATTACCTAAAGTGTCATTTTTACCATGGTTAGGCAAACTACCCATTCATTTAAAGTTGGCACACCTAAACCCATCTAGCATAAATCAATCACGCTCTTAGGAACCCAAAACCTATTTGAGCTCCTAGGGTTAATTAGGTATTCCTTAGGGATAACCTCCCTAGATACCTTTCTAATGACCCTCCTAGGCTTGTTAGCCTTGGTCATTTTGGTCTTACCTAGGTTGACTCTAGGGGTGACTCCCCTTGCAACCTTCTTAGTGGCTTCCCTAGGTTTCCTTGAAACCCTAGCCACTAGGCACACACCATGGTCAACTCTAGGGATGACTTCCCTATTGACCTTGGTCTTCCTAGACCTAGTTTGTGTTCCATAATCAAATGGAACACTATGATAAGCCACCTTAGGCTTAGGTTTGTAACCCAAACCTTTCTTTCCCTTGGTTGACTTTTGTCTTTTAGACCCTAGGTGTTGACTCTTGGTCCTAGACTCCTGACTTTGACCATTTGTTCCCTTAACTTGATTTTGCATAATTCTAAGGGTCTTTTCAAGTTTTTCAAGCCTTGACCTCAAGGCTTGATTTTCAACCTCTAATTGCCCAATTTTAGAATTTTGATTTAATTCTTGGGCATAATTCTTCTTAGGCATATGCCTAATCCATTTGGGGTTAAAACCTAGATGTTCTCTTATTTTCTTGATAGATTCCCTAGGTAAGGTCTTTCTAGGGACATTAGTCCCAAATTTCTCCTTATTTGAAAAGTTGACCTTCTTAGCTCCTAAACAAAAATATTTATTGTTTCTAGCATGCTTTTCATCATAAATTGCAAGAGAATTAAAATTCCTAGCATGCTTTAATTTAGAAGGAACATTACTAAAATGTACCTTAGGGTTATCCTTAGTGGCTCCCCCTACTTGTGATGCACCCCTTTGAGTCTTCTTCTCCTCCTTTGGGCATTGATTCCGGTAGTATCCCGGTTGCCGGCATTTGAAGCAAATCACTTGCTCCTTGCTTTTGGTTGTTGGGGGACCGACATCCTTGACTTTTGGTGCCGGAGGAGACTTCTTGATCCTTTTAGGACACTTGCTCTTGTAGTGTCCTTGCTCCCTACACTCAAAACACATTATATGATTTTTTATTTTAGCCACAATGTTTGAGTTACCTAGGTCAATGGTGGAATTTTGGATTTGTTGTTCTTCTCGACCGGAGGTGGAGACTTCTTCTTGATTTTGCTCCGAATCCGGTGTGGATGGTCTCTCCCCCTCAATCCTTGAAGTGGAGTCTTCTTCCACTTCTTCCACCGATCCGGAAGTTGATTCCTTCTCAACTTCTGAATCCTCACTTGAGACCAGTGATGGTCCCTCTTCTTGAACCGGTAATGAATCTTCAAGGAGCTTTGCCACTTGGCTCCATAACTCCTTGGCATCTATATAATTACCCAAAATACACAAGATATTGTTAGGTATTAAATCAATTTAAAACTTCATTACCTTATCATTTTTCTCAAAGGCTTAGACTTTCTCTTCGGTCCATCTCTTTTTCTTGAGGAACCCTCCCTTTGGTCATATTGGATAGCTATATCCCTCCATCAAAATGGACCATTCTTCGAAGTCCCTCATCATGATAAAATATTCAATTCTTCTCTTACAAGAATTGAAGCATTCTCATCCATATAAGGTGTAAGGGACCGGTGTGTTGATGTCCCAACCTAGTTGCTCTTGAACTTCCATCTTCACCCTCTAGCGTGCTCCCTTGGTTGTTAAACTTGAAGAGCAGCCTCGCTCTGATTCCACTTGTAGGGGATCCATGGAAGCTAGAGGGGGGGGTGAATAGCTTGTATTCATTTCGAGATGGATTTCTATTGCGTTTGTCTCTACAAATTTTGTTAGCGCGCAATGGAATAATAATAATAGCAATAACGAAACAAGACAATCACGCAAACACAAATATTTTACGTGGTTCAGAACCGAACGGTTCCTACTCCATGGATCGAGCTCTAAAGAGCTCTAGCGATTGTAGGGGATCCTTGGAAGCTTGAAGGGGGGGGTGATAGCTTGTTTTCGTTTCTACAAAAATGATTAGCGGAAGCACAAACAAAAATAATAGTAGAAGAAAAGAAAACACAATGCTAACACAAATCCTTTACGTGGTTCAGAGATAAAATTCCTACTCCATGGCAATCCTTGAGGTGGATCAACCTAAATCAATCTCACTATGATGCTTTCTGTTGGATCGAGCGGATCGCTAGAGGGGGGGTGAATAGCGATAGAAATTTTTTGTTCAAAATCATTCGTTAAAATGCGAGTAGACACAGCGAAAGATAAAAACAAAACAAGAGAGACAATAGACACAAGGGTTTTACTTGGTTCGTAGATGAAGGCTACTACTCCAAGTCCCTAGTGGTCCTTGACCACGTACGGAGGGCAAACTACTAAAGAACTCCTTGTTGGAGGTAGGAGTTAGACGGATACACAAAATGACAAAATTTCAAGGTAGAGGGACACTCCCCCTCTCCTCGTTATAATGAAAGCTTTACTAAAAAATAAACTGAAATACAATTTAAACTTTTAGTTCAAGCGACTTGAGGTTGGAGGTTGAAGCTCTAGTAAATCGTCTCGTGCCGTCGTAGGATGTCGTAGGAGAGTCGGAGGCGTTCGGAAGCACTTGGAAGCCTTTTTAATTGATGAAAAACCCTAAGACAAGCCCTCCTTTTATAGCCTTTGAGCCCCTCATCGAATGGGTCTTCAACCAATCACAAATGGACACAAAATCTCCTTGAAATGGGGTGATAAGCCTTGACTCCTCGAAGCTGATCATTGACCATCAGTCGACTGATGGCCATCATCGATCGAGATCGATGGTAGCATCGGTGGAGGCCGATAGATGAGACAATGATGATGAAGGGCGAGTCCTCCAAGTCAATGATCGATGCTAGCTGCAAGGCAAAGTTAGCTCAAAGAAAATATTATTTTTGTTGGTGCAACAATGCCCCAAGCATTTATATATATTTTGATGTTTGGATAATCATCTAAGTTAGGCAATGTTTTGTGATCTAATTGTATACATGTTTAAGTGACAGGAAAATCCAAGTATGAAGACTTGGTAAAAGACAAGTCCAAGTGTGATCTTGGCAAAGAGAAGTCAAGGAAAGGTCTTGGCAGCATAAGTCCAAGCATGTAGTCTTGGCGGCGTAAAGTCCAAGCAGTCCTTGGAAAAGGAAGACCAAAGGAAAGTCTTGGCAGCATAAGTCCAAGCATGTAGTCTTGGCGGCGTAAAGTCCAAGCGTACTTTGGCAAAGAAGAATCCTAAAGCATGACGAAACCGAAGGAAGCTTTTGAAGGCAAGCGCATGGATGGAGTCATGGACTCGGAGAAATCCTAGAGCGCAAAGGTGATGGAGAAGCTAGAAGGTTAAGTCTAGGCTTAGGTTATGTTTTCAAGTATGAATTAGTCATACTTGGAGTGTGCCGATCATTGGAACATGGTGTCGGTCGAGCGGCCCTTAAAATATAGCATTAGAGTTTGGAAGGCTATGTTATCGATCGGTGGGTTATCGGTCAGGCCCGGTAATCGATCGACTCCGACTCGGCTGCGGCTTACAAGGTGGCGATCGGCGCCATCATTAGCGATCGGCGCCTAAAACGAAATGGCGTGGCCGCTAGCGATCACTGGCATCGATCGAGCGCCCGCTGGCGATCGGTGATAGTCTTCCGTTGGCGATGGCGGCGGCAAATCCTGCGAATCCGGTGTTGAGCCGTTAGAATCGGGCGATCGGCGATGAAAGTCATCGGTCGGTGATAGACCTCAGCGGAAAAGAGGCTCTTTCCTATAAAAGAGCCCAAGGGGAGCAAGAAGAGCCTAATGCTTATATTCTGATCTTTCGTCTAAGCTCCTACAAGTTTTCCAAAGATTTCTAAGTATATTAATCTCCTTTCTCCTCTCAAATCTTCATTGTCATCTTTTGTAAGAAGAGGAGGTCTTTGTAAAGAGAAAGATTCATAGTGAAATTGCTTGGGTTGATCCACCTTAAGGATCGCCGTGGAGTAGGAGCGTTATCTCCGAACCACGTAAAGGCTTTGTTAGCATTGGTTTTTGTCTTTACATATATTACTTGTGTTTGCTTCCGCTAATTATTTTTGTAGAAGCGAAAGAGCTATTCACCCCCTCTAGCCTTCAAGCGATCCCTTACAAGTGGTATCGAGCGGATCGCATCGGAAGATCTAGCAATCAACCGTAGCAAAGATGGCATTTCAAGAGGGGTATAGCACGGCGAGGCCTCCGTTCTTCTACTACAATGATTTTGGATATTGGAAAGCTAGGAAGGAGTATTATATAATGAAAGATATTGAAAATTGGTTTAGCATTGTAGATGGTTTTGAGAAGCCGGTCGAAATTCGAGCACCACTACCAACAAAGGATTGGACAAGAGAGATGGCCAAGAAAGCACAAGCGAATGCAAAAGCAACGACCACACTTCAATGTGGTCTATCCAAGGAGCAACTATCTAAGGTCGGGCCATTCAACTCCGCAAAAGAGCTTTGGGAGAAGCTCATCGAACTCAATGAAGGATCCAAAGAGACAAGAAGGGCCAAGAGGGATCTTTTGATTGGCCAACTCCAAAGCTTCACTATGAAGACAAATGAAACGGTGAGCCAAATGCATGGGCGCTTCAAGGAGGTAGTCAACGGACTACACGTTATAGGTGAAAAGGTCGACAACCGAGACCTTGTGAGGTATGTACTACAAGCCTTCCCTAGGACCACCTTATGGGCCTCAATGGTAGATGCCTATAAGGTCTCTAGGGATCTTTCATTAGTTAAATTAGATGAGTTATTTTGTGAATTTCAATTGCATGAACAAGCTAACACTTCATCCAAAGAGAAGGGTATAGCTCTTGTTGTAGGAAAGAAGGAGAAGAAGAAAAGGAAAAGAAGGAGGTGTCTTCCTCATCCGAATCTGAGGAGGACTCATCAAGTAGTGAGGATGAGTTGTCGGCAAGTGAGGTGGCACACTCGTCAAGAAATTTGGTGGGAAGTCAAGGAGGCTCACCAAGAAGGATGTGAAGAGGATGTTTCAATCCTCAAGAGGTAAATCTTCTAACAATTCAAATTCTATCTCTAACGTGACGTGTTTTGGTTGCAACAAGAAAGGGCATATAAAGTCCAATTGCGGAACTAAAGAAAAGGAGGATAAGGATAAGAAGAAGAAGGAAAAGAAGAAGAAGAAGGCGATGTTGGCACAAACGTGGGACACTCTAAGTATGGAGGAGTCTCCGACGGTGAAGAAGTTTGCCATTCAACCCGAACTTAGCCCTCATGGCATTGGAAGAAACCGGAAGCTCAAGCGAGTCTTCTTCCTCTTCAAGTGATGAATCATCATCAAGTGATGATGATGAGGTAAATGACTCACCCAAAGTAGATTTACTTTATAAGACTATTGCATGCTTACAAAATGCTTTAAATAGATCAAAAACTAGGATTAAGGATCTAAAATTAGAAATCAAATCATTTAAGAATATAGATGCATCATGTGATAAATCATCTAGTGATGATAAGTGTACTCTTAGGGATGAAAATGATGAGTTAAGAAAAGAAATAAGTAAATTAAGAACATGCCTAGAAAAGTTCACTAATGGTTCCAAATATCTAGATATGATTATCAAGGACCAAAGGGCAATTTACAATAAGGCGGTTTAGGATATAAACCTAAGGAGAAAGAGGTAGCATTTGCATCCCTAGTTAGTAGAAAATCCATGATTAAAAGTAAGGGGAGAAAAGCATGGGTACCAAAGAAATTTATAACTAATGCTAGTGGTCCTAAGATTTGGGTACCTAAGGATTGTGTTTTTCATGTGACATAGGTAGAAGATCCAAGCTTGTGGATAGTTGATAGTGGGTGCTCAAAGCATATGACCGGGGATGAGAAAATTCTCCACTATCAACCACACTAGCCAAGGAAAAGTGTCTTTTGGTAATAGCGGCAAACTTAAAATCTTAGGAAAGGGCACCATTGAGGTATCTCCCAATCTTGCTATTCATAGAGTTCTATTAGTTAAAAATATGAAATTTAACTTACTTAGTGTAAGCCAATTATGTGATGCAAATTTTGATGTTAAGTTTGATTCCTCAAAATGCTTTATAAGACACAAAACTATAAATGATTGCATGTTAGTAGGCTTTAGAAAATCAAATATATATTATGTTGATTTATCTTATGCTACTAATCCTTCCACTAAGTATCTTATTGCAAAAGAGGAAGAAAGTTGGCTTTGGCATAGGAGACTAGGTCACATAAACATGAAGAATATAGCCAAAATAGCAAAATTGAAGCTAGTCAAAGGATTGCCTAGAGTCAAATATCTCAAGGACAAGATGTGTGATGCTTGTCAAGAAGGAAACAATCAAAAACATCACACAAAGGTAAAAACTTACTTAGTACCGCTTTACCATTAGAATTGCTACATATGGATTTATTTGATTGCCATAGTACCCCATCTATAATTGGTAGTAAATATTGCTTGGTAATAGTAGATGATTTCTCTACGTTTACTTGGGTGTTTTCTTGAAAAATAAGGATGAAACCTTAGAAATAATCATAGGATTTAGCAAAGAGTAGAAAATGAAAGAAAACTCAAAATCAACCGGATCCGTAGTGATCATGGTGGAGAGTTTGAGAATTCTAACTTTTCAACTTTTTGCTTAGAACAAGTACAAGCATGAATTTTCTTGTCCTAGAACACCCCAACAAAATGGGGTTGTGGAAAGAAAAATCGTGCCCTACAAGAAGCGGACTAGGACAATGCTTAATGCATATTCCTTACCTAGCTACTTGTGGCGGCGAGTTAATACCGCTTGCTATATCCAAAATAGGGTATTAATTCATAGGTTTTAGGAAAAACTCCATTTGAATTGCGGAATGGTACAATTCCAACAATTCATTATTTTAACGTCTTTGGATGTAAAGTCTATATCTTAAATACCAAAGACAACCTAAGTAAATTTGAGTCCAAAGCGGATGAGGGAATCCTAGTTGGATACTCATCCACTAGTGTAGGATATAGAGTCTACAATAAAAGGACTCAAAAGATTGAAGAATCTTCAAATGTTCAATTTGATGAAACTTCAAATACATACCCTAGAAAATCCTATTGATGATGACATAAATAATGAAAATCAAGAAATTACCAAACAATTTCAAGATTTAAACTTAGGGGTAATAATCAAGGGAGGATTGGATCAAGGGAAGTAAGGGATGATTCCGATAATGAACATAGAATTGAAGTAGATCATGATCAAACTCAAGATACACCTCCTAGAACCATAAGAGTTCATCAAAGTCACCCATTAGATCAAATTGTGGGTGAATTATCTCAAGGAGTTAGGACTAGGTCATTCCATAGGGACCCCACTAGTCATATAGCTCTAATTTCTCAAATTGAGCCCAAAAACATTAAAGATGCATTGCTTGATCCGGATTGGATCTTAGCAATGCAAGATGAATTGGCTCAATTTGATAGGAGTCAAGTGTGGGAGTTAGTTCCTAGACTAAGTGAAAACACTATTATTACTACAAGATAGGTCTTTAGGAACAAACTAGATGACCAAGGGAATATCACTAGAAATAAAGCACGATTAGTTGCAAGGGGTTTTAATCAAGTTGAAGGACTTGATTATGATGAAACATATGCCCCGGTTGCTAGATTAGAGTCCATTAGAATACTTTTAGCATATGCCTCCTATATGGGTTTCAAACTCCATCAAATGGATGTCAAATCGGCATTCCTAAATGGGTTTATTAAGGAAGAGGTGTATGTAGAACAACCTCCCGGGTTTGAAAATATGGACTACCCAAACCATGTATACAAACTTAGGAAAGCCTTATATGGTTTGAAACAAGCTCCCCGGGCTTGGTATGAAAGATTGTCAACTTTCCTAATCTCTAAGGATTTCTTGAAGGGGTAGTATAGATCAAACTCTCTTTATAAAGTCAACATCTAAGGACATTTTTGTAGCCCAAGTGTATGTTGATGACATTATCTTTGGGTCAACAAATGATGAGCTTCTTGAAGACTTTATTCAAAATATGGAAAAAGAGTTTGAGATGAGTCTAGTTGGAGAATTAAATTTCTTCCTAGGTTTGCAAGTTAAACAAACTAGTGAAGGAATTTACATTTATCAAACCAAATATGCTAAGGAAATGATTAAGAAATTTGGTTTGGAAAATGCTAAGGTAGTGTCAATGGCAACCAATGCCAAAATAGATAGTGATAGTGAAGGAAAACAAATAGATCTTACCCTTTATAGGAGCATGATTGGTAGCCTCTTGTATTTAACCGCTAGTAGACCCGACATATTATTTGCGGTTGGTATGTGTGCTAGGTATCAATCATGTGCTAAGGAATCTCATTTAGTTGCCATTAAAAGAATTTTAAGATATGTCAAGGGCACACTAAATGTAGGTCTATGGTACCCTAGGACTAGGTCATTTGAATTACTTGGGTATACCGATTCCGATTATGCCGAGTGCAAATTGGATATGAAAAGTACTAGTGGTGGTTGCCAATTTCTTGGGTCCTCCTAGTTAGTTGGAGTAGTAGGAAGCAACTTTGTGTTGCTTTATCAACCACCGAAGCCGAATATGTTGCTATGGGTGGTTGTGTAGCTCAACTATTATGGATGAAACATACCTTAGAAGATTATGAGCTAACTTACTCCAACATAAAAGTACTTTGTGATAATGTGAGCACCATTAACTTGACCAAAAATCCGTGCATCACTCTAGGACCAAGCACATTGAAGTGAAACATCACTTCATTAGAGACCATGTGGCTAAGGGGGACATTGAGCTTAATTACATTGAATCTAAGTCCAACCTAGCCGACATCTTTACCAAGCCTCTCCCCGAACTAGAATTCTCATCACTTAGGAGAGAACTTGGGATGTGCTTTGTAGAATAGAAGTGTAGTTTTTGCATGATTCTATAGAAATACTAGGATTTATACCTTTAACCATCTCACAAAACACTTAGGAAACCATGATTTTTGTATTGAGCCACCTAGACAACATGTGAGATGTTAGGGAGATGCACTTGGTTCATCATGCTTGTTATGATGCATTACTATGAACCAAAGTGTCATCTAGAAACATTAATCCTTCATTGGACCAATCATTGGGAAGGCCTATGTACGATTAATGTGCATATAGCTCCAAGAATATGATTGGAAATATCAAATAAAATAAAATATAAACTATGTCTATCAAACCTTGAGAAACAAATTCCTATTGATAAGCCAAAGTGATACAAAGTTTTACAAAGATATCATAACTTTTGCAAAATCTCAAGATTGTGTCAATATCAAAATCTAGAGGTAATATACCTTTAAAATAATTTTTCCTTGATAGGAAATGATCTAACAATATTACCCACGAAATTTCGTGATTTTTTGATCTTTATTGAATTAATTATGAATTTTTAAATCTGGCCAAAATTGCTATCGGTGATCGATCATCACCGACCGTACCTAACGCCACTGATCGATACGCCAATATCGACCAGCTCACCCGGTTCGTTATCGGTTTGAGCCATTTATGACGATCGATGCGCTGAGAATGGTTCGTATCACATTCGGTCGATTCGGTGATCACCATCGATTATTGCCATTTATGGCGATCGGTATCGACGCTGAAATGGTTCGTATGCAATCGTCAGTGATCGGTCA
Organism: Wurfbainia villosa; assembly: GCA_025175895.1. Lineage (NCBI taxonomy): Eukaryota > Viridiplantae > Streptophyta > Magnoliopsida > Zingiberales > Zingiberaceae > Wurfbainia > Wurfbainia villosa. The sequence continues at coordinate 67,616,233 of CM046001.1, forward strand.
ATCACCATCGATTCGATCGCCATTTATGGCGATCGGCGCGCGTAGTCTGAATAGTTCGTATCGGCGTCGATTCGGTGATCTCCATCGATTCGCCAACTAACGGCGATCGGCGGTGTCGCGGTTTTTAGGGCTTTCCACCGGTTCGACTCGCCAGAATCTCTTGACTTCTCTCTTTCTTTCCTCTTCCGACGACCGTCCACCACACCTCTTTGCCGTTCCCTTTTGTTTTCCGGCGACTTCATCGACACGTAATCAGTGCTCTCCAACTCGAGAAACTTCTCGTGTCCCTCCGGTCGCGCTCTAGGGTCCAGACACTTGGCTAGGGTTTCGTGGTCCGGCGCTAATCCTTGCTCACCATGCCACCTAGGTATATTTTCTTTCATGATCAATGTTTTGTTTTGTTCCTATGATTTTCACTAACCCATGCTTATCTTGCTCATGCATCATCAACCTACATTGTGCATTTTTTGTTGTCTTTTCGCCCATTTAGAATTAAGCATGTTGCTACTAAGCGCACCCGGGCACCTCCGACCAATGAGGGCCCGTCAAACCCTCAACCCTCTGTTGATCCTAGATTTCCAAATTCCGCCCTTGAAAGTGCTTTTCATAAAAACAAATTCCAACTTATTCCACCTAGGTCAATGGATTCCAAGTTTCTTAAAGACTTTTGTTTCGACATTGTTCAAATCATCCAACATTACAATCTTGAGTCGTTGGTTTTCGAACATCACGTAAACATCACCCTACTCTCTGAATTTTTCAACAACCTACGACCGGTTGGAGATGGGCTGAGATACCGGACTCGCGTTGCTCAGCGCGATCTGGATTTCAGTCCCCAGATATGGACCGATTTTCTCGGATGTCTTCCTTCCGAGAGTGATTTCACTCTATATCCATCTTGGAGTGAACCTCTTCCATCTCCCTTGAGGAGATTTCTTTAGATTCCCTTCATGATAACTTCTATCACTATCCTCGACCTTTGAACACCAATTTATTTCAATCACAAGAACTATCTGCTTCTGACAATGTCCTTTATAAGGTCATTGCTCATTGTCTTCTTCCCATTGTTACCCGTGGTTTGGCCTTGGTTCGCCCTCCACACCTACTTCTCATGCATTTCTTTCGTCAATACTTAGACATTAACATTGGTCTAAATACCTTCCAATGCATCATTCATTTCATAAGACCAAACAATGGGAAGATTCACATACCATTTGGAAATGTCCTCACTCAATGGCTCATTCGTAGGCATTGATGTGAATATAGAGTCATTAAAATCATGAATAGGAAATATGATCAGATGACTCGACGGAGTTTCTCATTGGCGGGCCTGAAGGCCGACAGAGGATCCGTCTTCTGGGACCCAGCACGGCGGGTAGCAGGTGCCGCTCCGGCACCAGAGGATGCCGCTGCGGAAGGTGTTGCTGAGGATGGTGCTGCAGGAGTAGCTGAGGTGGTCTGCGCAGTGTTCTTTGAGGGGATCGCGGGAGACTGCTGCAGGCGATACTATTCTACCACACACATCCCTCGGTGCCCGCTTCAATGCTTTTGCGGAGCGGTTGGACACACGTCTTGAGGAGCTGCGCCTAGAGCATCAGGAGCTCCTCTCCCTCGTGAGAGAGGTGCATCGGCGGCGAGGACATCTTGGCGATTCTTCGCCTCTGCACTGGACACCCACCTCACGATGGTTCGTCATCATCGACACCGATGGATCTTGAGGGCGGCGATCGTTAGATCGCTTGTTTTCTTTGTTATTTTCTTTTTGGCCGTATGTACGACATAAACTCCTACTTATGTAATGACTTTTGATTGATGATATGAAATTGTTTTTATTCACTTCTATTAGTGCCTACAATTTGTTGTTTATCAAGTTTAGAAGTTGAGAATATAGTACGAAGTCTTGAATGTTGATACGATACAATTACACTTTTTGTGTCATAATTTTTGTTGTTTTAAATATCGTATCAATCCATTAATCTGATGAACATATTTTTCGTCTAATATTTTTCATATGTTATACTAGTCGAATAGAATGTGTATGCCAAGTTTCGTGATTTTTGGACACCCACGTAATTTTCTCGCATTTTCAAACTTTGATCAAAACTCGAAATTGATTTATCGATATCACGATCGCCGTTATTGGTCGGCAATGATCGCATGGTCGATGCTGATCACGAAAGTGGTTTTTCATCGGTTAAAAGGTTCAATTTTGGACATTATACAATTTCCACAATATATATATGATACCTTGTATGGAAAGGCGGATTTTCTTGGTGCCTTTGGTTTAGGGAGCTAAATCCCTTATTTATATAATTGTTGGTGCAAGACTAGGACATATTTGCCTATTGCTTATGTTTTGTTTATCATGAAACATGTCTTGGATTTAGGGGGAGCTTCATATCAATTTTATACCTTTGTTCAAGATGTGTTAATTATAATTCTTTCCTGCACTTATTGAGTAACCTCTTCCCTTTTTGTTGTATGTCAAAGGGGGAGAAGGGACATTGAAGTTAGAATTCATATTGAAATATGTTTATGTATTAAAGATCTAACTTAAATGATTGCCAAACATCAAAAAGGGGGAGATTGTTGGTGCAACAATGCCCCAAGCATTTATATATATTTTGATGTTTGGATAATCATCTAGGTTAGGCAATGTTTTGTGATCTAATTGTATACATGTTTAAGTGACAGGAAAATCCAAGTATGAAGACTTGGTAAAAGACAAGTCCAAGTGTGATCTTGGCAAAGAGAAGTCAAGGAAAGGTCTTGGCAGCATAAGTCCAAGCATGTAGTCTTGGCGTAAAGTCCAGATCCTTGGAAAAGGAAGACCAAAGGAAAGTCTTGGCGGCATAAGTCCAAGCATGTAGTCTTGGCGGCGTAAAGTCCAAGCGTACTTTGGCAAAGAAGAAACCTAAAGCATGACGAAACCGAAGGAAGCTTTTGAAGGCAAGCGCATGGATGGAGTCGTGGACTCAGAGAAATCCTAGAGGCGCAAGGCTGATGGAGAAGCTAGAAGGTTAAGTCTAGGCTTATGTTATGTTTTCAAGTATGAATTAGTCATACTTGGAGTGTGCCAGTCGACTGGAACATGGTGTCGGTCGAACTGGCCCTTAAAATATAGCATTAGAATTTGGAAGGTTATCGATCGGTGGGGTTATCGGTCAGGCGATGGCGACGACTCGACTGATCGCGACTAAGGTGGCGATCGGCGCCATCATTAGCGATCGCGCCACAAGCGAATGGCCGTGGCCGTAGCGATCGGCCTCTGAGATCGATCGAATCGCCATCTGGCCGATCGATAGTCTTCCGTTAGCGATGGCGGCAAATCCTGCGAATCCGGCTGTTCAGAAGCCGTTAGAATCGGCGGCAGTCGACTGATGAAAGTCAACAGTCGACTGATAGACCTCCAACGGGCAAAAGAGGCTCTTTCCTATAAAAAGAGCCCAAGGGGAGCAAGAAGAGCCTAATGCTTATATTCTGATCTTTCTTCTAAGCTCCTACAAGTTTTCCAAAGATTTCTAAGTATATTAATCTCCTTTCTCCTCTCAAATCTTCATTGTTATCTTTTGTAAGAAGAGGAGGTCTTTGTAAAGAGAAAGCTTCATAGTGAAATTGCTTGGGTTGATCCACCTTAAGGATCGCCGTGGAGTAGGAGCGTTATCTCCGAACCACGTAAAGGCTTTGTTAGCATTGGTTTTTGTTTTTACATATATTACTTGTGTTTGCTTCCGCTAATTATTTTTGTAGAAACGAAAAGAGCTATTCACCCCCCCCTCTAGCCTTCAAACGATCCCTTACAATTTCGACGGCCTTCGACCGTCTGATCTCGACCTAGACCATCGATGGGATGTCTTTGGTCGGATCTACACTTAAGACCATCCCCGTAAGGAGGATACGACCTCACTTACGCTCGCACACACGAGCTTACCTCGATACTTACCATGTCGCTTTTGCTTCCGGCCTTCCACTCGATTCCTTCGGCTCCCTCCGAAGTCATTCGAGTGTCGCCCGACCACCCGGCTTCCTCCGGGTGTCGCTAGCCTTCATCTCTAGCTTTAGCAATCTTCTGCACACTCGATTCAGCTTGTGAGATTACGACATAAGTTTAACTTTGTATCGTTTGCTATAATCAAAACTCAGGTTCGACTTAGGTGCCTACTGCACCAACAATCTCCCCCTTTTTGATTTATGGCAAACCCACATACAAAGTTAAGTAAATAGCAAGCATTAAGAATAATGTGTATTAGAAACAAACAACAAAAAAATAAAGAAGATTAAGTTGGAGTAGTAAGGATTTTCTTCAAGCATTCCCCCTTGAGGAAACCTCCCCCTTGACCGAGGGTGAGTCTTGAGGAAAGACCTTAATCCTCCCTCTTTGAGGGTTTCTTAACATTACTTAAAGTTGGCCTTAGTAAAACGTTTAAGTTAAGAGTTCTTCTTAACTTGACCCTTTCTCCCCCTTTAAGTAAAGCATTAACGGCATAATGTTTACGTTGACGGCACACATAAGTTTAAGTTAAGAATTCTCTTAACTTGGCCTTTACTTCCTTTTGTTAAAAGTTAAATAAGTTTTCAAAAACTTAGAGTTAACTTTTGGTTTAAATATGAAGTAAGAGTTAAGTTATATATATATAAAAAAATTTGACCCCTTAACTTTGGCCTTTTTCTCCCCCTTTTGCCATATATCGAAAAGAGTGAGGGTGTGTGTGGAAAACAAAAATAAGTGTGGAAAACTTAAAGTCCAAGCATGTTCCACATTATTTTGAAAATAATATACTGAAAATAAGTTCATCTATAAAATGTTCGACTCATATTTGACTTGATTGATATGAAAGATCAACCAGTCCTGGTCAGAGTCGGTTAGTATGTATGATTATACTCCGTGGTTCATAACGATGCACTAGCTCTACATCAGGAACCAGGAGTAAGGTCCTAACATCTCACGCCCATCTACATGGCTAAGTACACAAACACATTAGTCCTATGTGTTGTGAGATGTAATGGCTCCTTAAATCTATAGGTGCATGATATCTAAGGTAAGTCCTATACTAGTTCCATGAAAAATGAAAAGTAAGAAATAGTAGTAATATAATTTGCAAAGTCCTATTCTACTACGTACATGCCCAATTTTCGTCTTAATAGACTGAATTCGGCTTCGGGTAGGGGTTTAGTAAATAGGTCTGCCAAGTTAGACTTCGATTCGACGTATTCGAGTTGTATGGCTCCGTTGGCCACATGTTCTCGAATGAAATGGTGTTTGACCTCTATATGTTTAGTTCTAGAGTGACATATCGGATTCTTAGTAAGGTTAATTGAACTAATGTTATCTACGTGGAGTTTTGTGTTGGTAAAGTCTAACTTAAAATCGCGGAGAGTGTGCTTCATCCAAAGAAGCTGCGTGACACACTCACCCATCGTGATGTATTCGGCTTCGGTGGTAGATAAGGCAACACAGTGCTGCTTCCTACTACACCAACTCACTAGACTCGAGCCGAGAAGTTGACAACAACCACTCGTACTCTTTCTATCGAGCTTACTACCGGCATAGTCCGAATCAGAGTAGCCGATTAGTTCGAACTCGGTAGATCTAGGGTACCAAATACCGACATTAAGTGTACCCTTTAGATATCTAAGGATACATTTAACTAGAGTTAGGTGAGACTCCTTGGCACAGGTTTGGAACCTTGCGCACATACTTACTACAAATAGGATATCAGGTCGGCTTGCAGTTAAGTAAAGGAGACTCCCTATTATGCTCCTATAGTATTTTAAATCAATTGAGTTTCCGATTAAATCTTCTTCTATATTGACATTAGTTGCCATTGGGGTATTAATAATTTTAGCATCTTGCATTCCAAACCGTTTAATTAATTCCCTAGTATATTTACGTTGATGTAGGTATATTCCATCTTTAGTTTGTTTAATTTGTAGACCTAAAAAGAAGCTTAACTCACCTACTAAATTCATTTCAAATTCACTTTCCATAAGTGAAATGAACTCATTTAGTAGGATTGAGTTGGTGGTTTCGAAAATGATATCATCTACGTAGATTTGGGCTATGAATATGTCTTTACCTAAGGTTTTTACGAAAAGAGTTGGGTCAACTACACCTTGGTTAAAACCTTTGGACTTAAGATAAATCGAAAGTCTCTCGTACCAAGCTCGAGGAGCTTGTTTAAGTCCATAAAGAGCTTTCTTTAACCTAAGGACATGATCGGGTTTGTCTAAACTTTCGAAACTGGGGGGTTGACTAACGTAAACTTCTTCTTTAATGTATCCATTTAAGAATTTAGATTTCACATCCATTTAAAACAATTTAAATCCTCGATGTCTGCATATGCTAATAGCATTGAATGGACTCTAATCTAGCTCTTTGGGGCATAGGTCTCGTCGTAATCTAAACCTTCGACTTGACTAAACCCTTTAGCAACTAGTCTAGCTTTATTTCTAACTACTTCACCTTTATCATCAATTTTATTTCTAAACACCCACCTTGTTCCAATGATTGTTTTATCTTTAGGTGGTGGTACTAATTCCCATACTTCATTCCTAGTGAATTGAGCCAACTCTTCTTGCATTGCAATAATCCAATCGGGATCAAGAAGAGCTTGGTCAATAGTTTTGGGTTCAATTTTAGAAATCAAAGATATTTGACTAAGGTTTCTGTATGAGGCTCTAGTTCGAACTCCTAGACTTGGATCACCTATCAATTGGTCGATAGGATGATTCGTTTGGGTCCTAGTTGGATTTGGGTTTGAGTCTACAACTTGATCCATAGGATGGCTTGTTTGAGTTCTAGTTTGGTTGGAGTCATCTATCACTTGGTCGATAGAGTGACTTGGTTGACTTAGGTTAGGATTAACACTAGACCTGATCTCCGGATCAGAGTTAGGTCTAGTATGAGTTGGCTCACTAATTGGGGTTGCCGGGGGTTTTGTAGGTTCGTGTCCTTCATCAAATACTACATTGATAGTCTTCTCGACTCTAAGGGCTTGTTTGGGAGGAAGTGAAGGAGGTGTAAGTAATGGAAGGGGAATGAAGGGGAGGGTAAAGGAGATTTACACCCCAAATTGGGGTGTAAGAAATGTCCAATTTTTGTGAGGGGGAGGGGTATAAATTCACCCTCATTCCCCTCCCTTTCCCTTCCCTTTCCCCTTCCCTCACTTCTTCCCAAACAAGGGTAGTCTTTTTTTCTTCCTTATTTACCCTTACCCTTCCATTACTTACACCTCCTTCACCTCCTCCCAAACAAGCCCTAAGGGTGTCGTGGTTATATACTCTATAAGCTCTGCTTGTAGTCGAGTATCCTAGAAAGATTCCGGTCGTGGTTTTGGATGTAAATTTCCCTAGGTAATCCTTTGTGTTTAGGATATGTACCTTACATCCAAATACCCTAAAGTACTTGATGTTAGGTATTTTATCATAATAAATCTCGTATGAGGTCTTAAGGTGCCTCTTTACCATAAGGATTCTATTTTGGACATAGCATGTCATACTCACGGCTTCCGCCCAAAACCTATCGGGTAGGTTATACTCATTTAACATTGTCCTAGCGGCTTCTTGTAGGGTTCTATTTTTGCGTTCTACTAGGCCATTTTGTTGTGGAGTTCTAGGGAAAGAGAACTCGTGGTGGTATCCATTTAGGTTACAAAATTCTGTAAACCTATGGTTTTCGAATTCACCACCATGATCAGTCCTAAGTCTTTTAATTTTAATGCTTTGTTGATTTTCTATTAACTTAAATAGATTGATTAATTGATCTAGGGTATCATTTTTGTGTTTGATGAACCTAACCCAAGTAAATCTAGAATAGTCATCAATTATGACTAAGCAGAATTTACTTCCATTAAGTGACTTAGCTCCGTGTGAATCAAATAGATCCATGTGTAGGAGCTCAAGCACACTTTTGGTTCGTTCTTGACTAGTTAGTTGATGTTGTGTCCTAGATTGTTTACCTTGTTGACAAGCATTACATATTTTATTATCCAAGTTGTTGAGGTTAGGCAAACCTCTGACTAAATCACTCTGACTCATCTTGTGGATGAGTCTTGGGTGTGAGTGACCGAGTCGTCGGTGCCACAACCACGATTCCTCTTGCCGTGTCATAAGACACTTAGTTGAGGAGTTAGTTAAGTTGATAGTGTAAATGTTGTTATTTCTAGTCCCTTTAAGAATTGTTTTAGAGGTTTCGTTTGTATTAATTACGCATTCATTTTCTAGAAATATGACCTTATAGTTATTATCACACAATTGGCTTACACTAAGTAAATTATATTGAAAATTTTCTACTAATAAAACATTTTGAATAACAAAATTTGAATTGAGCTCAATATCACCTGATCCGATGATTTTGAGCTTGCCATTATTTCCGAAGGCTACCGATCCTTGTCGTTTGAATCGAAGCTTCGAAAACTTGAGTTAATCCCCGGTCATGTATCGGGAGCAACCACTGTCCAACATCCATTGATCCTACATGCAAGGTAGTTGGATCGGATATTGGATTTATTAAAAATTGGTTGAAGATTATTAACCTAAATCATCTCACCCATGTCTATATGATCAAACATGTTAATCCTATATGTTCTTGTGAGATGACTTCCAATTTTTTAGTTGAATTAAGTTTAATGACTTAAACACTTGTCAACCTTGCGTTAGATTCGGATTTGACCTTAGGCTCATCAAGTCATCTTTTCAAGATCATGGCTTCCAGGTCGTGGCGAGGCACAGAGGCCTTCTTTGATCGGAACAACGACCACTTCCTTAGACAAATCCATTTTCAAGAAAATAGAGACTTGACTCACCTAAGACCACTTCCTGGTCTAACTAGTCTAGGATATGGCGAGGTAGCTTCAGCTAGTTCCGCTCGGTCAAGTGCACCGAACTAGATACGCCTTATCTAGCCCGAATACACAAGACTCCGCTTTCCTAGCGTACTATCATCTCGCCGCGTCCTAGTACTATGTTATCAAGTATTGACGAGTTATAGTCCTATCTAACCATTCTAAAAAGGAAAATCAAACTAAATAAAAACCTAAGCATGCAATTTCTAAGTTAAAACACAAACAAATTTCGTACTAGCTCCCCCTGGACCGTTGAATCGATTCGGTCTCTCCACATAGTGGATTTGGTCCTTGGGAACCCAGTACTGGTTTGATCCTAAGTTTGAAATCAAGGTGGTCTTAGGGACCCATGCTTGGACACGTTTTCTATGTCTACTTACGATTGACATATACGACTTATTGGTTGTGTTTGAGCTAAACCCTAGCCTGACCTTGTTGTACACAGCCCTTTGCGATCCAAGTAGGAGGTCAAGTCCTTTGGATCCCAAAGTAAACCTTTCCAACGTATTCCTAAGATCTTCGACTTGACTTTTCAAGAGTGAGTTCTCAACTTCGAGTTTTTCAACTCGAGTTGAGTCCTTCTCTTGAACTCGACTAGTCGAAGAGGTTAGGGAGACCTCGTGTTTGAGGAGTTTAACTTCCTCAACCAGGGTCTCGACCTTGGACTCGGACTTAGCTAACTTTTTATTTAAAAACTTAATTGCACTATAAAGAGTAGTAATAAGAGACCGACTTACCTTGAGTGTATCTTTTGAACCGGATGCGTATCCGTGGCTTGTCTTGAATAGTGTTTCATAGTCTGACTCGTCTTCGGTTTCTGATTCTGGTTCCGGTTCCGACTCCGTCTCCGATTCCACCGGTTTATCCATAAGGACTCGATCGTTGCCTTCTTCCTCGAAGGCTTCTTCCCAAGTAGCGTTGAGTGCCTTTTTATGTTTCGGTGCCTTGCTCTTGAGTTTTGGGCACTCGGACTTAATGTGTCCAAACCTATTACATTCATAACATCTTATGTTTGAACTTTTAGGCTTACCTTCGTTGGGTCGAGTGATGGCTCGTTTTCGGCCCTTGACTATCCTCCGAACTAGGTTGACTAGTTCGGCTTCCATTTCCGAGTCGACCTCCGAATCCGACTCATCCTCTTCTTCCTTCGGGGGTGGCTTGCTTGTGGTTTTCTTCCTCGAACCTGCAAAAAGTGTTATACCCTTCTCGGGTTCCAAGTTAGATTGCTCATGAAGTTCGAAATCAGAAAAAAGTTCATCTAACCTAAGTTTAGAAAGATCCTTGGAGACCTTGTAGGCATCGACCATGGATGCCCACAAGGTAGTCCTCGGAAAAGAGTTTAGGACATACCTTATAAGGTCGCGGTTTTCGACCTTGCCCGATTGCGTGTAGGTTGTTGACTATGTCTTGGACATGGGCGTGGAGTTGCGTCGTGGACTCGTGTTCCTGCATTTTTAGGTTATATAGTTTATTGAATAGAAGATCACGCTTACATACCTTGGCTTCATCGGTCCCTTCGTGTAGCTCCACTAGCTTTGTCTAAAGGTCCTTTGTGCTGATGAAGGGGCCGACGCGATTTAACTCCTCCTTGGACAAGCCGCATTGGAGGATTTGTGTTTCCTTGGCATCGGCTTCGACTTGTCGTTTTGTTGCAACGGTCCATTGATCATAATCCAAGGAGTCACCCACTTCATTAGTTGGAAGTGTGAAACCCGTTTGGATTATGATCCACATCTCAATTTGGGTTTTGAGAAAGCATTCCATCCGACCCTTCCAATAACGGAAGTCATCTCCGTTGTAAAACGGAGGTTGGACGGTGCTAAAACCCTCGAGATGGGCCATTTGGAAGGAAAACCTTGCACAAAAAAATACAAAAAACACGAAAAAGGGTACCAAGACTTTGCCTTGGATTAGTGGTGTGGGAAATAAAAAGAAACAAACAAGAAATAGAAAGTTAAGCAAAGAAATAAGAAACTAAATAAAAAGTAAGTACTCACAACCTTCGATGTCCCCGAAAGGCTACTAAATGTCGATTTTTTAGGATGAAAACAGCTTATTACGGGGGTAAACCCCAGTATGAATGTAGATCTCTCAGAGAGCTTCGATTTGATGGGTAGATCGTTTTGTGAGTCCCCTTGTAGCAAAAGTTATGCTCGTTTGATCGTGAGGTACTCCGAAGGCGATTAGTACTTGCAAAAAACACAACCAAAAACTATGTACCAAGACTTGGTCTTGGATTAGTAGTGTGGGAGAAATCTTAAAACAATAAATACGAAAAGAAAATTGCTCGATTGGTGGTTGTACCGAATCTGAGCGCCCCCCGGCTCTGATACCAATTGTTGGATCGAGCGGATCGCTAGAGGGGGGGTGAATAGCGATAGAAATTTTTCGTTCAAAATCGTTCGTTAAAATGCGAGTAGACACAGCGGAAGATAAAAACAAAACAAGCGAGACAATAGACACAAGGGTTTTACTTGGTTCGTAGCCGAAGGCTACTACTCCAAGGCCCTAGTGGTCCTTGACCACGTACGGAGGGCAAACTACTAAAGAACTCCTCCTCGTTGGAGGTAGGAGTTAGACGGATACACAAAATGACAAAAGCTCGAAGTAGAGGGACACTCCCCCTTTCCTCGTTATAATGAAATCTTTACTAAAAAATAAACTGAAATACAATTTAAACTTTCGTTACCGACGACTTCAAAGGTTGGAGGTTGAAGCTCTAGTCGTCGTCTTGGCAGTGCTTCGTCGTAGGGATGTCGGAGAGTCGGAGCGTATCGGAAGCACTTGGAGGCCTTTTTAATTGATGAAAAACCCTAAGACAAGCCCTCCTTTTATAGCCTTTGAGCCCCTCATCGAATGAGTCTTCAACAAATCACAAATGGACACAAAACCTCCTTGAAATGGGGTGATAAGCCTTGACTCCTCGAAGCGGATCATTGACCATCACGATGGCCATCATCGATCGATGGTATGGTAGCATCGATCGAGTCCTCCAAGTGGGCAATGATGAGTTGCAAGGCAAAGTTAGCTCAAAGAAAATATTATTTCGACGGCCTTCGACCGTTCTATCTCGACCTAGACCATCGATGGGATGTCTTTGGTCAGATCTACGCTTAAGACCATCCCCGTAAGGAGGATACGACCTCACTTACGCTCGCACACACGAGTTTACCTCGATACTTACCATGTCGCTTTTGCTTCTGGCCTTCCACTCGATTCCTTCGGCTCCCTCCGAAGTCACTCGAGTGTCACCCGACCACCCGGCTTCTTCCGAGTGTCGCTAGCCTTCAGCTCCAGCTTTAGCAATCTTCTGCACACTCGATTCAGCTCGTGAGATAACGACATAAGTTTAACTTTGTATCGTTTGCTATAATCAAAACTCAGGTTTGACTTAGGTGCCTACTGCACCAACACTTTCATTTACAACAACCCTCCTCTTCTTACAAAAGATGAATATGAAGTTTAGAGAGGAGGAGGGGAATTAAAACACTAGAATGCTTGGAAAAATCGTGGAGGATTGAGAATATGATCAGAAAGCAGTGTTCTAAAAATCGTCGATTTTATCCGAATAGGCGGCGCGTAGGTGGTGGATGCTCGTCCACCGCTCCAACATTTACAGAGGCGACGCCGCTAGGCATCGCCACATTAATCGGCGGCGTCGCCACTTTAATCGGCGCCCAGAGCGATTAATCGATGACGCTTCGCTTCGATTAATCAGGGTGACCGACCGATTAAGCGGCAACGTAGTCGCGATTCACGAATCGTGATTGAAATTCGAAATCTCTAATCGCGATTTCTAAATCATGATCTCGCGTGCAGCCTAAATCTTAATCGAGCCAAATTTTGGAATCCCTAATCCCGTGCGTGCAGCCTCTTCGCTTCTTCGTCTCCGCTGCGCCCAGGGCCATGCTTCGACTTCACACATGCCGCCTCTCTGACCGTCGAGTCTCTGCCTGTCTGCCACCGACCGCGTCGCCGAGAAATCCCTAGACCCATGGCGTGCAGGAACCTAGGCACCCAGAGTTGAGAAAGCCATGAACGACGGAAGCACCGATCCGATCCCAGCCGGCCGCACTTTTCGCTTTCGCCGCTCACCTCCTTGCCCTCTCCTCATCCGGATAGGTCGTGCCGCCTGCTGCCGATCGCTGCCGCCCTTCCTTCATCGCACTTTACCGCACGCCACAGTCCAGAGTCCAGACTAAGGTAAGGGATTATATGTGCAAGTGTGCAACTAATCTGAGAGTTATATGTTTTCAGAGTCGTATAGAATTCATTTCTGCAGCATAGACAAGAAATGTGCAACACGCTGTTCAAGAACCGACGCCCCGCCTGCGCCGACGATCGGTGAGAAATGTGCGACACGCCTGTGTTGAGCGCTGGAACTCCTGACACACCGGTGAGAAACAACACAGGCGCGTCGCACATTTCTCACCGGCCGTGTCAGCGCTTGAATGGGGCGTGTCGGTTGCTGAACCAGGGCGTGTTGACTGCTGGAACTCCTGACATGGGCGTGTCACTCATAACATACCTGTGTTGTTTTGATATGCCTGCTTCTTCGCCTTGTTAACACGAAAAACACCCAAAAGCAGTCTCTTCGTCCAAAATATGCTAAACTTAACTGAATCATGACAAAATACATGCCTAGGACATGAAATGAGATAAAATGCATGCATATGGAGTAGTGAAAACATAGCCCGATTTACACACATCAGTCACCATGATATTGCAAATGATAATACCCTCAAGAGTTTAAATTTCTTTAAGCACCAAGATCATTGTCTTTCTGACAATGATAAAGCTCATCCAAGTTCTCAAGTGGAAAATCAGAACAAATTAGCTTTTATCATATTAGATCCATTTCCAAATTTCATAAATTAATTTTCCTTAAAAATGTTTCATAGACAAGCTCTTAACAGATTGATCCATACGACTGCTCTGATTAAGATTTCAAGATGTTCACTAATTGTTATCTTACTATGGTATCTTAGCTAATACACATATTGTGTTTTCCTTTTGTTTGTTCTATTTCTTAACATTCCTCATCCAGCAATTACAAACAATTCAATTTTGATGGTATTGCACTTGACTTCAGTGTGAATTTTGTTCTGTTTATTGTTCTTGTAGTGTAGCACTGAGTGCTTTCTCTTCTTGGCATCGTAAATTGGTTTTTCTTTCCCTTACTAACAATAAATAGATCCACCATACATTTTGATTCATCTTATACAAGGGTTTCATTTTTATCCTTTGTAGTACAGTAAAATCAAAAATGTCAGGTACTATATCTTCTGAAGCATCTAATTCAATGTCCGAGATTGATTTTTGTTTGAAGCGTAATTCCAATGATATTGGATGGGAATTTACGGAATTGGTGGATCCTAAAAGTTTGGATAAGTTGAAATGTAAGTTGTGTGGAAAAATTACTAGTGGTGGAATTTATAGGCTCAAACAACATGTTGCCAATATCAAAGGAAATGTTGCCCCGTGTAAGAAGTCTTCGGATGAGGATAAAGTGAAGTGTAAGAATGCTATTGAAGATGCAAGAACAAAAAAAAAACAAAAGAATATGAATGAAATGGAGGTGAGAGTGTGTGTTTTATGAAGGATTAATTATCCCTTAAGCCCTCTTTTATAAAGAAATAATTCTCTTAATGGTTATTGGATCATAACCATTAGGCCCGTTAACCTGCTCCATTAAGATAAGTTAAAATAAACCAAACCATGATGATTTATTTTAAGTTAAAACGAACCGAACCAACTTTTGGTTCATTTGTTTAAAATAAACCAAACCCTTTGGTTTATTCTCCTCCATTCGATTAGAACCAAACCATTTTCGTCCATCCATTATGTCTTCATAAGACACGGCTCATCCACGCTTCCATTGCGACTGAAACGATTTCATGCTCGCTCCCATGCTCGCTCCATGTTTGGTCCAACCAAACTTAGTTTCTCTCGGTCTGAGAATCTCATTCTCAAGCTCGTTTTAAATCCTTCGGATTACGCTCATTGTAAGTGTGACCAAATAGGTTCTCGGTTTATGTTGGCCGTCTATAATTAACCATTAATTATAGAACGATCATGAGTGGCACCTAGTAGTACATCATGATCCCCAATTAACCGAAAAGATCAACGGTTGATCCAGAACTATTTACAAACCCTTGACTCGAATGATTCGTGCCCCATTCCTTCACTCATCTTATACCCACTTGGTTCGAGGACATGGTCTATAGTGTCCCCCACTAGTCGACTACGCCACACCTAGCCCAAGTATCATTTCCTCGTCCCCATTCTGAATTCTTGCACATGTATCGAAGAGTACCTTACTCTAAACATGTAATGCTTTGGCCAAAGACTTTAGTAACAATCCGACGAGAGGCCATGGGTATACATCTCCTCACAAGGAGTGGTGAATCCTTTATAGGATATTCAAACACCTTCGATCACTTCGACTTATACCCAATCATCTCGGGTCCACATCTCCTTAGAGATGCTTGCTTAAGATGTCAAAGCATAAGTCTCCATGATAAAGATGACTTGAATACAACAAGTCAAAGGAACATCGCACTTAAGCTACAGTAAGAACTTCATTGACATATCTATATATGCAGAGAACCATATGAAGTCTTACGACTGGTCACTTCAATGAACTAGTTACCATAACTAGCATCCATGATTAACTCCGGACATCACTATGTCTCCAGCTAGTGAGAATCAGCTGCTTGGATACACCAAGGAGTATACCTCGTGCTAGTCTCGACAGAATTGATGGTGTCCAAATCCATCAATTCATCGACTAGGGATAATTCCGATACATCACAATTACACATGTAGAGATACTCACTAGTTGTGATCCAATCACAAATTCTCTCATGCTGTGATTCGTATCGTGGACATTCAGTAAATGAGTTTAAGATCCAATCAAATACATAAAACATGTATACTCAAATAGTGAATCTTCATTTATCATATAAATGGTTCATACATAAGGCGATTGCCTTAGGACATCTCTCATATATTACTAACAGTGTTTTCCTTTTGTTTGTTCCATTTCTTAACATTCCTCATCCAGCAATTACATACAATTCAATTTTGATGGTACTGCACTTGGCTTCAGTGTGAATTTTGTTCTGTTTATTGTTCTTGTAGTATAGCACTGAGTGCTTTCTCTTCTTGGCATCGTAAATTGGTTTTTCTTTCCCTTACTAACAATAAATAGATCCACCTTGCATTTTGATTCAGCTTACACTATAAAAAAAACAGTCATTAGCGACGAATTTAGCGATGAATTTTAAAAAAAAAATCGTTGCAAAATAAATTTGCGATGAATTTAGCGACAAAAATATTTTTGTTGCGAATAAAGCATCGCAAATATTAGCGACAAAAATAGCGACGAATTTTTGCGACGAATTTTAGCGACGAAAATTAGGGATGAATTTAAAATTTCATCGCTAATTTTGTTGCAGAAGTTACCAAGATTTAAAAAATTCGTCGCTATTTTCGTCGCAAATTTTTGCGACGAATTAATTTTTTCGTTGGTAATTTTCGCGACGAAATAAGAAATTCGTTGGTAAATTTGCGACTGATACAAATTCGTCGCTGAATTAAATGCGCAAAACCAGATTTTGCGATTTAATTAATTTTTTAGTTAGTAATTTTATGCGAAATAAGAAATTGGTAAATTTGCGATCGATACAAATTTAAATTTCGTCATTGAATAAAATTCGTCGCAAAGTTCAATATTTTGCGATGAATTATTTTTTCGTTGCAAAAATTTGCGACGAATTAAATTTTCGTTGCAAATTTCGTCGCAAAATTCGTTGCAAAATTCGTTACAAAATTTGTCGCTAATTGGATTCGTCGCTAATTTGAGACGAAAATTAAATTCGTCGTAAAAGTCGTCGCAGATATCTCAGAATTTAGCAACGAATTTGTATTTTTGTCGCTAAATTTGTTGCTAAATAAAAAATTTTTTTACAGATTTTATCCGTTTCGATATTCTATCGTATATACAAATTTTCACACACACACAACAAAACATAATAAGTTCTAATATCCAAATAAATACATTCAATACAAACAAAACACACACACATTCAATACAACAAAATAATATTTTCAACAATATCCAAAATATTTCATATCCAAACAAATACAAAGCAACACAATAAGTTAAGAACAATACAACATTACAAATTAAAAGTTATATCCTACAACATTTCAAACATCAACATAGTTATGATATCCAAATAACAATGTCCACAAAAGATCTTAAGACATGGGAAAGAAAAAAGAAAAGACAATCTGGTAAGCAATCACCGACATTCTTCTACCTGCATTAGAAAAGAAACAAATAAAAAGTATCATACATTAAAAAAAACTATATACTAACACGAAAATGAATATGCAAAGACTTACAATGATGTGCATTTTCAATCGCCATAAGGATTAACTTCATCGATCATTCCTGTTTAAAGCAAAATAAACAAACTCAATAAACTAAAATTTTTTAAAAGTACTAATTAAAAATATGCATACAATATCATCATCGTCGCCACCATCATCGTCATGACTCGGAGGAATATGACTTGGACCAGAACTAAATTCTTTGGCATGCATAAGAAAGGCTTGTTGTTGTCGCATTTCTATCATTCTTGATCCCTTTGTGAGTTTTGTTGTTGTATTTCTAGAATTTCTTGATCTCTTTCATGTATTATGCCTTTCAAATTGCTAACCTCCTCGTTAAGTTATGTATACGTGCATCACTGTGGTGGAGTAGAAGAAATAGATCTACGAGGAGCATTATGCATTCCTTTCGGAGAACCCATACCTAATATCCTTCCCCTTTTGATCCTCCACTACCGCCTCAAGCCATAAATCCAAATTATTACTAACAGATGGCTCAGATCCTCAAGATATCAGTCATCTCCTGAAATTCTCGAGATGAGGATAAGCAGATCATATCTCTCCTACACAAAATTTAAATTTTAATCAGAGCATTTACATAACTAATGAATTAAAGTTATAAAGTAAGTTTAAAGATTAATTCAAACCTTAATTGCTAGCTCTATCTCCGCTCCAAGTCTTATCTTTTTTGGAAAGTGCGAGCGAAAGTATCTATAAATTGGCTCCTTTCCCAATTCCTTAGACTAAATATAAGAATGTTAGAAATAAAATAATAATAATATGAAATATATTTAAAAATTAATTGTAGAATTTAAAATTACCAATCTCGTGAATGCTCCTCGATATTTATAGATCCTCCTCGTATATGTTGCGGATAAGTCTCGAATTACAAGCTTGATTTAATTTATTACATTGACTTCTTTTTTTGCTCTCATCAGTTGCCAATAATTGGAGATTTTACTCCAATTTTTACGCGTGACAGGTGAGTTTTCCGATTACATTTGGCATGACTCAATACATGCGGATATGATCGCCACATTTTTTTAAAATTCTTTTAACTTCAAGTCTTGAGTAGGGTCCCAAATAAATCTCATTTGAGATGAAAAAAACAATTGATTATATAATCACTTATTTAATATATAAAATGAATCAATTATACTTAAACTTGCACCACCATAGTTCTTTTGTAGGTCCTGGCGTGCCTGAGTATGATAAAGAGTCTCCTCTCCAATAGTTATTCACGATTTTATTGATCTCGCGAATAACAGGTACAGAATTTTCAAATCTACGATATAGTGAAAAAAAATTGAATAAATAATTAAGATAGTTTAAAAATTAAAATATTTATATTACTTACGAATCTCGATAGGAAATATATACGATCGACTTTCGATGTTCTCGATGAGGAGTGTCTGGCGTGCAAGTGAATCGGAATGGGAAGGTCGTCTTTGAATGAGATGGTCTTGGTGGTGATCATGTGAAGGTCCAGATCGGGAGGCAAGTAGGTATAGTCTTTGGCGGTGGTGGATCAGTCTGGCCACTACTAGTACTCTGTCGTCTCTGTCCACCACGTCGAAACTATCAACCAAAAACAAAATTAGAATAAAGAAAATAAAACTTTTATGCTTAATGAAGAACATGAAAAACTTACAATATGCATACTGAAGATATGAGAAATTTATGCGATAAGCTACGATGATTTCACCTGATAACCTATAAGAACAAAATATACACAACATACGAGACAAAGATATAAATTTAACAATGAGACATTATATAAACAAATAATTGAGCTAAGAAAATTTGTAAAATTATAGTTTAAAACTAAAATTATATATAAAAAAACTTACCCTAGACGTCAAATTTCAAAGTCCTCATTATCATCTTCCTCATCCTCATCAGTATCCTCATCCTCGGTCTCCTCCTCCTCTTCCTCCTCGTCCCCCTCCTCCTCCTCCCCCTCCTCCTCATCATTATCATCAATTTCAGTTGCATCCACGTTTATCACTACTCCGCTGGGATCTCGTAACGTTGGAATTATATATTCCTCGGTATTAAACATATTTGTAACTTTGTCTTGTTGATATGCAATGTCTTGCCAGCGCTCTTCAATTTTTTTCCGTGCTTTTGTTTTACAAACAGCCCACCATTCATTTTTGTCATGCCTCAAACTAGGATATGGAGCATAGAAAACTTGAATCGCTTGTTGTGCCAAAATAAATGGTTCATATCTCTTATAAAATCTTTTATGATTTATTTCAACCAAATTATCTTGTGGATGCACCTTCATCCCTCGTGAAGTCAAACCAAAGACACATAAATAAGATAACTCGTATTTCTGGACCAGGATAATCAATCTCTATAATTTCATCCAGCAAACCATAAAATTTGTTGCTTGCACCTCCATCATTGGAAGACTGAACACATACTCCACTATTCATTGTACTCTTTCCATTTCCATATTCTTGAGTGTGGAAATTATATCCGTTATGAAATATCTTTGGCAGTGCGTACCATTGCTTTTGGACCCCATGATAGATGGATTAGCAATTCTTCTTTGAGCGTGAGTTTGATTAGCATAAACCTATACCCAAATGAAAATGATATTTATTTAAAAGTTAAGATATGTGTAAACAAAAAATGAGGTAATTAAAACTGCTTACATATGATTTGAACCATGGTGCAAATTCCTGATCGCAGAAGTGATCAAAGTCACGTGTCGGGATTTCAGAGTATAAGTTTTGGAAAATCCTATAATAAAAAATTGTATTATAACATAAACAAATTAACACTTGACGAAGAAATAGGAAATATATACTAACTCGAAATATGACGATATACGGACAATTAAGTAAAACATATATGCAGTTTTTCTTGATCAGTTAAGTATCGTTGCTTACACGGTCCACTTGGTCGACCAAGATAATTAAAAATTGAGAATGAATTCAAATTGGGATCGACAGGACCTTCATCATTCCTTCCGGATTTCCGTCTTTTGGTCTGAACGTGAGGCTCAAAATAATATGATGCAAAAGTTGTTACTTCCTCCACAATATATGCATTCACAATAGAGGCTTCAATATGTACCTTATTTTCACTTTTTTCTTCAAATGATATAAGAATCTGATTGTAATATAACAAATTGTATTAGAAATGAATATATAAAAAAATTAAATATTTTTATGCAATATTAACGAAGTATAGAATATGCGAATTATACCTTTCAAAAGGATACATCCATCGATAATGAACTGGTCCTCCAACTTTAGCCTCATATGGCAAGTGAACCAAAAGATGTTCCATTGAATCAAAAAATGCATGCGGAAAAATCCTTTCTAAATTGCACAAAATGATTGGAATGTCTCTCTCTAACTTCTCCATGTGTGAATATCCCAAAACTGTTGAGCATATATCATGAAGAAAAATACTTAACTCTGTAATGACACCCCATACAAAATTCGGTAAGAGTTCTTTAAAGGCAATAGGAATTAGTCTTTCCATGAATATATGACAATCATGGCTTTTCAAACCCATCAATTTGCATTCCTTCATATCGACACATCTCCCAAGATTAGAAACATACCCATCAGGAAATCTCAATGACTTCAACCATTCACAAACAACACGTCTCTGTTCCTTATTCAATGTATAAACTGCCTTTGGTTTTGGTCCTCTACTATTTTCATCAACATCAAGGGTGGGTCGTTTACAAATGAGTCGCATATCTTTTCTTGCATTCAGATTATCTTTTGTTTTTCTGGTGATATCCATCACTGTATTTATCAGATTATCAAAAATATTCTTCTCAATATGCATAACATCGAGATTATGATGAATCAAATTACTAAACCAATACGGTAACTCCCAAAATATACTTCGTTTGGTCCATTTATGGTTGCTTCCATATTCATAAGTTGTACCATGTGGCTCTTCAATAACAGATGGAAAGTGAAGAACTCTGTACCAAATATCTTGACTGTCGATCTCAATGGCGAGGTGTTCTTTCAATTAGATTCCTAGTGAATTCATCTTTATTCCTTTTGAAATTATGATTTAGTGGTAAAAATTGTCTGTGACAATCAAAATAACTTGCCTTCTTACCATGCTTCAATCTAATCGACTTTGATCTCTCCATACATATTGGGCATCCTAAGATCCTGCGATACTCAACTCGATAGCATACCATAAGTAGGAAAGTCATTTATGGTCGAAGAAGAAGCGACCTTCATTACAAACATCTGATTAGTATGAACGTCGTATGTAGGAAAACCTTCATCCCATAGTTGTTTTAGCTCTGTAATTAATGGTTGCATATAAACATCTATTAACTACTTCGGATTTTTTGGGCCAGTCACAACAAATGTTAAAAACATATACGGTGTTTTCATGACATCCCAGCGGAAGATTATACGGAGTTAATATAAGCGGCCAACAAGAATAGTGTCTTCTGATTTACCAAATGGAGCAAATCGTCAGACCTACAGAGAACCTAATATTTCGAGTCTCCTTCGCAAAATCAGGATATGTTCTATCAAAATTTTTCCACGCCTCTGCATCTGATGGATGACACATTAGTCCCTCTTCTGTTCGATGATTTGCATGCCAAGTCATGTGTTCAGCAGTTGTCTTTGATGCATAAAGCCTTTGTAACCTAGGAGTTAAAGGCAAATAAAACAACTGACTATATGATTTACGTCGTTGCTGCCTCCTACTAGTGCTCTTGTACCTATCTTGATTACAGAATTTACAAACATCCACATCTGCATCATCTCCCCAATATAACATACAACCATCTCTGCACACATCAATTCTTTCCACTGGGAGACCTAATTCTTTCATCAGTTTTTTCATACTGTACAAATCATTGGGCAGTATATGATCACGCGGCAATGCCTCTTCAAAAGCTTGAACAAAATTATTAAAACACTCTTCAGACACATTATGCTCTGCCTTGACATTCAACATTCTTGCGGTGAACGATAGTTTAGTGTGAGTCTCACAACCAGCCCATAAAGGTTCATTTGCAGCACTCAACACCTCCTGAAATTTGAGATATGCTTCATTATTCATATTCTGACCGATATCTCATTACTTACCTCTTCCAAGGGTGATGCATTAGTAAACATTTGCTCATTGTTGGAGGACAACTTGAAGTTGCACCTTGTGATTGGGGAATCAAATTCTGGCTCGCTACATCATATATCATCCTCTGATATGGATTTAATTGATTATAATCACTCTGATCCCTAGAGACTTGTGTGTTGTGTCTATGATAATCTTCATCAGATATAAATTGTTCAACATTACATGTCGATTATAGTAATTTGCTGAATCCAAATCTACAAGATGCTGCGAAACTTTGCTAGGTAAATCTACCATTGTGACACTTTCTGCATGGACACCTTATCTGATTACCATCCATAAACTCAACATTACTAGTTGCGAAATTTAAAAACTCTTGCAACCCACTCATAAATTCATCAGTTAAACCCCGACGTTCAGGTAAATTCCTATTATACATCCAACTCCTTTCACGCTGCATTATGTCTGTTTTCAATCAATTATATTAATATAAACACCTAGAAATTACAATAATACGAATATACAGTTAGTTCACATATGAATTCACTATGTTTAACAATCTTTAAACATAACCGAAAAAAGATAACAGTTGTAATGGGTTGCAGATTCTGATGGTGTATGTGAATGTTTATGAAATGGTAATGTGTCATATCCTTGAATTTTATCATACTTGAAAACTTATATTATATATGTTACATGAGTTAAATGTTTGCAAAATCAGGATATAATAACATATAATATGTTTCCATGTATTACTATATTTAGTATACATTATCCTTTGTTATAAAAATACATCTCACTATCTTATGCTAACCACCATGGCATTAAGGTGTCAATGAATTAGGCCCAGGCATAAAAATCTGCAAGATTATGGTAATATCATGAAGTCCCAGTATGATTTTGAAATGCATCGGGCGCAATTAACCTATATCATACCACTCTAATACCACTCTAGATTAACACAGAAAATTAACAATAATATAAATTTCAATATAAAAAATAACAATGATTTAAAAAGCCATCCTCATACCATCGCCGTCAGATGGTGGTATGCGGCCGCCGAATCGCTTGGCCACATGGCGACGACATGTGGCGCTCGTGGAGGCGGCTGGCGGGCGAAGCGGCCGTGCAGGAGGCGACGGGGAGGCGGGCCGGCTGGAGGCGAGGCACTCGTCTCGGCGGCAAGGTGCAGCCGGGCAGGAGGTGGCGCCGGCGTGGCTGCGGAGGCGAAAGCTAACGACCATGGCGAGCCCTTATCCCGATGTAGTAGAGAAACAATACCAGGATGAGACACAAGTACTAAATTACTCAAAAAAACAAAAAAATCGTGCGGCAAAGATGATTTGGTGAAGTGAAGAACCGGATGTGGCTTGATTCTCATTCCACCAACACAAACAAAGATAATCGCTTGACCAATAAAACATACCGAATAGGGAAATGTATATAGCAAGAAAAAACAAGTGTAGTAGTAGGATTTCTTTTGGTATGGGTAGTAACATATGCACAAGTATGTTATAGACAATTGTAGTACCATTTGTTGGAAATTAGTTTTCATCACCAATTGGTTGAATATAGACATGAACAAATTATTTCATGAGTATATCACGCAAATCAATTTCTCAAGCGAGAAAAATTAATATCCAAAATTATTCAAGTTACAAAGGATTGGTCCAAATTTATCAAATGAAGGCATTGACTTGTACCACGAGTGATGTCCATGGACATGAATGCCCGAACGCTACTCGAGTGTGTATAAGTGTTAATTCTTACGAATCCAATAACATGTGAAATCGGCTAAGATTGTAGGATCAATTCGAAATTGGGCATGCAGGAGGGAGGTCACAAATTTAATTAGTGATTAAAACTTAATCTCAATTAAATAGAATTAATTAATTAGCCGACCGGGCGGCGGCATGGGCGACTTCTCACGGCGGGGCGAGGGCGGTCGACCTAAGGGCGCCCGCTGGCGGCGATCGGGTGCGGCCATGGGCCTAGGTGCGGCATTGTGGCGGTTTCGGGTGAGCGCCGTGGCACGGACGACAATCGTGGTCGAACAATGAGGCGAGGCGAAGGAAGACCGCAGACCATGGAGGGGAAAGAAAGGATTTTAGGGTTCGGGTGTGGCGCGAGGGGAACGTAAAGATAAATAAATTTTGCAACGAATCTTTGGATTCGTTGCAAATTTGCAACGAATCCAAAGATTCGTTGCAAATTTTTTATAAAAAAAAATAAGCTTTTTAAAACATTAATAAATTTAATTTAGCAACGAATCCGTGGATTCGTTGCAAATTTGCAATGAATCCAAAGATTCGTTGCAAATTTTTTATAAAAAAAAATTAAACTTTTTAAAACGTTAATAATTTTAATTTAGCAACGAATCTGTGGATTCGTTGCAAAATTAAAAAAAAAATTAACTTTTTAAAACGTTAATTTATTTTTTAATATTAATATTATATTTACAACGAATCCGTGGATTCGTTGCAATTTTTTGCAACGAATCGAGGATTCGTTAGAAATATAATATTAATATTAAAAAATAAATTAACGTTTTAAAAAGTTAAATTTTTTTTTTAAATTTGCAACGAATCCACGGATACGTTGCAAATTTTAAAAAATTAAATTTTTAATTTTTTAAAACATTAATATATTTTTTAATATTAATTTTGCAACGATTTCTGGATTCGTTGCTATTTTGCAACAAATCCACGAATTCGTTGCAAAATATTTAAAAATAAACAGAACTTGTTTTCTATTTTTTTTTTTAATAAATTAAATATCTGCGACGAATTCTGAATTCGTTGCTAGATTATGCGATGAAAATTATTTCCGTCGCAAATTGGCGACGAAAAAATAAATTCATCGCAAATTTGTGCAACGAATTAAAAAATCGTTGCAGAAATTTGCGACGAATTTATTTTTCGTCGCAAATTTCCGACGAAAATTTATTTCGTTACAAATTTGCGACGAAACCTAAAATTCGTCGCTATATTTGTTGCAGATTTGCAACAAAAATAATTCGTTGCCAAATTTCGTCGCCAAAAAACAGTTTTTTTGTAGTGTTATACAAGGGTTTCATTTTTATCCTTTGTAGTGTAGTAAAATCAAAAATGTCAAGTACTATATCTTCTGAAGCATCTAATTCAATGTCCGAGATTGATTTTCGTTTGAAGCATAATTCCAATGATATTGGATGGGAATTTACGGAATTGGTGGATCCTAAAAGTTTGGATAAGTTGAAATGTAAGTTGTGTGGAAAAATTACTAGTGGTGGAATTTATAGGCTCAAACAACATGTTGCCAATATCAAAGGAAATGTTGCCCCGTGTAAGAAGTCTTCGGATGAGGATAAAGTGAAGTGTAAGAATGCTATTGAAGATGCAAGAACAAAAAAAAACAAAAGAATATGAATGAAATGGAGGTAAGAGAAGAAGTTGTTCTTGAAGAATATGAGGTGGACGAAGGGAGTCGAGGGACAAAAAAGAATCCGCGTACTCTTGGGCCTATGGATCAATTTGCATCTGTCATTGATCCTGATTCTTCATTGAGTGAAAGTAAGAAGACAAAACAACAACAAAATATTATTGATGCACTTTGGAAGCAAAGGACACATAGTGTGCACCAATATTTAGCTCGATGGGTGTATGAGTCTGGTATTCCTTTTCATGCCATTGACAATGATAGCTTCAAGAGGTTTGCAGAAGCGGTTGGTTAATTTGGCCTAGGTTATCGTCCTCCAACTCAATACCTGTTAAGGGAGCCCTTATTGAAAGAAGAGGTAGATAGAACTAAAAGTATATTAAAGAAGCAAGAAGAAGAATGGGCTTTGAATGATTGTTCAATTTTGACTGATGCATGGACTGATCGAAAAAGAAGAAGTATCATGAATTTGTGTATCAATTGTAAAGAAGGCACAACTTTCCTTTCTTCTAGGGAAGCATCGAATGAAGCACACACCGGAAATTATATATTTGAATATGTGGACAAGTGTATTGAAGAAGTTGGACCCAAAAATGTAGTTCAAGTGGTAACGGACAATGCTTCGAATAATATGGCGGCAAAAGATCTATTGAAGGAGAAGAGACCACATATATTTTGGACTTCATGTGCAACTCACACAGTGAATCTTATGCTTCAAGGAATTGGGAATCAACCTAAGTTCAAAGGGGTGATTGAAAAGGCAAAGAGCTTGACAATCTTTATTTATGCACATCACAAGACATTGTCAATTATGAGAAAGTTTACCAAAAAAAGAGACATAGTGAGGTCGGGAGTAACACGATTTGCAACCGCCTTTTTAACTTTGCAAAGCTTGATAGAAAAGAAAAGTGAACTAAGAACTATGGTGTAGGGGGATCGGTATGGCCGGCTAGAGGGGGGTGAATAGCCCTTTTCGGTTGGATGCCGGTATTTGCTCGTCTACAAAACTAATTAGCGCAAGCGGAAGACTAATAAAGACAAACAAATAGAGATACGAGAAAACAAGCGCTAACAAAGAATGTAACGTGGTTCACGGCTACGCCGCTAATCCACGATCCCGATTCGTCCGAGGTGAATCACTCCTCCAAAGCCAATCACTATTGGTCTCTCCTTTGCACCAAGCTAGGTGGAGGTAACCTTTACAATCAAGATCACTCTTCTTACAATAAGAATGGAGTAAAAACAAGTAAGAAGAGTTTAGAGCTTGTGGGGCACTAGGAAGATCACTTAGAGCATAAGCATTAGCCTCTCAAAGGCTCACACCCTCTCTTTTTATAGAGAGGGCTGATTTCTTTCCGTTGGCCGCCACCAGTCGACTGCTGCCCTTGGCAGTCGACTGCCGTCACTACAACGGCCTCCGAACACGTCGGATCCCGACCGTTGTAGTCCAACGGAACACTTGTCCCGATCGATGGACCTCACCACGATCGCCGCCGTAGTCGACCGCCACGGCCACGAGCGGTTCTCGCTCGCGACATCCTCCGGCGATCGTCATTCCATGCGATGGCCGATCGCTAGTATAAACCCATCGCGGATACCGGTCGAACACACTCGACTCGAGCGAGCCGATCGCCATAACATGGCAACGATCGGTGTCGGTGAAACTCAAACTTAACAAAAGTTTGAGCTTCCGGCGGTCGGGTAAACCTTAACCCTTGCGGTCAAGTCTCCGACACTCAGCCATTTGGCCAAGTTCACCTAATGAGCTACTTACATTTCACTCATTCTCTCATCTCACTCAAAGTCCCTCACCGAAGCTCTCTTCGTTCGCGGCCACGTCCCTCGGCAGCATCAGGCGCATGGCTCTGCAATGCTCCTTCGCGTCTCTTGCCTCCGAAGTCTGCTTCCTTGGCTTCACTTCAAGTCATCTCGTCCAGCGGTCCCTCGGATGCTCCAAGCGCACGGCTTCCGCAAAGTCATCCTTCACCGACTCAAGGACCGAGGTTGTGAGGGTGAACCCGCCAAGGCTCCATGTGCGAATTACTAAGTCCTGCAAGACTCCAACGCATATATCAAATAACAATACCAACCTAACTTAAACCCTTTGCCACACACATCAAAACCTTATCATGGCAAGAGATTGCCCTAACATATGGTTGCTAGTGAAGAATGGAATACATGCAAACATTCAAAGAGTGAAAAGGGGAAGGCGGCATATAATATCGCTTTGAGTACCTCTTTTTGGAATGGGGTAAGTTTTTGCTTGAAGGTGTTTGCCCCTTTAATTAAGGTGCTTCGTCTTGTTGATGGGGATAATAAACCATCTATGGGTTTTGTGTATGGAGAATTACTTAGAGCGAGAGAGGATATTAAAGTGACATTCAACAATCAAGAGCTTCACTATCGTCCGCTTATTGATATTATTGATGAAAAAAGCCGTAATCGGCTTGATAGTCCACTACATTTGGCGGCCTATCTCTTGAACCCTTATTACTCCTTCAATGACCGGAGCATAGGAAGTGAAGAAGTGGTTATGAATGGATTTTTCACTTGTGTTGAAACATTCTTTCCTAATGATATTGATAGTCAAAGTGACATAGTAAATGTGGAGTTATTGAAGTATATCAACAAAGTGGGGGGGTTTGGAAGAGCATTGGCTATAGTGGGGTGCACAAAAAATGATGAGAAATATGATCCGGGTAAGAACTAAGAACTAAGAATTGCTTACTTTATTTTGTAATTTTTAATCTTTATTGGTTGTTTCTTGATTTTGCTTATTATTATTGACTTATTGTTGGGTTTATTTTTATTTAGTTGGATGGTGGCATCTTTTTGGAAATGGTGTACCTAAATTGCAAAAGATGGCTAAAAGAATTCTTTCTTTAACTACAAGTTCTTCCGGTTGTGAAATAAATTGGAGTGCTTTTGAGGGAGTAAGTATTTAATTACTTATACTAAATGTCTAAATATGTATTCAATAATCAATATTAATATTTTTCTAATTTTCTTTAATGTAAATCCATACAAAGAAAAGAAATAAATTAGATACTGGAAGGTTGAACAATTTAGTCTATGTTCAATTCAATGCCAAGATCATAAACAAAAAAAGGAGACTAGAAGAAAAAGGAGTTGATGTGCTACTTGCTAGTGAAGCAACTATGGCACAAGGATGGATTGTTGATGGTGGAGATGAAGATGTTGAGACAAATATTGAAGATGTAAGAGAACTTCACGAAGAAGAATTTGTATCGGATGAAGAAGAGGAAGATGCCATGGATTTTGAGTTTGAATCCGATACAGAGGAAGTGTTGGAGAAATATGGAGATGAACTAGAAGAAGTTGAAGAATTATGGTAAAATCTAGATCGCTCTGTAAGGTAAATGATATTTTGTTTATTGGTTAAGATGATATCCACTTTATTGTTGATGTGTCTTTGGTCTTGCTTTTTGGAGAGAGGATCTTTTTCAACTAAACATTCACAATATGTAGGAATGTGTTTTTCTTCATTCTATTAGTGTTGGGTACGTTGCTTATTGTCAAGTATTCTTAATAGTTTTTTTAATCCGTTAAATCTGTTATTGTGTCGTGCTTCATTGTGATTTGTGTGTTGTGCTCTTGTTGTTTGCAATGCTTATTATTGCAATGTTGCTTGATGTGTAAATTGGGTAAATTATTGTTTGTTGTCAAGTATTCTTGTTGTTTACAATTGCCAATTCTTATTATTGCAATGGATTTTTAATATTGTTTGCAATTATGTTTTTAATTCTTATATTTTGCAATTCTTATTGTTTACAATCTTAAACATTTTTAATATTCTTGTTACTTGTTGAGTTGTTGTTAGTTGTTATTTGTTACATGCATGTGGAGGCTACAAAGTGAGTTTTGACTTTTGAGTGCCCATAATATATTAATTTTTTTATATATTATTATATTTAAAATATTAAAAAAATCAACCGCCTAGAAACTGCCTAGGCGGCCGCCTAGCCGCCTAGGCGCTAGGCGGCGAGTGACCGCCCGTCTATCGTCTAGCGCTTTTTAGAACACTGTCATAAAGTAAGAATTAACCCTCTCAACCACCACAAGCCTTCTTTTTATAGAGAGAGGGTTATTTTTCCTATTGGAGCACGATCAATCAACTAGTGTACAACATCAGTCGACTATCGCCAAGCCAATGGATTCTAACGAAGCAAATCCGCAGAGATACACAGTCGCCATTTCCAATGGTTGCCTGATCAGTCGACTAATCACTTCATCAGTCGACTAATGAAGCGATCAGTCGAGTGATCGCTGCAGAGAGTCGAGTGAGACTCCATTCTATGCCCGTTGTTGACTTGATCGAATCTGTTTGTATATGCACGATCGAGGTCGACCGCAATACCATTCGATCCAACTGCTCGTTAGTTTTTAGCCTCGACTCGCCGAGCACCTAACAGCTGATCGATACATCGTATCAGTCAACTGATACTCATCAAGTATGAATAATTCATACTTGAATTGACTCCCTAGACCTAGACTTAATCTTCTAGCTCTTCCTTAAGCCTTGCGCCTCCAGGATTTCTCTGAGTCCATGACTTGTTCATCCTTTGTGCTTTGCTTTCAAGAGCTTCCTTCGGTTTTGTCATGTCTTGGGTTTCCCTTTGCCAAAGTGCGCTTGGACTTTATGCCGCCAAGACTACATGCTTGGACTTAGCTGCCAAGACTTGCCTTTGGACTTCCTTTGCCAAGGTACGTTTGGATTTTATGTCGCCAAGACTACATGCTTGGTCTTACGCCGCCAAACCTTTTCCTTGGATTTTGCCTTGCCAAGATCACACTTGGAATTTTCCTTTACCAAGTCTTCATACTTGGATTTTCCTGTCACTTAAACATGTTCACCATTAGATCACAAAGTATTGTCTAACTTAGATGATTATCCAAACATCAAAACATATAAATGCTTGGGGCATTGTTGCACCAACAATCTCTCCCTTTTTGATGTTTAACAATCATTTAAGTTAGGTCTTTAACAT
This sequence comes from Wurfbainia villosa, assembly GCA_025175895.1. Lineage (NCBI taxonomy): Eukaryota > Viridiplantae > Streptophyta > Magnoliopsida > Zingiberales > Zingiberaceae > Wurfbainia > Wurfbainia villosa. Next base: position 67,646,984 of record CM046001.1, read on the forward strand.
ATGCACATAATCATATTTCCAATATGAACTCTAACTTAAACATTCATTCTCCTCCTTTGACATACATCAAAAAGAGAAGGATTCATAAATTTCATGAAAGAATTAAAGTTGTTGTAATCTTGAACTAAGGTATAAGATTGAAATTAAGCTCCCCCTTAATCCAAGATATGGTTCATGATATGTCAATAACATGTGGAGCAAAGCCTAAAAAAAATTTTGGAGGTCAAATCCTAACTTTGAACCAACAATATAAGTTTAGGGATAAAAAGATATATGTCATGAAACTGTTTGGTTTCCGGCACCGCGGCGAGTGTGTGTTCGAACATGTTTCGTAAACATGTGCACAGCGGAAGAAATAAAATAATAAATCTACATTTATTACAACACACACATCACATGCATGCATAGTACAACATGTGTAGACATAACCGTAAATTTAAATTTGCAATAAAAGGAAATTTAACTACATATACCTTTCGTATCACGTGTAGCGGGAACGGCATCAACCGGAATGATCCTCGCTAGAATCGTCTCTATCCGTATCAACGACGAGTATCTTCGGGATGACTTCACTAAGTCATGAGCCTCGTCTTCATTCTGGTTACTAGCCTCGTGTTGAAGACGACGTGATCGAGAGAGGATCACGATCCGAATCCAAATTCGGATCCAAAAACGAGTCCTCAAAACTCGCTTCTCCGGAGAGGTATTCGTCAACCGTTTGACGAATCCTTCGTCCTCCACCTCAGAGGATTACCGGAGATCGAATCTCCGGTAAGTAAGGTGCTGTCGGAGCTCCAAATGTCGTCCAAATGATGCTCCGACGAGAAGAAAACAAGCTGTCCAGAAAACTAGACAACTTTGGTGGAGGAGTAAGGGCCGGCCAAAAGAAAGGTGGAAGCTCACCTTATTACCGAACCCAAGGAAGATCACCGGAGCACCAACCGGCAGAAGCTCGATGCTGGCGAGGGGGAAGGAAGGCTCCTTCTGGACGCCGGTTGGAAGAGGTGGGGCGGCGGCACTAGGGTTGGCACCGACTCCTTTAATGGGGTGGGCGGCAACTCTAGCTAGGGTTTTTGGATTAGGGCTTAACAAACCCTTAAGCCCTCTGTTATAGAGAACTAATTCTCTAAATGGTTATTGGATCATAACCATAAGGCCTGTTAACTCGCTCCATTAATATAAGTTAAAATAAACCAAACCATGATGGTTTATTTTAAGTTAAAATGAACCGAACCAACTTTGGTTCATTCGTTTAAAATAAACCAAACCCTTTGGTTTATTCTCCTCCATTGAATTAGAACCAAACCATTTTGGTTCATCCATTATGTCTTCATAAGACACGGCCCATCTACGCTTCCATTGCGATTGAAACAATTTCATGCTCGCTTCTTGTTTGGTCCAACCAAACCTAGTTTCTCTCGGTCTGAGATTATCATTCTCAAGCTCATTTTAAATCCTTCGGATTACGCTCGTTGTGCGTGTGACCAAATAGGTTCTCGGTTTATGTTGGTCGTCTATAATTAACCATTAATTATAGAACGATCATGAGTGGCACCTAGTAGTACATCATGATCCCCAATTACCCGAAAAGATCAACGGTTGATCCAGAACTATTTCTGAAACCCTTCAGCAGCTCGAATGATTCGTGCCCCATTCCCTTCACTCATCTTATACCCACTTGGTTCAGGACATGGTCTATAGTGTCAGTCCCCACTAGGCTGACTACGTCACACCTAGCCCAAGTATCATTTCCTCCTCCTACGGATTCTAGTTACTCCACATGTATCGAAGAGTACCTTACTCTAAACATGTAATGCTTTGGCCAAAGACTTTAGTAACAATCCGACGAGAGGCCATGGGTTTACATCTCCTCGCAAGGAGTGGTGAATCCTTTATAGTCTATTCAAACACCTTCGATCACTTCGACTTATACCCAATCATCCCGGGTCTACATCTCCTTAGAGACGCTTGCTTAAGATGTCAAAGCATAAGTCTCTATAATCAAGATGACTTTAATACCGCAAGTCAAAGGAACATCGCACTTAAGCTACAGTAAGAACTTCATTGACATATCTATATATGCAGAGAACCATATGAAGTCTTACGGCTGGTCACTCCAATGAACTAGTTACTATAACTAGCATCCACGATTAACTCTGGACATCACAATGTCTCCAGCCAGTGAGAATCAGCTGCTTGGATACACCAAGGAGTATACCTCGTGCTAGTCTCGACAGAATTGATGGTGTCCAAATCCATCAATTCATCGACTAGGGATAATTCCGATACATCACAATTACACATGTAGAGATACTCACTAGTTGTGATCCAATCACAAATTCTTTCATGCTGTGAATCGTATCGTGGATATTCAGTAAATGAGTTTAAGATCCAATCAAATATATAAAAACATGTATACTCAAATAGTGAATCTTCATTTATCATATAAATGGTTCATACATAAGGTGATTGCCTTAGGACATCTCTCATATATTACTAACAGACTCCCACTTAGCCTAATGCCAATCGCTACGGTATCCAATACCATAAGCTCTAACATGACCCTCAAACTTATTTTGAGGTAATGCCTTAGTCAAAGGATCCGCTAAGTTCGTTTCAGTGGGAATTTTCTCGATTTGTATTTCATTCCTACTGATGATCTCTCTGATAAGATGATAGCGGCGAAGCACATGTTTGGATCGTTGATGAGACCTTGGCTCTTTCGCCTGTGCAATTGCTCCATTGCTGTCGCAGTAGACCGATATTGCTTCAACAATGGCCGGAATCACACCAAGTTCATAAACGAACTTCTTGATCCAAACCGCTTCCTTTGCTGCTTCCGAAGCTACAATGTATTTTGCCTCAGTGGTAGAATCTGCTACAGTGTCTTGTTTGGAACTTTTCCAACTCACTGCGCCCCCATTCAAGGTGAACACGTATCCAGACTAAGACCTAGAATCATCCTTGTCTGTCTGGAAGCTGGCATCCGTATACCCGCGTATCACCATGTCCCCTTCTCCATATATTAGGAACACATCCTTAGTTCTTCTTAAGTACTTAAGGATCGTCTTAACAGCCACCCAATGATCCATTCCTAGATCGATCGTATCCGCCATGACACTCGTGAGCATATGATACATCGGGCCTCGTACATAACATAGCATACATGATAGATCCTATTACGGATGCATAGGGAATCTTACTCATACAAATCCTCTCGTCTTCTGTGCGCGGACACATAGACTTCGAAAGGTGTACCCCATGCCTGATGGGTAGGAAACCTTTCTTGGATTCCGACATGCTAAACCTCTTTAGCACTCGGTCTATATATGTAGACTACGAAAGACCAAGCAAATGTTTCGATCTATCTCTATAAATCTTAATCCTGAGGATGTAGGTTGCTTCTCCCAGGTCTTTAATGGAGAATGTCTTGGATAACCAAACCTTAACTGACTGTAAGATTAAAACATTGTTTCCTATAAGTAATATGTCATCGACATATAATACTAGGAACACGACTGCACTCCCACTAACCTTCTTGTACACACAAGGTTTGTCAGGATTTTGTGAGAAATCAAACCTTTTGATTGTCTCATCAAAACGGATATTCCAGCTCCTGGATGCTTGCTTCAATCCATAAATGGACCGTCACAATTTGCATACCTTAGTTTTATCAACCGATGTGAAACCCTCAGACTGTATCATATACATGTCCTCGAGCAGGTTTCCATTAAGGAAAGTTGTTTTCACATCCATTTGTCATATCTCATAATCATAATGAGCCGCTATGGCCAGGAGCATCCGAATGGATTTAAGCATAGCTACAGGTGAATAGGTTTCGTCATAATCAACACCTTGTTTTTGATGATATCCTTTCTCCACCAATCTAGCCTTATAGGTAATCACATTTCCATCCATGTCGGTTTTCTTCTTGAAAACCCACTTGCACCCTATAGGCTTTATGCCTTCAGGTGGGTCAACCAAGTTCCAAACTTGGTTTTCATACATGGAATCCATTTCCGACTTCATGGCACCAAGCCACTTATCCCTTTTTGAACTTGTCAGCACTTCTTCATAACTGGTAGGCTCCTCATCATCAATGAGTAACATGTCGTTCGATTCACTTACGAGAAATCCATATCTCTTAGAAATATTACGTGTTCTACCAGATCTACGAAGATGTGATGTTACAATAGGTCCAGCCGATTGCTCATCACTATGAGTTGTCGGCTGTTGTGCTTCACCAGGTATCTCATCAATGTCTATTTGAGTCTCTCGAGCATCCTCAAGCTCGACGACACTCCCACTGTTTTCTTGCAAGAGAAACTCTTTCTCTAGAAACACAGCATGCCTTGAAACAAACACCTTTTGTTCCACAGGATGATAGAATTGGTAACCCCTTGTTTCCTTAGGGTATCCAATAAATAGATATTTATAATACTTAGCATCCAATTTGTCTGATACTATCCGCTTCACATAAGCAGGACAACCCCATATCTTCAAGTAAGATACATGAGGTTTCTTACTATTCCATATCTCATATGGAGTAGTAGAGACTACCTTCGTAGGCATTCTGTTTAACAAGTAAACAGCTGTCTGAAGTGCATAGCCCCAAAAGGACTTGGGAAGATTCGCATGATTTATCATTGACCTGACCATGTCCAACAAGGTCCGGTTACGCCTCTCAGATACACCATTATGCTGTGGTGTATATGGCGGAGTCCATTGAGACAATATACCATTGTCTCTTAGGTAATCAAGAAACTCCTGACTCAAGTATTCACCACCTCGATCCGATCAAAGTATATTAATACTCTTGTCATATTGTTTCTCTACTTCATTTCTGAATTTTTTGAACCTTTCAAAGGCTTCAGACTTGTGTTTCATCAAGAACACATACCCAAACCGTGAGTGATCATCGGTGAAGGTAATGAAGTAGCTATAGCCTCCTAAAGCTTGAGTTGACATAGGTCCACATACATCAGTATGTATTAGACCTAGTAACTCTCCCACTCGTTCACCTTTTCCAGTAAAAGGTAACTTAGTCATCTTGCCTTTTAAGCATGATTCGCATGTATCGTATGAATCCAATTCAAACGATTCCAGAATTCCACATCTGTGTAATTCGGACATGCATTTTTTGCTTACATGGCCAAGACGACAATGCCAAATGTAGGAGTCTAATTGATTATCTTTTCGAGCATGCTTGTTGCTCGCTTCGATATTGAAAATGCCACTGGATACGTCCAACGTATAAATGTCATTGCTCAAAGTTCCGGTTCCATAAAGTACGCCATTCAAAGTTATGTAACAATAATTGTTACTAAAAGTCAAATGGTACCCATTTCTATTTAAACAAGAAATAGAAATGATGTTCTTTATCAACGGAGGAACATAAAAGCAATTGTCCAGTTCTAAGACAAGTCCTGCAGGGAGTTTCAATAAATATGTTACGATGGCGAGTGCAGCAACCTTTGCTCCATTCCCAACACCTAAATTTGACTCTCCCTTGACGAGTCTTCTTCTATTCCTTAGCCCATGTATGTCATTACATATATGTGAGTCACACCCAGTATCCAATACCCAAGTGTCTGAGGAAATAGAATGACAATCAATAACGAAGATATATGAAAAAGATGGAGCATCTTATGCCTTATTCTTCTTCATAGACTCAAGATAAATCTTGCAATTTCTTCGCCAATGGCCCTTCTTGCCATAATGATGGCAAGTGCCCTTTTGAGTTGGTTCTGCTTTTTAGCCTTTTTCTTCTTCCCCCTCTGTTGTTCCTTTGACTCCCTCTTAGAACCTTTCTTCGAGGAATCAACTAACAACACCGTCCCCTGCTCATGCTTCTCAGAAGGCTCCATAGTCTTCAGCATGTTGAGAAGTACCACAAATGAACCTTCTTTCATCTCAGATGTGAAGAGGAGCTTGGAGACTTCGAACCTTTCGAATCTCACTTGCTCATCAACCAACTCATAAAGATGAAAGACTATGGTATGAGCATCCATATGCTCATGCTGCTTCCACAGCTCAGGTACTATCATGGCTAGCATGATGCAACTCACCATTTTAGAATCATTCACATGTTTCTGATAGGCCAATAATTGGTCCAGAGTTGCATTGTCACTAGGACGGGCGGGAAGAGGCGCTTCGAGGACATATGCAAGATTTTCCACCTTGAGAACAATTCTCAAGTTTCTAAGCCAGTCCAAGAAGTTCGGCCCAGTCAATTTATTCGAATCCAAAATGGAACGCAAATTCAAAGACATCAAGATCAATCTTAGAAATACAAAATGAGCATATATGAGAAAGATGATTTAAAATGCATCAATATACATTCATAAATCCCATTCATTTTTCGAATTTCAAAAAACCCCAAAATCACTTCGGGAGATCGTAGGTCCATCTCCGAATGGGCTGATATCCATCATAGATATGAACAACCTTGGAGAGAGTCCAACAAGTCATTCATAACTACGATGGTAGGTATCAAATATACTGATTGCATATCACGTATATGCAACTATCACAATGTGCTATCAACTAATTGAATGTTCACACATACATCGGGTTGTTAACACATTAACAAGTATGCATCATATGCATAGCACCCAACTTCACCTCCCTTTACATCGACCTTGGAGAGAGTCCAACAAGCCGATGCTCCAGGTTAAAGCTGACCCATTAATCAAGAAATAGTTTTAATATGGTTAGAGCGCATTCAACCAATTAGCTCGGCTTAGAGAGAGTGCAACAACCAAAGCTAACGATTGACCTCTGACTCTTACCATATTAGTATTAAACTATTCCATGGTTTGAACATGTTCGGGTTCGAGCCGGGCTTGGAGAGAGTCCAACAACCCAAACAAGAAACGGAACTCTGGTTCTAACCATATTAATGGAAGATGTAGGCTTTAATATTATTTAAAGGTTTTTATGTCTCATCCTCTTTGCACGCAAATAACTATTATCTACATGGCATGGCATACATGGCATACATCTACATGTCACGACACGCATGGCATAATGATATGCATCTAATGCAATTACATGGCATACAATTATGTCATGTACATAATTTCCTTATATGTCATAACTAGTTATGGACATAAAATATGTTTAAGATTTGATTCTCTAAATCAAATCATGATTAATTTAGGAAACAAATTTCCAAATCTAATCACATATTTTATTTGTGGAAATAGTTGATTAAGGAAAGTCAATTTAGGAAACCAATTTCCTAAATCATCAAAACTACTTATGGAAATAAAATATTTTAAGATTTGATTTCCCAAATCAAATCAAGATTAAATTAGGAAACAAATTTCCAAAATCTAATCAAATATTTTATTTATGGAAAATATCAATTTCCATAAATACTTCCAACTTTCCAAAAGTGGAAGATTTCCATAAATACTTCTAGACTTTCCAAAATTGAAAATTTTCATAAATACTTCTAACTTTCCAAAAGTAGAAAATTTCCAGAAATATCATTATGACTATCGCAAAACCATTTTACGATTATGTCGAAACACAATCTGGGCTCTGATACCACTGTTTGGTTTATCAGCAAGGAGTGTGTGTTCGAACATGTTTCGTAAAACATGTATGGAAGAAATAAAATAATAAATCTACATTTATTACAACACACATCACATGCATGCATAGTACAACATGTGTAGACATAATGTAAATTAAATTTGCAATAAAAGGAAATTTATACTACTATACCTAATATCACGTAGCGGGAAAGGCATCAACCTAATGATCCTCGCTAGAATCGCCTCTATCCGTATCCACGCCAGTATCTTCGGATGACTTCACAAAGTCACGAGCCTCGTCTTCATGGTTACTAGCCTCGTGTTGAAGACGTGATCAAGAGGATCACGATCCAAATCAAAATTGGATAAAAGCAGTCCTCAAAACTCACTTCTCCGAGAGGTATTCAACCGCTGAAGAATCCTTCCTTCCTCCACGATGAGGATTACCGGAGATCGAATCCCCTAAGTAAGGCTAGCCGGAGCTCCAAACGCCATCCAAACAATGCTGACGAGAAGAAAACAAGCTGTCCGGAAAACTTGACAGCTTTGGTGGAGGAATAAAGGGGCCAAAAGAAAGGTGGAAGCTCACCTTGTTGCAACCCAGGAGATCACCGGAGCACCTCCGGCGTGCCAGCGAGGGAAGGACAACACCTTCGATCGGAAGAGGTTGGTGGGCGGCATCAGGTGGGTTGCCGACTCACCAAAGGAGAAGGAGGCGGCAACTAGGGTTGGACTTGGATTAGGGTTTAACAAACCCTTAAGCCCTATTTTATAGAGAACTAATTCTCTTAATGGTTATCGGATCATAACCATAAGCCCGTTAACCCGCTCCATTAATATGTTAAAATAAACCCATGATGGTTTATTTTAAGTTAAAACAGATCAACCAACTTTGGTTCATTCGTTTAAAATAAACCAAACCCTTTGGTTTATTCTCCTCCATTGGATTAGAACCAAACCATTTTGGTTCATCCATTATGTCTTCATAAGACACACGGCCATCCACGCTCCATTGATGAAATGATTTCATGCTCGCTCTTTGGTCCAACCAAACCTTGTTTCTCTCGGTCTGAGAATCCCATTCTCAAGCTCGTTTTAAATCCTTTGGATTACACTCGTTGTGCGTGTGACCAAATAGGTTCTCGTTTTATGTTGGCCGTCTATAATTAACCATTAATTATAGAACGATCATGAGTGGCACCTAGTAGTACATCATGATCCCCAATTAACCGAAAAGATCACCCGTTGTTAAAGAAATATTTCTGAAAACCTTCAGCAGCTCGAATGAATCGTTACCAATTCGCTTCACTAATCTTATAACACTTGGTCCAGGACATGGTCTTAGTGTGCCTCACTAGGTCACTACGCCACACCTAGCTCAGTATCATTTCTCGTCTCAGCTTGATTCTAGTTACGATGTATCGAAGAGTACCTTACTCTAAACATGTAATGCTTTGGCCAAAGACTTTAGTAACAATCCGACGAGAGGCCATGGGTATACATCTCCTCACAAGGAGTGGTGAATCCTTTATAGGCTATTCAAACACCTTCGATCACTTCGACTTATACCCAATCATCCCGGGTCCACATCTCCTTAGAGATGCTTGCTTAAGATGTCAAAGCATAAGTCTCCATGATCAAGATGACTTGAATAGCGCAAGTCAAAGGAACATCGCACTTAAGCTACAGTAAGAACTTCATTGACATATCTATATATGCAAAGAACCATATTAAGTCTTACTACTGGTCACTCCAATGAACTAGTTACCATAACTAGCATCCACGATTAACTGGACATCACAATGTCTCCAAAATGAGAATCACTTGGATACACCAAGGAGTATACCTCGTGCTAGTCTCGAGAATCAATGGTGTCAAATCATCAATTCATCGACTAGGATAATTCGATACATCACAATTACACATGTAGAGATACTCACTAGTTGTGATCTAATCACAAATTCTCTCATGTGAATCGTATTGAGGACATTCAAATGATTTAAGATCAATCAAATACATAAACATGTATACTCAAATAGTGGAATCTTCATTTATCATATAAATGGTTCAAACATAAAGCGATTGCCTTAGGACATCTCTCATATATATTAAACATAAACCATTACCTTTGATTTTTCTTTGACCTACTTTGATTCATCCATTATTCTCAGATCATACCTCATCACATTGGATAATGATTCATGCTAGCTTCTGTCTACCTGGCCTTGCCATGAATCTCAGATCGCCTTCTTTTAAATTCGTCCCAAGTTGTTCTAAAGACCTTTGATATTTTTCTGGCTTATTTTTTTATTTGAAAAGTGTTTTCTTCTTGTTCTTCCACACTTTTCTATTTGATTATCTTCCTTCACATGTTTACTATCTCGGCTATTTCTTCCTATTGATTTTATCATTGTGGATCCTTCTTCTTGTGAGGTGGCTTTCTCTTCTCCTTTCTTCTCCACTGCAAGAAAGCAATATCTCTTGGCTATCGTTAGATGTTCGTGAAGTTAAATTAATGAAAAACTCATCTAACCTAATTTTTGATAGATCCTAGAAATCAGAGGCATGACCATGGATGACATTATCTAGGAAGGTGTTGAGTGCGTGACCTTATATCCTGACATTGTCGGCGGATTGCTCATGAACATATCTCTGATCAATGTACTAGTCAGTGGCTCTCGCAACTGATTTTTAGATTATATAATTTTATTTAACAATAAGTCTTACATACCTTAGCATCATTTTTCGTGAAGCTCATCTTGTTCCAAAGATCCCTTATGCGATAAATTGATTGATCCTATGGACAAGATACAACATTTAGTCACTTTTGCATTGGCTTGAGTCTAGCTCATTTGGTATCCACTTACAATCAGAGGCTTCTCATCATTTGGGTAGAGCAAAGTTTGGATGATTATCAATTGACTTGTGTTTTAGAAAACACTCCATCCGACCTTTCAATAAATTGATCATCTCCGTTAAAGAATGGATTCTAGGTGTACTCATAGTCAATTTTAAGAAAATCCTTGCACACAAAAAAAGATGACAAGAAAAAGTTCACAAGACTTTTTTGGATTAGTATACAACTTAAAAGAGAATAATTAAAAGACAATTGTTGATCAGAGCATCACTAAGAATAGCTATCTAAATCTTCATTTCTTTTTCGTTCATTATAAGACAAATTTAGCATCGAAAAATAAATAAGACAATTTATTTTTACTTGGCACTGATCCAATTATATCAAGGAAACTCATAATTTGAAAATATATAAGTTCCTTCTTGTTGAAGATATAAATGATATACAAAGCTCTAGACATGAGGCAACAAACTAATATTATCAATTAAACCATTAATTAATAAATAAGAAACAAATTTGATAAATTTGTGAGCTTGATCTTTGTATTCATATACATTATATAGAGCTTTAAATAGCACTTTCAACAAGATTGATGATCTAGGTTAGTCCTCTCCTTTTTATAGACTTGTGCATCTAATAATCCTATCTAGATCCACAATTGTGGATCTTATCATAATGCTCATCAATCGCATCTTTTCACCTTGATATTTGGTGATTGTCTAAAATGATCTTGATATTCATGATAATATACATATAATAGGCTAATAACCACATCATTTATAATGTCACTCCTGGCAATAAGAGGTTAGCATGGAATATGGTAAATATTATGGTTCTTATCAATGCGATCTCACATAGACCTTCCATCAAGATCTTAATGGATGGCCTCTAAAGTCTCCTAGTGAGAACACGACCTTACCATTCTCTTCATACTCATGCTTATGGGCTTTATGACCTTACTTTGCTTCCTGCTTCACCTTTTCTTGATCATAGGTTCTCTATGTCATCACCACCATGGTTTCTTGACTCAGATTCTCCGGTGTCACCCGATACCATGGTTTCTTGACTCAAGATTCTTATGTTTGACCTTCTGATTAAACATTTTTGCACATATATCATGTGAGATAACTCTGATATGACTTAATCTTTTGGGTCTTTGCATAATCAAAATCTATTAATTATTATCCAAATACCTCAAATATGTTTATAGGATAACAATTATACTCATATACCAAAGAGGTAATGTGATTACGCTTAGATCAATTTTATCTCTAGCTTTGAAATTTCACATTGGGTAATCTCTAAACCAAGATCAATTAAAATCCACATAGATCCTATTTTCCTTTTCCACATTTGCGTATTTGTTGGGTTTGTATAATGACCTGCTTGTTTGAACTTCATAAAATCCAGGAAGCAAATAAAATGGTAAAAACTATTTATTCTCACACAATGCATGCAGGATATCTTGTTGTAACATAATGCATATTTAAAATTTTACAATAAAGAAAATTTATACTAGGTATACCATTTAATTACATGTGGCTATGGAAATCTTATCAACCTTAGCGATGATAAGTTTCATTTATCCAAGTAGGAGTCATCGTTAATAGCTTCTAAGATAAGAACTTGATAGATACTATCTCAAACCGATGGAGCGATCAAAATAAGTTCCACAAACTTGTTTCCTCAAGTTGCATCTAATCAGCAACAAGTAATGAATTTCATCATTTTTCATGGCTAGAAATTTTCATCTAGAGGATACCACTAGAATCAATTGAAGGGGAATACAAACAATTTGTATTGAGTTAAATCGACAAGAGAGAATAAGAGGAATCTAGTTTCTACAAATAATTGTCCCAGAAATTTGTCTCAACCCTCTTACATAGAGAATGTGTTTCTTGACCATGAAATTTCTCTCAATCACTCTTTTGATCAAAACCCTAATTGATCCATTAATTTAGTTAAAAACCAACCAATCTTGGTATTTTTATAATTTAAAAAATTCAAATAATTTTGGTTCTTTTGTTTTAAAATAAACTTAACCCTTTTTGATTTTATTTTTCACCATTCATTAGAAACAAACCAATTTAGCAATCATGTCTTCAAAAGACTTTGCATCCATTTTACATAAATCTTGAAACAATTTTTGTTTTGTCTTTGTTTTCCATCAAATGAGTTTTCTCAAAAGAATCTCATTCTCAAACCTCTTTTTAAATTTTGTCTAACACTCTAGAAAGTGTGAACCAAATAGATTCGATTTATATCAATGCTATAATTAACCATTAATTATAGAATGATCATTAGTGACAATTTTAGTAGTACATCAGTCTATTAACCTAAAATCAATATTGACCCAAAAACTTCAAATCTTAGCATATAGTGAGTGTGTCATTCCCTTCACTTATCTTATACCCACTTGGTTTGTAAATGCTATGAGTGTTAGTCCTCACTAGGTTTTTACACTTGTAAAAAAATTATCATTTCTTCTAAAATGATTCTGTTCTCATGTATCTAAAGAGTATCAATCTAAACTAATGCTTTGGCAAAAGACTTTAGTAATAATTCGATTTGACCATGTATCACTACTCGCAAAGTCATGAATTGCATTGAAACACCTTTGACACTTTGAAATACCAATTATCGGGTCACATCTCTTGGAGATCTTTTCAAGATGTCGAAAGTCTCCAAGACTAAATGGCTAAACACACATAAGTCGAAAGAACATCGTGAAGCTCAAAAGAATTTGACATATCAGTATATCAAAGAACCATATAGTCTTCATTAGTACTAATGAACTAGTTACCATAACTGATCACGTTTAACTCACTGGCATCACACATGTCCATGAGAAACTAAATATTGATTATAAAGTAAAAGCATCAATTCATCTCTTAATTTCAATACAGACAATTATAATGTAGAGATACTCACTAGTATATATTTGATTTCCAACTATAAATTCTCATTATGTTTGTGATGTTATAAAAATTTTAAGAATCAAATACATGTGTATACTCAAATAGTGATTTCATTTTATCGAATTCTAAGTCTAATAATATCATTTTCGATGTTTGGATAAATCATCTAAGTGATCTAATATGTTTAAGATGCTTTCTCCAAGTGTTTTTGTGATTCTAAACCTCCTCTTCTCTAGTCTTCATCTTCCATCATTGTAAAGAAGAGGAGTGCATTGTAATACAAGGTTTCTCCACCTTGGTTCATCCAAAGGAGGATATAGTGAAGCTTGGTTAGGGCTAATCCACCTTACAGATTACCGTGGAGTAGGAGCGTCATCTCCAAACCACGTACATCGGGTGTTAGCATTGTTTTTCTTGTTTCTTATTCTTATTCGTATTTGTATTTGTATTGCTTCCGCTAACGTATTTGTAGAAACAAAGAAAGGCTAATAACCCCCCCTCTAGCCGTTATAAAGATCCAACAAGTGGTATCAGAGCCCGGATAGCTTGGAAGATTTCACCATCAACCAAGGCATCAATGGCTCTTCAAGAGGGATATAGCACCGCCAAGCCACCGCTCTTCGATGCGAGTCACTTTGCGTATTGGAAAGGTAGGATGAAGTATTATCTAATGAGTAATATTGAGATTTGGCATAGCATTATAGATGACTTTGAGGAACCGGTGGATGAACATGGAAACCCTATTCCAAGCAAGGATTGGACAAGGGAAATGAATAGGAGGTTCGAATCAAATGCAAAGGCAGTACTCACCATCCAATGCGGTATTACAATGGAGCAACTCAACAAGGTGGGGCCTTTCGAATCCACCAAGGAATTATGGGAAAAACTCATTGAGCTAAATGAAGGATCCAAAGAGTCAAAGAGGGCAAAGAAGGACTTGCTAATTGGACAACTTCAAGCCTTCCAAATGAAGATGCATGAAACTGTAAGCCAAATGCATGGAAGGTTTATGGAGATTGTGAATGGACTCCACATCATAGGTGAGCGAGTTGACAACCGGGATTTGGTAAGGTATATTCTCCAAGCATTTGCTAGAACTTCTCTATGGAATTCTATAGTTGATGCTATTAAGGTAACTAGGGATCTTTCTCAAATTAAAATTGATGAATTATTTTGTGAGTTTGAATTGCATGAGCAAACTAACATGTCCTCTAAGGAAAAAGGTTTAGCTCTATTTGTTGAAAAGAAGGAAAAGAAGAAGAAAGAAAGAAAAGAAGTGTCATCATCATCCGAGTCGGAGCATGATTCAAGTAGTGATGGAAACTCATCTAGTGAGATGGCCAACTTTGTCAAGAAGCTCTATAGAAAATCAAAGGACTTCAAGAATAGAGAAGCAAGGAAGGGGTCCCATTCTTCAAGAGGTAAGTTTAGTGGTAATTCAAATTTTAATAATAATGTGATTTGCCATGCTTGCAATAAGAAGGGGCACATAAAGCCAAATTGCCCGGAGCTAAAGAAGAAGGAGGAAAAAGAAAAGAAAAAGAAGGATAAGAAGGAAAAGAAGAAGGAGGAGGCCATGATGGCTCAAACCACATGGGACGCACCGAGTGTTGAAGATTCATCCTCCGATGATGAGCTTTGCCACATCACATGCCATGTGGCACTCATGGCCCAAGGAGATGACTCTGGTACATCAAGTCAAGAAGAAGACTCTTCAAGTGATGAATCGTCATCTAGTGACGATGAGGTAATGAATTCTCCTAAAGTTAAGCTTCTTTATAAATCAATTGCTTATCTTAAAGAGGCTCTAGATAAGTCTAAATCTAAGGTTAGAAGCATGAAAGTAGAACTAAAGGCCATTAGGAATGAAAAACCTTCACATGTTGATTCTTGCATACTTAAGGAAGAAAATGACAAATATAAGGATGAGGTTAGTGACCTAAAGGCATGCTTAGAGAAATTTACGAATGGCTCAAAATATCTTGACATGATCCTTAGCCAACAAAGAGTCGTTTACAACAAGGCCGGTTTAGGATATAAGCCAAAAGAAAAAGAAGTTGCTTATATCTCATTGATTAATAGAAAAGCAACCACTAAGGGTAAGGTTAAGAAAGCATGGGTACCTAAGAAGTTTTTACTTAATGTTACCGGTCCAAATGTTTGGGTACCAAAAGCTTGTGTTTTTCATGGATTTAGGTAGGAGAGAAAGGTATGTGGATTGTGGATAGCAGTTGCTCAACACATATGGCCGGGGATGTGAGCATGTTCTCCACAATTAAGTATGTGAAAAAGGGAGCGATGTCTTTTGGAAATAGTGGAAAACTCAAGATATTAGGTAGAGGTACAATTGAGGTATCCCCCAAAATTGTCATTCACAAAGTTTTACTAGTTGAAAATATGAAATTTAATTTATTAAGTGTTAGTCAACTTTGTGATGCAAGCTACCATGTTTCTTTTGAATCTTCTAAATGCATGATTAGACACAAGGAATTAAATGATTGTATGTTAGTTGGATATAGGAAATCAAATATTTATTATGTTGATCTTTCATATGCTTCTAACATTTCTACTAAGTGTCTTGTTGCAAAAGAAGAAGAAAGTTGGCTATGGCATAGGAGATTGGGGCACATCAACATGAAAAACATAGCCAAGGTAGCCAAATTGGAGTTGGTCAAAGGGCTACCAAAGATCAAGTATGTCAAGAACAAAATGTGTGATGCATGCCAAGAAGGAAAACAAGCAAAGGTATCACACAAAGGTAAAACCTTAACTAATACCTCTTTACCGTTAGAACTATTGCATCTTGACTTATTTGATTGCCATAGTACTCCTTTAAATGGTAACAAATATTGTTTAGTCATAGTAGATGATTTTTCTAGGTATACTAGGGTCTATTTTATGAAACATAAGGATGATACTTTAAAAATAATCATAGGATTTAGTAAAAGGGTTGAAAATGAAAAGAGTCTCAAAATCAACCGAATCCGTAGTGATCATGGCGGTGAATTTGAGAATTTTAAATTTTCATAATTTTGTTTAGAGCAAGGGTACAAGCATGAGTTCTCTTATCCTAGAACACCCCAACAAAATGGGGTGGTGGAAAGGAGAAATCGTACCCTACAAGAGGCGGCTAGGACTATGCTTAATGCATATTCTTTACCTAGCTACTTGTGGGCGGAAGCGGTTAATACCGCTTGCTATATCCAAAATAGGGTTCAAATCCATAGGTTTTTAGGAAAGACACCATTTGAATTATGGAATGGGACTATTCCCACAATTCACTATTTCAAAGTCTTTGGATGTAAAGTTTATATCTTAAACACCAAAGATAACTTAGGAAAATTTGAATCCAAAGCCGATGAGGGAATCCTAGTTGGATACTCATCTACGAGTAGAGGATATAGAGTCTACAATAAGAGAACCCAAGGGATTGAGGAGTCCTCAAATGTTCAATTTGATGAAGCCACTAGTACCTACCCTAGAAAGTCCTCCATTGATAAGGATATTAATGAAAATAATCAAGACATTACCCAAAAACTTCAAAATTTGACCATAAGGGGTAATGATCAAGGGGGAGGAAGAGGAGATTCTGATGATGAAAGGAGGGTAGAAGATAACAATGATCAATTTGAAACCCCTTCTAGAACCCTAAGAATTCATCAAGATCATCCACTTGACCAAGTAGTAGGAGATCTATCTCAAGGAGTAAGAACTAGGTCATTTCATAGAGTTCCTACTAGTCAAGTTGCTCTTATTTCACAAATTGAGCCCAAATCGATCAATGAAGCATTACATGATCCGGATTGGATTTTGGCAATGCAAGATGAATTGGCTCAATTTGAGAGGAGTCAAGTATGGGAGTTAGTTCCTAGACCCAATGATAGCACCATAATTACTACAAGATGGGTCTTTAGGAATAAGCTAGATGACCAAGGAAATATCACTAGAAATAAGGCTAGGTTGGTTGCTAGGGGATTCAATCAAGTTGAGGGGCTTGACTATGATGAGACTTATGCCCCGGTTGCTAGGTTAGAATCTATTAGAATTCTCTTAGGGTATGCTTCCTATATGGGATTTAAACTTTATCAAATGGATGTTAAATCGGCATTCCTAAATGGTTATATTAAGAAAGAAGTATACGTAGAACAACCACCCGGGTTTGAAAACATAGATTATCCAAACCACGTATATAAGCTTAGAAAAGCATTATATGGGTTAAAACAAGCTCCCCGGGCATGGTATGAAAGATTGTCATCCTTCTTAATTTCTAAGGATTTTAGAAGAGGCCAAGTAGATCAAACCTTGTTCATAAAGTCAACATTAAAGGATATCTTCATAGCCCAAGTATATGTTGATGACATTATTTTTAGGTCAACAAATGATGATCTTCTTCAAGACTTTATAAAAAACATGGAGAATGAATTTGAAATGAGTTTAGTTGGAGAGCTTAACTTTTTCCTAGGGTTACAAGTCAAGCAAACCAATGAAGGGATTCATATTTATCAAACCAAATATGCAAATGAAATGATCAAGAAATTTAGTTCGGAAAATGCCAAAATTGTAACCACTCCTATGGCCACTAGCACTAGAATAGATAGTGATCATGATGGTAAATCAATTGATCTTCAACTTTATAGGAGTATGATTGGTAGCCTACTATACCTAACCGCTAGTAGACCCGATATCTTATTTGCGGTAGGTATGTGTGCAAGATACCAATCTTGTGCCAAAGAATCACATTTAATAGCCGTTAAGAGAATTTTAAGATATATTAAAGGCACCCTAAATGTAGGACTTTGGTATCCTAGGACTAAGTCTTTTGAGTTGCGTGGCTATACCGATCCCGATTATGCCGGTTGCAAATTGGATAGGAAGAGTACTAGTGGTGGATGCCAATTTCTTGGGTCCTCCCTAGTTAATTGGAGTAGTAGGAAGCAACATTGTGTTGCTTTATCAACCACCGAAGCCGAATATGTGGCTATGGGTGGTTGTGTAGCTCAATTACTTTGGATGAGACATACTCTTGAGGACTATGCGCTACACTACTCTAATGTTAAAGTTTATTGTGACAATGTGAGTACCATCAACTTGACCAAAAATCCGGTACATCACTCTAGGACCAAGCACATTGAAGTGAAACATCACTTCATAAGAGATCATGTGGCAAGAGGAGACATTGAACTTAATTATGTAGAATCTAAGTCTAACCTTGTCGATATCTTCACCAAAGCTCTTCCGGAAACCGAATTTTCATCATTAAGGAGAGAGCTTGGTATGTGCTTTGTACAGTAAAATTCTAGGTTTGCATGATCCCATATTCATAATGTTTAACCTTATACCTCGATGCATCTCACAAAAAGCCTTTAGAAACCTTGATTTTTGTATTGAGACACTTAGGAACATGTGAGATGATAGGGAAGGTGTACTTGGCTCATCATGCTTGTTATGATGCATTACTATGAGCCAATGACACACCTAGAAACATGAATACTTCATGGACCAATCATTGGGAAGGCTTGTATTCAAGTAATGAATACATAGCTCTAAGAACATGGTTGGAAATTCCAAATCATATATATTTTAAACTATGTTCATCATATTTTGAAAAACAGTTTTCAAGAGGAAGACAAAAGTGATACAAAGTTTGCCAAATTTTTAGAACTTTTGTTAGTTTCCAAGTTTGTATCAATCTTGGAATCTGGAAAACATAAATTTTTCAAATTATTTTTCCTTAATAAAGTATGATCTCAGAAATGTGTACACAAAATTTCGTGATTTTTCGAGGTTTTTAGAATTTCTAATGCATTTCTGAAGTTGGGCTGAAATGATTTTGAAATAAATTTGAAATTGGATTTGATAAATAGCTCTATTTTCTGATATTTAGTGTATCTTTGATGTCCTAAAACTATAGCATGATAATATTGGGTATAAACTGTTGGTGCAGGGGCACTAGATAATCGAACCTGTGTTTTGATTATGGCAAAGACACAAAGTTAAGTCTACATTGTTATCTCACGAGCTAAATCAAGTGTGCAGAAAAGTGTTAAAGCTGGAGCTGAAGGCTAGCGACACCCGGAGGAAGCCGCGGTGGTCGGGCGACACTCGAGTGACTTCGGAGGGAGCCGAAGGAATCGAGTGGAAGGCCGGAAGCGAGAGCTACTATCGAGGTAAGCTCGTGTGAGTGAGAGATTGTAAGGTCGTGTCCTCTTTACGGGGATGACCGTAGGCGGCGATCCGACTAAGACTTCCTGTGGAAGGTCTAGGTCGAGATCGGACGGTTAGAAACCGTCGTATTTATCATTTTCCGAGCTAACCTCTTATTGCAGGGAAGTGGCCTGATCACTGAAAAATGGAGCCGATCACTTGAAAAATGGAGCAGTCGACTGATGGGAGGCATCAGTCGACTGATGGCGACGATTCAGCTTTTGCGCTAGGTCAAAACGGATAACGTTTGACGCGGCCACTTCGCGATAAAATTTGGACAACTTCATGATCCGTTCCGAAATAAGAGGAGACAAATTCAGAGGCCAAAGTCTATAAAAGGAGGGGAGGATTCCATCTCCAAAACACATCAAGTTTATTCATCAAGTGCTCCTACAATGCCAACGCTCCAACATCGTCATAACGCCGACGCGACGTCAAGTTTCGATCTTCTTTGTCGGCAGCAGAATCAAGTAATATTTTTGATATTGTATTCTTTGTTTTTCTTCATAACGAGGTGAGGTAGGCTTGTTGCCTCATCCTTGTATATTCGGTTTTGTGATCGTTGTCTCCTACCTCAAACGAGGAGGAGACATTATAGTGCTTTGCCCTCCGTACGCGGTCTAGGACCGATAGGGCCTTGGAGTAGCAACCGCTGGGTTGTGAACCAAGTAAATTAAACGTGTTCATTTATTTTTCGCTGTGCTTACTTTGCGTATCGAACGAACGAAAAGAAAAGATTTACGATCGCTATTCACCCCCCCTCTAGCGACGCTTCTCGATCCAACATAAACAAATTTTTAGGACTGGTTAATGCAGTGTTTTAGGGGGAGTTTCATAATATATATCTTTTCATCCCCAAACTTACATTGTTGGTGCAAAGTTAGGACTTAACTTCCGAACTTTTGTTATGCTTTGCTTCAAACGTTATTCACACATCATGAAGTATATCTTGGATTAAGGGGGAGCTTAATATCAATCTTATATCTTAGTCCAAGATACAACAATCTTAATTCTTTCATGAAATTTATGAATCCTTCTCTTTTTGATGCATGTCAAAGGGGGAGAAGGAATGTTTAAGTTAGAATTCATATTATGATTATGTAAAGACCTAACTTAAATGTTTGTCAAACATCAAAAAGGGGGAGATTGTTGGTGCAACAATGCCTAAGCATTTATATATGTTTTGATGTTTGGTTAAATCATCTAAGTTAGGCAATGCTTTGTGATCTAATTGTGCACATGTTTATGTGACAGGGAAATCCAAGGATGAAGACTTGGTAAAAGAGAAGTCCAAGTATGATCTTGGCAAGGAAAGTCCAAGGGACGGACTTGGCAGCATAAGACCAAGCTTGTAGTCTTGGCAACGTAAAGTCCAAGTGAACCTTGGCAAAGAAAGTCCAAGGGATGGACTTGGCAATGTAAGACCAAGCTTGGAGTCTTAGCAGCGTAAAGTCCAAGTGAACCTTGGCAAAGGAAGTCCAAAGTAAAGTCTTGGCAGCATAAGTCCAAGCTTGTAGTCTTGGCGGCATAAAGTCCAAGCATTTGGCAACCCAAGACATGATGTGGCCGAAGAAAACTCTTGAAGGTGGGTGCAAGGCTGAAGGAAGAGTTAGAAGGTCAAGTCTAGGTCTAGGCAGTCAATTAAAATATGAATTATTCACGATGTAAGTCGGGATAATACCACGACTATCGATCATTGCTTGGTAATTGTGATCGAGGATGAGGCAATCGATCGATCGCCAATCCAGCAATCGGTAGTTGAGTCGAAGATGGGCACAGAATGGAGTCTCACTCAACTCCTCACGGTGATCACTCGACTGATCGCCTCATCAGTCGACTGATGAGGTGATCAGTCGACTGATAGGCCTCCCGTTGGAAATGGCGACTGTGAATCCTCACGGATCGGCTTTGTTAGAAGCCGTTAGCTTCGACGGTAGTCGACTGATGGTGATCATCAGTCGACTGATCAAAGCCTAATGGGAAAAACAGCCCTTCTTCTATAAGAAGGGGCCTTGGGGAGCTTGGTGAAGCTAGTGCTCTCATTCCTAACTACACCCTCGTGCTCACCAAGCTTTCTCCAAGTGTTTTTGTGATTCTAAACCTCCTCTTCTCTAGTCTTCATCTTCCATCATTGTAAAGAAAAGGAGTGCATTGTAATACAAGATTTCTCCACCTTGGTTCATCCAAAGGAGGATATAGTGAAGCTTGGTTAGGGCTAATCCACCTTACGGATTACCGTGGAGTAGGAGCGTCATCTCCGAACCACGTACAACGGATGTTAGCATTGTTTTTCTTGTTTCTTATTCTTATTCATATTTGTATTTGTATTGCTTCCGCTAACGTATTTGTAGAAACAAAGAAAGGCTAATCACCCCCCCTCTAGCCGTTATAAAGATCCAACAGATATGAGTGAAGCCGGAGGAAGTAGACTTCAGGGCGAGACGTGAAGAATGGCGCTGTAGGGTCGTGCGCTTGGCACATCCAAGGGATATGGACGGACGAAGACAACTTCAAAGGCGAGGGACTCGAAGGGATGAGAGTGAGCGAATGTTTCCCGGGAAGGGGTAGTACGCTTAGATGGAACTTGGCCAATTGGCTAAGTGTCAGATGGGATTTCCTGACATCAGTTGACTGCCATGTAATGGTAGTCGACTACTCTAAGTTGACTGTGACTCGACTAGTGTTCGAGCCTGGTTCATATGCGAACAGTCGATTGCCATGGATTGGCAGTCGATTGCGAGACCACCAGTCGACTGATGAAGGAATCAGTCGACTGGTCGAAAGGGTTTTGGCACAGAATGGAGTGTTCGTTTCTGACACTCGACTGATAGCTCCATCAGTCGACTGATGGTAAGATCATTCCACTGATGTGGGAGTCGTTTGTTGGAATCCAATGTGGAAGAAGCTATTATTAGACAACGGCTACGGGATCACTCGACTGATCAGGGCATCAGTCGACTGGTCCTGTGTCAACGGGAAGAAACCCTCTTCTTCTATAAAAAGAATGGGTGAGGTCATTTGAGAGCCTAATACTTCAACTCATAACATCTCCCAAAGTGCTCTAAAGGATTTCCACTCTTCTTACTTGCTATTATTCCATTCTATTGTAAGAAGAGAGATTTTAAAGAGGTTACCTCCACCTAGCTTGGTGCAAAGGAAAGATCTAGTAGATTTGGCAAAGGAGTGATTCACCTTGGACGAATCGCGTCGTGGATTAGCGGTGAGGTCGTGAACCACGTTATATTCTCTTGTTAGCAAATTGTTCTTTACTTTGTTTTGTCTTTAATTGTTTGTATTAGTATATTCCACTTGCACTAATAGTGTTTGTAGACGAGCAACGAATGAACGACTTCCACCATCTACGATAAAAGCTATTCACCCCCCTCTAGCCGGCCACCGATCGACCTTACAAAGCTTGGTTCTTCTACCTATACAACATGAAATATACAAGCCTTAGGTACCCAAATCTTAGGACCACTAGCATCAATTAAAAATTTCTTAGGGACCCAAGCCTTTCTAACCTTGCTCCTAACGGTGGATTTTCTACTAACAAGAGATGTAAATGCTATCTCCTTTTCCTTAGGCCTATATCCTATTCCGGCCTTGTTGTAAATAGCCCTTTGATCCTTAATTATCATATCTAGGTATTTAGAGTCATTTGTAAATATTTCTAAGCATGCTCTTAGTTCACCTATTTCTTTTCTCAATTCATCATTTTCATTTCTAAGTGTACATGTATCATCACAATGTGGTTCTACATTTAAGTGATTTAATTTCTACTATTAAGTCCTTAATCCTAGTTTTTGATTTATTTAAGGCATTTTGAAGGTATGCAATGGTTTTATAAAGTAAATCTACCCTAGGGGAGTTGCTTACCTCATCATCACTTGATGATGATTCATCACTTGAGGAAGAGGATGAAGACTCCTCACTTGAGCTTCCGGCTTCCTCCTCCAAGGCCATTAGAGCTAGGTTCCAGGTGGTATGACACACTTCTTCATCATCGGAAGAGTCCTCCAAGATTAGTGTGTTCCAAGTTTGTGCCACCATTTCCTCCTTCTTCTTCTTCTCTTTCTTTTCCTTTTTCTCCTTATACTTCTTTTCTTTCTCCTCCTTCTTCTTTAAGTCTGGGCAATTTGGCTTGATGTGCCCTTTCTTATTGCAACCATAGAAAACAACATTAGATGAAGGAGTTGAACTACTAGAAGACTTACCTCTTGAGGATTGGAACATCCTCCTCACATCCTTCTTGGTGAGTTTCCTTGACCTCCCACTAAACTTCTTAACATAATGAGCTACCTCGCTTGCCGATAGCTCATCTTCACTACTAGATGAATCTTCCTTGGATTCGGATGAGGAAGACACTTCTTTCTTCTCCTTCTTCTTCTTGTCCTTCTTTCCCACAAAAAGAGCTACACCTTTCTCTTTGGATGAAGTGTTAGCTTGCTCGTGCAACTCAAATTCACAAAAGAGCTCATCTAACTTAACCAAAGAGAGATCCCTAGAGACCTTATAGGCATCTACCATTGAAGCCCATAAGGTTTTTCTAGGGAAGGCTTGGAGCACATACCTTACAAGGTCTCAATTGTTAACCTTCTCACCTATCACATGTAGTCCATTGACTACTTCCTTGAAGCGACCGTGCATTTGACCCACAGTCTCATTGGTCTTCATGGAGAAGCTTTGAAGTTGGCCTATTAAGAGATCTCTCTTGGCTCTTCTTGTTTCCTTGGATCCCTCGTTGAGCTCAATTAACTTCTCCCAAATCTCCTTCGCCGATTCAAAAGGCCCCACCTTGTTTAGTGTTGGGATGTATACTGAAAAGTCTATCTTTTGTATGAACATCTTTATTTTTGAAATAAGAATAACATGATCATTGTTTACATATTTTTATGGTTATGCATATTGTCTAATACATTACATTGTAGATAACATGGTGTGTGGTGTCACACGGGAGATCATGATATCAATTCCTTGTAAAGTATAAGTAAAGGCTCACAACCGAGATGGCTTTGGACAAATCATTGGAATGGTTGTAGTGTGATTTGGTATTGGTTTGTCTTTACCATAGAATAACACTAGTGCACTTTGTGTGTATTGAGCAGGATCGACTTAGAGGTGATTCGATTTATTACTGACTACATAATTGAATCGGACCTCAGATATTATATTGTACATACTCTTAATCACAATATAATAATGGGCACATATACTCAGTATTCATATCTTTGATTTACCAATGGGCAAGATTTATAGATTAAATCAATAGGCTCGGTAAGTTGGGAAATGATATTATTTATATGGTGTGTCATTGATTATAGGAGGAAACCGTGTCCTATATATTAGGATGATGATGTCCCCTTGAGGAGCTCATAAGGTTCATCATATAAACCCTGCAGGTGGACTTGGTACGGCATGATGAAAAGGTTGAGTGATACTACTCATAGAGTTAGATGTTGATTAATTAATGGTCAGTAAATTAATTAATCGACGGACATTCAAGATCTTAAACATGGGGAGAAAATGTACAAATAATATATGGAACCCATATTAACTAATGGGGGTTGGTGAGGTAGATCAATGATAATCCTTTAGTGGATTGGATTATCATTAATGGATCAGACTTTATGTGGGCTTGATCCATGGGTGGCCAAGATCCAACTCCTCCTCATGGTCCCTATTGTAGCCTATTAACACCTCATGAAGCTTAGATCCAATGGATAGAAACAAAACTCTAGATCCAGAGGTAGAGATTAAATCTCTAAGATCTGACGGTTGAGATTAAATCTCTAGATCCGACGGTTGAGATTAAATCCCTAGAACCAATGGTGGAGATTAAAAGGAGGCTTATCCCTAACTCTATAAAAGGAGTTTGAGGGGTTGGCATGGAGAATCAATCAAGAGGAGCTAGGGTTTTGGAGTTGGCGGCAAGAAGAGGAGCTAGGGTTTGGGCTTGGGCGACACCAAATAAGGAAAGTTTTCCTTGACTTCTCCTTCTTCCTCAAGCTTCCACTGCCCCTTGAAGCTCTTCCAGCCCTTGGCCAGTGTCCAAACTCCCTCTTCTCCTTGCCCTTTGGCGGTGGAACAAAGGTTTAGGGTCCTCCCTTGAAGCTTTTGGCCGGCAACCCTTAATCTCTTCTTCCTTCTTGGCCGGCGGCAAAGCTCCATCCTTGGAGGTTGTTGGTTGATTGAAAGAAGGAATAGAGCTTTGTTTCTATTCTTCCTCTTGCTCGAAATGAGCAAGGAAGGAAGATTGGCGATCTAGGAGCTTCAACTTTTGGTAGATCGTCACCCACACGACGTCCGAAAGGAGGAAGGTCATACATTAGAAGATCGAGAGGTATATCTATTCTCTATTCTCTATTCTCTTTTGTTACTTGCTTGTATTTGTTTTTCCAATTATGAGCATGATATATTCTATTTGTGGCTAAATAATACTTGGATCCTGAACATAAATACAAAAGACGGCGATCCGGACATCGTCTATTCCACGACTACTCGTAGAATAGAGGTTGGTCGCTTGAACAACAAGTTTGTTCAAGTGACCTCTCTAAATGAATAGCACGATGATGACTTGGTTGTTTGGGTAATCCCTTTTGTCTAGGATTAAATTTTTTAATCCGGGGATATCGATAGGATCGCCATGAACAAGCAACCGAGGTGAAGTGGGAAGCGAAGTTTCCCCTCACGGATTGATCACAAAACCCTACAATTGGTATCAGAGCCAAGGTTTCTGGTTTTGTGTGTTTAGGATTCGGTTAATTTTTATGCACTTTTCATATATTATATATGCCGGATAATAGTAGGATATGCGTAGGTTAACTCTTTGGTTGCAGGCATAAGATCCGACTATTATGGCCATATGTTTGTATGTGTATATTTTGTTGAATCCTCGGGGTTGACGAGGCTAATATTTAATTTTTTGTAAATTAGATATAGTATTGTTTAGCCACTCTTTTTATTTTAGTTTACTTTCGATCTAGATTTCATGTACACTCCCTCGTGGAGTATAGGATCGATGGATGTAAATTAAAATAGATTTTAGTCTCGGCTCGAATCTCTGGATGGCTCATACATGGCGTAGGAGGAGCGGACGAGAAGGCGATGCGACGAGAGACATATTGAAGACAAAAGCCATAATAGTTGAAAAATAATTTATTTTTCATATTTATTGCTTTTTGTTTGATATGCATGTCGTAGGCTAGGAAAATTCCTCAATTTCAAATTATTAAGTGGGAGAGGGAAATTTTTATAAATTCCCACGGCCTCCATTACGATTTGACAAGTGATGCAAACAAACTTGCGCGTCGGCTCTGAGTGCCTTCCTCCCCATTGGATGAGTTTGTTTGCAGATCACAAGGTCAAATATGGTTATAGGAAATTATTATGGAGCGTGTGCACTTCCCCATCGGAAGGCACATAACCCGAGATAATTGCCTTGGTACCGAGTAATGGTGAACACTTAGATACAAATATAAGTATCCTCCCCATCGGAGTCACTGCTTTTATTTGTAGGGCCAAAGAGGAACCAACTATTAATTTTACTTGTCAAAAAGTTAGGTTGACAAGATAGTAAAATTAATGGGTAAAACCTCCTCTTACAAATGTAGAATTCGTATACGTCCACACCATCGTGGCATACGATATTCTCGGTGTTTTGAGGTATTGGTTGATTTTAAAATTTTATTGTTTGAGGAATCAATAATTTTTTGAAATCTAATGTTTTGATTTATGTGATTCTTAGGTTTTTTTTCAAAATGACTTTCAACCCACTTGCTGTGATACTGAAAGAGAACAAACTTACTGAACCCAACTATGTTGATTGGAAGAGGAATCTAGACATTGTCTTGACTGCTGAGGAATACAAATATGTACTCCTCGAAGAGTGTCCTCCTAAGCCTGTAGAAGATTCTGGAGAAAAGGAGAGAGAGAGTTATAAGAAGTGGGTAAAGGCTGATGAGATGGCGCGGTGTTACATTTTAGCATGTATGTCAAATGTACTGCAACATCAGCATCAAGCCATGCCCACAGCTTATGACATGATGCTCAATCTCAAAGAGCTTTTCGGACACCAGAATCGGGCTGTGAGGCAAGAAGCCATGAGAAACTTGATGACGACCACCATGATCGAGGGAACACCCGTGAGGGATCATGTTCTCAAGATGATGGCTCATTTGAATGAGTTGGAAGTCCTCGGAGCTGAGATCGATGGGGAAACCCAAGTCGATATCATTCTCCAGTCTCTACCTAGGAGTTTTGAGCAGTTTCGCCTGAACTACAACATGAACAAGAGGTTGTATTCGTTGGCGGAACTTCTGACAGAACTCCAGGCGGCAGAGGGGCTATTTCGTCAGAGTGCTCAGGCACATGCCATGGTGACCCAAAAGGTTTCTACTTCTAAGCCGAAAGGCAAGAAGAAGAAGAAACAAACTGGGGCAAAGGCGGTGGGAGGTACTCAGGAAGGAGTGAAGAAGCCGAAAGGCAAGTGCTTCACTTGTAAGCAGACTGGACACTGGAAGAAGGACTGCCCCAACCGCAAGAACAAAGGTATATCTTTTGGTCTAGTCGTTGAAACATGTTTAGCGGTGTTATCTACCGACACCTGGTGTGTAGATACGAGAGCCACTGATCATGTCTGCAATACTTTGCAAGGGTTCCAAGAAACTAGACGACTGACTGAGGGGGAGATTACCGTGGCCTTGGGCAATGCCACGAAGGTAGCGGCTTTTGCAGTGCGAGATGTTCATTTATCTTTTGAGAAAAATAAACTTTTGGTTCTTAAGAATTGCCTTTATGTACCCTTATTTAGAAAGAATTTAATTTCGGTTTCTAAATTGTTTATGGATGGATATTCTATTTCTTTTAATGACAGAGTTGTTATAAGAAGGAATAGGGACATTATCTGTTCGGGTGCATTGATAGGAAATTTAAACACACTTGAACCAAAACCTCCCACGATGCAAATTGAAGTTAATAACTCATCTTCTAATTCCAATAAGAGAAAAGAACCTTCGAAGATGAACCAAACATATCTTTGACATCTTAGGCTTGGTCATATTAACCTAAGCAGAATTCAAAGGTTGATAGATGATGGACCTTTGGGTTCATTAGTGGTGGAAGATTTCCCAACCTGCGAATCTTGCTTGGAGGGTAAAATGACCAAGAGGCCTTTTAAGGCCAAGGGGTATAGAGCCAAAGATATGTTAGAATTGGTTCATTCTGATTTGTGTGGTCCTATGTCTATCCAGGCTAGAGGTGGTTTTGAGTATTTCATCTCTTTTATAGACGATTACTCAAGATATGGATACATTTACCTAATGCGCCGTAAGTATGAATGCTTTAACAAGTTCAAAGAATTCAAGGCTGATGTGGAGAAACGTCAAGGTAAAAGTATCAAGACACTACGATCTGATCGTGGTGGTGAGTACCTCTTGGGAGAGTTTAGGAACTACTTATCAGAGGCTGAGATTCAATCCCAATTGACTGCACCTGGCACACCCCAGCAGAACGGTGTAGCAGAGCGAAGGAATAGAACTCTTATGGAGATGGTTAGATCGATGATGAGTTATTCTGAGTTGCCAAATTCGTTCTAGGGATATGCTCTAGATACGGCAATGTACATTCTGAACTTGGTTCCATCTAAATCAGTGCCTTCTACTCCCACAGAGTTGTGGACTGGGCGAAAGCCTAGTCTAAGACATATTCGGATATGGGGGAGTCCAGCACATGTGCTGAAGGCAGATGCTGGTAAGTTGGAACCTCGTACAGAAGTATGCATGTTCGTTAGCTATCCTAGAGGAACGAAGGGTGGTTTGTTTTATAGTCCTAGAGATCAGAGGGTGATCGTTAGTACGAACCCCAGATTTCTAGAGGAAGACTATGTGATGAGCCACAAGCCCAAGAGTAAAATTACTCTGGAGGAATTAAAAGGGGAAGTCACTTCTTCAGTACTACCAATACAAGAAGATATACCACAAGTCACTGCATCGCATGTCACAGAGGATACACAGGAGATACCTCGTCGTAGTGGGAGGGTTGTTAGACAGCCTGATAGATTCATGTTCTTGGGAGAATCTTCTGATTTGGTCCTTGATGAACATGAACCTGATCCCTGGACATATGACGAGGCAATCCAAGATAAAGATGCAGTATCTTGGCAAAGTTCAATGAATGCTGAGATTGAATCTATGGATTCAAATCAGGTTTGGGAGCTAGTAGAACCACCCGATGGTGTAAAAAGCATTGGATGCAAGTGGATCTACAAGAGAAAGAGAGGAATAGATGGGAAGGTTGAGACCTTCAAAGCAAGGCTTGTTGTGAAGGGGTATACTCAGAAAGAGGGTATCGATTATGAGGAGAACTTTTCGCCAGTAGCCATGCTTAAGTCTATCCGGATTCTCTTATGCATAGTAGCTTATATGGATTATGAGTTGTGGCAGATGGATGTTAAGACAGCTTTCCTTAATGGAAGTC
This sequence comes from Wurfbainia villosa, assembly GCA_025175895.1. Taxonomy (NCBI): domain Eukaryota; kingdom Viridiplantae; phylum Streptophyta; class Magnoliopsida; order Zingiberales; family Zingiberaceae; genus Wurfbainia; species Wurfbainia villosa. The sequence goes on from CM046001.1 coordinate 67,676,977, forward strand.
TTGAGGAAAACATCTATATGAAGCAACCAGAGAGATTCATTGCTAAAGGCAAAGAGCATCTTGTTTGTAAGCTTAATCGGTCCATTTATGGATTGAAGCAAGCTTCAAGGTCTTGGAACATCCGCTTTGATGAGGTAATCCAGTCTTATGGATTTATTCAAAGTACGGATGAGTCTTGTGTATACAAGAGATGTGACGGAAATGTAGTGGTATTTCTTGTACTATACGTAGATGACATTTTGTTGATTGGCAACAATATCAAAGTGTTATCGGACGTAAGGGTATGGTTGTCCAAACAGTTTGATATGAAGGACTTAGGAGAGGTGGGACACATCCTTGGGATCAAGGTTATAAGGGATCGCAAGAAAAGGATGTTGTGCTTATCCCAAGCTTCATACATAGACACGATTATGGATCGTTTTAGCATGCAGAACTCCAGGAAGGGTTTTCTACCTTTCAGGCATGGAGTTCCTTTATCTAAGGAGATGTGTCCTAGAACATCTGAGGAGATAGAGGAGATGAAGGCGGTTCCTTATGCTTTGGCGGTAGTGAGCCTCATGTATGCGATGCTATGTACGAGACCAGATATCTTCTATGTCATGGGCATGGTCAGCAGATATGAGAGTAATCCAGGATAGGGACATTGGACTGCGGTAAAGCATATATTGAAGTATCTAAGAAGGACTAGGGATTATATGCTGGCTTACCAGGCAGACCAATTACTCCCTGTGGGTTACACGGATTCCGACTTCCAATCTGATAGGGATAACAGTAAGTCTACCTCAGGTTTTGTGTTTACTTTGGGAGGTGGAACCATTGTATGGAGGAGTGTCAAGCAGAAATGCGTGGCGAACTCCGCCATGGAAGCTGAGTATGTGGCAGCCTCTGAGGCGGCCAAAGAAGCTGTGTGGCTCAGGAACTTCCTGATAGACTTGGATGTGATTCCTGGTTTGCCTAGAACTATCACAATTTATTGTGATAATAATGGTGCAGTTGCAAACTCGAAGGAACCATGAGCCCATAAGGAAAGTAAACACATAGAGCGCAAGTACCACCTGATACGAGAAATCGTAAAGGAGGAAGAAGTTGCTGTCGCCTAGATTGCATAAGAGGATGACATAGTAAACCCTTTCACTAAGGCCCTTCTAGCGAGAGCTTTGATAGGCATGTGGAGGGAAGGGGAATCAGATGTATGGTAGTATGAGGACAACATAGTCTTTTAGTATGAGTGGGAGATTGTTGGGATGTATACTGAAAAGTCTATCTTTTATATGAACATCTTTATTTTCGAAATAAGAATCACATGATCATTGTTTGCATATTTTTATGGTTATGCATATTGTCTAATACATTTCATTGTAGATAACATGGTGTGTGTTGTCACACGGGAGATCATGTTATCGGTTCCTTGTAAAGTATAAGTAAAGGCTCACAACCGAGATGACTTTGGACAAACCATTGGAATGGTTGTAGTGTGATTTGGTATTGGTTTGTCTTGACCATAGAATAACACTAGTACACTTTGTGTGTATTGAGCAGGACTGACTTAGAGGTGATTCGATTTATTGTTGACTACATAATCGAATCGAACCTCAGATATTATATTGTATATACTCTTAATCCCGATATAATAACATGCACATATACTTAGTATTCATCACTTTGATTTACCAATGGACGAGATTTATAGATTAAATCGATAGGCTCGGTAAGTTGGGAAATGATATTATTTATATGGTGTGTCGTTGATTATAGGAGGAAACCGTGTCCTATATATTAGGATGATGATGTCCCCTTGAGGAGCTCATAAGGTTCATCATGTAAACCCTGCAGGTGGACTTGGTCCGGCATGATGAAAAGGTTTAGTGGTACTACTCATGGAGTTAGATGTTGATTAATTAATGGTCAGTAAATTAATTAATCGACGGACATTCGAGATCTTAAACACGGGGAGAAAATGTACAAATAATATATAGAGCCCATATTAACTTATGGGTGTTGGTGAGGTAGATCAATGATAATCCTTTAGTGGATTGGATTATCATTAATGGATCGGACTTTATGTGGGCTTAATCCATGGGTGGCCAAGATCCAACTCCTCCTCATGGTCCCTATTGTAGCCTATTAACACCTCATGAAGCTTAGATCCAATGGATAGAAACAAAACTCTAGATCCAAAGGTAGAGATTAAATCTCTAAGATCTGACGGTTGAGATTAAATCTCTAGATCCGACGGTTGAGATTTAATCCCTAGAACCAATGGTGGAGATTAAAAGGAGGATTATCCCTAACTCTATAAAATGAGTTTGAGGGGTTGGCGTGGAGAATCAATCAAGAGGAGCTAGGGTTTTGGAGTTGGCGGCAAGAAGAGGAGCTAGGGTTTGGGCTTGGGCAGCACCTAATAAGGAAAGTTTTCCTTGACTTCTCCTTCTTCCTCAAGCTACCGGCGCCCCTTGAAGGTCTTCCAGCCCTTGGCCAGCATCCAAACTCCCTCTTCTCCTTCTCCTTGGCCGGTGGAACAAAGGTTTAGGGTCCTGCCTTGAAGCTTTTGGCCAGCAACCCTTAATCTCTTCTTCCTTCTTGGCCGCCGGCAAAGCTCCATCCTTGGAGGTTGTTGGTTGGTTTAAAGAAGGAATAAAGCTTTGTTTCTATTCTTCCTCTTGCTTGGAACGAGCAAGGAAGGAAGATTGGCGATCTAGGAGCTTCAACTTTTGGTAGATCGTCTCCCACACGACGTCCGAAAGGAGGAAGGTCATACATTAGAAGATCGAGAGGTATATCTATTCTCTTTTGTTACTTGCTTGTATTTGTTTTTCCAATTATGAGCATGATATATTCTGTTTGTGGCTAAATAATACTTGGATCCCGAACATAAATACAAAAGCTGACCATCCGGACATCGTCTATTCCGCGGCTACTCGTAGAATAGAGGTTGGTCGATTGAACAACAAGTTTGTTCAAGTGACCTCTCTAAACGAATAGCACGACGATGACTTGGTTGTTTGGGTAATCCCTTTTGTCTAGGATTAAATTTTTTAATCCGGGGACATCGATGGAATCTCCATGAACAAGCGACCGAGGTGAAGTGGGAAGCGAAGTTTCCCCTCACGGATTGATCACAAAACCCTACACTTAGTTGCTCCTTTGACAACCCACATTGAAGTGTGGTTGTTGCTTTGGCGTTGGCTTGAGCCTTCTTAGCCATGTCCCTCATCCAATTATTGGTCGATATGGGCGCTCCGTGTTCATCGACCGACTTCTCGAATCCGTCTACAATGCTAAACCAATTTTCAATATCGTTCATAAGGTAGTATTCCATCCTACCTTTCCAGTAGCCGAAGTCATTATTGTCGAAGAATGGAGGCCTCACCATGCTATACCCCTCTTGGAAAGCCATCTTGCTCCAGTTGATTGTTAGATCTTCCGATGCGATCCGGGCTCTGATACCACTTGTAGGGGATCCTTGGAAACTTGAGGGGGGTGAATACCTTGTTTTCGTTTCTACAAAAATGATTAGCGGAAGCACAAACAAAAACAATAGTAGAAGAAAAGAAAACACAATGCTAACACAAATCCTTTACGTGGTTCAGAGATAACGCTCCTACTCTACGACAATCCTTGAGGTGGATCAACCCTAATCAATCTCACTATGAAGCTTTCTTTTACAACAACCCTCCTCTTCTTACAAAAGATGAATATGAAGTTTAGAGAGGAGGAGGGGAATTAAAACAATAGAAAAGATTTAAAAAATCATGGAGGCTTAAGAAGATGATCAGAAAGTAAGCATTAACCCTCTCAACCACCACAAGCCCTCTTTTTATAGAGAGAGGGTTGTTTTTCTCGTTGGGGCATGATCAATCGACTGGTGTACAGCATTAGTCGACTGTCATTGATGCCAACGGCTTCTCACGAAGCAAATCCGCAGAGATACACAGTTGCCATTTCCAACGGCTGCCTGATCAGTCGACTGATCACTTCATCAGTCGACTGATGAAGCGATCAGTCGAGTGATCACCGCGCGGAGTCGAGTGAGACTCCATTCTATGCCCGTCGTTGACTTGATCAGTCGACTGTTTGTATATGCAGTCGACTGGCAATACCATTCAATCGACTGTTCGTTATTTTTTTAGCCTGACTCAGTCGAGCACCCTAATAGTCGACTGATACATCGTATCAGTTGACTGATACTCATCAAGTATGAATAATTCATACTTGAATTGACTCCCTAGACCTAGACTCAACCTTCTAGCTCTTCCTTAAGCCTTGCGCCTCCAGGATCCCTCCGAGTCCGCGACTTGTTCATCCTTTGCGCTTTGCTTCCAAGAGCTTCCTTCGGTTTTGTCATGTCTTGGGTTTCCCTTTGGTAAAGTGCACTTGGGCTTTACGCCACCAAGACTACATGCTTGGACTTACGCTGCCAAGACTAGCCTTTGGACTTCCTTTGCCAAGGTCTGTTTGGATTTTACGCCGCCAAGACTACATGCTTGGTCTTACGCCGCCAAATCTTTTCCTTGGACTTTGCCTTGCCAAGATCACACTTGGACTTTGCCTTTACCAAGTCTTCATATTTGGATTTTTCTGTCACTTAAACATGTTCACCATTAGATCACAAAGTATTGCCTAACATAAATGATTATCCAAACATCAAAATATATAAATGCTTGGGGCATTGTTGCACCAACAACGATGTCAATGCAATCACTAATCACAAATAACTCCTTCTCAGAACAATCCGGAGGCGGAGAAACCTCTTACAATAGATTACAAAAGTAATACAAGATAAAACAAGCAAATACAAAAAGAATACAATAATCTATGCAAAGAAAAACTTGACAAATGCTCTTTTGATTGCTTGCTTTGTGGTTACTTGAATTGCACTTGGAGACCCTGATTTGTAGCAACAAATCGCTCCAAAAGCATTCAAAAACCGCTTGTGATTTCCTCCTCTACGAGCTCCATTTAAAACTGCAACCTGGGTTGGAAATCGTCGATCAGTCGACTGATCGGGTTCATCAGTCGACTGATGACACTGTTGCTGTGAGACAAACGATGTAATCCACGCTGAAAAAGTCCAACGGATAGGACATCAGTCGACTGATCATGTCCATCAGTTGACTAATGGAGCCTTCACTCGACTGCTTCCCTCGCAGTCGAGTCTCGACTCCATTTTGTGCCTGATTTCTCGAACACCAGTCGACTGATCACACAATCAGTCGACTGCTCAAGCCAGCAGTTGAGTGCCAAGCTCTGGCAGTTGACTGCTGGGATACTTCCCGCAGTCAAACCCTAGTTGTCTCACTCCAGTCAACTGCCACATGACACCAGTCGACTGGCACACCTCAATCATGAGGTTTTAACCGAAGTATGGTGCCCCCTTACTTGCTAGAGCACCCTTAGCCTAGACCTATGCCTTCTAGCCACCTCCGTCAGCCTCACGCCTCTCGAATCCCTCCAAGTCCTCCATGACTTGGTCATCTATTGCGCTAGTCTTCAGGTGCTTCCATCGGCTATGTCATGCTAACGGTGTCTACACCGCCAAGGCACATTGGACTTACGCCGCCAAGACTCTGCTTGGACTTAAAGCTGCCAACCATTGGACTTATGCTGCCAAGACTCCCGCTTGGACTTTACACTTCCAATATCAAACCCCTTCGACTTCTTAAATGCCAAGACTCAAGCTTGGACTTTCCCTTGTCAACCCATGTTGGACTTTCCATGCCAAGACCCATGCTTGGACTTTTCCTTGCCAAGACCCATGCTTGGACTTTCCATTGACAATCATATTGTCATATGTTTTTGTCGAACATCAAAACATCTCTCGAGTCAAGCTCGAGTCCTGGTCAATCATGACCTGGGCCGATTGCACCAACAATATCTAGAGTAATTATTAAATATTACTAAATAATATTTGCTACCATTCAATTGATTTAACAATGCTACAATCAAATCGATCAAGATGTAACAAGTCTAAAGTTGTAGAGATACTTACAGAATCCTTGCTCTTGTGTGACATTTTCATTAGCTTACCTTAGTGACAAGCATCACACTACCTGTACTTCTGAAGTTTAAGTGTTGGTGCAACAATGCCCCAAGCATTTGTATGTTTTGATGTTTGGATAGTCATCTAAGTTAGGCAACAAATTGTGATCTAAATTGTGATGATATCTAAGTGACAGGGAAATCCAAGTATGAAGACTTGGTGAAAGAAAAGTCCAAGGTAAAGGTTTGGCGGCATAAGACCAAGCATGTTGTCTTGGCAGCATTAAGTCCAGACGGACCTTGGCAAAGGGAGTCCAAAAGCAAGTCTTGGCAGCGTAAGTCCAAGCATGTGGACTTGGCGGCGTAAAGTCCAAGCACGCTTTGGCAAAGGAAAACTCTAGACATGACAAAACCAAAGGAGCTCTTGGAAGTAAAGCGCAAAGGATGAACAAGTCGCGGACTCGGAGGGATCCTGAAGGCGCAAGGCTTAAGGAAGAGCTAGGAAGTTAAGTCTAGGTCAAGGGGGAGAAATCAAGTGTGAAATATTCACACTTGATGAGTATCAGTCGACTAATACGATGTATCACCGACCGTGGTCAGTGCTCGGCGAGTTAGGGTGAAACTCGACTAGCGATCCCAAGTGACCAAGGCGATCGTGATGTTGCAATCAGTCGACTGCCAATAGTGGCAGTCAACTGATAGACATAAAAACGAGAACAGAATGGAGTCACACTCGACTACGGCCGTGATCACTGATCGATCACTCCATCACCGATCGATGGAGGATCGCCGATCGATGAAAGTGTCGTTGGATGAAACGACGATCAATCCCGCGACCGCTATTCGAAGTCGTTAACACGCAGCTGATCGATGTTGTACATCAGTCGACTGATCGTGCTCCAATGGGAAAATTAGCCTCTTCTCTATAAAAAGAGGGTTGGTGAAGGTTTTTGGGGTTAATGCTTATTTCCTAATCTTTCTCAAGAGCCTCCACGAATTCTTTAGCTTTCTAAGTGATTTAAATCTCCTCCTCTTCTCTCTAAGCTTAGATCTTCATTCTTTGTAAAGAAGAGGAGTTGTGTGTAAAGAAAGCTTATTAGTGGATTTGCTTGGATTGATCCACCTTAAGGATCGCCGTGGAGTAGGAGCGCTATCTCCGAACCACGTAAAAGGCTTTGTTTGCGTTTGCTATTGTTTTTACTTATATCATTGTGTTTGCTTCCGCTAATCATTTTTGTAGAAACCGAAAAACGCTATTCACCCCCCCTCTAGCCTTTCCAAACGATCCCTAACATTAAGCAGTGGCAGTCTCCTTATCAAACCTTTTTCTAGTCAACAGACATATATATAGATATATATATATATATATATATATATATATATATATATATATATATATATATATATATATATATATATATATATCATTTTAGTTATTGTGTTTGGAGTATCCATTGTTAATATATCAAATTGATGGACACTCCCCCTCGACCGTTGCCTACTTGACATGGAAAATAGAGGTTTTAGGAACCGAAATCTTGGGTCCTTTAGCTTCCAAAATATATTTCCTAGGTATCCAAGCCTTAGTTATTTTAGTATTCCTACTAGAATTCCTAGAGAATAATCAAATGAAGCTAAGTTCTTGTTGTTTAGGTCTATAACCTATCCCAGCTTTGTTATAAATAGCTCATTGTGAGTTTAGTATCATGTTCAGGGTCTGAGAGCTAGAGGTGAATTTCTCAAGTGTGCACTTGAGATCTTCTACTTTTGCATTTAGAGATTTGTTCTCATCTCTGAGGTTCTCAAATTGAGGAATGTTTGTACTAATTTCTATCTCATGCTCCTTAAGGTTTTTTAATTGTCTTACTTCAGTTTTCAACAATTTAAGCTTAGACTTGGTTTTCTCTAACATATCAAATAAATAAGCAATTGTTTTGTAACAGTCTATAAGATCAATAGAATTTACCTCCTCATCATCTGAAGACGATGATGTCGAATCTGAATCTCCATTTGTCCTTCTCCTTTTTGTTTCTGTCTCAGAATCCTCCAGTGCCATCAGGGAAGTGTTTCAACTGGTCTTCTCCTCCTTGTCCTCTTCTGATGACCCGGATGATGACTCATCCCACGTGGCTCTCAAGGCTTTTCTTCTCCTTATCTTTTCTTTTTTCTGCTTGAGCTGAGGGCACTCAATTCTGAAGTGCCCCTTTTTGCTGCACTCATAGCAAACAATATTAGTTTTATCAATGGAATTGTCTGCTATCTTACCTTTCTTTTTGTTGAACCTCCTTCTTCTCCTCATCATTCTTCTCACGAAGTTGGCCACCTCGCTGGATGAGGACTCATCATCTCCATCAGATTCTGTGGAAGAAGATGACGACTGTTCCTTTTTCTTCTTTCCTTCCCCATTTTGATCACCTGCAATCAAAGCAATACCTTTCTCTTTTTGACCTTTATTATCCTGTTCATGCAATTCCATTTCACAAAACAATTCATCTATTTTTACATTTGACAAATCCCTTGATACCTTATAGGCATCCACCATGGATGACCACAAGATATTGCAGAGAAATGACTTAAGTATGTACCTAACTAAGTCCCGGTTCTCATCACTCTCTCTCCAATAGAGTGGAAACCATTTAATAATTCCTTGAACCTCCCATGAAGCTCACTAACAGATTCAGTGTCCTTCATAGGGAAGTTCTGAAGTTGACTTAGGAATAAATCCCTCTTTGCTATACGAGAGTCCCTTGTACCCTCGTGTAGCTCAAGTAGCTTGTTCCATAAGTCTTGCGCACTGCTGAAAGGACCAACCTTATTTAGTTGTTCCTTTGCTAAGTCGCATTGTAAAGTTACATTGGCTTTGGCATTAGCCTGTGCTTTGCTTTTTTGCTCATTTGTCCATTGAGCAAACCCTAAGACTTTACCATCTACATCTACTGGAGTGATGAAGCCCTCCATGATGAAGAACCACATCTCTATCTCAGTCATGAGATAGTACTCCATCCAACTCTTCCAATACTGAAAATTTATTCCATCAAAAAATGGAGGACGAGTTGTTTTATACCCCTCTTGCATGACTATGACTCTTAGGTTGTTAGACTTGGTAAATAGAGAGCTGGCTCTGATACCACTTGTTAGGACCGGTGACTATGCTAGAGGGGGGTGAATAGCGTTTTGAAAAATAATCTAAATTTACACATCGAATATACTAAAAAGAATAGCACAACCAAAACAAACAAAACGAAAAGAAAACAAACACAAGTGACATAACCGATTTTTACTTGGTTCACAACTCTCTCCTAGAGCTGCTAGTCCAAGGCCTACCTCTATATTTTCTCCTTTTCGAAGAATGCTTCGAAGGTGGAGAAACCTCTTAAATCACTTACAATTTATAGATTCTAAATACATGAATTAAGTACAGAAATCTAAATAAAAAGAATTTTATAGAATTTCTCCTCAAGCTCTTGACAGTATAGATGATGATGAGCAGATGTTCAGGTTGCGGAAAAAAGAAGAGAAACTGTTAAGGTTTGAGGAAGTAGGAAAACTAGGTGCAGATCGAAGCCTTTAGTGTTCAGTCATAGCAAGCCTAGTTCAGATCGTTGTTTTTCATACATATGTACACAAATTCGTTCAAAATTCCTCTTTTTATAAACCTGCTGAGCTTATCTAGAACCCGCATGTATCGCCAGTCAAATCTGCAGATCCGTGCAGATAAGAATGACTTGTATTCCGGATCAAATTCAATCCCTATGGATGACTTCCCTATCCATAAGATTTTATCAACCTTCCCTAAATAAGTTCTTGCACAATCAAATCAAACCAAGAAAGTCGAAACATATAAACGTTAACAGAAACGCATCAGTTGAAGCGCCAATCGAGTGCAACTCGCTTCTGCTCGCTTCTGCGCACGATCAGTCGAGTTTCCACCCCGACTACACTTGAGAAATACACTTCCTTGGACAAGTAAAGCTTTCTCCAAGTGTCGCTGCCCCAGTACTCTACCAGTCAGGTTCCCACCTCGACTGCTCAGTAGGAAGAGCCTTCACTGTACAAGTGTACGATACACTTGCCCTAGTTCTTGGCTCTTCTGGGTAGTGAACTTCAGAGTTAATGGCCGACGACGAGGTCAAGTTAGCTGATGACGAGAAAATTTCTCCAAGTTCGAAAGCTATCTGTAAGTCCAGCTGGCCGAGAAACCTAACAGTCGAGGTTCCGCCTCGACTGTACTATAGGGAGGATCTCTTAGTGAAAGTCCTAGAGTCAATCATATGATGATTGTTGTAATGACTTGTTATATCATATTCCTATATATATATTTATAAAGGCATTTCTTTATGGTTATTATACTTACTTGTATTGGTTCCAAGTAACTAAGTATAATAACGTCCTTGAGTAGAAAATTCTTATCTATATCAATCGATTAGTTGAATCGATAATGAGATGATATAGAGAATACTACTCTTAATCATTCCTAGTCAAGTATTAACATTCAGAGGCAATGTTAATACGAAGAGACTAGCATGTAGGTCAACTCGATGACTTGATCTCACAAGTCTTGGATATGAGATATCAAGTTGACACATGAGTATACATTGGAGAATGTATACTGAATGACCCGCCATGAAAAAGTATCATGGATCATTATATGAGTGTCATATACTTTCTCATGTGACAATTAATATGACTATTAGTCCTTGGACCTGAAGTCACCATGGTTCCCTACATAAGGAATTGCATACTTTGGCTTCGTCAAATGTCACCCGTAAATGGGTGGACTATAAAGGCGATTACTGGGTATGTAACAAATTATGCGGAGGGATGTGAGTGATGTAGATGAGATCTATCCCTCCTATATGATGGGAGTGATATCATGATTCTTGATAGAGTGAGACCACAAAGTGCATGGCCATACCCAAATGAGTCAATATGAGATATTGAGCTCATTTGATTAGAGTGAGTCTACTTGGAGTTCAAGATATAGATTGTACAAAGGATGACATGGTCTATGCCTCAATTGTTCAATCTAGATGTTAAGGATAGAGGGACATTGTAACATATTGTGAGAGTCACAATTAGTAGTCACAAAGGTGATGTTGGATCTCAACATTCTTGTAACTTGGGTAGCAATGATGTGTTGCTAGATACCGCTCATTGCTTATGTTTCTAAATCATTTTAGGAGCATTGCCAATGTTACAAGAAACTATAAGGTCACACACAAAGGGCAATTAGATGGAGATTAGGTTCATATGATGGACCAAGAGGATTAGGTTCATGTGATGAACCAAATTGGATTAAGAGTAATCCAAATTAGACTAATTGAGTTGGACCCAATTTGATTCAAGTGTTGAATGAGTCTAATTTAGATTTGATTCATTGAGTCAATTTAAACTAATGAATAAAGATTCATTAAAATTAAATTGACTTGAATCAAATGGTTGGATTTGATCAACCATGGGAGATAAGAGGTCAAGTTTGACTTAACTTGAGAGGGAAGATGAAAGGTCAAGTTTGACTTGACCAAATGTCACTTCATCGTGACTTGGCATAGGGGCCGGCCAATGATAATGTTCCACATCATCATGAACACATCATGGTGTGCCACCTCATGAGGGAGACCAAGAGTCATGACTCTTGGTATTACATGGATGTATTTAACCCTCTTTGAAGTGGCCGACCAACTAATGAATGAATGAATGAATTAGTGGTAATTCAATTCTTCTTCTTCCTCTTCTCTCTTGCTCTCTCCCTCATCCTCCTTGTTGAGACCTCCTTGAGTGCGAGCACACTCTAAGTGGTCTTCTCCACCTTTTGTCCGTGTGGATACGTGTAGAGGAGTGTACACTTGACACTCTACAAGATCCGACAAAGCATTTGGACGAGCAGGATAAACAAAGGTCGTCGGTACAAGGGTAACACTCATACCATGTAGATCTAAGGTAGATCTAGTGTTTCTAAACATGTACATGATTTTTTTTTAAAAAATTTATCTTCGTACGGATCCATGGCCGACTTCCGAGGTTTCCGCAAAGCAAAAAGTAGTTTTTGCCGCTCGGATAGTCCAACAGTGGTATCAAAGCCACATGCGAAGCATGTATGTGTTTGTTTTGTAATTTTTATATTAGATATGAAAAATTATAGATCTGTAATTTTCCTAATTTTATAGATTTTTGTGAGTATTTTTCTCCAAGAGTCGAAGCAACAAGTGTTTGGACACTTGTAGGCTTCAACCACCGAGAAAAACTCTCCGAAACGGTGAAGTCTCGCTTTAGTCCTTTGGGATAGTGACTTAAGGCGTTGTAAGATCAAGATGGGACACTCGCGAGATTTATTTAGCGAGAAGGGGCGCTGCCCCTAACCCCGCAAGGGGCATTGTCCCATGATCGCGCCCGGAAATCACTTAGTGGGACCATTGCGGAGATGCGACTCATAAAATTGACAAAAAAAAAATTATAGAAATTTAAGTAAACTACATAATTTAGAATTATGTATAATACTGTGATGGTCATGCCACAAGAACCCTAATGTGATTGGATAAAATTATGTTATAATTAATAATATGGCTTGCACGCCATTTTTGTGTTGTGCATGTTGTATATGATATGCGACCTGCACGTCGTGCCTTTCTTTTTTATATTCCTATTATAAATAGATTTTAGACTCAAATGTAACTCGAGTTTCATGTTTGTAATGTACAAAATGAAGCGGTGGAAGGTCCACTAGTAGACGGAGTTACGAGGAGGGTGCCGATGACATATGGCGGTCAAAGGAGGTGCTTGGTGAAGCCGCTAACACTAGGTTGACCGTCCGACGACATATATATATATATATATTGTTTTTTCTTGTATGTATGTGATGCATGCTAGTATAGGGTAATTAATGCCTTATTTGTTTTTGCTTGTATGTATTTGATGCATGCTAGTATAGGGTAATTAATTCCTTAATGAGTATATGATGCACATTCATGATTAGATTAGATCTTAATCAAGTCAACTCGAAATGCCTACCAAGTTTTGATACCCATCACTACCTCGATCATTTGTTGTTGTTAAATCTGCCAAAGCAGAGCAATGCATATTATCTTGGTAGGGTACGGAGGGACAATTTTGGTCCCACCTATCAAAGCTTGGGTGAGAATAAGGTCAATTATATTGAGTGAAACTAGTTAACTCAATTGAATCAGGTAAAACTATAGACATATTCCAACAGTTGGAAAGATAGGATAAGATCACATTTACACAAAATCTTGGGCGATTTAGCCAAAGCTAACTCAAGTTCTTTTGTAAATGTGGATCTTGATCCTATGAACAAGAGTTGTATAGAGATGTAATTGATAATTTGTTACCTACCGATCATACTAAGTCTTGGGCCATTTAGCCAAAGTTAACTCAAGGCGTAGTATGATATGGATCTTGTCCTGCGAGAATTATAGCTAGTTTGTATGAATCTAGTAATGTGGTTTGACCACATCCATGACTCGATTCTACAAAAGTCCTATAATTCAGTGGGAGCATCATTTAATTAAAGGCCTAATTAAATGATAAATGGAATATGATATTTACTTTCTGCTTTATTTATGTTGTAGATTGCCATGTTGTCAAATACGAACTCTCTCTCCCTGCGTTTTGTCCTTGAGAAGGACAAGCTCAATGGAGCTAATTTCCTAGACTAGTACAGGAATTTGAGAATTGTTCTCACACAAGAAAAAAAATTGTACGTCCTGGAGCAGCCCATTCTGGAAGCACCTCCTACCACTACCTTGCGAGCTGACCGAGATGCTTACAAGAAGCATCAAGATGATGCATTAGATGTGTCATGCCTCATGCTCACAGCCATGAACTCTGAGATTCAGAAGCAACATGAGTTCATGAATGCTTTTGATATGGTTGAACATCTTTGTCAACTGTATCAAGGACAAGCAAGGCACAAGAGATACGAGATCTCTAAGGCACTGTTTCAGTCCAAGATGCAAGATGGGACTCCCGTAGGTACATATGTACTCAAGATGATTGGGTACATAAAAAACCTACAGAGGTTGGGATTCCCACTTGGCCAAGAACTGGCCATTGACTTGATCTTGCAATCCTTGCCAGAAAGTTACAATCAATTTGTCATGAATTACAATATGAATGAAATTGATAAGCCACTGTTAGTGATATATGAGAGACGTCCTAAGGCAATCGCCTTATGTTTGAACCATTTATATGATAAATGAAGATTCACTATTTGAGTATACATGTTTTCATGCATTTGATTATATCTTAAACTCATTTACTGAATGTCCACGATACGATTCATAGCATGAGAGAATTTGTGATTGGATCACAACTAGTGAGTATCTCTACATGTGTAATTGTGATGTATCGGAATTATCCCTAGTCAATGAATTGATGGATTTAGACACCATTGATTCTGTCGAGACTAGCACGAGGTATACTCCTTGGTGTATCCAAGCAACTGATTCTCACTGGCTGGGGACATTGTGATGTCCGGAGTTAATCGTGGATGCTAGTTATGGTAACTAGTACATTGGAGTGACCAGCCGTAAGACTTCATATGGTTCTCTGCATATATAGATATGTCAATGAAGTTCTTACTGTAGCTTAAGTGCGATGTTCCTTTGACTTGCGGTATTCAAGTCATCTTGATCATGAAGACTTATGCTTTGACATCTTAAGCAAGCATCTCTGAGGAGATGTGGACCCGAGATGATTGGGTATAAGTCGAAGTGATCGAAGGTGTTTGAATAGCCTATAAAGGATTCACCACTCCTTGTGAGGAGATGTATACCCATGGTCTCTTGTCGGATTGTTACTAAAGTCTTTGGCCAAAGCATTACATGTTTAGAGTAAGGTACTCTTTGATACATGTAGAGTAACTAGAATCCGTAGGACGAGGAAATGATACTTGGGCTAGGTGTGACATAGTCAGCCTAGTGGGGACTGACACTATAGACCATGTCCTGAACCAAGTGGGTATAAGATGAGTGAAGGGAATGGGGCACGATTCATTCGAGCTGCTGAAGGGTTTCAGAAATAGTTCTGGATCAACCGTTGATCTTTTTGGTTAATTGAGGATCATGATGTACTACTAGGTGTCACTCATGATCATTCTATAATTAATGGTTAATTATAGACGGCCAACATAAACCGAGAACCTATTTGGTCACACGCACAACGAGCGTAATCCGAAGGATTTAAAACGAGCTTGAGAATGAGATTCTCAGACCGAGAGAGACTAGGTTTGGTTGGACCAAACATGGAGCGAGCATGAAATCGTTTCAGTCGCAATGGAAGCGTGGATGGGCCGTGTTTTATGAGGACATGATGGATGAACTAAATTGGTTTGGTTCTAATCCAATGGAGGAGAATAAACCAAAGGGTTTGGTTTGTTTTAAACGAATGAACCAAACTTTGTTCGGTTCGTTTTAACTTAAAATAAACCATCATTGTTTGGTTTATTTTAACTTAAATTAATGGAGTGGGTTAACGGGCCTTATGGTTATGATCCGATAACCATTAAGAGAATTTGTTCTCTATAAAAGAGGGCTTAAGGGTTTGTTAAGCCCTAATCCAAATTCCCTTAACCTAATTGTTGCCGCCCCCCTCCTCTCCTTGGAGAAGTCGGCACCAACATCCCATTGCCGCCGCCCATCCCTTGTGACGCTGTCCAAATTGTTGCCGACATCCAAGCTTCGGTCGGGGATCCTCCGGCGACCCTCCGGTGATCTCCTTTGGGTTCGGTAATAAGGTGAGCATCCACCTTTCTTTTGGCCGGCCCCTATTCCTCCACCAAAGATGTCCAGTTTTTCTGGACAGCTTGTTTCCCTCTTGTCGGAGCGTCGTTTGGACGACGTTTGGAGCTCCGACAGCGCCTTCCTTACCGGGGATTCGATCTCCGGTAATCCTCATAGGTGGAGGATGAAGGATTCGTCAAACGGTTGACGAATACCTCTCCGGAGAAGCGAGTTTTTGAGGACTCGTTTTGGATCCGAATTTTGATTCGGATCGTGATCTTCTCTCGATCACGTCGTCTTCAACACGAGGCTAGTAACTCGTACGAAGATGAGGCTCTTGACTTAGTGAAGTCATCCCGAAGATACTCGGCGTGGATACGGATAGAGACGATTCTAGCGAGAATCGTTCCGGTTGATGCCTTTCCCGCTACACGTGATACGTCAGGTATACGTAGTGTAAATTTCCTTTTATTGCAAAATTTGAATTTATGGTTATGTCTACACATGTTGTACTATGCATGCGTGTGATGTGTGTGTTGTAATAAATTAGATTTATTATTTTATTCCTTCCGCTGTGCACATGTTTACGAAACATGTTCGAACACACACTCGCCGCAATGTTAGAAACCCAACAGCCACTGCCTGAGATGCTTAGCATGTTGAGAATTGCTAAGCTCAACCTTGAGAAGGCAAAGCCCGACTCCATTTTGATGGTGCAAAAGAAGAAAGGCAAGGGCAAGCCTAAAGGTAAGGCAAAGTCTCAAGCCAAGTGCAAAGGCAAGACACTGAAATTGAAAGGAGGGGTGGCCAAGGAAGGGACTTGCTTCCACTCCAAGGAAGCTGGACACTGGAAGCAGAACTGCAAAGCATACCTGGAAGATCTTAAGAAGAAGAGAAGTGAGACTTCTACTTCAGATATATATGTTATAGAATTCAATCTATCTATTTCTTCATCGTGGGTATTTGATACCGGATGTGCTTATCACATTTGTACTAATGTACAGGCACTAAGAAATAGCAGGGCATTGACGAAGGGAGAGGTAGACCTATCAGTAGGCAATGGAGCAAGGGTTGCTGTTGTTGCTATAGGAACTTGTTTTCTATCTCTGCCCTCTGGGCTTGTACTAGAATTAGATGAATGTTGTTATGTGCCTACTCTCACAAAGAACATCATTTCAGTTTCTTGTTTAGACAAGAAAGGCTTTTCAATTATAATAAAGAACAAATGTTGTTCCGTTTATTTAAATGATATGTTATATTGTAGTGCACCTCTGATGAATGGACTCTACATTCTAGACTTAGAGAACCCCATCTATAACATAAGTACCAAAAGGTGTTAGGGCAATCTCTTGTCGTGATATGGTTTTGATGTGTGTGGCAAAGAGTTTAAGTTAGGTTGTTATTGTGATTTGATATGTGCGTTGGAGTCTTGCAGGACTTAGTAATTCACACATGGAGCCTTGGCGGGTTCACCACTCACAACCTCGTGCTTGAGTCGGAGAAGGAGCATTGCAGAGTCGTGCGCTTGATGCTGCCGAGGGACCGCCGGACGAGATGACTTGAAGCGAAGCCAAGGAAGCAGACTTCAGAGGCAAGAGACGCGAAGGAGCATTGCAGAGTCGTGCGCCTGATGCTGCCGAGGGATGTGGCCGTGAACGAAGAGAGCTTCAGCGAGGGACTTCGAGTGAGATGAGAGAATGAGTGAATTGTAAGTAGCTCATTAGGTGAACTTGGTCGAATGGCTGAGTGTCGGAGGCTCGACCGCAAGGGTTGAGGTTTACCCGACCGTCGGAAGCTCAAACGAATGTTAAGTTTGAGTTTCACACCGCACTGATCATTCGCTCTGAGTCGAGCGCGCGATTCGACCGTATCCGATGAGTGGATTTTGGCCCGATCATCGCATATGTTGGCGATCAATCGCCAAGATTATCGATCATTCGGCGCGTGATCGGTAGTCAAGAGGGTTTGGGCCGCAGAATCGCCGTAGCCGATCGGCGTAGTTGGTGATGAATCCATCGATCGGCGCCAAGGATCCGATGGACTACAGCGGTCGGGATCCACGTGTTGGTCGTTGAAGTGGCGGATCGCCAAGGCGATCGGTAGTGGAGGCCAACGGGAAGAAATCAGCCCTCTCTATAAATAGAGAGGGTGTGGGCTTTTGGATAGCTAATGCTCATATTCCAAACCATCATCCAAGTGCTCTACAAGTGATAAACTCTTTCTTCTAGTTTCTTTCACATCAATTGTAAAAGAAGGAGTGTTCTTGAGTTGTAAGGGTTACCTCCACCTAGCTTGGTGCAAAGGAGAGACCAATAGTGGACTTGGTTGCGGAGTGATTCACCGAGGACGAAGTCGGGGGCCGTGGATTAGCGGCGTAGTCATGAACCATGTTATATTATCTTGTTAGCATTGTTTATTTGCTTGTCTTGTTTTGTTTCCGTTGCGCTAATTAGTTTTGTAGACAAGCGAATTACGTCATCAAACGAAAGAGGGCTATTCACCCCCCTCTAGCCGGCCAACTGTTAGTAATATATGAGAGATGTCCTAAGGCAATCGCCTTATGTATGAACCATTTATATGATAAATAAAGATTCACTATTTGAGTATACATGTTTTATGTATTTGATTGGATCTTAAACTCATTTACTGAATGTCCACGATACGATTCACAGCATGAGAGAATTTGTGATTGGATCACAACTAGTGAGTATCTCTACATGTATAATTGTGATGTATCGGAATTATCCCTAGTCGATGAATTGATGGATTTGGACACCATCAATTACATCGAGAACAACCGCAGTATACTCCTTGGTGTATCGGCAGCATTTGATTCTCCTTTGGTACAGACATAGTGATGTCCGAGTTAATCGTGGATGCTAGTTATGGTAACTAGTTCATTGGAGTGACCACCGTAGTAAGACTTCATATGGTTCTCTACATATATAGATATGTCAATGAAGTTCTTACTGTAGCTTAAGTGCGATGTTCCTTTGACTTGCGGTATTCAAGTCATCTTGATCATGGAGACTTATGCTTTGACATCTTAAGTAAGCATCTCTAAGGAGATGTGGACCCGGGATGATTGGGTATAAGTCGAAGTGATCGAAGGTGTTTGAATAGCCTATAAAGGATTCACCACTCCTTGCGAGGAGATGTATGCCCATGGCCTCTCGTCGGATTGTTACTAAAGTCTTTGGCCAAAGCATTACATGTTTAGAGTAAGGTACTCTTCGATACATGTGGAGTAACTAGAATCCGTAGGACGAGGAAATGATACTTGGGCTAGGTGTGACGAGTCACCTAGTGGGATCTGACACAATAGACCATGTCCTCAACCAAGTGGGTATAAGATGAGTGAAGGGAATGGGGCACGAATCATTCGAGTCACAAGGGTTTCGTAAATAGTTCGGATCAACCGCTGATCTTTTCTGCTTAATTGGGGATCATGATGTACTACTAGGTGCCACTCATGATCATTCTATAATTAATGGTTAATTATAGACGGCCAACATAAACCGAGAACCTATTTGGTCACACGCACAACGAGCGTAATCCAAAGGATTTAAAACGAGCTTGAGAATGGGATTCTCGCATCGAGAGAAACTAGGTTTGGTTGACTAAACATAAAGCGAGCATGAAATCGTTTCAGTCGCAATGGAAGCGTGGATGGGCCGTGTCTTATGAAGACATAATGGATGAACCAAAATGGTTTGGTTCTAATCCAATGGAGGAGAATAAACCAAAGGGTTTGGTTTGTTTTAAACGAATGAACCAAAAGTTGGTTCGGTTCGTTTTAACTTAAAATAAACCATCATGGTTTGGTTTATTTTAACTTATCTTAATGGAGCGGGTTAACGGGCCTAATGGTTATGATCCAATAACCATTAAGAGAATTAGTTCTCTATAAAAGAGGGCTTAAGGGATAATTAAGCCCTAATCCAACCCAGCTTGCCGCCTAACCTCCATTGCCGCCGCCATTGTTGTGCAGCCGCTGGCCCAGCTCCTTGCCGCAGACTAAGCTTCAGCCGTGATCCGCACTCCTCCGTGATCTCCTATAGGTTTGGCATCAGGTGAGCCTTTTCTTCCCTTGGTTGGCCGGTGCCTATCTCCTCCACCAAAGCTGTCCAGTTTTCTGGACAGCTTGTTCTCCTCTCGTCGGAGCGTCGTTTGGACGACGGTTAGAGCTCCGACAGCGGCTAACTTACCGGGGATTCGATCTCCGGTAATCCTCTGAGGTGGAGGATGAAGGATTCGTCAATTGGTTGACGAATACCTCTCCGGAGAAGTGAGTTTTGAGAACTCGTATTAGGATCCGAATTTGGATTCGGATCGTGATCATCTCTCGATCACGTCGTCTTCAACACGAGGCTAGTAACCCGTACGAAGACGAAGCTCGTGGCTTAGCGAAGTCATCCCGAGGAACTCGGCGTGGATATGGATAGAGACGATTCTAGCGAGGATCGTTCCGGTTGATGTCGTTCCCGCTACATGTCATACGAAAGGTATAACGTAGATAAATTTCCTTTTATTGCAAATTTAAATTTACGGTTATGTCTACACTTGTTGTAATATGCATGCGTGTGTTGTGTGTGTTGTAATAAATGTAGATTTATTATTTTTATTGCTTTCGCTGTGTTCATGTTTACGAAACGTGATCGAACACACACACGCCGCGGTGCCAGAAACCCAACACCAACACACACCGATCTATCCCCTACAAAAGGTTCAAGTCAAATGAGTTAAACCAAACCTATCTTTGCATTGTCACTTAGGTCACATAAATGAGAGTCGCTTATCCCAGCTCCATAAGGATGGGTTGCTAGACTCATTTGATTTTGAATCATAAGAGACATACGAGTCTTGCCTTCTAGGCAAGATGACCAAGACTCCCTTTAGTGGACACGGCGAAAGAGCAATAGACTCATTAGGACTTGTACATAGTGATGTATGTGGCCCTTTCAATGTTGCTACTAGAGGTGGTTATAGGTACTTCATTACATTTACTGATGACTTCAGTAGATAAGGTTATGTGTATCTGATGACACATAAGTCAGAATCCTTTGAAAAATTCAAAGAATTCAAGAATGAAGTACAAAACCAGCTTGGCAAGAGTATTAAGATACTTCGATCAGATCGAGGTAGTGAATACATCAGCCATGAGTTTCGTGACTATCTACCTGAGTGTGAGATTTTATCCCAACTCACTCCTGAAACACCACAGTGGAATGGTATATCCGAAAGGAGGAATCATACCCTATTAGATATGGTACGATCTATAATGAGTCACACAGATCTTCTTATATCCTTTTGGGGATATGCTCTAGACACAACAACCTTCACACTTAACCGTGTTCCATCCAAAGCTGTGATAAAGACACCATATATGATATGGATAGGGAAAAATCCCAAGATGTCTTTCATGAGGATTTGGGATTGTGAGGCTTACGTTCGACGTCAAGTCTCAGACAAACTGGGACCCAAATCCGATAAGTGTTATTTTGTTGGATATCCTAAGGAAACGAAGGGATATTACTTCTACATTCCCAGTCAGCACAAACTGTTTGTGGCAAAGACTGGGGTATTTTTAGAAAGGGACTTTGTTTCTAGAAAAACTAGTGGGAGTATATTCGATCTTGAAGAAATTCAAAATATAGACCATAGCACTGAAGTCTAGATGGAGGTTGAACAGGAACCACAAAGTGTTTTGAATGATGAGATTGTTGCAGAAAGAGTTATGGAATAACAACTTGTTCAGGTAGACCTACCTCTTCGCAAGTCTGATAGGGTACGTCATCATCCTGAGAGATACTCATTTCTCTTGTCTAACTATGATAATGTTATGCCCGTTGAGAATGAGCCAAGCTTTTATCAGGAAGCTGTGATGAGCCTAGATTTTGAGAAATGGTTAGAGGCCATGAGATCAGAGATGGAATCCATGTACACCAACCAAGTTTGGACTTTGGTTGATCCACCTGAAGGCGTCAAACCCATTGGGTGTAAGTGGGTCTTTAAGAGAAATACTGACATGGATGGACTTGCACATACCTATAAGGGCCGATTGGTAGCTAAAGGTTTCAAGCAAATTCATGGTATTGGCTATGATGAAACCTTTTCTCCAGTTGCGATGTTTAAGTCCATTCGGATCATGCTTGCTATTGCAGCGTACCACGATTATGAGATCTGGCAGATGGATGTCAAAACCATATTTCTGAATAGAAACTTGCTCGAGGATGTGTACATGACACAATCTGAGGGTTTTGTAGATCCATAGCATACTGGCAAAGTATGCAAGCTGTAAAGGTCCATTTATGGGCTAAAGCAAGCTTCTCGAAGCTGGAATCTTCTATTCGATAATGCGATCAAACAGTTTGGTTTCATCAAGAATGAAGATGAACCTTGTGTCTACAAGAGGGTTAATGGGAACACAGTTGTCTTCCTTGTATTGTATGTGGATGACATACTACTCATTGAAAATGACATCCCTTCACTACAGTCTGTAAAAATTTGGCTGGGGAAGTGTTTCTCAATGAAGGACTTAGGTGAAGCAACCTATATTCTAGGCATCAAGATCTATAGAGACAGATCTAAGAGATTTCTTGGCCTAGTCAGAGTACATATATTGACACGGTATTACTATGGTTTGCCATGCAGATTTACAAGAAGGGACTTCTGCCGATGTCACATGGTGTGAGTCTTTCGAAGACTCAAAGTCCCTCTTCTAGAGAGGAGAGAGACCATATGGATAAGATCCCTTATGCATCTACTATAGGATCTATCATATACGCCATGCTATGTACTCATCTTGATGTCTCGTATGCTTTGAGCATGATGAGCAGATACCAGTCAGATCCAGGTGAGTGTCACTTGATAGTGATCAAGAATATTCTTAAGTACTTAAGAAGGACTAAAGAATATTTCTTGATATTTGGAGGCGATGGGGAACTAGCTGTAAAGGGTTATAGTAATGACAGCTTCCAAACTAACCAGGATGATTATAGATTGCAGTCAGGGTTTGTGTTTTGCTTGAATGGTGGCATTGTGAGATGGAAGAGTTCAAAGCAGGACACAGTTGCTGATCCTACAACAGAGGCCGAGTATATTGTTGCATCAGAGGCAGCAAAGGAGGCAGTTTGAATCCGTAAGTTCATTACTGAGCATGGGGTGTTTCCTAGCATAGCAGATCTTATAGAGCTCTATTGTGACAATAATGGAGCGATTGCGCAGACTAAGGAATCTCGCTCATACCAGCGGACCAAACACATACTACGGTGCTTCCATCTCATTCGAGAGATTATCGATAGAGGAGATGTGAAGATTTGTAGAGTACCACAAAGGCTAACGTCGCAGATCCCTTGACCAAGGATTTGGCACAGAAAAAGCATGATGGTCACACTAGGTCATTGGGTATTAGATACTACAGTGATTGACACTAGTGCTAGTGGGAGATTATTAGTGAAAGCCCTAGAGCCAATCATATGATGATTGTTGTAAGGACTTGTTGATATATTTATAAAGGTATTTTTTTATGGTTATTATACTTACTTGTATTGGTGCCAAATAACTAAGTATAATAATGTTCTTGAGTAGAAGGTTCTTATCTATATCAATCGATTGGTTGAAATGATAATGAGATGATATAGAGAATACTACTCTTAATCATTCATAGTCAAGTATTAACATTCAGGGACAATGTTAATGCGAAGAGACTAGCATGTAGGTCAACTCGATGACTTGATCTCATAAGTCATGGATATGAGATATCAAGTTGACACATGGGTATACATTGGAGAATGTATACTGAATGACCCGCCATGAGAAAATATCATGGATCGTTATATGAGTGTCATATACTTTCTCATGTGACTATTAGTCCTTGGACCTGAAGTCACTATGGTTCCCTACATAAGGAGTTGCATACTTTGGCTTCGTCAAACGTCACCCGTAAATGAGTGGACTATAAAGGCGATTACTGGGTATATAACAAATTATGCGGAGGGATGTGAGTGATGTAGATAGGATCTATCCCTCCTATATGATGGGAGTGATATCATGATTCTTGATAGAGTGAGACCACTAAGTGCATGGTCATGCCCAAATGAGTCAATATAAGATATTAAGCTCATTTGATTAGAGTGAGTCTACTTGGAGTTCAAGATATAGATTGAACAGAGGATGATATGGTCTATGCCTCAATTGTTCAATCTAGATTTCAAGAATAGAGGGACATTGTCACATATTGTGAGAGGCACAATTAGTAGTCATAAAGGTGATGTTGGATCTCAACATTCTTGTAACTTGGGTAGCAATGATGTGTTGCTAGATACCGCTCATTGCTTATGTTTATAAATCAGTTTAGGAGCATTGCCAATGTTACAAGAACCTATAGGGTCACACACAAAGGGAAATTAGATGAAGATTAGGTTCATATGATGGACCAAGAGAATTAGGTTCATGTGATGAACCAAATTAGATTAAGAGTAATTCAAATTAGACTAATTGAGTTGGACTCAATTTGATTCAAGTGTTGAATGAGTCTAATTTATATTTGATTCATTGAGTCAATTTAAACTAATGAATAAAGATTCATTAAAATTAAATTGACTTGAATCAAATGGTTGGATTTGATCAACTATGGGAGATAAGAGGTCAAGTTTGACTTGACTTGAGAGGGAAGATGAAAGGTCAAGTTTGACTTGACCAAATGCCACTTCATGGTGACTTGTCATAGGGGCCGGCCAATGATGATGTTCCACATCATCATGGACACATCATGGTGTGCCACCTCATGAGGGAGACCAAGAGCCATGTCTCTTGGTATTACATGGATGTATTTAACCCTCTTTGAAGTGGTCGGCCAACTAATGAATGAATTAGTGGTAATTCAATTCTTCTTCTTCCTCTCCTCTCTTTTTCTCTCCCTCATCCTCCTTGTCGAGACCTCCTTGAGTGCTAGCACACTCTAAGTGGTCTTCTCCACCTTTTGTCCATGTGGATACGTGTAGAGGAGTGTACACTTGACACTCTACGAGATCCGACAAAGGGTTTGGACGAGCGGGATAAGCGAAGGGCGTCGCTACAAGGGTAACGCTCTTACCATGTAGATCTAAGATATATCTAGTATTTCTAAACATGTACATGAATTTTTTTAAAAATTTATCTTCGCATGGATCTGTGGTCGACTTCTGAGTTTCCGCAACGCAAAAAGCGGTTTTTGCGGCTCGGATAGTCCAACAGGACCTCCCTTGTACAAGTGTACCATCCACTTGTCCTAGTTCTTGGCTCTTTTGGGAGATAGACTTCTGTGCTAATGGATGACGAATAGTACGAGAATAGTTGAGGTGTTCAGAGTTAATAATTATGATAAGGGAAACAGTTGAGGTGTCAACTCATTGTTGTCCTTAGACCCAATGTTTCAGTCAACTCTAAGACTGAAACATGCCTAGTAAAGACTCTACCCAAAGATTCTTTACTTGCCAAGACTCCAGCCATCTACCATTCTTAGTCTTTTCACCTTCCACACCAGCAAGGAATTTCCTGCCAAGGAATCGTCCATCTTGGACTTTTCACCTTGCCACTCTCGCAAGGAATTTTCCTTCACCAAGGCACTTGGATTTATCACACCAAGATTCACCCTTGGATTTATCTTTCACCAAAGCACTTGGATTTCTCACACCAAAATTTACCCTTTGGATTTATCCTTCACCAAAGCACTTGGATTTCTCACACCAAGATTTACCCTTTGGATTTCTCACACCTACACTACTTAAACCTTTGTCAAACACCAAAACATAACTTAGAGCAATAGCTCTAATAGGAATTAGCCCGATGCAAGGATAAAAGGAGCAACTTGTGGAGGATTTTGTCAATCATTTCTTGAGAGCTTGTTGAGGTGATTTGAAGGCGAAGTGCAAACACATTTGAGGATCCTCTAAGCTCATCCAAGCAAACATCAAGCAAAGCATTCAAAGCACTCTTGTAAAGATTTCTTTAATTGTTTTTCTTGTATTTTCTTGTATTCTTGTGTATTACTTTTGTAATTTGTTGTAAGAGGTTTTCTCTACCTCTGGAGTGTTTTCAAAGTAGGAGAGTTTGATTAGTGGTGTTTTGCATCGCTAGAGCTCATTTGAGCTCGACCCGTGGAGTAGGAACTCTAAGATTCCGAACCACCCTATATCTCATCTTTTGCATGCATGTGCTTGTATTTTTGTGTACTCGTTCTTGTATTTGTATTGTATTTTCTATTTCCGCTGCCTACTAACAAATTGTAGAGACAAACACAAGCGAATTCCATCATCGATGCTATTCACCCCCCTCTAGCGGTGTACGATCCCCTACAAGTGGTATCAAGCGGGCCACTCTTCGCCAGCTTCAAAACTGAAGGAGCAAGGCGCTAGAGGGCAAGATGGAACAAAATCTTGGATTGGGTGGGATATCAACACTCCAGTTCCATATGCATTTTATGGATGAGAAGGCTTCAATCAATGGAAGGCAAAGATTGAAGACTTTATGATGATGATGGATATTGAAGATTGGTCCGCCTTGATGGAAGGATTCGAATATCCAAGAGGGTCAAAGGGAGGATTGTCACGCCCGCCCTTTCTAGGGGTTGGAAGGGCGGTGCGACGCGATCATACATACATCCATTTACAGCGAAAGACTACATACTTCTTACAGCGGAAGACTTTAAACTTTTTTTTTCTTTCTTTTAAACATAAAGCATGCATCATCATTTCATAAGTAGTTAATTCAAGTTCATGACATTCAACTTAAAGGACACCAAGTAGCGACCATTCATCATCAAGTAGAGTTTGACTCTTAACAACTAACATGCAAAACTTAAAGGAAAACATGCATAAGTATGGGAAACATAAATAGATCTCCTCCACCATGCCACTACCACACACACTTTGCCACTCCTGCTGCTCCGTTTAGTTTAGTCATTCTTTACCCTTATCTGCAGTACAAGGGAACATAAAACTATAAGCACATAGGCTTAGTAAGATCCTTTCTACTCACAAAAGCCATACATCGAGAATTAGACATAGAGTAGTGACATGATCATTTAAGAACATATAAGCATAACATGCATATAAACATACAAGAACATATAAGCATAGCATTCATGTAAACATACAAGAACATATAAGCATAGCATGCATATAAACATACAAGAACATATAAGCATAGCATTCATATAAACATACAAGAACATATAAGTATAGCATTCATATAAACATACTAGAACATATAAGCATAGCATTCATATAAACATACAAGAACCTATAAGCATAGCATGCATATAAACATACAAGAACATGTAAGCATAGCATTCATATAAACTTACAAGAACATATAAGCATAGCATGCATATAAACATACAAGAACATATAAGCATAACATTGATGTAAACATCATAATCACCTAGACATGAAATAAGGGTATATGCAAGATGCTCTTTGAAAACATATATCTTATAGGTACTTAAACATAATCTCAACATATTGGGCCCGGCATTGTACCACATACATCATCATCATAGCGTGCATCTCTAATAGACCTGAGGTAGCTAATCCCAAACCTACTAGAGTACTAGGCCCGTACTATGTCCGTCGGCCTAGGGGCAACATAACATAGAAGTCCATCCTAAGCCCGTACTTATGACCGTCGACCTAGGGCAACTAGGTGCCCATCCCGTACTATGTCTGTACTATGACCATCGACCCAGGGGCATGTAGGACCCCATCCCTTGGACCATATTAGGGTCCGGTGCAAGCCATGCAAAAAGTAAAATAGCATATCATTTTCCTTATCATAACATATCATATTTCTTTTCATAACATATCATGTTCCTTATCATAACATATCATATTTCTTTTCATAAACATATCATGTTCCTTCTTCATAGCAAATCATGTTCCTTCTTCATAACATATCATATTTCTTTTCATAACATATCATGTTCCTTCTTTATAACATATCATATTTCTTTACATAACATATCATGTTCCTTCTTTATGATATATCATACATTCATACAATTGTCATGGCAATGAGCAGAACATAATCATACATTCATACAATTAACATTGACATAAGGTAGTGACATAAACCAATCATGCTATCATAAAATCTAACTAACATCATATTTGCATTTTTTTTTTCTACATGTAGCATGGCATGGAGGATTTAGTAGAGGGCATGTACATGGGCTGGCCGAAATCCTAAGGGAGGGTTCTTAGGATTTTACATGCTAAACAACTTGTGCAAGGTCTACTTAACATCATACTAACATCACACACATATAGAGTATGGCATAAACATCATGAACAAGCATAACATGGTGTGATCTAAACTTCATGGGGTTCTACCAAAATTTTAAACCCTAAACAACTTGTACAAAATCTAACTAACCACCTGTTAATCTCCATCACATATAGATAATGGCATGGAAGGCTCTTAGGGGCCAATAGGTCTTGGCCAAGAGTTTCAAGAGGCTTAAAGATCCAACACTTAAATCTAGCTTAGCTATCAACATATTATCTTCATCTACATTCAAAACATAATATGACTACATATAGATCATAGCATAGAAGACCATTAGGAGCCTAAATGGGTCTTGGCCAAGAGTTTCAAGAGGCTTAAAGGTCCAACACTTAAATCTAGCTTAGCTATCAACATATTATCTTCATCTACATTCAAAACATAACATGACTACATATAGATCATAGCATGGAAGTCCATTAGGAGCCTAAATGGGTATTGGCCGAGAGTTTCAAGAAGCTTGAAGATCAAACACTTAAACCAAGCCTATCTAGAAACATTTTATCATCATATTCATACAAAACATAGCATGGACAATCATGGGAAGCATGAAGGAGGTATTGGCCGAGAGTTTCAAGAAGCTTGAAGATCAAACACTTAAACCAAGCCTATCTAGAAACATATTATCATCATATTCATACAAAACATAGCATGGACAATCATGGAAGCATGAAGGAGGTATTGGCCGAGAGTTTCAAGAAGCTTGAAGATCAAACACTTAAACCAAGCCTATCTATAAATATATTATCATCATATTCATACAAAACATAGCATGGACAATCATGGGAAGCATGAAGAAGGTCTTGGCCGAAAGTTTAATAAAGGATTTTCTTAACAACCATCAACCGAAGCAACTTGTACAGCAGGTGAGGGGATACTTACTTCCTTCGCTTTGTTTAGTAGTAGAAAATACCCTATGTGATGCCAAGACTAGAGCCCTCTTCTTGCTTGGTTGGTTTTCAAAAAAGGGGAGGAGAGGGAGTTAGGGTTTCGGTGAGGAAGAAGAGGAGAAGGGGAGAATGACAAATTTAGTTTCTCTTGTCTCCTCATTCTCCTATTTATTCACTTGAAGGTGTCCCTTAGCCTCCCTTACCCTTATCTATCATTTCCCATATCCTTCTAATAGCACAACCCTGCTGGGCTTCTGGTTATTGGATGCATCGTAAGGTTTAGCTATCTACTTGGAGGTTTAGGGTTTAAACCCTGGGCCATGCATCCTTTTTGGCTCTATTTCTTTTATTTTTTTTTTGAAGGAGCCCACATAAAGCCCATTATAATCATGCAAAAATTCTTGTAAAATTGCTAGGAATTTTACGAGCATTACATGGATACCTCAAGATGAAGAAATGGACCGAGGAAAAACTCCAAAAGTTTGAGAAAAATAAGAAGGTAATAAAATGTTTGGTTGAATTAATCCCTAATGATATTTTGTGTAGATTAAATGAATATAAGGATGCAAAGAAGCTTTGGAATGAGTTGGCAAAATATCATGAAGACTCATCATCGAGTCAATTAGACAAGGAGACCGAAGAAGCAAGCTCATCCTCACAAAAAAGTGAGGATTCAAAAGTTGAGAGGTCATCAACATCTGAAGAAGAGGTGGAAGAAGTAAAGGAAGCCTCCAGCTCTAGGATTGAGGGGGAGGAGAGGATTCCCACACCGGAGCAAAATCAAGAGGAAGCTTCAACCTCTAGGAGAGATGAAGAATCAATTCCGGCCACCATCGACCTAGGTAACTTAAGCATTCCAATTAAAAATAAAAATCACATTGTATGCTTTGAGTGTAGGGAAACCAGACACTATAAGAACAAGTATCCAAAGAGAGACAAGAAGACTCAATCGGTGCCAAAAGTTCAAGAAAAGACCAATAAAGCTGGAGCCCCAATTAGGAAGAGCAAGGAGCACGTGTGTGCTTTAAATGCAACCAAAAAGGCCATTACAAGAGTTCATGCCTTAAGGGGAGGAAGAAAATCTAAGAAGGAGCATCATATGTAGGGGGAGCTTCTAAAGCAAACCCTAAGGTCAAATTCAATAATGCACCTTCGAATGTTTATGATAAAAAGCATGCTTTTAATACTCTTGCAATCGTGCATAATCATGAAAAGCATGTTAGAAATAGAACTTATTGCTTAGGTGCCAAATATTATAATTTTAGGGTTAAGGACAAATCTAGAAAGAATAACCCTAAAACAATTCTACCTATGGAAACAATTATGAAGGTAGAAGATCACTTAGGCATTAATCCTATGAAGGGTAGACATATGCCTAAGAAAAAGAACAATGCCCAAAGATTAAATGAAAATTCAAAAATTGGGCAATTAGAATTAGAAACCAAGCCTTGAGGTCAAGGCTTGAGAAATTAGAGAAGACCCTTAAAAAGATGCAAATTCAAATTCAAGGGTCAAATGATCAAAAATTAGGATCTAGAAAACAAGAACCATCCAAGGGAAAGAAAGGTTTGGGTCACACAACTAAGCCCAAGAAGACCTATCCCCATGTTCCATTCGATTATGGAACCATTCATAGGTCTAGAAAATCCAAGATTAATAAGGAAGTCATCCCTAAAGTTAACCAAGGTAGGTGTCTAGTGGTCAAGGTTTCTAGGAAACCTAGGAAAGCCACTAACAAGGTCAAAGGGAAGTTATCCCTAGAGTTGACCAACACAAGACCCAATTGACCAATGCTTTCAAGCCAAAAAGGGTCATTAGGGAGGTATCTAGGGAAGTTATCCCTAGTGAGTACCTTATAAACCCAAGGAGCTCCAATAGGTATTGGGTTCCTAGGAGCGTGATTCCCTCACGCTAAATGGGTTAGGTTGTGTCAACCTTGAATGGATGGGTAGTTAACCCAACTATAGCCAAGTTTGCACTTTAGGCCATTTTCAAGATTATGGATACCTTGGAAATAAGTTGAATTTATATTCTAAAGGATTTTAGAATATGCTAATTAAGTTTGAGAAATTTGAAAATTTGATCAAATTGGCACAATTTAGGTCTTAGAGGTTATAGTGTGCCATTTTGGGTTTTTGGCATACTTGAGAGAATGGTACCATTATGGAAAATATGGATTTAATTCTAGAAATGACATTTTGGGCTTAACACTTAGGTATTATATACCTTTGTATTCTATACTTGCCATACCGTATTTGTCATATGCCATGTCATGACATCATATCACTTTTAAATCATAGAATATGTCATGATAATGTTGGAGGATCGGTGGCCGGCTAGAGGGGGATGAATAGCCTTCTTCGTAGATGGTGGAGTTGTATCGCTTCTTAATCGTCTACACTTAGGATTAGCACAACGGAAGTACAAATAATAAAGATAATTAAGAAACAATGCTAACAAACCGATGTAACATGGTTCACGGCTCTTGTCGCTAATCCACGACCTGATTCGTTCCAAGGTGAATCACTCCTTAACCAATGCACTAATCTCTCCTTGGCACTAAGCAAGGTGGAGGTAAATCTTTCCTTTACAAGATCTCTCTTCTTACAATAAAATTGAAATAAGAGCAAGTAAGAAGAGTAGAAAATGTGCTGGCACTTGGGAGTATGTTTAGAGAAGAAGCATTTTCCATACCAAGTGACCCAAGGCCTCTTTTTATAGGGAAGAGGTCATTCTTCCCATTGGGAAGCTAGCAGTCGACTGATACAGCCATCAGTCGACTGCTGTTGTAGTCGTTGCCTCGCAACGGCTTCTTCCAAGTTGGATTCCAACCAACGACTCCTACATTAGTCGACTGATCTTTCCATTAGTCAACTGATGGAGCCAACAGTCGAGTGGTCGACGAGATCACTCGACTGCCAAAGCTTCTGTGCCCAAACATGCCTCAATCAGTCGATTGATCTTCCTATCAGTCGACTGATGCTGTCGGCAGTCAACTGTTCGGCCAGAAACAGCTCAATCGAACACTGGTCGAGTCCAATCGACCTAGAGCAATCGACCGCTACCTATAGCAGTCGACTGGTATCAAGTAAAACCTCAAACCAACCTTTGGTTGAGCCTCCGACACTTGACTTAGCCATTTGGCCAAGTTCACTTATGAGCTATCCCGTCCCGGGTTTCAATCGCTCACTCTCATCTCCCTTGGAGTCCTTTGCCTTGAAGCTCTATTCGTCCGGCCACATCCCTCGGATGCACCAAGCGCACAACTTTGCAATGTTATCCTTCGCGTCTCGCCCTGAAGTCTGCTTCCTTGGCTTCACTCCAATTATCCTCGTCCGGCGATCCCTCAAATGCACCAAGCGCACAGCTTCGCAATGTCTTCCTTCACCGACTCAAGGACCGAGTCATGAGATGGTGATCTTGCCAATGATTTTTCAAGCTAACCATGTGTGAATTACTAAGTCCTACATGCCTTCAACACGCATATCAAAACAACATATCAACCTAACTTAAACCCTTTGCCACACACATCAAAACACATCATTCATGGGTTGATTGCCCTAACAATCTCCCCCTTTTTGATGTGTGGCAATCCATTTAAGTTAGGTAAAACAATCAACAAAATACATAAGGCAAGAAAGCATGTAAGTAAACATGAGTATAAAAAACTCCCCCTTAAACATGCAACTCCCCCTTAAGACATGCTAATTCTCCCCCTAGCATGATTAACTTAAACTCACCATTTCTCCCCCTTTGACATCATCAAAAACATCTAACATATGTTGTATAAGCATGACATCAAGTATAGGGAACGAAAATCATCAAAAAAAATAACCCAAAACCTGATAAAACAAGTTACTGTGCCCGTGCACAGTACATCAGTCGACTGACACCTAGATTTTAGAATTTCTGATTTCGGAACCCAATTTCAGAAATGCATTAAAAATTCTAGGAAATTCGAAAAATCTTGAAATTTGGGGAACATATTTCTCATAAGTCCCTTTATCAGTGAAAAATGATTTTTCATGAAAATTCATTTAATTTTCAAAAATTAGGCAAAATCTCAAAGATGTTGAAAGTCACTAAAGTTTTTATCAACTTGAAAGCCTAGTTTTGCCTTGAATTGTTTTAAAACATGAACATACAATTTATCAAACATAAAATGATTTTAAAACATTTGAAATATCCAACCATGATCTTTGGGCAATATGTCTATGAATTAAACATATGCTCTCCCCATAATTGGTCTATTATTGCTATCATAATACCTATAATGACTCATCAAAATGTTATAATCATAAGTGAGTCATTTGTATCATCCTAACATCTCACCTATGCTATGTTTTCAATCAAGTTAGCCTATAGTGAGTGTGAGATGTGCCTAAAGGTATTATACTTAACCATCAATTTCCATGCAATTATAGCGAGGTTAAGTATCTATATCCTAAAACACCCAACATGATCATAAATTCACATATTATCAATCATGATCAAATATTTTAAATTATTACATATCATGATCATAAATCAGACAATATTCATGATTCCATATTATGATCACATTATCATCACCCAACACTATAAATCAAAAATCATGATCCACATCATCCTAAGTCAACCATTCAATATGATATAAATAAAGTCCACTATGGTTGACTATCCTATGGTTTTCCTAACCCTTAAGGATTGACTTGGGAACTCAATATAGATTCTTGCCAATAGGGTTTACTAAGTACTCCTTAGAGATCCATTTTCTAGCTACCATTGTATTTTTAGCTTGACCCCTAGCAATTAGGCAATGGTAGGCCTTTTCATTTTTTGGTTCCCTTATAACCTAGGCCTTTCTTATTAAAACTTGCCCTTTGGCTCCCTATAATCATGTTCAAAGTATTGGAGCCTATTGTGAATTTCTCTAGGGCTCTAGTTAGATGATCTATCTTTTCCCTTAAGGCCTTATTTTCCTCAATACATGCATCATTAACATTAAGAGGCATATAATCACTATGTGAGCTTGCATTTGCTAGTTTTTCTTCTAGGGCCTTAATTTGATCAAACATGCATTTGTTCTTATCTTCTAATTTCCTAATATCATCAAGCATGCATTTATTTTTCTTCTTACTCCTAAATGAATCTCTATTAAGACTAGAAATCATAGAAACAATTTCTTGAGTAGGAAGATTTCTTACCATACTTACCATATCTTCCTCCTCCGATTCTAATGAGGATGAGGAAGAAACTCCCCCTTCACTTGAGCTCTCCTCACTTGAACTTGTTTCTTCTTTTTCCAAGGAGGTGGAGTCCAAGTCTTCTATTGCCATAAGTGCAAGGCTTGTGAAAGCTTGATCTTCCTCCGATGAGGATGGATCATCCCATGTCGCTTTGTGTACCTTGGATATCCCTTTTTCTTTTGATTTCTTCTCTTCATCCTTCTTCTTGCTCCCGTTCTTCTTCTCTTCTTTCTTTATTATTTCTTCTTTGTTTTTGTTCAAGAGGGGGCAATCATCTCTTATGTGTCCCTCTCCTTGGCAATTGTAGCAAATGATCTTCCTCCTTGGCCTTCTTCCCCTATCATGAGATTTATTAAATCTAAAACTTTTAAGTGCATGTCTTACCTTCCTTACCATGTAGGCTTCTTCATTACTATCCATTGACGAGGAAGATGATTCATCGGATGAAGAAGGTGGTAGAGTCTCCTTCTTCTTCTTCTTTCCTTTTTCCGCTACTAGTGTCACTCCCCTTGATGACTTGATTGGCTCTTCTACTATGCCCTCAAGTCTTGTCTCATGAAGCACCATGGTGGAGAAAAACTCTTCTAGAGTGCTTACCTCTAGATTTTTCAAAATATAAAAGGAGTCCACCATAGAGCTCCACTTTGAGGACCGGGGGAATGCATCTATTGCCTTCATTATCATGTCCCGGTTGGAGAGTTTTTCACCTACACTTGACAATCCATTAATTATTTCTTTAAACCTACAGTGTAGTGATAATATCTTCTCCCCTTTTTCAAGCTTGATGTTATTTAGTTGAGACCGGAGGAGATCCCTTCTTGCTAATTTGGCTTCCGAGGTGCCTTCATGAAGCTCTACCAACCTCTCCCACATCTCTTTGGCACTTGAGCATTCTCCTATCCTGTTTATCTCTTGTTGAGGGAGCACGTTGTATAAGTGATGTTTGGATTTTGAATTCACCAAGTGCTCCTCTCTTTGCTTCTTGGTCCACCTTAATTTTTCTATTGGCTCCCCCTCCCCTTCATCCCTAGGCAAATCGAAACTAGTTTCCATTGTAATCATAATATCAAAATCCGTTTCAAAAAATACCTCTATTCTCTTCTTCCACCAAGAGAAGTCACCCTCGAACTTAGGTGGATGAATGTTAGAGTCAGCCATCTTTGTTGTCGTGCTTGTTGCGATGGTGAGTCCGGTGACAAGCAACCTTGGCTCTGATACTACTTGTTGTTGGATCAATGGCCAGCTAGAGGGGGTGAATAGCCTTCTTCATAGATGGTGGAGTTGGATCGCTTCTTAATCGTCTACATTTAGGATTAGCACAATGGAAGTGCAAATAATAAAGACAATTATGAAACAATCCTAACAAACCGATGTAACGTGGTTCACGGCTCTTGCCGCTAATCCATGACCCGATTCGTTCCAAGGTGAATCACTCCTTAACTAATGCACTAATCACTCCTTGGCACTAAGCAAGGTGGAGGTAAACCTTTCCTTTACAAGATCTCTCTTCTTACAATAGAATTGAAATAAGAGCAAGTAAGAAGAGTAGAAAACGTGTTGGCACTTGGGAGTATGTTTAGAGAAAAAGCATTTTCCATCCCAAGTGACCCAAGGCCTCTTCTTATAGGGAAGAGGCCATTCTTCCCGTTGGACAGCTAGCAGTCAACTGATGCAGCCATCAGTCGACTATTGTTGTAGCCATTGTCTCGCAACTGCTTCTTCCACGTTGGATTCCAACCAACGACTCCCACATTAGTCGACTGATCTTCCCATTAGTCGACTGATGGAGCCAACAGTCAAGTGCTCGACGAGATCACTCAATTGCCAAAGCTTACAGGCTCGAACTCAATCGATCGGCCCGATCTTTGCCGTGATCGACTATCATTCTCCTTGGCGATTGGTATTGACCAAACAGAACAACGGTCGAGTCCAATCGACCTAGAGCAGTCGACTACTACCTATAACAGTCGACTGGTGTCGGGTAAAACCTCAAATCATCCTTTAGTTGAGCCTCTAACACTTGACTTAGCCATTTGGCCAAGTTCACCTATGAGCTACCCCATCCTGGGTTACAATCGCTCACTCTCATCTCCCTTGGAGTCCTTCGCCTTGAAGCTCTCTTCGTTCGGCCACATCCCTTGGATGCACCAAGCACACATCTTCACAATGCCATCCTTCTCGTCTCACCCTAAAGTCATCTTCCTTGGCTTCACTCCAATTCTCCTCGTCCGGTGATCCCTCGGATGCACAAAGCGCACGACTTCGCAATGCTTTCCTTCACCGACTCAAGGACCGAGTCATGAGATGGTGATCTTGCCAATGCTTTGTCAAGCTAACCATGTGTGAATTACTAAGTCCTGCATAACTTCAACACACATATCAAAATAACATATCAACCTAACTTAAACTCTTTGCCACACATATCAAAACACATCATTCATGGGTTGATTATCCTAACAGATAATGCTTAGATTAGCTTTTATGTCATGTTAGTACTTAGGTTGTATTGACATGTCATGACATCATGATTATTGGCACATGGTTTATTTATGCTATCATTATATGCCAAGATCATATTTCATGCCTTTAAGTTAATTAAAATTTATTTAAGGACTATGACATGATTTGAAGTCTCATGCATAAGGGAATCAAATAGTGTTGGCTAGAAAAAATGCATGAGACCTTAGATTAAAAAGAACAAAACCCACATCTCACATCAAATTGACATGTGTGTGTATTTATACACTTTAGATACATATGAGATGTTAGAAAAATGAGTTAAGTTCAAGGTGCATAGTTTTTGCATATAGATGAACTCAAACTCATCCTGTATCATTTATGGATCATGGGGAAAGCTAATGTGCAAGTCATGTGCATTGATCCCATAGATCATGGTCGAATATAAGATTTTAAATAACATTTCAAAATCATTCTTGAGAAACCTTGGTGTAGTTTATTGTTTGATAGATGTCACCATTAATGAAGTTGATACAAAATAGGTTTAAAACATTGAAGTTATTAATGGTTTTGAATTTTGTATCAATCTCAATATTTAATGGGTATTTTATTTTTAAAATATTTTTCACCCATTATGATTGACTTAAGTATTATACATATGAAGTTTCATGATTTTTCAAATTACGTATATTTACTTATGAATTTTTGAATCTCATTTCTAAAAATTGGATTTCTGCATTTGCAGAAAACAGTTGACTGCCATGGATTGCAGTCGATTGGAATCAAGGGTAGTCGACTGGTTTCTGACTGACTCGACTGCTAATGTTGATTTTGGGTAAACAAGGTTATTTAGCCTTTGTTTCAGCCATGTTAGGCTACCCTAACTGCTTTTAACCCTAGGATATACTTTAGAAAGCATTGGAAGGGTAAAAATCCATTGGATATGGATTAGGAGAGTTATTTAGGGTGAGAATCAATTTTTTTAAGGTGAGTGAAAGTTCAAGTTTGAACTTTTTCCCTTAATTTTGATAGTTTAGTGTTCCTATATGCTTAGGGCCTCTCCAAGGACATTGTTGGTGTAATTGTCAAGGGGGAGAAAGCCTTTAGGGGGAGGTTATCCATCATGGAATGATGGATGTGCTTTCCTCAGAAGGGGGAGAATTTAGAGAATTGGGAGAATTGGGAGAATTTGGAGAAATAAGGAGTGTCTTTCTTTTAGTTATATGAGACTTATCACTAGGAAGAGTGAAGGCATCCTTGGTGTTTTTGGACCATGGGAGAGATTGTAAGACCTCATTGAGATATGAGACATTGATACCCTTGGAGAGAGCCTTTTTTATGTATGTCAAAAAGGGGGAGATTTTGTGATTGCCCAATTGGGAGAATTGGGAGACTTTTATTGGATTGAGTTAGGTGGCCTAACTCAAAGGTTTTGTTGTTTAAGGTTTTTATCATTTTTGTCAAACATCAATAAGGGAGAGATTGTTAGTGAAATCGACCTAGGTCACGATTGACTAGACTCGAGTTTGACTCGAGTAGTATTTTGATGTTTAACATTGAGTTGACCATTGTTTGATAATGGGTTGACTAAATGGTTGAAATGGGGTTGACCATGTGATGGAGAAATCCAAGTGGGACACTTGGCAATTGGAAAGTCCAAGTCTTGTGTACATGGCATGGAAAGTCCAAGTCTTGTGTACTTGGCATGGAAAGTCTAAGCATGGGTCTTGGTAATTGGAAAGTCCAAGCATTTGTCTTGGCATTTGGAAAGTCCAACATGGAATTGGTATGGAAAGTCCAAGGGTGTAGTCTTGGTGGTGAAAGTCCAAGTCATGGGTACTTGGCAATTAGAAAGTCCAAAGGTGTAGTCTTGGCGGTGAAAGTCCAAGTCATGGGTACTTGGCAATTGGAAAATCCAAGGGTATGATATTGGTGGCGTAAAGTCCAAGCGATAGTCTTGGCAGCATAAGTCCAATATTTGGCGGCGTAAAGTCCAAGCATGTGTCTTAGCAGCATAAGCCTAAATGTGCCTTGGCGGTGTAGACCAGCTTGGCATGACAATAGTCGATGGAAGCACCTGAAGGCTAGCGTATGGATAAACAAGTCATGGATGACTTGGAGGGATCCAATAGACGTGAGGTTGATGGAGGTAGCTAGAAGGCTTAGGTCTAGACTAAGGGTGGTCTAGCAAGTATGACGGCATCATACTTGGGGTTAAACATCATGGTTGAGGTTTATCAGTCGACTGGGGTTATGGACCAGTCGACTGGTCAAGTGTTTTAACACTTTGCAGCCGAGTTGACATTGAGCAGTCGACTGGGATTATGACCAGTCGTCTGGTCAGGAGTCGACTGGCGTTCGACTGTGCCCATGTGTCCTTGGCTACCGATTGTCAGCGTTGGGCAGTCAACTGGCCTTGGGCAGTCGACTGCCATGGAGGGCAGTCGACTGTTGGTTTTGGTCATGAGCATAGAAAGCTCGATAGAAGATTGAGTAGTCGACTACGAGCTTGGCAATCAACTGCTAGAAATGGCAGTCGACTGCTAGTGTATCTGTTAGCTTGAATGCTAACATGGATTAAGCCCGTTGTGAGACAACGACACTATAGGCAGTCGACAGGGGCCTTATGGCAGTCGACTACCAGGCGTGGAATTAACCCGATGCAAGGATAAAAGGAGCAGATCATGGAGGATTTCACCAATGGTTTCTTGAAAGGTTGTTAAGGCAATTTGGAGGAGAAGTGCAGGCATATTTCAAGGTCCTTCAAGCTCATCCAAACAACCAATAAGCAAAGCATTCAAAGCATTCTTGTAAAGTTTTCTTTACTTTTTTTTTCTTGTATTTGTTTGTATTCTCATGTATTACTTTTGTAATATGTTGTTTGAGGTTTTCTCCACCTCCGGAGTGTTTTCCAAGAAGGAGAGTTTGATTAGTAGTGTTTTGCATCGCTAGAGCACATTTGAGCTCAACCTGTGAAGTAGGAACCCTAAGGTTCCGAACCACGTTATATCCCATCTTGTGCATGTGTGTGCTTGTATTTTTGTGTACTCGTATTTGTATTCATATTGTATTTTCTATTTCGGCTGAGTATTAACGAATTGTAGAGACGAACATGAGCGAATTCCATCATCGACATTATTCACCCCTCTAGTGGTGTACGATCCCCTACAGTTAAACCTCCGCTAATCTACCCGACGGTCGGTCCTCTGATACTTAAGTTAGAGCTTGTCTGAGGAAAAGAAGATGCAAAAAAAAAATAATGAATCTAGAAGGCCGTAATAGAGAAAATAGTAAGTGTGAGAAGAATGAAAAATCCTTCCTCCCCCCCCCCCCCTTCTCCTTTTATCTCCCCTCAAACATTAGGGCAAGCAATCATGTAACAAACTTTGAGGATCGCCATCCATGTGGAAAGTCATGCGGATCAAGATGATTATGTTGTTATGTCGTTAGAGAATGCCCCTGTAAGGAATCTTATGTGGGGCCTATGAAGCATTTTCAATCCATTACCAAAGATACTAACGTGTATGAATGAACTCTAACAAACCCTTAAGAGAATATTTCTTGAGGTCCTATCTCAACTGACGCACTATTCCTTTCTTTGATTGGGCCCTTTACTAACTTCTAGAGTCAACGCTTCCCTAACTCGGCACCCCGTCTGCTTCCCGAGTTATTTTCTTCTTAACTCCATGCCCTGCTTATTTTCCCAAATTGATGCCCTTCCGATTCGGCTCTGCTTCATAAATCACTATCTTTTTGACTCGGCTTTCCACCCACTTCCTGAGTTCCTATCTTCTTGACCCGACCTAGCTTCTAGAAC
This sequence comes from Wurfbainia villosa, assembly GCA_025175895.1. Taxonomy (NCBI): domain Eukaryota; kingdom Viridiplantae; phylum Streptophyta; class Magnoliopsida; order Zingiberales; family Zingiberaceae; genus Wurfbainia; species Wurfbainia villosa. Next base: position 67,717,409 of record CM046001.1, read on the forward strand.
TATCCTTTTTCGACTCGACTCTTCACTAACTTCTTGAGTTGCTTTCTTCTTAACTCTATCTCAAGTTGTCCTTTCCCAACTCGATTCTCCACTTTTACCCCAAGCTATTCTTTCCCGATTTGGGACTCGATCCACTCTCCGAGTTACTTCCCTCCCAGTTGTTGGTGCAAGAATGCCCCAATCATTATGTATTTTGATGTTTGGATAAATCATTTAAAGTTAGAAAATAATTGTGATCTAACTATGAATATTTAAGTGACAGGAAAATCTAAGTATGAAGACTTCGTAAAGAGAAAGTCAAAGTGTGAATCTTGGCAAGGAAAGCCAGGGGAAGGTTTTAGCTGCATAATTCCAAGCATGTAGTCTTGGGGGCATAAAATCCAAGCGTACCTTGGCAAAGGAATTCCAAAGGCAGGGTCTTGGCAGTGTAAGTCCAATCATGTAGTCTTGGTTGTTAGGGCAATCAACCCAAGTATAATCTTGGTTTTGATGTGTGTGGCAAAAGGTTTAAGTTAAGATGTGATGAATGTTTTGATGTGTGTGTTCAAGTTGTGCAGGACTTGGTGAATCACACATGATTTACTTGATGAAGCATTGGCAAGTTCATTGTCGCATGGCTCAGGTCCTTGAGTCGGTGAAAGGATGGCAGTGGAAGAAGTCGTGAGCTTAGTGCATTCGTGGGACTGCCGGACAAGGAGGAAATGGAGTGAAACCAAAAGAAGCAGACTTCAAGGCAAGACAAGAAGGATGGCACGGGAGAAGTTGCGAGCTTAGTGCATCCGAGGGACATATGTTGGGTTTCCGGGGCACCGACATGGGCGTATGTTCGAATATGTTTCGTAAACATGCACAATGGAAGCAAATAAAACGGTAATAAACAATTTATTACAACACACACACCATACGCATGCAGGATACAACAGTGTAGACATAATCGCATATTTAAATTTTTTTGCAATAAAGGAAATTTATACTAGGTATACCAAACAAATTACGTGTAGTGGAAATGACATCAACCTTAGCGACCCTTACAATTTTCACCTCTATCCGAGTCCACGCCGAGTATCATCGGGATAGCTTCACTAAGCTACGAGCCCCGTCTTCACGAGAGATACTAGTCTCGCATCGAAGATGTTGTGATCCGAGAGACGATCACAAACTTGTTTTCCCGAAAGCGGTTTTGTCACCTATTGACAAAACCGTTTGTCATCCACCAAAGAGGATTGTCGGAGATCCAATCCCCGACAAAGAGGTCATTGTCGGAGTTCCAAATGTCAATCAAATGAGCTCTCCTCACAATGGACAAATGGTTGTCCAAAAGGAGATGGGTTGTGGAGGACTTGTCGGCCAAACAAGTTGGCCGGTGACAACTTTTTGGCCGGCAATTGCAAGGTTCGGCGGCTGGGTTACTGGCCGGAGGATGGTCGACAGCTGGTGGTTGGCTGGCGACTGGAGGAGGAGGGGCGGACAACCTTGGGCGGCGCATAAGCAAGGAGAGGGAGAGAAAGCGGCTAGGGTTTCGCAAAACTTAACTCATCCCCAAAATTTGTCTTAACCCTCTTACTTATAGAGAACATGTTTCTTAACCATCAAGAAACCTTTTCTCAATGATTATTGGTTCACAACTAAAACCCATTATCTCGCTCCATTAATTTAAGTTAAAATAAACCAAACGGTGTTGGTATATTTTAAGTTAAAATAAACTAAACCAATTTTGATTCATTCGTTTAAAATAAACCAAACCCCTTTGGTTTATTTTCCACCATTGGATTAGAACCAAACCAATTTGGTTCATCCATCATGTATTCAAAAGACTTGGCCCTTTCATGCTTCCGATGTGACTAAAACAATTTCATACTCGCTTCTTGTTTGGTCCAACCAAACCAAGTCTCTCTCGATCTGAGAATCTCATTCTCAAGCTCATTTTAAATTCTTCGAATAACACTAATAGTGTGTGTGACGAAATAGGTTTCTGGTTTATGTCGGTCATATATAATTAATAATTAATTATAGAATGATCATGAGTGACACCTAGTAGTACATTATGATCTCCAATTAACCGAAAAATCAATGTTTAACCCTAGAACTACTTATGAAACCTTTCAGCAGCTACAGTGAATCGTGCCCCGTTCTCTTCACTCATATTATACTCACTTGGTTCAGGATATAGTCTATGTGTCAGTCCCCACTAGGTTGACTACGTCACACTTAGCCCAAGTATCATTTCCTCATCCTGCGGATTCTAGTTACTGTACATGTATCCAAGAGTACCATACTCTAAACATGTGATACTTTGGCCAAAGACTTTTGTAACAATCCGACGAGTGGCTATAGGGTATACATCTCCTCGCAAGGAGTGGTGAATCCTTTGTAGGCTATTCAAACACCTTCGGGCACTTCGACTTATACCCAATCATCCCGGGTCCACATCTCCTCGGAGATGTTTGCTCAAGATGTCAAAGCATAAGTCTTCATGACCAAGATGACTTGAACATCACAAGTCGAAGGAACATCACATTTAAGCTGCAGTAAGAACTTCATTGACATATCTATATATGTAGAGAACCATATGAAGTCTTACAGCTAGTCACTCTAATGAACTAGTTATCATAATTAGCATCCACGGTTAACTCCAGACATTCCAATGTCTCCAACTAGTGAGAAATAGCTGCTTAGATAAACGAAAGAGTATAACTCGTGCTAGTCTCAATAGAAATGATGGCGTTCGAATGCATCAATTCATCGACTAGGGATAATTTCAATACATCACAATTACACATGTAGAGATACTCACTAGTTATGATTCAATCACAAATTCTCTAATGTTGTGAATCGTATTGCGGACATTCAGTAAATGAGTTTAAGATCCAATCAAATACATGAAAACATGTACACTCAAATAGAGAATCTTCATTTATCAAATAAATGGTACAACCATAAGGTGATTGCCTTATAATACCTCTCATATATAACTAACAAACTCCCACTTGGCCTAATGTCAATCGCCATGGTATCCAATACCATAAGCTCTAACATGACCCTCAAACTTACTTTGAGGTAATGTCTTAGTTAAAGGGACTGCTAAGTTCCTTTCAGTGGGAATCTTCTCGATTTGTATTTCCTTCCTACTGATGATCTCTCTGATCATATGATAGCGACGAAGCACATGTTTAGATTGTTGATAAGAACACATCATGTTCAGAGATGAACTTCTTTATCCAAACCTCTTTCTTTGCTTCTTCCGAAGCTACAATATATTCTGCCTCAGTAGTAGAATCTGCTACAGTGTCTTGCTTGGAACCTTTCCAACTTATTGCGCCTCCTTTCAAGGTTAATATATACCCAGACTAAGACCTGAAATCATCCTTGTCTGTCTGGAAGCTGGCATCCGTATACCCCCATATTACCATATCACCCTCTTCATATATTAGAAACACATCCTTAGTTCTTCTCAAGTACTTAAGGATTGTCTTAATAGCCACCCAATGATCCATTCCTAAATTAGACTGGGATTTGCTCATGACACTCAGAGTATACGATACATCTAGCCTCGTACATAACAAGTATACATGAAAGATCCTATTACGGATGCATAGGGAATCTTTCTCATGCAAGTCCTCTCATCTTCTGTGCGTGAACACATAGACTTTGAAAGGTGTATCCCATGCATGATAGGAAGGAAACCTTTCTTGGATTTTGACATGCTAAACCTCTTTAGCACTCGATCTATATATGCAGACTGTGAAAGATCAAGCAATCGTTTCGATCTATCTCTATAGATCTTAATCCCGAGGATGTAGGTCGCTTCTCCCAAGTCTTTCATGGAGAATGTTTTGGATAATCAAATTTTGACCGACTGTAAGAAAGATATATCATTTCCTATAAGTAATATGGCATCGACATACAACACTAGGAACACAACTGCACTCCCACTAACCTTCTTGTACACACAGGGTTCGTCCATCAATGTCGGTTTTCATCTTGAAAACCCACTTGCACCATATAGGCTTAATGCCTTTGGGTGGGTCCACCAAGTTCCAAACTTGATTTTAATACATGGAATCTATTTCTTACTTCATGGCATCAATCCATTTGTCCCTTTCTAACCTTTTCAAAACTTCTTCATGATTGGTAGCTCATCATCAATGAGTAATACGTCATTCGATTCACTTACGAGAAATTTATATCTCTCAGGAATGTTGCATGTTCTACCAGATCTACGAAGATGTGGTGTCACAAAAGGTTCAAACAATGGCTCATCACTATGAGATATTGGTTGTGGTGCTTGATCAGGTATCTCATCAATGTCTATTGGAGTCTCTTGAACCTCCTCAATTTCAATGACACTCCCACTGTTTTCTTACAAGAGAAACTCTTTCTCTAGAAACACAGTATGCCTTGAAACAAACACCTTTTTGTGCCACAGGATGATAGAATTGGTAACCCCTCATTTCTTTAGGGCATCCAATAAAAAGACTTTTTAGACTTAACATCCAATTTGTCTGATACAGTCCGCTTCACATAAGAAGGACAACCCTCTATCTTCAAGTAAGATAAATGAGGTTTCTTACTATTCCATATCTCATATGGAGTAGTAGAGACTACTTTGGTCGGGACTCTGTTTAGCAAGTAAATAGTTGTTTGAAGTGCATAGCCCCAAAAGAACTTGGAAAGATTCACATGATTCATCATCGACCTAACCATGTCCAATAAGGTTCGGTTTCACCTCTCAGATACACCATTATGCTGTGGTGTATAAGGCGGAGTCCATTGAGATAATATTCCATTGTCCCTTAGATAATCCAGAAACTCTTGACTCAAGTATTCACCACCACGATTAGATCAAAATATTTTAATACTTTTCCCAAGTAATTTCTCTACTTCATTTCTGAATTTTTTGAACCTTTCAAAGGCTTCAGACTTGTGTTTAATCAAGAACACATACCCAAATCATGAGTGATCATCCATAAAGGTAATGAAGTAGCTATAGCCTCCTAGAGCATGAGTTGATATAGGTCCGTGTACATCAGTATGTATTAGACCAAGCAACTCTCCCACCGATTCACCTTTTCTAGTAAAAGGTAACTTAGTCATCTTGCCTTTTAAGTATGATTCACATGTATTGAATGAATCAAATTCAAACAATTCCAGAATTCCACATCGGTGTAATTCAGACATGTGTTTCTTGCTTACATTGCCAAGACGGCAATGCCACATGTAGGAGACTAATTGATTATCTTTTTGAGCACGCTTGTTGCTCGCTTCAATATTGAAAATGTCACTGGATACGTCGAATGTATATATATCATTGCATAAAGTTCCAGTCCCATAAAGAACGTCATTCAAAGTTATATAACAATAATTGTTACTAAAAGTTAAATGATACCCATTTCTATTTAAGCAGGAAATAGAAATAATTTCTTTATTAATGAAAAAACATAATAGCAAATATCCAGTTCTAAGACAAGTCATGTAGGGAGCTTCAACAAATATGTTCCGATGGCGACTGCAGCAACTTTTTCTCCATTGCCAACTCGCAAATTTGATTCTCCCTTGACGAGTCTTCTTCTATTCCTTAGCCCCTATATGTCATTACATATGTAACGCCCATAAAATTTCTAGCAATTTTACAAGAATTTTTGGCATGAATATAATGTGCTTTATGTGGGCTCTTTCAAAAATAAAAGAAATAAAGCCAAAAAGGATGCATGACCAAGGAATTGAACACCAAACCTCTAGTAGATAGCTAAGCCCTAAAGATGCATCCAATAACCAGAAGCCCAGCAAGGTTGTGCTATTAGAGGAATATGGGAGATGATAATTAAGGGTAAGGGAGGCTAAGGGACACTTCAAGAGAATAAATAGGGAATGAGGAGACAAGAGAAAAGTCATTTCTCATTCTCCACTTCTTCGCTCCTTCTCTTCTTCTTCCTCACCGAAATCCACTCCCCTTCCCTTCCATTTTTCAGACAGCTAGACAAGCAAAAAGAAGGTCCTAGGTTGGCATCCCTTAGGGTATCTTCCAACTAATAGCAAAGCGAAGGATGTAAGTATCCCCTCACCTGCATACAAGTAGTTTTTCGATTGATGTTGTTATGTCAAACTCTTCATGAACCATTCGGCCAAGAACTTTACTTGAGTTTTCAATGAGGATCCATGTCATACCTTGTATGAATATGATGATGATAGGTTGCTAAATAGGCTAGGTTAAGTGTTTGACCTCAAAAACCCCAAGGAACTTTTGACCAAGACCATTACTTGTGCTCTCCATGATGATCCATGCTATACCTTGTATTAATATGAAGATGATAGGTTTCTAGATGGGTTTGGTTAAGTGGTTGATCCTCAAACCCTTCTAAGACTCTCGGCCAAGTCCCCTTTGGACCTCTAATGTGTTTTTCTATGATATGTTTTAGATGAGTTTATGCTATGTTTTGATGTTAGATGAGGATAACATGTTGTTGGCTAACCTAGAGTTAAGTGGTTCAGCCTTTAAGTCCTTTGAACCATTCGGCCAAGACCCCTAATGTGTTTTTCTATGCCATGTTTAGATGAGTTCATGATAACTTTTGATGTTAGATGAAGATAACATGTTCTATGATAGGTTTTAAATGAGTTCGTGCCATGTTGATGGTAGAAGAAGATAACATGTTCTATGCCATGCTATAGATGAGTTTATGCTATGTTTGATGTTAGATGAGGATAACATGTTGTTGGCTAACCTAGAGTTAAGTGGTTGACCCTTTAAGTCCTTTGAACCATTCGGCCAAGACCCCTAATGTGTTTTTCTATGCCATATTTAGATGAGTTCATGATAACTTTTGATGTTAGATGAAGAAAACATGTTCTATGCTAGGTTTTAAATGAGTTCATGCCATGTTGATGGTAGAAGAAGATAACATGTTCTTTGCCATGCGATAGATGAGTTTATGCTATGTTTTGATGGTAGATGAAGATAACATGTTGTTGGATAACCTAGATTTAAGTGGTTGACCCTTTTAGTCCTTTGAACCATTCGGCCAAGACCCATTTAGGTCTATCATGCTATGATCTATAAATTACCATGTTATGTTTTGAATGTAGATATAGGTAACATGTGAAAGCTAAGCTAGATTTAAGAAATGGATCTTAGGTTTTCTTGAAACTCTCGGCCAATGCTTATCTAAAATCCTAAGTGCCCTCCCATGCCATGCTTTATATGTTGAAGAATTAACATGTGGTTAGTTAGACCATATATAAGTTGTTTGGTGTTTAAAACCTTGATAGAGCTCCATGAAGTTTAGGTCACTCCATGTATCCTTGTTCATGATGTTTATGCCTTATGTCATGCCCTATATGTGTGTGATGTTAACATGATATTAAGGGGTCCTTGCTCAAGTGGTTTAGTATGATTGGTTATGACACTACCATATGTCTATGTCAATAGTAGGGATGCATGATAAATTTATGCTCATTACCATGTTAAATGTATAATCATGTTATGTCATTGCCTTGTAACTGTATGAATGTATGATGTTTTATAAAGAAGGAACATGATATGCATGAAAAGAAATATGATATGTTATGAAGAAGAAATATGTTATGAAAGCAATATGATATGTTATGAAGAAGAAATATGTCATGATGTATGATATGTTATTAAGAAGAAATATGTTATGAAAAGCAATACGATATGTTATGAAGAAGAAATATGTTATGATATAAAGAAGAAACACGATATGCCATGATAAGGAACATGATATGTCTATGAAATGAAATATGATATGTTATGATAAGAAGCATGATATGTATTTTACTTTCTGCATGGCTTGTACCAAGACCCTAACAAGGTCCAAGAGATGGGCTCCTACGTGCCCCTGGGTCGACGGTCGTAGTACGGACTCAGTACGGGATGGGCTCCCAGATGCCCTAGGCCGACGGTCATAAGTACGGGCTTAGGATGGGCTTCTGTTATGCTGCCCCTAGGCCGACGGACTTAGTACGAGCCTAGTACTCTAGTGGGTTCGTGATTAGCTACCTCGGGTCTATTAGGGATGCGCGCTATGATGATGATGATGATGTGGTACAATGTCAGGCCCAATATGTTGAGATTTATGTTTAAATACCTATAATATATGTTTTCGAAGAGCATCCAGCATATATCTTTATGTTACCTGTTCATGTACTATTATGTTATATTCATGTTATGCCTGCTTATGTTCATGTTATATTCATGTTATGCCTGCTTATGTTCTTGTTATATTTATGTTATGCCTACTTATGTTCTATGATGTTATATTCATGTTATACCTGCTTATGTTCTTGTTATATTCATGTTATGCCTGCTTATGTTCTTGTATGTTTATACGCATGTTATGCTTATATGTCTTTGTATGTTATATGAATGTTATGCTTATAAGTGTTATATGATCATGTCACTACTCTATGTTTAATGCTTGACGTATGGTTTTTGTGAGTAGGACAAGATCTTACTAAGCCTATGTGCTTATAGTTTATGTTCCCTTGTACTGCAGATAAGGGTAAAGGGTGGCTAAACTGAAGGGAGCAGCAGGAGTGGCAAAGTGTGTGTGGTAGTGGCATGGTGGAGGAGATCTGTTTACGTTCCCATACTTATGCATGTTTTTGCCTTAAGATGATTCTCTTTATGAACTTGAACTAAGCACTAAGTACTTATGAAATAACGATGCATGCTCTATGTTTAAGAAGAAGTATCTATGAAATGACGATATATGTTTATGTTTAAAAGAAGAAACAAAAAAAAAATATGGGTCTAAAGTCTTCCGCTGTAAAAAGCATATGTAGTCTTCCGCTGTAATGTATGTATGTACAATCGCGTCGCACTGCCCCTCCGGACCCTTGGAAAGGGCGGGCGTGACAAGTTGGTATCAGAGCAGATCTGTCTTTCCACTACACACACATCAAGCTCCAAATCCTGCCGCTCCAAGTAAGAATTTCTATGCCTACTCTATTTTGTTCATGTATGATAAGAAATGCTTCTAGCCTAAATATGCATGAAAATATGTATGATAACCTTATGCTAGTCTTTAGTTTAACTATGCATAGATAAATGAAAGATAAACTTATACTGGCCTTACTCTAATATGTGAAGATAAACATGGCTGGGAGACGCAGTAGTAGAGTCGACGAGATAGCGCCCCCACATGACCTTACGCATGTGGTTACTGAACTCCAACGTCAAGTTACAGAGCAACAACAATTGATAAATGCTTTAATGAATCAGCAAGGAAACCCTACCGCCCCACCAGCGGGCCCTGGCCCGATGGTTCGACAGGAAGCTTACCTAATCTAGTGGTAGAGGCTGAAGCCGAAAAATTTCTCTGGTACTGGTGAACCATGGGACGCCCAGGCCTGGCTCAAGATGGTAGAAAGCATCGTGGAGCTACTGGACTGGCCCGAATGCGAGAAGATTAAGTGCGCGCCATTTTGCCTTTCGGGAGATGTTCGGATGTGGTGGGAACGGGTTAAAGCAAAGAGGCAAGTAAATCAGATGAGATGGACGGACTTCGAGTATGAATTTTTCGAAGAATTCTTCCATATGAGGGTGACAAACAAGCATTACGATGAGTTCACTGGGTTCCGACAAGGTGACCTATCAGTCAGTGAAGCCGTGAAGAGATTCAACCGACTCGCACGCCTATGCCCAGAGTTGGTCACGACGGAAAGAGAAAGGGTCGGACTCATGCTGAAGATGCTCCGACCCGAAATAGATCTGAATGTGATCGGCGGAGTTCATAGACCGTAGACCGTAGACCGTAGACCGCATAGGAGCTGTTCAGTAGTGCCTTGATTACCGAACATTATCTGAACAATATTAACTAGCAAAAGAAGGCACTGAGTGAAGGCAGGAGTCATGCTCAGTCAGGAGGTCAGAGAAACCAGAGTACTTGGAAAGGGAACCACATTGGCAAGAGAAAGCAATGGGATGACTCTAAAGATGGGTCTATGCGAATGTGCATAGACTACCGAGCGCTAAATAATGTGACGATCAAGAACCGGTACCCTTTACCGCGGATTGATGACCTGTTCGACCAGCTAAAGGATGCCACCAACTTCTCTAAGATTGACCTGAGGTCTGGCTATCATCAAGTGAAAGTGAAACCAGATGATATACCAAAGACGGCTTTCCGAACAAGATACGGACATTACGAGTTCGTAGTTATGCCCTTCGGAGTGACGAATGCACCTGCTATGTTCATGGATCTGATGAATTGGGTATTCTCAGCATTTCTTGACAAATTTTTAATCATTTTCATCGACGATATACTGATATATTCGAGAACCCCAGAAGAGCACGCAGAACACCTGGATATGGTTTTACAGATTCTTCGAGAAAAGCAGTTGTATGCAAAGTTCTCCAAATGCGAATTATGGCTCGATCAAGTATCATTTTTGGGTCATCCAAGCACGGAGTGATGGTAGACCCAATAAAGATTAGTGTAGTAGCCACCGACCAAAGAATGCAGTGAGATCGAAGCTTTCTTGGGCTGGCAAGCTACTACAGAAATTTGTAGAGAACTTCTCTAGAATTGCGGCCCTATGATAGTCCTCACGGAAAGAACAAAAAGTATGAATGGACGGACGCTGCGAGAAGAGTTTCACGTGAAAAAGAGGCCCGACGGCGCTCAATCCTTGCTCTTACGGGTGATGTAATGAAGGCTTCAACATGTACAGTGACGCTTCTAAGTTGGGACTCAGAGCTGTACTCATGCAGAATGGCAAGGTCATTACCTACGCCTCTAGGCAACTCAAAGAACATGAAAGGAATTATCCCACTCATGATCTAGAGCTAGCGGTCGTGGTCTTTGCTCTAAAAACATGGAGGCATTATCTATATGGAGCTCAGTGTAGGATTTATACAGACCACCAGAGTCTGAAATATTTCTTCACACAGAAGGACCTGAACATGAGACAACACAGATGGCTCGAGCTCATCAAGGATTATGACTGTGAGATCTTCTACCATCGAGGAAAGGTGAACAAGGTGGCTGATGCGCTCAGCAGGAAGTCCTGTGCCACCTTGATGTCTCTATTAGTATTATCTCGGCCCTTAGAAAAAGAAATTATGCATTATAGGGTTGAAATCATTTCCAGACAGCTCTCGACCATGACGATAGCACCGACGCTGTTCGACGATATATTGGAAAAGCAAACCCATGACCCAAGCATTCAGAGGATCAAGTAGGAGGTCCTAGAATGAAAGGATGATGGGTTCCGTATCTCTGATAGTGGGATACTCTATCTCAGGGACCGCTTGTGTATTCCCGATGATCCAGAATTACAGAAGAAGATATTTGAGGAAGCTCACGGAACTCCTTATGCGATGCATCCTGGAACCACCAAGATGTGCCAAGACCTGAAAAGAAAATTATGGTGGTTCGGAATGAAAAGAGATGTGGCTCGATGTATCGATGTACACGCGACACGCGGAAGGTTAGCGAACACCGAGACACGGAGGAACACTGCAGTCAAATTCCAGAATGGAAATAGGAAGATATTTCTATGGATTTCATCTCAGGATTGCCCAAGATGACAAACGGATATGATGCTATCTGGGTAATTGTGGACAGATTGACGAAGTCTGCCCACTTCTTAGCAATCAAGATGACCTATTCGACTAAGCAACTGGCTCAATTATATGCTAAGGAAATTATCAGATTACATGGGATTCCTAAGACCATCATTTTTGACAGAGATGGTCACTTTATTTCCCATTTCTGGGAATGTGTTCAGAAGGCCCTTGGCACGAATCTATTATTGATCTTGCCTTCCATCCTCAGACGACGGAAGGCCAGAAAGGAGTAAATCAAGTCTTGGAGGATATGTTACGAGCTTGCACTGGATTTCAAAGGGAGTGAGTGCCGATACTTATGCTTGGCGGAATCGCCTGACAATAGCTACCAAGCTACTATTGGAATGGCGCCCTACGAGGCTCTATCTGGGAGGAAATGTAGATCTCACATATCTTGATGCAGGGTGGTGAAAAGAAGGGGATGGGACTCGACGGACTTGCACGACACCACGAGCTATCTGAACATCCAGTCGAAAATTGAAGCTGCTCGAGCCGACAAAGAGCTATCTCGGATATGCGGCGTAGACCATTAGAATTCGAAGTCGGGGATCTGGTATTTCTCAAAGTGGCCCCTATGAAGGGAGTGATGAGATTCGGAAGGAAGGGTAAGCTGAGTCCGCGCTATGTGGGACCAATCCGATATTGAAGAGAGTTGGCAAGGTAGCTTACGAGCTAGAGCTGCCTCAAGAGATGTCGGCTATTCACAACGTGTTCCACGTTTCGATGCTCAAGAAGTGCATTTCCAGTACGGACCAAGTGATCGATCCACAAACAGTGCAAGTTCAAGAGGACCTGAGTTATGAAAGTCGGCCTATGCAGATATTAGACCGAGAAGTCAAGAGGCTAAGGAATAAAAAGTTACCCATAGTAAAGGTCCTGTGGCAAAATCAACGGTACGAAGAAGCTACCTGTGAACGCGAGGAGGACATGAAACAGAAATACCCAGAATTGTTCTAAGTTTCGAGGACAAAACTTTTAAAAGGTATGAAGGATTATAACGCCCGTAAAATTTCTAGCAATTTTACAAGAATTTTTGGCATGAATATAATGGGCTTTATGTGGGCTCTTTCAAAAATAAAAGAAATAAAGCCAAAAAGGATGCATGGCCTAGGAATTGAATCCCAAACCTCTAGTAGATAGCTAAGCCCTAAAGATGCATCCAATAACCAGAAGCCCAGCAGGGTTATGCTATTAGAGGAATATGAGAGATGATAGTTAAGGGTAAGGGAGGCTAAGGGACACTTCAAGAGAATAAATAGGGAATGAGGAGACAAGAGAAAAGCAATTTCTCATTCTCCACTTCTCCTCTCCTTCTCTTCTTCTTCCTCACCGAAATCCACTCCCCTTCCCTTCCATTTTTCCGAGAGCTAGACAAGCAAGAAGAAGGTCCTAGGTTGGCATCCCTTAGGGTATCTTCCAACTAATATCAAAGCGAAGGATGTAAGTATCCCCTCACCTGCATACAAGTAGTCTTTCGATTGATGTTGTTATGTCAAACTCTTCATGAACCATTCGGCCAAGACCTTTACTTGAGTTTTCAATGAGGATCCATGCCATACCTTGTATGAATATGATGATGATAGATTGCTAAATAGGCTAGGTTAAGTGTTTGACCTCAAAAACCCCAAGGAACTTTCGGCCAAGACCATTACTTGTGCTCTCCATGATGATCCATGTTATACCTTGTATTAGTATGAAGATGAAAGGTTTCTATATGGGTTTGGTTAAGTGGTTGATCCTCAAACCCTTCTAAGACTCTCGGCCAAGTCCCCTTTGGACCTCTAATGTGTTTTTCTATGATATGTTTTAGATGAGTTTATGCTATGTTTTGATGTTAGATGAGGATAACATGTTGTTGGCTAACCTAGAGTTAAGTGGTTCAGCCTTTAAGTCCTTTGAACCATTCGGCCAAGACCCCTAATGTGTTTTTCTATGCCATGTTTAGATGTGTTCATGATAACTTTTGATGCTAGATGAAGATAACATGTTCTATGCTAGGTTTTAAATGAGTTCATGCCATGTTGATGGTAGAAGAAGATAACATGTTCTATGTCATGCTATAGATAAGTTTATGCTATGTTTGATGTTAGATGAGGATAACATGTTGTTGGCTAACCTAGAGTTAAATGGTTGAGCCTTTAAGTCCTTTGAACCATTCGGCCAAGACCCCTAATGTGTTTTTCTATGGCATGTTTAGATGAGTTCATGATAACTTTTGATGTTAGATGAAGATAACATGTTCTATGCTAGGTTTTAAATGAGTTCATGCCATGTTGATGGTAGAAGAAGATAACATGTTCTATGCCATGCTATATATGAGTTTATGCTATGTTTTGATGGTAGATGAAGATAAAATGTTGTTGGATAACCTAGATTTAAGTGGTTGACCCTTTTAGTCCTTTGAACCATTCGGCCAAGACCCATTTAGGTCTTTCATGCTATGATCTATAAATTACCATGTTATGTTTTGAATGTAGATATAGGTAACATGTGAAAGCTAAGCTAGATTTAAGAAATGGATCTTAGGTTTTCTTGAAACTCTCGACCAAGGTTTATCTAAAATCCTAAGTGCCCTCCCATGCCATGCTTTATATGTTAAAGAATTAACATGTGGTTAGTTAGACCATATATAAGCTGTTTGGTGTTTAAAACCTTGATAGAGCTCCATGAAGTTTAGGTCACTCCATGTAGACTTGTTCATGATGTTTATGCCTTATGCCATGCCCTATATGTGTGTGATGTTAACATGATGTTAAGGGGTCCTTGCTCAAGTGGTTTAGTATGATTGGTTATGACACTACCATATGTCTATGTCAATAGTAGGGATGCATGATAAATTTCTGCTCATTACCATGTTAAATGTATGATCATGTTATGCTCATTGCCTTGTAACTGTATGAATGTATGATGTTTTATAAAGAAGGAACATGATATGCATGAAAAGAAATATGATATGTTATGAAGAAGAAATATGTCATGATGTATGATATGTTATGAAGAAGAAATATGTTATGAAAAGCAATACGATATGTTATGAAGAAGAAATATGTTATGATATGAAGAAGAAACACGATATGCCATGATAAGGAACATGATATGTCTATGAAATGAAATATGATATGTTATGATAAGAAGCATGATATGTATTTTACTTTCTGCATGCCTTGTACTAAGACCCTAACAAGGTCCAAGGGATGGGCTCCTATGTGCCCCTGGGTCGACGGTCGTAGTACGGACTCAGTACGGGATGGGCTCCCAGATGCCCTAGGCCGACGGTCATAAGTACGGGCTTAGGATGGGCTTCTGTTATGCTGCCCCTAGGCCGACAGACTTAGTACGGGCCTAGTACTCTAGTGGGTTCGTGATTAGCTACCTCGGGTCTATTAAGGATGCATGCTATGATGATGATGATGTGGTACAATGTCGGGCCCAATATGTTGAGATTTATGTTTAAATACCTATAATATATGTTTTCGAAGAGCATCCTGCATATATCTTTATGTTACCTATTCATGTACCATGATGTTATATTCATGTTATGCCTGCTTATGTTCATGTTATATTCATGTTATGCCTGCTTATGTTCTTGTTATATTCATGTTATGCCTACTTATGTTCTATGATGTTATATTCATGTTATACCTGCTTATGTTCTTGTTATATTCATGTTATGCCTGCTTATGTTCTTCTATGTTTATACGCACGTTATGCTTATATGTCTTTGTATGTTATATGAATGTTATGCTTATAAGTGTTATATGATCATTTCACTACTCTATGTTTAATGCTTGACGTATGGTTTTTGTGAGTAGGACAGGATCTTACTAAGCTTATGTGCTTATAGTTTATGTTCCCTTGTACTGCAGATAAGGGTAAAGGGTGGCTAAACTGAAGGGAGCAGCAGGAGGGGCAAAGTGTGTGTGGTAGTAGCATGGTGGAGGAGATCTGTTTACGTTCCCATACTTATGCATGTTTTTGCCTTAAGATGATTCTCTTTATGGACTTGAACTGAGCACTAAGTACTTATGAAATAACGATGTATGCTCTATGTTTAAGAAGAAGTATCTATGAAATGACGATGTATGTTTATGTTTAAAAGAAGAAACAAAAAAAAATATAGGTCTAAAGTCTTCCGCTGTAAGAAGCATATGTAGTCTTCCGCAATAATGTATGTATGTACGATCGGGTCGCGCCGCCCCTCCAGACCCTTGGAAAGGGCGGGCGTGACAACATATATGTGAGGCACACCTTGTATCCAATACCCAAGTGTCTAAGGAAATAGAATGACAATCAATAACAAAGATACCTGAAGAGGATGGGGCATCAGATGTCTTCTTCTTCTTCACAGATTCAAGATAAATCTTACAGTTTCTTGGTCAATGGCCCTCCTTGCCACAATGATGGCAAGTGCCCTTTTGAGCTGGTTCTGCCTTCTTCTTCCCCTTATGTTGTTACTTTGATTTCCTCTTAGAACCTTTCTTTGAGGAATCAACTAACAGCACTATCTTCTCCTCATGCTTTATAGAAGGCTCCACAGTCTTCAGCATGTTGAGGAGTTCAAGAATGGTGGATTCAATTTTGTTCATCCGGTAGTTCATCACAAACTATGAGTAACTATTGAGCAAACAATGTAGAATTAAGTCAATACTTAATTCATGATCCATCAAAAACCCGAGTGTAGCTAATCGCTCGATGTACCCATTCATTTTAGCACAAATTGCACCACAGATCAACCTTCTTGCATCTTAGAGGTGAAAAGGAGCTTGGAGACTTCGAACCTTTCAGATCTCGCTTGCTCATCAAACAACTCATGAAGATGAAAGACTATGGTATTAATATCCATATGCTCATGCTGCTTCTGAAGCTCAGGTACCATCGTGGCTAGCATGATGCATCTCGCCAGTTCAGAATCAGTCACATGTTTCTGATAGGCCAACAATTGGTCCAAAGATGCATCATCCTTAGGATAAGTGGGAAGAGGCTCTTCGAGGACATATGCAAGCTTTTCCGCCTTGGGAATAATTCTCAGGTTTCTAAGTCAGTCCAAAAAGTTTGGCCAAGTCAACTTATTTGAATCCAAAATAAAGCGCAAGTTTATAGACGTCATGATCAAGCAATTAACCTAGATATACAAATTGAGCATATATGAGAAAGATGATTTAAAATGCATCAACATACATTTATAAATCTTATTCATTTTTCGAATTCAAAAACCCTTAAAATCAATTCGGGAGATCGTAGGTCCATCTCCGAATGGGTAGATATCCAACATAGATAAGAATAACCTTGGAGAGAGTCCAACAAGTCATTCATAGCTATGATAGTAGGTATCAAATATACCAATTACATATCACGTATATGTAACTATCACATTGTGTTATCAACTAATTGAATGTTTGCACAAACATTGGGTTGTTAACACATTAACAAGTATACATCATATGCATAGCACCCAACTTCACCTCCCTTCACATCGACCTTGGAGAGAGTCCAACAAGCTGATGCTCCAAGTTAAAACTGACCCATTAATCGAGAAATAGTTTTAATATGGTTAGAAGGCATTCAATCGTTTAGTTAGGCTTGGAGAGAGTCCAACAACCCAAACTAAATATTGACCTCTAACACTTACCATATTAGTATTAAACAATTTCAATGGTTTGAACATGTTCAGGTTCGAGCCAGACTTGGAGAGAGTCCAACAACCCAAACAAGAAATAGAACTCCGATTCTAACCATATTAATGGAAGGTATAGGCTTTAAAATTGTGTAAGGGTTTTGAGGTCTCATCCTCTTTTCATGCAAATAACTATTATCTACATGACATGACATGCATGACATACATATGTGCACCTAATGTATCTACATGTCACGATACGCATGACATAATGATATGCATCTAATGCAATTACATGTCATACAATTATGACATGTTCAAGTAATTTTCAAATTGTCATAATTAATTTTGGAAATAAAATATGTTTGTGATTTTATTTTTCAAATCAAATCTCATTGATTAAATTAGGAAATAAATTTCCAAATCTAATCACATATTTTATTTATGGAAAATATTAATTAAGGAAATTCAAATTTAATTTAGAAAATAAATTTCCTAAATTCTAGTTTCCTAGTCACATTAGGAAATTCCTAATTTGAATTTCTTAACTAATTCAAATTTCCATAATTTTTCCTAAACTTTCCAAAAGTAGAAAATTTCCAAAATTACAATTATGAAAAAATATTTATCGCAAAATAATTGTATGATTATGTTGGAACACAATCGGGCTCTGATACCACTCTTTGGTTTCCAGAGCACCGACGTGGGCGTATGTTCGAACATGTTTCGTAAACATGCACAATGGAAGCAAATAAGATGGTAATAAACTATTTATTACACACACACCACATACATGCAGGATACAACAGTGTAGACATAATCGCATATTTAAATTTTTTTGCAATAAAGGAAATTTATACTAGGTAGACATGATGAATTTACGTGCAATGGAAATGACATCAACCTTAGCGACCCTTGCAAGTTTCGCCTCTATACGAGTCCACGCCAAGTATTGTCGGGATAGCTTCACTAAGCTACGAGTCCCGTCTTCACGAGAGATACTAGTCTCACGTGGAAGACGTTGTGATCCAAGAGACGATCACAAAACAAGTTTCACAAACTTGTTTTCCCGAAAGCAGTTTTGTCAACTGCTGACAAAACCCTTTGTTCTCCACTAAAGAGGATTGCCGAAGATCCAATCCCCGACAAAGAGGTCGCTGTCGGAGTTCCAAATGTCTGCAAAATGAGCTCTCCTCACAATGGACAAAAGGTTGTGCAAAATGAGGTGGGCGGTGGAGGAGTTGTCGACCAAACAAGTTGGTCGGTGGCAACTTTGTGGCTGGCAGCTGCAAGGGTCGGTGACTGGGCTACTGGCCGAAGGATGGGTGGCGGCTGGTGGTTGGCCGACGGCTGGAGGAGGAGGGGTGGCCAAGCTTGGGCGGTGGCAACTTGGTTGGGTGACACACAAGCAAGGAGAGGAAGAGAAAGCGGTTAGGATTTCTCAAACCTTAACTCATCCACAAAATTTATCTCAACCCTCTTACTTATAGAGAACGTGATTTTTGACCATCAAGAAACCTTTTCTCAACGGTTATTGGTTCACAACCAAAACCCGCTAACTCGCTCCATTAATTTAAGTTAAAATAAACCAAACCACATTGGTCTATTTTAAGTTAAAATAAACCAAACCAATTTTGGTTCATTCGTTTAAAACAAACCAAACCCCTTTGGTTTATTTTCCACCATTGGATTAGAACCAAACCAATTTGGTTTATCCATCATGTCTTCAAAAGACTCGACCCTTTTATGCTTCCGATGCGACTAAAACAATTTCATGCTCGCTCCTTGTTTGGTCCAACCAAACCAAGTCTCTCTCGATCTAAGAATCTCATTCTCAAGCTCATTTTAAATCCTTCGGATAACACTCGTAGTGCGTGTGACCAAATAGGTTCCCGGTTTATATTGGTCATCTATAATTAACCATTAATTATAGAACAATCATGAGTGTCACCTAGTAGTACATTATGATCCCCAATTAACCAAAAAATTAACGTTTGACCCCAGAACAACTTCTGAAACCTTTCGGCAGCTATAGTAAATCGTGCCCATTCTCTTCACTCATCTTATACCCACTTGGCTCAGGACATGATCTATGTGTCAGTCCCCACTAGGCTGACTACATCACACCTAGCCCAAGTATCATTTTCTCATCCTGAGGATTCTAGTTACAGTACATATATCCAAGAGTATCATACTCTAAACATGTGATGCTTTGGCCAAAGACTTTAGTAACAATTCGATGAGTGGTCACAGGGTATACATCTCCTTGTAAGGAGTGGTGAATCCTTTGTAGACTATTCAAACACCTTCGGGCACTTCAACTTATACCCAATCATCCCGGGTCCACATCTCCTTAGAGATGCTTGCTCAAGATGTCAAACCATAAGTCTTCATGACCAAGATGACTTGAACACCGCAAGTCGAAGGAACATCGCACTTAAGTTACAGTAAGAACTTCATTGGCATATATGTATATGCAGAGAACCATATGAAGTCTTACAGCTGGTCACTCCAATGAACTAGTTACATAACTAGCATACACAGTTAACTCCGGACATTCCAATGTCTCCAGCCAGTGAGAAACAACTGCTTGGATAAACCAAAGAGTATAACTTGTACTAGTCTCAACAGAATTGATGGTTTCCGAATGCATCAATTCATCGACTAGGGATAATTCCAATACATCACAATTACACATGTAGAGATACTCACTAGTTTTGATCCAATCATAAATTCTCTAATATTGTGAATCGTATTACAGACATTCATTAAATAAGTTTAAGATCCAATCAAATACATGAAAATATGTACACTCAAATAGTGAATCTACATTTATCAAATAAATGGTACAACCATAAGGCGATTGCCTTAGGACCTCTCATATATAACTAACAACGTAGGTCGGAGGAAGAGAGCTTTGGTGAGGGACTCCATGGGAGATGAGATTTGAGCGATTGTAACCCGGGACGGGGTAGCTCAAGTTAGGTGAACTTGGCCAAATTGCTAAGATCAAGTGTTGGATGCTCAAACATGGTATTTGAGGTTTTATCCGACAGTCGAATGCTCAAACAATTTATTATTTGAGGTTCTACCCGACAATAGTCGACCGATATAGATATTAGTCAACTGGTCCGAGTCGAATGATAGTTGACCGGTGTCAACTAGGGTTTTGTGGCCTAACAGTAGACTGCCAAGGGATGCCAATCGACTGCTCCACCATCAGTCGACTACCAAGGGCTGGCAGTCATCTATTGTAAGTGGATATAGGCACAAAAATATTTTTAGTCGACTGATTTCTTAGAGCAATAGACTGATGACTCGATCAGTCGATTGCTAGTGTGATCAGTCGACTAATCAATATGTCGTTGGGCTGTGATGACTGCGAATCAGGCATGGTCAGAAGCTGTTGGAATGACAGCAGTCGATTGATGGCATACAATAGTCGACTGTTGCATGCCCAACGGGAAGAAACCCCTCTTCTCTATAAAAAGAATCATTGGGGGCCTTGGGGAAGCTGATGCTTCCACTCCTATGTGTGCTCCAAGTGCTCTAAAAATTTTTACTCTCCTCTTCCTTAATTCTATCTCTATCTTATTGTATGAGGGAGAGTTTGTGTAAGAAGGTTTCTCTCCACCTTGTTTAAGCTAAAGGAGAATTTTAGTAGATGGGTTGAAGGAGTGATCCGCCTAACGGATCGTCGTAGATTAGCGATAAGGGTCGTGAACCACGTTACATCGACTTATTTGTATTTCTTCTCTTTACTTTGTTTTAGTCTTAATTGTCTTTAATATTATCGTTAGTATTCCACTGTGCTAACAAGATTGTATAAGATTAAGAACGAGCGAAGTCCATCGAGCATTGTAGGCTTTTCATCCCCCCTTCTAGCCGAGCCACGATCCTCCAACAAGTGGTATCAGAGCGAGGTTGCTTGTCAACGGACTCATCATCGCAACAAGAAAAGCAATAATGGTCGGCATGAACATCCAACCACCTAAGTTCGAAGGAGACTTCTAATGGTAGAAAAAGCGGATGGAGGTATTCTTCGAAACCGACTTCGATATTATGTTAATTATGGAAAGTAGTTTCAAGGTGCCTAGGGATGAAGAAGGGAAGCCCATTGAAAAATTGAGATGGACTAAGAAGCAAAAGGAGGAACATCTAGCAAACTCAAAAGCCAAGCACCACCTCTTCAATGTTCTTCCTCAACAAGAGATCAATCGGATTGGAGAATGCTCGAGCACCAAGGAGATGTGGGAGAAGCTAGTTGAGCTTCCCAAAAGCACATCCGATGAAAAATTCACAAGAAGAGACCTTCTCCGATCACAACTCAACAACATAAAATTGAACAAAGAAGAAAAGGTACTATCTTTGTATTCTAGGTTTAAGGAAATCATTAATGGTTTATCAAGTGTAGGAGAGAAGCTTTCATACCGAGACATGATTATGAAAGTCATCGATGCATTCCCCCGATCATCAAAATGGAGCTCCATGGTGGATTCCTTCTACATCTCAAGGAATCTAGAGGTTAGTACTTTAGAAGAATTCTTTTCAACCATGGAACTTCACAAAACTCACCTTGAAGGAATAGTAGAAGAACCAATCACATAATCAAGGGGAGTAGCGCTAATGGCAAACAAGGGGAAGAAGAAGAAGACCACACCCTCTTCATCCGATGATGAATCACAATCTTCAATGGATAGCAATGAAGAGGAGTATATGGTAAGAAAGGTAAGACGTGCCTTAAAAAGTTTTAAATTTAACAAATCTCATGATTGGAGAAGGAGGACTAGGAAAATCATATGCTACAATTGCCAAAGAGAATGACACATGAGAGATGAGTGCCTTTTGTTGAACAAGAGCAAGGAAGAAACGAAGAAGAATGACAAGAAGAAAGAAGGGAAGAAGAAAGAAGAGAAGAAGTCAAAGGAGAAGGAAGGGAAGTCAAACACCCAGAACTTAAAAGCCACATGGGATGATCCATCTTCATCGGAGGAAGAAGAAATCATTTCCCATTTTGCACTAATGGGAATAGAAGATGTTACCTCCACCTCTCCCGAGCAACAAGAAGGAAGCACAAGTGAGGAGGATAGCTCAAGTGTAGGGAGAGCATTATCATCAGAATCGGAAGAAGAAGATTGGATAAATGAGGTAAAAAATCTCTCTACCCAAAATGTTGTTTCCATGATTTCAAGTTTGACTAGGGATTTATTTAGGACTAAAAAAAATAAATGTATGCAAAATGAAATTAGAAATCTAGAAGAAAAACTCAAAAATGCATGCTGACATGATGATGTTTTTTCTTCTAGCATTAATGATGCATGTTTTGAAGAAAATAAGGTTTTAAGGGAAAAGGTAGATTATCTTAGCAAAGCCCTTGAAAAATTCACCATAGGCTCAAATACCTTGAATATGATTATAGGGAGATAAAGGGCAAGTTTCAACAAAAAGGGCTTAAGATATAAGGGATCTAAGAATGAAAAAGGCATATCATTGTTTAATTGCTAGGGGGCAATCAAAAACCATAATGATAGCTAGGAAATGGATCCCTAAGGAGTACTTGGTTAACCCTATTGGAAAGAACTTATATTAGGTTCCCAAGCCAATCCTTAAAGGTTAGAAAAACCTAGGACAGTCAACCATATTTGAAATTATTCAATATCCTTCTAATGGTTGACTTATGATGATAATGGATGGTACTTTATTTATGATCATGATGGATGATACTTAACCTTGGTAGCATTGCATGAAATTTTTGGTTAAATATAAATACCTTAGTTACATCTCACAATTCACTATAAGGAGAACTTGATTGATAACATAGCAATGGGTGAGATGTTAGGTTGATACAAATGATTGACTAATGCTTATAGCACTTTGATGAGTCATTATATATATCATGACATAGCAATCATAGACCAACTATGGGAAAAGAAAATATTGAATTCATAAACATCTTGCCCAAAGATCATGGTTGGATATTTTTAATGATTTAAAAACTTTTCATGTTTTGAAAACTGTGAGTTGATGTTTTGAAACACTCTAAGGCAAAACTGGACTTTCAAGTTGATACAAAATTTGAAGATTTTAAAACTTTTGAGTTTTTGCCAAATATTTGAAAATTGAATTCATTTTCATGAAAAATCATTTTTCTTTAATAGAGGGACTCATTAGAATTGTGTTCCCAAAATTTCATGATTTTTTGGATCTTCGTGAATTTTTAATGTATTTCTGAAGTTGGCTTCAGAAATTAGAATTCGGAGTTATTGTTGGGGATCGATTGGCCGGCTAGAGGGGGGTGAATAGCCCTCGTTCGTTGGATGTCGTAATTCGTTCGTTCTCATGTGCTTGTCTATAGTTGTCGTTAATATACGCAGCGGAATAACAATAGAAATAACAACAATACAAGCACAATCAATACACAAGCATATACGTGGTTCGGAACCGAATGGTTCCTACTCCACGGGGTGAGCTCAACGAGCTCGTGTTATGCGCACGGCACTAACAACACTCCTTATCGACTACACGTCGGAGGTGGAGAAACCTCTCACAAGCTATTACAACAAGTAATATGAAATACAAGAAGAAATACAAAGACAATACAAAAGAGAACTTTTACACAATTGCTTTGATCGCTTTCTTGTTGCTTGCTTCAATTGGCTCTTGAAGGACTGGAATGCAGCAGCAATTCCCCTCCAATAGCTCCACAAAAACCATGGCAAAAACCTTCATCTCGAGCTCCTTTTATAACCTGCATCGAGCTGTTTTCGTGCCTAGCATCATCGCCAAAGGCCCGGTCGAGCCAGTCGTTGTCTCACAACGGCGGATCCACGTCGGACAAGTTCCAACGGATCACCTACGATCGATGATGCCTATCGCCGATCGGTGACCTAGTAGTCGACGCCCGATCGGCTACGGAGCGTGCTCGCAACACTCCCATCGATCGATCACATCCTCTGCGGTCGGCCGACATCGACTATCGATCATTCGGCGATCATCACCGATCACTCCATGGCGATCGCCAAGCATAAAACCCTAGACTTACACCAGTCGAACCCTAGTCGACTTGGACCAGTCGAACCGGCACCTATGCCAGTCGACTGACGTCGGGAAAAACCTCAAACACCAAGTTGTTTGAGCATCCGACCGTCTGGTAAACCCTCAAACATCAAGTTTGAGCCTCCGACACTCAGTCTTAGCCACTTGGCCAAGTCCACCTTATCCCTCATGGAGTTCCCCACCGAAGCTCTCTTCCCTCGGCCTACGTCCCTCGGATGCGCCAAGCGCACGGCTTCGCAACGCCATCCTTCGCGTCTCATACCCTAGAAGTATGCTTTCCTTTGGGCTCACTCCATTCGCTCCCCGTCCGGCGGTCCCTCGGATGCACCAAGCGCACGGCTTCGCAAGGTCATCCTTCACCGACTCAAGGACCCCGAGCCTAGTGAACTTACCAAGTCCTTAAGACTTCCCAAATGCACCAAGCGCACGACTTCGCAATACTTTGGACTTTCCCATGCCAAGGCTTCCCCCTTGGACTTCCACACCAAGCTCCATGCTTGGATTTTCCATGCCAACCCCATGTTGGACTTTCCCATGACAATCCCATGTCATGAGTTTTATCTATCATCAAAATACTATCAAGGTACTGCTCGAGTCAAACTCGAGTCAACCTGGGCCGATTGCACCAACAATCTCCCCCTTTTTGATGATTGACAAAACTACCATCTCAAGTCTACCAATTCTCCCATATTGGCAATTCTCATATCCCAAATGAGAATTCCAAACCTAATTGGTAACTTGGTAACTTCTCCCCCTTTTTGACATTACATCAAAAAGGTCCTCCCCAAGGGTATGAATGTCTCATATCCCAATGAGATCTTACAATCTCTCCCTTGGAGGAACACATGCCTACAATCTTTCTAGTGATCCCATATCACTTAAAGAGAGGCAACCCAATTTTCCTCCCATGAGGAAATACACATCCATCTTCCCATGATGGATATCTCCCCCTAGAGGCTTGCTCCCCCTTGGTCATTGCACCAACAATGTCCTTGGAGAGTCCCTAAGTCAATAGGAACATTAAACCAAAACAAAATTAAGGCAAAGTTCAACAATGAACTCTCATCCACCTTAAAATTGATACTCACCCTCAACCCAACTCCTAATCTATATCCAAAGGATTTCCACCCTCTCTAATGCTCTCCCAAGCATATCCTAGGGTTAGGAGTGGTTAGGGGACCTTAACCTAGCTGAACATGGGCCTAACCAACAAGATTTACCCGAAATCAGCAATGCGTCATTGAAATCATGATCAATTGCCACCCCTCATCGATC
The DNA here is from genome assembly GCA_025175895.1 of Wurfbainia villosa. Classification (NCBI taxonomy): domain Eukaryota; kingdom Viridiplantae; phylum Streptophyta; class Magnoliopsida; order Zingiberales; family Zingiberaceae; genus Wurfbainia; species Wurfbainia villosa. Next base: position 67,742,944 of record CM046001.1, read on the forward strand.
GTGACATCCATGGCGGTCGTGATAATCTATGATTTTGACATTTGAAATGGATTTCCGAAATCCATAAGTAAATATACATAAGTTTAAAATTCTTGAAATTTGGTATATATATTACTTATCATAAACACTATGGGTGAAAAATATTGGAAAATTATTTTACCCATTAAATTTGGAGATTGATACAAAGTCCAAAATTTAAGAAAAGCTTCAATAAAGAGCCCTCTTTGTATCATCCCATTCAATGGTGATAGCTATCAAAAGATAGGCTTCACCAAGGTTTTTCAAAATGTTTTTCAAACCTTTATTTTCTTTTTCCTTAAACATCTCACTTATATCTAGATGTGTAAAACACATTCAAGGCAATTAATCTAGTAAGATGTGGGTTTTGTTTTGTTTATGTTCTCATGCATATTTCTAGGCAATATTATTTAATTCCCATCAAATCATGTCATAGTCCTTAATTTCATTTTAATTTATGCATGATGATGATTATGGCATAGATATGATATAAGTAAAACCATATGCCAATATCATGATGTCATGGCATGTGAATGAGATATAGGCATACATGACATCTAAATATAAATCTAAACATGATCATGACATTTTTATAGATAAGAATGAAGATGATGTCATGACATGGCAAGGCAAACAAATCATGGCAAGTAAAATATACTAAGGTATAGAATACCTAAGTGTGAAAATCAATTTGCCATTTTTAGGGATTAAATACATTTTGCCTTAATGTCATTATTTTCTTAGTGTGCCAAAAACCCAAAATGACACACCAATACCTCTAAGACCTAATTGTGCCAATTTAAATTATTTTAAAACTTCTCAAACCATATTGGCACATCCTAATGTGTCAACTCAAAATGGCTAGGTTAACCACCCATCCACTTAGGGTTGACACACCCTAACCCATTTAGCGTGAATCGATCACGCTCTTAGGAACCCAATATCTATTGGAGCTCCTTGGGTTAACAAGGTATTCCCTAGGGATAACTTCCCTAGATACCTTCCTAATGACCCTTTTAGGCTTTGAAGCCTTAGTCAAATGGGTCTTACTTGGGTCAACTCTAGAGGTGACTCCTCCATTGACCTTCTTAGTGGCTACATTTGATTTCTTTGAGGTGTTAGCCACTAAACACATACCATGGCTAGACTTAGGGATGACTTCCCTATTAGCCTTGGTTTTCCTAGACCTAGATGTGGTTCCATAATTAAATGGAACATTATGGTAGGACATAGGTTTGTGACCCAAACCCTTCTTGCCCTTAGACATTTCTTGTTTTCTAGGTCTTGACTTTTGTACATTAGACCCCTTAACCGAATTTGATATTATTGCTAGGGTCTTCTCCAATTTTTCTAGCCTTGACCTCAAGGCTTGGTTTTCTAACTCTAATTTTCCCAATTTTGAATTTTCATTTATCTTTTGGGAAATGTTTTTCTTTTTAGGCATATGCCTAGATTTCTTGGGATTAACACCCAAGTTTTCTTCAATTCTTCTAATTGACTCCCTAGGTAAAATAGATCTAGTGTTTTGAGTCCTAGGTTTGTCCTTAGAGAAACTAACATGCTTAGCACCTAAGCAATAAACCTTATTGTTTCTCCTAGCATGCTTTTCATTGATAATAGCAAGAGAACTAAAATAATTTTTAGCATGCTTTTTAATTCTAGAAATTGAAGGTGCATTATTTAAATGTACCTTAGGGTTAGCTTTAGAAGCTCCCCCTACATGAGTCACACCTTCTTGCCCTTTCTTCCTCCCACTAGGGCATTGGCTTCGGTAGTGTCCCCGTTGGTTGCACTTGAAGCACAGAATGTGCTCTTTGCTCTTAATTGAGGAAACACCGGCATCGTTTGACTTTGGGTTGACTTTTGGTGTCGATGCCTTCTTCTTAGCCAATTTAGGGCATTTTCTCTTGTAATGCCCTTTCTCCCTACACTCAAAGCATATTATGTGATTTTTATTCAAAATAATAACACTTGAGTTACCTAGGGAGGTGGTGGAGGCCTCTTCTTGATCTTCACTTCTCCCGGATGTAGATGCTTCTTGTTCTTGCTCCGGGATGGAAGATTGCCTCTCCTCCCCCTCAATGCTAGAGGTGGAGGTCTCCACCAAGTCATCAACATCTTCAAATGTTGTGGGTTCTTCTTCCTCGCCATTTTCTTCTACTTGTGCCTGTTGGGAGTTTTCTTGAAATTTCATTATCTTCTCCCATAATTCTTTTGCATCCCTATAACTACCCAATCTAGACCAAATAGTGTTAGGTAACAAATCACTAATCAACTTGATTACCTTGAGATTTGTCTTGAAGTCTTTGATTTGGTCTTGGGTCCATTTTGACTTCTCAATTGACTTGTTGTACTTGTCCCTAGGCATTTCAAAACCGTTTTCTAAAATAATCAAAAAATCAAAATCGGTTTCTAGGTATACCTCCATTTTTCTTCTCCACCATAGAAAGTCTCCTTCGAATTTTGGTGGTTGAAGGTTGTAGCCGGCCATCTTGTAGTGCTCTCGTGGCGGTTAGTCCTTGAAGAGCGACCTCAGCTCTGATACCACTTGTTGGGGATCGATTGGCCGGCTAGAGGGGGGTGAATATCCCTCGTTCGTTGGATGTTGTAATTCGTTCGTTCTCATGTGCTTGTCTACAATTGTCGTTAATATACGCAGCGGAATAACAATAGAAATAACAACAATACAAGCACAATCAATACACAAGCATATACGTGGTTCGGAACCAAATGGTTCCTACTCCACGGGGTGAGCTCAACGAGCTCGTGTTATGCGCACGACACTAACAACACTCCTTATCGACTACACGTCGAAGGTGGAGAAACCTCTCACAAGCTATTACAACAAGTAATATGAAATACAAGTAGAAATACAAAGACAATACAAAAGAGAACTTTTACACAATTGCTTTGATCGCTTTCTTATTGCTTGCTTTGATTGGCTCTTGAAGGACTGGAATGCAGCATCAATTCCCCTCCAATAGCTCCACAAAAACCTCCATCTCAAGCTCCTTTTATAACTTTGTTTCGCGCTAGCGATCGACCGCCAAAAGGCCCGATCATTGCCCTGTAGTCGTTGTCTCACAACGGCCAGATCCACGTCAGACAAGTTCCAATGGATCACCTACCAGTCGACTGATGATGCCCATCAGTCGACGTGTGACCTAGTAGTCGACTGCCCAGTCGGCTACAGAGCGTTCTGTTCTCGCGATACTCCCATCAGTCGACTACCATCCCTCTGCAGTCGACTCGCCGACATCGCTACCGATCCATGGCGACCGGCGCAAGCACAAAACCCTAGCCTTACACCAGTCGAACCCTAGTCGACTTGGACCAGTCGAACCGGCACCTATGCCAGTCGACTGACGTCGGGAAAAACCTCAAACACCAAGTTGTTTGAGCATCTGACCGTCGGGTAAACCCTCAAACATCAAGTTTGAGCCTCCGACACTCAGTCTTAGCCACTTGGCCAAGTCCACCTTATCCCTCATAGAGTTCCCCATCGAAGCTCTCTTCCCTCGGCCTACGTCCCTCGGATGCGCCAAGCGCACGGCTTCGCAACGCCATCCTTCGCGTCTCATACCCTAGAAGTATGCTTCCCTTTGGGCTCACTCCATTCGCTCCCCGTCCGGCGGTCCCTCGGATGCACCAAGCGCACGGCTTCGCAAGACCATCCTTCACCGACTCAAGGACCCCGAGCCTAGTGAACTTACCAAGTTCTCAAGACTTCCCAAATTCACCAAGCGCACGACTTCGCAATGCATTTCTCACCAAGCACCAAGCGCACGACTTCGCAATGCTTTGGACTTTCCCATGCCAAGGCTTCCCCCTTGGACTTCCACACCAAGCTCCATGCTTGGATTTTCCATGCCAACCCCATGTTAGACTTTCCCATGACAATCCCATGTCATGAGTTTTGTCTATCATCAAAATACTATCAAGGTACTGCTCGAGTCAAACTCGAGTCAACCTGGGCCGATTGCACCAACAGTTATCAGGTACTAGTCGACTGGTGATTGTCCCAGTCAACTAATGGAACTATGTAACGTGCACAACAGCTTGTTTTAAGTATTTTTCAAACAATTTTTGGTATTTTTCTTCCCTTAGATAGTGATAAGTCATTGTATGACATATGTATGATGTTTTTGATGGTGTCAAAGGGGGAGAAGTGTTAAGGATTAAGTTAATCATGATTAGAGCATGTGTTAAGGGGGAGTTTGATTTCCATGTTTGATTTACATGCTTACTTAAGTTTTTTTTTACCTAACTTAAATGTATTGCCACACATCAAAAAAGGAGAGATTATTAGAGCAATCAACCCAAGTATGATCTTGGTTTTGATGTGTGTGGCAAAGGGTTTAAGTTATGATGTGAATATTTTGATGTGTGTGTTCAAGTTGTGCAAGACTTGGTGAATCACACATGGTTTACTTGATGAAGCATTGGCAAGTTCATCGTCTCATGGCTCGGGTCCTTGAGTCGGTGAAAGATGACACAGGGAGAAGTCGTGAGCTTGGTGCATCCGAGGGACCGTCAGACAAGGAGCAAATGGAGTGAAGCCAAAGGAAGAAGACTTTAGGACAAGACGCGAATGATGTCACAGGAGAAGCTGCGAGCTTAAAGCATCTGAGGGGCGTAGGCCGGAGGAAGAGAGCTTCAGTGAGGGACTCCATGGGAGATGAGAGTTGAGCGATTATAACCCTGGACGGGATAGCTCAAGTTAGGTGAACTTTGTTAAATGGCTAAGATCAAGTGTCAGATGCTCAAACATGGTGTTTGAGATTTTATCCAACGGTCGGATGCTCAAACAACTTGTTGTTTGAGGTTTTACTCGACAACAGTCAACTGATATAGATATTAGTTGACTGGTCCAAGTCGATTGCTAGTTGATCGGTGTCAACTAGGATTTTGTGGCCCAACAATCGACTGCCAAGGGATGACAATCGATTGCTCCACCATCAGTCGACTGCCAAGGGCTGGCAGTCGACTGTTATAAGTGAACGCGGGCACAAAAATATTTTAAGTTGACTGATTACTTAGAGAAATCAACTGATGACTCGATCAATCAATTGCTAGTATGATCAGTCAACTGATCAGTGTGTCATTGGGCTGTAATGACCGCGAATCAAGCGTGGTCAGAAGCCGTTAGAATGGTAGCGGTCAACTGATGACATGCAGCAGTCGACTGCTGCATGTCCAACGGGAAGAAACCCTTCTTCTCTATAAAAAGAATCGTTGGGGGCCTTGGGGAAGCTAATGCTTACACTCCTATGTGTGCTCCAAGTGATCTAAACATTTTTACTCTCCTCTTACTTAATTTTATCTCTATCTTATTGTATGAGGGAGAGTTTGTGTAAGAAGGTTTCTCTCCACCTTGTTTAAGCTAAAGGAGAATTTTAGTAGATTTATTGAAGGAGTGATCCGCCTAATGGATCGTCGTGGATTACCGACAAAGGTCGTGAGCCACGTTACATCGACTTATTTGTATTGCTTCTCTTTACTTTGTTTTAGTCTTAATTGTCTTTAGTATTATCGTTTGTATTCCACTGCGCTAACAAGATTGTAGATGATTAAGAACGAATGATGTCCATCGAGCATTGTATACTATTCATCCTCCCTTTCTAGCCGGGCCACGATCCTCCAATATTGATAGCGTAAAGTCCAAGCGGACTTTGGCAAAGGAGAAACCCAAAGCATAATGAAACCGAGAGAAGCTTTTGAAAGCAAGCGCAAGGATGAAGGAGTCGTCGACTCGGAGGGATCCTGGAGGCGCAAGGCTGATGGAGAAGCTAAAAGGTTAAGTCTAGGCTTAGGGTATGTTTTCAAGTATAAATTAGTCATACTTGAAGTGTGTCAATTGATTGGTATCTTATATCAGTCGACTGGTCTCGAGTGTTCAGCACTCAAGGGTCCAGAAGGCTTGAACAATCGACTGAGTTTATGACCCAGTCAGCTGGTCAAGCAGTCAACTGAATTCGACTACCGTCTGTTACTTTATCAGTCGAATACTAGGGTTTAACAGTCGACTGGTCTACAGTAGTTGACTTCCATGTATGGACAGTCGACTGATTTAAGTGGACACGAGCACAGAAATATTTTAAGTTGATTGATTGTTTAGAGCAGTCGATTGTTTACTTGAGCAGTCGACTGCTGATATGAGTAGCCGACTGATCAAATAGACATTGAGTTGTAATGATCGCAATCAGACTTTGTCAGAAACCGTTGGATCCGGTCAACAATAGCAGTAGTCGACTGATAGTATGCAGCAGTCGACTGTTGTAGGGCTCAATGGACAAAAACAACCCTGCTCTATAAAAAGAAGATAGGGAAGCTTGGAGGAGGCTAATGCTTTCATTTTAAACGTTCATCCTAAGCTCCTCAAGTCTTCCTCTAAGCTTTCTAGTGTTCTTAACCTCTTCTTCCCAAACTTAACTCCATCATCTTATAAGAGGAAGAGTGTTATTGTAAAGAAGGCTTCTCCACTTTGATATTTTCATCAAAGGGAGGTTCTAGTGAAAGTTTGTGAGAAGTGATCTACCTTACAGATTGGCATGGAGTATAAGTGTCATCTCCGAACCACGTTACATTGACGTGTTAACGTTGTTTTCTTTGATTTTTTTTTTCTAATTATTGTTTTGCTTGTATTGCTTCTGCTAACTAACTTATAGAAATCAAAGAAGTGCTATCCACCCCCTCCCCCCTCTTCTAGCCAATCCTCAAGGATCCTACAGTGATTCAACACCTGAACTGCTCTCCGAAATTATTTCCTTCCACTTAAATATATTATTACAGTATCAATATTTATCAAACAAATTGTAAAAGCTTTTCTATCTCTAAAAGATTTCTAGAAATAAAAAAATTTAATGGTATATTTAAAGATGATTCACCAAATAAATTGATATATTTGGAATAGGAATTCAAAAAAATTATAGAATCGTCATATTAACGGTTCCCTCTGACTATCTCTATCGGTGGAAGAAATAAATTAAAAATGTGATTGACAAATACACAGATAAAAACCATTACGAGGCCAAAGGTGAAACCACGGCCTTCTCTTTAATTTTCAATGTTCAATTATATATTAATTTATTTTATTTTCTTTTCATATTTTATTTTTAATTAAGTTATTGGATAATTTTAAAATTAATTAGCTGTTGTTCACCTTAGCATCCACGGATGGAGCCACATATTAACTTACTTAGATTTTAGCTCGGAGAAAAAAAAATGACACTATTTATTTGATTAAATTTTAATTTTAAAATAAAAATTTTATCATTAGCTGGTATCATTTTGTTAAAAAAAAAATTAGCTCGAATTGATTGAAATCTTTGACTCAGGCTATTGCCAAGTAGGATCCTGTGTATTATGCACACTCAAATGGCATGCTCGGGGGGTTTGGAAGAGCCGGTTGAAGCGTCTATTTGGTGCCTTTGTTTGTCCTGCCGACTTATCTTTTTACTCATTCGGCAGAATAAAAGGCATACTCACTTTTCAAGACGAGATAAACAAGAGCTACCAGCTGCAGCGTCCCATGGCAATTCAAAAGTAATTCGTTCGTGCTCGGTGTTTTCGTCAGTTGATTTCACAATCAATACGAAAATTACAAAAAAATAAACATCTTAAAAAACTTAAGACTATAAAAAATTAATCCTTTATTCATTGATACAATTTTATTATCGTACTAGCCCATGGTATTCCGTGGAACATTCCATGGCAATTCATGATGCTTGAAATAATATGCATTAAACTGCAATTAAAGAGTATGAAACAAGATAAATAAAATGGACTACTTCCAACGCACAATTGCACTTCGTCTTCTACAATAATTTTGAAAGGTTAAATGCTCAAATGATAGAAGTGGTTGACTAAACCTATTCCTCAAGTAGCCTTTAAGCACAAACTGTAGTACTTAATGATGAGTAATAATTTTTTAAAAGTTTTATAAATAATCATGTGTAGGGAATAATATTTTCCGACGCTAAACATAGGTAAAAAAAACAAATTTCACATAAAAATTACTAACACATTAAGCATCGTCAAAGTGTGTTCATAATTACCAATATTATTTGCATTGTTGACAAAAATTATCACTTAAATTTAGTTAGACTTTTCCCCATGTCATAAATAATATTTTTACACATGGCATAAAAATACTTATTAATGTTTTAACAACACTAAGAAACGTCAGTAATTTTAGTTGTCAATAAAAATGTTCACAACCATGAAGAAATTAAGAAATATAAACGATACTTTTGAAATATTGTATACATAAAGAATAACATTGGTTATACATGCTGATTTTACCGAAGATACTAAGAAACAATTTGACTAAATTAACTTGCTAGGTGAGCACATAGTTGGAAAAAAGCTCTTTTATTCAAAAGGAAAGATGCGTTAATTCATTTGATGCAATTTTTCTGTTGTGGATGAATAGAGGATGAGATTATGTCATTTGAACTTGGCAAACATGTTAACAGAGGTAGCATTGCCTAGGCACTGCACCAAGAGCAATAGTGTAAGTTTGAAATAGATGGTAGGCTAGAAAATCAGTGTCCAAATGAGATTGAGACTTTCCAGAATTTTTGTCAAACTTCATTTATATGTCAATTTGACCAGAAATAATATGGTGTTCTTCACTTGATCCAATCTGATTTCATATATGAAATTGGCCTGAAAAAGTTTCAGTTATAACTATTATGTCCATAGTTTAATCCTCTACCTGACACTTCACTCTTTATTGATATCTAGACTCGGGTTGGCACTATACTGATGCTGCAGTTGGTCCTTTTTTTTTCTCATATATTTGACCAAGTTTCATGACTTTTCATAGTCGTCCTTGTGTTATACAAGGGAGAAAAATCTCAGTGAGAGTCTGATCTGGTGTTGATGTGAACCCGAGAAGACTCTTTATCTATTTGTTTGTGAATACAAAGACAATCGCCTATCAATTTCTTCTCACCGTATACCTTTTTCGTTTCTCTCTGTGCTTAGTAGGTTTCCTGACATTTTGGCAATGGATATTAATCTGGTTATTATGCGCATTACAAGATAAATAAAACATTGATAAATATGTACGGTCAAGAGCGGAGCCATCGTATCTTGAGCTGCGGTAGGCTCTAATCTCATCTAAAAAGAAAATTTTTATTTTATTTTTTCAATCTATTATAAATTCTTCTCATCTTCATATCCATTCCCCCTATATAATCATCCATGCATGCATATAATATGTATAATTGAGGGACGTTGAAGACATCGAAGACGAACGAATCACATTTACACCGATATATATAATTGAATAGTAATTAGAAATTCCTAATTATTAGCATCAATCAGGACTTCAAGCACACACTCTACAAACTAGACCTTGCCTTTAAGAAACATACCATGCCTTTGCTCTAATATTGACCAAAGTGAGGTAGTGAGCAGATGTATTAAGATGAGCATGATTAAATTGATTAAATTTGATGAAATTGCATGCAGCGAAGACATTCAAGGTATGCTTATGCAAATCTGCCAAGAACAAGATCATCCTTATACCTTGTTGCTGGAACTCAGTACTACATGGATCTTTCCTGGAATCCAAACATAACACATACCAAAAAACCAAAAAAACAAAGAATATTCACAGTACCTCGTATGTATAACCTAACAGTTAGTACATATCGAGAATAGTTAGGGTAGACTCTCTTCTCATGCCTAAGTTAACCAATTAAAATAATTTGGAAGAAATTTAATCAGAGAATCTCTATTTAAATATGTTGGATCTAAACCGCACGCGATTGCTAATAAAAAGTGCACATAAAATTGTATTATAAGCTCACAAAACAACTAGAAAAGAGAGAACATGCACTGACAGTAATAGATGCATATGCATACCACCAACTAAAAAGCCACGTCCATGACATACACGATCTGAGAATTAATAACAAGCACAAAAGAACACAAACTTAATCACACACAACCAAAAAAACTACAATCAACATTCATGAGATCCTGAAGAAGTGAAAGAAAACATGCATGGAGATCCAAGAATATAAATTAAGAAGCGAAAGCTGAAACATATAATATGATCGGACCAATAGGCTTGATTCCCCTTTTTATAGTAGAGAAATAAGTCAAGAAAGAGAGAGGAAGCCATTGATGTTTTCCTCGACTTCAAGTTGAGTAGTACTAGCTGCCATCATCACGATCGTGAATCATTCTCTTATCTCCTCCTACTGCTGCCGCTGCAGCGGCTTTAGGCTTTTCAAGGCCTCCACCACCAGGAAATGATGATGAAGGGAGAGTAGTCATGATGATGAGTGGAGAAGATGGAACATGATTAGTTCCTTAAGTGATGATGTGAGAGAGAGATAAATGGGGGTCAGGTTTGGGCGGAGATTAGTACTTTATTATATGAGGTGGATGGAGACTGAGAATTTACTGACCTATGTTATCTATATTTTAGCTTGGTCCTTGTCCTCATAATCACATGGAAGACCATGATGAAGGTCACAGGGTAGGGCGTAATAAATAATTCATATTTTGGTAGTGGATGTTGCCAAAACTTAGAGGACCTAAAGGTACAATAACTGTTTAATTCTGCATTGATGAGAGACATTTGTAATGTCTTTTCCAGAGATAAGCGTTACAAGTTAAAAAAAAAAAACAGGAAAGAGATAATTTTTTTCTCTTTTTTTGTTAGGGTTAATATAATTTTGTATCGACTTTAATGATTTTAAGTTCCCTTTTAGTTTCTCCAGTTTCCTCCTAACTCATTTTCCTTACACTAGTAATCAAATAATTTAAGATATGGTTTCATTAAAATAGAAGAAAAATAATTTAAGATAATGATATGATTTGATCCCAATTGCTAATTCTTGGCTAGAGGAAATTAAATGCTACGGACGACGACACCTGACCTCAATTTTCTTCCCCAGTCCGAAGGTCAACCATAATAAAGAAGGGATGCTAGAATAATTCATAAAATGTATATAGAATTAATAGTGATATACGTCCAACTATTGATGTCTTAATTTTCTCTAGAAATTAAAAATATAATTTTATATTTTCTATATCTTGACAAATTAAATTTGATGGTGTATTTTTTTTAATAAAAATGTTAAATATATAGAACCCAAAATATCACAAATCTTTATATACATATTTTCATAAAATATGTAACATATGAATGAACAATTAAAGTGGCTTATCAAAAAATTGATGGCATTTTAAAACAATTTCAATTTTAATTAAAAAAATCCTGTAATGTTATGAGAATTAATTTAACAATTCTTCCAAGTGAAGTATGGTTGTGCCTCAATTTTATATTATTTTTTGATCAAGAACTATGTTCTAGATGTTGGGACTGAGTTGATTTAGAGGGAGCAAAGATTGAATAACTCTTTTCGAGTCGACTTTGAAAGCGCAATAAAAAATTTCGACACAAAAAATTCATGCACTGTAGCATAATACAACAAATTTACTTGTTTTATATCCTCCCAATGCTATTAATACAAAGTTTATAGCTCTTATTTTACTACCACTAATAATCTCTCTCCTTTTCATATCAAATATATGTAGAGGAATCATTAGTCGTGCTAGAGGGGAGTGAATAGCGTCTTTCACGATTTCGTCGATCTTGATCGTGTCGTGCTTATTTACAAAAACATTATACGCAGGTGAATACAATACAAATAGAAATAAAGACAAAACACATGCACAACACAAGAGATTTAACGTGATTCGGAACTAGGATTCCACCTCCTCGGGACGACCTCTAATTGAGCTTTAGTGATGCACACCACCACTATTAAACTTCTCCTTCTTGGTATGACACCAGAGGTGGAGAAACCTCATACAATAAGTGTTTACTACAATAAACAAGGAGATACAATCAAATACAAGGATGTAGCAAAAATAAAAGTAAAGAACACTTTACAAAAACTTGATTTTTTTGCTTGCTTATTGATTGTTTTGGAGTACTCTTGAAGGTATAGAATGCAATAACACTTCCCCTTCAAAATCTCTTCAAAAATCTTCTCCAAAATCTTCCATGAGTTTCTCCTTTTATAACCTGCAGTTTGTTGATTTTGCACCCAACAATCGACTGCTAGCCTATCGGTTGTGTCACAATGACTCTATCCACACTGGAATCTACCCAACAGATAAATCAACAGTCAATTGCTGCCCAGTAGTCGACTGGTCGATCGACTACATAATAATTTGTGGATTGCTACACTGCCATCAGTTGACTGTCCATCTATGGCAGTCGACTAGTCAAAGAAAGTCGACTGTCCATACATGAAAATTGACTGCCACAATCTTAGCCGAGTAGTTGAGCCTCAATTGACTCCTCGATCAGTCAACTGGTCATAATCCCAGTCAACTGCTCCGAGTTGACTAAGCTCTTGAGTGTCAAATACTCGGCCAGTTGATTGACCCAAAGTCTCAATCGACTGATAAACCTTAACCATGAGGTTTAACCTAAGTATGATCCCTTCATATTTAATTGACCACTCTTATCCTAGACCTAAGCCTTCTAGCCACTTTCATCAGCCTCATGCCTCTCGGATCCCTCGAGTCTGTGACTCTTCAACCTTCACGTTGGTCTTCAGGTGCTTCCATCGGCTATGTCATGCTAACCAAGTCCTTTGCTAAGGTTCGTTTGGACTTATGATGCCAAGACCACATGCTTGGATTTTACGCTGTCAAAACCTCACCCTTGGACTTCCTTGCCAAGATCCATTTGGACTTATGCCGTCGAGACCCATGCTTGGACTTTACACTGCCAAACCTACACCCTTAGACTTTCACATTGCCAAGATTCATTTGGACTTACGCTGGCAAGACCCATGCTTGGACTTTACGCTGCCAAACCTACTCTTGGACTTCCCAATTGCCAAAGTTCACTTGGACTTTACGCCGCCAAGACTATATTCTTGGACTTACAAAGCCAAGACTATATTCTTGGACTTATACCCCCAAGACTATACCTTTGGACTTTACCATTGCAAAGTACCCATGACTTAGACTTTCCTTACCAAGAACATTCTTGGACTTTCCAATTGCCAAGACCATGCTTGGACTTTTCTATGCCAAGACCATTCTTGGACTTTCCATGGCAAGACCATGCTTGGACTTTTCATGCAAAGTATCCAAACTTGGACTTCCGAGGTTGATTGCTCCAATAATCTATTGGATCGAGGAAAATGCTAGAGGGGGGGGGGGAGTGAATAACATGTTGGATTGAGCGGATCGCTAGAGGGGGGGGTGAATAGTGAAAAAACTTTCTTTCGACTTAGTTTGTTAAAACACGAGTAGACACAGCGAAAGATAAATTCAAAACAAAAGAGACAATAGACACGAGGGTTTTTACTTAGTTTGTAGCCGAAGGCTACTACTCCAAGGCCCTAGTAGTCCTTGAACACGCACGGAGGGTAGAATACTAAAGAACTCCTTCTCGTTGGAGGTAGGAGTTAAACAGATACATGAAATCACAAAAGTTCGAGGTAGAGGGACACTCCCCCTCTCCTCGCTATAATGAAAGCTTTACGAGATAAGCAAAATGAAATACAATTAAAACTTTTGTTACCGACAACTACAAAGGTTGGAGGTTGAAGCTCTAGTCGTCATCTCGGCAGCGCTTCGTCGTAGGGATGTCGGAGAGTCGTAGCATATTGGAAGCACTTGGAGGCTTTTTGAATTGATGAAAACCCCTTAGAGAAGCCCTCCTTTTATAGCTTTTGAGCCCCTCATCGAATGGGTCTTCAACCAATCACAAATAGGCACAAAGCTCCTTGGAATGAGGTGATAAGGCTTGACTCCTCGAAGCTGATCCTTGACTATCAGTCGACTGATGGCAGCGCCAGTTGAGTCGCAACACTCAGCAGTCGACTGATTTCAGGCAGTCAAGTGACTCTTGTGGGCAGTCGATTGATGTTTGCTAAAATCATAAGTTAGCTTAACAAAAACATAATTTCGATGGACGCCGACCGTCCGATCTCGACCTAGACCATCCATGGGATGTCTTTGGTTGGATCTACGGTTAAGACTATCCCCGTAAGGAGGATACGACCTCACTTACACTCACACACACGAGTGTACCTCGATACTTACTTTGTAGCTCTCGCTTCCGGCCTCCCACTCAATTCCTTCGACTCTCTCCGAAGTCACTCGAGTGTTGCCCGACCACTGCAGCTTCCTTCGGGTGTCGCTAGCCTTCAGCTCCAGCTTTATCACTTTTTTGCACACTCGATTTAGCTCGTGAGATTACAATATGGGCTTCACTTTATATCGTTTGCTATAATCAAAACTTAGGTTCGACTTAGGTGCCCATTGCACCAACAATCTCCCCCTTTTTGATTTATGACAAACCCACATACAAAGTTAAGGAAATAATATGCATGAAGAATAATATGCACAAAAAATAATGAAGATTAAGTAGGAGTAGTAGAGATTTTCTTCCAAGTCTCCCCCTTGAGGAAACCTCCCCCTTGACCGAGGATGAGTATTGAAAGAAGATCTTAATCCTCCCCCTTGATGTTTGCTACTTAGGAAGAGTTTAAGTAATTAACAATTACTTAAAGTTGGCCTTAGTAAGAAAAATTTAAGTTAAGAAGACTTTAAGAAGACTTCTTAACTTGGCCCTTTCTCTCTTTTTAAAACAGTTAAGATTAAGTAAATTTGCAAAAAATTAAAGTTAAGTAAAAGAAAACATTTACTTAACTTATGAGAATAAGTATGAAAGTTAAGTTATCAAAAATTGATCCCTTAACTTTGGCATTTTCTCCCCCTTTTGCCATATATCGAACAGAGTGGGGGGGGGGGTTTAAAAAGAAGAAAATATAGGTATTATGTTTAAGTTTCAAGTCCAAGCATGTTCCATATTATTTTGAAAATAATATACTGAAAATAAGCTCATCTATTGAATGTTCAACTCTTATTTGACTTGATTGATATAAAGGATCAACAAGTCCTGGTTAGAGTTGGTTAATATATATGATTATACTTCGTGGTTTATGATGATGCACTAGCTCTACATCTGGAACCAGGAGTAAGGTCTTAACATCTCACGCACATCTGCGTGGCTATGTACACAAAAACATTAGTCCTATGTGTTGTGAGATGTAATTGCTCTTTAAATCTATAGGTGCATGATATCTAAGGTATGTCCTATGCTAGTTCCATGAAAAAGTAAAAATAGTAATAAGAAAATATAATTTGTAAATTCCTATTCTACTACGCACATGCCCAATTTTCATCTTAATAGACTGAATTCAGCTTCGGGTAGGGGTTTAGTAAATAGATCTGCCAAGTTCGACTTCGATTCGACATATTCGAGTTGTATGGCTCCGTTGGCCACATGTTCTCGAATGAAATGATATTTGACTTCTACATGTTTGGTCCTAGAGTGACATATTAGATTTTTAGTTAGGTTAATTGAGCTAATGTTATTTACGTGAATTTTAGTGTTTGTAAAGTCTAACTTAAAATCTCAGAGAGTATGCTTCATCCAAAGAAGCTGAGTGACACACTCACCCATCGCGATGTATTCGACTTCGATGGTAGACAAGGCAACACAGTGTTGTTTCCTACTGCATCAACTCACTAGACTCGAGCTGAGAAGTTAACAATAACCACTCATACTCTTTCTATCGAGCTTACTACTGGCATAGTCCGAGTCGGAGTAGCCGGTTAGTTCGAACTCAGTAGATCTAAGGTACCAAATACCGACATTAAGTGTACCCTTTAGATATCTAAGGATACATTTAACTAGAGTTAGGTGAGATTCCTTGGCACAGGTTTGGAACCTTACGCACATACTTACTGTAAATAAGATATCAGGTCAACTCGCAGTTAAGTAAAGGAGACTCCCTATCGCGCTCCTATAGTATTTTAAGTCAATTGAATTTCCGGTTACATCTTCTCCTATATTTACATTTGTTTCCATTGGGGTATTAATAATTTTAGCATCTTGCATTCCAAAGTGATTAATTAATTCCCTAGTATATTTTTGTTGGTGTAAGTATATTCCATCTTTAGTTTATTTAATTTGTAGACCTAAGAAGAAACTCAACTCACCTACTAAATTCATTTCAAATTCACTTTCCATAAGTGAAATGAATTCGTTTAGTAGGATCGAGTTGGTGGTTCCGAAGATGATATCATCTACGTAGATTTGGGCTATAAATATATCTTTATCTACGGTTTTTACGAAGAGGGTTGGATCGACTAGACCTTGGTTAAATCCTTTGGACTTAAGATAAATCGAAAGCCTCTCGTACCAAGCTCGAGGAGCTTGTTTGAGTCCATAGAGAGCTTTCTTTAATCTAAGGACATGGTTGGGTTTATCTAGACTTTCGAAACTGGGGGGTTGGCTGACATAAACCTCTTCCTTAATATATCCATTTAAGAATGCTGACTTTACATCCATTTGAAACAACTTAAATTCTCGATGTGCAGCATATGCTAATAACATTCGGATGGACTCTAATCTAGCTACTGGGGCATAGGTCTCGTCGTAATCTAAACCTTCGACTTGACTAAACCCTTTAGCGACTAATCTAGCTTTATTTCTAACTACTTCACCCTTATCATCAAGTTTATTTCGAAACACCCACCTTGTTCCAACGATTGTTTTATCTTTAGGTGGTGGTACTAATTCACATACTTCGTTCCTAGTGAATTGAGCTAGCTCTTCTTGCATTGCAATAATGCAATCGGGATCAAGAAGAGCTTGGTCAATGATTTTGGGTTCAATTTTGGAAATCAAGGAAATTTGACTAAGGTTTCGGTATGAAGCTCTAGTTTGAACTCCTAGGCTTGGATCACCTATCACTTGGTAGATAGGATGATTCGTTTGAGTCCTATTTTGACTTGGATTAGAGTCACCTATCGTTTGGTCGATAGGATGACTCGGTTGACTTAGGTTAGGATTAATACTAGACTCGATCTCAAGATCGGAGTTGAGTCTGGTATGAATCGGCTCGCTAATTGGGGTTGCTAGGAGTTTTGTAGGTTCGTGTCCTTCATCAAACACTACATTAATAATCTCTTCGACTCTAAGGGTGTCATGGTTATATACCCTATAGGCTCTACTCGTAGTCGGGTATCCTAGAAAGATTCCGGTCGAGGTTTTGGATGTGAATTTCCCTAGGTGATCCTTAGTGTTTAGGATATGTACCTTACATCCAAATACCCTAAAGTACTTGATGTTGGGTATTTTATCGTAATAAATCTCGTACGAGGTCTTAAGGTGCCTCTTTACCATAAGGATCCTATTTTGGACATAGCAAGCCGTACTAACAGCTTCTGCCCAAAACCTATCGGGTAGGTTATACTCGTTTAACATTGTCCTAGCGGCTTCTTATAGGGTTCTATTTTTGTGCTCTACTAGGCCATTCTGTTGTGGGGTTCTAGGGCATGAGAACTCATGGTGGTATCCATTTAGGTTATAGAATTCTATAAACCTGTGGTTCTCGAATTCACCACCTTGATCACTCCTAAGTCTTTTGATTTTAAGATTTTGTTGATTTTTTATTTGTTTAAATAGGTTGATTAATTGATCTAGAGTATCACTTTTGTGTTTGATGAACCTAACCCAAGTAAATATAGAATAGTTATCAATTATGACTAAGCAGAATTGACTCCTATTAAGTGACTTAGCTCCGTGTGAATCAAATAGATCAATGTGTAGGAGCTCAAGAACACTTTTGGTTCGTTCTTGATTAGTTAGTTGATGTTGTGTCCTAGATTGTTTACCTTATTGACAAGCATTACATATTTTATTATCCAAGTTGTTGAGGTTAGGCAAACCTCTGACTAAGTCACTCTGACTCATCTTGTGGATGAGTCTTGGGTGCGAGTGACCGAGTCGTTGGTGCCACAATCAAGATTCATCTTTCCGTGTCATAAGATACTTGGTTGAGGAGTTAGTTAAATTAATAGTATAAATATTGTTATTTCTGGTTCCTTTAAGAATTATTTTAGAGGTTTCATTTATATTAATTACGCATTCATTTTCTAGAAATATGACCTTATAGTTATTATCATACAATTGGCTTACACTAAGTAAATTATATTGGAAATTTTCTACCAATAAGACATTTTGAATAATAAAGTTTGAGTTAAGCTCAATATCACCTAACCCGATGATTTTGAGCTTGCCGTTGTTTCCAAAGGCTACCGATCCTTGTCGTTTGAATCGAAGCTTCAAAAACTTGAGTTGATCCTCGGTCATGTGTCAGGTGCAACCACAATCCAACATCCATTGATCTTACATGCAAGGTAGTTGGATCGGATATTGGAATTATTAAAGGTTGGTTGTAAATTATTAAACCTAAATCATCTCACCCATGTATACATGATCAAGCATGTTAACCTTATATGTTCTTGTGAGATGACTTCCAATTTTACTTGATTTAAATTTAATGATTTGAACACTTGTCAACCTTGCGTTAGATTCAGATTTAACCTTAAGTTCATCAAGTCACCTTTTTAAGATCATGACTTCCAGATCGTGGCAAGGCACAGAGGCCTTCTTTGATCGAAAAAATGACCACTTCCTTAGACAAAACCATTTTCAAGAAAATAGAGACTTGACTCACCTAAGACCACTTCCTGGTCTAACTAGTCTAGGATACGGCGAGGTAGCTTCAGCTAGTTCCACTCGGTCAAGTGCACCGAACTAGATACGCCTTATCTAGCCTGAATATACGAGACTCTGCTTTCCTAGCGTACTATCATCTCGCAGTGTCCTGGTACTATGTTACCAAGTATTGACGAGTTATAGTCCTATCTAACCATTCTATAAAGAAAAATCAAAATAAATAAAGGACCTAAGCATGCAATTTCTAAGTTAAAGCACAAACAAGTTTTGTACTGGCTTCCCCTGGACCGTTGAATCGGTTCGGTCTCTCCACATAGTGGATTTGGTCCTTGGGAACCCAGTACTGGTTGGATCCTAAGTTTTAAATTAAAGAGGTCTTAGGGACCCATACTTGGACACATTTTTTATGTCGACTTATAGTTGACATATATGACTTGTTGGTCGTATTTGAGCTAAACCCTAGTTTGACCTTGTTGTACACGGCCCTTTGCGATCCAAGTAGGAGGTCAAGTCCCTTGGATCCCAAAGTAAACCTTTCCAACGTGTTCCTAAGACCTTCGACTTGACTTTTCAAGAGTGAGTTCTCAACTTTGAGCTTTTCAACCTGAGTTGAGTCCTCCTATCGAACTCGACTAGTCGAAGAGGTTAGGGAGACCTCATGTTTGAGGAGTTTAACCTCCTCAACCAGGGTCTCGACCTTGGACTCGGACTTAGCTAATTTCCTAGTTAAGAATTTAATCACATTGTAAAGAGTACTAATAAGGGATTGACTTACCTTAAGTGTATCTCTTGAACCGGATGAAGATCCGTGGCTTGTCTTGAATAGAGCTTCGTAGTTCGATTCATCTTCGGGTTCAGATGTGTGCTCCGATTTTGACTCCGTCTCCGATTCAGTCGGTTTAGCCATGAAGACGTGATCATCGTCTTCTTCCTCTGACGCTTCTTCCCATATAGCGTTGAGTGCCTTTTTGAGTTTCGGTGCTTTGCTCTTAAGCTTCGGACATTCGGACTTGATATGTCCAAACCTGTTGCATTTGTAACACCTAACATTAGAACTTTTAGGCTTACCTTCGTTGGGTCGAGTGACGGTTCACTTTCGGCCCTTGACCATCCTCCAAACTAGGTTGACTAATTCGACCTCCATTTCTGGGTCGATCTCCGAATCGGACTCATCTTCTTCTTCCTCCTTTGGGGGTGGCTTGCTCGCGGTTTTCTTCTTCGAACCTGCAAAAAGTGCTATACCCTTCTTGGGTTCCGAGTTAGACTGTTCATGGAGTTCAAAATCCGAAAACAATTCATCTAATCTAAGTTTAGAAAGATCCTTAGAAATCTTGTAGGCATCGACCATGGATGCCCACAAGGTGGTCCTAGGAAATGAGTTTAGTACGTACCTGATAAGGTCGTGGTTTTCGACCTTTTGTCCGATTGCGTGTAGGTTGTTGATGATATCTTGAACCCGAGCGTGCAATTGTGTCGCCGTCTCGTGTTCCTATATTTTTAGATTATACAACCTATTGAAAAGGAGATCATGCTTACATACCTTGGCTTCGTCGGTCCCTTCGTGTAATTCGACCAACTTTGTCCATAAGTCTTTGGCACTGATGAATGGGTCAGCGCGATTAAGCTCCTCCTTGGACAAGCCGCATTGGAGGATTTGAGTCGCCTTGGCGTCGACTTCAACTTGCCTTTTTGTAGCATTGGTCCATTGGTCATAATCCAAAGATTCACCCACTTCGTTAGTCGGAAGTGTGAATCCCATTTGGATTATGATCCACATCTCGATTTGGGTCTTAAGGAAGCACTCCATTCGACCCTTCCAATAACAGAAGTCATCTCCATTGTAAAATGGAGGTCGGACGGTGACAAAACCCACGAGATGGGCCATTGATACAAAAAAATAAGAGAATGAAGAAGAAAAACCTAGCAACGACACAAACGACCGAAATGTACCAAGACTCGTGTCTTGGATTAGTAGTGCGGGAGAAAAACTAAACGAATGAAAGAGTAAAAAAAAAATTCGAAATAAACAGAAATAAAAAGAAAAAAATCTATAGAAAAACTAGATTGGTGGTTTCACCAAATCTTAGCACCCTCAGCTTTGATAACAATTGTTGGATCGAGCAGATAGCTAGTGGGGGGGGGGGTGAATAGCGAAAAAAACTTTCTTTCGACTTCGTTCATTAAAACACGAGTAGACACAGCGGAAGATAAATTCAAAACAAAAGAGACAATAGACACGAGGGTTTTTACTTGGTTCGCAGCCGAAGGATACTACTCCAAGGCCCTAGTGGTCCTTGACCACGCACGGAGGGCAGAATACTAAAGAACTCCTCCTCATTGGAGGTAGGAGTTAAACGGATACACGAAATCATAAAAGATCGAGGTATAGGGATACTCCCCCTCTCCTAACTATAATGAAAGCTTTACGAGATAAGCAAAATGAAATACAATTAAAACTTTTGTTACCGACGACTACAAAGGTTGGAGGTTGAAGCTCTAGTCGTCGTCTCGGTAGCGCTTCATCGTAGGGATATCGAAGAGTCATAGCGTATCGGAAGCACTTGGAGGTTTTTTGAATTTATGAAAAACCCTTAGAGAAACCATCCTTTTATAGCTTTTGAGCCCCTCATCGAATGGGTCTTCAACCAATTACAAATAGGCACAAAGCTCCTTGGAATGAGGTGATAAGGCTTTACTCCTCGAGGCTGATCCTTGACCATCAGTCGACTGATGGTCATCATCAGCTGACTGATGGCAGTGCCAGTCGAGTCGTAATACTCAGCAGTCGACTAATTTCAGGCAGTCGAGTGACTCATGTGTTGGATCGAGAAGCGTCGCTAGAGGGGGGGGGTGAATAGCGATCGTAAATCTTTTCGATGTTTCGTTCGAGTAGATAATTAAATGAGTAAGAGCAGCGGAAAATAAAGAGACACATTTATTTTTACTTGGTTCACAACCCAGCGGTTGCTACTCCAAGGCCCTATCGGTCCTAGACCGCGTACGGAGGGCAAAACACTATAATGTCTCCTCCTCGTTGGAGGTAGGAGACAACGATCACAAAACTGAAAGTACGAGGATGAGACAACAAGCCTACCTCACCTCATTACGATTAAAACAAAGAATACAATAAAAACAATTACTTGCTACTGCTGCCGACGAAGGAGATTTGAACTTGTCGTCGCATCGGCGTTGGAGCGTTGGCGTTGTAGGAGCACTTGAGAATAAACTTGATGTAATGTGGAGTTGGAATCCTCCCCTCCTTTTATAGATTTTGGCCTTTGAATATGTCTCCTCTTTTTTTTGGAACAAATCACGAAGTTGTATAATTTTTATCGCGAAGTGGCCGCGTCAAACCTTATCCGTTTTGACCTAGCGCAAGGGCCGATTCGTCGCCATCAGTCGACTGATGCCTCCCATCACCGATCGATGAGCATCACGATCGCCCCATGTCCGATGATCACACCGCCACTTCCTGCAGTGAGAGGTTAGCTTGGAAAATGATAAATACGACGGTTTCTAATTGTCCAATCTTGACTTAGACCTTCCACAAGAAGTCTTAGTCGGATCGCCGCCTACAGTCGTCCCCGTACAGAGGACACGACCTTACCATCTCTCACTCACACGAGCTTACCTCGATTCTTACTGTGTCGCTTTCGCTTTCAGCCTTCCACTTGATTCCTTCGTCTCCCTCCGAAGTCACTCGAGTGTCGCCCGACCACCGCGGCTTCCTCCGGGTGTCACTAGCCTTCAGCTCTAGCTTTAGTACTTTTCTGCACACTCGATTTAGCTCGTGAGATAACGATGTAAACTTAACTTTGTGTCTTTGCTATAATCAAAACACAGATTCGATTATCTGGTGCCCCTACACCAACAATCTCTCCCTTTTTGATCTATGGCAAACCAACACAAAGTTAAGGGAAATTAAAGCATAAAACAAGTATAGTAGATGATGAATGTCATTTTTAAAAACTCCCCCTTAACAAAAACTCCCCCTTAACCCTAGGTGAGTTTTGAAAGAGATACTTTAGTTTTCAAAAATAAATTTTGTGTTACTCCCCCTTAACTCCCCCTTAACTTTCGCTCCTCTCCCCCTTTTGCCATAAATCAAAACAAATGTTGGGGTTTGTTATGTAAAATTGGAGTTTGTTATATAAAATAGGGGTTTAAAAACAATATGGTATATGCATGCATCAAGATAAATTAGCTATGAGTCCAAGCATAACGTCTAGCAGTAGTCAGATAGATTGGTTCGAGGTGTGACCCTCTGCACCAATAATCTAAAGGTTTGTAATATAACCCTTAGGGTTAGTTTGCTTTCCCCCTTAGTCAAATATATGAAGTATAAGAAATATAGGGGGCGCTAAACTTTGGCCTAAGAGTTGTTAAGTACAATAGTTGGGAAAATAAGTAGTATTTCGAAGAGGTTATATTTCAATTATCCTTAACATCTCACCCATTCTATGTGTCTCAGAATTTGTTCACCTTATATGTTTTGTGAGATGATTTTAAATTGATTAAAGATAGTCAACCTTGGGTTAGATTCGGATTTAACCTTTAGATCGTTAAAAAACTTTTCGAGAAATTGACTTCCAAGTCGTGGCGAGGCACAGAGGCCTTCTTTGATCGGAACAATGACCACTTCCTTAGACAAAACCAAATTCAAGAAAATATCACTTAAGTCACTTAGGGTTACTTTCTGGTCTAACTAGTTTAGGATACGGCGAGGTAGCTTCAGCTAGTTCCACTCGGTCAAGTGCACCAAGCTAGATACGCCTTATCTAGCTCAAATACACGAGACTTTGTTTCCCTAACTTACTATCATCTCGCCGCGTCCTGATACTATGTTGTCAAGAGTTGACTAACTATTTTCCCTATCTAGCCATTCTACAAATTAAAGTAAAATATTCAATGGTTTTGCTAAGTAAGAGGGTATACTATTTTAGTGTTAGCTCCCCCTGGACCATTGAACCAATATGGTCTATTCAAATAATGAATTTGATCCTGGGGAAATCAAAACTTATTAGTCCTTATATGTGAATTCAATAAAACCTTTGGGACCCATGCTTGGACTTTTTGATGACTACGATTTACGATAGACATATATGACCTATTCGTAGTCGTTGACCTAAATCCGAGTCCGACTTTGTTGTACACGACTCTTTGGGTTCCAAGTAGTCAGTTAAGATTCTTAGATCCCAACGTGAACCTTTCCAACATAGCCTCAACCTCTTGAACTCGGTCTTTCAAGAGAGAATTCTCCTCCTCAAGTTTTTCAATTTGGGTTGAGTTTCTCTCTTGAACTTGACTAGTTGAAGAGGTTAGAGTAGCCTCTTGCTTGAGGGTTTCAACCTCCTCAAGTAATGACTCAACCCTAGACTCGGACTTAGTTAATTTCCTATTAAGCATTTTAATTGTATTGTAAAGCGTATGAATTAGTGAGCGGCTAACCTTAATTTTCTCTTTTGGTCCAGCTTTGAGTTGCTTCTCGAAGTAGTCCTCGAGTTCGGAGTCGGTGTTGTAATTGGATTCGGATTCGGACTCTGACTCGGACTCTTCGGGTCTTGCCATCCATGCTATGCCACCACCTTCTTCGTTATCCTATGTTGCATGAAAAGCCTTCTTTTGATTTGATTTGAATTGTGCCCTCTTTTGATTCTTTAATAGCCTCCTTTCTCTCCGAACGATCTTCCACACTACGTTCACTATTGCTTCCACCTTTTCGGATTCAGACTCTAATTCATCGTCGGGTTCGAGTCCATCTTCTTTCCTGGTAGGTGGCTTGCTTCTTTGTCCTGCAAGTAGAGCAATACCTCTCTCGGCCCAGACCACGTTAGTTTGCTCATGAAGTTCAAACTCGAAAAATAATTCGTCTAACCTAAGCTTCGAAAGGTCCTTAGAGACCTTGTAGGCATCGACCATGGATGCCCACAAGGTAGTCCTAGGAAATGAATTAAGAACGTACCTTAGTAGGTCACGGTTTTCGACCTTGTGTCCGATGGTGTGCAGGGCGTTGACAATGTCCTGGACGCGGGCGTGTAGTTGCGTCGTCGTCTCGTGTTCCTGCATCTTAAGGTTATACAACTTATTGAAAAAAAGGTCACGTTTACATACCTTAGCATCGGACGTTCCTTCGTGTAGCTCGATTAATTTGTTCCATAGGTCCTTGGCGCTAATGAATGGTCCGATGCGGTTGAGTTCCTCCTTGGACAAGCCGCATTGCAATATTTGGGTTGCTCTTGCATCGGCTTCGATTTGCCTCTTGGTTGCATTTGTCCACTTGTTGAAATCCAAGGGCTCTCCTTGATCATTGGTGGGTAGAGCAAAGCCGGTTTGGATTATTATCCAAGTCTCGACTTGTGTTTTCAAGAAACACTCCATCCGACCTTTCCAATAACGGAAATCATCTCCGTTAAAGAACGGAGGTCGGGTGGTGCTATACCGCTCAATGTGAGCCATTAAATATCTTACAAAACACGAATAAAAACCAAAGGGAATTCCAAGACTTAGTCTTGGATTAGTAATATGGGAAATAAACAGAATTAAATGAGAAAAATAAGAAACTAATAGAAACTAATAACTTACGACCTTCGATGTCCCCGAAAGGGTACTAGACGTTGGATTTTGGGTCTAGAAATAGCTTTTTACAAAGGTAAACCCTAGTAAGAAATGTAGATCTCTCAGAGAGCTTCGATTTGGTAGGTAGATCGTTATGTGAGTCCACTTGTGCGAAAAGTTATGGCCGTTTTACCGTCGGCTACTCCAATAGAGAATATTTGCAAGCACACAACCAAAAGAAACGTACCAAGACTTCGTCTTGGATTAGTAGTGCGGGAGGAAAAAGACCTAAAAAAATACGAATCGAAAAATATGAACAGAAAACCAAAACGTGCTAGATCGGTGGTTTCACCAAATCTTAGCGCCCCCGCTCTGATACCAATTGTTGGATCGAGAAGCGTCGCTAGAGGGGGAGGGTGAATAGCGATCGTAAATCTTTTCGATGTTTCATTCGAGTAGATAATTAAATGAGTATGAGCAGCGGAAAATAAAGAGACACGTTTATTTTTACTTGGTTCACAACCCTGCGGTTGCTACTCCAAGGCCCTATCGGTCCTAGACCGCGTACGGAGGGCAAAGCACTATAACGTCTCCTCCTCGTTGGAGGTAGGAGACAACGATCACAAAAACCGAATGTACGAGGATGAGGCAACAAGCCTACCTCACCTCGTTACGATTAAAATAAAGAATACAATAAAAATAATTACTTGCTACTGCTGCCGATGAAGGAGATTTGAACTTGTCGTCGCGTCGGCATTATGACGGCGTTGGAGCGTTAGCGTTGTAGGAGCACTTGATGAATAAACTTGATGATGCTTGGAGTTGGAATCCTCCCCTCCTTTTATAGATTTTGGCCTCTGAATATGTCTCCTCTTTTTTCGGAACAGATCACGAAGTTGTCCAAATTTTATCGCGAAGTGGCCGCGTCAAACCTTATCCGTTTTGACCTAGCTTGGTGATTCGTCGCCATCGCGATCGTGATGCCTCCCATTAGTCGGTGATGAGCATCGATCGCTGTCCAGCAATGATCGCTAACTCGCCACTTCCCTGCAGTAAGAGGTTAGCTCGGAAAATGATAAATGCGACGGTTTCTGACCGTCCGATCTCGACCTAGACCTTCCACGGGAAGTCTTAATCGGATCACCGCCTACGGTCGTCCCCGTAAAGAGGACACGACCTTACAATCTCTCACTCACACGAGCTTACCTCGATAGTAGCTCTCACTTCCGGCCTTCCACTCGATTCCTTCGGCTCCCTCCGAAGTCACTCGAGTGTCGCCCGACCACCGCGGCTTCCTCCGGGTGTCGCTAGCCTTCATCTCTAGCTTTAGTACTTTTTTGCACACTCGATTTAGCTCATGAGATAACGATGTAAACTTAACTTTGTGTCTTTGCTATAATCAAAACACAGGTTCGATTATCTGGTGCCCCTGCACCAACATCTTGTGGGCAGTCGACTGATGATTGCTGAAATCACAAGTTAACTTAACAAAAACATAATTTCGATGGCCGTCGACCGTCCGATCTCAACCTAGAACATCCATGGGATGTCTTTGGTCGGATCTACGCTTAAGACCATCCCCAAAAAAAGGATACGACCTCACTTACGCTCACACACACGAGCTTACCTTGATACTTACTTTATAGCTCTCGCTTCCGCCTCCCACTCGATTCCTTCGGCTCCCTTTGAAGTCACTCGAGTGTCGCCCGACCACCGCAGCTTCCTCCAGGTGTCGCTAGCCTTCAGCTTCAGCTTCAGTACTTTTTTGCACACTCGATTTAGCTCGTGAGATAACAGGATATGGGCCTAACTTTATATTGTTTTCTATAATCAAAACTTAGGTTTGACTTAGGTGCTGACTGCACCAACATAACGTTCTAAAATTCTTTTTGTCTCTTTGTTGTTAAAACCAAGTATGCAGTGAAAAGTAAAAGTAAAAATAAAAATGACAAGCTTATTTTTTACTTGGTTCACAACCAAACGGTTGCTAGTCCAAAGCCCCACGATCCTAGACTGCTTTCGATGAGTAATTCACTAAAAGGAGTCTCTTCCTCATTGGAGGTAAGAGACGACGATTACAAATGAAAAATAGAGGGAGAGGCAATAAGCCTACCTCTCCTCTTAGCAATTAAAAGTACAGGTACAAAGTAAATACAATAATTAAATAAAGCATCCGACGAAGGATTGGGACGTTGGGTGTGATGTCAGCATTATGATGGCGTAGCGTTGTCGAAGAAGGCTTAGATTCATTGGAACACTTTGGGAGCAATTGAAGATAATCAAAAGAGGTGAAATCCTTCTTCTTTTATAGCCCTTTGAGCCCTAGTTCGTTGAGATCCATATCTGGGTCAAAGCTCCTCACCTCCTCTCATTTTGTGGCTCTTATCTTGACTATCTTCGAAGTGATCAACTTGACCAGCAGTCGACTGATGCCCTATAGCAGTTGATTGATGGTAGGCTCAGTTGACTACTACTAGCCTCTAGTCAACTGTCAACTTGATCACTTACCTGAAATACAAGGTTAGCACAAAAGATGTTGATTAATGGTAAAAATCAACGGTCCCTTACCACCGACCTCGAACTAGACCTTCCTCCAGAAGTCTTAGTCGGATCGCTGCCTACGATCATCCTTTTATGGAGGATACGTCCTTACCATCACTCTGTATATGGTGCTTACCTTTGGTCCTCCTGACCTGTCGCTTAGCTTCCGACCACAACCATGTTAGTGAAAGCCCTAGAGCCAATCATATGATGATTGTTGTATGGACTTTATTGTATCATATTCCTATTTATAAAGGCATGGTTATTATATTTACTTGTATTGGTGCCAAATAACTAAATATAATAATGTCCTTGAGTAGTAGGTTCTTATCTATATCAATCGATTGGTTGAATCGATAATGAGATGATATAGAGAACACTACTCTTAATCATTCCTAGTCGAGTATTAACATTCAGGGACAATGTTAATGCGTAGAGACTAGCATGTAGGTCAACAAGATGACTTGATCTCACAAGTCATGGATATGTGATATCAAGTTGACACATGGGTATGCATTGGAGAATGTATACTGAATGACCCGCCATGAGAAAGTATCATGGATCGTTATATGAGTGTCATATACTTTCTCATGTGGCTATTAGTATGACTATTAGTCCTTAGACCTGAAGTCACCATGGTTCCCTACATAAGGAGTTGCATACTTTGGCCAAGCGTCACCCGTAAATGGGTGGACTATAAAGCGATTCTTGGGTATGTAGCAATTATGCGGAGGATGTGAGTGATGTAGATGGGATCTATCCCTCCTATATGAGGGGTGACATCGATATTCTTGATAGAGTGAGACCACGAAGTGCATGGCCATGCCCAAATGAGTCAATATGAGATATTGAGCTCATTTGATTAGAGTGAGTCTACTTGGAGTTCAAGATTTAGATTGTATGCAGGGATGACACGGTCTATGCCTCGATTGGTCAATCTAGATGTCAAGGATAGAGGACATTGTCACATATTGTGAGTCACAATTAGTAGTCACAAAGGTGATGTTGGAGCTCAACATTCTTGTAACTTGGGTAGCAATGATGTGTTGCTAGATACCGCTCATTGCTTATGTTCCTAAATCGGTTTAGGGACATTGCCAGCGTTACAAGAACCTATAAGTCACACACAGAGCAATTAGATGGAGATTAGGTTCATATGATGAACCATGAGGATTAGGTTCATGGGATGAACCAAATTGGATTAAGAGTAATCCAAATTAGACTAATTGAGTTAGACTCAAGTTGATTCAAGTGTTGAATGAGTCTAATTGAGATTTGATTCATCAAATCAATTTAAATTAATGAATAGAGATTCATTATATTAAATTGACTTGAGTCAAGTGGTTAGATTTGATCAACCATGGGAGATTAGAGGTCAAGTTTGACTTGACTTGAGAGGAAGATGAAAGGTCAAGTTTGGCTTGACCAAATGCCATGTCATGATGATGACTAGGCATGGCGGCCAATGATGATGCTCCACATCATCATTGACTTTGTCAGTGGTGCCACCTCATGAGGAGACCAAGGGACATGGGAGTTACATGCATGCATTTAACTCCCTCTCCATAATGTGGCCGGCCATCTCTTTAGGGGTTTCATGGGTGAAATTCATTTTTGTGTGTAACTCTCATAACTTCATCTTCTTCCTTGGGAATTTTTCTCTCAAGCTCTCCCCCTCTCCTTCCTCATCTTGCCGAGACACCTAGAGTGCTAGCACACTCAAGTGTGTTTTTCTCCACCTATTGCTTGTGTGGATACCATAGAGAGTGTGCACTTGACACTCTCGAGTTCGGGACTTTTGGGCGCGGATTTGCGAAGGGCATCGCATCGAGGTAATGATCTTATCTCTTAGATCTAAGGTAGATCTAGGGTTTTTATACAAGCACATACATGTTTTGTTTTAATACTCTTCACACGGATCCGCGGATCGTGGGGGCTTCCGAGGTTTCCATACGCAAAGCGGTTTTACGGCTCGGAAAAACCCAGCGATGGTATCGAGCCACGTGCGAAGCATGTATGTGTTTCGTTTTTGTAGTTTTTATATTAGATATAAAAATTACAGATTTATATGTTTCTGTAAATTTTCTTATTTTATAGAATTTTTGGGTATTTTTCTCGTAGAGTCGGAAACGAGTGTTGGGACACTCGTGAAGCTTCAACCGTGAAAAACTCTCCGAATCGTGAGTTCTCGCTTTAGGTTTTTAGGACAGTGACTTAAGTTAAGGCTGTAAGATCATTGTAGGGACACTCGCGAAGTTTATTTTTGCGGTAGGGCGCTGCCCTATCCCCGAAAGGGCCATGTCCAGCGATCGCGCCCGAAACCGCTTAAGCGCGGACCGTTCTGAGAGTTGACTCATAAATTCGAAATAAATTAGGAAAAATTATAGAAATTTCTGTAAAAATACATAATTTAGAATTATGTATAATTCTGTGATTGTCATGGCCCAATAACCCAATTGGATTGGATTAAGTGTGTTGTAATTCATAATACGGCTGCGTGCGTTTGTGGTTGTCGCGTGTTGTAAAGTGTTTTGCGACCTGCGCGTCGCACCTATTCTTTAATATTCTAGTTATAAATAGTTTTAGACTCGAATGTAACTCGAGTTTCGTATTTGTAATGTACAAAAATGGGCGGTGGAAAGTCCACTTGAAGGCGAGCTTACGAGAAGGGTTGACGACGACATGGCGGTCAAAGGAAGCTTGGAGAAGCCGCTAGCCTTAGGTTGACCGTCCGATCTTCTCATTGGCTTGAGAAGATCGTAGTAGAACCATGACTATATCACATTTAATGATATATATATATGTTGATATATATATATGTATATTTAATTGATTTTGCTTGTATGTATGTGATGCGTGCTAGTAGAAACATGTTTGTATGTATAGGATGCATGCTAGGTTAATTTTCTTGTATGTATATGATGCATGCTAGAATAATTAATGTATGTATATGATGCATGCTAATATAGGATAATAAAGGCCTAAATGTGTATAAGATACACATTACGATTAGATTAGATCATAATCGAATCAACTCGAAAATGCCTACCGAGCCTTGATACCCATCACTACCTCGATCATTTGTTGTTGTTGAATCGCCAAAGCGAGCAAGCGCATATTATCTTGGTAAGTGCGGAGGACAATCTTGGTCCGCCTATCATGACTCGGGTTAGAGTAAGCTCAATTAGATTGAGCAAAACTAGTTAACTCAATTGGATCGAGTAGAACTATAGGCGTATTCAATCGTTGGAAAGATAGGTTAAGATCGCATTTACACTAAATCTTGGCGATTTAGCCAAAGCTAACTCAAGGTCTTTTGTAAATGTAGGTCTTAATCCTATAAACAAGAGTTGCATAGAGATGTAATCGGTAATGTTACCCACGATCGTACTAAGTCTTGGGCGATTTGCCAAAGCTAACTCAAGGCTTAGTATGATGTGGATCTTGTCCCTTGAAATTGCCAGCTAGTTTATGAATCTAGTAAAAGTGGTTTGACCACATCCATAACTCGATTCTACAAAATTCCTATAATTTAGTGGGAGCATCATTTGATTAAAGGCCTAATTAAAAGAAAAAAGGAATATGATATTAATTCTCTGCATTGTATGTTGTAGATTACTATGTCAACAAACACGAACACTCTCTCTCGCGATCCGCTCTGAGAAGGACAAGCTCAATGGAGCAAATTTCCGACTACAGAACTGAGAATTGTTCTCACCCAAGAAAGGAAGTCAGACGTCCCGGAGCAGCCCATTCCGAGGCACCTCCGCCAATGCCTCGCGAATGTGACAAAGATGCTTACAAGAAGCATCAAGATGATGCATTAGATGTGTCATGTCTAATGCTCGCGACCATGAACTCGAGCTGTAAGCAACACGAGTTCATGAATGCTTATGATATGGACATCTTCGCCAACTATATCAAGGACAAGCTAGGCATGAGAGATATGAAGTCTCTAAGGCATTATTTGGGTCCAAAATGCAAGAAGGGACTCCGTGAGGTACATATGTACTCAAGATGATTGGGTACGAGAAAACCTACAAAGGTCGGATTCCCACTTGGCCAAGAGTCGCCACACGACCTAATCTTGCAATCTTTGCCAAGAGCCTTCAATCAATTTGTCATGAATTATAACATGAATGAAATTGATAAGCCATCGCTCAAAATGCTCAAAGATGTTGAGAATCCAGAGCTTAACCTTAAGAAGGGTAACTGACACCATTTTGATGGTGCAAAAGAAAGGCAAGGGCAAGCCTAAAGGTAAGGGAAAGTCCTGCCAAGGGCAAAGGCAAAGAACTTAAACCCAAAGGAGGGGTAGCTAAGGAAGGGGCTTGCTTCCACGCAAGGAAGCCGACATCGGAAGCGTGAATCGCAAGGCATACCTCGAAGATCTTAAGAAGAAGAGAAGTGAGACTTCTACTTCAGGTATAAATGTTATAGAAGTCAATCTATCTATTTCTTCATCATGGGTATTAGATACCGGATGTGCATCTCACATTTGTACCAATGTGCGGATGAGAAATAGCAGGCATTGACAAAGGGCGAGGTGGACCTACGAGTAGGCAATTCATTGTAGGAACTTATGATCTATCTCGCCTCCGGGCTTGTACTAGAATTAGAAGAATGTTGTTATGTGCTCCTTAACTAAGAACATCATTTCAGTTTCTTATTTGGACAAGAAAGGGTTTTCATTTATAATAAAGAACAAATGTTGTTCAGTTTATTTAAATGATATGTTTTATTGTAGTGCACCTCTAATGAACGGACTCTACTTTCTAGACTTAGAGAGCCCTATCTATAACATAAGTACCAAGAGGTTCAAGTCAAATGAGTTGAACCAAACCTATCTCTGCATTGTCGCTAGGTCACATAAATGAGAGTCGCTTATCTCACTCCATAAGGATGGGTCGCTAGACTCATTTGATTTTGAATCATATGAGATATGAGTCTTGCCTTTTAGGCAAGATGACCAAGACTCCCTTTAGTGGACATAGCGAAAGAGCAACAGATTTGTTAGGACTTATACATAGTGATGTATGTGGTCCTTTCAATGTTGCTGCTAGAGGTGGTTATAGGTACTTCATTACATTTGCTGATGACTTCAGTAGATATGGTTATGTGTATCTTATGACATAAATCAACTTTGAAAAGTTCAAAGAATTCAAGAATGAAGTACAAAACCAAATTGGCAAGAGTATTAAGATACTTCGATCGATCGAGGTGGTGAATACCTTAGCCATGAGTTTCGTGACTATCTAGCCGAGTGTGGGATTCTATCCAACTCACTCCTCCCGAACACCACAAAGGGAATGGTGTATCCGAAAGGAGGAATCGACTTATTAGATATGGTACGATCTATGATGAGTCACACAGCATCTTCCTATATCCTTTGGGGATACGCCTGACACAGCAGCCTTTACCCTTAACCGTGTACCATCCAAGGTCATAAAGACACCATATATATATGGACAGGGAAAATCCCAAGATGTCTTTTTATGAGGATTTGGGGTTGTGAGGCTTACGCTCGACCAAGTCTCGCATAAACCGGGACCCAAATCCGATAGGTGCTATTTTGTTGGATATCCCAAGGATACAAAGGATATTACTTTCTACATTCCCAACAAGACAAAGTGTTTGTAAAGACTCGGGTTTTTCTAGAAAGGGATTTTGTTTCTAGAAAACTAGTGGAGTACCTTCGATCTTGAAGAAATTCAAGATAAGGACCATAGCATCGAGGCCTTGACGGAGGTTGAACAGAACCACAAAGTGTTGTGGGTGATGAGGTTGTTGACAAAGAGTTGTGGAACAACCAATGCTCAAGTAGACCTACCTCTTCGCAGGTCCGATAGGGTACGCCGTCACCGAGAGATACTCATTTCTCTTGTTCGACCATGATGACGTTATGCTCATTGAGAATGAGCCTACCTCCTATCGAAGCCGTGATGAGCCCAGATTCTCGAGAAATGGCTAGAGGCCATGAGATCCGAGATGGAATCCATGTACACCAACCAAGTATGGACTTTGGTCGATCCACCAAGGGGTCAAACCCATTGGGTGTAAGTGGGTCTTTAGGAGAAAGATCGACATGGATGGACTTACGATACCTATAAGGGCCGATTGCGGCTAAAGGTTTCACAAATTCACGGTATTTATTAACTATGATGAAACCTTTTCTCGATGGCGATGTTTAAGTCCATTCGGATCTTGCTTGCTATTGCGGCATACCACGATTATGAGATCTGGCGGATGGATGTCAAAACCGTTTCGAATGGAAACTTACTCGAGGATGTGTACATGACACAACGAGGTTTTGTAGATCCACGATCTTCTTGGGAAGGTATGCAAGCAAAGGTCCATTTTGGGCTAAAGCAAGCTTCTTGGAGTTGGAATCTTGATTCGATGATGCGATCAAACAGCAGTTTGGTTTCATCAAGAATGAAGATGAACCTGTGTCTACAAGAGGGTTAATGGGAACACATTGTGTTCCTTGTATTGTACGTGGATGACATACTACTCATTGGGAATGACATCCCTTCGCTCTGATCTGTGAAGACTTGGCTAGGGGCGTGCTTCTCAATGAAGGACTTAGGTGAAGCGACTGTATTCTAGGCATCAAGATCTATAGAGATAGATCTAAGAGATTGCTTGGCCTAAGTCGAGTACATACATTGACACGGTATTACTTTTGCCATGCGAATTCCAAGAAAAGACTTCTGCCGATGTCACATGGTGTGAGTCTTTCGAAGACTCAAAGTCCCTCTTCTAGAGAGGAGAGAGACCGCATGGATAAGATCCCTTACGCATCTGCTATAGGATGTATCATGCGCCATCTTTGTGTACTCGTCTATGCTTTAAGCATGACGAGTAGATACCGATCGAGATCGGTGAGCGTCCAGGATAGCAGTCAAGAATATTCTTAAGTACTTGAGAAGGACTAAAGAATATTTCTTGATATTTGGAGGCGATGAGGAGCTAGCTGTAAAGGGTTACAGCGATGCCATCTTCCAAACTGACCAGGATGATTATAGATCGCAGTCAGGGTTCGTGTTTTGCTTTAATAGTGGCGCTGAGTGGAATAGTTCCAAGCGAGGACACGATTCTTGATTCTACAGAGGCCGAATATATCGATGCTTCCATCTCATTCGAGAGATTATCGATAGAGGAGATGTGAAGATTTGCAGAGTACCCACAGAGGCTAACATCGCAGATCCCTTGACCAAGGCTTTGGCACAGAAAAGCATGATGGTCACACTAGGTCATTGGGTATTAGATACTACGGTGATTGGCACTAGTGCTAGTGGGAGATTGTTAGTGAAAGCCCTAGAGCCAATCATATGATGATTGTTGTATGGACTTTATTGTATCATATTCCTATTTATAAAGGCATGGTTATTATATTTACTTGTATTGGTGCCAAATAACTAAATATAATAATGTCCTTGAGTAGTAGGTTCTTATCTATATCAATCGATTGGTTGAATCGATAATGAGATGATATAGAGAACACTACTCTTAATCATTCCTAGGCGAGTATTAACATTCAGGGACAATGTTAATGCGTAGAGACTAGCATGTAGGTCAACAAGATGACTTGATCTCACAAGTCATGGATATGAGATATCAAGTTGACACATGGGTATGCATTGGAGAATGTATTCTGAATGACCCGCCATGAGAAAGTATCATGGATCGTTATATGAGTGTCATATACTTTCTCATGTGGCTATTAGTATGACTATTAGTCCTTAGACACTGAAGTCACCATGGTTCCCTACATAAGGAGTTGCATACTTTGGCTTCAAAACGTCACCGTAAATGGGTGGACTATAAAGCGATTCGGGTATGTAACAGAATTATGCGGAGGGATGTGAGTGATGTAGATGGGATCTATCCCTCCTATATATGAGGGTGACATCGATATTCTTGATAGAGTGAGACCACGAGTGCATGGCCATGCCCAAATGAGTCAATATGAGATATTGAGCTCATTTGATTAGAGTGAGTCTACTTGGAGTTCAAGATTTAGATTGTACCGAGGATGACACGGTCTATGCCTCGATTGGTCAATCTAGATGTCAAGGATAGAGGGACATTGTCACATATTGTGAGAGTCACAATTAGTAGTCACAAAGGTGATGTTGGAGCTCAACATTCTTGTAACTTGGATAGCAATGATGTGTTGCTAGATACCGCTCATTGCTTATGTTCCTAAATCGGTTTAGGGACATTGCCAACGTTACAAGAACCTATAGGGTCACACACAAAGGGCAATTAGATGGTGATTAGGTTCATGTGATGAACCATGAGGATTAGGTTCATGGGATGAACCAAATTGGATTAAGAGTAATCCAAATTAGACTAATTGAGTTAGACTCAAGTTGATTCAAGTGTTGAATGAGTCTAATTGAGATTTGATTCATCAAATCAATTTAAATTAATGAATAGAGATTCATTATATTAAATTGACTTGAGTCAAGTGGTTAGATTTGATCAACCATGGGAGATTAGAGGTCAAGTTTGACTTGACTTGAGAGGGAAGATGAAAGGTCAAGTTTGACTTGACCAAATGCCATGTCATGATGATGACTAGGCATGGCCGGCCAATGATGATGCTCCACATCATCATTGACTTTGTCAATTGGTGCCACCTCATGAGGGAGACCAAGGGACATGGGAGTTACATGCATGCATGTAACTCCCTCCATAATGTGGCGCCAACACTTTAGGGGTTTCATGGGTGAAATTCATTTTTGTGTGTAACTCTCATAACTTCATCTTCTTCCTTGGGAATTTTTCTCTCAAGCTCTCCCCCTCTCCTTCCTCATCTTGCCGAGACACCCTAGGAGTGCTAGCACACTCAAGTGTGTTTTTTCTTCCACCTATTGCTTGTGTGGATACCATAGAGGAGTGTGCACTTGACACTCTCGAGTTCCGGCGGACTTTTGGACGAGCGGGATTTGCGAAGGGCATCGCATCGAGGGTAATGATCTTATCTCTTAGATCTAAGGTAGATCTAGGGTTTTTATACAAGCACATACATATTTTGTTTTAATACTTCTTCGCACGGATCCGTGGCCGGGGGCTTCCGAGGTTTCCGCAACGCAAAAAGCGGTTTTTGCGGCTCGGAAAAACCCAACACACCAAGGTTCCTAGACTCCCCTAGGTTCTCCTGGTGTCTCGTCCCGAGATTCTCTTGGTGATGTTGGCCTTAACAGAGCTTAATATACTACCTACACACTCAACACAGTATGTGAGATAACAATAATGACTTAACTTTGAACCTTTGCCATTATAAAAATCTAGGTTCGATTATTTGGTTCCCCAGCACCAACAATCTCTCCTTTTTTTATCTATGGCAAACTGATTCAAAGTTAAGAAAAAATAAGCATGAAATGAACATGAATTAATTTCTTTTTCAAATTCTCCCCCTCAAGGTTATGTTAGTTATATATAAGAGGTGTCCTAAAGCAATCGCCTTATGGTTGTACCATTTATTTGATAAATGAAGATTTAATATTTGAGTGTATATGTTTTCATGTATTTGATTGGATCTTAAACTCATTTACTGAATGTCCACAATACGATTCACAGCATGATAGAATTTGTGATTGGGTCACAACTAGTGAGTATCTCTACATGTGTAATTGTGATGTATTGCAATTATCCCTAGTCGATGAATTGATGCATTCGGACGCCATCAATTCTGTTGAGACTAGCACGAGTTATACTCTTCGGTTTATCCAAGCAATTGTTTCTCACTAGCTTGAGACATTGGGATGTCCGTAGTTAACCGTGGATGCTAGTTATGGTAACTAGTTCATTAGAGTGACCAGCTGTAAGACTTTATATGGTTCTCTGCATATACAGATATGTTAATGAAGTTCTTACTACAACTTAAGTGCAATGTTTCTTTGACTTGCGGTGTTCAAGTCATCTTGGTCATAGAGACTTATGCTTTGACATCTTAAGCAAGCATCTCTGAGGAGATGTGGACCCAGGATGATTAGGTATAAGTCGAAGTGCCCGAAGGTGTTTGAATAGCTTACAGAGGATTCACCACTCTTTGTGAGGAGATATATACCCTATGGCCTCTCGTCGGATTGTTACTAAAGTCTTTGGCCAAAGCATCACATGTTTAGAGTATGGTACTCTTGGATACATGTACAATAACTAGAATCCACAGGACGAGAAAGTGATACTTGGGATAGGTGTAACGTAGTCAGCTTAGTGGGGACTGACACAATAGACCATGTCCTGAACCAAGTAGGTATAAGATGAGTGAAGGGAATCGGGCACGACTCACTATAGCTACTGAAAGATTTCAGAAGTTGTTCTGGAGTCAACCATTGATTTTTCGATTAATTGGGGATCATAATATACTACTAGGTGCCACTCATGATCGTTCTATAATTAATGGTTCATTATAGACAATCAACATAAATCGGGAACCTATTTGGTCACACGCACTACGAGTGTTATCCGAAGAATTTAAAATGAGTTTGAGAATGAGATTCTCAGATCGAGAGAGACTTGGTTTAGTTGGACTAAACAAGGAGCGAGCATGAAATTGTTTCAGTCGCATCGGAAGCATGGATGGGCCGAGTCTTTTGAAGACATGATGGATGAACCAAATTGGTTTGGTTCTAATCCAAGGGTGGAAAATAAACCAAAGGGGTTTAGTTTGTTTTAAATGAATGAACAAAAATTAGTTTGGTTTATTTTTTAAAATAGACCAATACGGTTTGGTTTATTTTAACTTAAATTAATGGAGCGGGTTAATGGGTTTTGGTTGTGAACCAATAACCCTTGAGAAAAGGTCTCTTAATAATTAAGAAACACGTTCTCTATAAATAACAGGGTTGATAGATATTTCATGGACAAATTAGGTTTTGTGAAACCCTAGCCATTTTCTCTTCTTTCTCTCCTTGCTTGTGCGCCACCCACTCTTGTAGTTGCCACCGCCCAAGCTTGGCCGCCTCTCCTCCTCCAGCAGCCGACCTTCCTCCGGCCAACAATCCATCTGCCTGCCACAAGGTTGCCGCCGACCA
Source organism: Wurfbainia villosa (assembly GCA_025175895.1). NCBI lineage: Eukaryota > Viridiplantae > Streptophyta > Magnoliopsida > Zingiberales > Zingiberaceae > Wurfbainia > Wurfbainia villosa. The sequence goes on from CM046001.1 coordinate 67,781,695, forward strand.
CTTGTTTGGTCGGTCATCTCCTCCACCAAGCTACCCTCTTGGACAACTTGTGTTCATTGCGACGAGAGTGTCATTTGGCCGGCGTTTGGAACTCCGGCAGCGACCTTTTTAGTGGGGATTGGATCTCCCACAATCCTCATTGGTGGAGGATCAAGGTTTCATCATTTTGTTGACAAAACCACTTCCGAAGAAATGAGTTCGTGGAACTTGTTTTGTTATCATCTCTTGGATCACAATGTCTTCAACATGAGACTAGTATCTCGTGTAAAGACAGGGCTCGTAGCTTGTTGAAGCTATTCTGACGATACTCGGTGTGGATACGGATAGAGGCAAAACTTATGAGGGTCGCTAAGGTGGATGTCATTTCCTCTTTACATAATTCGTAAGGTATACCTAGAGTAGTTTTTTTTTTTTTTTGCAAAATTTGAAAATATAATTATGCCTACACTATTGTATCATGCATGTGTGTAGTGTGTGTGTTATAATAAAATTATTTATTACCATTTTTATTTGCTTCCGCTCTGCATGTTTACGAAACATGTTCGAACATATGCCCACATCGGTGCCCCGGAAACTCAATAGTGGTATCAGAGCCCGATTGTGTTCCGACATAATCGTAAAATTTTTTTGCGATAAATGTTTTGTCATAATTGAAATTTTGGAAATTTTCTACTTTTGTAAAGTTTTGGAAAAATTATGGAAATTTAAATTAGTTAAGAAATTTAAATTAGGAATTTTCTGATGTTATTAGGAAATTAGATTTAGGAAATTTGTTTCCTAAATTAAATTTAAATTTTCTTAATTTATATTTTCCATAAATAAAATATGTGATTAGATTTGAAAATTTGTTTTCTAATTTAATCAATGAGAAATCAAATCACAAACATATTTTATTTCCAAAATTAATTATTACAATTTGGAAATTATTTGAACATGTCATAATTGTATACCATGTAATTGCATTATATGCATATTATTATGACATGCGTGTCGTGACTTGTAGATGCATTAGTTGCACATATGTATGTCATGTGTGTCATGCCATGTAGATAATAGTTATTTGCATGGAAAGGAGGATGAGACCATGAAACCCTTACACAATATTAAAGTCTACACCTTCAATTAATATGGTTAGAACCGGAGTTCCGTTTCTTGTTTGGGTTGTTGGACTCTCTCCAAGCCCGACTCGAACCTGAACATGTTCAAACCATTGAAATAGTTTAATACTAATATGGTATGAGTCAGAGGTCAATCTTTAGTTTGGGTTGCTGAACTCTCTCCAAGTCTGACTAAAGGATTGAATGCACTCTAACCATATTAAAACTATTTCTCAATTAATGGGTCGTCTTTAACTTGGAGCATTGGCTTGTTGGACTCTCTCCAAGGTCGATGTGAAGGGAGGTGAAGTTGGGTGCTATGCATATGATGCATACTTGTTAATGTATTGACAATCCAATGTTTGTACGAACATTCAGTTAGTTGATAGCACAATGTGATAGTTACATATACGTGATATGTAATTTATATATTTGATACCTACCATCATAGCTATGAACGACTTGTTGGACTCTCTCCAAGGTTGTCCTTATCTATGTTGGATATCAGCCCATTCGGAGATGAACCTATGATCTCCTGAATTGACTTTGAGGGTTTTTGAATTCGAAAAATGAATGAGATTTATAGATGTATATTGATGCATTTTAAATCATCTTTCTCATATATGCTCGATTTGTATATCTAGGTTAATCACTTGATCATGACGTCTATAAACTTGCGCTCTATTTTGGATTCAAATAAGTTGACCGGGCCGAACTTCTTGGACTGGCTTAGAAACCTGAGAATTGTTCTCAAGGCGCAAAAACTTGCGTATGTCCTCGAAGAGCCTCTTCCCAACCATCCTAAGAATGATGCAACTCCGGACCAATTCTTGGCTTATCAGAAACATGTGACTGATTCTGAACTGGGGAGTTGCATCATGCTAGTAGCGATGGTCCTCGAGCTTCAAAAGCAACATGAGCATATGGATGCTAATACCATAGTCTTTCATCAGCATGAGTTGTTTGATGAACAAGCGAGATCCGAAAGATTCGAATTCTCCAAGCTCATCTTTGTTGGAGATTCCAGGATCATGCACAGCGGAATAAAGCGAATAAAACAATTTTATTCCATCCCAGACATCCCCTGGGGGCCAGGAAAACTTGCTTTGGCATAATCGCATGAAAAAACACAAGGAGAAGGAGAAGTTATACGTTCAGGATTCTTTTGAATCCGTCAAAACCACAAGCAAGACCAACGAGCCTTTCATCTATCAGTATCCACGCCGGGGTCACCTAAGACAACTCCTCGAGCAACAAGCCTTTGTCTCCAATTGGTGCTAGCCAACCGGCGGAGACAAGAGAAGAGGAGAGAGGAAAGACGACTACCAAGGGGAAAACCTAAAACAAAACCTTAGAAAAAGATTATCAAGGGATCTATTTATAGATCTCTTGATTAGGTCATCTTATGAGGCTTAAATGGAACATATCTTACCATAATTATGTAGGGAATCTAAGCGGACTCGGAAACATTTTACAAGCACTAAGCAACGGAAAAATAAGATCCCTCCAGAGATCCATGCGAAAACCATACTCGTTTGATTGATTCTAACCTATGAGAATCGTAGTTACCTTCGATGCATGCCCTTTGCAATCCCATCAGCAACACTTGCGTTCAAGGTGTCCAGATCTCAGCGTGGTCAGGATGTCTGCTCCTCCACAGTATCCACACGAACTATGAGATGAAGAGGAACCAAGCTGTGGTGCTAGCCACAAGGTTGGTTCGGCCAAGAATGTAGAAGAAGAAGGAGAAGAAGATCACAAATAACCCACGAATTTCCTCTTTTATATTCAACCATTGAATATGAAAGGTTTGTGACTCTTGGTTTCCATGGAATTAATAACTCATTAATTCCATCTTAATGATCATGCAACCCCTCTTAATGGTGAGTCTCACTCAATCCGAATCTGACTTGAGTGTAACTCGAGTCAGATTCATTGGGTATACCTTGAGTCCTACTCAATCTGAATTTTACTTGAGTCTAACTCGAGTCAGATTCATTGGGTATACCTTGAGTCCTACTCAATCCGAATTTGACTTGAGTCTAACTCAAGTCAGATTCATTAGTTATACCTTGAGTCTCACTCATTGAGTCTAATCTATATTAGACTCAACCTGATTGCCCAATGGCTCATCACATGAGCCATCTCAAACTCACATGTTCTAAGTGTGTGACCCAATAGGTTCTCGTAATGTTGGCAATGTTTTTAAAACCCTTTTAGAGACATAAGCAATGAGCGACATCTAGCAATACATCATTGCTACCCAAGTGACGAGAATGTCAAGATCCGACATAACCTTTCCATGACTACTATCGTGTATGACTCAGTCCTTCTATCCTTGATATCTAGAGTGATCAATGAGGCATAGACTGTGTCATCATCTTATCAATCAAGAGTTTCTTGATCTCCAAGTAGGCTACTCAACCAAATAAGATCAATATCTCATATTGACTTATTCGAGCATGACCATGCATTTTAGCAGTCCTACTCTATCAAGGGGTCCATAGATATCACTTCCGATATATGGAAGGGATAGATCTCATCTATATCACTCACATCTCTTCACATAACTTATTGCATACCCAGTGATTGCCTTTATAGTCACCCTATTACGGGTGACGTTTGACGAAGCAAAAGTATACAACTCATTATGTTGGGAACCGTAGTGACTTCAGGTCTAAGGATTATTCATACCAATTGTCACATGAAAATGTTTATGACACTCATATAACAATCCATGAAACATTCTCATGGCGGGTCAATTTAGTACATAGTCTCTAATATGTACCCATGTGTCAACTTGATATCACATATCTATGACTTGTGAGATTAAGTCATCAATTGACCTACATGTTAGTCTCTGCACATTAATATTGTCCTTGCATATTAATACTCGACTAAGAATAGTTAAGAGTAGTGTTCTATATATATATATATATATATATCTACAGACTCTCACTATCAATTCAACCAATTGATATGCTTTAAACCTGAACCTACTATTCAAGGACACTATTATATTATTCGTATAACACATATAATAAATAATATAATAAGCAAACCTTGCCTGTTATTAATGAAATATGATACATATGATCCCTAATCATTCAACTCATGATTGACACTAAGGGCTGACACTAACAAATTATCTAATAATTAAGGTAAGGACAACCTAAGAAATTTCTATAAAGAGAAATATCCAAAATTAACAGAACTACGACACGACCATGTGGATTTACACGGCCCGGCCGTGCCAGGACACACGGTTTGGTCGTGTGTCCGTCCTTCTGGGCACAACCCAGTTTAGCCATTTTTATGGCCAGAGCCAAGCACGACCCTTGCAAAGTTAGGCATGGCTGTGTGAGGCTCTGTTTGGTCCGTTTGACTTTGTTTAAGTGCGATATGGTTGTGTCATGTCCAACAAAGCCATAGGAGGTTCCATAGCCTCCGTTTTACACCCCCTTGGTCTGGTCCAACCAGACATATCCTCTCTCAACGAGAATTTCATTCTCAGACTTATTTTACATCTCAAGATCATCCGTAGTGCGTGTGACCCAATAGGTTCCCGGTTATGTTGGTCATCCATAATTAACCCCTTAATTATGAATAGATCATGAGTGGCACCTGTTGGGTTTCCAGCACCGCGGTGAGTGTGTGTTCGAACATGTTTCGTAAACATGCGGCCAGCGGAAGAAATAAAAAGCAATAAATCTAATTTATTATATCACACACACCACACGCATGCATAGTACAACATGTGTAGATATAACCATATTTTTAAATTTTGCAATAAAAGGAAATTATTCTACGTAAACCTGACATATCACGTATAGCGAGAAAGACATCAATCGGAGCGACTCTCGCTAGAAATGCCTCAATCTGTATCCACGCCGAGTATTGTCGGGATGACTTCAAAAAGCCACGAGCCTCATCTTCGTATGAGTCATTAGCCTCGTGTCGAAGATGATGTGATCGAGAGAAGATCACAATCCGAATCAAAATTCGGATTCAAAACCGAGTCCCCAAAACTCGCTTCTCCGAAGAGGAATTAGTCAACCGTTTAATGAATCCTTCATCCTCCACCTTTGAGGATTACCGGAGATCGAATCCCCGACAAGGTAGCTGCTATCAGAGCCTCAAACATCGTCCAAATAACGCTCCGACAAGAAGGAAGTAAGCTGTCCAGAAAACTGGACAGGTTTGGTGGAGAACTTGCACCGGCTAAATAAGAAAAGTAGGCCGCTCCTTGGTCACCTGAGCCAAGGGAAGTCACCGAAGGGTCGCCGGAGGATCGCCAACAAGAGCTTGGATGCCGACAACAGCTTGGACGGTAGCACAAGAGCTGGGTGGCAACAAGGTTGGGCGGCAACCTAGTTGGGCGGTGGCACAAGAAGAGGAGAGGGAGGGGGCGGCACCATAAATTAGGATTAGGTTTTCACAACACCCTTGAGCCCTATTTTTATAGAGAACATATTCTCCTCATGGTTATTGGTTCATAACCAAAAATCCGTTAACCCACTCCATTAACTTAAGTTAAAAAAAACCAAACCGATTTGATCTATTTTAAGTTAAAACGAACCGAACCAACTTTGGTTCATTCATTTAAAATAAACCAAACCCCTTTGTTTTATTCTTCACCATTGGATTAGAACCAAACCAATTTGGTTCATCCATCCTGTCTTCATAAGAGATGGCCCATCTACGCTTCCATTATGACTGGAATGATTTCATGCTCGCTCCTTGTTTGGTCCAACAAAACCTAGTTTCTCTTTGTCTGAGAATCTCATTCTCAAGATTGTTTTAAATCCTTCGGATTACGCTCGTTGTGCGTGTGACCAAATAGGTTCTTGGTTTATGTTGGTCGTCTATAATTAATCATTAATTATAGAACGATCATGAGTGACCCCTAGTAGTACATCATGATCCCCAATTAACCAAAAGATCAACGGTTGATCCAGAACTATTTCTGAAACCCTTCAGCAACTACAATGAATCATGCCCCATTCCCTTCACGCTTCTTATACTCACTTGGTTCAGGACACGGTCTATAGTGTCAGTCCCCATTAGGTTGACTACGTCACACCTAGCCCAAGTATCATTTCCTTGTCCTACGGATTCTAGTTACTGCAAATGTATCCAAGAGTACCTTACTCTAAACATGTAATGCTTTGGGCAAAGACTTTAGTAACAATCCAACGAGAGGCCATGGGTATACATCTCCTCGCAAGGAGTGGTGAATCCTTTATAGGCTATTCAAACACCTTCGGTCACTTCGACTTATACCCAATCATCCCGAGTCCACATCTCCTTGGAGATGCTTGCTTAAGATGTCAAAGCATAAGTCTTCATGACCAAGATGACTTGAATACTGCAAGTCAAAGGAACATCGCACTTAAGCCGCAGTAAGAACTTCATTGACATATCCATATATGCAGAGAACCATATGAAGTCTTATAGTTGGTCACTCCAATGAACTAGTTACCATAACTAGCATCCATGATTAACTCCGAACATCACAATGTCTCCAACCAATGAGAATCAGCTACTTGGATACACCAAGGAGTATACCTCGTGCTAGTCTCGACAGAATTGATGGTGTCCAAATCCATCAATTCATCGACTAGGGATAATTTCGATACATCACAATTACACATGTAGAGATACTCACTAGTTGTGATCCAATCACAAATTCTCTTATGCTGTGAATTGTATCGTAGACATTCAGTAAATGAGTTTAACATCTAATCAAATACATGAAAACATGTATACTCAAATAGTGAATCTTTATTTATCATATAAATGGTTCAAACATAAGGCGATTGCCTTAGGACATCTCTCATATATTACTAACAAACTCCCACTTGGCCTAATGCCAATCGCTATAGTATCCAATACAATAAGCTCTAACATGACCCTCAAACTTAATTTGAGGTAATTGTAGGGGATCTATCGGTGTGTATTGGCCGACTAAAGGGGGGTGAATAACCCTCTTTCGTTGGATGGTGGAATTTGCTCATCTACACAATCGTTAGCGCAAGCGAAATACTAATAAACAAGCAAACGAAACAACAAAAGCAAAGATAAACAATGCTGATCCAATATGTAACGTGGTTTACGGTTACGTCGCTAATCTACGGTCCCCGATTCATCCTCGGTGAATCACTCTGCAACCAAATCCACTATTGGTCTCTCCTTTGCATCAAGCTAGGTGGAGGTAACCCTTACAACTCAAGAACACTCCTTCTTTTACAATTGATGTGAAAGAAACTAGAAGAAGGAGTTTATCACTTGTAGAGCACTTGAATGATGGTTTAGAATATAAGCATTAGTCATCGAAAAGCCCACACCCTCTCTTTTTATAGAGAGGGCTGATTTCTTCCCGTTGGTCGCCACTAGTTGACTGATGCCCTTGGCAGTCGACTGCCACCACTTCAAAGGCCTCCGAACACGTTGGATCCCGACCGTTGTAGTCCAACAGATCCCTTAGCGATCGTGATAACCATCGGTCACGCCTCCGTAATCATTCTCCGTAGTCGACGCGATCGGCTATGGCGTTTTGTGGCCCAAACCCTCTTGACGCCGATCACGCCATCGGTGATCGATGATAGTCTTGGCGATCGCCAACATATGGCGATCATCACGGGCTAAAATCCACTCAGTCGGATAACAGTCGAACCCGTTCGATTCAGAGCAGTCGATTGCCATTTCATGGCAGTCGACTGGTGCCGTGTGAAACTCAAACTTAACATCCGTTTGAGCTTTCGGCAGTCAGGTAAACCTCAACCCTTGCGGTCAAGCCTCCGACACTCATCCATTCATCCAAGTTCACTTAATGAGCTACTTACAATTCACTCATTCTCTCATCTCAATCGAAGTTCCTCGCCGAAGCTCTCTTCGTTCGTGGCCACGTCCCTCGGCAGCATCAGGCGCACGACTTTGCAATGCTCCTTCGCGTCTCTTGCCTCTGAAGTCTGCTTCCTTGGCTTCGCTTCAAGTCATCTCGTCCGGAGGTCCCTCGGCAGCATCAAGTGTACAGCTCTGCAATGCTCCTTCTCTGACTCAAGCACGAGGTTGTGAGTAGTGAACCTGCCAAGGATCTATGTGCGAATTACTAAGTCCTGCAAGACTCCAACGCACATATCAAATCACAATAATAACCTAACTTAAACCCTTTGCCACACACATCAAAACCATATCACGGCAAGAGATTGCCCTAACAATCTCCCCCTTTTTGATGTGTGGCAATCCATTTAAGTTAGGTAAAAACATTTGATAAACTATAAAGGAGAGAAAGCATGTGAATAACATGATTAGCAACTCTCCCCCTTAATACATGAAACTCCCCCTAAATATATTTCCCCTTACTTAAACATATAGTTTTCTCCTCCCCCTTTGACACCATCAAAAAGATTAAACAAAGTTTTTATATCATGGAATCAAGTCTAGAGAGAAACAAAAACTAAAACCAGTCAAAAACCTAATAAAATCAGGTTACTGTGCTCATTCACAGTCCATCAGTCGACTGCTATCAGTATGGCAGTCGACTGGCACAATGAAATCCGAATTTCTAATTTTCTGGATGAATTTCAGAAATGCACTATAAATTTCAAAAAATTCTTAAAATAGTGAAATTTGGGGAACACATTTCTTGTAGGGTTCTTTATCAATGAAAAATAATTTTCCATGAAAAAACATTATATTTTCAAGGATTTTCCAAAAATCCAAAAGCTTTAAAAATAATTAGTATTTTGTTCAAGTTTGTATCCATTTTAACACCTAGTTTTGCTTTGGATTGTTTCAAAACATGAATACACAGATTTTAAAGTAAGAAATTGTTTTGAAAACATGTGAAATATCCAACCATGATCTTTGGACAATATTGTTGGAGATTTGACGCCACTAGAGGGGGGGTGAATAGCGTTCAACCGTTCGTAGATGGAATTTGATCGCGTGTTCGTGTCTACAAGTTTCGTTAGCACAGCGAAATATATATATATGATAACAATAACGAAACACAATCACAAACACAATAACATGAAGATTTAACGTGGTTCGGAACCACACAGTTCCTACTCCACGGATCGAGCTCTAACGAGCTCTAGCGACGCCAATGCAATCACTAATCAATAAACTCCTTCTTGACAACAAGTCGGAGGCAGAGAAACCTCGTACAAACGTTTACAACAATAAACGAAAGAAATACAAGCAAATACAAGTGAAAAATGTAAAGAACACTTTACAAACTAGGGTTTTGAGCGCTTGCTTGTCGGTTGCTTGGATGAGCTTGAAGGACCCTGAAATGCACCTGCAAATTGCCTTCAAATCACCTCACCAAAGCCCCCAAAGAACTGATGATGAAATCCTCCACAAGCTCCCCTTTTTATCTTGCGTCGGGCTGGATTTCGCTCTCATCCGATCGCCATAAGTCCCCGATCGATGCCATCGTTGTCATGAGACAACGGCTCAATCCACGTCGGACAAGTTCGATTGACTCTTGGCGATCGCCAACATTGGCGATCGCGGCCGACCAATGCGCGGTCGACTACGAGCGTTCGCGGCTCGACATTGGGATCCGGCAATGATCGCAGATTGGCGGCTGATCGTTGCCGATCGGCCGATCGCTCATGAGTACGATCGCCAGAGCATTTGCTCTAAACTGGTCAATAACTCAAGTCGACTCACTCGATCGGCCATAATGTCGGGATGCCAACCTCAAAAATGAGGTTTTAACCCAAGTATGGTGCCCCCATACTTGCTAGACCACCCTTAGCCTAGACCTAAGCCTTCTAGCTACCTCCATCAGCCTCACGCCTCTCGGATCCCTCCAAGTCATCCATGACTTGTTCATCCATTGCGCTAGCCTCTAGGTGCTTCCGTCGGCTATGTCATGCTAACAGTGTCTACACCGCCAAGGCACATTGGACTTACGCCGCCAAGACTCCGCTTGGACTTTACGCCGCCAACCATTGGACTTATGTTGCCAAGACTCCCGCTTGGACTTTACGCAGCCAATATCAAACCCCTTGGACTTCTCATGCCAAGACTCAAGCTTGGACTTTCCCTTGCCAACCCATGTTGGACTTTTACATTGCCAAGACCCATGCTTGGACTTTTCCCTTGCCAACTCATGTTGGACTTCTCAAATGCCAAGACCATGCTTGGACTTTCCCTTGCCAACCCATGTTGGACTTTTACATTGCCAAGACCCATGCTTGGACTTTTACATTGCCAAGACCCATGATTGGACTTTTCATGCCAAGTACTCAAGACTTGGACTTTACCAAATGCCAAGTGTTCCACTTGGATTTTCCATGCCAAGTACTCAAGACTTGGACTTTACCAAATGCCAAGTGTTCCACTTGGAATTTCCATGCCAAGTACACAAGACTTGGACTTTCCCATGACAATTACATTGTCATATGTTTTTGTCGAAACATCAAAACATCACTCAAGTCAAACTCGAGTCCTGGTCAATCGTGACCTGGGCCGATTGCACCAACAAATATGTCTATGAATTAAACATAAGTCTTCCCCATGATTGGTCTATTATTGCTATTTTGATACTTTAAATGACCATCTAAATGTCATAGGCATTAGTGGATATTTGTATCATCCTAACATCTCACTCATGCTAAGTTTTCAATCAAGGTAGCCTATGGTGAGTGTGAGATGCATCCTAAAGGTATTTGTGTATACTTAACCATTATTTTCATGCAATTCTATCAAGGTTAAGTATCATCCTAACATCCCACATGATCATAAAGATATATATGAATTAATTTCACATTATGATCATGAGACAAATGTATTCATCAAATTGTGATCATGCATTAGATATTACATCATGATAATAAGGCAAATATCACCTAAAGCATGATTTTTCTATTTATAGGTGCATTATCATCACCTAACACCATTTCAAAAATATCGTCTCGCCTTCCTAAGTCAACCAACATATGATATAGATAAATTCCATATGGTTGACTATCCTAGGGTTTTCCTAACCCTTTAGGATGAATTTAGGAACCCAAAATAAGTTCTTTCCTATGGGGTTCACTAAATACTCCTTAGGGATCCATTTTCTAGCTATTACATTCTTTTTGTCTTGACCCCTAGCAATTAGACATTTATAGGTCTTTTCATTTTTATTTTCTTTATATCCTAAGCCTTTCTTGTTGAAGCTTGCTCTTTGGCTCCCAATTATCATGTTCAATGTATTTGAGCCAATAGTGAACTTTTCTAGGGACTTGGTCAAATGATCTACTTTCTCTCTTAAAGCCCTATTTTCTTCTATGCATGCATCATTAATATCCAAAGGCATATAGTTATCATGTGAGCATGCATCATCATTATTATCATTAAAACATGCTTTTTCTAATTTTTGTTCTAAATCCTTAATCTGATCAAGCATGCTTTTATTTTTCTTTTTGGCTCTAAATAGATCCTTAGTAAGACTAGAAATCATGGAAACTATTTTACTTGGTGAAAGGTTTGTTACCATAGTTTCCATGTCCTCTTCTTCGGATGAGGAGGATGAAGAAGCTCCCCCTTCACTAGATCTCTCCTCACTCGTGCTTGATCCTTCATTTTCGGAGGAGGATGAGTCTAGATCGTCAAAGGCCATCAAGGCTTGGTTGGTGAAAAAAGCATTCTCCTCTTCCGATGATGATGAAGATGATGAAGAGGGGTCATCCCATGTCCTTGCTTTTAGTGCCTTGGCCTTCCATTTTTCTTTGGCCTTCTTCTCTTCTTCTTTCTTCTTGCTCCCCTTCTTCTTTTCCTTTTCTTCCTTCTTTCTCTTCTCCTCCTTGCTCTTGTTCAAAAGAGAACAATTGTCCCTTATGTGTCCCTCTCCTTGGCAATTATAACAAATCACCTTCCCCCTTGGTCTTCTTCTCCTATCATTAGATTTATTAAATTTAAAACCTTTTAATGCACGCCTTACCCTTCTTACCATATAAGCTTCTTCCGTGCTATCCATGGAGGAGGAAGAGGATGCTTCATCAGAGGAGGAGGGTGTCTCCATCTTCTTCTTCCCTTTGTTAGCCATCAAGGCTACTCCTCTTAAAGGTTGAATTCTAGGCTCTTCTACTATTCCTTCAAGCCTTGTTTCATGAAGCTCCATGGCTGAGAAAAACTCCTCCAAGGTGCTCACTCCAAATTCTTGGAGATGTAGAATGAGTCCACCATAGAGCTCCATCTTGAAGACCGGGGAAAGGCATCTATAGCCTTCATGAGCATGTCCCTATTTGAAAGCTTCTCTCCTACACTAGATAAACCGGTTATTATCTCTTTAAATCTAGAGTGTAGTGAGGTTACCTTTTCTCCCTTTTCTAATTTGATGTTTGATAGTTGGGAGCGGAGGAGGTCTCTTCTTGCAAGCTTGGCCTCTGAGGTACCTTCATGAAGTTCTACTAGCTTCTCCCACATCTCCTTGGCACTAGAGCATTCCCCTATCCTATTCACTTCTTGTTGGGGGAGTACATTGTATAGGTGGTGCTTGGCCTTTGAATTTGCCAAGCATTCTTCCCTTTGCCTCTTGCTCCACCTTGATTTCTCCAATGGCTCCCCTTCTTCATCCCTAGGCAATTCGAAACCGTTTCCCATAATTAAGAGAATTTCAAAATCGGTTTCAAAAAATACCTCCATTCTCTTTTTCCACCAAGAGAATTCTCCTTCAAATTTCGGTGGGTGAATGTTGGAGCCGGCCATCTTGTAGTGCTCTCACGACGGTTAGTCCTTGAAGAGCGACCTTGGCTCTGATACCAATCGTAGGGGATCTATCGGTGTGTATTGGCCGGCTAGAGGGGGGTGAATAGCCCTCTTTTGTTGGATGGTGGAATTTGCTCGTCTAAACAATCGTTAGTGCAAGTGGAATACTAATAAACAAGCAAACAAAACAACAAAAGCAAAGATAAACAATGCTGACACAATATGTAACGTGGTTCACGGCTACGCCGCTAATCCACGGTCCCCGATTCATCTTCGGTGAATCACTCCGCAACAAAATCCACTATTGGTCTCTCCTTTGCACCAAGCTAGGTGAAGGTAACCCTTACAACTCAAGAACACTCCTTCTTTTACAATTGATGTGAAAGAAACTAGAAGAAGGAGTTTATCACTTGTAGAGCACTTGGATGATGGTTTGGAATATAAGCATTAGCCATCCAAAAGCCCACACCATCTCTTTTTATAGAGAGGGTTGATTTCTTTCCGTTGGCCGCCACCAGTCGACTACTGCCCTTGGCAGTCGACTGCCGCCACTTCAATGACCTCTGAACACGTCGGATCCAGACCGTTGTAGTCGAATGGATCCCTTGGCAGTCGACTAATGTAACCATCGATCATCGCCTCCGTCAATCGGATCGGCTACGAGCGTTCATGGCCCAAACCCTCTTGACTAGTCATCCGCCATCGTGATCGGATCGATGGTCTTGCAATCGATTGCAAACATATGGCGATGATCACGGGCCAAAATCTACTCAATCGGATACCAGTCGAACCCGTTCGACTCAGAGCAGTCGACTGGTGCCGTGTGAAACTCAAACTAAATATCTGTTTGAGCTTCCGATGATCGGGTAAACCTCAACCCTTGCAGTCAAGCCTCCGACACTCAGCCATTCGACCAAGTTCACTTAATGAGCTACTTACAATTCACTCATTCTCTCATCTCACTCGAAGTCCCTCGCCAAAGCTTTCTTTGTTCGTGGCCACGTCCCTCTGCAGCATTAGGCGCACGACTCTGAAATGCTTTTTCGCGTCTCTTGCCTCCGAAGTCTGCTTCCTTGGCTTCGCTTCAAGTCATCTCATCTGGCAGTCCCTCGGCAGCATCAAGCGCACGACCCTGCAATGCTCCTTCTCCGACTCAAGCACGAGGTTGTGAGTTGTGAACCCGCCAAGGCTCCATGTGCGAATTACTAAGTCCTGCAAGACTCCAACGCACATATCAAATCACAATAACAACCTAACTTAAACCCTTTGCCACACACATCAAAACCATATCACGACAAGAGATTGCCCTAACAGTAATGCCTTAGTTAAAGGATCCGCTAATTCCTTTATGTGGGAATCTTCTCGATTTGTATTTCCTTCCTACTTATGATCTCTCTGATCAAATGATAGCGGCGAAGCACATGTTTGGATCGTTGATGAGACCTTGGCTCTTTCGCCTATGAAATTGCTCCATTATTGTCGCAGTAAACCAATATTGCTTCAACAATGGCTGGAACCACACCAAGTTCATAAATGAACTGTTGGAGATCGTTTGAAGCTAGAGGGGGGTGAAAAGCATTTTTTGTTTCTACAAAAATGATTAGCGGAAGCAAAAACAAAGATAATATAAGTAGAAATGAAAATCAATGCTAACAAAGCCTTTATGTAGTTCGGAGATAACGCTCCTACTCCACAGCGATCCTTAAGGTGGATCAATCCAAGCAATTCCACTAAGAAACTCTCTTTTACAACAAGACCTCCTCTTCTTTACAAAGAATGAAGTTTTAGCTTAGAGAGAGGAGGAAAGGATTTAAGATCACTTAGAGAGCTTGAAAATTCGTGGAGGCTTTGGGAAGAATCAGAGAATAAGCATTAACCCCAAAAACCTCCATCAGCCCTCTTTTTATAGAGAGAAGGTTGATTTTCCCGTTGGAGCACGATCAGTCGACTGATGTACAACATCAGTCGACTGCTGGCATGGTTAACGGCTTCTGAATATCCGGATTCACGGGATTCAGAGTCGTTTCATCCAACGGCACTTTCATCAGTCGATTGATCCTTCCATCAGTCGATTGATGGAGTGATAAGTCGAGTGATCAAAGCCGCAGTCGAGTGAGACTGCATTCTATGACGAAATTAACCTTGATCGATCGGCTCTTGTATGGCGATCGGCCGATTCGAAATCGATCATTGCGCCGCACCAAAGGCGGATCGATCATCGAGGTTTCACCACTGAATCGATCGACACACGACGGTCGGTGATAAATCGTATCGATTAAGCGCGATAAATCGATCAGCCAATACTCATCAAATATGACTATTTCATACTTGATTTCACCCCCTAGACCTAGACTTAACCTTCTAGCTCTTCCTTAAGCCTTGCGCCTTTAGGATCCCTCCGAGTCCGCGACTGGTTCATCCTTCGCGCTTTGCTTCCAAGAGCTTCCTTCGGTTTTGTCATGTCTTGGGTTCTCCTTTGCCAAAGCATGCTTGGACTTTACGCCGCCAAGTCTACATGCTTGGACTTATGCTGCCAAGACTTTCCTTTGGACTTCCTTTGCCAAAGTTCGTTTGGACTTAATGCCGCCAAGACAACATGCTTGGTCTTATGCCGCCAAACCTTTACCTTAGTCTTCTCTTGCCAAAATCATACTTCGACTTTGCTTTTACCAAGTCTTCATACTTGGATTTCCCTGTCACTTGAACACATACACAATTAGATCACAATTTTTTGCCTAACTTAGATGATTATCCAAACATCAAAACATATAAATGCTTGGGGCATTGTTGCACCAACAATCTCCCCCTTTTTGATGTTTGACAATCATTTAAGTTAGGTCTTTTAAAGATACACACATAATCATATAATCATATATCTAATTCTAACTTAAACATTTCTTCTCCCCCTTTGACATACATCAAAAAGAGAAGAAATCATATATTCCATAGAAGAATTGAAAATATTGAAATCTTGAACTAAGGTATAGAATTGAAAATTAGCTCCCCCTTAATCCAAGATATAGTTCATGATGAGTACCAAAAACATGTGGAGCAAAAGTCTATCAAACAATTTGAAGATTTAAATCCTAACTTTGCACCAACAATGTTCATTTAGGATGAAAAAGATAAAATTGTGAAACTCCCCCTAAAACGCCATATTAACCAGTTACACAAGTTGTTTATACCCAATATTATCATGCTAGAGTTTTAGGACATCAAAGATACACTAAATATCAGAAAATGAAGCTATTTTTCTGAAAACACAATGTATCGATCATTGGTTTGAACCGATCGATACGTCTCAGAATATCTAAATTTAACCTTTTCAATCAAAATTCAGAAATGCGTCAGAAATTCCAGAAACCTCGAAAAGTCACAAAATTTTGTGTACACATTACTGAGATCATACTTTATCAAGGAAAAATATTTTAAAAAATATATGTTTTCCATATTTTAATATTGATACAAACTTTGAAACTAACAAAAGTTCTAAAAAGTTTGCAAACCTTGTATCACTTTTGTATTTCACTTGAAAACTGCTTTTCAAAGTATGATAAACATAGTTTAAAATATGTTTTATTTGACATTTCCAATCATGTTCTTGGAGCTATATGCACATTAATTGTGAATAAGCCTTCCCAATGATTGGTCCAATGAAGGATTAATGTCTCTAGATGACACTTTGGTCCATAGTAATGCATCATAACAAGCATGATGAACCAAGTGTATCTTCCTAACATCTCACATGTTGCATGTTGTCTAAGTTGCTCAATACAAAAATCATGGTTTCTTAGATATTTTGTGAGATGCTCAAAGGTATAAATCCTAGTATTTCTATGGGATCATGCAAACTTATACCTTTACTCAACCAAGCACATTCCAAGTTCTCTCCTAAGTGATGAAAATTCTATCTCAGGGAGAGCCTTGGTAAATATGTCGGCTAGGTTGGACTTGGATTCAATGTAATTGAGCTCAATGTCCCCCTTAGCCACATGGTCTCTAATGAAGTGATGTTTCACTTCAATGTGCTTGGTCCTAGAGTGATGCACCGGATTTTTGGTCAAGTTAATGGTGCTCACATTATCACTAAATACTTTTATGTTAGAGTAAAATAGCTCATAATCTTCTAAAGTATGTTTCATCCATAGTAGTTGAGCTACACAACCACCCATAGCCACATACTCGGCCTCGGTGGTGGATAAAGCAACACAAGGTTGCTTCCTACTACTCCAACTAACTAGGGAGGACCCAAGGAATTGGCATCCCCCACTAGTACTCTTCCGATCCAATTTGCAACCGGCATAATCGGAATCGGTGTACCCAATCAAGTCAAAAGATCTAGTCCTAGGGTACCATAGTCCTACATTTAGTGTGCCCTTAACATATCTTAAAATTCTTTTAACGACAACTAAATGAGATTCTTTAGCACATGATTGATGTTGGGTTTCCGGCACCGCGGCGTGTGTGTGTTCGATCATGTTTCGTAAACATGAACACAGCGGAAGCAATAAAAAAATAATAAATCTATATTTATTACAACACACACAACACACGCATGCATATTACAACAAGTGTAGACATAACCGTAAATTTAAATTTGCAATAAAAGGAAATTTATTTACGTTATACCTTTCGTATGACGTGTAGCGGGAACGGCATCAACCGGAATGATCCTCGCTAGAATCGTCTCTATCCGTATCCACGCCGAGTTCCTCGGGATGACTTCGCTAAGCCACGAGCTTCGTCTTCGTACGGGTTACTAGCCTCGTGTTGAAGACGACGTGATCGAGAGATGATCACGATCCGAATCCAAATTCGGATCCTAATACGAGTTCTCAAAACTCGCTTCTCCGGAGAGGTATTCGTCAACCAATTGACGAATCCTTCGTCCTCCACCTCAGAGGATTACCGGAGATCGAATCCCCGGTAGTTTAGCCGCTGTCGGAGCTCAAACCGTCATCCAAACGACGCTCCGACGAGAGGAGAAGAAGCTGTCCAGAAAACTGGACAGCTTGGTGGAGGAGTAGGCGCCGGCCAAAACAAGGAAGCCAAGTGCTCACCTTTTCACCGAGGCCTAGGAAGATCACCGGAGGGTCACCGGCAGAAGCTTGGACGCCGACAAGGACTTGGACGGTGGCACAAGAAGCTGGGCAGCAATTGAGTTGGGCGGCAACTCCTTGCTAGGGCTTGGATTAGGGCTTAATTATCCATTAAGCCCTCTTTTATAGAGAACTAATTCTCTTAATGGTTATTGGATCATAACCATTAGGCCCGTTAACCCGCTCCATTAAGATAAGTTAAAATAAACCAAACCATGATGGTTTATTTTAAGTTAAAACGAACCGAACCAACTTTTGTTTCATTCGTTTAAAATAAACCAAACCCTTTGGTTTATTCTCCTCCATTGGATTAGAACCAAACCATTTTGGTTCATCCATTATGTCTTCATAAGACACGGCCCATCCACGCTTCCATTGCGACTGAAATGATTTCATGCTCGCTTTATGTTTGGTCCAACCAAACCTAGTTTCTCTCGGTCTGAGAATCCCATTCTCAAGCTCGTTTTAAATCCTTTGGATTACGCTCGTTGTGCGTGTGACCAAATAGGTTCTCGGTTTATGTTGGCCGTCTATAATTAACCATTAATTATAGAACGATCATGAGTGGCACCTAGTAGTACATCATGATCCCCAATTAACCGAAAAGATCAACGGTTGATCCGTAACTATTTCAAACCCTTGATGGCTCGAATGATTCGTGCCCCATTCCCTTCACTCATCTTATACCCACTTGGTTGGGACATGGTCTATTGTGTCGGGCCCTCCACTAGGTCGACTCACGTCACACCTAGCCCAAGTATCATTTCCTCGTCCCTACGGATTCTAGTTACTCCACATGTATCGAAGAGTACCTTACTCTAAACATGTAATGCTTTGGCCAAAGACTTTAGTAACAATCCGACGAGAGGCCATGGGTATACATCTCCTCGCAAGGAGTGGTGAATCCTTTATAGGCTATTCAAACACCTTCGATCACTTCGACTTATACCCAATCATCCCGGGTCCACATCTCCTTAGAGATGTTTGCTTAAGATGTCAAAGCATAAGTTTCCATGATCAAGATGACTTGAATACCGCAAGTCAAAGGAACATCGCACTTAAGCCACAGTAAGAACTTCATTGACATATCTATATATGCAGAGAAACATATGAAGTCTTACGGCTGGTCATTCCAATGAACTAGTTACCATAACTAGCATCCACGATTAACTCCGGACATCACTATGTCTCTAGCCAGTGAGAATCAGCTGCTTGGATACACCAAGGAGTATACCTCGTGCTAGTCTCGACAGAATTGATGGTGTCCA
This sequence comes from Wurfbainia villosa, assembly GCA_025175895.1. Taxonomy (NCBI): domain Eukaryota; kingdom Viridiplantae; phylum Streptophyta; class Magnoliopsida; order Zingiberales; family Zingiberaceae; genus Wurfbainia; species Wurfbainia villosa. The sequence goes on from CM046001.1 coordinate 67,800,871, forward strand.
AATCCATCAATTCATCGACTAGGGATAATTTCGATACATCACAATTACACATGTAGAGATACTCACTAGTTGTGATCCAATCACAAATTCTCTCATGTTGTGAATCGTATCGTGGACATTTAGTAAATGAGTTTAAGATCCAATCAAATACATAAAACATGTATACTCAAATAGTGAATCTTCATTTATCATATAAATGGTTCATACATAAGGCGATTGCCTTAGGACATCTCTCATATATTACTAACAGACTCCCACTTGGCCTAATGCCAATCGCTACGGTATCCAATACCATAAGCTCGAACATGACCCTCAAACTTACTTTGAGGTAATGCCTTAGTCAAAGGATCCGCTAAGTTCCTTTCAGTGGGAATTTTCTCGATTTGTATTTCGTTCCTACTGATGATCTCTCTGATAAGATGATAGCGGCGAAGCACATGTTTGGATCATTGATGAGACCACATCAAGTTCAGAGATGAACTTCTTGATCCAAACCGCTTCCTTTGCTGCTTCCAAAGCTGCAATGTATTCTGCCTTGGTGGCAGAATCCGCTATAGTGTCAAGCTTGGAACCTTTCCAACTTATTGTGCCTCCATTCCAGGTGAATACATACCCAGACAAAGACATGGAATCATCCTTATGCCGTCGAAGTCATCCGTATACCCACGTATCACCATGTACCCTTCTCCATATATTAGGAACGTATCCTTAGTTCTTCTTAAGTACTTAAGGATCGTCTTAACAGCCGCCCAATGATCCATTCCTGGATCGGATTGGTATCTGCTCGTGACACTCAGAGCGTACGATACTTTGGGCCTCCTACATAACATAGCATACATGATAGATCCTATTGCGGATGCATAGGGAATCTTACTCATGCAAATCCTCTCGTCTTCTGTGCGCGGACACATAGACTTCGAAAGGTGTACCCCATGCCTGATGGGTAGGAAACCTTTCTTGGATTCTGACATGCTAAACCTCTTTAGCACTCGGTCTATATATGTAGACTGCGAAAGACCAAGCAACCGTTTCGATCTATCTCTATAGATCTTAATCCCGAGGATGTAGGTTGCTTCTCCCAGGTCTTTCATGGAGAATGTCTTGGATAACCAAACCTTCACTGACTGTAAGATTGAAACATCATTTCCTATAAGTAGTATGTCATCGACATACAATACTTGGAACACGACTGCACTCCCACTAACCTTCTTGTACACACAAGGTTCGTCTGGATTTTGTGAGAAATCAAACCTTTTGATTGTCTCATCAAAACGGATATTCCAACTCCTGGATGCTTGCTTCAATCCATAAATGGACCGTCGCAATTTGCATACCTTGGTTTTATCAACCGATGTGAAACCCTCAGGCTGTATCATATACACGTCCTCGAGCAGGTTTTCATTAAGGAAAGTTGTTTTCACATCCATTTGCCATATCTCATAATCATAATGAGCCGCTATGGCCAGGAGCATCCGAATGGATTTAAGCATAGCTACAGGCGAATAGGTTTCGTCATAATCAACACCTTGCTTTTGACGATATCCTTTCGCCACCAATCTAGCATTATAGGTAATCACATTACCATCCATGTCGGTTTTCTTCTTGAAAACCCACTTGCACCCTATAGGCTTTATCCCTTCAGGTGGGTCAACCAAGTTCCAAACTTGGTTTTCATACATGGAATCCATTTCCGACTTCATGGCACCAAGCCACTTATCCCTTTCTGAACTTGTCAGCACTTCTTCAAAAATGGTAGGCTCCTCATCATCAATGAGTAACACGTCGTTCGATTCACTTACGAGAAATCCATATCTCTCAGGAATATTGCGTGTTCTACCAGATCTACGAAGATATGGTGTTACAATAGGTCCAGCCGATTGCTCATCACTATGAGTTGTCGGCTGTTGTGCTTCACCAGGTATCTCATTAATGTCTATTTGAGTCTCTCGAGCCTCCTCAAGCTCGACGACACTCCCACTATTTTTTTGCAAGAGAAACTCTTTCTCTAGAAACACAGCATGCCTTGAAACAAACACCTTTTGTTCCACAGGATGATAGAATTGGTAACCCCTTGTTTCCTTAGGGTATCCAATAAATAGACATTTATCAGACTTAGCATCCAATTTGTCTGATACAGTCCGCTTCACATAAGCAGGACAACCCCATATCTTCAAGTAAGATACATGAGGTTTCTTACTATTCCATATCTCATATGGAGTAGTTGAGACTACCTTGGTAGACATTCTGTTTAACAAGTAAACAGCTGTCTGAAGTGCATAGCCCCAAAAGGACTTGGGAAGAGTTGCATGATTCATCATTGACCTGACCATGTCCAACAAGGTCCGGTTACGCCTCTCAGATACACCATTATGCTGTGGTGTATAGGGTGGAGTCCATTGAGACAATATGCCATTGTCTCTTAGATAATCAAGAAACTCTTGACTTAAGTATTCACCACCTCGATCCGATCGAAGTATTTTAATACTCTTGTCATGTTGTCTCTCTACTTCATTTCTGAATTCTTTGAACCTTTCAAAGGCTTCAGACTTGTGTTTCATCAAGAACACATACCCAAACCGTGAGTGATCATCGGTGAAGGTAATGAAGTAGTTATAGCCTCCTAAAGCTTGAGTTGACATACGTCCACATACATCAGTATGTATTAGACCTAGTAACTCTTCCACTCGTTCACCTTTTCCAGTAAAAGGTAACTTAGTCATCTTACCTTTTAAGCATGATTCGCATGTTTCGTATGAATCCAATTCAAACGATTCCAGAATTCCACATCGGTGTAATTCGGACATGCGTTTCTTGCTTATATGGCCAAGACGACAATGCCACATATAGGAGTCTATTTGATTATCCTTTCGAGCACGCTTGTTGCTCGCTTCGATATTGCAAATGTCACTGGATATGTCCAACGTATAAACACCATTGCTTAAAGTTCCAGTCCCATAAAGAACCCCATTCAAAGTTATGTAACAACAATTGTTACTAAATGTCAAATGGAAACCATTTCTATTTAAACAAGAAATAGAAATGATGTTCTTTATTAACGAAGGAATATAAAAGCAATTGTCTAGTTCTAAGACAAGTCCTGCAGGGAGTTTCAACAAATACGTTCCGATGGCGAGTGCAGCAACCTTTGCTCCATTCCCAACACGTAAATTTGACTTTCCCTTGACGAGTCTTCTTCTATTCCTTAGCCCATGTATGTCATTACATATATGTGAGCCACACCCAGTATCCAATACCCAAGTGTCTAAGGAAATAGAATGACAATCAATAAAGAAGATTTCTGAAGAAGATGGGGCATCCGATGCCTTATCCTTCTTCACAGACTCAAGATAAATCTTGCAATTTCTTCGCAAATGGCTCTCCTTGCCATAATGATGGAAAGTTTCCTTTTGTTCTAGTTCTACCTTCTTAGCCTTTCTCTTCTTTCCCTTCTACTGTTCCTTTGACTTCCTCTTAGAACCTTTCTTCGAGGAGTCAACTAATAGCACCGTCCCCTGCTCATGCTTCTCAGAAGACTCCATAGTCTTCAGCATATTGAGCAGTACCACAGATGAACCTTCTAGCATCTCAGAGGTGAAGAGGAGCTTTGAGACTTCGAACCTTTCGAATCTCACTTGCTCATCAACCAACTCACAAAGATGAAGGACTACGATATGAGCATCCATATGCTCATGCTGCTTTCGTAGCTTGGGTTCCATCGCGGCTAGCATGATGCAACTCATTTGTTCAGAATCACTCACATGTTTCTGATAGGCCAACAATTGGTCCAGAGTTGCATTGTCACTAGGATGGGCGGGAAGAGGTGCTTCGAGGACATACGCAAGCTTTTCCACCTTGAGAACAATTCTCAAGTTTCTAAGCTAGTCCAAGAAGTTCGGCCCAGTCAATTTATTTGAATCCAAAATGGAACGCAAATTCAAACACATCATGATCAATATATTAACTTAGAAATACAAAACGAGCATATATGAGAAAGATGATTTTAAAATGCATCAATATACATTTATAAATCCCATTCATTTTTCGAATTTCAAAAACCCCAAAATCACTTCGGGAGATCGTAGGTCCATCTCCGAATGGGCTGATATCCATCATAGTTATGAACAACCTTGGAGAGAGTCCAACAAGTCATTCATAACTACGATGGTAGGTATCAACTATACCGATTGCATATCACGTATATGCAACTATCAAAATGTGCTATCAACTAATTGAATGTTCACACATACATCGGGTTGTTAACACATTAACAAGTATGCATCATATGCATAGCACCCAACTTCACCTCCCTTTACATCGACCTTGGAGAGAGTCCAACAAGCCGATGCTCCAGGTTAAAGCCAACCCATTAATCGGGACATAGTTTTAATATGGTTAGAGCGCATTCAACCAATTAGCCCATCTTGGAGAGAGTCCAACAACCAAAGCTAACGATTGACCTTTGACTCTTACCATATTAGTATTAAACTATTCCATGGTTTGAACATATTCGGGTTCGAGCCGGGCTTGGAGAGAGTCCAACAACCCAAACAAGAAACGAAACTCTGGTTCTAACCATATTAATGGAAGGTGTAGGCTTTAATATTGTTTAAGGGTTTTTTGTCTCATCCTCTTTGCATGCAAATAACTATTATCTACATGGCATGACATACATGACATACATCTACATGTCACGACACGCATGACATAATGTTATGCATCTAATGCAATTACATGGCATACAATTATGTCATGTATATAATTTCCTTATATGTCATAACTATTTATGGAAATAAAATATGTTTAAGATTTGATTCTCCAAATCAAATCATAATTAAATTAGGAAACAAATTTCCAAATCTAATCACATATTTTATTTATGGAATTATTTGATTAAGGAAAATCTATTTAGGAAACCAATTTCCTAAATCATTAAAACTACTTATGGAAATAAAATATTTTAAGATTTGATTTCCCAAATCAAATCATGATTAAATTAGGAAATAAATTTCCAGAATCTAATCAAATATTTTATTTATGGAAAATATCAATTTCCATAAATACTTCCAACTTTCCAAAAGTGGAAGATTTCCATAAATACTTCTAGACTTTCCAAAATTGAAAAATTTCTATAAATACTTCTAAATTTCCAAAATTAGAAAATTTCCAGAAATACATTATGACTATCGCAAAACCATTTTTACGATTATGTCAAAACACAACCTGGGCTCTGATACCACTGTTGGGTTTCCGGCACCGCGGTGTGTGTGTGTTCGATCATGTTTCGTAAACATGAACACAGCGGAAGCAATAAAAAAATAATAAATCTATATTTATTACAACACACACAACACACGCATGCATATTACAACAAGTGTAGACATAACCGTAAATTTAAATTTGCAATAAAAGGAAATTTATTTACGTTATACCTTTCGTATGACGTGTAGCGGGAACGGCATCAACCGGAACGATCCTCGCTAGAATTGTCTCTATCCGTATCCACGCCGAGTTCCTCGGGATGACTTCGCTAAGCCACGAGCTTCTTCTTCGTACGGGTTACTAGCCTCGTGTTGAAGACGACGTGATCGAGAGATGATCACTATCCGAATCCAAATTCGGATCCTAATACGAGTTCTCAAAACTCGCTTCTCCGGAGAGGTATTCGTCAACCAATTGACGAATCCTTCGTCCTCCACCTCAGAGGATTACCGGAGATCGAATCCCCGGATTCTCTTAATGGTTATTGGATCATAACCATTAGGCCCGTTAACCCACTCCATTAAGATAAGTTAAAATAAACCAAACCATGATGGTTTATTTTAAGTTAAAACGAACCGAACCAACTTTTGGTTCATTCGTTTAAAATAAACCAAACCCTTTGGTTTATTCTCCTCCATTGGATTAGAACCAAACCATTTTGGTTCATCCATTATGTCTTCATAAGACACCCCATCCACGCTTCCATTGCGACTGAAACGATTTCATGCTCGCTTTATGTTTAGTCCAACCAAACCTAGTTTCTCTCGGTCTGAGAATCCCATTCTCAAGCTCGTTTTAAATCCTTTGGATTACGCTCGTTGTGCGTGTGACCAAATAGGTTCTCGGTTTATGTTGGCCGTCTATAATTAACCATTAATTATAGAACGATCATGAGTGGCACCTAGTAGTACATCATGATCCCCAATTAACCGAAAAGATCAGCGGTTGATCGAACTATTTACGAAACCCTTGGCTCGAATATTCGTGCCCCATTCCCTTCACTCATCTTATACCCACTTGGTTGGGACATGGTCTATTTTGTGATCCCCACTAGTGACTCGTCACACCTAGCCCAAGTATCATTTCCTCGTCCCACAGTTCTAGTTACTCCACATGTATTGAAGAGTACCTTACTCTAAACATGTAATGCTTTGGCCAAAGACTTTAGTAACAATCCGACGAGAGGCCATGGGTATACATCTCCTCGCAAGGAGTGGTGAATCCTTTATAGGCTATTCAAACACCTTTGATCACTTCGGCTTATACCCAATCATCCCGGGTCCACATCTCCTTAGAGATGTTTGCTTAAGATGTCAAAGCATAAGTCTCCATGATCAAGATGACTTGAATACCGCAAGTCAAAGGAACATCGCACTTAAGCCACAGTAAGAACTTCATTGACATATCTATATATGCAGAGAACCATATGAAGTCTTACGGCTGGTCATTCCAATGAACTAGTTACCATAACTAGCATCCACGATTAACTCCGGACATCACTATGTCTCTAGCCAGTGAGAATCAGCTGCTTGGATACACCAAGGAGTATACCTCATGCTAGTCTCGACAGAATTGATGGTGTCCAAATCTATCAATTCATCGACTAGGGATAATTTCGATACATCACAATTACACATGTAGAGATACTCACTAGTTGTGATCCAATCACAAATTCTCTCATGCTGTGAATCGTATCGTGGACATTCAGTAAATGAGTTTAAGATCCAATCAAATACATAAAACATGTATACTCAAATAGTGAATCTTCATTTATCATATAAATGGTTCATACATAAGGCGATTGCCTTAGGACATCTCTCATATATTACTAACAATTGATACCTAGCACACATACCAACCGCAAATAATATGTCAGGTCTACTAGCGGTTAAATACAAGAGGCTACCAATCATGCTCCTATAAAGGGTAAGATCTATTTGTTTTCCTTCACTATCACTATCTATTTTAGTATTGGTTGCCATTGGAGTTGAAACTACCTTAGCATTTTCCAAACCAAATTTCTTAATCATTTCCTTAGCATATTTGGTTTGATAAATGTAAATTCCTTCACTTGTTTGTTTGACTTGTAGTCCTAGGAAGAAGTTCAATTCTCCAACTAGGCTCATTTCAAACTCTTTTTCCATGTTTTTAATAAAGTCTTGAAGGAGTTCATCATTTGTTGACCCAAAGATAATGTCATCAACATATACTTGGGCTACAAAGATATCCTTAGATGTTGACTTTATAAATAGAGTTTGATCAATACTACCCCTTTTAAAATCCTTAGAAATTAGGAAAGATGATAATCTTTCATACCAAGCCCGGGGAGCTTGTTTCAAACCATACAAAGCTTTCCTAAGCTTGTATACATGGTTTGGATAGTCCATATTTTCAAACCCGGGAGGTTGTTCTACATACACCTCTTCCTTAATAAACCCATTTAGGAATGCCGATTTGACATCCATTTGATGGAGTTTGAAACCCATATAGGAGGCATATGCTAAAAGTATTCTAATGGACTCTAACCTAGCAACCGGGGCATATGTTTCATCATAATCAAGTCCTTCAACTTGATTAAACCCCCTTGCAACTAATCTTGCTTTATTTCTAGTGATATTTCCTTGGTCATCTAGTTTGTTCCTAAAGACCCATCTCGTAGTAACAATGGTGTTTTCACTTGGTCTAGGAACTAACTCCCATACTTGACTCCTTTCAAATTGAGCCAATTCATCTTGCATTGCTAAGATCCAATCCGGATCAAGTAATGCATCTTTAATTGTTTTGGGCTCAATTTAAGAAATTAGAGCTATATGACTAGTTGGATCCCTATGGAATGACCTAGTCCTAACTCCTTGAGATAATTTACCGACAATTTGATCTAAGGGGTGACTTTGGTGAACTCTTATGGTTCTGGGAGGTGTACTAATTTGGTTTTGATCATGATCAACCTCAATCCTATGCTCATCATCGGAATCATCCCTTACTCCCCCTTGATTCAATCCTCCCCCTTGATTATTACCCCCTAAGGTTAAATCTTGCAATTGTTGGGTAATTTCTTGATTTTCATTATTAATATCATCATCAATAGGGGATTTCCTAGGGTATGTATTGGAAGTTTCATCAAATTGAACATTTGAAGATTCTTCAATCTTTTGAGTCCTTTTATTATAAACTCTATATCCTACACTAGTGGATGAGTATCCAACTAGGATTCCCTCATCCGCTTTGGACTCAAACTTACTTAGGTTGTCTTTTGTATTTAAGATATAAACTTTACATCCAAAGACCTTAAAATAATGAATTGTTGGAATTGTACCATTCCACAATTCAAATGGAGTTTTTTCTAAAAACCTATGAATCAATACCCTATTTTGGATATAGCAAGCGGTATTAACCGCTTCCGCCCACAAGTAGCTAGGTAAGGAATATGCATTAAGCATTGTCCTAGCCGTTTCTTGTAGGGCACGATTTTTCCTTTCCACAACCCCATTTTGTTGGGGTGTTCTAGGACAAGAAAATTCATGCTTGTACCCTTGTTCTAAGAAAAAATTTGAAAAATTAGAATTCTCAAATTCTCCACCATGATCACTACGGATCCGGTTGATTTTGAGTTTTCTTTCATTTTCTACTCTTTTGCTAAATCCTATGATTATTCCTAAGGTTTCATCTTTATTTTTCAAGAAAAATACCCAAGTAAACCTAGAGAAATCATCTACTATCACCAAGCAATATTTACTACCAATTATAGAGGGGGTACTATGGCAATCAAATAAATCCATATGTAGTAATTCTAACGGTAAAGCGGTACTAAGTAAATTTTTACCTTTGTGTGATATTTTTGATTGTTTCCCTTCTTGGCATGCATCACACATCTTGTCCTTGAGAAATTTGACTTTAGGCAATCCTTTGACTAGCTTCAATTTCGCTATTTTGGCTATATTCTTCATATTTATGTGTCCTAGCCTCCTATGCCAAAGCCAACTTTCTTCCTCTTTTGCAATAAGACACTTAGTGAAAGCATTAGTAGCATAGGATAAATCAACATAATAAATATTTGATTTCCTAAAACCTACTAACATGCAATCATTTATAGTTTTGTGTCTTATAAAACATTTTGATGAATCAAATTTAACATCAAAGTTTGCATCACATAGTTGGCTTATGCTAAGTAAATTAAATTTCATATTTTTAACTAATAGCACTTTATGAATGGCAAGATTGGGGGATACCTCAATTGTGCCCTTTCCTAGAATCTTAAGTTTGCCGCTATTACCAAATAAGACTTTTCCTTTGCTAGTGTGGTTGATAGTGGAGAATTTTCTCTCATCCCCGGTCATATGCTTTGAGCACCCACTATCAACTATCCACAAGCTTGGTTCTTCTACCTATATCACATGAAAAATACAATCCTTAGGTACCCAAATCTTAGGACCACTAGCATCAATTATAAATTTCTTTGGTACCCATGCCTTTCTCCCCTTGCTTTTAATTGTTGATTTTCTACTGACAAGATATGTAAATGCTACCTCTTTTTCTTTAGGCCTATATCCTAATCCGGCCTTATTGTAGATAGCCCTTTGATCCTTAATAATCATGTCTAGGTATTTTGACCCATTGGTGAATTTTTCTAAGCATGCTCTTAATTTACCTATTTCTTTTCTTAACTCATCATTTTCATCCCTAAGGGTACATTCATCATTATCACTAGATGGTTTACCACATGATGAATCTACACTCTTAAATGATTTGATCTCTAATTTTAGATCCTTAATCCTAGTTTTCGATCTATTTAAAGCATTTTGTAAACATGCAATAGTCTTATAAAGTAAATCTACTTTGGGTGAGTTGTTTACCTCATCATCATCACTTGATGATGATTCATCGCTTGAAGAGGAAGAAGACTCCTCGCTTGAGCTCCCGGTTACTTCCTCCAATGCCATGAGGGCTAGATTCCGGGTGGCATGGCAAACTTCTTCATCGTCGGAAGACTCCTCCATGCTTAGAGTGTCCCATGTTTGTGCCACCATCGCCTCCTTCTTCTTCTTCTCCTTCTTTTCCTTCTTTTTCTTTTCCTTCTCTTCTTTCTTCTTTAGTTCCGGGCAATTTGGCTTTATATGCCCTTTCTTGTTGCAACCAAAACAAGTCACATTAGAGGTAGAATTTGAATTATTTGAAGATTTACCTCTTGAGGATTGGAACATCCTCTTCACATCTTTCTTGGTGAGTCTTCTTGACTTCCCTCCAAACTTCTTGACGTAGTGTGCCACCTCGCTTGCCGATAACTCATCTTCACTACTTGATGAGTCTTCCTCGGATTTGGATGAGGAGGACACTTCCTTCTTCTCCTTCTTCTTCTTCTCCTTCTTTCCTACAAAAAGAGCTATACCCTTCTCTTTGGATGAAGTGTTAGCTTGTTCATGTAATTAAAATTCACAAAATAGCTCATCTAATTTAACTAATGAAAGATACCTAGAGACCTTATAGGCATCTACCATTGAAGCCCATAAGGTGGTTCTAGGGAAAGCTTGTAACACATACCTTACAAGGTCTCGGTTGTCGACCTTTTCACCTATAACGTGTAGTCCGTTGACTACTTCCTTGAAATGCCCATGCATTTGGCTCACGGTCTCGTTTGTCTTCATAGTGAAGCTTTGGAGTTGGCCAATCAAAAGATCCCTCTTGGCCCTTCTTGTCTCTTTGGATCCTTCGTTGAGTTCGATGAGCTTCTCCCAAAGCTCTTTTGCGGAGTTGAAGGGCCCGACTTTAGAGAGTTGCTCCTTGGATAGACCACATTGAAGTGTGGTCGTTGCTTTTGCATTTGCTTGTGCTTTCTTGGCCATCTCTCTTGTCCAATCTTTTGTCGGTAATGGTGCTCCAAATTCGTCGGCCGGCTTCTCGAAACCATCTACAACACTAAACCAATTCTCAATATCATTCATTAAGTAATACTCCATCCTACCTTTCCAATATCCGAAGTCGTTGCCGTCGAAGAACGGAGGCCTCGCCGTGCTATACCCCTCTTGAAAAGTCATCTTTTCTCTGGTTGATTGCTAGATCTTACGATGCGATCCGGGCTCTGATACCACTTGTTAGAGATCGTTTGAAGCTAGAGGGGGGTGAATAGCATTTTTCGTTTCTACAAAAATGATTAGCGGAAGCAAAAACAAAGATAATATAAGTAGAAATGAAAACCAATACTAACAAAGCCTTTATGTGGTTCGGAGATAACGCTCCAACTCCACGGCGATCCTTAAGGTGGATCTATCCAAGCAATTCCACTAAGAAACTCTCTTTTACAACAAGACCTCATCTTCTTTACAAAGAATGAAGTTTTAGCTTAGAGAGAGGAGGAAAGGATGTAAGATCACTTAGAGAGCTTGAAAATTCGTGGAGGCTTTGGGAAGAATCAGAGAATAAGCATTAACCCCAAAAACCTCCATCAACCCTCTTTTTATAGAGAGAAGGCTGATTTTCCCGTTGGAGCATGATCAGTCGACTGATGTACAACATCAGTCGACTGCTGGCATGGTTAACGGCTTATGAATAGCCGGATTTGTGGGATTCAGAGTTGTTTCATCCAACGAAACTTTCATCAGTCGACTGATCCTTCCATCAGTTGACTGATGGAGTGATCAGTCGAGTTATCAAAGCCGCAGTCGAGTGAGGCGCGTTCGTACGAGTTAACCTTGATCGATCGGCCCATCATGGCGGATCGGTGATTGCGAATCGATCGACTACCACAAGCGATCGGTGATCATCAGGGTTTCACCCTGAATCAGTCGAGAACCTGACCAGTCGACTGATACATCGTATCAGTCGACTGATACTCATCAAATATGACTATTTCATACTTGATTTCACCCCCTAGACCTAGAATTAACCTTCTAGCTCTTCCTTAAGCCTTGCGCCTTCAGGATCCCTTCGAGTCCGCGACTTGTTCATCCTTCGCGCTTTGCTTCCAAGAGCTTCCTTCGGTTTTGTCATGTCTTGGGTTCTCCTTTGCCAAAGCGTGCTTGGACTTTACGCCGCCAAGTCCACATGCTTGGACTTACGCTGCCAAGACTTGCCTTTGGACTTCCTTTGCCAAAGTTCGTTTGGACTTAATGCCGCCAAGATAACATGCTTGGTCTTATGCTACCAAACCTTTACCTTGGTCTTCTCTTGCCAAAATCATACTTCGACTTTGCTTTTACCAAGTCTTCATACTTGGATTTCCCTGTCACTTGAACATGTACACAATTAGATCACAATTTGTTAACTAACTTAGATGATTATCCAAACATCAAAACATATAAATGCTTGGGGCATTGTTGCACCAATATGAACTTCTTGATCCAAACCGCTTCCTTTGCTGCTTCCGAAGCTGCAATGTATTTTGCCTCAGTGGTAGAATTCGCTACAGTGTCTTGTTTGGAACTTTTCCAACTCACTGCGCCCCCATTCAAGGTGAACACATATCCAGACTGAGACCTAGAATCATCCTTGTCTGTCTGGAAGCTGGCATCCATATACTGGCGTATCACCATGTCCCCTTCTCCATATATTAGAAACACATCCTTAGTTCTTCTTAAGTACTTAAGGATCGTCTTAACAGCTGCCCAATGATCCATTCCTAGATCAGACTAGTATCTACTCGTGATACTCAAAGCATACGATATATCGGGCCTCGTACATAACATAGCATACATGATAGATCCTATTGCGAATGCATAGGGAATCTTACTCATGCAAATCCTCTCGTCTTTTGTGCGCTGACACATAGACTTCGAAAGGTGTATCCCATGCCTGATGGGTAGGAAACATTTCTTGGATTCCGACATGCTAAACCTCTTTAGCACTCGGTCTATATATGTAGGCTGTGAAAGACCAAGCAATCGTTTCGATCTATCTCTATAGATCTTAATCCTGAGGATGTAGGTTGCTTCTCCCAGGTTTTTCATGGAGAATGTCTTGGACAACCAAATCTTAACCGATTGTAAAATAGAAACATTATTTCCTATAAGTAATATATCATCGACATACAATACTAGGAACACGACTGCACTCCCACTAATCTTCTTGTACACACAAGGTTCGTCTGGATTTTGTGACAAATCAAACTTTTTGATTGTCTCATCAAAATGGATATTCCAGCTCCTGGATGCTTGCTTCAGTCCATATATGGACCGTTACAATTTACGTATCTTGGTTTTATCAATCGATGTGAAACCCTTAGGTTGTATCATATACACATCCTCGAGTAGGTTTCCATTAAAAAAAGTTGTTTTCACATCCATCTGCCATATCTCATAATCATAATGAGCCGCTATGACCCGGAGCATCCGAATGGATTTAAGCATAGCTACAGGCGAATAGGTTTCATCATAATCAACACCTTGCTTTTGACGACATCCTTTCGCCACTAATCTAGCCTTATAGGTAATCACATTACCATCCATGTTGGTTTTCTTCTTGAAAACCCACTTGCACCCTATAGGCTTTATGCCTTCAGGTGGGTCAACCAAGTTCCAAACTTGGTTTTCATACATGGAATCCATTTCCGACTTCATGGCTTCAATCCACTTATCCCTTTTTGAACTTTTCAGAACTTCTTCATAACTGGGAGGCTCCTCATCATCAATGAGTAACACGTCGTTCGATTCACTTATGAGAAATCCATATCTCTTAGGAATATTGCGTGTTCTACCAGATCTACGATGATTTGGTGTTTCAATAGGTCCAGCTGATGGCTCATCATGATGAGTTATTGGCTGTGGTGCTTCACCAGGTATCTCATCAATGTCTATTTGAGTCTCTCGAGCCTCCTCAAGCTCAACAACACTCCCACTGTTTTCTTGCAAGAGAAACTCTTTCTCTAGAAACACAACATGTCTTGAAACAAACACCTTTTGTTCCACAGTATGATAGAATTTGTAACCCATTGTTTCCTTAGGGTATCCAATAAATAGACATTTATCTGACATAGCATCCAATTTGTTTGATATAGTCCACTTCACATAAGCAGGACAACCCCATATCTTCAAGTAAGATACATGAGGTTTCTTACTATTCCATATCTCATATGGAGTAGTAGAGATTACCTTGGTTAGCATTCTGTTTAACAAGTAAACAACTGTCTGAAGTGCATAGCCCCAAAAGGACTTGGGAAGATTTTCATGATTCATCATTGACCTGACCATGTCCAACAAGGTCCGGTTACGCCTCTCAGATACACCATTATGCTGCGGTGTATATAGCGGAGTCCATTGAGACAATATACCATTGTCTCTTAGATAATCTAGAAACTCTTGACTTAAGTATTCACCACCTCGATCCGATCGAAATATTTTAATACTCTTGTCATGTCATTTCTCTACTTTATTTCTAAATTCTTTGAACCTTTCAAAGGCTTCAGACTTGTGTTTCAACAAGAACACATACCCAAACCGTGAGTGATCATCGATGAAGGTAATGAAGTAGCTATAGCCTCCTAAAGTTTGAGTTGACATGGGTCCACATACATCAGTATGTATTAGACCTAGCAACTCTTCCACCCGTTCACCTTTTCCAGTAAAAGGTAACTTGGTCATCTTGCCTTTTAAGCATGATTCGCATGTATCGTATGAATCCAATTCAAACGATTCCAGAATTCCACATCGGTATAATTCGGACATGCGTTTCTTGTTTGCATGGCCAAGATGACAATGCCACATATAGGAGTCTAATTGATTATCCTTTCGAGCACACTTGTTGCTCGCTTTGATATTGAAAATGTCACTAGATACGTCCAACGTATAAATACCATTGCTCAAAGTTCCTGTCCCATAAAGTACGCCATTCAAAGTTATATAACAACAATTGTTACTAAACGTCAAATGGTAACCATTTCTATTTAAGCAGGAAAAAGAAACAATGTTCTTTATTAGAGAAGGAACATAATAGCAATTGTCCAGTTCTAAGACTAGTCCACTAGGGAGCTTCAGCAAATAAGTTTCCATGGAGACCGCAGTAACCTTTGCTCTATTGCCAACTCACAAATTTGACTCCCCTCTAACGAGTCTTCTTCTATTCCTTAGCCCCTGTATGTCATTACATATATGTGAGCCACACCCAATATCCAATACCCAAGTGTCTAAGGAAATAGAATGATAATCAATAATGAAGATACCTGAAGAGGATGGGGCATCAGATGCCTTCTTCTTTTTCACAGACTCAAGATAAATCTTGCAGTTTCTTCGCTAGTGGCCCTTCTTGCCACAATGATGGCAAGTGCCCTTTTGTGCTGGTTCTGCCTTCTTAGCCTTCTTATTCTTCCCTTTCTTCTGTTCCTTTCCCTTCCTCTTAGAACCTTTCTTCGAGGAATCAACTAACAGAACCACCTTCTCCTCATGCTTCACAGAAGGCTCCACAGTCTTCAGCATATTGAGGAGCTCAGGAATAGTGGATTCTAGTTTGTTCATCCGATAGTTCATCACAAATTGTGAGAAACTCTTGGACAAACACTGCAAAATTAAGTCAATACTTAATTCATGATCCATCACAAACTCGAGGGTGGCTAGACGCTCGATGTACCCATTCATTTTTAGCACAAACTGCACTACAGACGAACCTTCTTGCATCTTAGAGGTGAAGAGGAGCTTGGAGACTTCAAACATTTCGGATCTCGCTTGCTCGTCAAACAACTCATGAAGATGGAAGACTATGGTATTAGCATCTATATGCTCATGCTTCTTTTGCAGCTTGGGTACCATCGCAGCTAGCATGATGCAACTCACCAGTTCAGAATCTGCCACAAGTTTCTGATAGGCCAACAATTGGTCTTGAGTTGCATCGTCCCTAGGACGGTTGGGAAGAGACTCTTCAAGGACATACGCGAGCTTTTCTGCCTTGAGAACAATTCTTAAGTTTCTAAGCCAGTCCAGGAAGTTAGGCCCAGTCAATTTGTTTGAATCCAAAATAGTGTGCAAATTCAAAGACGTCATGATCAATCGATTAACCTAGAAATACAAAATGAGCATATATGAGAAAGATGATTCAAAATGCATCAATATACATTCATAAATCTAATTCATTTTCGAATTTCAAAACCCCATAATCACTTCGGGAGATCGTAGATCCATCTTCGAATGGGCTGATATCCAACATAGATATGAACAACCTTGGAGAGAGTCCAACAAGTCATTCATAACTACGATGTTAGGTATCAAATATACCAATTGCATATCACATATATGCAACTATCACAATGTGCTATCAACTAATTGAATGTTCACACATACATCGGGTTGTTAACACATTAACAAGTATGCATCATATGCATAGTACCCAACTTCACCTCCCTTCACATCGACCTTGGAGAGAGTCTAACAAGCCGATGCTCCAGGTTAAAGCTAACCCATTAATCAAGAAATAGTTTTAATATGGTTAGAGTGCATTCAACTATTTAGCCCAGCTTGGAGAGAGTCCAACAACCAAAGCTAACAATTGACCTCTGACTCTTACCATATTAGTATTAAACTTTTTCATGGTTTGAACATGTTCAGGTTTGAGTCGGGCTTGGATAGAGTCCAACAACCCAAACAAGAAATATAAATCTAGTTCTAAACATATTAATGGAAGGTGTAGGTTTTAATATTGAGTAAGGATTTTGTGTCTCATCCTCTTTGCATGCAAATAACTATTATCTACATGGCATGACATACATGACATACATCTACATGTCACGACATGCATGACATAATGATATGCATCTAATACAATTACATGACATACAATTATGACATGTACAAGATTTTCTTATATGTCATAACTATTTATAAAAATAAAATATATTTAAGATTTGATTCCCAAAATTAAATCATGATTAAATTAGGAAACAAATTTCCAAATCTAATCACATATTTTATTTATGGAAGGTCTCAATTAAGGAAAGTCAAATTTAATTTAGGAAACAAATTTTCTAAATTATCAAAACTATTTATGGAAATAAAATATATTTTAGATTTGATTTCCCAAATCAAATCATGATTAAATTAGGAAACAAATTTCAAAATCTAATCAAATATTTTATTTATGGAAAGTGTTAATTTCCATAAATACTTCTAACTTTCCAAAAGTAGAAGATTTCCATAAATACTTCTAGACTTTCCAAAATTAAAAAATTTCCATAAATACTTCTAAACTTCCAAAAGTAGAAAATTTCAATAAATACAATTACGACTATCGCAAAATAATTTTACGATTATGTCAAAACATAACCTGAGCTCTGATACCACTGTTGGGTTTCCGGCACTGCGGCGAGTGTGTGTTCGAATATGTTTCACAAACATGTGCGCAGCGGAAGAAATAAAGAGCAATAAATCTAATTTATTACATCACACACACCACACGCATCCATAGTATAACATGTGTAGACATAACCATATTTTTCAAATTTTGCAATAAAAAGAAATTATTCTATGTATACCAGACGTATCACGTGTAGCGGGAAAGGCATCAACCGGAGCGACTCTCGCTAGAATCGCCTATATCCATATCAACGCCGAGTATCGTCGGGATGACTTCACAAAGCCATGAGCCTCATCTTCGTACAAGTCACTAGCCTCGTGTCGAAGACGATGTGATCGAGAGAAGATCACAATCCGAATCAAAATTCGGATTCAAAATCGAGTCCCCAAAACTCGCTTCTCCGGAGAGGTATTTGTCAACCGTTTGACGAATCCTTCGTCCTCCACCTTTGAGGATTACCGGAGATCGAATCTCTGGCAAGGTAGCCACTGTCGGAGCTCCAAATGTAATCCAAATGACGCTCTGATAAGAAGGAAGTAAGCTGTCCAGAAAACTGGACACCTTTGGTGGAGAACTTGCACCGGCTAAATAAGAAAAGCAGGCCACTCCTTGGTCACCTGAGCCGAGGGAAGTCGCCGGAGGGTCGCCGGCAGGAGCTTGGACGCCGGCAACAGCTTGGATGGCGGTACAAGGGCTGGGTGGCAACAAGGTTGGGCGGCAACCTTGTTGGGCGGCTGCACAAGAAGAGGAGAGGGAGGGGGCGGCACCAAAAATTAGGATTAGGTTTTCACAAAACCCTTAAGCCCTGTTTTTATAGAGAACATATTCTCTTAATGGTTATTGGTTCATAACCAAAAACCCGTTAACCCACTCCATTAACTTAAGTTAAAATAAACCAAACCGATTTGGTCTATTTTAAGTTAAAACGAACCGAACCAACTTTGGTTCATTCGTTTAAAATAAACCAAACCCCTTTGATTTATTCTTCACCATTGGATTAGAACCAAACCAATTTGGTTCATCCATCCTGTCTTCATAAGACATGACCCATCCATGCTTCCATTGCGACTGAAATGATTTTATGCTCGCTCCTTGTTTGGTCCAACCAAACCTAGTTTCTCTCGGTCTGAGAATCTCATTCTCAAGTTTGTTTTAAATCCTTCAGATTACGCTCGCTGTGAGTGTGACCAAATAGGTTCTCGGTTTATGTTGGTTATCTAAAATTAACCATTAATTATAGAACGATCATGAGTGACACCTAGTAGTACATCATGATCCCCAATTAACCGAAAGATCAACGGTTGATCCAGAACTATTTCTGAAACCCTTCAGCAGCTACAATGAATTGTGCCCCATTCCCTTCACGCATCTTATACCCACTTGGTTCAGGACATGGTCTATAGTGTCAGTCCCCATTAGGTTGACTACGTCACACCTAGCCCAAGTATCATTTCCTCATCCTACGGATTCTAGTTACTACAAATGTATCCAAGAGTACCTTACTTTAAATATGTAATGCTTTGGCCAAAGACTTTAGTAACAATCCGACGAGAGGCCATGGGTATACATCTCCTTGCAAGGAGTGGTGAATCCTTTATAGGCTATTCAAACACCTTCAGTCACTTTGACTTATACCCAATCATCCCGGGTCCACATCTCCTTGGAGATGCTTGCTTAAGATGTTAAAGCATAAGTCTTCATGACCAAGATGACTTGAATACCGCAAGTCAAAGGAACATCGCACTTAAGCCGCAGTAAGAACTTCATTGACATATCCATATATGCAGAGAACCATATGAAGTCTTACAGCTGGTCACTCCATGCAATGAACTAGTTACCATAACTAACATCCACGATTAACTCCGAACATCAAAATGTCTCAATCCAGTGAGAATTGGCTACTTGGATACACCAAGGAGTATACCTCGTGCTAGTCTTGGAAGAATTGATGGTGTCCAAATCCATTAATTCATCGACTAGGGATAATTCCTATACATCACAATTAAACATGTAGAAATACTCACTAGTTTTGATCCAATCACAAATTCTCTCATGTTGTGAATCGTATCGTGGACATTCAGTAAATGAGTTTAAGATTTAATCAAATCATGAAAATATGTATACTCAAATAGTGAATCTTCATTTATCATATAAATGGTTCAAACATAAGGCGATTGCCTTAGGACATCTTGTTGGTGCAATCGGCCCAGCAGTACCTTGATGGTATTTTGATGATAGACAAAACTCATGACATGGGATTGTCATGGGAAAGTCCAACATGGGTTGGGATGGAAAATCAAAGCATGGAGCATGGTGTGGAAGTCCAAGGGGGAAGCCTTGGCATGGGAAAGTCCAAAGCATTGCGAAGCCGTGCGCTTGGTGTTTGGCATGGGAAAGTCCAAAGCATTATGAAGCCGTGCGCTTGGTGTTTGGCATGGGAAAGTCCAAAGCATTGCGAAGCCGTGCGCTTGGTGCTTGGCATGGGAAATCCAAAGCATTGCGAAGCCGTGTGCTTGGTGCTTGGTGAGAAATGCATTGCGAAGCCGTGCGCTTGGTGCATTTGGGAAGTCTTGAGGACTTGGTAAGTTCACTAGGCTCGGGGTCCTTGAGTCGGTGAAGGATGACATTGGCGGCCGTGGCGCTTGGTGCATCCGAGGGACCGCGGACGGGGAGCGAATGGAGTGAGCCAAAGGGAAGCATACTTCTAGGGCATGAGACGCGAAGGATGGCGTTGCGAAGCCGTGCGCTTGGCGCATCCGAGGGACGTAGGCCGAGGGAAGAGAGCTTTGGTGGGGAACTCCATGAGGGATAAGGTGGACTTGGCCAAGTGGCTAAGACTGAGTGTCGGAGGCTCAAACTTGATGTTTGAGGGTTTACCCGACGGTCGGATGCTCAAACAACTTGGTGTTGATCAAGTCGCCGATCGGAGGGACGGTGGCACGATCGATGGGAGTGTCGCAAGCACGTAATGCCCATAGTGATCAAGTGGATGACCATCGCCGACGATGATGGTCACAATGACCGATGGGCATCATCGCCATCGGTAGGTGATCCGCTTGGAACTTATCCAACGTGGATCCGGCCGTTGTGAGACAACTACAGGGCAACGATCGGGTCTTTTGGCAATGATCGCTAGGCGCAAAAACAATGATGCAGTTATAAAAGGAGCTTGAGATGGAGGTTTTGCCTTATGTGGAGCTATTGAGGGGAATCTTTGCATTCCAGTCCTTCAAAAGCCAATCAAAGCAAGCAACAAGCAAAGCGATCAAAGCAATCGGTGAAAGTTTTCTTTTGTATTGTATTTGTGTATTTGCTTGTATTTCTATATTACATTGTAATTGCTTGTGAGAGGTTTCTCCACCTCCGACGTGTTGTCGAGAAGGAGTGTTATAGTTAGTGCCGTGCGCATAACTAGAGCTCGATGAGCTCGCCCATGGAGTAGGAACCATTCGGTTCCGAACCACGTATATCTTGTGTTGTGTGATTGTGTATTGTTGTTAGTTTCATTATTATGCACTAGACAAATCGTAGACAAGCAACGCAAGAAGAATGAACGAATTACGACATCCATCGTACGAGGGATATTCACCCCCCTCTAGCCGGCCGTATGGATCCCCTACAAGTGGTATCAGAGCCGAGGTTGCTCTTCAAGGACTAACCGCCGTGAGAGCACTACAAATGGCCGGCTTCATCCATCCACCGAAATTCGATGGAGATTTTACTTGGTGGAGGAAATGGATGGAGGTATATCTCGAAACCGATTTTGATTTTATGATTATTATAAAAAACGGTTTTTAGATGCCTAGGGACAAACACAACAAGCCCATTGAAAAGTCAAAATGGACCCAAGACCAAATCAAAGACTTCAAGACAAATCTCAAGGTAATCAAGTTGATTAGTGATTTGTTACCTAACACTATTTGGTCTAGATTGGGTGATTATAGGGATGCAAGGGAATTATGGAATAAGGTAATGAAATTCCAAGAAAATTCCCAATCGGCACAAGAAGAGGAGAATGCCGAAGAAGAACCCACAACATTTGAAGATGTTGATGATTTGGTGGAGACCTCCACCTCTAGCATTGAGGGGGAGGAGAGGCAATCTTCCATCCCGGAGCAAGAACAAGAAGCATCCACATCCGGGAGAAGTGAAGATCGGGAAGAGGCTTCCACCAACTCCCTAGGTGACTCATGTATTATAATTAATCGTAAAGATTATATTATTTGTTTTGAGTGTAGGGAGAAAGGGCATTACAAAAGCAAATGCCCTAAATTGGCTAAGAAGAAGGCATCGACACCAAAAGTCAACCCAAAGTCAAACGATGCCGGTGTTCCCAAAATCAAGAGCAAAGAGCACATTGTGTGCTTCAAATGCAATCAAAAGGGACACTACCGAAGCCAATGCCCTAGGGGGAGGAAGAAAGGGCAAGAAGGTGCAACTCATGTAGGGGGAGCTCCTAAAGCTAACCCTAAGGTACATTTAGTTAATGCACCTTTAATTCCTAGAGTTAAAAAGCATGCTAAGAATTATTTTAGCTCTCTTGCCATTATTAATCAAAAGCATGCTAGGAGAAACAATAAGGTTTATTGCTTAGGTGCCAAGCATGTTCATATGACTAAAGACAAACCTAGGACTCATAATTCTAGAAATATCTTGCCTAGGGAGTCAATTAGGAGAGTAGAAGAAAATTTGGGTATTAATCCCAAAAAGTCTAGGCACATGCCTAAGAAGAAGAGGTTTTCCCAAAAACCTAATGAAAATTCAAAAATGAGAAAATTAGAGCTAGAGAACCAAGTCTTGAGGTCAAGACTTGAGAGAATGGAGAAAGCCCTTAGAATCATAGAAAATTCAATTCTAGGGTCAAATGCCCAAAAGTCAAGACCTAATGTTAAAAAACGGTCTAAGGGCAAGGAAGGTTTGGGTGACAAACCTAAGCCCAAGAAGACTTATCATAATGTTCCATTTAATTATGGAACTATTTCTAGGTCTAGGAAAACCAAGGCTAATAGGGAAGCCATCCCTAAGTCTAGCCATGGTATGTGTTTAGTGGCTAACACCTCAAAGAAATCAAATGTAGCCACTAAGAAGGTCAATGGAGGAGTCACCTCTAGAGTTGACTTAGGAAAGACCCAAAAGACTATGGCTTCAAAGCCTAAAAGGGTCATTAGGAAGGTATCTAGGGAAGTTATCCCTAGGGAATACCTTGTTAACCCAAGGAGCTCCAATAGATATTGGGTTCCTAAGAGCGTGATTGATTCACGCTAAGTGGGTTAGGGTGTGTCAACCCTAAGTGGATGGGTGGTTAACCTAGCCATTGTGAGTTGACACATTAGGGTGTGCCAATATGGTTTGAGAAGTTAAAAATGATTTAAATTGGCACAATTAGGTCTTAGAGGTATTGGTGTGCCATTTTGGGTTTTTGGCACACTAGGGAAATGAATGGCATTAAGGCAAAATGAATTTAATTCCTAGAAATGACAACTTAATTTTTAACACTTAGGTATTCTATACCTTAGTATATTTTATTTGCCATGCTTTATTTGCCTTGCCATGTCATGACATCATTTTCATTTTTATCTATAAAATGTCATGATCATGTTTAGATTTATGTTTAGATGTCATGTATGCTTAAGTTTCATTCACATGCGCTACGCTTACATCCATGATATTGCATATGTTTCTATCTATATCATATCTATGTTGTTAGTTTCCGACACCGCTGACATGTGTGTGTGTTCGATCATGTTTCGTAAACATGAGCACAGCGGAAGCATTTAAAAATAATAAATCTATATTTATTACAACACACACAACACACGCATGCTATTACAACAAGTGTAGACATAACCGTAAATTAAAATTTGCAATAAAAGAAAATTATCTACGTTATACCTTCCGTATGACATGTAGCGGGAACGACATCAACCGGAACGATCCTCGTAAGAATCGTCTCTATCCGTATCCACGCCGAGCTCCTCGGGATGACTTCGCTAAGTCACGAGCTTCGTCTTCGTACGGGTTACTAGCCTCGTGTTGAAGACGACGTGATCGAGAGATGATCACGATCCGAATCCAAATTCGGATCCTAAAACGAGTTCTCAAACCTCGCTTCTCCGGAGAGGTATTCGTCAACCGTTTGACGAATCCTTCGTCCTCCACCTCAGAGGATTACCGGAGATCAAATCCCCGGTAAGTTAGCCGCTGTCGGAGCACTAACCGTCGTCCAAACGACGCTCTGACAACAAAGAAACAAGCTGTCCAGAAAAATTGGACAGCTTTTGGTGGAGGAATAGAGGCCGGCCAAGGAGAGATGGAAGCTCACCTTATCACCGAACCTAGAGGAGATCACCGGAGAGTCGCCGGAGGTTCACCGGCTGGAGCTTGGACGCCGGCAAGGAGCTGGACGGCGCCACCATAAGCTGGGCGACAACAATGTGTTGGGCGGCAACAACATGTTGGGCGGCTAGGGTTTGGATGATTAGTTAGGGTTTAACAATCCCTTAAGCCCACTTTTATAGAGAACTAATTCTCTTAATGGTTAATGGATCATATCCATAAAGCCCGTTAACCCGCTCCATTAAGATAAGTTAAAATAAACCAAACCATGATGGTTTATTTTAAGTTAAAACGAACCGAACCAACTTTTGGTTCATTCGTTTAAAATAAACCAAACCCTTTGGTTTATTCTTATCCATTGGATTAGAACCAAACCATTTTGGTCCATCCATTATGTCTTCATAAGACACGGCCCATCCACGCTTCCATTAGGTTCTCGGTTTATGTTGGCCGTCTATAATTAACCATTAATTATAGAACGATCATGAGTGGCACCTAGTAGTACATCATGATCCCCAATTAACCGAAAAGATCAACGGTTGATCCAGAACTATTTCTGAAACCCTTCAGTAGCTCGAATGAATCGTGCCCCATTCCCTTCACTCATCTTATACCCACTTGGTTCAGGACATGGTCTATTGTGTCAGTCCCCACTAGGCTGACTACGTCACACCTAGCCCAAGTATCATTTCCTCGTCCTACGGATTCTAGTTACTCCACATGGATCGAAGAGTACCTTACTCTAAACATGTAATGCTTTGGCCAAAGACTTTAGTAACAATCCGACGAGAGGCCATGGGTATACATCTCCTCGCAAGGAGTGGTGAATCCTTTATAGGCTATTCAAACACCTTCGATCACTTCGACTTATACCCAATCATCCGGGTCCACATCTCCTGAGATGTTTGCTTAAGATGTCAAAGCATAAGTCTCCATGATCAAGATGACTTGAATACCGCAAGTCAAAGGAACATCGCACTTAAGCCACAGAAGAACTTCATTGACATATCTATATATGCAGAGAACCATATGAAGTCTTACGGGTCACTCCAATGAACTAGTTACCATAACTAGCATCCACGATTAACTCGGACATCACAATGTCTCCGGCCCTGAGAATCACCGCTTGGATACACCAAGGAGTATACCTCGTGCTAGTCTCGACAGAATTGATGGTGTCCAAATCCATCAATTCATCGACTAGGGATAATTCCGATACATCACAATTACACATATAGAGATACTCACTAGTTGTGATCCAATCACAAATTCTCTCATGCTGTGAATCGTATCGTGGACATTCAGTAAATGAGTTTAAGATCCAATCAAATACATTAAACATGTATACTCAAATAGTGAATCTTCATTTATCATATAAATGGTTCATACATAAAGCGATTGCCTTAGGACATCTCTCATATATTACTAGACAGACTCCACTTGGCCTAATGCCAATCGCTACGGTATCGATACCATAAGCTCTAACATGACCCTCAAACTTACTTTGAGGTAATGCCTTAGTCAAAGGATCCGCTAAGTTCCTTTCGGTGGGAATTTTCTCGATTTGTATTTCGTCCTACTTATGATCTCTCTCGATAAGATGATAGCGCTACACATGTTTGGATCATTGATGAGACCACATCAAGTTCATAGATGAACTTATTGATCCAAACCGCTTCCTTCTTGCCCAGCAAAGGCGTGTATTACCTTAGTGGCGATCAAGCTTGGAACCTTTCCAACTTATTGCGCCTCCATTTTAGGTGAATACATACCCAGACTGAGACATGGAATCATCCTTGTCTGTCTGGAGCTGGCATCCGTATACCCACGTATCACCATGTACCCTTCTCCATATATTAGGAACACATCCTTAGTTCTTCTCAAGTACTTAAGGATCGTCTTATACCACCCAATGATCCATTCCTGGATCAGACTGGTATCTGCTCGTGACACTCAGAGCATACGATACATCGGGCCTTGTACATAACATAGCATACATGATAGATCCTATTGCGGATGCATAGGGAATCTTACTCATGCAAATCCTCGCCTTCTTACGGCGGACACATAGACTTTGAAAGATGTACCCCATGCCTGATGGGCAGATAACCTTTCTTAGATTCCGACATGCTAAACCTCTTTAGCACTCGGTCTATATATGTAGACTGCGAAAGACCAAGCAACCGTTTCGATCTATCTCTATAGATCTTAATCCCAAGGATGTAGGTTGCTTCTCCCAGTCTTTCATGGAGAATGTCTTGGATAACCAAACCTTAAGTGTAAGATTGACACATCGTTTTATAAGTAATATGTCATCGACATACAATACTAGGAACACATTTGCACTCCCACTAACCTTCTTGTACACACAAGGTTCTGCGGATTTTGTGAAATCAAACTTTTGATCGTCTCATCAAAGCGGATATTCCGACTCTGGATGCTTGCTTCAATCCATAAATGGATCGTCGCAACTTGCATACCTTGGTTTTATCAACCGATGTGAAACCCTCAGTATCATATACACGTCCTCGGCAAGTTTCCATTAAGGAAAGTTTGTTTTCACATCCATCCGCCATATCTCATAATCATAATGAGTGCTATGGCCGGAGCATCCGAATGGATTTAAGCATAGCTACAGCGAATAGGTTTCGTCATAATCAACACCTTGCTTTTGGCGATATCCTTTCGCCACCAATCTAGCCTTATAGGTAATCACATTACCATCCATGTCGGTTTTCTTCTTGAAAACCCACTTGCACCCTATAGGCTTTATGCCTTGGTGGGTCAACCAAGTTCCAAACTTGGTTTTCAGTACATGGAATCCATTTCCGACTTCATGGCACCAAGCCACTTATCCCTTCTCGGTTGTCGGCACTTCTTCATAACTGGTAGGCTCCTCATCATCAATGAGTAACACGTCGTTCGATTCACTTACGAGAAATCCATATCTCTCGGGAATATTGCGTGTTCTACCGGATCTACGAAGATGTGGTGTTACAATGGTCCAAATTGATTGCTCATCACTATGAGTTGTCAGTGTTGTGCTTCACGGTATCTCATCAATGTCTATTTGAGTCTCTCGAGCCTCCTCAAGCTCGGCGACACTCCCATGTTTTCTTGCAAGAGAAACTCTTTCTCTAGAAACACATGCCTTGAAACAAACACCTTTTGTTCCACAGGATGATAGAATTGGTAACCCTTGTTTCCTTAGGGTATCCAATAAATAGACATTTATCGACTTAGCATCCAATTGTACGTCTGATCCGCTTCACATAAGCGGGACAACCCCATATCTTCAAGTAAGATACATGAGGTTTCTTACTAGCCCATATCTCATATGGAGTAGTAGAGACTACCTTGGTAGGCATTACATTTAACAAGTAAACATATGCAAGTGCATAACCCCAAAAGGACTTGGGAAGAGTCGCATGATTCATCATTGACTGACCATGTCCAACAAGGTCGATTCGCCTCTCGGATACACCATTATCTTGTGGTGTATAGGGCGGAGTCCATTGAGACAATATACCATTGTCTCTTAGATAATCAAGAAACTCTTGACTTAAGTATTCACCACCTCGATCCGATCAGTATTTTAATACTCTTGTCATGTTGTTTCTCTACTTCATTTCTGAATTCTTTGAACCTTTCAAAGGCTTCAGACTTGTGTTTCATCAAGAACACATACCCAAACCGTGAGTGATCATCGGTGAAGGTAATGAAGTAGCTATAGCCTCCTAAAGATTGAGTTGACATAGGTCCATATACATCACTATGTATTAGGCCTAGCAACTCTCCCACTCGTTCACCTTTTCCAGTAAAAGGTAACTTAGTCATCTTGCCTTTTAAGCATGATTCGCATGTATCGTATGAATCCAATTCAAACGATTCCAGAATTCCACATCGGTGTAATTCGGACATGCATTTCTTGCTTATATGGCCAAGATGACAATGCCACATATAGGAGTCTATTTGATTATCCTTTCGAGCACGCGTGTTGCTCGCTTCGATATTGAAAATGTCACTGGATACGTCCAACGTATAAACACCATTGCTTAAAGTTCCAGTCCCATAAAGAACCCCATTCAAAGTTATGTAACGACAATTGTTACTAAACGTCAAATGGAAACCATTTCTATTTAAACAAGAAATAGAAATGATGTTCTTTATCAACAAAGGAACATAAAAGCAATTGTCCAGTTCTAAGACAAGTCCTACAGGGAGTTCCAACAAATACGTTCCGATGGCGAGTGCAGCAACCGTTGCTCCATTCCCAACACGTAAATTTGACTATCCCTTGACGAGTCTTCTTCTATTTCTTAGCCCATGTATGTCTTTACATATATGTGAGCCACACCCAGTATCCAATACCCAAGTGTCTGAGGAAATAGAATGACAATCAATAACGAAGATTTCTGAAGAAGATGGGGCATCCGATGCCTTATTCTTCTTCACGGACTCAAGATAAATCTTGCACTTTCTTCGCAAATGGCTCTCCTTGCCATAATGATGGCAAGTTTCCTTTTGTGCTAGTTCTACCTTCTTAGCCCTTCTCTTCTTTCCCTTCTGCTGTTCCTTTGACTTCCTCTTAGAACCTTTCTTCGAGGAATCAACTAACGACTCCCCGCTCATGCTTCTCGTAAGAATCCACGGTCTTCAAGACATATTGAGCGGTACCACGATGAACCTCCTAGCATCTCGGAGGTGAAGAGGAGCTTTGAGACTTGAACCTTTCAATCTCACTTGCTCATCAACCAACTCACAAAGATGAAGGACTACGATATGAGCATCCATATGCTCATGCTGCTTTCGTAGCTTGGGTTCCATCGCGGCTAGCATGATGCAACTCATTTGTTCAGAATCACTCACATGTTTCTGATAGGCCAACAATTGGTCCAAAGTTGCATCATCACTAGGACGGGCGGGAAGAGGCGCTTCGAGGACATACACAAGCTTTTCACCTTGAGAACAATTCTCAAGTTTCTAAGCCAGTCCAAGAAGTTCGGCCCAGTCAATTTATTTGAATCCAAAATGGAACGCAAATTCAAACACATCATGATCAATATATTAACTTAGAAATACAAAACGAGCATATATGAGAAAGATGATTTTAAAATGCATCAATATACATTTATAAATCCCATTCATTTTTCGAATTTCAAAAACCCCAAAATCACTTCGGGAGATCGTAGGTCCATCTCCGAATGGGCTGATATCCATCATAGTTATGAACAACCTTGGAGAGAGTCCAACAAGCCATTCATAACTACGACGGTAGGTATCGTCTATACCGATTGCATATCACGTATATGCAACTATCACAATGTGCTATCAACTAATTGAATGTTCACACATACATCGGGTTGTTAACACATTAACAAGTATGCATCATATGCATAGCACCCAACTTCACCTCTTTACATCGACCTTGAGAGAGTCCAACAAACCGATGCTCCAGGTTAAAGCCAACCCATTAATCGGGACATAGTTTTAATATGGTTAGAGCGCATTCAACCAATTAGCCCAGCTTGGAGAGAGTCCAACAACCAAAGCTAACGATGGACCTCTGACTCTTACCATATTAGTATTAAACTATTCCATGGTTTGAACATGTTCGGGTTCGAGCCGGGCTTGGAGAGAGTCCAACAACCCAAACAAGAAACAGAACTCTGGTTCTAACCATATTAATGGAAGGTGTAGGCTTTAATATTGATTAAGGGTTTTTATGTCTCATCCTCTTTGCATGCAAATAACTATTATCTACATGACATGACATACATGGCATACATCTACATGTCACGACACGCATGGCATAATGTTATGCATCTAATGCAATTACATGGCATACAATTATGTCATGTATATAATTTCCTTATATGTCATAACTATTTATGGAAATAAAATATGTTTAAGATTTGATTCTCGAAATCAAATCATAATTAAATTAGGAAACAAATTTCCAAATCTAATCACATATTTTATTCATGGAATTATTTGATTAAAGAAAATCTATTTAGGAAACCAATTTCCTAAATCTTTAAAACTACTTATGGAAATAAAATATTTTAAGATTTGATTTTCCAAATCAAATCATGATTAAATTAGGAAACAAATTTCCAGAATCTAATCAAATATTTTATTTATGGAAAATATCAATTTCCATAAATACTTCCAACTTTACAAAAGTGGAGGATTTCCATAAATACTTCTAGACTTTCCAAAATTGAAAAATTTCCATAAATACTTCTAAATTTCCAAAATTTAGAAAATTTCCAGAAATACATTATGACTATCGCAAAACCATTTTTATGATTATGTCGAAACACAACCTGGGCTCTGATACCACTGTTGGGTTTCCGGCACCGCGGCGTGTGTGTGTTCGATCATGTTTCGTAAACATGAGCACAGCGGAAGCATTTAAAAATAATAAATCTATATTTATTACAACACACACAACACACGCATGCTATTACAACAAGTGTAGACATAACCGTAAATTAAAATTTGCAATAAAAGAAAATTATCTACGTTATACCTTCCGTATGACGTGTAGCGGGAACGACATCAACCGGAACGATCCTCGTAAGAATCGTCTCTATCCGTATCCACGCCGAGCTCCTCGGGATGACTTCGCTAAGTCACGAGCTTCGTCTTCGTACGGGTTACTAGCCTCGTGTTGAAGACGACGTGATCGAGAGATGATCACGATCCGAATCCAAATTCGGATCCTAAAACGAGTTCTCAAAACTCGCTTCTCCGGAGAGGTATTCGTCAACCGTTTGATGAATCCTTCGTCCTCCACCTCAGAGGATTACCGGAGATCAAATCCCCGGTAAGTTAGCCGCTGTCGGAGCACTAACCGTCGTCCAAACGACGCTCCGACAACAAAGAAACAAGCTGTCCAGAAAAACTGGACAGCTTTTGGTGGAGGAATAGAGGCCGGCCAAGGAGAGATGGAAGCTCACCTTATCACCGAACCTAGAGGAGATCACCGGAGGGTCGCCGGAGGTTCACCGGCTGGAGCTTGGACGCCGGCAAGGAGCTGGACGGCGCCACCATAAGCTGGGCGGCAACAATGTGTTGGGCGGCTAGGGTTTGGATGATTAGTTAGGGTTTAACAATCCCTTAAGCCCACTTTTATAGAGAACTAATTCTCTTAATGGTTAATGGATCATATCCATAAAGCCCGTTAACCCGCTCCATTAAGATAAGTTAAAATAAACCAAACCATGATGGTTTATTTTAAGTTAAAACGAACCGAACCAACTTTTGGTTCATTCGTTTAAAATAAACCAAACCCTTTGGTTTATTCTTATCCATTGGATTAGAACCAAACCATTTTGGTCCATCCATTACGTCTTCATAAGACGCAGCCCATCCACGCTTCCATTGCGACTGAAACGATTTCATGCTCGCTTTATGTTTGGTCCAACCAAACCTAGTTTCTCTCGGTCTGAGAATCCAATTCTCAAGCTCGTTTTAAATCCTTTGGATTACACTCGTTGTGCGTGTGACCAAATAGGTTCTCGATTTATGTTGGCCGTCTATAATTAACCATTAATTATAGAACGATCATGAGTGGCACCTAGTAGTACATCATGATCCCCAATTAACCGAAAAGATCAACGGTTGATCCAGAACTATTTCTGAAACCCTTCAGTAGCTCGAATGAATCGTGCCCCATTCCCTTCACTCATCTTATACCCACTTGGTTCAGGACATGGTCTATTGTGTCAGTCCCCACTAGGCTGACTACGTCACACCTAGCCCAAGTATCATTTCCTCGTCCTACGGATTCTAGTTACTCCACATGTATCGAAGAGTACTTTACTCTAAACATGTAATGCTTTGGCCAAAGACTTTAGTAACAATCCGACGAGAGGCCATGGGTATACATCTCCTCGCAAGGAGTGGTGAATCCTTTATAGGCTATTCAAACACCTTCGATCACTTCGACTTATACCCAATCATCCCGGGTCCACATCTCCTTAGAGATGTTTGCTTAAGATGTCAAAGCATAAGTCTCCATGATCAAGATGACTTGAATACCGCAAGTCAAAGGAACATCGCACTTAAGCCACAGTAAGAACTTCATTGACATATCTATATATGCAGAGAACCATATGAAGTCTTACGGCTGGTCACTCCAATGAACTAGTTACCATAACTAGCATCCACGATTAACTCCGGACATCACAATGTCTCCAGCCAGTGAGAATCAACTGCTTGGATACACCAAGGAGTATACCTCGTGCTAGTCTCGACAGAATTAATGGTGTCCAAATCCATCAATTCATCAACTAGGGATAATTCCGATACATCACAATTACACATATAGAGATACTCACTAGTTGTGATCCAATCACAAATTCTCTCATGCTGTGAATCGTATCGTGGATATTCAGTAAATGAGTTTAAGATCCAATCAAATACATTAAACATGTATACTCAAATAGTGAATCTTCATTTATCATATAAATGGTTCATACATAAGGCGATTGCCTTAGGACATCTCTCATATATTACTAGCAATGACATCATGATATTGGCATATGTTTTTATCTATATCATATCTATGCCATAATCATATCATGCATGAATTAAAATGAAGTTAAGGGCTATGACATGATTTGATGGGAATCAAATAATATTGCCTAGAAATATGCATGAGACCATTTTAAAGAACAAAAACCCACATCTCACTAGATTAATTTCCTTGAATGTGTTTTTACACATCTAGATATAAGTGAGATGTTTAAGGAAAAGAAATTAAAGGTTTTGAAAACTTTTTGAAAACATTTTGAAAAACCTTGGTGAAGCCTATCTTTTGATAGCTATCACCATTGAATGGGATGATACAAAGAGGGCTCTTTATTGAAGCTTTTCTAAACTTTTGAACTTTGTATCAATCTCCTAATTTAGTGGGTAAAATAATTTTCCAATATTTTTCACCTATAGTGTTTAGGATAAGTATTATACGTATGCATTTTCAAGATTTTTAAAATTACGTATATTTACTTATGGATTTCGTAAATCCATTTCGAATGTCAAAATCTGAATGTATATCAATGACTTCCATGGATCGGCAATGATTATGGGGTGGCCCGATTTGATTTCACGATCGGTTGATTTTGGGTAAATCTTATTGGTTAGGCCCATGTTCAGCTAGGTTAAGGTCCCCTAACCACTCCTAACCCTAGGATATGCTTGGGAGAGCATTAGAGAGGGTGGAAATCCTTTGGATATAGATTAGGAGTTGGGTTGAGGGTGAGTATCAATTTTAAGGTGGATGAGAGTTCATTGTTGAACTTTGCCTTAATTTTGTTTTGGTTTAATGTTCCTATTGACTTAGGGACTCTCCAAGGACATTGTTGGTGCAATGACCAAGGGGGAGCAAGCCTCTAGGGGGAGGTATCCATCATGGGAAGATGGATGTGTATTTCCTCATGGGAGGAAAATTGGGTTGCCTCTCTTTAAGTGATATGGGATCACTAGAAAGATTGTAGGCATGTGTTCCTCCAAGGGAGAGATTGTAAGATCTCATTGGGATATGAGACATTCATACCCTTGGGGAGGACCTTTTTGATGTAATGTCAAAAAGGGGGAGAAGTTACCAAGTTACCAATTAAGGTTCGTTGGAATTCTCATTGGGATATGAGAATTGCCAATATGGGAGAATTGGTAGACTTGAGATGGTAGTTTTGTCAATCATCAAAAGGGGGAGATTGTTGGTGCAATCGGCCTAGCAGTACCTTGATGGTATTTTGATGATAGATAAAACTCATGACATGGGATTGTCATGGGAAAGTCCAACATGGGTTGGAATGGAAAATCCAAGCATGGAGCTTGGTGTGGAAGTCCAAGGGGGAAGCCTTGGCATGGGAAAGTCCAAAGCATTGTGAAGCCGTGCGCTTGGTGTTTGGCAAGCATTGCGAAGCCGTGCGATTGGTGTTTGGCATGGGAAAGTCCAAAGCATTGCGAAGCCGTGTGCTTGGTGTTTGGCATGGGAAAGTCTAAAGCATTGCGAAGCCGTGCGCTTGGTGCTTGGCATGGGAAATCCAAAGCATTGCGAATCCGTGCGCTTGGTGCTTGGTGAGAAATGCATTGCGAAGCCGTGCGCTTGGTGCATTTGGGAAGTCTTGAGGACTTGGTAAGTTCACTAGGCTCGGGGTCCTTGAGTCGGTGAAGGATGACATTGCGAAGCCGTGCACTTGGTGCATCCGAGGGACGGCCGGACGGGGAGCGAATGGAGTGAGCCCAAAGGGAAGCATACTTCTAGGGCATGAGACGCGAAGGATGGCATTGCGAAGCCGTGCGCTTGGCGCATCCGAGGGACGTAGGCCGAGGGAAGAGAGCTTTGGTGGGGAACTCCATGAGGGATAAGGTGGACTTGGCCAAGTGGCTAAGACTGAGTGTCGGAGACTCAAACTTGATGTTTGAGGGTTTACCCGACGGTCGGATGCTCAAACAACTTGGTGTTTGAGGTTTTGCCCGGATCACCGATCGACATAGGTGCCGGTTCGACTGATCCAAGTCGACTAGAGTTCGACTGGTGTAAGGCTAGGGTTTTGTGCTTGGCCGATCGCCATGGACCGCAATGATCGTCGAGGGATGGCAATGACCGATGGGAGTGTCGCGAGCACGTAACGCCCGTAGCCGATCAGCGTGATCGATGGGCATCATCACGATCGTAGGTGACCGCTGGAACTTGTCCAACGTGGATCTGCCGCTGCGTGAGACAACGGCTCAGGGCAATGATCGGGCCTTTTGGCGATCGCCAGCGCGAAACAACTCGATGCAGGTTATAAAAGGAGCTCGAGATGGAGGTTTTTGTCAAGCCTTATGTTGAGCTATTGGAGGGGAATTGCTGCTGCATTCCAGTCCTTCAAAAGCCAATCAAAGCAAGCAACAAGCAAAACGATCAAAGCAATCGGTGAAAGTTTTCTTTTGTATTGTATTTGTGTATTTGCTTGTATTTCTATATTACATTGTAATTGCTTGTGAGAGGTTTCTCCACCTCCGACGTGTTGTCGAGAAGGAGTGTTATAGTTAGTGTCGTGCGCATAACTAGAGCTCGGTGAGCTCGCCCGTGGAGTAGGAACCATTCGGTTCCAAACCACGTATATCTTGTGTTGTGTGATTGTGTATTGTTGTTAGTTTCATTATTATTGTTATTCCGCTGCACTAACGACAATCGTAGACAAGAAACGCAAGAAGAACGAACGAATTACGACATCCATCGTACGAGGGATATTCACCCCCCTCTAGCCGGCCGTATCGATCCCCTACACATCTCTCATATATTACTAACAGCACCTAGCAGTACATCATGACCCCTAATTGACCGAAAAGTCTAAATCAACTTCAGACCATTTTTTGAACCCTTCAGCAGCTTCAGTTGTTCGTGCATTGTTCCTTTCACCCATCCTATACCCACTTGGTTCAGGATATGGTCATTGTGTTCATCCCCACTAGGCTGACTACGTCACACCTAGCCCAAGTTATTTTTCTTGTCCTGTGGATTCAAGTTACTCCTACATGTTTCCAAGAAGACCATCTTCTTAACATGCTTGCTCTGGCCAGAGACTTCTGAGTAACAATCCTGACAAGAGGCCTAGGGTATACATCTCTGTAGGAACATTAGTGATCGCTAGAGGGGGGGGTGAATAGCACGTTCGATGCGTCATTGGAATTTGTTCGCGTTTGATCATCTACACTCTTGTTAGCACAGTGGAATAATAATGACAAATACAAATAACAAGATACACAATCACAATGCACAAATATAATGTGGTTTGGATCCTCAAAGTTCCTACTCCATGGGTTGGGCTTGAATGAGCCCTAGCGATGCAAACACCACCATTAAACCAAAACACTTCTTCTCAATAACAAGTCGGAGGCGGAGAAACCTCTTACAAGTGATTACACAAGTAATACAAAAATAGAACAAGTAAATAAATGAAATGTAAAGAAAACTTTACAAACTAGGGCTTTGTGTAGGGATGTATACCGAAAAGTCTATCTTTTGTATGAACATCTTTATTTTGAAATAAGAATCACATGATCATTGTTTGCATGGTTATGCAATATTGTCTAATATATTACATTGTAGATAACATGGTGTGTGGTGTCACACGGGAGATCATGTTATCGGCTCCTTGTAAAGTATAAGTAAAGGCTCACAACTGAGATGACTTTGGACAAACCATCGGAATGGTTGTAGTGTGATTTGGTATTGGTTTGTTTTGACCATAGAATCACACTAGTGCACTTTGTGTGTATTGAGCAGGACCGACTTAGAGGTGATTCGATTTATTGCTGACTACATAATCGAATCGGACCTCAGATATTATTTAGTACATGCTCTTAATCCCGATATAATAACGGGCACATATACTTAGTATTCATCTCTTTGATTTACCAATGGGCGAGATTTATAGATTAAATCAATAGGCTCGGTAAGTTGGGAGATGATATTATTTATATGGTGTGCCAATGATTATAGGAGGAAACCGTGTCCTATATATTAGGATGATGATGCCCCCTTGAGGAGCTCATAAGGTTCATCATGTAAACCCTGTAGGTGGACTTTGTCCGGCATGATGAAAAGGTTGAGTGGTACTACTTATGGAGTTAGATGTTGATTAATTAATGGTCAGTAAATTAATTAATCAAAGGACATTCGAGATCTTAAACACGGGGAGAAAATGTACAAATAATATATGGAGCCCATATTATCATATGGGGGTTGGTGAGGTAGATCGATGATGATCCTTTAGTGGATTGGATTATCATTAGTGGATCGAACTTTATGTGGGCTTGATCCATGGGTGGCCAAGATCCAACTCCTCCTCATGGTCCCTAATGTAGCCTATTAACACCTCATGAAGCTTAGATCCAAAGGATAGAAACAAAACTCTAGATCCAAAGGTAGAGATTAAATCTCTAGATTCGACGGTTGAGATTAAATCTCTAGATCCGACGGTTGAGATTAAATCCCTAAAACCAATGGAGGAGATTAAATCATGGCTTGAGCCCAACTCTATAAATAGAGATCATAAAGTGGGCATCAAGATGCATGATGGCTTAACGAGATTAGGGTTTGCTTCCTTTGGAGGCTCGGAATCCTAGTTTGTTTAGGATTAGGTTTGGGCAGATTAGGGTTTTGGGAGCTATGGGTGGGCGACAACAAGTGGAGGAGGTTTATCTTCTTCTTCCTAAGGTTTGGCCGGTTCCTTCCTTCTTCCCTCTACCTTGGCCAGTGCTCATCCTAACCTTCTTCCCCACTTCCTTGGCCAGCCATTAGGAGAGAGAGAATTAGGGTTTGGAGGCTTAGGGTTTTGGAGGCTTGGGCGGCACCAAATAAGGAAGTTTTTTCCTTTCTTCTTCCTCTCTTTTGATGGCCAGCGCCCACAACCCTTTTCCAGCCCTTGGCCAGTGGCCAAAGACTCTATTATCTTCTCCTTGAGTGGTGGAAAGAAGACTTAGGGGTTTCCCTTGGTGTCTTGGCCGGTTTCCATCATTATCTCCTTCTCCTTGTTGGCCGGCGGCAAGCATTCTTCTTGTTGCTTGTTGGTTGGCTATAGTGTTGGGAGTTGCTTCGGAGGCTCATTGGCTCCCATGTCCCCGGATTAAAATTTTCACTAATGAAAGAATTAATCTGGATGGGATGAGTTTCTTTAGCACAACCAATTCGTCGTCGTGCTAACAACTTGAGTGATCGCTTGAACAAACTAGTTGTTCAAGCAACACAACTCTTCTAGTTGGTTAGCCGCGGAAGAGACGACGGACGGATCGCCGGTTTTTGTGTTTGTCTTCGGGGTCCATGATTATACAAAATATATACTAATGCACACTTGTATAATCAACACATAAAAGAACATGCTAAGATCAGAAAATAAAGTTGTAAAACATTTATACCTCACGATCTTCTACCGCATGTCCTATCCTCCTCGTGGATGACGTGTGGGCGAAGATCCTCCACGAGTAGAAGACTTCTAGATCGCATTATTCCCTTCCTTGTTCGCTGCGAACAAAGAGAAGAACAAAACAAAAACTTCTCCTTTCTAGAACCGGTCACCAATTAAAAGAGCTCGATGTAACCGCCGGCCAAGGAATGAATGGAAGAGCGCCGGCCAACTTGTTGCAATCTTGCCGCCGGCCACCTAGAAGTTGGAGAAGTGCCGGCCACCAAGGAGTTGGAGAACTGCCGGCCACCAAGGAGCAAAGGAGGAGGAAGAGGGCCGGCCAAAGCTAGGAGAAGGAAGGAGTGAGCGCCGGCCACCAAGGAGCAAAGGAGGAAACCCTAATCTCCTTTCTAGTTGCCGCCCAAACCAAATCCAAAAACCCTAGCCGCCTAAAGCACTTGAGAGGCAAAACCCTAATCCAATTGAACCATCTTCTTGCCGCCCAACCTAAGCCCTCTATTTATAGAATTGGGCTTAAGCCTCCTTTAATCTCCACCGTCGGATCTAGGGATTTAATCTCCACCGTCGGATCTAGGGTTTTATCCCAACCGTCGGATCTAGGGTTTCATCCCAACCGTCGGATCTAGGATTTCATCCCAACCTTCGGATCTAGGGTTTCATCCCAACCGTCGGATCTAGGGTTTTATCCCAACCGTCGGATCTAGGGATTTAATCCCAACCGTCGATTCTAGGGTTTCATCCTAACCATCGAATCTAGGGATTTAATCCCAACCGTTGGTTCTAGGGTTTCATCCCAACCATCAGATCTAGGGATTTAATCCCAACCGTTGGTTCTAGAGTTTTGTTTTACATCCTTGGATCTAGACTTCATGAGGATTATATTAGGCTACGATAGGGACCATAAGGAGGAGTTGGATCTTGGCCACCCGATGGATCGGAACCACACATACTTGATCCATCAATGATGTTCCATTCCACTAGAGGATCATCATTGAACTACCTCACCAACCCCCATAAATTAATATGGGCTCCATATATTATTTGTACATTCATCTCCCCATGTTTAAGATATCGAATGTCCGTCAATTAATTGATTTACTGACCATCAATTAATTAACGTCTAACTCCTCGAGTAGTACCACTCAACCTTATCATCATGTTGACTAAGTCAACCAGCTGGGTTTACATGATGAACCTTATGAGCTCCTCAAGGGGACATCATCAACCTAATATATAGGACACGGTTTCCTCCTATAATCAACGACACACCATGTAAATAATATCATTTCCCAACTTACCGGGCATATTGATTTAATCCATCTAAATCTCACCCATTGGTAAATCAAAGAAATAAATATTAAGTACATGTGCCCGTTATTATATCGGGATTAAGAGCATGTACAACATAATATCCGAGGTCCGATTCAATTATGTAGTCCGCAATAAATTGAATCACCTCTATATCGGTCCTGCTCAATACACCTAAGTGTACTAGTGTAACTCTATGTTCAAGACAAAACAATACCAAGCTACACTACAACCATACCAATGGTTTGTCCAAAACCATCTTGGTTGTGAGCCTCTACTTATATTCTACAAGGGACTGATAACATTATCTTCTGTGCCACACCAAGCACCATGTTATCTACAATGTAAAATATTAGACAATATGCACACATATAATAAATATATAAAGTGCAAACAATGATCATATGATTCTTATTTCAAAATAAAATGTTCATACAAAAAGAGCTAGGCTTTCAGTATACATTCCAACAATCTCTCACTTATACTAAAAGACTATGCCATCATCACACTGCCATACATCTGATCCCCATGTCCTCCACATGACTATCAAACGCTTTCGCTGGAAGTGCCTTAGTGAATGGATCCGCCAGGTTATCCTCTGATGCAATCTTGGCGACATCAACTTCTCCTCGCTTTACGATCTCTCGTATAAGGTGGTACTTGCGCTCTATGTATTTACTCGCCTTATGGGCTCGTGGTTCCTTCGAGTTTGCAACTGCACCACTGTTATCACAATAAATTATGATAGTTCTGGGCAAACCAGGAATCACATCCAAGTCCATCAAGAAGTTCCTGAGCCATACAACTTCCTTGGCTGCCTCAGAGGCTGCCACATACTCAGCTTCCATGGTAGAGTCCGCCACGCATTTCTGCTTGACACTCCTCCATACTATGGCTCCACCTCCAAAAGTAAACACAAACCCCGAGGTAGACTTACTCTTGTCCCTATCTGATTGGAAATCCAAATCCGTGTAACCCACAGGGACTAATTGATCTGCCCGGTAAACCAGCATATAATCCCTAGTCCTTCTTAGGTACTTCAATATATGCTTTACCGCAGTCCAATGTCCCTGTCCAGGATTACTCTGATATCTGCTAACCATGCCCACGATAAAGCAGATATCCGGTCTCGTACATAGCATAGCATACATAAGGCTTCCTACTGCCGAACATTAAGGAACTGCCTTCATGTCCTCTATCTCCTTTGATGTTTTGGGACACATCTCTTTAGATAAAGGAACTCCATGCCTAAAAGGTAGAAAACCTTTCTTGGAGTTTTGCATGCTAAAACGAGCAAGGATAGTGTCAATGTATGAAGCTTGAGATAAGCACAACATCCTTTTCTTGCGATCCCTTATAACTTTGATCCCAAGGATGTGTCCCACTTCTCCCAAGTCCTTCATGTCAAACTGTTTGGACAACCATACCCTTACGTCTGATAATACTTTGATATTGTTGCCAACTAACAAAATGTCATCTACGTATAGTACAAGAAATACCACTACGTTTCCGTCACATCTCTTGTATACACAAGGCTCATTCGGACTTTGAATAAATCCATATGACTGGATTACCTCATCAAAGCGGATGTTCCAAGATCTAGAAGCTTGCTTCAATCCATAAATGGACCGATTAAGCTTACATACAAGATGCTCTTTGCCTTTAGCAATGAATCCCTCTGGTTGCCACATATATATGTTCTCCTCAAGACTTTCGTTAAGGAAAGCTGTCTTGACATTCATCTGCTAAATCTCATAATCCATATGAGCAGCTATAGATAAGAGAATCCGGATAGACTTAAGCATAGCTACCGGCGAAAAGGTCTCCTCATAATCGATACCCTCTTTCTGAGTATACCCTTTCGCAACAAGCCTAGCTTTGAAGGTCTCAACCTTCCCGTCCACTCCTCTCTTTCTCTTGTAGATCCACTTGCATCCAATGGCTTTTACACCATCGGGTGGCTCTATTAGCTCCCAGACTTTATTAGAATCCATAGATTCTATCTCTGAATTCATCGCTCTTTGCCAAGATACCGCATCTCTATTTTGGAGTGCCTCGTCATATGTCCAGGGATCAGGTTCATGTTCACCAGGGACTAAGTCCGAAGACTCTCCCAAAAACATGAATCTCTCGGGTTGTCTAACAACCCTCCCACTACGACGAGGTGCCTCCTGTGTATGCTCTGTGACACGCGGTGCAGTGACTTATGGTATCTCCTCTTGTACCGGTGGTACTGAAGTCGGGACTTCCCCTGTTAACTCCTCAAGAACAATCCTACTCGTGGGCTTGTGGTTCATCACATAGACCTCCTCTAGAAATCTGGCATTCGTATTCACGATCACCTTCTGATCTCTAGGACTATAGAATAAACCACCCTTCGTTCCCTTAGGGTAGCCAACAAACAACTTACATGCGATTCCAACTTACCGGATCTTTCTTCAAAGACATGTCTTTGGACTACCCCAATCCGAATATGTCTTAGACTAGGCTTTCGCCATCCACAACTATGTGGGAGTAGAGTGCGGACTTAGATGGAACCAAGTTCGAGAATGTGTCTGCTTCTGAGCAAACCCCGAGCAATTAGGTAACTCAGAATAACTCATCATAGATCTCACCATCTCCATAAGAGTCCTGTTCCTTTGCTCCGCCACACCATTCTACTGGGGTGTGCCAGGTGCGGACAATTGGGATTGAATCCCAGCCTCTGATAAGTAACTCCTAAACTCTCCCAAGAGGTACTCTCCACCACGATCAGATCGTAATGTCTTGATACTTTTACCTTGACGGTTCTCCACATCAGCCTTGAATTCTTTGAACCTATCAAAGCATTCAGACTTGCGGCACATCAAGTAAATGTATCCATATCTTGAATAATCGTCTATAAAAGAGACGAAATATTCAAAACCACCTCTTGCCTGGATAGACATAGGACCGCACAAATCAGAATGAACCAATTCTAACACATCTTTGGCTCTATACCCCTTGGCCTTGAAAGGCCTCTTGGTCATTTTACCTTCCAAGCAAGATTCGCAGGTTGGGAGATCCTCCACCACTAATGAACCCAAAGGTCCATCAGCTATCAACCTTTGAATTCTACTTAGGTTAATATGACAAAGCCTTAGATGCCAAAGATATGTCTAGTTCATTTGCGAAATTTCTTTTCTCTTATTAGACTTAGAAGATGAGTTATTTACTTCTATATGCATCGTGGGAGTTTTCGGTTCAAGAGTATATAAACTGCTAACCAATGTACCAGAATAGATAATCTCCCTATTCCTTTTTATAACCACTTTGTCATTAAAAGAAACAGAATATCCATGGATGAACAATTTAGAAACTGAAATTAAATTCTTTCTAAAAGTAGGTACATAAAGACAATTTCTCAAAACCAAAACTTTATTCCTATCAAAAGATAAATAAACGTCTCCCACTGCAATAGCCGCCACCTTTGAAGCATTGCCCATGAAGATGGTAATCTCTCCCTCAGCTAGTCGTCGGGTTTCCTGGAACCCCTGCAAAGTATTGCAGACATGATCAGTGGCTCCTGTATCTACACACCAGGCACTGGTAGATAACACCACTAAAAATGTTTCAACAACTAAACAAGAAGATATACCTTTGTTCTTTCGGCGAGGACAGTCTGCCTTCCAATGTCCAGTCTGCTTGCAAGTGAAGCACTTGCCTTTCGGCTTCTTCACTCCTGCCTGAGGTCCCACTGCCACTTTCTTCGCTCCACCTTGCTTCTTCTTCTTCTTACCTTTCGGTTTAGAGGAAGAAACCTTCTGAGCGACCATGGCTTGATCCATTTGACGAAAAAGCCCCTCTGCCTTCTGGAGTTCTGTCAGAAGCTCCGCCAATGAGTACAACCTCTTGTTCATGTTGTAGTTGAGGCGGGCGCCAAAACTCCTAGGCGGCGGAGAATGATATCGACCTGGGTTTCCCCATCGATCTCAGCTCCGAGGACTTCCATCTCATTAAGATGAGCCATCATCTTGAGAACAT
The DNA here is from genome assembly GCA_025175895.1 of Wurfbainia villosa. Lineage (NCBI taxonomy): Eukaryota > Viridiplantae > Streptophyta > Magnoliopsida > Zingiberales > Zingiberaceae > Wurfbainia > Wurfbainia villosa. Next base: position 67,843,971 of record CM046001.1, read on the forward strand.
GATCCCTAACGGGTGTTCCCTCGATCATGGTGGTCGTCATCAAGTTTCTCATCGCCTCCTATCTAGCCGCCCTACTCTGATGTCCGAAAAGTTCCTTGAGATTGAACATCATGTCATAAGCTGTGGCCATGGCCTGATGCTGATGTTGCAGCACATTTGACATAGATGCCAAAATGTAACACCGTGCCATCTCATCTGCCTTGATCCATTTCTTATAATGTTCTTTCTCCTTTTCATTAGAGTCATTGGTTGGCTTAGGAGGACAGACCGCGAAGAGTAAAAATTTGTACTCCTCTGCGGTTAAGACAATATCCAGATTTCTTTTCCAATCAATATAGTTTGGTCCAGTAAGTTTATTTTCTTTTAATATCACAGCAAGTGGGTTGAAAGCCATTTGAAAAACCTAAGAATCACAATGATCAAAACATTAGATTGCAAATATTATTGATTCCTCAAAACAATAAAATTTCAAAATCAACCAACACCTCAAAACACCGAGAATATCGCATGCCACGATAGTGTGGACGTATACGAATTCTACATTTGTAAGAGGAGGTTTTACCCATTAATTTTATTATCTTGTCAACCTTACTTTTTGACAAATAAAATTAATAGTTGGTTCCTCTTTAGCCCTACAAATAAAAGCAGTGACTCCGATAGGGAGGATACTTTTATTTGCATCTAAGTGTGCACCATTACACGATACTAAGGGAATTATTTCGGATTATGTGCCTTACCGATGGGGAAGTACACACGCTCCTAAATAATTTTCTATAACCATTATTTGACCTAGTGATCCGTAAACAAACCCATCCGATGGGGAGGAAGGCACTCAGAGCCAACACACAAGTTTGTTGCATCACACGTCAAATTGTAATGGAGGCTGTGGGAATTAATTAAAATATCCCTCTCCCACTTAGTCAATTGAAATTGAGGAATTTTAAAGCATACACAACATGCATATAAAACAAATAAGCAATAAATATGAAAAAAAAAGAATTTTTCCAACTATTATGGCATTGTTCTCCAATACGCATCCCGTCGTGTCGCCACCTCGTCCGCTCCATCTTTTCCCGTGCGCAAGTCACCAAAAAGATCCGAGCCGAGATATATCATTTTAATTTACATCCATCGATCCTATACTCCATGAAGGAGTGTACAAATAATCTAGATTGTAAGTAAACTAAAATGAGCGGCTAAACAATGCTGTATTTAATTACAAAAATTAAATACTAATCTAGCCTCGTCAACCCCGAGGATTCAAATAATATACATACAATCACACACAAAACAATCACATACAACCAAATAGCCATAATAGTCGGATCTTATGCCTGCAACCAAAAAGTTAGCCTACGCACATCCTACTATTATCCGGCAGACTCAATATATGATATGTGCATGAAAGTAACCGAATCCAAAACACACAAAACCGGAAACCGTGGCTATGATACCACTTGTTGGGAGTTGCTTCGGAGGCTCATTGGCTCCCATGTCCCCAGATTAAAATTTTCACTAATGAAAGAATTTATCTGGATGGGATGAGTTTCCTTAGCACAACCAATTCGTCATCGTGCTAACAACTTGAGTGATCGCTTGAACAAACTAGTTGTTCAAGCAACACAACTCTTCTAGTTGGTTAGCCGCGGAAGAGACGACGGACGGATTGCCGGTTTTTGTGTTTGTCTTCGGGGTCCATGATTATACAAAATATATACTAATGCACACTTGTATAATCAACACATAAAAGAGCATGCTAAGATCAGAAAATAATGTTGTAAAACTTTTATACCTCACGATCTTCTACCGTATGTCCTATCCTTCTCGTGGACGACGTGTGGGCGAAAATCCTCCACGAGTAGAAGCCTTCTAGATAGTGTTCTTCTTTTCCTTGTTTGCTGTGAACAAAGAGAAGAACAAAACAAAAACTTCTCCTTTCTAGAACCGGCCGCCAATCAAAAGAGCTCGATGTAACTGCCGGCCAAGGAATGAATGGATAAGCGCCGGCCAACTTGTTGCAATCTTGCCGCCGGCCACCTAGAAGTTGGAGAAGTGCCGGCCACCAAGGAGTTGGAGAACCGCCGGCCACCAAGGAGCAAAGGAGGAGGAAGAGGGCCGGCCAAAGCTAGGAGAAGGAAGGAGTGAGCGCCGGCCACCAAGGAGCAAATGAGGAAACCCTAATCTTCTTTCTAGTTGCCGCCCAAACCAAATCCAAAAACCCTAGCCGCCTAAAGCACTTGAGAGGCAAAAGCCTAATCCAATTGAACCATCTTCTTGCCGCCCAACCTAAGCCCTCTATTTATAGAATTGGGCTTAAGCCTCCTTTAATCTCCACCGTCAGATCTAGGGATTTAATCTCCACCGTCGGATCTAGGGTTTTATCCCAACCGTCAGATCTAGGGTTTCATCCCAACCGTCGGATCTAGGATTTCATCCCAACCTTCAGATCTAGGGTTTCATCCCAACCGTCGAATCTAGGGTTTTATCCCAACCGTCGGATCTAGGGATTTAATCCCAACCGTCGATTCTAGGGTTTCATCCTAACCATCGGATCTAGGGATTTAATCCCAACCGTTGGTTCTAGGGTTTCATCCCAACCATCGGATCTAGGGATTTAATCCCAACCGTTGGTTCTAGAGTTTTGTTTTACATCCTTGGATCTAGACTTCATGAGGATTATATTAGGCTACGATAGGGACCATAAGGAGGAGTTGGATCTTGGCCACCCGATGGATCGGAACCACACATACTTGATCCATCAATGATGTTCCATTCCACTAGAGGATCATCATTGAACTACCTCACCAACCCCCATAAATTAATATGGGCTCCATATATTATTTGTACATTCATCTCCCCGTGTTTAAGATATCGAATGTCCGTCAATTAATTGATTTACTGACCATCAATTAATTAACGTCTAACTCCTTGAGTAGTACCACTCAACCTTATCATCATGTTGACTAAGTCAACCAGCTGGGTTTACATGATGAACGTTATGAGCTCCTCAAGGGGATATCATCAACCTAATATATAGGACACGGTTTCCTCCTATAATCAATGGCACACCATGTAAATAATATCATTTCCCAACTTACCGGGCATATTGATTTAATCCATCTAAATCTCACCCTTTGGTAAATCAAAGAAATAAATACTAAGTACATGTGCCCGTTATTATATCGGGATTAAGAGCATGTATAACATAATATCCGAGGTCCGATTCAATTATGTAGTCAGCAATAAATTGAATCACCTCTATGTCGGTCCTGCTCAATACACCTAAGTGTACTAGTGTAACTCTATGTTCAAGACAAAACAATACCAAGCTACACTACAACCATACCAATGGTTTGTCCAAAACCATCTTGGTTGTGAGCCTCTACTTATATTCTACAAGGAACTGATAACATTATCTTATGTGCCACACCAAGCACCATGTTATCTACAATGTAAAATATTAGACAATATGCACATATATAATAAATATATAAAGTGCAAACAATGATCATGTGATTCTTATTTCAAAATAAAATGTTCATACAAAAAGAGCTAGGCTTTCAGTATACATTCCAACATATAGGAAGGAGAAGAGCCTTGTTTCTATTCTTCCTCTTGCTTTGGAAAATCAAGGAAGGAAGATTTGCGATCTAGGAGCTTCGACTTTTGGTAGATCGTCGCCCACACGAAGTCCGAAAGGAGGAAGGTCATACATTAGAAGATCGAGAGGTATATCGATTCTCTAATCTTTATATGTTACATGTTTGTATTTGTTTTTCAACTATGATCATGATATAAATCTGTATATGGCTAAATAATACTTGGATCCCGAGCATAAACACAAAAACCGGCGATCCGGACATCGTCTATTCCGCGGCTACTCGTAGAATAGAGGATGGTCGCTTGAACAACGAGTTTGTTCAAGTGACCTCTCTAAACGAATAGCACGACGATGACTTGGTTGTTTGGGCAATCCCTTGTGTTTAGGATTAAATTTTTTAATCCAGGGGACATCGATGGGATTGCCATGATCAAGCAATCGAGGTGAAGTGGGAAGCGAAGTTTCCCCTCACGGACTCGAGAAGCAAAACCATTAAATTGGTATGAGAGCTTCCGGGGCAAAAACCCTACACTTTGAATGCTTGTTGATGTGGTTGCTTGAATGAGCTTGAAGGACCCTGAAATGCACCAGCAATTCGCCTTCAAATTTCCTTAAGAAACCCTTCAAAGAACCATAGTGAAAACATCCAAGAGCTGCTCCTTTTATTCATATATCAGGCTGATTTCGTGCCTGGCAGTCGACTGCCATAAGGCCCCAGTCGACTGTCAAAAGTACCGTTGTGAGACAATAGCTTGATCAACGTTAAAAAAGTTCCAATGGATACACTGGGCCGATCGCCATTATCCAAACAATGACTTCGGGGCCATAGCCGATCGACCGACGATTCGAGCATTCTGCTCGCTCCAACCCCGACCAGCTTGATCGCCATCCATTGTAGTATTGCTGCCATCGATCAATCGCCTAATGTTGGCCGTCGACTGCTAGGCCATTTCTTGCAGTCAAACACCAATCGACTATGAGCAGTTTGACTAGCCATAATTCTAGTCGACTACCAAGAGTCAACTCGACTGGCAAGTGTCAAAACACTTGACCAATCGACTGGTCTAAAGCCCCAATCGACTTATAACCTCAACCATGAGGTTTAAACCCAAGTATGATATCCTCATACTTGCTAGACCACCCTTAGCCTAGACCTAAGCCTTCTAGCCACCTCCGTCAGCCTCACGCCTATCGGATCCCTCCTAGTCATCCATGACTTATTCATCCATATGCTAGCCTTCAGGTGCTTCCATCGGCTATTGTCATGCTAAGTTGGTCTACACCGCCAAGGCACATTGGGCTTACGTTGCCAAGACTACCGCTTGGACTTTACGCCGCCAACCATTGGACTTATGTTGCCAAGACTCCAGCTTGGACTTTATGCCGCCAATATCATCCCTTGGACTTCCCTTGCCAACCCATGTTGGACTTTTTAATTGCCAAGACTCAAGCTTGGACTTTCGCTTGCCAAGACCCATGCTTGGACTTTCCATGCCAAGACCCATGCTTGGACTTTTCATGCCAAGTACCCATGACTTGGACTTTTCCATTGCCAAGTGTCCCACTTGGACTTTCCATGCCAAGTACTCATGACTTGGACTTTCCCATTGCCAAGTGTCCCACTTGAACTTTCCATGCCAAGTACTCAAGACTTGGACTTTCTCATGACAATCACATTGTCATACATTTTGTCGAACATCAAAATACCGCTCGAGTCAAACTCGAGTCTGGTCAATTGTGACCTGGGTCGATTGCACCAACAATCTTCCCCTTTTTGATATTTGACAAAAACCACAAACCCCTTTGAGTTTGGCCACTTAACTCAAATCTCCTTACCAATTCTCCCAAATTGGTAATTCAAATTCTCCCATTAATTCTCCCCCTTTTGACATACATCAAAAAGGTTCTCACCAAGGGTGTCAATGTATCATATCCCAATGATATCTTATGATCTCCCCCTTGGTCAAAAACATCTAGGATACCTTCACTCTTCCTAGTGATAAGTCCCATATCCCTAAAGAGAGGCTATCCTCAAACTCTCCTAATTTCCAAATTGGGCATCTTACATTCTCCCATTTCTCCAAAATTCTACCCTCATGAGGAATAACACATCCATCATCGCATGATGGATAACCTCCCCCTAAAGGCTTGCTCCCCCTTGACCATTGCACCAACAATGTCCTTGAAGAGTCCCTAAGCCTATAGGAACACTAAACCATCAAAATTAAGGTTAAAAGTTCAACCTTGAACTTTCACACACCTTAAAATTTGATACACACCCAAACAACTCTCCTAATCCATATCCAATCAATTTTCACCCTTTCCAATGCTTTCCAAAGCATATCCTAGGGTTAGGAGCAGTTAGGGTAGCCTAACATAGCTGAAATCAGGCTAAACAAATCTTGTTTACCCAAAATCAGGCCTGTCAGTCGATTGTTAATCAGTCGATTGCCCTATGCATCAGTCCACTGAGAAAGCTTCCAGTCGAGTGAAAACAACTCCAGTCGAGGTGCCGCCTCGACTGATTTCTGATTTTGTCGAAATTGCAATTTTAGACCATATTCAGAAATGCATAAGTAATTCTAGAAAATTTGAAAAATCATGAAATTTTGACCACACATTACTTATGCCAAACACTATGGGGGAAAAATATTTTAAAAATGAAATACCCAAAAATTAGTGAGTTTGACACAAAGTTCAAAACTACTGAAAAGTTCAATGTTTTGGCCCTACTTTGTATCAACTCTATCAATGGTGATTGCTATTAAAAGATAGACTAAACCAAGGTTTTCTAAAATGATTTTAAAATATTTTTAAAAACCTATATTGGATCATGATCAATCGGCTCAATGTACATGACTTGCACATTAGCTTTCCCCATGATCCACCCATGGTATAAGATGAGTTTCAGTTTATCTAGATGCAAAAACTATGCACCTTGAACTTAACTCATTTCCTAGCATCTCACACGTGTTTAGGGTGTTTGAAAACACACACATGTCAATTTGATGTGAGATGTGGGTTTTGTTCACCCTAATCTAGGGTATCATGCATTTTTTAAGGCAACATTACTTGATTCCCTTATACATGAGACTCCAAGTCATACCAATTGTCCTTAAATCAATTTTCATTAAACCTAAATGCATGAAATATGATCATGGCATATAATGATAGCATAAGTGAAATATGTGCCAATAATCATGATGTCATGGCATAAATATAAACCTAAGCATAATCATGACATTTATATGATTTAAAATAAATATGATGTGATGACATGACATATGATAAATAAAGCATGACAAATAAAATATAAGGCATAAGAATACCTAAATTTTAATATTTATTGCCATTCGTTATTATTAACTTCATTTTGCTATATAATAACTTATCCCCCAAGTGTGCCAAAAACCCAAAATGGCACACCATGACTCTAAGACCTAACTTGTGCCAATTTGATCAAATTATCAAACTCCTTAAATGATATTGGCACATCCTAAAATCCTTTAGGATATAAATTCAAATCACATTTCCAAGGTACCCATAACCTTGAAAAAGACCTAAAGTGTCACCTTTAGCATGATCAGGATAACTACCCATCCATTTAAAGTTGGCACAACCTAAACCATGGTCACGCTCCTAGGAACCCAAAACCTATTGGAGCTCCTTGGATTTACTAGGTATTCCTTAGGGATGACCTCCCTATATACCCTTCTAATGACCCTTCTAGGCTTGGTAGCCTTGGTCATTGTGGTCTTACCTAAGTTAACTCTAGGGGTGACTCCTCTTGTAACATTCTTAGTGGCTTCCTTAGGTTTCCTTGAAACCTTAGCCACTAGGCACACACCATGGTTAGCCTTAGGGATAGCTTCCCTAGTAACCTTGGTTTTCCTAGACCTAGTACTAGTTCCATAATCGAATGGAACATTGTGATAGGTGGGCTTATCTTCCTTGGACCTAGGCTTGTGGCTCAAGCCTTTCTTGCCCATAGATGAGCCTTGCCTCCTAGACTCTAGGATTTGACCATTTGACCCCTTAATTTGATTTTTCATATTTCTAAGGGTCTTTTCTAGTTTCTCAAGCCTTGACTTCAAGGCTTGGTTCTCCAATTCTAATTGTCCAATCTTTGATTTTTCATTTGGTCTTTGGGCATTACCATGTCTTCTAGGCATATGCCTACCCTTCTTAGGGTTAATGCCTAAATGGTTTTCTATCTTCCTAATACTTTCCTTACGTAACATTGTTTTAGGGACATTAGTCCCAAATTTCTCCTTATTTATAAAATTATATGATTTGACACCTAAACAATAGAGTCTATTATTTCTCACATGCTCCTTATGATTATGTACAATTGCAAGTGAATTGAAGGCATGCTTTTTAACATAACAATTTGAAGGTGCATTATTGAATTTTATCTTAGGGTTTGCTTTTAAACCTCCCCCTACTTGTGTTGCTCCTTCTTGCCCTTTCCTCCTCCCCCTAGGGCATTGACTCCTATAATGCCCCGGTTGTTGGCACTTGAAGTAAATGATGTGCTCCTTATTTTTATGTGTTGGGGCACCGACATCCTTGACTTTTTCTTGATTTTTTGATGCTGGTTGAGTCTTTTTGAGTCTTTTCGGACACTTGCTCTTGTAGTGTCATACTTCTCTACACTCAAAGCAAATTATATGATTTTTATTTTTAACTAAATTGCTTGAGTTATCTAGGTCAATGGTGGAAGTTTGGGCTTCTTCATCTCTTCCGGATGTTGATGGGTTTTGCTCTTGTTCCGAGGTGGATGGCCTCTCCTCCCCCTCAATCCTAGAGGTGAGACTTCTTCTACTTCTTCCACCTCCTCTTCCTCCACAGATGTCGAACACTCCTCGACCTCTGAATCCTCACTTTCTTGTGAGGATGATGAACTTACTTCTTTGGCCTCCTCCTCTTCTTGAGACGGTGATGGATTTTCATGATACTTTGCCAATTCTCTCCAAAGCTCCTTGGCATTTTTGTACTCACCTAACTTGGACAAGAAATTATTAGGAATTAAATCACTTAGCATTTTGATTACCTTAATATTTGTCTTGAACTCCGCGAGTTGTTCCTTGGTCCATTTTTTAACCTTGAGGATTCCACCCTTTTTGCCTCTTGGGAATTCGCAACCTTTTATCAAGGCAGACCAAAGCTTGATATCCACCATCATTAGGAAGTTTTCAACCCCTATTTTCCATGAATTGAAACCTTCAAATCCATAGTCCTCATAGGATGGTGGTGTGTTGATGTCCCGGCCTAGTCTTTCTTCAAACTCCATCTTGTTCCCTCTAGTGTGCTCCCGTAGTTGTTAAACCTTGAAGAGCGGCCTCGCTCTGATACGGATTGTAGGAACGTTGGTGACCGCTAGAAGGGGGGGATGAATAGCACGTTTGATGCATCGATGGAATTTGTTCGTGTTTGATCATCTACACTCTAGTTAACATAGCAGAATAATAATGATAAATACAAATAACAAGATACATAGTCACAACGTACAAATATAAGGTGGTTCAGAACCTCAAGATTTCTACTCCATGGGATGGGCTCGAATGAGCCCTAGCGATGCAAACACCACTACTAAACTAAAACACTCCTTCTCGACAATAAGTCAGAGGCGAAGAAACCTCTTACAAGTGATTACACAAGTAATACAAAAATACAACAAGTAAACAAATGAAATGTAAAGAAAACTTTACAAACTAGGGCTTTAAATGCTTGTTGATGTGGTTGCTTGAATGAGCTTGAAGGACCCTAAAATGCACTAGCAATTCGCCTTCAAATCGCCTCAAGAAATACCTCCAAGAACAATGACAAAAACCTCCACGAGCTACTCCTTTTATGCCTGCATTGAGTTGACTTCGTGTCAGGCAGTCGACTGCCAACAGTACCGTTGTGAGACAACGACTTGATCTACGTTGGAAAAGTTTCAACGGATACACTAGCAGTCGACTGCCATTATCCAACAGTTGACTTCCAGGGCCATAGCTGACTAACTAGTTGACTACCGAGTATTCTGCTCCCACAACTCTGACCAGCAGTCGATTGCCATCCATGGCAGTCGACTGCTCAAGCCATCAGTCGACTGCCCAATGTTGGAAGTCGACTGTAAGGCCATTTCATGCAGTCGAACACCAGTCGACTATGAGCAGTTCGACTGGTCATAATCCTAGTCAGTCGCCAAGAGTCAACTCAGCTGCCAAGTGTCAAAACACATGACTAATAGACTGGTCCAAAGCCCCAGTCAACTGATAACTTCAACCATGAGGTTTATCCTCAAGTATGATGCCCTCATACTTTCTAGACCACCCTTAGCCTAGAACTAGGTCTTCTAGCCACCTCCATCAGCCCCATGCTTATCAGATCCCTCCAAGTCATCCATGACTTGTTCATCCATATGCTAGCCTTAAGGTGCTTCCATCGGGTATTGTCATGCTAAGTTGGTCTACACCGCCAAGGTACATTGGGCTTACGCTGCCAAGACTACCGCTTGGACTTTACGCCACCAACCATTAGACTTATGCTGCCAAGACTCCAACTTGGACTTTATGCCACCAATATCAACCCTTGGACTTTCCTTGCCAACCCATGTTGGACATTCCAATTGCCAAGACTCAAGCTTGGACTTTCCCTTGCCAAGACCAATGCTTGGACTTTCCATGCCAAGACCCATGCTTGGACTTTTCATGCCAACTACCCATGACTTGGACTTTCCCATTGCCAAGTGTCCCACTTGGACTTTCCATGCCAAGTACTCATGACTTGGACTTTCCCATTGCCAAGTGTCTCACTTGGACTTTCCATGCCAAGTACTCAAGACTTGGACTTTCCCATGATAATCACATTGTCATACATTTTGTCGAACATCAAAATATTGCTCGAGTCAAACTCGAGTCTGGTCAATCGTGACTTGGGCAAATTGCACCAACAATCTTCTTTATCAAGAGTGGTGAATCCTCTGTAGGCTATTCAAACACCTTCGATCAATTTGGCTTATACCCAATCATCTCGGAGTTACACCTACTATGTAGATGGTTGCGAAGAAGTCAAAGTATAAGGCACCATGATCAAGGTGACTTGAATACCTCAAGTCTAACGAAGCTCGCACTCAAGCTACAATGAGATCTTCAAAGACACATAGAACCATATGGAGTCTCAAAGCAAGTCACTCCAATGAACTAGTTACTATAACTAGCATCCATATGTTCACTCTCAGCATCCCTATGCTTCCATTCAGTGAATACCGAATGCTTGGATAAACCAAGGAGCATAACATGTGCTAGTTTCACAGAATTGATGATGTCCAATCTGATCAATTCATCAACTAGGGATAGTTTCAATACTTGTATATTTACATATGATAAGATACCCACTAATTGTGATCCAATCACAATTTCTCTCATGCTATGCATCGTATTGTGGACTTCAGTATATGAGTTTAAGATCCAATCAAATACATAGATAATGTACACTCAAATAGTGAATTTTATTAATAACTTCTAAGGTGATTGCCTTAGGACACCTCTCAATTACATCAAACTCCCACTTGGTCTACAACCAATCGCTTTGATATTTAATACCATAGACTTCTATATGCCTCTCGAACTTTTTTTGGGGAAGAGGCTTTGTCAAGGGATCTACTAGATTCCTATCAGTGGGAACTTTTTCTATTTGTACATCTCTTTTGACAATGATCTCTCTGATCAGATGGTAACAACGTAGTACGTGTTTGGATCGCTGATGAGATCGTGGTTCCTTCCCCTGTGCAATGGCGCCATTGTTGTTGCAGTAAACTGGTAATGCTTCAACAATGCTCGGAACTATTCCAAGTCCAATAATGAACTTCTTGATCCAGACCACCTCCTTTGTTGCTTCAGAAGCTCCAATGTACTCTGCCTCCATAGTAGAATCAACAACGGTATCTTGTTTAGAACTTTTCCAACTCTCCATACCTCCATTCAAGATGAATATGTATCCAGACTGAGATTTGGAATCATTCTTATATGTCTGAAAATTGGCATCAGTATACCCGCTTACTACCATATCACCTCCTTCATATAACAAGAACAAATCCTTAGTCCTTCTCAAGTACTTAAGGATTATCTTGACAACCACTCAATGCTCCATACCAGGATCCAACTGGTATCTACTCGTAACACTCAAAGCGTATGATACATCGGGCCTCATACATAACATAACATACATGATCGATCCTATAGCTAACGCATATGAGATTTGACTCATGCGAATCCTCTCGTCTTCAGTGTGCGGGCACATAGACTTCGAAAGGTGAATCCAATGCCTCATGGGAATAAAACCTTTCTTGGATTCTTCCATGCTAAACTGTTTTAGCACTTTGTCTATGTATGTAGAATTTGAAAGACCAAGTAACCAATTCGATCTATCTCTATAGATCTTAATCCCCAAAATATAAGTTGCTTCTCCCATATCTTTCATGGAGAATATTTTGGACAACCAGACCTTGACTGTTTGTAAAATAGGAATATTGTTTGTCTAATTAATATGTCATCAACATACAATACTAGGAACACGATCGCACTCCTACTAACCTTCTTATACACATAGGGCTCCTTAGGATTTTTTGAGAAATCAAACTGTTTGATTGCCTCATCAAAACAGATATTCCAACTCCCGGATGCTTGCTTCAATCCATAAATGGAACGTTGAAGCTTGCATACTTTGTTCTTGTCAATGGATGTGAAACCCTCAGGTTGTATCATATATACATCTTCAGACAGGTTTCCATTAAGGGAAGCTATTTTCACATCCATCTACCATTTCTCATAATCAAAATGAGCCACCATGGCTAGGAGTATCCGAATGGATTTAAGCATAGCTACTGGTGAAAAAGTTTTGTCATAGTCAACACCTTGTCTTTGACGATAACCTTTTTTCACTAATCTAGCTTTATAGGTAATAATATTACCATCCATGTCATTTTTCTTCTTGAAAACTCACTTGCACCCTATAGGCGTTATGCCTTCGGGTGGGTCTACCAGGTTCCAAACTTGGTTTTCATACATAGAATCCATTTCTGATTTCATGGGTATTAGCCATCTTTCCCTGTTTGAACTATTCAGTGCCTCTTTGTAATTAGTAGGTTCCTCATCATCTATGAGCAACACGTCATTAGATTCACTTATGAGAAATCCATATCTCTCAGGAATACTATGTGTCCTACTAGATCTATGAGGAGGTGGTGTATTATCATGATCAACTATTACCTTATCCGAATGAGTAATCAGCTGTGGTTCTTGACTAGGTATCTCTTCTGTGTCTACTAGAGCCTCTTGAACTACACTTAGTTCAACCTCACTCCACTGTTTTCCTATAAGAGAAATTCCTTCTCTAGGAATACAACATGCCTTTAAACAAACACCTTTTGTTCCAAGGGATGATAGAATTAGTAACCTCTCGTTTCCTTAGGGTAACCAATAAATAGACACTTATCAGACTTAGCCTCTAGCTTGTTTGATATTGTCCTCTTCATATAAACAGGACAACCCCATATCTTCAAATAAGATAAATGAGATTTTCTACTATTCCACATCTCATATGGAGTACTAGAGATTGCCTTGGTTGGGAATCTATTTAACAAGTAAACAGCGGTCTCGAGTGTGTAACTCCAAAAGGTTTTTGGAAGACTTGCATGCTGCATAATTGACTTAACCATGTCCAACAAGGTTCAATTTCGCCTTTCAGCCACACCATTATGTTGTGGCGTGTAAGGTGGAGTCCTTTTGGACAAGATGCCATTGTCCCTTAGATAATCTTGAAACTCTTGGCTTAGGTATTCACCACCTCGATCCGATCGAAGTATTTTAATAATTTTCCCAAGTTATTTCTCTACTTCCTTTCTAAAATCTTTAAACCTTTCAAAGATTTCAGACTTGTATCTTAACAAATACAAATACCCATATCGTGAATAGTCATCGATAAAGGTAACGAAGTAGCTATAACCTCCTATGACATGAGTTGACATTGGTTTGCATACATCGGTATGTGTAAGGCCCAATACCTTGTTGGATCGAAAGCACGCTAAGGGGGGGGGTGAATATCGTGTTTAAAATTATTCTTTTTTAAAAAAAAACTTCGCAGCGGAAAACAACACAAAGATAAAAACATATAAAGACACAACTTTTTTACTTGGTTCACAGCCCACCGGCTGCTAATCCAAGGCCCTGCGATCCTTGATCGCTTCCGAAAGACAATCACTAAAAGTCTCTTCCTTGTTGGAGGTAAAAGACAAGACGATTACAATGATTATAAGGCTGATAACAACCTTATCGGTCCTTATACAAATTAAGTACAAAAAGATAACAATAATATCGACAATTAATTAGAAGATGGCGCACGGTCTGAGTAGCGTTGTAGAACGAAGGAGTACGACTGAAGAGCACGAGCACTTGGGAGATTCTTGAATTTGGGTTTGAGTCCTCCCCTCCTTTTATAGATTTAAGCCTTGGAATTTATCCTGATCCAGATCCAAAACTCGTGGATCTTATCTTGAGGTGACGACTTATCTTATCCTGAGGTGGCAACATCGATCTCTATCTCTTTGACCTTGTTCACTAGGCTGATTCGTCGACATCAGTCGACTGATCCTCTTAGCAGTCGACTGCCTTCAGTCAACTACTGACACTTCCAGTCGACTGCTGCACTTGAGAATTCCTGCAACACAAGGTTAGCATAATAAATGCATAATGCCATGCAGTGTGATAGTCCTTTGGCTGTCCGATCTCGACTTTGGCATTCCTCCGGAAGCCTTAGTCAGATCGATGCCTAGGATTGTCCTCTAACTGAGGACGTGTCCTTACCACCGCTCCACACCCGGAGCTTACCTTTGGTCCTCCTGACCCATTACTTAGCTTTCTGTCTTCTACCTAGGTTCCTCGACTCCATGAGGTTCTCTCGGTGTCGCCCGACCACCACAGTTTCTCGTCTCGAGATTCTCTGGGTGTCGCTGACTTTCAGCTTAGCTTAAACACTTCCTGCACACTTAGCATAGGACATTAGATAACAAAATATCCTAACTTTGAATTTTTGCCATCATCAAAACCAAGGTTCGATTATCTAGTGCCCCTGCACCAACAATCTCCCCATTTTTGATCTATGGCAAACCAATTCAAAGTTAAGAGAAAATAAGCAGTAACCATTAAACAATCATTTTTCAAACCCCCCCCCCCCTTAAGGGTACCTCCCCCTTAACCCTAGGTGAGTTTTGAAAAACAATTACTTTTTGGAAAAAAAGTAAGTAACCTCTTAACTTTATCCTCTCTCCCCCTTTGACATATATCAAAAATAACTTGATAAGGGGTGCATTGTTAAGGTTAACATTTGGCAAGAAATAGAATTTTTAAACATTCTAATCAATTTGATTTAATATGTTCAACTCCCTTTAATACTTAGGAGTTTAGGTTTCTAGATCCTGCACTAATAATGTATATCCTAGGTTAGGATGTGATCCCCTAACCTTTAACATTGCTATAAAATTTTGAGAAAGATATTTAAAAAAAAAACATTTTAAGAGCTCATGTCTATTGGGTTTTATGCCAAACTAGAGGTAGCTAGATACTAAGTTTGTCCAACTTAAGTCTTCTCTACCCCTTGGCATATTATCAAAAGAAGGATTTAAATTTAGAAAGTATTGGCGATTTTTTTTTAAAATATTTTTTAACAACTTCTATGATGATTATCCAATTAGAACCTCCCCCTTAACCTAACATCCTTGTTAGCCACAAGGAAGGCTTATCTAGAGGGTCTCCCCTTTTGTCTGACAAACTCTTAGGACATCCTTGTTGGCCACAAGGAAGGCTCACCAAAGTGTCCAGAGGGTCTAGGTGTCTAAAGTTGACTTAAGGATTTAGACATTCAGTATTGGTCAACTAACCATTATTTTAAGAAGCATAGTTATTTTGAAAACTACGTACAACTACACACAACAATCATGACAACCAATAAAAATAGTTTTAAGAATCTATTTATGTGTATATACATTTTGAAATCTTTTTCAAAACCATTTTCAATTTGTTGTCCTTACCATCTCACCCATTCTACATGATCAACCAAGTTATCCTTATAGGTATTGTGAGATGAATTTAATTTAATGCCTTAGAAATTAATTAACCTTGGGTTAGATTCAGATTTAACCTTTAGTTAGTTAGGTGAACATTTCAAAAGATAGATCGTGACGAGGCACAGGGGCCTTCTTTGATCAGAACAACGACCACTTCCTTAGACAAAGCCAACTTAGGAAATTACACATTAAATTCACTTAGGGTTACGTCCTGATCTAACTAGTTTACAATGTGGTGAGGTAGCTTCAGTTAGTTCCACTTTGTTAAATGAACCAAGCTAGATACTCCTTATCCAACTCGGATACACTTGACTTCGTTTCCTTAATGTACTATTTTCTCACCACATCCTGATACTATGTTGTCAAGGTTAATTAATTATTTCTTATCTAACCATTCTATGAGAGTTAATTTAAAACTAGTATGTATGACATGACAAAATAAGCATGATAATGATATGTATGCATGAGCAAGCTACATTCAATCAATTTAAAGAAATGGTTGTTTTCTTGGGTAGACTTTTATTTGTTCCATTGTTATAAGATACTTTATTATAACTAGGTTTACAAATTTTAATGTCCTGATTTTTGGTTAGCTTAGACTTGTAACCCAAGTCTACATATTTATTAGTTGAATTTTTAAAAGTTGAAGGTTTAATTACTAGATTATTAATTTGTGTATAATCAAATGGTACTCTATTATAATTAATTTTATTGGTTTGATTATCTATTTTTAAATTTTTAATTAAATTAGATTGTGAATTATTTAAAATAGGATTATTAGAATTTTTCAAAAAAATATTATTAGACTTTTTCAAGATTAGATTATTAGACTTTTTAAAAGTAGAATATTAGAATTTTTTAAGATAAGATTATTAGACTTTTTAAAAATAGAATTATTAAAATTATTAGAATTTTTTAAGGTAGAATTATTAGAATTATTCAAGATAAAATTATTAGAATTTTTAAAGGTAGAATTATTATTAGAGTTTTTTAAGATAAGATTGTTAGAGTTTTTAAAGGTAGAATTATTATTAGAATTATTCAAGATAAGATTGTTAGAGTTTTTAAAGGTTGAATTATTATTAGAATTATTCAAGATAAGATTGTTAGAGTTTTTAAAGGTAGAATTATTATTAGAATTATTTAAGATAAGATTGTTAGAGTTTTTAAAGGTAGAATTATTATTAGAATTATTTAGATTATCTTTGGAATTTTTTAAAGTTAATTTCGAATTTTTTATGGTTGAATTTTTCAAAACCGAAATTTTTAATTCGGAATTATCTAGATTAATCAGATTTAGTATATGATGATTCTGTCCTATGGTTTGATTATTCTGATCTAGTGTTTGATTATTCTGATTAAGTCCTAGGTTGATTTTATCCTTGTCTTGATCTAGATCTATTTTGATTAAACTAAAAATTTGATTAATCTCTTGGTTAATTTTATCAAATGTTAGATTAATTTGATCAATTTCTTCCATGATATTGTTATTATTATTATTATTTAAACTAATTAAATCTGAATTAATTAATTTTATTATTAGTTGAATTATTAATTATATTAATTAATTGACAACAATTACACAAGTTATCTAAATTATCAACTATTCTAAAACTCAACTTTTCAAAATTATTAACTTTACTAATCTTTTTTTCCGGACACCGATTCTTGTAGTGACCGAATCTTCCGCACCCGAAGCACTTGATGTGCTCCTTGTTCTTACGGACTCCTGGCAATGGTGTCTCCTTTGCCGTCGGTTGCGCCGTTCGAGTCTTATGAGTAGGACACTTATTTTTATAGTGTCCTCTCTCCCTGCACTTGAAGCAAATAATATGGAATTTAAAATTTAAATTGACATTGTTACCTTTAGGCCTTGAGTGATACTCTTCCATGGTTAGCTCGGTCAACGATCTTCCAATACTCGCAAAAAAAATACAAACCAAAAGGTCCCAAGACTTGGTCTTGGATTAGTAGTGCAGGAGATAATTAAGAATAAAAATAAAAATAAAGAAAAAAAAATGATCGACCGGTGGTTGCACCGAATCTCAGTGCCCTCGCTTTGATTGTAATTGTTGGATCGAAAGCATGCTAGAGGGGGGGGGTGAATAGCGTGTTTAAATTATTCTTTTCTTTTTAAAAACTTCACAGTGGAAAACAACACAAAGATAAAAACATACAAAGAAATAAAGTTTTTTTTTACTTGGTTCACAACCCACCGACTGCTAATCCAAGGCCCTGCGATCCTTGATCGCTTCCGAAGAGCAATCACTAAAAGTCTCTTCCTCGTTGGAGGTAAGAGACAAGACGATTACAATGATTATAAGGCTGGAAACAAACTTATTGGTCCTTATACAAATTAAGTATAGAAAGATAACAATAATACCGACAATTAATTAGAAGATGGCGCACGGTCGGATTAGCATTATAGAACGAAGGAGTACGACGTGAGAGCACGAGCACTTGGGAAATTCTTGAATTTGTGTTTGAGTCCTCCCCTCCTTTTATATATTTGAGCCATGGAATTTGTCCTGATCCAGATCCAAAACTCGTGGATCTTATCTTGAGGTGGCGGCTTATCTTTTCATGAGGTGGCGACATCAATCTCTATCTCTTTGACCTTGTGCACTGGGCTGATTAGTCGACATCAGTCGACTGATCCTCTTAGCAATCGACTGCCTTCAGTCGATTGCTGACACCTCCAGTCGACTGCTGCACTTAATAATTCCTGCAACACAAGGTTAGCACAATAGATGCATAATTCCATGCAGTGTGACAGTCCTTTGACTGTCTGATCTCGACTTTGTCATTCCTCCGGAAGCCTTAGTCGAATCGATGCCTAGGATTGTCCTCTAATCGAGGATGCGTCCTTACCACCGCTCCACACCTGGAGCTTACCTTTGGTCCTCCTGACCCATTTACTTAGCTTTCGGTCTTCTACCTAGGTTCCTCGACTCCATGAGGTTCTTCTGATGTCGCTCGACCACCACGGTTTTTTGTCCCGAGATTCTCTGGGTGTTGCTGACCTTTAACATAGTTTAAACACTGTCTGCACACTTAACATAACATATGAGATAACAAAATAGCTTAACTTTGAATCTTTGTCATCATCAAAACCAAGGTTTAATTATCTAGTGCCCCTGCACCAACATACCTCAATTACTCGTTCACCCTTTCCTCTAAAAGGTAGTTTAGTCATCTTTCCTTTTAAGCATGAAACACATGTGTCTAATGAATCTGATTCATAAGACTCCAAAATGCAAAGCCTCTACAGTTTGAACATGCGTTCATTGCTTATATGGCCAAGACAACAATGTCTTAATTGCGAGGTTAATTGATTATCTAACTTAACACGTTTTCTATTTGATTCGATATTGAATATATCGTTGGATGTATCTAATGTGTAGATTCCATTTTTTAATATCCCAGTAGAATAAAGAACACCATTTAACATAATGTAACAACAATTATTACTAAACGTCAAATGATAACCTTTCTTATTCAAACATGAAATAGAAACAATGTTCTTTATTAATGCAAAAATATAAAAACAATCATCCAACTCTAAAACTAGTCCTGTAGAAAGTCGCAACATATAAGTACCCTTTGCTACTGGAGCAACTTTTGCTCCACTGCCAACGCTTAGATCTGCTTCTCCCTTAACCAGTCTTCTTCTGTTCCTAAACCCCTATATGTCATTATATATATGTGAGTTACACCCGGTATCCAATACCCAAGTGCTAGAAAAAACAACATGACATTCAATAACAAATATATCTGAAGTAGATTGGGCATCAGATGCCTTTTTCTACTTAAGTGACTCCAGATACTGCATGCAGTTTCTCTTCCAATGCCCATCCTTGCCACAATGATGGCAGGCGCCCTTGGGAGTTATTTCTTCCTTCTTTGCCTTCTTTTTTCCTTTAGTTTTGGTTTTTGGTTTCCTCTTAGAACCTTTCTTTGAGGAGTCAACCAGCATCACCGCCTTATGTTCTTTAGCAACAGATGCCTCCGCTGTTTTGAGCATATTGATCAATTTAGGAATCGTGGACTCAATCTTATTCATCTGATAGTTCATCACAAATTGTGAATAGCTACCAGTCAAATTGTGAAGAATTAAGTCAATACTTAATTCATGGTCCATGAAAACCCCTAATGATCCCAATTGCTCAATATATCAATTCATCTTTAGTGTAAACTGCATTGCAGATGAACCCTCCTGCATCTTTGAGCAAAAGAGAAGCTAGGTGACCTCGAACCTTTCAGATCATACCTGCTCATCTAACAACTCTCGAAGATGAAATACAATTGTATTAGCATCCATATGCTTTATGTTGCTTCTGAAACTCAGGAGACATCGACGCAAGCATAATGCAACTCGCCATCTCAGAGTCAGCAACATGTTTTTGGTAAGCTAATTTTTGGTCACCAGATGCATTGTCCGCTGGAGGTTTGGGAAGAACCTTTTCAAGGACATAAGCTAGCTTTTCAGTCTTGAGAACAATTCTCAGGTTGCGAAGCTAGTCCAAGAAGTTTGGCCCAATCAATTTGTTATTTTCCAAAATCAAACGTAAATTAATGGAGGTTGACATGCTGTTCTAATTAGTACCTAGACATACAAATAGAGGTGTATAAGAGAGATGAATTTATAGTAATGTAAACAATTTACATTAACAAGAAACTCCAACAATTTTTATCAAATTCAATAGCCCTCACTTTGAATTCAAGAGATGGTAGGTGATCTCCTAGTGGGTTGATATCCATTATGACTAAGAACAACCTTGGAGAGAGTCAAACAAGTCATTCATAGTCATAATGTTAGGTATCAACAGTACCCATTATATATCAAATATATAACTATCACTTTATGCTATCAACTAATTGAATGTTCACATATACATTAGGTTGTTAACTCATTAACATATATACATCCAATGCATATCACCTAATTGCACCTCTGTCCACATTGACCTTGGAGAGAGTCCAACAAATCAATGCTTTCAGTTACGGTCGACCCATTAATCGTGAGATAGAATTTAAATGATTTAAACACATCCAATTTACAAGCCAGGTTTGGAGAGAGTCCAACAACCCAAACTTGAAAGTGACCTCTGGTCCTTACCATTTAAAATAAACATCGAATCTCATATGAATTGAACATGCTTGATGTCATGCAAGGCTTGGAGAGAGTCCAACAACCCAAACACGAAAAAGAATTCTGGTTCAACCATATTAATGGAAGGTGTTAGCCCTAATATTTGCACGAGAGATTTCAAATTAGTATGGGTCTCATCTATAAAAGGAAATAAACCTAAATATGGAAAAACCAAGGTCACATTATGAAATAAATTTCCCAATGTGAATGTGAGTCTATGCTTAGGCTCTAACGATGCAGTCAACACCTTCGGTGTTTCTAGGCGCATCCTCGATATTTCCTTTTAGGTTACAAACATATCTTATATGTAAAATCAAGCATACTCTAATCTATCATATAGATAAACATGACGCAGGTATATTAAAACATCAAACATGCTTTAAATATTCTCCTGCAACATGCAATCTATGCCAAACGAACAAGGTGGCTCTAATACCACTTGTTGGAGATTCCGGGATCATGCACAGCAGAATAAAGCGAATAAAATAATTTTATTTCATCCCAGACATCTCTTGGGGGCCAGGAAAACTTGCTTTGACATAATCGCATGAAAACACACAAGGAGAAGGAGAAGTTATACCTTCGGGATTCTTTTGAATTCGTTGAAACCACAAGCAAGACTAACGGGCCTTGTCTCTATCAGTATCCACGCTGGGATCACCTGAGACAACTCCTAGAGCAATAAGCCTTTGTCTCCAATTGGTGCTAGCCAACTGACAGAGACAAGAGAAGAGGAGAAAGGAAAGATGACTACCAAAGGGAAAACCTAAAACAAAACCTTAGCCAAAGATCATCAAGGGATCTATTTATAGATCTCTTGATTAGGTCATCTTATGAGGCTTAAACAGAACATATCTTACCATAATTATCCAATAATTAAGGTAAGAACAACTTAGGAAATTTCTATAAAGAGAAATCTCCAAAATCGGCGAAACCACGACATGACCGTGTGGATTCACATGTCTCGACCGTGCCAGGACACATGACATGGCCATGTGTCCTTCTAGGCACAACCTAGTTCAACCATTTTTTTTACCAGAGCCAGGCATGACCCTTGCCAAGTTAGGCACGACAGTGTGAGGCTCTGTATGGTCCGTTTGACTTTGTTTAAGTGTGATATGGTCGTACCATGTCCAACAAAGCCATAAGAGGTTCCATAGCCTCCGTTTCACACCCCTTGGTCCGGTCCAACCGGACATATCCTCTCTCAACGAGAATCTCATTCTCACACTTGTTTTACATCTCGAGATCACTCGTAGTGTGTGTGACCCAATAGGTTCCCGGTTATGTTGTCCATTCATAATTAACCCCTTAATTATGAATAGATCATGAGTGACACCTAGCAGTACATCATGACCCCCAATTGACTGAAAAGTCTAAATCAACTTCAGAACGTTTTTTGAACCCTTCCGCAACTTCAGTTGTTCGTGTATTGTTCCTTTCACTCATCCTATACTCACTTGGTTCAGGACATGGTCTCTGTGTTTATCCCCACAAGGCTGACTATGTTACACCTAGCCCAAGTTATTTTTCTTGTTCTGTGGATTCAAGTTACTCCTACATGTTCCCAAGAAGACAATCGTCTTAACATGCTTGCTCTAGCCAGAGACTTCTGAGTAACAATCCTAACAAGAGGCCTAAGGTATACATCTCCTTTATTAGAAGTGGTGAATCCTCTATAGACTATTCAAACACCTTCGATCACTTTGGCTTATACCCAATCATCCCGGAGTTACACCTACTATGTAGATGGCTACGAAGAAGTCAATGTATAAGGCGCCATGATCAGGGTGACTTGAATACCATAAGTCTAATGAAGCTCGGACTCAAGCTGCAATGAGATCTTCAACGACACATAGAACGATATAAAGTCTCATAGCTGGTCACTCCAATGAACTAGTTACCATAACTAGCATTCACATGTTCACTCTCAGCATCCCAATGCTTCAATTCAGTGAGTACCGAATGCTTGGATAAACCAAGCAGCATAACATGTGCTAGTCTCACATAATTGATGATGTCCATTCTCATCAATTCATTGACTAGGGATAGTTTAAATACTTGCATATTTACACATGATGAGATACCCACTAATTGTGATCCAATCACAATTTCTCTCATGCTATGCATCGTATTGTGGACTTCAGTACATGAGTTTTAGATATAATCAAATACATAGATAATGTACACTCAAATAGTGAATTTTATTAATAACTTCTAAGGCGATTTCGTTAGGACACCTCTCAATTACATCACTCTTCATCTCTAAGATGCAAGAAGGTTCATCTGTGGTATAATTTGTGCTAAAGATGAATGAGGACATCGAGCGATTAGCTACACTCTGGTTTGTGATGGATCATGAATTAAGTATTGACTTAATTCTATATTGTTTGCCCAAGAGTTACTCACAGTTTGTGATGAACTACCAGATGAACAAACTTGAATCTACCATTCTTGAACTCCTCAACATGATGAAGTCTGTGGAGCCTTCTGTGAAGCATGAGGATAAGACGGTGATGTTAGTTGATTCCTCAAAGAAAGGTTCTATGAGGAAATCAAAGGAACAACATAAGGGGAAGAAGAAGGCTAAGAAGGCAGAACCAGCTCAAAAAGACACTTGCCATCATTATGGCAAGGAGAACCATTCGCGAAGAAACTACAAGATTTATCTTGAGTCCATGAAGAAGAAGGCATCCGATGCCCCATCCTCTTCTGGTATCTTCGTTATTGATTGTCATTATATTTCCTTAGACACTTAGGTATTGGATACTGGGTGTGACTCACATATATGTAATGACATACATGGGCTAAGGAATAGAAGAAGACTCGTTAAGAGAGAATCAAATTTGCGAGTTGGCAATGGAGCAAAGGTTGATGCAGTCACCATCGGAACATATTTATTGAAGCTCCCTACAGGACTTGTCTTAGAACTGGACAATGCCAGTGCCTATAAGATTCATATATCTCCACAATGACATGATATTATCCAATTTGGGCCTAAGCCCTCATGGTTTTGTTTTTGGGCTTTACTCAAAAGGCCTCTTACTAATGGAGATATCTTTTTATCTTATAAGTACATGATCTTTTCCATATCTTACCAATGTGGGGCTTTGATTGTATTTTCCATACTCCCAATAATCCCCCCCTCAAATGAAGGATCACATTGAGCCCTCTCAAGCCTATCCATCCTCGAAGGACTTCCTCTGCTTAATGTCCAATCCTCAACCCATCAGGACTTCCTGCCAACTATCTGGTTCTCTTGATCTGGACATGGGATCTCCATTTCCTTCTTTCGAGGTTCATGGCTTGACATAGACCATGGCTCTGATACCAATTGTTAGTCCCTATAAGATTCATATATCTCCACAATGACATGATATTGTCCACTTTGGGCCTAAGCCCTTATGGTTTTGTTTTTGGGCTTTACCCAAAAGGTCTCATGCCAATGGAGATATCTTTTTATCTTATAAGCACATGATCTTTTCCATATCTTACCAATGTAGGATTTTAATTGTATTTTCCATACTCCCAACATACAATTGCTATTATATTCCTTCATTAATAAAGAACATTGTTTCTCTTTTCTGCTTAAATAGAAATGGTTACCATTTGATTTTTAGTAACAATTGTTGTTACATAACTTTGAATGACGTTCTTTATGGGACTGGAACTTTATGTAATGGTATATATACGTTAGACATATCCAGTGACATTTTCAATATCGAAATGAGCAACAATCATGCTCGAAAAGATAATCAATTAGCTTCCTACATGTGACATTGTCGTCTTATCCATGTAAGCAAGAAATGCATGTCCGAATTACACCGATGTGGAATTCTAGAATCGCTTGAATTTGATTCATTCGATACATGCGAATCATGCTTAAAAGGCAAGATGACTAAGTTACCTTTTACTGGAAATGTTGAATGGTGGGAGAGTTGCTTGGTCTAATACATACTGATGTATATGGACCTATGTCAACTCATGCTCTAGGAGGCTATAACTACTTCATTACCTTTATCGATGATCACTCATGATTTGGGTATGTGTTTTTGATGAAACACAAGTCTGAAGCCTTTGAAAAGTTCAAAGAATTCAGAAATGAAGTAGAGAAACAACTTAACAAAAGTATTAAAATACTTCAATCTAATCGAGGTGGTGAATACCTGAATCAAAAGTTTCTGGATTATCTAAGGGACAATGGTATATTGTCTCAATGGATTCCACCGTATACACCACAGAATAATGGTATATCTGAGAGGTAAAATTGAACCTTGTTGGACATGGATAGGTCGATGATGAATCATGCGAGTCTTCCCAAGTCCTTTTGGGGCTATGCACTTCAGACAACTATTTACTTACTAAGCAGAGTCCCGACCAAGGTAGTCTCTACTACTCCATATGAGATATGAAATAGTAAGAAGCCTCATTTATCTTACTTAAAGATATGGGGTTATCCTACTTATGTGAAGCGGACTGTATCAGACAAATTGGATGCTAAGTTTGATAAATGTCTATTTATTGGATACTCTAAGGAAATGAGGGGTTACCAATTCTATCATCCTGTTGAACAAAAGATGTTTGTTTTAAGGCATGCTGTGTTTATAGAAAAAGGGTTTCTCTTGCAAGAAAATATTGGGAGTGTCATTGAACTTGAGGAGGTTCAAGAGACTCCAATATACATTGATGAGATACCTGGTCAAGCACCACAACTGATAACTCATAGTGATAAGCCATCAACTGAACCTTTTGTGACACCACATCTTCATAGATCTGATAGAACATGCAACATTCCTGAAAGATATGGATTTATTGTAAGTAAATCGAATGATGTGTTACTCATTGATGATGAGAAGCCTACCAGTTATGAAGAAGTTCTGAAAAGTTTAGAAAGGGACAAATGACTTGATGCCATGAAGTCAGAAATAGATTCCATGTATGAAAATCAAGTTTGGAACTTGGTGGACCCACCTGAAGGCATTAAGTCTATAGGGTGCAAGTGGGTTTTCAAGAAGAAAATCGACATGGATAGACGAACCCTGTGTGTAGAAGAAGGTTAGTGGGAGTGCAGTCGTGTTCCTTGTGTTGTATGTCGATGATATATTACTTATAGGAAATGATATATCTGTCTTACAGTCGGTCAAAATTTGGTTATCCAAAATATTCTCCATGAAAGACCTGGGAGAAGCGACCTACATCCTCGGGATTAAGATCTATAGAGATAGATCGAAACGGTTACTTGGTCTTTCGCAATCTACATATATAGACCAAGTGCTAAAAAGGTTTAGCATGTCATAATCCAAGAAAAGATTTCCTTCCCATCAAGATTGGGATACACCTTTCGAAGTCTATGTGTCTGCGCACAGAAGACGAGAGGATTTTCATGAGTGAGATCCCCTATGCATCTGCAAAGGGATCTATCATATATGCTATGTTATGTATGAGGCTCGATGTATCGTATGCTCTGAGTGTCACGAGAAGATACTAGTCTGATCCAGGAATGGATCATTGGACAGTTGTTAAGACAATCCTTAAGTACTTGAAAAGAACTAAGGATGTGTTCCTAATATATGGAGAAGGTAATATGGTAATACGCGGGTATACAGATGTTAGCTTTCAGACAGACAAGGATGATTCCATGTCTCAGTCTTGGTACATATTCACCATAAATGCAGGTGCAATAAGTTGGAAAGGTTCCAAGCAAGACACTATAGCAGATTCTTCCACTGAGGAAGAATACATTGAAGCTTCGGAAGCACCAAAGGAAGCGGTTTGGATCAAGAAGTTCATCTCTGAACTTGGTGTGGTTTCATCAATGATCCAAACATGTGCTTCGCCGCAATCATCTGATCAAAGAGATCATTAGTAGGAAGAAAATACAAATCGAGAATATGTTGGTGCAATCGGCCCAGGTCACGATTGACCGGGCTCGAGTTTGACTCGAGTGATGTTTTGATGTTTGACATGAAGGTTTGACATTGATGTTTGACATTAATGTCTGATAATATTTTGGAGAGATTATTGGTGTAATTGACCTGGGTCATGATTGACTGGACTCGAGTTTAACTCGAGAGGGATTTTGATGGTTGACTGGAGTTGACCATGTCATGGAAAGTCCAAGTCTTGAGTACTTGGCATGTAAAGTCCAAGCATGGGTCTTGGCAGGGAAAGTCCAACATGAGTTGGCAAGTAAAGTCCAAGGGTGCAGTCTTAGTCCAAGGGTGTAGTCTTGGCGGTGAAAGTCCAAGTCATGAGTACTTGGCATTTGAGAAGTCCAAGGGGTTTGATATTGGCGGCGTAAAGTCCAAGGGTGAAGTCTTGGCAGCATAAGTCAAATGGTTGGAGGCGTAAAGTCTAAGTGGAGTCTTGGTAGCGTAAGTCCTATGTGCCTTGGCGGTGTAGACACTGTTAGCATGACATAGCCGATGGAAGCACCTGAAGGCTAGCGTATGGATGAACCAGTCATGGATGACATAGAGGGATCCGATAGGCACGAGGCTGACGGAGGTAGCTAGAAGGCTTAGGTCTAGGCTACCGGTGGTCTAGCAAGTATGGGGGCACCATACTTGGGTTAAAACCTCATGTTTGAGGTGTATCAGTCGACTGGGACCTATGGGCAGTCGACTGGTGTGAGTCAACTAGGGTTTGACTGCGGGGAGTGCCCCAGCAATTGACTTCTAGAGGTGTGTAGTCAACTGCTGGACCGATCAGTCGACTGATCATGTGATCAGTCGACTAGTGCTCAGTACTTCGGACACAGAATGCAGTCGAACTCGACTACTAGGGTTAGCAGTCGAGTGAAGGCTTGATCAGTCGATTGATGGACATGATCAGTCGACTGATGTCCTATCCGTTGGATTTTCCAACGTGGATCACACTGATGTCTCACAACAACAGTGTCATCAGTCGACTGATGGTCCCGATCAGTCGATTGATAGGCGATTTCCAGCCCAGGCAGTAGCTTTAAATGGAGCTCGTGGAGGATGTTTCGATCAGCATTTCTTGAGGAGTTTTGGGGCGAATTGCTGGTGTAATTTAGGGTCTCCAAGTGCAACTCAAGCAACCACAAAGCAAGCAATCCAAAAGCTCTTGTAAAGTTGTTTTCTTTACTTGTATTGCATTATGTTGTTGTATCTTGCTTGTTTTTGTTTCTTACTATTGTAAGATCATTTGTACGAGGTTTCTCTGCCTCCGATGTGTTGTCGAGAAGGATTTTATTGTTCAGTGGTGTTTGGGGCATCGCTAGAGCTCTTTAGAGCTCGATCCATGGAGTAGGAACCATTTGGTTCGGAACCACGTTACATAGTTGTGTTTGAGTGTTTGTATATTGTTATTGCTTTATTTCTGCTGCACACTAATCATTTGTAGCAAGCATCGCGAATGAATTCCATCGAGCATCAAAACGCTATTTTCCTCCTATCTAGAGGTCACCGAATCCTCTACAATTGGTATCAGAGGCAGGTTCTCTTCTACGGACTAATCGCCAGAAGCAAAGACGCTAGAGGGAAAGATGGAAGTTGAAGAATAATTGGGTTGGGACATCAACACCCCAATTTCATATGCCTTCTATGGACAATAAGGGTTTAGGCAATGGAAGAGAAGAATTGAAGATTTCTTGATGATGAGGGACCTTGAGGAGTGGTCCATCCTAATGGAAGGATTCCAATATCCAAGAGGACCCAAGGGAGGATTCCTCAAGAAGAAGAGATGGACCGAAGAGCAAGTCCAAGCCTTCGAGAAAAATGATAAGGTAATGAAATTTTTGATTGATTTAATACCTAACAATATCTTGTGTATGTTAGGTAATTATATAGATGCCAAGGAGCTATGGAGCCAAGTGGCAAAGCTCCATGAAGACTCATTACCGGTTCATGAAGACCCATCGTCGGCACAAGAAGAGGAGGCCGAAGATGAATCCTCATCATCACAAGTAAGTGAGGATTCGGAAGTTGAGGAGGAGTCAACTTCCGGATCGGTGGGAGAGGAATTGGAAGAGGTGGAAGAAGCCTCCACCTCTAGGATTGAGGGGGAGAAGATTAGGACATTCTCAATACCGGAGCAACAAGAAGAACCATCTACATCCGGTCGAGAGGAAGAACAAGCTCAAGAGACCCTCACCACCATCCTAGGTAACTTAAACACTTCAATTTCAAATAAAATTCATATAATGTGTTTTGAGTGTAGGGAGTTTGGGCATTATGAGAGCAAGTGCTCAAAGAAGGTCAAGAAGTCTCAACCGGTACCAAAGGTCAAGGATGTCAGCCCACCAACAATCAAAAGCAAGGAGCAAGTGATTTGCTTCAAATGTCGATTACCGGGTCATTACCGAAGTCAATGCCCAAAGGGGGAGAAAAAGGCTAAAAATGGAGCATCACATGTAGGGGGAGCTAAGGCTCACCCTAAGGTACATTTTAGTAATGCTCCTTCTAATTTAAATGTCAAAAAGCATGCTAAGAATTTTAATTCTCTTGCAATTTATCATGAAAAGTATACTAGAAACGATCTAGGTGTTAAGAGTGTTAATTTTTCAAATAAGGAGAAATTTGGGACTAATGTCCCTAGAAAAACTCTTCCTAAGGAAAGAATTAGGAAATTAGAAAACCATTTAGGCATTAACCCTAAGAAGGGTAGGCATATGCCTAGAGGAAATGGTAATGCCCAAAGATTAAATCAAGATTCAAAAATTGGGCAATTAGAAAAGGAAAATCAAGCCTTGAGGTCTAGCCTTGAGAAATTAGAGAAGACCCTTAGGAATATACAAAATCAATTTAAAGGGTCAAATGATAAAAAATCTAGGTCCAATGGTCAAAGTCAAAGACTTAAAAATCAAAAACCATCCAAGGGCAAGCCTAAGCCCAAAAAGACCTACCATAATGTTCCATTTTGTTAGTTATAGCCCTAGAACCAATCATGTGATGGTTGAATAGGGAACATTTTGTATCATATTCTATAAAGGCAAAGGATTGGTTATTATATTTACATCTTGCTTGTGCCAGCTAAATTAAATATAATAATACCCTAGAAAAGTAGGTTCTTATCTACAGCACATCAATTGGAAGAATTGATTATGAGAGGCTGTAGAGAACACTTTCCTAAATGTTCCTAGTCAAGTATTAATATGCAAGGGCAATATTAATACATAAAGACTAGCATGTAGGTCAATTGATGACTTGATCTCACAAGTCATGGATATATGATATCAAGTTGACACATGGGTATATATTAGAGAATATATACTGAACTGACCAGCCATGAGAAAGTTTCATGGATCGTCATATGAGTGTCATAAACTTTCTCATGTGACTATTGGTATGAATAGTCCTCAAACCTGAAGTCACTACGGTTCCCTACATAAGGAGTTATGTACTTTGGTATCGTCAAACGTCACCCGTAACAGGGTGGACCATAAAGGCGATTACTGGGTATATAACAAATTATGCGGAGGGATGTGAGTGATGTAGATGGGATCTATCCCTCCCATATGACGGGAGTGATATCTGTGGGCCCCTTGATTGAGTAGAACTACTAAAATGCATGGCCATGCTTGAATGAGTCAATATGAGATATTGAGCTCATTTGTTTGAGTTAGTTTACTCAGGGATCAAGAAACACATAGATTGATCGAGGATGACACGGTCTATGCCTCATTGGTCAATCTGATATCAAGGATAGAAGGACACGGTCATACATTATAGTAGTCACGGAAAGGTTAGTCGGATCTTGACTTATTTCGTAACTTGGGTAGCAATGATGTATTGCTAGATGCCGCTCATTGCTTGTGTATCTAAAAGAGTTTAGATCCACTGGCAACGTTATGAGAGCCTATAGGGTCACACACAAAGAGCATGATGATTAGAAGAATTAGTGCATTCTAGTTTAACTAGAATAATTTGGGAATAAGCTTAAGTACAAAATGGTTTTTGGACTTTAAGCTTAATGAGAATTTTAGCTTATTGATTTAATGAGATTAATTCAATATGCTAAGCTTAATTTATTTAATAAGATTAACTCAATATGTTACCTTATTGATTTAATGAGATTAATTCAATATGATAACATAAGCTTATTGAATTAATAAGATTAATTCAATATCCATGAATGCCACATAAGCATGCCACCTAATCTTGATGAGGTGGAAGGAGACAAAGGGTTTTGACCTTTGGATTTCCCCCACATGTGGCCGGCCAAACAAGGAGTATAACTCCTTGTTTGATTATCTTTCAATGCCATTGATTGCATTGAATGTGATAGGAGATGAAAGGTTTTTCCAATCCTATAAAACACCCCATGGGGTGGCCGGCCAAAGGAGTTGAAGTGTGGAAGCTTGAGGCTTGGTGAGAGCTTGGTGGGAGAGGCTTTGGTTGTGTGGTTTTTGTGAGTGTAGGCTAGCAAGAAGAGTGGTCTTCTTCTTCCTTTCTCTCTTTCCTTACTTTCCTCTCCTTTAGGGACTTCAAGTAGTATTTATAATCATGATCATGATTATAATCATTACCTTCAAGTCATGATTATGAGCATGTGTTTATTTATATCATCATTAATGCCATAATCATTCATGCATTTAATTTGATGAAAATTGATTTATGGACTATGGCATGACTTGAAGTCCCATTTATAAGGAAATCAAGTAGTATTGCCTTAGAAAATGCATGAGGCCTTAGATTAGGAGAACAAAACCCACATCTCACATCTAATTGACATGTATATGTATTTATACACCCTAGATACATGTGAGATGCTAAGATATGAGTTAAGTTTAAGGTGCATAGTTTTTGCATCTAGATGAACTCAAACTCATCTTATTTTAGTTGTGGATCATTGGGAAAGCAAGTGTACAAGTCATGTACATTGAGCACAAGGAATATGATCCAATATAGATTTTCAAAAAATATTTTAAAATAATTTTAGAAAACCTTGGTGAAGTCTATCTTTTGATAGCAATCACCATTGATGAAGTTGATACAAAGTGAGCTAAAACTTTGAAGTTTTTTTTTACTTTTAAACTTTGTATCAATTTCGATATTTTATGGGTACAATATTTTTCTAACATTTTTCACCCATTGTATTGGTCACTGATGAGCCCGACAGTCGACTGATGAGCCCGATAGTCGACTGATTTTTGAGAGACTCGACTGCCAAGCTGATTTCGAGAAAAACAAGGTTGTTTAGCCCGTTTTCAACTACGGTAAAGTTCCCTAACCACTCCTAACCCTAGGATATGCTTTGGGAAGCACTATAAAGGGTGAAAATTCATTGGATATGGATTAGGAGAGTTGTTAGGGTGATGTATCAATTTTAAGGTATGAGAAAGTTCAATGATGAACTTTAGACCTTAATTTTGATGTTTTAGAGTTCCTATTGGCTTAGGGACTTCCCAAGAACATTGTTGGTGCAATGTTTAAGGGGGAGCAAGCCTTTAGGGGGAGGTATCCATCATGGGATGATGGATGTTATTTTTCCTCATGAGGAGGAGAAATGGGATTTTAAGACACCCAATTTGGAAATTGGGAGAGTGTGTAGGATTGCCTCTCTTGAGTGATATGAGATTTATCACTAGGAAGATTGTGGGCATCCTAGGTATTTTTGGACCAACGAGGAGATTATAAGATCTCATTGGGACATGAGACATTGATCTTCTTGGAGAAAACCTTTTTGATGTTAGTCAAAAAGGGGGAGAATGTTTGAGGAGAATGTTTGGGAGAATTTATGGGATTACCAATTTGGGATAATTGGTAAGAAGATTTGAGTTAGTGTTTTAAGTCAAGGGTATGTGTTTTTGTCAAACATCAAAAAGGGGGAGATTGTTAGTGCAATCAGCCCTGGTCACGATTAACTGGACTCGAGTTTGACTCGAGCGATGTTTTGATGTTTGACATGAAGGTTTAGGTTCTTTTCATTTTCTATTAGCTTACATAAATTAGTGAGTTGGTCTAAGGTTTCACTCTTATGTTTTAAAATCTTAACCCGCGTGAACCTAGAGTAGTCATCTATTATTACTAGTCAATACTGACTTCTGTTTAGTGACTTGGCTCCATGAGAGTCTAAAAGGTCTAAGTGTAGGAGCTCAAGCACACTTTTAGTTCTCTCTTGATTAGTTAGTTTATGTGAAGTCCTAGTTTATTTTCCTTGTTGACAATTTTATTTCCTAGGTTACCTAGGTTGGGTAGTCCTCGAACTAAACCACTTTGACTCATTTTATGTATGAGTCTTGGATGGGAGTGGTCGAGTCGTCAGTGCTACAACCATGATTCCTTTTGTTGTGTCATTAGACACTCAGTTGAGGAGTAAGGTAGGTCGATTGTATTAATGTTATTATTCCTAATTCCCTTAAGTATAGTTTTTGAACAATCACTATTTTTAATCAAGCATTCATTTGGTAAGAAAATAACCTTATAATTATTATCACATAATTTTCTAACACTTAGAAGATTAAATTTGAAGTTTTCAACTAAAAGTACTTGACGTATTATAAAGTTCGAGTTTAGCTGAATATCACCTGATCCGATGATTTTGAGCATCCCGTTGTTTCTGAAGGCTACTGATCCTTGGTTTTTGAATCTGAGCTTCGTAAACTTTAGTCAGTCTCCGATCATATGTCGGGAGCACCCACTATCCAACATCCATTGATTCTACACATATAATAGTTGGATCAAATATTGGAATTTTAAATTTGTTTGGAAATTTTAAACCTAGGAATCATCTCACCCTTTGTACATGATCAAAATTGTTCACCTTATAAGTTTTTGTGAGATGACTTCAATTATACTTGGTTAAATTTAGTGATTTGAGGACTAATCAACCTTGGGTTAGATTTGGATTTAACCTTTAGTTAGTTAAGTGAACCTTACAAAAGATGGCTTCTAGGTCATGGAGTGGCACAAAGGCCTTCTTTGATCGGAATAGCGACCACTTCCTTAGACAAAGTCAATCTTAAGAAATTGCTCACTTAATTCACTTAGGGTTACGTCCTGGTCTAACTAGTTTAGAATGTGGTGAGGTAGCTTTAGCTAGTTCCACTTAGCTGAGTGCACCAAGCTAGATATGCCTTATCTAGCTTTGATACACAAGACCTTGATTCCCTAACGTACTATCATCTCACCGCATCATGATACTATGTTGTCAAGGTTGATTAATCATGGTCCTATCTAGTCGTTCTAAAAATTAAAACAAAAAGAAAACTAAGCATGCAAAGTTAACCTAATCAAAAGATTGAGCACACAAGTTTAGTAATGGCTCCCCCTAGATCATTGAACCGATGCGGTTTATCCACATAGTGGATTTGATCCTCGGGGACTGATAACTACCATTTTGTCGGATTATTTTGGTCCTTAATATCACTGTTTTAATCCTCTCGTGTTTAATTGTTGACTATTATCATGTTTTATGAGTTGGATTTATTTTTGGACCTTATTGTAAATTCTCCTTAATTCTGGACTTATATGTAAATTTTATCTTAATTGTAGGAGATCGAGATGAGCCACTAGACTAGAATCAAATTGGATCAAATATGGCTTCATCTAGGGCTAGAAGGATATTTTAAGTTGGATCAATTTGGACCTTTTATCAAGATCGAGGGCAATTTAATCAAGAGATCAGATCTGAGCGATATGGACCGTCCGATGAAAACGACTTGATTATGAGCCATCTACCCAAATCTGGAGAGATCTGGTCCATACATTTTGATCTGTACATCTGAGCCCTTCATCCAGATTCGACCGATAGTGATTATCCCTTAAGATGGATCAGATCCGTCCATTCAGAATTAGAGTGATTTCAGCCGTTGGATGCACAACCCATTAATGGATTAATCAGGTTCATTTAACCCTAGCTCTAATGGACGAATGAGATTAGATGAGGCTTTGATCGGACGACTGTGGAAAATCACTTAATGGCTCCTTCATTGCGCAGAAACGACAGCCGTCACATCTTCTTCTTCACGCACACACCCGACGCCACCCTCTTCATCGCCGAGCTCACCCCTTCCCTCACCGGTCGTCAGAGAGGAAGGGGATCCCCTTCTTCTCCGGTGACCGGTGCCCATCCACCTCCTCTGCCACCGGAAGCCACACCACCTCATCCGCAGTCGAGTTATGTCGCCGCCGATCGGTCTAGCAGCTCCATCTTTACCTCTGCCGATGCCACCACCACCTCCGGTATCATTTCAATCCATCTGACCAGCAGATCCAGCATCCCTGTTCTAGCTCCGTCTGAGCCAGCTCCACCACCGGCAGCAACTCCATAGCACCGCCGGCAGATCCACCTTCATCGATCAGCAGCTTCATCGCAGCTCCAATTTCAGCCTATTCCAGCACCTATTTTCCAGCGAGATTTTGTTTTAATTGTTGGTTGTTTTGTTTGTTAATGCTTGTAGTTGAATTTAATCCTCCATGTTTAGATTGTACGAACTTGGTTGAATTTGTTTAATGCTTACATCTTGTTTGATGAAATGTCTCTTTGGATAATTAGGTCGTAGTTTGTTAGGTTAGATCTAATTTCATGCTTTATTTTAATTGCTCTTTTTACATCATGTTCATGCATTAAATTTCATTGATGCATTTTTTATTTCATTTAGTTGTAGTTAAATCTGTTCTTCCCTTGAGCCTTAGCAGCCGCCTCCACCTTGCTTCCATCACTTATCCTCCACGGATTCATGGAGGAACCGCTTCATCGAGAGAATTCGACGACGTCCTCCATCTCCACAACATCCACCTTCTCTTTCGGATTCGAGGAGGAGTCTGACCCGACGACACTTCTTCGAGCTCAATCGGATTCACGAGATTTTGGAGTATCCATTAAACTACTGGATTTAGGAGTTTGCACGATCCCACATCCACTACCATTTGCGGAGCCTCGATCGAGCTCCGCGAGACTTAGCCGGAGGAACTTGGTCATTCACCGGGCCTATCTTGTGTTGATCAGGTTAGTTTCTCTTTCAGTCTTTATTGCTTTAATTCTTGCATTGTTTGATTCAGTTGTTGCATGCTTGTTTAGAGTTTTAATTACCTTGCAATTGTAGGTTAGATCTCAAAACCCAAACCCCCATCTTCATTAGAAAACCAAAAGCAATAATTAAAAATCCTAAGTTTACTATTCTATTGATTACACTCGTTGGAAAATGATCCGAGCCATCAACTATGCTAAATTAATGTAGCTAGGGGGTTCGGTAATTAATTTGTAATGGTCCTACAACGACATAATTACCGTGCAGATCAAATTTTGGTGTCGTTGACGGGGATTGTAATGATGCTTGGTAGATTTAGGATTGTTTACCCATTTTTCTAAAAAAAAAAAAAAAAAAAAAAAATCAAAATTCAAAAATTTTTGTTTAGGGCTTCATTCTTTTATTCTATTATATATCCATGTATTTTATCGTGTATGTTTCCTGTGTCTTTTGATATTGTTTGTTAGTATTTCAGGAAAGATAGGAAATTTCTTTAAACATGGATCCCTATTATCAGTCATTTGGAGATCTCAGTGATGCTACTATTCAGACACTGGACAATAAGGGAATTATCAACCTGAAGATGATTATTATCAGTACCAACCGCAATATTATCAGCATGTTCCTCAGTATCATCAGTCTTATCAGCAGGACAGGTATAATTCAATTTCTGGTACATCTTTTAATAATTTTGATTCAGATTTCAGGTATGGCCACACACCACTCTATGTTCATGAGCAGTCTCAGTACTATCTACCCCCACCTGTTAGTTATAGCCCTAAGAACCAATCATGTGATGGTTGAATAGGGAACATTTTGTATCATATTCTATAAAGGCAAAGGATTGGTTATTATATTTACATCTTGCTTGTGCCAGCTAATTTAAATATAATAATGCCCTAGAAAAGTAGGTTCTTATCTACAGCACATCAATTGGCAGAATTGATTATGAGAGGTTGTAGAGAACACTTTCCTAAATGTTCCTAGTCGAGTATTAATATGCAAGGGCAATATTAATACATAAAGACTGGCATGTAGGTCAATTGATGACTTGATCTCACAAGTCATGGATATATGATATCAAGTTGACACATGGGTATATATTGGAGAATATATACTGAACTGACCCGCCATGAGAAAGTTTCATGGATCGTTATATGAGTGTCATAAACTTTCTCATGTGACTATTGGTATGAATAGTCCTTAGACCTGAAGTCACTATGGTTCCCTACATAAGGAGTTATGTACTTTGGTATCGTCAAAGCGTCACCCGTAAAGGTGGACCATAAAGCGATTCTTGGGTATGTAACAAATTATGCGGAGGATGTGAGTGATGTAGATGGGATCTATCCCTTCCATATGACGGAGTGATATCGGTGGGCCCCTTGATTGAGTAGAACTACTAAAGCATGGCCATGCTCGAATGAGTCAATATGAGATATTGAGCTCATTTGTTTGAGTTAGTTTACTCGAGGATCAAGAAACACATAGATTGATCGAGGATGACACGGTCTATGCCTCATTGATCAATCGATATCAAGGATAGAAGGACACGGTCATATATTATAGTAGTCACGGAAAGGTTAGTCGGATCTTGACTTATCTCGTAACTTGGGTAGCAATGATGTATTGCTAGATGCTCATTGCTTGTGTATCTAAAGAGTTTAGATCCACCGCCAACGCGTTATGAGAGCCTATAGGGTCACACACAAAGAGCATGATAATTAGAGGAATTAGAGTATTCTAGTTTGACTAGAATAATTTGGGAATAAGCTTAAGTACAAAATGGTTTTTGGACTTTAAGCTTAATGAGAATTTTAGCTAATTGATTTAATGAGATTAATTCAATATGTTACCTTATTGATTTAATAAGATTAATTCAATATGATAACATAAGCTTAATTGAATTAATAAGATTAATTCAATATGATAACATAAGCTTAATTGAATTAATAAGATTAATTCAACATGCATGAATGCCACATAAGAATGCCACATAAGCATGCCACATAAGCATGCCACCTAAGCATCCACCTAAGCTAGTTAAGGTGGAAGGAAACAAAATGGTTTTGTCTCCTTAAGTGGCCGACCAAACAAGGAAGCCAAATCCTTTTTGAGTGTGTCTCAATGCAATGGATTGCATTGAATGTGAAGGAGGTGGAAGGGTTTTTCCAACCCTATAAAAGGCTCCATGGAGTGGCCGGCCATAGAGAGTTTTTGGTGTTGTGGTTGTGAGAGAGCTTGGTGGAAGCTTTGGTTGTGTGGGTTTGTGAGTGTAGGCTAGCAAGAAGAGGAGTCTTCTTCTTCCTTTCTCCTTTTCCCTCTCTTCCTCTCCTTTAGGGACTTCTCTAGCAAGAAGTAAAGGAGAGCTCTTCTAGTTTTCCTTTTGTGAGACAAGAGCGTGCTCGTGTGGATACGTATAGAGGCACGGACACTTGAACGTGCTAAAGATCCAACAAACCGAAAGGAAAAGCGGGATTAACAAGGGCACGCAACAAAGGTAATCCTCTCCTATAAGATAGGTTTGGTTTAGAGAAATTTATTTTATACGAGTTTGCTTTCGCATGGATCACTTGGAAGGGATCCTATTTTCCGTTGCGCATATGCCATATGGCATAAAGAATTCCCTACATGGTATCGAGCCACTTATGAAGATCGTATAAAAATAGGTTTTCTCTATTTTATATGTGATATAGAAGTAGGATAAATTTTATTATGAGTTGATAATTGCATTAGCAAATTTTCAAACATAATAAAATATCCAATGTCTTTTAAAAGTTAAAATTACATGGTGCATGGTTATGGCCTAGTCCCAAAAAGTTTGTGATTGTGTGTTGTAATTCTTAATACGGCCTGCGTGTCGTGCCTTTCTCCTAATATTCTTGTTGTAAAATTAGTTTTAGACTCGAATGTAACTCGAGTATTTCTCCTTTTGTAATGTACAAAACAAGGATGGAGGGTCCATTGGAAGATGAGGTTACAAGGAGGAAGTCAACACACAAGACAACCAAAAGGAAGCACTTAGGAGAAGATGCTATCCCTAGGTTGACCAATCAATCTTTTCATTGGCTTGAGAAGATTGTAGAATAAGGGCCATAACCATGACACGCTTAGTTTAATATGTATGTGATGCATGTTAGTTTAGCTTGTATGTGATGCATGATTAGTTTAGCTTATATGTGATGTATGCTAATATGTATATGATACATGTTTATTTCTTAATAAGTCTAAAGCGATATGCCTACCAAAGTTGGTACTCACTACTTCCTCGATCATTTGTTATTGGGTTTGCCAAAGCAAAGCAATGCATTTTATCTTGGAGTGCGAGTGGACAATCGTGATGTCGCTATCAGTCTTAGTTAAGACTTAATTAAGTGTTTTCTTAATTAGTTAAGAAAGTAGAGGCATATATTAGCTTTGAACATAAGTGTTAATATTAGTTTTGTGTGATTTAGAACATCGGCTTTGTCTTAGAAGTGGTCGTTGCTCAGATATCCAAGAAGGCCTCATGCCTGCCACATTTGGAATTTAGGAATAAACACTAAACTAATCTAAAACTTAAACAAAGCTATAAAATAGTTAAATAAGATGAAAATGGCAAAAGATTGCCTTCCTAATTATACTACGTCTTGGGCGATTAGCCAAAGCTTACTCATGAAGAATTATGATGTGGATCTTTATCCCATATAAATTTATAGCTAAATAGGAGATATGAGAATTTATTGGGAGCCTCATTTAATTAAAGGACTAATTAAATGATTTAGGTATGATACTTAAGTTTGCATTTTAATGGTGTAGATCACCATGTCATCTAACACGACACACCCCCTCAACTTGCGATCTGTCCTTGAGAAGGACAAGCTCAATGGAGCAAACTTTCTTGGTATATAGGAACTTGAGGATTATCCTCAAGCAAGAACGCATAAACTATATGTACTAGAGCAGCTACCCCTGAAATACCCGCCCTACGCCACTCGTCTTTGAAAAGGATGCTTATAAGAAGCATCAAGATGGCGCGATTAGATGTGTCATGCCTTATGCTTGCCACCATGAACTCGAGCTTGAAGCAACATGAGAACATGGATGCCTATGATATGGTTGAGCATTTGAAACAACTATATCAAGGACAAGCTAGGCACAGCGTTTTGAAGTGTCTAAGGCTCTTTTTGCATGCAAGATGCAGAAGGAACACTGTAGGAACTCACGTACTCAAAATGATTGGGTCGTTGAGAACCTTGAAAGACTAGGTTTTCCAGCAGCCAGAATTGGCAACGATGTTATCCTCGCAATTCTTAGGAAGCATACAATCAATTCGTCATGAATTATAACATGAATGAAATTGATAAACCTTTGCCTGAGATTCTCAGCATGTTGAGAACTGCTGAACCAAATCTCAAGAAGAAAGTTAGTAATGTACTAATGGTCAAGAAGGACAAAGGTAAGCACAAAGGCAAGGGTAAGACCCAAGCCAAAGGCAAGGCCAATTCATCCACTTCAAAGGGTAAAGGTAAAGTACCTAAGGAAGGGGACTGCTTCCATTGCGGTGAGGGGACCTTTGGAAGCGGAGCTATAAGTCTACCTTGAGGAAGTAAAGAATAAGAGAAGTGGGACTTCTGCCTCAGGTATACATGTTATAGAGGTTAATCTATCTATTTCTTCCACATGGGTATTAGATACCGGATGTGCATCTCACATTTGTACTAATGTGCAAGGACTGAGAAATAGTAGAATAATGGCAAAGGGCGAAGTGGACCTACGAGTAGGCAATGGCGCAAAAGTTGCTGCTGTAGCTGTAGGAACATATTCTTTGTCTTTGCCCACTGGGCTTATCTTAGAACTAGAGGAGTGCTTCTATGTACCCGCATTAACAAAGAACATAATTTCTGTATCTTGTTTAGACAAGAAAAACTTTTCTTTTATAATAAAGGACAAATGTTGTTCCATTTATTTAAATGAAATGTTCTATTGTAATGCACCACTTATGAATGGTCTCTATGTTCTAGATTTAGATAACCCAATTTATAATGTAAATACCAAACGGTTCAAATCGAATGATTTGAACCAGACATATCTCTGGCACTGTCGCCTAGGTCACATAAATGAAAAAACGCATATCCCAACTCCATAAAGATGGATTATTGGACTCATTTGATTTTGAATCATATGAGGTATGCGAGTCTTGTCTTTTAGGAAAGATGACTAAAACTCCATTTAGTGGACATGGCGAGAGAGCGGAGATTTGTTAGGACTCATACATACTGATGTATGTGGCCCTTTCAATGTCGAAGCCAGAGGAGGCTATAAGTACTTTATTACTTTCACTGATGATATGAGTAGATTTGGCTACTTATATTTGATGAGACATAAGTCAGAATCCTTTGAAAAGTTCAAAGAATTCAAGAATGAAGTACAAAACCAACTTGGTAAGCGTATTAAGCTACTTCGATCAGATCGAGGTGGTGAATACCTTAGTCAAGAGTTTCGTGATCACCTGGTGAGTGTGGGATAATATCCCAACTCACTCCACCTGGAACACCACAATGGAATGGTGTATCTGAGAGGAGAAATCGTACTCTATTAGATATGGTACGATCAATGATGAGCCAGACTGATCTACCTACTTCCTTTTGGGGTTTAGCTCTAGAGACAGCTGCTTTCACACTTAATCGCATTCCATCAAAAGCCGTAGAAAAGACACCATATACGATATGGACCGGGAAGAGTCCCAAAATGTCTTTTATAAAGATTTGGGGTTGTGAAGCTTACGTTAGACGTCAAGTCTCGGATAAAGTAGGACCCAAATCAGATAAGTGTTATTTTGTAGGATATCCCAAGGAAACTAAGGGATATTTCTTTTACAATCCCACACTTGGCAAGGTGTTTGTTGCCAGAAATGCTGTCTTTCTAGAAAGAGAATTTATTTCTAGAAATACTAGTGGGAGTAAAATTCATCTTGAAGAAGTTCAAGATGATGATAACACTAAGGCTTCGATGGAAAATGAACAGGCACCACAAAGTGTTGTGGATGAGGAATTTGTTGCCCAAAGAGTTGTGGAGCAAACACATTGCTCAAGTAGACCAACCTCTTCGTAGATCTAATAGGATCCGTCGTCAACCGAGAGATATTCTTTTCTCTTGGTGACAGCGGTGATGTATTGCTATCGATCTTGGCGAGCCTACATCCTATCAAGAAGCTATGATGAGCCCAGTTAGAAATGGCTAGAGGCCATGAGATCGAAATGGAATCCATGTACACTAACCAAGTATGGACTTTGGTTGATCCACGAAGGTAAAACCCATTGGGTGTAAGTGGGTCTTTAAAGTAAAGACTCGACATGGATGGTAATAAGCATACCTATAAAGGTAGATTGGTGGCTAAAGATTCAAACAAATTCATGGTATTGACTATGAAGAAACCTTTTCACGATTCGATGCTTAAATCCATTCGGATCATACTTGCTATTATTGACCTACCATGATTATGAGATCTGGCGGATGGATGTCAAAACCGCTTTTACAGAATGAAGCTACTCGAGGATGTGTACATGACACAACTGAGGTTTTGAAGATCAAAGCATCCTGGAAAGGTATGCAAGCGCAAAGGTCCATTTATGGACTAAAGCAAAGCCTCTCATTTGGAATCTTCGATTCGATGATGCAATCAAAGAGTTTGGTTTCATCAAGAATGAAGATGAGCCTTGTGTCTACAAGAGAAATAGTGGGAGCACAGTTGTATTTCTTGTCTTGTATGTAGATGACATACTTCTCATCGGAAATGATATTCCCTCACTCCAGTCTGTGAAGATGTGGTTAGGGAATTGTTTCTCGATGAAGGACTTAGGTGAAGCTGCCTATATTCTAGGTGTCAAGATCTATAGAGATAGATCTAGAAGATTACTTGGCCTAAGTCAAAGTACATACATTGATAAAGTGCTAGATCGTTTTGCTATGCAAAATTCTAAGAAAGGGTTTCTGCCTTTATCACATGGTGTGAGTCTTTCGAAGACTCAATGTCCCTCTTCTAAGGAGGAGAGAGATCGCATGGATAAGATCCCTTATGCATCAGCTATAGGGTCTATCATGTACGCCATTTTTTGTACTCGTCCTGACGTCTCGTATGCTTTGAGCATGACGAGTAGATACCAGTCAGATCCAGGTGAAAGTCACTGGATAGCAGTCAAAAATATTCTTAAGTACTTACGAAGAACGAAAGAATATTTCCTGATATTTGGAGGCAATGAGGAGCTAACTGTAAAGGGTTACAGTGATGCAAGCTTCCAAACAGACAAGGATGACTATAGATCGCAATCGAGGTACGTGTTTTGCGAATGGTGGAGTGTGAGTGGAAGAGTTCAAGCGAGACACGATTCTTGATTCTGTACAAGAGTATATTGCATCATCCGATGCAGAGGAGGCTGTTTGGCTCCGCAAGTTCATCAATGAACTTGGGGTAGTTCCTAGCATTGCAGATCCAATAGACCTCTATTGTGACAACAATGGGGCTATTGCACAGGCTAAGGAACCTCGATCACATCAGCGGACCAAACACATACTGCGGCGCTTCCATCTCATTCGAGAGATCATCGATAGAGGAGATGTGAGGATATGCAGAGTACCGACAGAAGCTAACATCGCGGATCCATTGACGAGGCTTTGGTACAGAGGAAGCATGATGGTCACACTAGGTCACTAGGTATTAGATATCATAGTGATTGGTACTAGTGCTAGTGGGAGATTGTTAGTTATAGCCCTAAGAACCAATCATGTGATGGTTGAATAGGGAACATTTTGTATCATATTCTATAAAGGCAAAGGATTGGTTATTATATTTACATCTTGCTTGTGCCTAATTTAAATATAATAATGCCCTAGAAAAGTAGGTTCTTATCTCTGACACATCAATTGGCGAAATTGATTATGAGAGGTAGAGAACACTTTCCTAAATGTTCCTAGTCAAGTATTAATATGCAAGGGCAATATTAATACATAAAGACTAGCATGTAGGTCAATTGATGACTTGATCTCACAAGTCATGGATATATATGATATCAAGTTGACACATGGGTATATATTGGAGAATATATAC
Source organism: Wurfbainia villosa (assembly GCA_025175895.1). Classification (NCBI taxonomy): domain Eukaryota; kingdom Viridiplantae; phylum Streptophyta; class Magnoliopsida; order Zingiberales; family Zingiberaceae; genus Wurfbainia; species Wurfbainia villosa. The sequence continues at coordinate 67,887,857 of CM046001.1, forward strand.
TGAACTGACCCGCCATGAGAAAGTTTCATGGATCGTTATATGAGTGTCATAAACTTTCTCATGTGACTATTGGTATGAATAGTCCTTAGACACTCAAGTCACTATGGTTCCCTACATAAGGAGTTATGTACTTTGGTATCGTCAAAGCGTCACCCGTAAAGGTGGACCATAAAAGCGATTCTTGGGTATGTAACAAATTATGCGGAGGATGTGAGTGATGTAGATGGGATCTATCCCTTCCATATGGAGTGATATCGGTGGGCCTTGATTGAGTAGAACTACTAAAGCGCATGGCCATGCTCGAATGAGTCAATATGAGATATTGAGCTCATTTGTTTGAGTTAGTTTACTCAGGGATCAAGAAACACATAGATTGATCGAGGATGACACGGTCTATGCCTCATTGATCAATCTGATATCAAGGATAGAAGGACACGGTCATATATTATAGTAGTCACGGAAAGGTTAGTCGGATCTTGACTTATCTCGTAACTTGGGTAGCAATGATGTATTGCTAGATGCCGCTCATTGCTTGTGTATCTAAAAGAGTTTAGATCCACTGCCAACGTTATGAGAGCCTATAGGGTCACACACAAAGAGCATGATAATTAGAGGAATTAGAGTATTCTAGTTTGACTAGAATAATTTGGGAATAAGCTTAAGTACAAAATGGTTTTTGGACTTTAAGCTTAATGAGAATTTTATCTAATTGATTTAATGAGATTAATTCAATATGTTACCTTATTGATTTAATAAGATTAATTCAATATGATAACATAAGCTTAATTGAATTAATAAGATTAATTCAATATGATAACATAAGCTTAATTGAATTAATAAGATTAATTCAACATGCATGAATGCCACATAAGAATGCCACATAAGCATGCCACATAAGCATGCCACCTAAGCATCCACCTAAGCTAGTTAAGGTGGAAGGAAACAAAATGGTTTTGTCTCCTTAAGTGGCCGGCCAAACAAGGAAGCCAAATCCTTTTTGAGTGTCTCAATGCAATGGATTGCATTGAATGTGAAGGAGGTGGAAGGGTTTTCCAACCCTATAAAAGGCTCCATGGAGTGGCGGCCATAGAGTGTTTTTGGTGTTGTGGTTGTGTGTTAGCTTGGTGGAAGCTTTGGTTGTGTGGGTTTGTGAGTGTAGGCTAGCAAGAAGAGGAGTCTTCTTCTTCCTTTCTCCTTTTCCCTCTCTTCCTCTCCTTTAGGGACTTCTCTAGCAAGAAGTAAAGGAGAGCTCTTCTAGTTTTCCTTTTGTGAGACAAGAGCGTGCTCGTGTGGATACGTATAGAGGCACGGACACTTGAACGTGCTAAAGATCCAACAAACCGAAAGGAAAAGCGGGATTAACAAGGGCACGCAACAAAGGTAATCCTCTCCTATAAGATAGGTTTGGTTTAGAGAAATTTATTTTATACGAGTTTGCTTTCGCATGGATCACTTGGAAGGGATCCTATTTTCCGTTGCGCATATGCCATTTGGCATAAAGAATTCCCTACACCACCGTCTATTGATACTTACATGCCTAGTTGGGGAGATCAATCAAGTTACAGTTATGGAGAAGCACATCAAGAAGAGGCTTAAAATTTTTCAGCTTATCAGAGTCCATTGGGAATTCAAGATGACATAGTGTTTGATAGACTACAACCATTCCAACAAGCTGAGTCAACTACAGAGACACTAGAAAAGCTTTTACAGCTAGGATCATTGATGCAGCAGCAACAACAGCAACAATGGATGCAGAACATGCAAATCCAGCTGGATCTAATTGCATCATCCATCAGCCAAACACAAGCACAAGAGCTCATTCAACCTCCATCAGAGACTATTTATATGGATATCGACACGCTTAGGGAGATGGATTGTGGAGTGAGTGATAGGGATGTCTATAATGCAGCTACTCCATAGGACTCCTATGACTCTTCATGCTATGATGCTATTGTGGATACTGATGGATGTGGATTTATAGATGAAGTTGCTGTTGTGAAAGATGGTATGGATGATGATACTAGCGGCTTGGATTTACTCTATGATGTTGTTTGTGCGGGATTATTACGAAGAAATGGGCGACTTCGGATGCGGTGCGGACTTGCGGCCGGACGAAGTTAAGTGAGATAGCAGTGGCAAGCAATTCTGATGAGCTGATTTCCATGGAAGTGGTGGATAGCTGGAGACCCCCAAACTGGACACTTCCATCTCAGCCAGAGTCTTTAACAATTCTGTTGATGAAGGCCCTAACAACAAATGCAATAATCCAGCCCCAAGGTTGGATACTTTTCCTGAATCGCCTCCGACCACTAGAGAAAATATATAAGAAGGCGATCCTATTGGAGGGAGCAGCATGGTACTATCATGATCACACCATGAAGGCACTCACCTCTATTCAGTCCATTCCACTCCCTGCATGGATGCTTTTGCTGAATCTTCTTCAACCACCAGGACGGGATTTCTCTCGGATGACTCCATGACCTGCGTGGCTCCTCCTACTGAACCTTCTTCAACCGCCAGGACCTCAGGGGAATTTGCTCTATCTCACCTCTTTTCTTTTTCTTTGTATATATATCTCTTTTACTTCAATTGTTTTTGTTTTAGCCATTAGGTTTCATTTGTTGAGTTTTTTGTTTTGTTGGGATTTTCAAATAAATTTTCTATGCATTCCTTTGTATCACCTTAGAAGTCGTGAAAGCTAGTTAAATTTGATTGTCGAGTTTCGGGGATTTATTATCATGAATAGATTATTTGATTGCATGTGGTTACTACTTGGTGATGGATTCTGTGTTGATAGACTGAGTTGATTATTTTTGTTTACCTAGTGAGGATTGAGCCTATTTTTATTGCTTGTGTGTGGTGCACTTCTGGTCATTGTATCTCTAGAACTTGCTTTGATTCTTTTGAGACCACACAAGAGTAGGTTTGCATGATTATTATGAAGGCAATCACATTTGTTTTTCTTCACTTCTTTTATCATCACATGCTTATTTGAATAACATTCTAGTCATTCATCTTTACATTTTTTCTTTCCTTCCATTATTTTATTCTCTATTTCAATTTCTGGATGTGGAATACTTGGATGATCCATGATGAGTGTTTTGCCCAGGATGGATAAAAATTTAAGTGTGGGGGAGAGAGTAGCTCAGAGAAATTTAGTGTTAGCATAGGCAAGTCGTGCTTGATCACCATGAGTTAGCAATGCTCTTTATCTTTTAAGCTGAGCTTGATGTTGGAGCATAGGGAAGTGCACTACATGTTGAAAAAAAAAGTTTGAAAAAAAGAAACTGAAAACAAAAAAAAGTTGAAAAAAATAAATTGGGTGCCCATGAAATAAAAAAAAAAGTATTGTGAAAATTTTGACATGTGGTGCCATTCATTTTTATTTATGGGTGATATTATTTTTGTTAACGACATCCCTTGTTGCAGTTATTGAGAGATTTATTGTATATCATGAGTAGATTTGTATTGAAAAATGTGATAAGGGTTGTTTACATGTTTATTGGATTGGAAGAAAAACTTTTAGGGCAATGCTTTCTTGTACTCATCTATGTAGCATTCCAGTATTTCCATATCTTCTACTTGCATTTCCTTAGCTATGTCATTGCTCATATTTCTTTTCTTTCACAGATATTATCATTTTTCTTGTATTCATGTTTCCCTTACATTCTTAATAAGCCATCAATGATTATGCATTCTTATGTGTATATAGTGGTGAAGGTAGAAGAAAAGCAAGCATATGGTGTAGGGATGTATACTGAAAAGTCTACCTTTTGTATGAACATCTTTATTTTGAAATAAGAATCACATGATCATTGTTTGCATTTTTATAGTTATGCAATATTGTCTAATACATTACATTGTAGATAACATGGTGTGTGGTGTCACACGGGAGATCATGTTATCGACTCCTTGTAAAGTATAAGTAAAGGCTCACAACCGAGATGACTTTGGACAAACCATTGGAATGGTTGTAGTGTGATTTGGTATTGGTTTGTCTTGACCATAGAATCATACTAGTGCACTTTGTGTGTATTGAGCAGGACCGACTTAGAGGTGATTCGATTTATTGCTGACTACATAATCGAATCGGACCTCAGATATTATTTAGTACATGCTCTTAATCCCGATATAATAACGGGCACATATACTTAGTATTCATCTCTTAGATTTACCAATGGGCGAGATTTATAGATTAAATCGATAGGCTCGGTAAGTTGGGAGATGATATTATTTATATGGTGTGCCGTTGATTATAGGAGAAAACCGTGTCCTATATATTAGGATGATGATGTTCCCTTGAGGAGCTCATAAGGTTCATCATGTAAACCCTGCAAGTGGACTTGGTCCGGCATGATGAAAAGGTTGAGTGGTACTACTCAAGGAGTTAGATGTTGATTAATTAATGGTCAGTAAATTAATTAATCGATGGACATTCGAGATCTTAAACACGGGGAGAAAATGTACAAATAATATATGGAGCCCATATTATCATATGGGGGTTGGTGAGGTAGATCAATGATGATCCTTTAGTGGATTGGATCATCATTAGTGGATCAGACTTTATGTGAGCTTGATCAATGGGTGGCCAAGATCCAACTCCTCCTCATGGTCCCTAATGTAGCCTATTAACACCTCATGAAGCTTAGATCCAATGGATAGAAACAAAACTCTAAGATCTATAGGTAGAGATTAAATCTCTAAGATCCGATCGTTGAGATTAAATCTCTAGATCCGACGGTTGAGATTAAATCCCTAAAACCAATGGAGAAGATTAATTCATGACTTATCCCTAACTCTATAAAAGGAGGGCATGGGAGTTGGTGTGAACTATAATCAAGAGAGCTAGGGTTTGGGCGGCAAGAGAAGGAATCCTAGTTGAGATACGATTAGGGTTAGGGTTTGGCGGCTAGGGCGGCACCAAATAAGGAAGGTGATTGTTTCTTCTTCTTCCTTCATTAGCCGACGTCCAGATTGTTTTCCAGCCCTCTTCCAGCCTTTGGCCGGCAGCCAAGCCTCTCTTCTCCTTCTCCTTAGGTGGTGGAAACAAGATATAGGGCTTCCCTTGGTGTCTTGGCCGGATTCCACCACAAACATCTTCTTCTAGTTGGCCGGCAACAAGGAGTTTGTGTGCTCCTTGTTGGTTGGTTTTAGGGAGGAGAAAAACCTTGTTTCTATTCTTCCTCTTGCTTTGGAAGAGCAAGGAAGGAAGATTTGCGATCTAGGAGCTTCGACTTTTGGTAGATCGTCGCCCACACGACATCCAAAAGGAGGAAGGTCATACATTAGAAGATCAAGAGGTATATCTATTCCCCTTTCTCTTATGTTACATGTTTGTATTTGTTTTTCAATTATAAGCATGTTATAAATATGTATATGGCTAAATAATACTTGGATCCCGAGCATAAACACAAAAATTGACGATCCGAACATCATCTATTCCACGGCTACTCGTAGAATAGAGGATGGTCGCTTGAACAACTAGTTTGTTCAAGTGACCTCTCTAAACGAATAGCACGACGATGACTTGGTGGTTTGGGCAATCCCTTTTGTCTAGGATTAAATTTTTTTTAATTCGGGGATATCGAAGGGATCGCCATGGATAAGCTTCCGAGGTGAAGTGGGAAGCGAAGTTTCCCCTCACGAACTCAATAAGCAAAACCCTTCAATTGGTATCAGAGCAAAGGTTTCCGATTTTTTTTGTTTAGGATTCGGTTAATTTTTATGCACTTTTTCATATATTATATGTGTCGGATAATAGTAGGATATGCGTAGTTTAACTTTTTGGTTGCAGGCATAAGATTCGACTATTATGGCCATATGTGTGTATGTGATTATATGTGTGTAAATATTTATTTTGTTGAATCCTCGAGGTTGATGAGGCTAGTATTTAGTTTTTGTAAATTAAATACGACATTGTTTATCCACTCTTTATTTTATTTTACTTTCGATCTAGATTTCATGTACACTCTCTCGTGGAGTATAGGATCGATGGATGTAAATTAAAATAGGTTTTAGTCTCGGCTCGGATCTCCGGATGGCTCGTACATGGCGTAGGAGGAGCGGACGAGATGGCGATGCGACGGGAGTCATATTGAAGACAAAAGCCATAATAGTTGGAAAATAATTTATTTTTCATATTTATTGCTTTTTGTTGTATATGCATGTCATAGGCTAGGAAAATTCCTCAATTTCAAATTACTAAGTGGGAGAGGAAATTTTTTAAAATTCCCACGACCTCCATTACGATTTGACAAGTGATGCAAACAAACTTGCGCGTATGCTCTGAGTGCCTTCCTCCATATCGGATGAGTTTGTTTGCGGATCACAAGGTCGAATATGGTTATAGGAAATTATTAAGGAGCATGTGTACTTGCCCATCGTAAGGCACATAACCCGAGATAATTACCTTGGTACCGAGTAATGGTGAACACTTAGATACAAATATAAGTATCCTCCCCATCGGAGTCACTGCTTTTATTTGTAGGGCCAAAGATGAACCAACTATTAATTTTACTTGTCCAAAAGTTAGGTTGACAAGATAGTAAAATTAATGGGTAAAACCTCTTACAAATGTAGAATTCGTATACGTCCACACTATCGTGGCATACGATATTCTCGGTGTTTTGAGGTGTTGGTTGATTTTAAAATTTTATTGTTTGAGGAATCAATAATTTTTTGAAATCTAATGTTTTGATTTATGTGATTCTTAGGTTTTCTTTCAAAATGACTTTCAACCCACTTGCTGTGATACTGAAAGAGAACAAACTTACTGGACCCAACTATGTAGATTGGAAGAGAAATCTAGACATTGTCTTGACTGCTGAGGAATACAAATATGTACTCCTCGAAGAGTGCCCTCCCAAGCCTGCAGATAATTCTGGGGAAAAGGAGGGTGAGAACTATAAGAAGTGGATCAAGGCCGATGAGATGGCACAGTGTTACATTTTGGCATCTATATCAAATGTACTACAACATCAGCATTAAGCCATGTCCACTGCTTATGATATGATGCTCAATCTCAAGGAGCTTTTCGGACACCAGAATCAGGCTGTGAGGCAAGAGGCCATGAGAAACTTGATGACGACCACCATGATCGAGGGAACACCCGTGAGGGATCATGTTCTCAAGATGATGGCTCATTTGAATGAGCTGGAGGTCCTAGGAGCTGAGATCGATGGGGAAACCTAGGTCGATATCATACTCCAGTCTCTACCTAGGAGTTTTGAGCAGTTTCGCCTGAACTACAACATGAACAAGAGATTGTATTCGTTGGCAGAACTTCTGACAGAACTCCAGGCGGCAGAGAGACTATTTCATCAGAGTGCTCAGCCGCATGTCGTGGTGACCCAGAAGATTTTTGCTTCTAAGCCGAAAGACAAGAAGAAGAAGAAACAAACCGGGTCGAAGGCAGTGGGAGGTACTCAGGGAGGAGTGAAGAAGCCTAAAGGCAAGTGCTTCACTTGTAAGCAGATTGGACACTGGAAGAAGGACTGCCCCAACCGCAAGAACAAAGGTATATCTTTTGGTCTAGTCATTGAAACATGTTTAGCGGTGTTATCTACCTTCACCTGGTGTGTCGATACGGGAGCCACTGATCATGTCTGCAATACTTTGCAGGGGTTCCAGGAAATCAGACGACTGGCTGAGGGGGAGATTACCGTGTACTTGGACGATGCCACGAAGGTGGCAGCTGTTGCAGTGGGAGATGTTCATTTATCTTTTGAGAAAAATAAACTTTTGGTTCTTAAGAATTGCCTTTATGTACCCTTATTTAGAAAGAGTTTAATTTCGGTTTCTAAATTGTTTATGGATGGATATTCTATTTCTTTTAATAACAGAGTTGTTATAAAAAGGAATAGGGACATTATCTGTTCGGGTGCATTGATAGAAAATTTGTACACACTTGAACCAAAACCTCCCACGATGCAAATTGAAGTTAATAACTCATCTTCTAATTCCAATAAGAGAAAAGAACCTTCGAAGATGAACCAAACATATCTTTGTCATCTTAGGCTTGGTCACATTAACCTAAGCAGAATTCAAAGGTTGATAGCTGATGGGCCTTTGGGTTCATTAGTGGTGGAGGATCTCCCAACCTGTGAATCTTGCTTGGAGGGTAAGATGACCAAAAGGCCTTTTAAGGCCAAGGGGTATAGAGCCAAAGATGTGTTAGAATTGGTTCATTCTGATTTGTGTGGTCCTATATCTATCCAGGCTAGAGGTGGTTTTGAGTATTTCGTCTCTTTTATAGACGATTACTCAAGATATGAATACATTTACCTGATGAGCCACAAGTCTGAATGCTTTGACAAGTTCAAAGAATTCAAGGCTGATGTGGAGAAACGTCAAGGTAAAAGTATCAAGACACTACGATCTGATCGTGGTGGTGAGTACCTCTTGGGAGAGTTTAGGAACTACTTATCAGAGGCTGGGATTCAATCCCAATTGACTGCACCTGGCACACCCCAGCAGAACGGTGTAGCAGAGCGAAGGAATAGGACTCTTATGGAGATGGTTAGATCGATGATGAATTATTCTGACTTGTCAGATTTGTTCTGGGGATATGCTCTAGATACGACGGTATACATTCTTAACTTGGTTCCATCTAAATCAATGCCTTCTACTCCCACAGAGTTGTGGACTGGGCGAAAGCCTAGTCTAAGATATATTCGGATATGGAGGAGTCTAGCACATGTGCTGAAGGCAGATGTTGGTAAGTTGGAACCTCGTACAGAAGTATGCTTGTTCGTTGGCTATCCCAGGGGAACGAAGGGTGGATTGTTTTATAGTCCTAAAGATCAGAGGGTGATCGTTAGCACGAACGCCAGATTTCTAGAGGAAGACTATGTGATGAGCCACAAGCCCAAGAGTAAAATTGTTCTGGAGGAGTTGAAAGGGGAAGTCACTTCTTTAGTACCACCGGTACAAGAGGATATACCACATGTCACTACACTGCGTGTCACAGAGGATACACAGGTAATACCTCGTCGTAGTGGGAGGGTTGTGAGACAGCCTGATAGATTCATGTTCTTGGGAGAATCTTATGATTTGGTCCCTGGCGAACTTGAACTTGATCCCTGGACATATGACGTGGCAATCCAAGATAAAGATGTAGTATCTTGGCAAAGTGCAATGAATGCTGAGATTGAAGCTATGGATTCAAATCAGATCTGGGAGCTAGTAGAACCACCCGATTGTGTAAAAACCATTGGATGCAAGTGGATCTATAAGAGAAAGAGAGGAATAGATGGGAAGGTTGAGACCTTCAAAGCGAGGCTTGTTGCGAAGGAGTATACTCAGAAAGAGGTTATTGATTATGAGGAGACCTTTTCGCCGGTAGCCATACTTAAGTCTATCCGGATTCTCTTATGCATAGCAGCTCATATGGATTATGAGGTGTGGCAGATGGATGTGAAGACAACTTTCCTTAATGGAAGTCTTGAGGAAAACATCTACATGAAGCAACCAGAGGGATTCATTGCTAAGGGAAAAGAGCATCTTGTATGTAAGCTTAATCGGTCTATTTATGGATTGAAACAAGCTTCGAGGTCTTGGAACATCCGCTTTGATGAGGTGATCCAGTCTTATGGATTTATTCAAAGTCTAGATGAGTCTTGTGTATACAAGAGATGTGATGGAAATATAGTGGTATTTCTTGTACTATACGTAGATGACATTTTGTTGATTGACAACAATATCAAGGTGTTATCGGACGTAAGGGTATGGTTGTCCAAACAGTTTGATATGAAGGACTTGGGAGAAGTGGGACACATCCTTGGGATCAAGGTTATAAGGGATCGCAGGAAAAGGATGTTATGCTTATCCCAAGCTTCATACATAGACACGATTATGGATCGTTTTAGCATGCAGAACTCTAAGAAGGGTTTTCTACCTTTCAGGCATGGAGTTCCTTTATCTAAGGAGATGTGTCCTAGATCATCTGAGGAGATAGAGGAGATGAAGGCGGTTCCTTATGCTTCGGCAGTAGGAAGCCTCATGTATGCGATGCTATGTACGAGACTAGATATCTGCTTTGCCGTGGGCATGGTCAGCAGATATCAGAGTAATCCAGGACAGGGACATTGGACTGCGGTAAAGCATATATTGAAGTACCTGAGAAGGACTAGGGATTATATGCTGGTTTATCGGGCAGACCAATTACTCCTTGTGGGTTACACGAATTCCGACTTCCAATCTAATAGGGATAACAGTAAGTCTACCTCAAATTTTGTGTTTACTTTGGGAGGTGGCGCCATTGTATGGAGGAGTGTCAAGCAGAAATGCGTGGTGGACTCCACCATGGAAGTTGAGTATGTGGCAGCCTCTGAGGCGGCCAAAGAAGCTGTGTGGCTCAGGAACTTTTTGATGGACTTGGATGTGATTCCTGGTTTGCCCAGAACTATCACAATTTATTGTGATAATAGTGGTGCAGTTGCAAACTCGAAGGAACCATGAGCCCATAAGGCTAGTAAACACATAGAGCGCAAGTACCACCTGATACGAGAAATCGTAAAGAGAGGAGAAGTTGCTGTGGCCAAGATTGCATCAGAAGATAACGTGGCAGATCCTTTCACTAAGGCCCTTCCGACGAGAGCTTTTGATAGGCATATGGAGGGAATGAGGATCAGATGTATGGCAGTCTGAGGCTAGCATAGTCTTTTAGTATAAGTGGGAGATTTTATGGATGTATACTGAAAAGTCTACCTTTTGTATGAACATCTTTATTTTGAAATAAGAATCACATGATCATTGTTTGCATTTTTATGGTTATGCAATATTGTCTAATACATTACATTGTAGATAACATGGTGTGTGGTGTCACACGGGAGATCATGTTATCGACTCCTTGTAAAGTATAAGTAAAGGCTCACAACCGAGATGACTTTGGACAAACCATCGGAATGGTTGTAGTGTGATTTGGTATTGGTTTGTCTTGACCATAGAATCACACTAGTGCACTTTATGTGTATTGAGCAGGACCGACTTAGAGGTAATTCGATTTATTGCTGACTACATAATCGAATCGGACCTCAAATATTATTTAGTATATACTCTTAATCCCGATATAATAACGGGCACATATACTTAATATTCATCTCTTTGATTTACCAATGGGCGAGATTTATAGATTAAATCGATAGGCTCGGTAAGTTGGGAGATGATATTATTTATATGGTGTGTCATTGATTATAGAAGGAAACCGTTCCTATATATTGGGATGATGATGTCCCCTTGAGGAGCTCATAAGGTTAATCATGTAAACCTTGCAGGTGGACTTGGTCCGGTATGATGAAAAGGTTGAGTGGTACTACTCAAGGAGTTAGATGTTGATTAATTAATGGTCTGTAAATTAATTAATCGATGGATATTTGAGATCTTAAACACGGGGAGAAAATGTACAAATAATATATGGAGCCCATATTATCATATGAGGGTTGGTGAGGTAGATCAATGATGATCCTTTAGTGGATTGGATCATCATTAGTGGATCGGACTTTATGTGGGCTTGATCCATGGGTGGCCAAGATCCAACTCCTCCTCATGGTCCCTAATGTAGCCTATTAACACCTCATGAAGCTTAGATCCAATGGATAGAAACAAAACTCTAAGATTCATAGGTAGAGATTAAATCTCTAAGATCCGACCGTTGAGATTAAATCTCTATATCCGACGGTTGAGATTAAATCCCTAGAACCAATGGAGGAGATTAATTCATGACTTATCCCTAACTCTATAAAAGGAGGGTATGGGAGTTGGCGTGAACTATAAACAAGAGAGCTAGGGTTTGGGCGGCAAGAGAAGGAATCCTAGTTGAGATAGGATTAGGGTTAGGGTTGGAGGCTAGGGCGGCACCAAATAAGGAAGGTGATTGTTTCTTCTTCTTCCTTCATTAGCCGGCGTCCAGATTGTTTTCCAGCCCTCTTCCAGCCTTTGGTTGGCAGCCAAGCCTCTCTTCTCTTTCTCCTTAGGTGGTGGAAACAAGATATAGGGCTTCCCTTGGTGTCTTGGCCGGATTCCACCACAAACATCTCCTTCTAGTTGGCCGACGACAAGGAGTTTGTGTGCTCCTTGTTGGTTGGTTTTAGGGAGGGGAAAACCTTGTTTCTATTCTTTCTCTTGCTTTGGAAGAGTAAGGAAGGAAGATTTGTGATCTAGGATCTTCGACTTTTGGTAGATCGTCGCCCACACGACGTCCAAAAGGAGGAAGGTCATACATTAGAAGATCAAGAGGTATATCTATTCCCCTTTCTCTTATGTTACATGTTTGTATTTGTTTTTCAATTATAAGTATGTTATAAATCTGTATATAGATAAATAATACTTGGATCCCAAGCATAAACACAAAAACCGGCGATCCGGACATCGTCTATTCCGCAGCTACTCGTAGAATAGAGGATGGTCGCTTGAACAACTAGTTTGTTCAAGTGACCTCTCTAAACGAATAGCACGACGATGACTTGGTGGTTTGGGCAATCCCTTTTATCTAGGATTATTTGTTTTTTAATCCGGGGACATAGAAGGGATCACCATGGACAAGCTACCGAGGTGAAGTGGGAAGCGAAGTTTCCCCTCACGGACTCGATAAACAAAACCCTTCATATGGTAGGTCATAAACCATGAGTAGCTTGAGTGAACTCCACTATTACATGCTTATTAGAGTGAGAGAAACCATCACTTACCTTGTGAGGCTTAATCATTCTTAGTCTATTCATGATGGATTGAAGTCACCATGTTTGTTAACCTATGTAAGATTTGAGTCCATGATAGCTTGAGTCTTTGAGATTTGACAATCCTAGGTAACTTTCTTTCACAATTTTCTATGTATGATTTGGAATTGCTAGGGAAATATATCTTTAGTTGTTTTTAGTTTTACTTACTTGCTTGAGACGTGCAAGAATAAGTGTGGGGGAATTGATAACTACCATTTTGTCGGATTATTTTGGTCCTTAATATCATTGTTTTAATCTTCTCATGTGTTTAATTGTTGATTATTATCATGTTTTATGAGTTGGATTATTTTTGGACCTTATTGTAAATTCTCCTTAATTCTGGACTTATATGTAAATTTTATCTTAATTGTAGGAGATCGAGATGAGCCATTGGACTAGACTCAAATTGGATCAAATATGGCTTCATCCAGGGCTAGAAGGATATTTTAAGCTGGATAAATTTGGGCCTTTTATCATGATTGAGGGCAATTTACTCAAGAGATCATATCTGAGCGATATGGACCATCTGATGAAAGCGACTAGATTCTGAGCCATCTACCCAAATCTAGAGAGATCCGGTCCATACATTTGGATCTGTATAACTGAGCCCTTCATCCAGATTTGACCAATCATGATTATCCCTTCAGATGGATCAGATCCGTCCATCCAGAGTTGGAGTGATTTCAGCCGTTGGATGCACAACCCATTAATGGATTAATCAGATTCATTTAACCCTAGCTCTAATGGAAGAATGAGATCAGATGAGGCTTTGATCGGACGACTGTGGAAAATCAATTAATGGCTCCTTCATTACGCAGAAACGGCAGCCGTCACATCTTCTTCTTCACGCACGCACCCGACGCCACCCTCTTCATCGCCGAGCTCACCCCTTCCCTCGCCAGTCGTCGGAGAGGAAGGGGATCCCCTCCTTCTCCGGTGACCGGTGCCCATCCACCTCCTCTGCCGCTGGAAGCCACACCACCTCATCCGCAGCCGAGTTCTGTCGTCGTCGATCGGTCCGGCAGCTCCATCTTTACCTCTGCCGAAGCCACCACCACCTCCGGTATCATTTCATTCCATCCGACAAGCAGATCTGGCAGCCCTGTTCCTGCTCCGTCTAAGCCAGCTCCACCATTGGCAGTAGCTCCACAGCACCGCCGGCAGCTCCACCTTCATCGATCAGCAGCTTCATCGCAGCTCCAATTTCAGCCTATTCCAGCACCTATTTTCCAGCGAGATTTTGTTTTTATTGTTGGTTGTTTTGTTTGTTAATGCTTGTAGTCGAATTTAATCCTCCATGTTTAGATTGCACGAACTTGGTTGAATTCGATCTTTTAATGCTTACATCTTGTTTGATGAAATGTCTCTTTGGATAATTAGGTCGTAGTTAGTTAGGTTAGATCTAATTTCATGCTTTATTTTAATTGCTCTTTTTACATCATGTTCATGCATTAAATTTCGTTGATGCACTGTTTATTTCATTTAGTTGTTAATTAAATCTATTCTTCCCTTGAGCCTTAGTAGCTGCCTCCACCTTGCTTCAATCCCTTTTCCTCCACGGATTCGTGGAGGAACCGCTTCATCGAGAGAATTCGGCGACGTCCTCCATCTCCACAACATCCACCTTCTCTTTCAGATTTGAGGAGGAGTCCAACCCTACGACACTTCTTCGAGCTCAACCGGATCCGCAAGAGTTCGGAGTATCCATCAAACTACTGGATTTAGGAGTTTGCACCATCTCACATCCACTACCATTTGCGGAGTCTCGATCGAGCTTCACGGGACTTAGCCGGAGGAACTTGGTCATTCACTGGGCCTATCTTGGGTTGATCAGATTAGTTTCTCTTTCAGTCTTTATTGCTTTAATTCCTGTATTATTTGATTCAGTTGTTGCATGCTAGTTTAGAGTTTTAATTACCTTGCAATTGTAGGTATGATCTCAAAACCCAAACCCCCATCTTCATTAGAAAACCCAAAGCAATAATTAGAAATCCTAAGTTTACTATTCTGTCGATTACACTCATTGGGAAATGATCCGGGCCATCCACTATGCTAAATTAGTGTAGGTTGGAGGTTCGGTAATTAATTTGAAATAGTCCCACAACGACATAAATACCATGCACATCAGGGACCTAACACTTAGTAGCACCTATTTGTGAAATCAAAAAGGTCTTAGGGACCCATGCTTGGACTTTTCGATTATTACGATTAACAATTGACATATAGGATTTGTTTGTTGTCATTGTTCTAAATCCGATTCTAGCCTTGTACATGGCTCTTTGCGATCCAAGTATTAGGTCAAGACCCTTGGACCCCAAAGTGAACCTTTCCAATGTCTTCCTAAGCTCTTGAACTTGTCCTTTCAGGAGAGAATTCTCTTCCTCAAGTTTTTCAACTTGAGTTGAGTTTCCCTCTCAGACTTGACTAGATGAAGAGGTTAGGGTAGCCTCATGCTTAAGTAGTTTAACCTCCTTATGCAAGGACTCGACCTTAGACTCAGACTTAGCTAACTTCCTATTTTAGTACTTTATTGCATTATGCAAAGTATTGATTAAGGATCAACTTACCTTAATAGAATATTTTGAATCGGATGTGGATCCATCGCTTGTCTTGATTTGAAGCTCGGTGTCAGATCCTGAGTCGGACTTGGTCTCAGACTTGTAGTTGGCCTCGGGTTCAGTTTCAGACTCGGACTCGGTAGGTCTCACCATGAATGCCAAATTATTGAGTTCTTCTTCCTCCTCTGAGGACTCTTCCCAAGTCACGTTGAGAGCTTTCTTGGTTTATGGTTGTTTGTTCTTTAGCCTTGGACACTTGGATTTGATGTGACCTCTCTTATTGCATTCGTAGTACTTGTAATTTGGATTTTGATCGGGTCTCTTCTCCTTAGTTTACTTGATGGGTTGTCTTCTACTCTTGATCATCTTGTGAACTAAATTGACTAGTTCGGTCTCCATTTCGTCGTCTACCTCTGATTCCTACTCTTTTTCTTCGGGAGGTGTCTTTCTCTTTACCCTTCTTCTTTGTCCTGCAACCAAAGTAACACCTTTCTTGACTGGGGTCGAGTTAGATTGTTCATGCAATTCGAATTCTGAAAACAACTCATCTAATCTAATTTTTGAAAGATCTCTAGATACTTTGTAGGCAACAACCATGGATGCCCACAAAGTGGTCCTAGGGAAAGCATTTAATGTGTACCTTATCACGTCTCAGTTTTCCACCTTTTGTCCAATGGAGTGGAAACCATTCATTATCTCTTGAATCCGCACGTGGAGTTGCATTGTCGTCTCATTGTCCTGCATTTTTAGATTAAACAATTTATTCAAAAGTAGGTCTCATTTACATACCTTCGTGTCGACCGTCCCTTCATGCAACTCGATGATTTTGTTCCAGAGGTCCTTGCTGCTGATGAAGGGGCCAATGCGGTTGAGTTCTTCCTTGGAGAGACTGCACTACAAAATTGGAGTGGCTTTCGCATCGGCCTCTACTTGACGATTCATTGCGTTTGTCCACTTGTCACAATCCATGAACTCTCCATCTTCATTTGTTGGTAAGGTAAAGCCCATCTGGATGATGATCCACATCTCAACTTGGGTCTTAAGATAGCATTCCATCTGACCCTTCCAATAACGGAAGTCATCTCCGTTAAAGAAGGGAGGTCGAGCGGTGCTATACCCCTCATGATGGGCCATAAAAAAGAATCTTACACAAAAACATGAACAATGAAAAACTCCCAAGACTTTATCTTGGATTAGTAGTGTGGGATAATAAAAAATTAAATTAAATTAAGTAACGAAAAAAATATGTAAAGAATAAAAAACTTGCTAGACCTGTGGTTGCACTGAATCTGAGAGCCCCTGCTCTGATACCAATTGTTGGATCAAGGAAAACACTAGAGGGGGGGGGGGGTGAATAGCGTTCGAAAATTCTTTTCGTCTTGTCGTTATTAAAATCAAGTATGCAACTGAAAGTAAAAGTAAAAACAAAAATGACAAGCTTTATTTTTACATGGTTCACAACCAAATGGTTGCTAGTCCAAGGCCCCACGATCCTAGACCGCTTTTGATGGACAATTCACTAAAAGGAGTCTCTTCCTCATTGGAGGTAAGAGACGATGATTACAAATGAAAGATAGAGGGAGAGGCAACAAGCCTACCTCTCCGCTTAGCAATTAAAAGCACAAGTACAAAGTAAAGACAACAATTAAATAAAGGTACCGACGAAGGATTGGGAAGTTGGGCATGATGTCGATGTTATGACGGCGTAGCGTTGTCGAAGAAGGCTTGGATTCGTTGGAGCACTTTGGGAGCAACTGGAGATAATCAAAAGTGGTGAAACCCTTCTTCTTTTATATCCCTTTGAGCCCTAGTTCATTGAGATCTAGATCTGGGTTAAAGCTCCTCATCTCCCCTCATTTTGTGGCTCTTATCTTGACTATCTTCAAAGTGATCAACTTAACCAGTAGTCGACTGATGCCCTATAGCAGTCGATTGATGGTAGGCTCAATCGACTGCCACTACCCCCAATTGACTGTTATCTTGATCAGTTACCTGCAATACAAGGTTAGCACAAAAGATGTTGATTAATGGTAAAAATCGACGGTCCCTTACCGTCCGACCTCGACCTACACCTTCCTTCAAAAATCTTAGTCAGATCGCCGCCTACGGTCCTCCCCGTACGGAGGACACATCCTTACCATCACTCCGCACCCGGTACTTACCTTTGGTCCTCCTAATCTATCGCTTAGCTTCTGGCCACCACAGAGGTTCCTTGACTCCCCGAGGTTCTCCTGGTGTCACCCGACCATCTAAGTTTCTCATCCCAAGATTATCCTAGTGTCGTTGGCCTTAGAAAAACTTAATATGCTACCTGCATACTCAACAAAGCTTGTGAGATAACAATAATGACTTAACTTAAACCTTTGCCATTATCAAAACCTAGGTTCGATTATCTGGTGCCCCTGCACCAACACAATCTCCCCCAAATAATCTTTCCCATATGACTTTGGCTATCCCAATCATCCACTAGTTACATGGTCAACATATGGTCAAATCATATTGTTAAACAATGGTCAAACCCATTGTCAAATATTAAAACACTACTCGAGTCCCACTCGAGTTTGGTTAACATTGACCCGGGCCTTGTTGCACCAACAATCTCCTCATTTTTGATGTTTGAAAATACCTTTAAGTTAGGCTAACAATAACCTAACTTAACTCTTCCAATGCCAAAGCATAGTGAAGGTTTACCTAACTTAAACCTCACTTCTCCCCCTTTGGCATATATCAAGAAGACCACTAAGAGTTTTCCAATGTTCCTTCTCCCAATGAGATCCTACATTCTTCCCCTTAGTCAAAAAACATCTAAGATGTCTTCACTCTTCCTAGTGATAAATCACATACCACTAAATTAGAGGAAATCCATAATGAACATTTTACCAAACCCTCACTTCTCCCTTTTGGTCAAAATTGCATCCATCATCCCTAGATGGACCCACTCCCTCTAAAGGCTTACTCCCCCTTGACCATTGTACCAATAAAATATTGGTGCAATCGACCCAGGTTATGATTGACTAGACTTGAGTTTGACTTGAGTAGTATTTTGATGTTTGACAAAACAATTAACAATGTGATTATTATGGAAAGTCCAAGCCATGGGTGTTGGAATGTATACTGAAAGCCTAGCTCTTTTTGTATTAACATTTTATTTTGAAATAAGAATTACATGATCATTGTTTGCATTTTATATATTCATTATATATGTGTGCATATTGTCTAAATATTTTACATTGTAGATAACATGGTGCTTGGTGTGGCACAGAAGATCATGTTATCAGTTCCTTGTAAAATATAAGTAGAGGCTCACAACCAAGATGGTTTTGGACAAACCATTGGCATGGTTGTAGTGTAGCTTGGTATTGTTTTGTCTTGAACATAGAGTTACACTGGTACACTTAGGTGTATTGAGCAGGATCGACATAGAGGTGATTCAATTTAGTACTGACTACAAGATTTAATCGGACCTCGGATATTATGTTGTACATGCTCTTAATCCCGATATAATAACGGGCACATGTACTTAGTATTTATTTCTTTGATTTACTAGTGGGTGAGATTTAGATGGATTAAATCAATATGCCCGGTAAGTTGGGAAATAATATTATTTACATGGTGTGCCGTTGATTATAGGAGGAAACCGTGTCCTATATATTAGGTTGATGATGTCCCCTTGAGGAGATCATAAGGTTCATCATGTAAACCCAGCTGGTTGACTTAGTCAACATGATGATAAGGTTAAGTGGTACTACTCGAGGAATTAGATGTTAATTAATTGATGGTCAGTAAACCAATTAATTGACGGACATTCGATATCTTAAACACGGGGAGATTAATGTACAAATAATATATGGAGCCCATATTGATTTATGGGGGTTGGTGAGGTAGTTCAATGATGATCCTCTAGTGGAATGGAACATCATTGATGGATCAAGTTTGTGTGGTTCCGATCCATCGAGTGGCCAAGACCCAACTCCTCCTTATGGTCCCTATCGTAGCCTAATATAATCCTTGTGAAGTCTAGATCCAAGAATGTAAAACAAAACCTAGAACCAACGGTTGGGATTAAATCCCTAGATCCGATGGTTTGATGAAACCCTAGAACCAACGGTTGGGATTAAATCCCTAGATCCGATGGTTAGGATGAAATCCTAGAATTGACGGTTGGGATTAAACCCAAGATCCGACGGTTGGGATAAAACCCTAGATCCAACGGTTGGGATGAAACCTTAGATCCGACGGTTGGGATGAAATCCTAGATCCGATGGTTGGGATAAAACCCTAGATCCGACGGTTGGGATAAAACCCTAGATCCGGTGGAGATTAAATCCCTAGATCCGACGGTGGAGATTAAAGGAGGCTTAAGCCCTATTCTATAAATAGATGATTAGGGTTGGGCGGCAAGATTGATCAAAGAATTGGAGTTAGGGTTTTGGGCGGCTAGGGTTTGGAGCAAAGTGGGCGGCAACCTTTTCCATCTTGTTGATTGCCGGCGCCCACTTCCATTGATAATTCCTTGGCCGGCGCCCATCCTAGAGGCTTCCCCCTTCTTCCTTGGCCGGCGGTTCTCCTCCCATTGGTGGCCGGTTCTCTTCCTCCTCCCTATTCTCCAAAGTGGTCGGCGGCAACACTTCTTGAAGTTTGCCGGCGCATCATCCATTGCTCCTTGGCCGGCGGTTGCACCAAATTCCCTAATTTGGTGGCCGATTCTAGATAGGAAAGGTATTTGTGAGTTCTTCTCTTTGTTCGCAGCGGACAAGGTAGAGAAGAAAGCGATCTAGAAGGCTTCTACTCGTGGAGGAACTTTGTCCACACGTCGTCCACGAGAAGGATAGGACATACAGTAGAAGATCGTGAGGTATAAAGTTATTTTAACTTTATGTACATATCTGAGCATGTTCTTATTTGTTTTGATTATGCATGTGTGTGTATGAATATATATTGTATAATCATGGACCCCGAAGACAAACACAAAAACCGGCGATCCATCCGTCGTCTCTTCCGCGGCTAACCAACTAGAAGAGTTGTGTTGCTTGAACAACTAGTTTGTTCAAGCGACCACTCAAGTTGTTAGCACGACGACGAATAGGTTGTGCTAAGGAAGCTCATCCCATCCAGATTAATTCTTTCATTAGTGAAAATTTTAATCCGTGGACATGGGAGCCAATGAGCCTCCGATGCGGCCTCCCTAACAATTGGTATCAGAGCCATCGGTTTCCGGTTTTGTGTGTTTAGGATTCGGTTAATTTTTTATCCATTTTTCATATATTATATGTGCCGGATAATAGTAGGATATGCATAGTTTAACTCTTTGGTTGCAGGCATAAGATCCGACTATTATGGCCATGTGTGTGTATGTGAATGGATGTGTGTAAAAATTTATTATTTGAATCCTCGGGGTTGACGAGGCTAGATTAGTATTTAATTTTTGTAATTAAATACGGCATTGTTTAGCCGATCATTTTAGTTTACTTTTGATCTAGATTATTTGTACACTCCTTCGTGGAGTATAGGATCGATGGATGTAAATAAAATGATTTATCTCTCGATATCTTTGGTGACTTGACGGAAAAGGTGGAGCGATAGGTGTGCGACACGACGGGGATGCATATTGGAGGACAATGCCATAATAGTTGGAAAAAATTCTGTTTTTCCATATTTATTGCTTATTTGTTTTATATGCATGTTGTGTATGTTTAAAATTCCTCGATCTCAATTTACTAAGTGGGAGAGGGATATTTTAATTAATTCCTACGGCCTCCATTACAATTTGACTTGTGATGCAACAAACTTGCGTGTTGGCTTTGAGTGCCATCCTCCCCATCGGATGGGTTTGTTTGCGGATCACTAGGTCAAATAATGGTTATAGGAAATTATTTAGAGCGCAGAAGGCACATAATCCAAATAATTCCCTTAGTATCGTAATGGTGCACACTTAGATACAAATAAAGGTATCCTCCCCATCGGAGTCACTGCTTTTATTTGTAGGGCTAAAGAGGAACCAACTATTAATTTTATTTGTCAAAAAGTAAGGTTGACAAGATAATAAAATTAATGGGTAAAACCTCCTCTTACAAATGTAGAATTCGTATACGTCCACACTATCGTGGCATGCGATATTCTCGGTGTTTTGAGGTGTTGGTTGATTTCAGGATTTTATTGTTTTGAGGAATCAATAATATTTGAAATCTAATATTTTGATCATTGTGATTTTTAGGATTTTCAAATGGCTTTCAACCCACTTGCTGTGATTTTAAAAGAAAACAAACTTACTGGTCCAAACTACATTGATTGGAAAAGAAACCTGGATATTATCCTAACTACGGAGGAGTACAAATTTGTACTCTTCGAGGTCTGTCCTCCTAAGCCCTCCGATGACTCTGATGAAAAGGAGAAAGAACATTATAAGAAATGGGTTAAGGCGTATGAGACGGGCGCTGTTACATTTTGCATCTATGTCAAATGTGTCGCAACATCAAAGATCGTGCCATGTCCATAATGACATAATGTTCAATCTCAAGGAACTTTTCGACATCGAGTAGGGCATCTAGGCGAGGAGGCAATGAGAAACTTGATATGACCACCATGGTCGAGGAACACCCATTAGGGATCATGTTCTCAAGATGATGGCTCATCTTAATGAGATGGAAGTCCTGAGCTGAGATCGATGGGGAAACCAGTCGATATCATTCTCCGCCTTTGCCTAGGAGTTTTGAGCGATTCGCCTCAACTACAACATGAACAAGAGGTTGTATTCGTTGGCGGAGCTTCGTGAGAACTCCAGCGGCAGAGGGCTTTTCGGAGTTCTCAAGCCATGGTCGCTCAGAAGGTTTCTTCCTCCAAACCAAAAGGTAAGAAGAAGAAGAAGCAAGGTGGAGCGAAGAAGGTGGCAGTGGGACCTCAGGCAGGAGTGAAGAAGCCGAAAGGCAAGTGCTTCACTTGCAAGCAGACTGGACATTGGAAGGCGGACTGTCCTCGCCGAAAGAACAAAGGTATATCTTCTTGTTTAGTTGTTGAAGCATGTTTAGCGGTGTTATCTACCAGTGCCTGGTGTGTAGATACAGGAGCCACTGATCATGTCTGCAATACTTTGCAGGGGTTCCAGGAAACCCGACGACTAGCTGAGGGAGAGATTCTAGTCTTCCATGGGCAATGCTTGAGGTGGCGGCTATTGCGATGGGAGACGTTTATTTATCTTTTGATAGGAATAAATTTTTGGTTTTGAGAAATTGTCTTTATGTACCTACTTTTAGAAAGAATTTAATTTCAGTTTCTAAATTGTTTTTGGATGGATATTCTGTTTCTTTTAATGACAAGGTGGTTATAAAAAGGAATAGGGAGATTATTTGTTCTGGTACATTGGTTGGCAATTTATATACTATTGAACCAAAAAGTCCCACGATTCAAATAGAAGTAAATAACTCATCTTCTAAATCTAATAAGAGAAAAGAACCTTCGCAAATGAACCAAACATATCTTTGGCATCTAAGGCTTGGTCATATTAACCTAAGTAGAATTCAAAGGTTGATAGCTGATGGACCTTTGGGTTCATTAGTGGTGGAAGATTTCCCAACCTGCGAATCTTGCTTGGAAGGTAAAATGACTAAGAGGCCTTTTAAGCCCAAGGGGTATAGAGCCAAAGATGTGATGGAATTGGTTCATTCTGATTTGTGTGGTCCTATGTCTATCCTGGCTAGAGGTGGTTTTGAATATTTTGTCTCTTTTATAGGCGATTATTCAAGATATGGATACATTTACTTGATGCGCCGCAAGTCTGAATGCTTTGACAAGTTCAAAGAATTCAAGGCTGATGTGGAGAACCGTCAAGGTAAAAGTATCAAGACATTACGATCTAATCGTGGTGGCGAGTACCACTTGGGAGAGTTTAGGAGTTACTTATCAGAGGCTGGGATTCAATCCCAATTGTCCGCACCTGGCACACCCCAGCAGAATGGTGTGGCGGAGCGAAGGAACAGGACTCTTATGGAGATGGTCAGATCTATGATGAGTTATTCTGAGTTACCTGATTCGTTCTGGGGGTTTGCTCTGGAAACAGCAGCACACATTCTGAACTTGGTTCCATCTAAGTCAGTACCCTCTACTCCCACAGAGTTGTGGACTGGGCGAAAGTCTTGTCTAAGACATATTCGGATTTGGGGTAGTCCATCACATGTGCTGAAGGGAGATGCTGGTAAGTTGGAATCTCGTACAGAAGTGCGCTTGTTTGTTGGCTACCCTAAGGGAACGAAGGGTGGTTTATTCTATAGTCCTAGAGATCAGAAGGTGATCGTGAGTATGAATGCCAGATTTCTAGAGGAGGACTATGTGATAAACCACAAGCCCACGAGTAGGATTGTTCTTGAGGAGATGACAGGGGAAGTCCCGACTTCAGTACCACCGGTACAAGAGGAGACACCACAAGTCACTGCACCGCATGTCACAGAGCATACACAGGAGACACCTCGTCGTAGTGGGAGGGTTGTTAGACAACCCGACAGATTCATGTTTTTGGGAGAGTCTTCGGACTTAGTCCCTGGTGAACATGAACCTGATCCCTGGACATATGACGAGGCAATCCAAGATAGAGATGCAGTATCTTGGCAAAGAGCGATGAATTCAGAGATAGAATCTATGGATTCTAATCAGGTCTGGGAGCTAGTAGAGCCACTCGATGGTGTAAAAACCATTGGATGCAAGTGGATCTACAAGAGAAAGAGAAGAGTAGACGGGAAGGTTGAGACCTTCAAAGCTAGGCTTGTTGCGAAAGGGTATACTCAGAAAGAGGGTATCGATTATGAGGAGACCTTTTCGCCGGTAGCTATGCTTAAGTCTATCCGGATTCTCTTATCTATAGCTGCTCATATGGATTATGAGATATGGCAGATGGATGTCAAGACAGCTTTCCTTAACGGAAGTCTTGAGGAGAACATCTATATGCGCCAACCAGAGGGATTCATTGCTAAAGGCAAAGAGCATCTTGTATGTAAGCTTAATCGGTCCATTTATGGATTGAAGCAAGCTTCTAGATCTTAGAACATCCTCTTTGATGAGGTAATCCAGTCATATGGATTTATTCAAAG
The DNA here is from genome assembly GCA_025175895.1 of Wurfbainia villosa. Classification (NCBI taxonomy): domain Eukaryota; kingdom Viridiplantae; phylum Streptophyta; class Magnoliopsida; order Zingiberales; family Zingiberaceae; genus Wurfbainia; species Wurfbainia villosa. The sequence continues at coordinate 67,912,205 of CM046001.1, forward strand.
TCCGGATGAGCCTTGTGTATACAAGAGATATGAAGAAAACGTAGTGGTGTTTCTTGTACTATACGTAGATGACATTTTGTTAGTTGGCAATAATATCAAAGTGTTATCAGATGTAAGGGTATGGTTGTCCAAACAGTTTGATATGAAGGACTTGGGAGAAGTGGGACACATCCTTGGGATCAAAGTTATAAGGGATCGCAAGAAAAGGATGTTGTGCTTGTCTCAAGCTTCATACATTGACACTATCCTTGCTCGTTTTAGCAAGCAGAACTCCAAGAAAGGTTTTCTACCTTTTAGGCATGGAGTTCCTTTATCTAAAGAGATGTGTCCCAGAACATCAAAGGAGATAGAGGACATGAAGGCGGTTCCTTATGCTTCGGCAGTAGGAAGCCTTATGTATGCTATGCTTATGTATGCGAGATCGGATATCTGCGCTTGTGGGCATGGTTAGCGAGAGCATCGAGTAATCTGATGCGAGGACATTGGATCGCGCAGTAAAGCATATATTGAAGTACCTGAGAAGGACTAGGGATTATATGCTGGTTTACCGGGCAGATCAATTAGTCCCTGTGGGTTACACGGATTCGGATTTCCAATCAGATAGGGACAAGAGTAAGTCTACCTCGGGGTTTGTGTTTACTTTTGGAGGTGGAGCCATAGCATGGAGGAGTGTCAAGCAGAAATGCGTGGCGGACTCTACCATGGAAGCTGAGTATGTGGCAGCCTCTGAGGCAGCCAAGGAAGCTGTATGGCTCAGGAACTTCTTGATGGACTTGGATGTGATTCCTGGTTTGCCCAGAACTATCACAATTTATTGTGATAATAGTGGTGCAGTTGCAAACTCGAAGGAACCACGAGCCCATAAGGCGAGTAAACACATAGAGCGCAAGTACCACCTCATACGAGAGATCGTAAAGCGAGGAGAAGTTGCTGTCGCCAAGATTGCATCAGAGGATAACCTGGCGGATCCATTCACTAAGGCCCTTCCAGCGAAAGCGTTTGATAGGCATGTGGAGGACATGGGGATCAGATGTATGGCAGAGTGATGACGGCATAGTCTTTTAGTATAAGTGGGAGATTGTTGGAATGTATACTGAAAGCCTAGCTCTTTTTGTATGAACATTTTATTTTGAAATAAGAATCACATGATCATTGTTTGCATTTTATATATTCATTATATATGTGTGCATATTGTCTAATATTTTACATTGTAGATAACATGGTGCTTGGTGTGGCACAGAAGATCATGTTATCAGTTCCTGGTAAAATATAAGTAGAGGCTCACAACCAAGATGGTTTTGGACAAACCATTGGCATGGTTGTAGTGTAGCTTGGTATTGTTTTGTCTTGAACATAGAGTTACACTGGTACACTTAGGTGTATTGAGTAGGACCGACATAGAGGTGATTCAATTTAGTACTGACTACATGATTGAATCGGACCTCGGATATTATGTTGTACATGCTCTTAATCCCGATATAATAACGGGCACATGTACTTAGTATTTATTTCTTTGATTTACCAGTGGGTGAGATTTAGATGGATTAAATCAATATGCCCAGTAAGTTGGGAAATAATATTATTTACATGGTGTGCCATTGATTATAGGAGGAAACCGTGTCCTATATATTAGGTTGATGATGTCCCCTTGAGGAGCTCATAAGGTTCATCATGTAAACCCAGCTGGTTGACTTAGTCAACATGATGATAAGGTTGAGTGGTACTACTCGAGGAATTAGATGTTAATTAATTGATGGTCAGTAAACCAATTAATTGACGGACATTCGATATCTTAAACACGGGGAGATTAATGTACAAATAATATATGGAGCCCATATTGATTTATGGGGGTTGGTGAGGTAGTTCAATGATGATCCTCTAGTGGAATGGAACATCATTGATGGATCAAGTTTGTGTGGTTCCGATCCATCGGGTGGCCAAGACCCAACTCCTCCTTATGGTCCCTATCGTAGCCTAATATAATCCTTGTGAAGTCTAGATCCAAGAATGTAAAACAAAAACTAGAACCAACGGTTGGGATTAAATCCCTAGATCCGATGGTTGGATGAAACCCTAGAACCAACGGTTGGGATTAAATCCCTAGATCCGATGGTTAGGATGAAATCCTAGAATCGACGGTTGGGATTAAACCCTAGATCTGACGGTTGGGATAAAACCCTAGATCTAACGGTTGGGATGAAATCTTAGATCCGACGGTTGGGATGAAATCCTAGATCCGACGGTTGGGATTAAACCCTAGATCCGACGGTTGGGATAAAACCCTAGATCCGACAGTGGAGATTAAATCCCTAGATCCGACGGTGGAGATTAAAGGAGGCTTAAGCCCTATTCTATAAATAGATGCTTAGGGTTGGGCGACAAAATTGATCAAAGAATTGGAGTTAGGGTTTTGGGCAGCTAGGGTTTTTGGGCGGCTAGGGTTTGGAGCAAAGTGGGCGGCAACCTCTTCCATCTTGTTGATTGCCGACGCCCACTTCCATTGATAATTCCTTGGCCGGCGCCCATCCTAGAGGCTTCCCCCTTCTTCCTTTGCCGGCGGTTCTCCTCCCATTGGTGGCCGGTTCTCTTCCTCCTCCCTATTCTCCAAAGTGGCCGGCGGCAACACTTCTTGAAGTTGGCCGGCGCATCATCCATTGCTCCTTGGCTGGCGGTTGCACCAAATTCCCTAATTTGGTGGCCGGTTCTAGATAGGAAAGGTATTTGTGAGTTCTTCTCTTTGTTCGCAGCGGACAAGGTAGAGAAGAAAGCAATCTAGAAGGCTTCTACTCGTGGAGGAACTTCGTCCACACGTCGTCCACGAGAAGGATAGGACATACGGTAGAAGATCGTGAGGTATAAAGTTATTTTAACTTTATGTACAGATCTGAGCATGTTCTTATTTGTTTTGATTATGCATGTGTGTTTATGAATATATATTGTATAATCATGGACCCCGAAGACAAACACAAAAACCGGCGATCCATCCGTCGTCTCTTCCGCGGCTAACCAACTAGAAGAGTTGTGTTGCTTGAACAACTAGTTTGTTCAAGCGACCACTCAAGTTGTTAGCACGACGACGAATAGGTTGTGCTAAGGAAGCTCATCCCATCCGGATTAATTCTTTCATTAGTGAAAATTTTAATCCGGGGACATGGGAGCCAATGAACCTCCGATGCGGCCTCCCTAACAATGGGTACATGGAAATGGAGAAGTCCAAGTATGGGTCTTGGCAAAGGAAAAGTCCAAGCATGGGTCTTGACAATGGTAAAGTACAAGTCATGGGTACTTGGCAAGGAAAGTCCTAAGGTATAGTCTTGGCGTCATAAGTCCAAGTGTGTAGTCTTGGCGACGTAAAGTCCAAGTGTACTTTAGCGGTGAAAGTCTAAGTATGGATGCTTGACAATTAGTAATTCCAAGGATGTGATATTGGCGACATAAAGTCCAAGCATGTAGTCTTGGCGGTATAAGTCGAATGTTTGGCGGCGTAAAGTCCAAGCGTTTGTCTTGGTGGTATAAGTCCAAATGTACCTTAGCAAAGTTGATCCGGTTAGTATGACAATAGACGATGGAAGCACCTGAAGGCTAGCATATGAATGAACAAGTAATGGAGGACTTGGAGGGATCTGATAGACGTGAGGCTGATGGAGGTGGCTATAAGGCTTAGGTCTAGGGTAAGGGTGGTCTATCAAGTATGAGAGGGTCATACTTGAGTTAAACCTCATGTTTGATATTTATCAGTCGACTGGCCACATGTTTGACACTTGGAAGCTTAGTCAACTTGGATCAGTCGATTGGGATTATGACTAGTCGACTGGTCAAATAGTCATTTGAGCTTTGACTACTCGGGTGAAGAACTGACAGTCGACTGCTAGGGTTTGACAGTCGACTGGTTTAAGTGGACACAAGCACAGAAGCTTTGGTCAACTACAGAGTAGCAATTGACTGCTGATAAGGACAGTCAATTGCTAGGGTATCCAATGGGTAGGTTCCAGCATGGACGGAGCCATTGTAAGAGAACAGATGGGAGAGTAGTCGACTAGTGCCTTTTGGCAGTCGATTGCTAGGCACGAAATCATCTCGATGTAGGTTATAAAAGTAGCTCAAGATGAAAGATTTTGCACCAGTTTTTGGGGTGATTTTAAAGGGGAAGTGATGCTGCATTCCACACCTTCAAGACCAATCCAAAGCAAGCAACAACCAAGCAATCAAACATTCGTTGTATAAAATTTTCTTTACTTGTATTTTCTTATTGCTTAGTATACTTGTTTTATTTCTTGTATTATTGTTGTAATCACTTTGTAAGAGGTTTCTCCACCTCTACAGTGTTTTTCGAGAAGGAGAGCTTTAGTAGTGGTGGTGTGCATCTCTAGAGCTCGCCCCGTGGAGTAGGAACTCTAGGTTATGAACCACGTTATATCTTACGTTGTGCTTGTGTTGTTGTTTTCATTTATTACTTGCTTTTGGATTTGTATTCCGCTCTGCTAACAATAATTGTAGACAAGCAATTGAACGAATACAATCGAATTCCAAGCAATGAAGTGAAATTGCTATTCACCCCTCCTCTAGTGACGCCAACATTCCTAACAAGTGGTATCAGAGCGGGTCACTCTTCAAGGATTAACAACCAAGGGTGCAAAGTGTTAGAGGAGAAGAAGATGGAGTATCAAGAAAAATTGAGTGATGACGTCACAGTTCCACCTACCTTCGATCGTGAAAATTTTGAATATTGGAAAAGTAGAATGATGTATTTTCTTATGTGTGATTATGATAATTGGATTAGTGTTATAGTAGGATTCGACACTCCAAAGGAAAAGAAGGGGAGAACACTCAAGAAGAAGAAGTGGACCAAGGAGCAAATTCGATATTTTGAAATAAATAATAAGGTAACAAAAATGTTGGTTAATTTGTTACCTAACAATATTTTGGTAAAGTTAGGTGAGTTTAAGGATGCTAAGGAACTATGGAGTAAGCTAGCCAAGCTCCATGAAGAACCCTCAATGGTTCAAGAAATAGAGGAGGTCAAGGAACAATAATGCTCAACGGTCCAAAGTGGAGATGATAATGAGACTAAAGTAGCAAGTTCATCATCCTCTCAAGAGTATGAAGAATCGGAAGTTGAGGGATGCCCTTCATCTGGAGAAGAAGTCGAAGAGGTTAGAGAAGCCGCCACCTCTAGGATTGAGGGGAAGGAGAGATCATCCACTCCAGAGCAAAATCAAGAAGAAGCTTCAACATTCGGGAGAGATGAACAAAGTCAAAATTCTGGCCTAGGTAACTCTAGCACAATAAATAAAGATGAAAAATCATATAACGTATTTTGATTGTTGGGAAGTAGTGTAAGATATCAGAAAATAAAATAATATTAAAACAAATACTTGTTAATTAGGAAAATACTTTATAGATTTTTTCCAAAATTTTAAAAAAATTTCTGGATTTAAATGGAATTAATATGACAATTTAGGAGGAAGATTTAGTAGACTTTGATAAAGTTTTCTTAAGTTGTCAACTACAGAGTAGCAATTGACTGCTGATAAGGACAGTCAATTGCTAGGGTATCCATTGGGTAGGTTCCAGCATGGACGGAGCCATTGTAAGACAACAGATGGGAGAGTAGTCGACTAGTGCCTTTTGGCAGTCGATTGCTAGGCACGAAATCATCTCGATGTAGGTTATAAAAGAAGCTCAAGATGAAAGATTTTGCACCAGTTTTTGGGGTGATTTTAAGGGGAAGTGATGCTGCATTCCACACCTTCAAGAGCAATCCAAAGCAAGCAACAACCAAGCAATCAAACATTCATTGTATAAAATTTTCTTTACTTGTATTTTCTTATTGCTTAGTATACTTGTTTTATTTCTTGTATTACTGTTGTAATCACTTTGTAAGAGGTTTCTCCACCTCTACAGTGTTTTTCGAGAAGGAGAGATTTAGTAGTGGCGGTGTGCATCACTAGAGCTCGCCCCGTGGAGTAGGAACTTTAGGTTCTGAACCACGTTATATCTTACATTGTGCTTGTGTTGTTGTTTTCATTTATTACTTGCTTTTGGATTTGTATTCCGCTCTGCTAACAATAATTGTAGACAAGCAATTGAACGAATACAATCGAATTCCAAGCAATGAAGTGAAATTGCTATTCACCCCTCCTCTAGTGACGCCAACATTCCTAACAAGTGGTATCAGAGCGGGTCACTCTTCAAGGATTAACAACCAAGGGTGCAAAGTGTTAGAGGAGAAGAAGATGGAGTATCAAGAAAAATTGGGTGATGACGTCACAGTTCCACCTACCTTCGATCGTGAAAATTTTGAATATTGGAAAAGTAGAATGATGTATTTTCTTATGTGTGATTATGATAATTGGATTAGTGTTATAGTAGGATTCGACACTCCAAAGGAAAAGAAGGGGAGAACACTCAAGAAGAAGAAGTGGACCAAGGAGCAAATTCGATATTTTGAAATAAATAAAAAGGTAACAAAAATGTTGGTTAATTTGTTACCTAACAATATTTTGGTAAAGTTAGGTGAGTTTAAGGATGCTAAGGAACTATGGAGTAAGCTAGCCAAGCTCCATGAAGAACCCTCAACGGTTCAAGAAATAGAGGAGGTCAAGGAACAAGAATGCTCAATGGTCCAAAGTGGAGATGATAATGAGACTAAAGTAGCAAGTTCATCATCCTCTCAAGAGTATGAAGAATCGGAAGTTGAGGGATGCTCTTCATCTGGAGAAGAAGTCGAAGAGGTTAGAGAAGCCACCACCTCTAGGATTGAGGGGAAGGAGAGATCGATCATCCACTCCAGAGCAAAATCAAGAAGAAGCTTTAACATTCGGGAGAGATGAACAAAGTCAAAATTCTGGCCTAGGTAACTCTAGCACAATAAATAAAGATGAAAAATCATATAACGTATTTTGAGTGTTGGGAAGTAGTGTAAGATATCAAAAAATAAAATAATATTAAAACAAATACTTGTTAATTAGGAAAATACTTTATAGATTTTTTCCAAAATTTTAAAATTTTTTCTGGATTTAAATGGAATTAATATGAAAATTTAGGAGGAAGATTTAGTAGACTTTGATAAAGTTTTCTTAAGTTGTCATTAAGGTTAATGAGGGATTAATAAGATTAATTAGGTGATAGATATAACCTAGGTATTTTCTTTCTCCATTTAATTTTTCCTAGATTCCTCTTCTCTTCTTTTTCTCCACTGCCGCGATTCCTCTTCTCCCGATCGCATTCTTCTCCTTCTCCACTTCACCGCCGCCACTTGAGCCAGCTCGTCGTGCCCTCACTCATCATCACTGTTTTGTCACCGGAGATCTTCACCCAAGCAGCTATCGGATTACGCGAGCACAATGACATCACCATCGCCTCCATCGGCGATGTCGCATGTCCGCCTGTCATCGCCTTCCCCATCTTAGTCGGCCTGCGATACTAGCATCGTTGGCGCCACCCTCTCTTGCTGGTGTGTCGTCTCTGTCATCGTTGGTCCTTCTTGTAGGGAATTTCTTCCCGCTTCGGTCGCTCGTGCATGGCGATCCTATCTACGTCCCCGAATTAAAAAAAAATTAATCCTTGATGAAGACGGATTACCCAAGCAATCGATCCATCATCGTGCTATTCGATTCGAGTGGTCTCTTGAACAAACTTGTTGTTCAAGGAACCTAACTCTTTTCCTCGATTAGCTGTGGAATAGATGATGTACGGATCGCCAGTTTTTGTGTTTATCTTCGAGGTCCAAGTAAATTAGCCACATGAATTATACAAAAGAACTAATTCAAAATAAATAAGATTATACCTCTTGTATACCTCTTGATCTTCTGTTGTATATCCTATCCTCCTCTTGGACATTGTGTGGGCAATGATCCTCCAAGAGATGAAGCCTCCTAGATCACGTTCTTCCCTTCCTTGCTCGCTCCGAACAAAGGGAAGATGTAAGCTCCCTTCTTCTCCTATCTAGTGCCGACCAACAATCCTCCTAACTCAATTGTTGCAGCCGGCCAAGGAGAGGGAGAAGGAAGGTGGGCGCTAGCCAACAAGAGGAGCTCTTGTTGTCGCCGGCCAAAGCTTGAGGAAGAGAGAAGGTGGGCGCCGACCAAGTGATGGAGAGATCCCTTGTTACCGTCGGCCAAAAGAGTAGAGAGAGAGAGAGGGGAAGCCATCGGCCAATCTAGAGAGAAAGAGGGAGGCGTCATCCAATCCTCTCTATAGCCAACTCCAAGAACCCTAACCCTAATTGATGTGTTGCCACCCAAAACTTTTGAAGCAAACCCTAACACCAATTATGCTTCACATGCCCAAGCCTTTGCCTCCTATTTAGAGATTTTGCCCAAACATTCTTTTAATCGTGTCCGTCAGATCTAGGCATCATGAGGTTTTTAATAGGATACAATAGGGACCATGAGGAGGAGTTGGATCTTGGCCACCCAATGGATCTAGCCCACATAAAGTCCGATCCATTAATGATAATCCATTTCACTAGAGGATTATCATTGATCTACCTCACCAACCCCAATAAATAAATATGGGCTCCATATATTAATTGTACAAATATCTCCCCGTGTTTAAGATCTCGAATGTCCGTCAAATAATTAATTTACTAACGATTAATTAATCAACATCTAACTCCATGAGTAGTACCACTCAACCATATCATCATGCTGGAACAAGTCCACCTGCAGGGTTTACATGATGATCCTTATGAGCTCCTCAAGAGGAAACCATCATCCTAATACATAGAACACGGTTTCCTCCTATAATCAACGACACACCATGTAAATAATATTATTTCCAAACTTACCGAGCGCATCGATTTAATATATAAATCTCGCCCATTGGTAAATCAAAGAAATAAATACTAAGTACATGTGCCCGTTATTATATCGGGATTAAGAGCATGTACACCATAATATCCGAGGTCCGATTCAATTATGTAGTCAGCAATAAATTGAATCACCTCTAAGTCGGTCCTACTCAATACACACAAAGTGTACTAGTGTAATTCTATGGTCAAGACAAACCAATACCAAATTACACTACAACCATACCAATGGTTTGTCCAAAACCATCTCAGTTGTGAGCCTCTACTTATACTCTACAAGGAACTGATAACATGATCTTCCGTGTGACACCACACACCATGTTATCTATAATGAATTATCAAGAATATAAATTAATTACAATGATCATGTAGATCTTAAACACGGGAGATATTTTACAGATAGATTAATATATGCAAATTCATATTTATTTATGGGGGTTGGTGAGGTAGATCAATGATAATCCTCTAGTGGAATGGATTATCATTAATGGATCGGATTTTATGTGGGCCGGATCCATTGGGTGGCCAAGATCCAACTCCTCCTCATGGTCCCTATTGTAGCCTATTAAATACCTCATGAAAGGCTAGATTCGATTATGGAAAATAAAAGCCTAGATCCGACGGTGGAAATTAAAACCATAGATTTGACCGTGGAGATTGAAAGGAGGCTTAAACCTAACTCTATAAAAGGAGGGCTAGGGCTTGGGCGGCAAGGATATAGAACAAGCAATTGGTTTCTAGGGTTTGGTCTCCTTGGCTTGGGCGGCAAGAAGAGAAGGAGATCTTAGGGTTCTCTTCCTAAGGTGTGGCCATCTCCTTTATTGGAAAGGGACGACACTATCTCCTTCATCCTCTCCTTGGCCAGCGGAAACATCAAGTCTAGTGGCTTGGTGATCGCCGTTAGATAGGAGAAGAAGAAGTCTTTTTTGTCTTCCTTTGTTCGGAGCGAACAAGAAAAGGAAGATACGCGATCTAGGAGGCTTCAACTCTTGGAGGATTGTTTCTCACACAACGTTCAAGAGGAGGATAGGACATACAATAGAAGACCAAGAGGTAAACAAGAGGTATAATTCTTGTTTAAGTTTGTTTTCTTGTTCTATGCAATTTTTATATGGATAATTTACTTGGACCCTGAAGATAAACACAAAAACCGGCAATTCGTACATCATCTATTCCGTAGCTAGTCGAGGAAAAGAGTTAGGTTGCTTGAACAACTAGTTTGTTCAAGGGACCACTCTAATCGAATATTACGATGATTGATCGGTTTCTTGGGTAATCCGTCATCGTCTTGGATTGATTTTTAAATCCGGGGACGTAGATGGAATCGCCATGCACAAGCGACCAAGTTGAAGCGGGAACCGAAGCTTCGACCCTTCAGGTGGTATCAGAGCCACGGTTTTCGGTTTTGTGTGTTTATGATTCGGTTACTTTTATGCATTTATCATATATTGTATGTGTTGGATAATAGTAGGATGTGCGTAGGCTAACTTTTGGTTGCAGGCATAAGATCCAACTATTATGGTCATATGTGTGTGTATGTGATTGGATGTGTGTAATTGTAATATTATTTGAATCCTCGGGGTTGACGAAACTAGTATTTAATTTTTGTAATTAAGTACAACATTGTTTAGCCACTCTTTTATTTTAGTTTACTTTCGATTTAGATTTCATGTACACTCCTTCGTGGAGTATAGGATCGATGGATGTAAATTAAAATAATTTTTCTCGGCTTGGATCTCTGGATGGCTTGTACATGGCGTAGGGAGGAGCGGACGAGATGGCCGGGAGACATATTGGAGAACAAAAGCCATAATAGTTGGAAAATATTTTTTTTCATATTTATTGCTTCTTGTTTGATATGCATGTCGTGTGCTAGGAAAATTCCTCAATTTTAAATTACAAAGTGGGAGAGGGATATTTTTTTATAAATACCCACGACCTCCATTACGATTTGACAAGTGATGAAAACAAACTTGCACGTCAGCTCTAAGTTCCTTCCTCCCCATCGGATGAGTTTGTTTTGCAGATCACAACGTCAAATATGGTTATAGGAAATTATTTAGGAGCATGTGTACATCCCCATCGAAAGGCACATAATCCGAGATACTTGCCTTGGTATCGAGTAATGGTGAACACTTAGATACAAATAGGAGTATCCTCCCCATCGGAGTCACTGCATTTATTTGTAGGGCCGAAGAGAAATCAACTATTAATTTTATTTGTCAAAAGGTTAGGTTGACAAGATAATAAAATTAATGGGTAAAACTTCCTCTTACAAATGTAGAATTCATATACGTCCACACTATCGTGGTATACGATATTCTCGGTGTTTTGAGGTGTTGGTTGATTTTAAAATTTTATTGTTTGAGGAATCAATAATTTTTTGAAATCTAATGTTTTGATCTGTGATTCTTAGGTTTTTCAAAAATGACTTTCAATCCACTTGCTGTGATACTAAAGGAGAATAAACTTACTGGACCCAATTATGTTGATTGGAAAAGGAATTTTGATATTGTCTTGACTGCTGAGGAGTATAAGTATGTACTCTTTGAAGAGTGTCCTCCTAAGCCTATGAATGATTCTGGGAAAAAGGAGAAAGAGAGTTATAAAAAATGGATTAAGGCTGATGAGATGGCGCAGTATTACATTTTGGCTTCTATGTCAAATGTATTGCAACATCGGCATCAAACCATGCCCATTGCTTATGACATGATGCTCAATCTCAAGGAACTTTTCGGACACCAGAATCGCACTGTGAGGCAGGAATCCATGAGGAACTTGATGACGACCACCATGATCGAGGGAACACCCATGAGGGATCATGTTCTCAAGATAATGACTCATTTGAATGAGCTGGAAGTCCTTGAAGCTGAGATTGATGGGGAAACCTAGGTCGATATCATTCTCCAATCTCTACCTAGGAGTTTTGAGAAGTTTCGCCTGAACTATAACATGAATAAGAGGTTGTATTCATTGGCGAAGCTTCTGACAGAACTCGAGGCGGGAGAGGGGATTTTTCATCAGAGTGCTCAGGCTCAGCCCATGGTTGCTCAGAAGGTTTCTACTTCTAAGCCGAAAGGCAAGAAGAAGAAGAAACAAGGTGGAGAAAAGGTGGCGGGAGGATCTCAAGGAGTGAAGAAGCCAAAAGGCAAGTGCTTCACTTACAATCACACTGGACATTGGAAGAAGGACTGCCCCAACCGGAAATAGAACAAAGGTATATCTTTTGGACTGGTCGTTGAAACATGTTTGGTGGTGTTATCTACCGGCACTTGGTGTGTAGATACAGGAGCCACTGATCATGTCTGCAATACTTTACAGGGGTTCCAGGAAACCAGACGACTAGCTGAGAGGGAGATTACCATTTACTTGGGCGATGCTACGAAGGTGCGGCTATTGCAGTGGGAGATGTTTATTTATCTTTTGATAGGAATAAAACTTTGGTTCTGAAAAATTACCTTTATGTACCTTTATTTAGAAAGAATTTGATTTCAGTTTCTAAATTGTTTATGGATGGATATTCTATTCCTTTTATTGACAGAGTTGTTATAAAAAGGAATAGGGAAATTATCTGTTCTGGTGCATTGATAGAAAATTTATATACCCTTGAACCAAAAGCTCCCACGATGCAAATAGAAGTAAATAACTCATCTTCTAATTCTAATAAGAGAAAAGAACCTTCGAAAATGAACCAAACATATCTTTGACATCTAAGGTTACGTCATATTAACCTAAGTAGAATTCAAAGGTTGATAATTGATGGACCTTTGGGTTCATTAGTGGTGGAAGATTTCCCAACCTGCGAATCTTGCTTGGAAGGGAAAATGACCAAGAGACCTTTTAAGGGGTATCGAGCCAAAGATGTTTTGGAATTGGTTCATTCTGATTTGTGTGGTCCTATGTCTATCCAGGCAAGAGGTGATTTTGAATATTTCATCTATTTTATAGATGATTATTCAAGATATGGATACATTTACTTGATGCGCCACAAGTCTGAATGCTTTGATAGGTTCAAAGAATTCAAGGATGATGTGGAGAAACGTCAAGGTAAAAGTATCAAGACACTATGATCTGATCATGGTGGTGAGTACCTCTTGGGAGAGTCTATGAATTACTTATAAGAGGCTAGGATTCAATCCCAATTGTCTGCACCTGGTACACCCCAGTAGAATAGTGTAGTGGAGCAAAGGAATAAGACTCTTATGGAGATAGTTAGATCGATGATGAGTTATTCTGAGTTGTCAGATTCGTTCTGGGGGTATGCTCTGGATACGACAGTGTATATTCTGAACTTGGTACCATTTAAATCAATGCCTTCTACTCCCACAGAATTGTGGACTAGGGGAAAGCCTAGTCTGAGACATATTCGGATTTGGGGAAGTCCAACACATGTGCTGAAGGCAGATGCTGGTAAGTTGGAACCTCATACAGAAGTGCACATGTTCGTTGGCTATTCTAGAGGAACGAAAGGTGGTTTGTTTTATAGTCCTAGAGATCAGAGGGTGATCATTAGAACGAATGCCTGATTTCTAGAGGAAGACTATGTGATAAACCACAAGCCCATGGGTAAGATTGTTCTGGTGGAATTGAGAGGGAAAGTCACTACTTCAGTACAATCGGTACAAGAGAATATACCACAAGTGACTACACCGTGTGTCACAGAGGATACACAGGTGATACCTCATCGTAGTGGTAGGGTTATTAGTCAGCCTGATAGATTTATGTTTTTGGGAGAATCTTCTGATTTGGTCCCTGGCGAACATGAACCTGATCCCTTGACATATGACGAGGCAATCCAAGATAAAGATGCGGTATCTTGGCAAAGTGTGATGAATTTTGAGATAGAATCTATGGATTCAAATAAGGTCTGGGAGCTAGTAGAACCACCCAATGGTGTAAAAACCATTGGATGCAAGTGGATTTACAAAAGAAAGAGAGGAATAGATGGGAAGGTTGAGATTTTCAAAGCAAGGCTTGTTGCGAAAGGGTATCCTCAGAAAGAGGATATCGATTATGAGGAGACCTTTTCGCTGGTAGCCATGCTTAAGTCTATCCAGATTCTCTTATGTATAGCTGTTCATATCGATTTTGAGGTGTGGAAGATGGATGCCAAGACAGCTTTCCCTAATGGAAGTCTTGAGGAAAACATCTATATGAAGCAACCAGAGGGATTCCTTGTAAAGGGAAAAGAGCATCTTGTGTGCAAGCTTAATCGGTCCATTTATGGATTGAAGCAAGCTTCAAGATCTTGGAACATCCGCTTTGATGAGGTAATCCAGTCTTATGGATTTATTCAAAGTCCGGATGAGTCTTGTGTATACAAGAGATGTGACGGAAACGTAGTGGTATTTCTTGTGTTGGATCGAGAAGCGTCGCTAGAGGGGGGGGGTGAATAGCGATCGTAAATCTTTTCTTTTTCGTTTGTTCGATACGCAAAGTAAACACAGTGGAAAATAAATGAACACGTTTATTTTACTTGGTTCACAACCCAGCGGTTGCTACTCCAAGGCCCTATCGGTCCTAGACCGCATACGGAGGGCAAAGCACTATAACGTCTCCTCCTCGTTGGAGGTAGGAGACAACGATCACAAAACCGAATATACGAGGATGAGGCAACAAGCCTACCTCACCTCGTTATGAAGAAAAACAAAGAATACAATATCAAAAATATTACTTGATTCTGCTGCCGACGAAGAACATCGAAATTTGACGTCGCGTCGGCATTATGATGATGTTGGAGCGTTGGCGTTGTAGGAGCACTTGATGAATAAACTTGATGTGATTTGGAGATGGAATCCTCCCCTCCTTTTATAGACTTTGGCCTCTGAATTTGTCTCCTCTTATTTCGGAACGGATCATGAAGTTGTCCAAATTTTATCGCGAAGTGGCCGCGTCAAAAGTTATCTATTTTGACCTAGCGCAAAAGATGAATCGTCGCCATCAGTCGACTGATGCCTCCCATCAGTCGACTGATGGGCATAAGTCGACTGCTCCATTTTCCGTGATCGGGCGGCAGCCACTTCCTGCAATAAGAGGTTAGCTCGGAAAATGATAAATACGACGGTTTCTAACCGTCCGATCTCGACCTAGACCTTCCACAGGAAATCTTAGTCGGATCGCCGCCTACGGTCATCCCCGTAAAGAGGACATGACCTTACAATCTCTCACTCACACGAGCTTACCTCGATAGTAGCTCTCGCTTCCGGCCTTCCACTCGATTCCTTCGGCCCCCTCCGAAGTCACTCGAGTGTCGCCCGACCACCGCGGCTTCCTCCGGGTGTCGCTAGCCTTCAGCTCCAGCTTTAACACTTTTCTGCACACTTGATTTAGCTCATGAGATAACAATGTAGACTTAACTTTGTGTCTTTGTCATAATCAAAACACAGGTTCGATTATCTAGTGCCCCTGCACCAACAATCTCCCCCTTTTTTATCTATGGCAAACCAACACAAAGTTAAGGAAAATTAAAGCATAAAACAAGTATAGTAAATGATGAATGTCATTTTCAAAAACTCCCCCTTAACCCTAAGTGAGTTTTGAAAGAGATACTTTAGTTCAAAATTTATTGTGTTACTCCCCCTTAACTTTCGCTCTTCTCCCCCTTTTTCCATAAATCAAAACAAATGTTGGGGTTTGTTATGTAAAAATGAAGTTTGTTATAAAATAGGGGTTTAAAGACAATATGGTATATGCATGCATCAAGATAAATCAACTTTGAGTCCAAACATGCGTCTAGCAATAGTAAGATAGATTGGTTCGAGGTGTGTCCCTCTGCACCAATAATCTAAAGGTTTATAATATAACACTTAGGGTTAGTTTGCTTTCCCCCTTAGTCAAATATATGAAGTATAAGAGATGTAGGGGGTGCTAAACTTTGGCCTAAAGAGTCATTAAGTACAATAGTTGAGAAAATAAGTAGTATTTTGAAGATTGTTTTAAGTATATTTCAATTATCCTTAACATCTCACCCATTCTATGTGTCTCAGAATTTGTTCACCTTATATGTTTTGTGAGATGATTTTAAATTGATTAAAGATAGTCAACCTTGGGTTAGATTTGGATTTGACCCTAGGCTTGTCAAGTTTACCTTTTCAAGATCATGGCTTCCAGGTCGTGGCGAGGCACAGGGGCCTTCTTTTATCAGATCATCGACCACTTCCATAGACAAAGCTATTTTCAAGAAAATGATGACTTGACTCACCTAAGACTATTTCCTAGTCTAACTGGTTATTTATTTATTTTTTTTTGAAAAGAGGCTCCCCGAGGCTCAATCTTTTCGTAGGATTTTAGTTGGTTATGTACGTGTTCTAAGTGAGCTCACACGTTTTAAAGCACAAACTTTCTAAGCTAAAGCATGCAATTTTTAAGTTAAAGTACAAACATGTTTTGTACTGGCTCCCCCTAGACCGTTGAATCGGTTCGGTCTATCCACATAGTAGATTTGGTCCTTGGGAACCCAGTACGGGTTGGATCCTAGAGTTGAAATCAGAAAGTTCTTAGGGACCCATGCTTGGACATGTTTCCTATGT
The DNA here is from genome assembly GCA_025175895.1 of Wurfbainia villosa. NCBI lineage: Eukaryota > Viridiplantae > Streptophyta > Magnoliopsida > Zingiberales > Zingiberaceae > Wurfbainia > Wurfbainia villosa. Next base: position 67,928,546 of record CM046001.1, read on the forward strand.
CGACTTACAATCGACATATACGACCTATTAGTCGTGTTTGAGTTAAACCCTAGTCCAGCCTTGTTGTACACGGCCCTTTGAGATCCAAGTAGGAGGTCAAGTCCTTTGGATCCCGAAGTGAACCTTTCCAACGTGTTCCTAAGATCTTCAACTTGACTTTTCAAGAGAGAGTTCTCAACTTCGAGCTTTTCAGCTCGAGTTGGGTCCTCTTCTCGAACTTGACTAGTCGAAGAGGTTAGGGAGACCTTGTGTTTGAGGAGTTTGACCTCCTCAACTGTGGTCTCGACCTTGGACTCGACTTAACTAATTTCCTAGACAAAAACCTAACCGTATTATGTAAAGTATTAAATAAAGTTCGACTCACTTTAAGGGTATCTTTTGAACGATCGTGATCCGTGGCTTGACTTGAAGGTAGCTTCGTAGTCCGAGTCATCCTCAGGTTCTGACTCAAGTTCAGGTTCGGTCTCCGTGTCTGACTCAATTGATTTCGCCATGAAAGCTATGTCTTCTCTGTTGTTCCAAGTTGCATGGAAGGCTTTCCTTGCTCCCTTTTTCTTTTGGTTCTCATTCTTCAATTTCCTCCTTTCTTGTCGAACTATTCTCCGCACAATGTTGACTATTATGGCCTCCTCTTCAGATTCGGATTCGTCTTCGGGTTCGAGTTCATCTACTTGCTTAGTAGGTGGCTTCCTTCTTTGTCCTGCAAGTAGAGCAATACCTCTCTCGGCCCGGACCACATTAGTTTGCTCATGAAGTTCAAACTCAGAAAATAATTCGTCTAACCTAAGCTTCGAAAGGTCCTTAGAGACCATGTAGACATCGACCATGGATGCCCATAAGGTAGTTCTAGGGAAAGCATTTAAAGCGTACCTTATAAGGTCCCGGTTCTCTATGGCTTGCCCGATCGAATGAAGACCGTTGACGATATCTTGGATCCGCGCATGTAGTTGGGTGGCGGTCTCATGATCCTGCATCTTTAGATTGTACAGTTTATTTAAAAGTAAATCACTTTTACATACCTTAGCATCGCCCGTCCCTTCGTGTAAATCAATCAATTTGTTCCAGAGGTCTTTGGCGCTAATGAATGGTCCGATGCGGTTGAGTTCCTCCTTGGACAAGCCGCATTGCAATATTTGGGTTGCTCTTGCATCGACTTCGATTTGCCTCTTGGTTGCATTTGTCCACTTGTTGAAATCTAAGGCCTCTCCTTGATCATTGGTGGGTAGAGAAAAGACGGTTTGGATTATTATCCAAGTCTCGACTTGTGTTTTTAGAAAACACTCCATCCGACCTTTCCAATAACGGAAATCATTTCGGTTAAAGAACGGAGGTCGGGTGGTGCTATACCCCTCAATGTGAGCCATTAAATATCTTGCAAAACACAAATAAAAACCAAAGAAAATTCCAAGACTTGGTCTTGGATTAGTAGTGTGGGAAATAATAGGAAATAAACAGAAATAAATAAGGAGAATAAAAAACTAACAAAAACTCGAAACTTACGACCTTCGATGTCCCCGAAAGGGTACTAAACGATGGATTTTGGGGCTGGAAACAGATTGTTACGAGGGTAAACCCTGGTAAGAAATGTAGATCTTTCTGAGAGCTTCGATTTGGTAGGTAGATCATTATGTGAGTCCACTTGTGCGAAAAGTTATAGCCGTTTTACCGTCGGCTACTCCAAGAGAGAAAACTTGCAAGCACACAACCAAAAGAAACGTATCAAGACTTCGTCTTGGATTAGTAGTGCGGGAGGAAAAAGACCAAAAAAAATACGAATCAAAAAATATGAACAGAAAACCAAAACGTGCTAGATTGGTGGTTTCACCAAATCTTAGCACCCCCGCTCTGATACCAATTGTTGGATCGAGAAGCGTCGCTAGAGGGGGGGGTGAATAGCGATCGTAAATCTTTTCTTTTTCGTTCGTTCGATACGCAAAGTAAGCACAGCGGAAAATAAATGAACACGTTTATTTTACTTGGTTCACAACCCAGCAGTTGCTACTCCAAGGCCCTATCGGTCCTAGATCGCATACGGAGGGCAAAACACTATAACGTCTCCTCCTCGTTGGAGGTAGGAGACAACGATCACAAAAGCGAATATACGAGGATGAGGCAACAAGCCTACCTCATCTCGTTATGAAGAAAAACAAAGAATACAATATCAAAAATATTACTTGATTTTGCTGCCGACGAAGAACATCGAAACTTGACGTCGCGTCGGCGTTATGATGATGTTGGAGCGTTGGCGTTGTAGGAGCACTTGATGAATAAACTTGATGTGATTTGGAGATGGAATCCTCCCCTCCTTTTATAGACTTTGGCCTCTGAATTTGTCTCCTCTTATTTCGGAACGGATCATGAAGTTGTCCAAGCGTTATCCGTTTTGACCTAAGCGCAAAATGAATCATCGCCATCAATCGTGATGCCTCCCATCGATCTTGATCACGATCGATGGCCATCACCGATCGCTCCATTTTCCACATTGATCGACAAGGCCACTTCCCTGCAATAAGAGGTTAGCTCAGAAAATGATAAATACGACGGTTTCTAACCGTCCGATCTCGACCTAGACCTTCCACAGGAAGTCTTAGTCGGATCGCCGCCTACGGTCATCCCCGTAAAGAGGACATGACCTTACAATCTCTCACTCACACGAGCTTACCTCGATAGTAGCTCTCGCTTCCGGCCTTCCACTCGATTCCTTCGGCTCCCTCCGAAGTCACTCGAGTGTCGCCCGACCACCGCGGCTTCCTCCGGGTGTCGCTAGCCTTCAGCTCCATCTTTAACACTTTTCTGCACACTTGATTTAGCTCGTGAGATAACAATGTAAACTTAACTTTATGTCTTTGCTATAATCAAAACACAGGTTCGATTATCTAGTGCCCCTGCACCAACATCTTGTACTATACGTAGATGAAATTTTGTTAATTGGCAACAATGTCAAGGTGTTATCGGACGTAAGGGTATGGTTGTTCAAACAGTTTGATATGAAGGACTTGGGAGAAGTGGGACACATCCTTGGGATCAAGGTTATAAGGGATCGCAGGAAAAGGATGTTGTGCTTGTCTCAAGCTTCATACATAGACACCATTATGGCTGGTTTTAGCATGCAGAACTCTAAGAAAGGTTTTCTACCTTTTAGGCATGGAGTACCTTTATCTAAAGAGATGTGTCCTAAAACATCAAAGGAGATAGAGGAGATGAAGGCGGTTCCTTATGCTTCGGTAGTAGGAAGCATCATGTATGCTATGTTATGTATGAGACCGGATATCTGCTTTGTCGTGGGCATGGTTATCATATATCAGAGTAATCCAAGAAAGGGACATTGGACTGCGGTAAAGTATACTAGGCAGATCAATTACTCCCTGTGGGTTACACAAATTCTGACTTCCAATCAGATAGGGATAACAGTAATTCTACCTCAGGTTTTGTGTTTACTTTGGGAGGTGGAGCCATTGTATGGAGGAGTGTCAAGCAGAAATGCATGGCGAACTCTACAATGGAAGCTGAGTATGTAGCAGCCTCTTAGGCGACCAAAGAAGTTGTATGGCTCAGGAACTTCTTGATGGACTTGGATGTGATTCCTAGTTTGCCCAGAACTATCACAATTTATTGTGATAACAGTGGTGTAGTTGCAAACTCGAAGGAACCACGAGCCCATAAGGCAAGTAAACACATAGAGCGCAAGTACCACCTGATACGAGAGATCATAAAGCGGGTAGAAGTTGTTGTCGCCAAGATTTCATCATAGAATGACCTGGTAGATCCTTTCACAAAGTTCCTTCTAGTGAGAGCTTTTGATAGGCATGTGGAGGGAATGAGAATCAGATGTATGACAGTATGAGGATAGCATAGTCTTTTACTATAAGTGGGAGATTGTTGGGATGTATGCTGAAAAGTCAATCTTTTGAATGAACATCTTTATTTTTGAAATAAAAATCACATAATCATTGTATGCATATTTATGGTTATGCATATTGTCTGATACATTACATTGTAGATAACATGGTGTGTGGTGTCACACGAAATATCTGATAAGTAATTCCTAAACTCTCCCAAGAGGTACTCACCACCACGATCAGATCGTAATGTCTTGATACTTTTACCTTGGCGTTTCTCAACATCAGCCTTGAATTCTTTGAACCTGTAAAAGAATTCAGACTTGCGGCGCATCAAGTAAATGTATCCATATCTTGAATAATCATCTATAAAAGAGATGAAATATTCAAAAGCACCTCTATCTTGGATAGACATAGGACCACACAAATCAGAATGAACCAATTCCAACACATATTTAGCTCTATACCTCTTGGCCTTAAAAGACCTCTTGGTCATTTTACCTTCCAAGCAAGATTCGCAGGTTGGGAAATCTTCCACCACGAATGAACCCAAAGGTCCATCAGCTATCAACCATTGAATTCTACTCAGGTTAATATGACCTAACCTTAGATGCCAAAGATATGTTTGGTTCATTTTCGAAGGTTCTTTTCTCTTATTATATTTAGAAGATGAGTTATTTACTTCTATTTGCATCATGGGAGCTTTTGGTTCAAGGGTATATAAATTTTCTATCAATGCACCAGAACAGATAATCTCCCTATTCCTTTTTATAACAACTCTGTCATTAAAAGAAATAGAATATCCATCCAAAAACAATTTAGAAACCAAAATCAAATTCTTTCTAAATAAAGGTAGATAAAAGTAATTTTTTAGAACCAAAGTTTTATTCATATCAAAAGATAAATAAACATCTCCCACTGCAATAGCCGCCACCTTCGTAGAATAAACGGTAATCTACCCCTCAGCTAGTCATCTAGTTTCCTGGAACCCCTGCAAAGTATTGCAAACATGATCAGTGGCTCCCGTATCTACACCAGGTGTCGGTAGATAACACCGCTAAATTTGTTTCAACGTCTATACCAAAAGATATACCTTTGTTCTCCTTCCGATTGGGGTAGTCCTTCTTCCAATGTCCAATCTGCTTGCAAGTGAAGCACTTGCCTTTCGGCTTCTTCACTCCTCCCTGAGATCCTCCCGCCACCTTTGCTCCACCTTGTTTCTTCTTCTTCTTTCCATTCGGCTTAGAAGTCAAAACCTTCTGAGCAACAATGGCCTGCACCTGAGCACTCTGATGAAAAAGCCCCTCTGTCGCATGGAGTTCTATCAAAAGCTTCGCCAACAAATACAACCTCTTATTCAAAACTGCTCAAAACTCCTAGGTAGAGACTGAAGAATGATATCGACCTGGGTTTCCCTATTGATCTCAGCTCCAAGGACTTCCAGCTCATTCAAATGAGCCATCATCTTGAGAACATGATCCCTCATGGATGTTCCCTCGACCATGGTGGTCTTCATCAAGTTCTTCATGGCTTCCTACCTCGCAGCCCGATTCTGGTGTCCGAAAAGTTCCTTGAGATTGAGCATAATGTCATAAGTAGTGGGCATGACTTGATGCTGATGCTGCAATACATTTGACATAGAAGCCAAAACGTAACTTCAAGCCATCTCATCAGCCTTAATACACTTTTTATAACACTCTTTCTCCTTTTCCCTAGAATCATCCGCAGGCTTAGGAGGACACTCTTCGAAGAGTACATACTTGTACTCCTCAGCAGTCAAGACAATATCTAGATTCCATTTCCAATCAACATAATTGGGTCCAGTAAGTTTATTTTCCTTTAGTATCGCAGCAAGTGGGTTGAAATTCATTTTTAAAAAACCTAAGAATCACATAGATCAAAACATTAGATTTAAAAAATTTATTGATTCCTCAAACAATAAAATTTTAAAATCAACCAACACCTCAAAACACCGAGAATATCGTATGCCACGATAGTGTAGACGTATACGAATTCTACATTTGTAAGAGGAGGTTTTACCCAATAATTTTATTATCCTGTCAACCTTACTTTTTGACAAATAAAATTAATAGTTGGTTCCTCTTCGACCCTACAAATAAAAGCAGTGACTCCGATGGGGAGGATACTTTTATTTGCATCTAAGTGTTCACCATTACTTGATACAAAGACAATTATCTCGGATTATGTGCCTTCCGATGGGGAACTACATACACTCCTAAATAATTTCCTATAACCATATTTGACCTAGTGATCCGTAAAACAAACTCATCCGATGGGGAGGAAGGCACTCAGAGCCGACGCGCAAGTTTGTTTGCATCACATGTCAAATCGTAATGGAGGCCATAGGAATTTAAAAAAAAATATCCCTCTCCTACTTAGTAATTTAAAATGAGGAATTTTCCAAGCACATAACATGCATATCAAACAAGAAGCAATAAATATGAAAAAAATATTTTCCAACTATTATGACTTTTGTTTTCCAATATGCCTCCCCTCGTGTCGCCATCTCGTCCGCTCCTCCCTATGCCATGTACAAGCCATCCGGAGATCCGAGCCGAGAAAAATTATTTTAATTTACATCCATCGATCCTATACTCCATAAAGGAGTGTACATGAAATATAGATCGAAAGTGAACTAAAATAAAAGAGTGGCTAAACAATGTCGTACTTAATTATAAAAATTTAATACTAGCCTCGTCAACCCCAAGGATTTAAATAATATTACAATTACACATCCAATCACATACACACACATATGACCATAATAGTTGAATCTTATGCCTGCAACCAAAAAGTTAGCCTATACACATCCTACTATTATCTGACACACATAATATATGATAAGTGCATAAAAGTAACTGAATCCAAAAAACACAAAATCGGAAACCGTGGCTCTGATACCACTTGTAGGGAATTGCTTTCCGCTTCGGTCGCTCGTGCACGGCGATTCTATCTATGTCCCCGAATTAAAAAAAAATAATCCTTGATGAAGACAGATTACCCAAGTAGTCGATCCATCATCGTTCTATTCGATTCAAGTGGTCTCTTGAACAAACTTGTTGTTTAAGAAACCTAACTCTTTTCCACGATTAGCCGTGGAATAGATGATGTACGGATCACCGGTTTTTGTGTTTATCTTCGGGGTCCAAGTAAATTATCCACATGAATTATACAAAAGTACTAATTCAAAACAAACAAGATTATACCTCTTGTATACCTCTTGATCTTCTATTGTATATCCTATCCTCCTCTTGGACGTTGTGTGGGCAATAATCCTCCAAGAGATGAAGCCTCCTAGATCGCGTTCTTCCCTTCCTTGCTCACTCAGAACAAAGGGAAGATGTAAGCTCCCTTCTTCTCCTATCTAGTGCCGACCAATAATCCTCCTAACTCAATTGTTGCTGCCGAACAAGGAGAGGGAGAAGGAAGGTGGGCGCCGGCCAACAAGAGGAGCTCTTGTTGCCGCCGACCAAAGCTTGAGGAAGAGAGGAGATGGGCGCCGGCCATGTGATGGAGAGATCCCTTATTACTGCTGACCAAAAGAGTAGAGAGAGAGAGGGGGGGGAGCCGCCGGCCAACCTAGAGAGAAAGAGGGAGGCACCACCCAATCCTCTCTATAGCCAACTCCAAGAACCCTAACCCTAATTGATGTGTTGCCCCCCAAAACTTTGGAAGCAAACCCTAACACCAATTATGCTCCACACGCCCAAGCCTTTGCCTCCTATTTATAGATTTTGCCCAAACATCCTTTTAATCGCGTCCGTCGGATCTAGGCTTCATGAGGTTTTTAATAGGCTACAATAGGGACCATTTAAAGGAGTTGGATATTGGCCACCCAATGGATCTAGCCCACATAAAGTCTGATACATTAATGACAATCCATTCCATTAGAGGATTATCATTGATCTACCTCACTAACCCCCATAAATAAATATGGGCTCAATATATTAATTGTATAAATATCTCCCCGTGTTTAAGATCTTGAATGTTCATCAATTAATTAATTTACTGACGATTAATTAATCAACATCTAACTCCATGAGTAGTACCACTCAACCGCATCATCATGTCGGACCAAGTCCACCTGCAGGGTTTACATGATGATCCTTATGAGCTCTTTAAGGGGACATCATCATCCTAATACATAGGACACAGTTTCCTCCTATAATCAATGGCACATCATGCAAATAATATTATTTCTCAACTTACCGAGCCTATCGATTTAATCTATAAATCTCGTCCATTGGTAAATCAAAGAAATAAATACTAAGTACATGTGCTTGTTATTATATCGGGATTAAGAGCATGTACACCATAATATCCGAGGTCCGATTCAATTATGTAGTCATTAATAAATTGAATCACCTCTAAGTCGGTCCTGCTCAATACACACAAAGTGTGCTAGTGTAATTCTATGGTCAAGACAAACCAATACCAAATTACACTACAACCATACCAAAGTTTTGTCCAAAACCATCTTGGTTGTGAGCCTCTACTTATACTCTATAAGGAACTGATAACATGATCTTCCGTGTGACACCACACACCATGTTATCGACAATGTAATGTATCAGACAATATGCATAACCATAAATATGCATACAATGATCATGTGATTCTTATTTCAAAAATAAAGATATTCATACAAAAAATAGATTTTTCAGTATACATCCCAACACTTCTGCTCGCGTGTCACAACCAATCGATGCGAGCCCAATGTCTCCTTCAGCCACTTCCCATTTTAGGCAATTCCTCACCTTCTTCGGCTTGCACATTACAACCACCATCGGTCTCCACTGCAATTCCTATGGGAGCCGACAGACAATAGCTCCGCCCGTGCTCAGTCACCTATGGTAGCAGTCGAACATTTTTTTTGGTTGTTTCCCACTACTGGCATCTTTGCTATGGATGCCTTCGTCTTCTTCGGCTGTGAACAACAATTGCCTAAACCATGAGCTTGATTTCACAATCAGCCGCATTGGTGGAGGTCAGAGAAATTCTTCAATACAACTGTGCTTCCATCCATTTTAGCTCCCCCTTTTCTATATTCTGGTAGATACTTCATTCATTCTTTTGTTATGTGGATTGTGGATTTGGAGGAGTTTTAGATCAGGTGTGGAGTTTTGTTAGAGCTGTGAAAGTTTGTGATTGTTGGGTGTGGAGAGTGATTGAAGCGTGGATGGTTGTTAAGTTGCTCTGATCGTTACAAATTTAATACTCCAATTGAGGATCAAGAAGTGGTGCAACAGAGCTAAGGATGTGAATGATTGTGAGTAATCTTTGAATATATTCCTACTAATTGATTGAGGATTGTTGGAATTGATTTTTATTTTCAATATAACTGATGAATATAGATATAATTCCCATGAGCAAATCAGCTGGATGATTTCGGAAGTGAGTTTGTTCTTCTAGATAAGCTATGGGAATTGAAGCAGTGCAAGGTAAGTCCAATTGGTATATGATTATGGTTAGATATTGTGAATTTGTGTGATGAATCATTTGTGGATTCGCTGGAGTTCAGTTTATAGATTAATGGGTTTGGATCTAGATGAAGGTTGATTGTGTGTGATAGTTGTGCATGCTTGTTTTTCAGTTAATTAAATATGGATTGAATGATTAAAGGTGATGAGAAGTGTTTTGATCTGTTGTAGAGATGTTGCTATGAATTAGTGTGAATTGCTAATTGGGTTCAGTATGTATACTCAAGGTGATAGAGTAGATATTGTGTAGGATGGGTGAACAAGATTTTAGTTAATGTTGGTTAGTTGATTGGAATACGAGATCGATGTAGGATTTGATTCGATCATCCGACGTATGATAGAATTTAACTATATTCTATGTTTACGTATAGGTCTTGGATTTGAGATAGATTTGCGGACGCAAAGATTATTTGCACAAGCTATATACTAAGTGGGTGATTTCTCTTTGACTCTTGTAGATCTTGATCTTAGTGCATGAACTCTGTCTATGATAGATGGAATTACCAAGACTCCACTCTACTTATTCTTGTGCTTGATACGTAGCCGTTGAACTTTAAGAAGCTCATTCGATATCTATACAGTTTCACTTCATTACTGTTGTTGATTATAGATATTATATTTGTTTAATATATGAATATTGCATAAGTACATGTAGTTGAGTATAGTTGATGTCTTTGATTGGTCATGATCTTATACCACTAGATTTGGTGATGGTTATAACTGTAGACTTGGTTGTCTTATTGCATGACCTTGCATTGAGCATCTCCTATCGACCATGATCACCGTGGATGGTTGAGTGGGTCGTCATTGGAGTGTTGTTTACGAAATGGAGGTCCTAGCATGATATGTGTATATGTCTGTTGTTTATGACTCCCTGTGAGGTAGTGTGCATGTCGGAGGGCTTACGTGCATTGGAGTCATCCTCACATTGCATGCATGCTAATGAATATGTCTCCGTTGTGGTTGAGAGAGAGTCATCAGTCATACTTGTCCACTCGACCACTGTGGGATAGTGGGAGATATGGGCAGTTGATATCTATAGAATTCAGCCAATGTGGCATAGTTGTAGATGGAGTTGCGTGCAACTTGTCTATCGTGCAACACTCGACCACTCATGGGTAGTGGTAGCTGGAGTTGCTTGGTGCAGGGACCCCTTATATGTGGCTAGATAGCTACTTACTCATACTACCCATTCGACCACTCGAGAGTAGTGGTAGCTGAAGTTGGGACAATTGTCATGTTTTATCCACCCAGGCCACATGGAGTCATGGTAGCGAGGAGTACAGGCAGTGACCATGCATATGCATAGCCGTGGAGGTGCAAATATATGTTTGATGCATATTGCATATGCTTGTGATATGTTGAATATGTTTGTACATATTCATTCATACCATTTGCATGTTCTATACTATTGTATGTGGAGTACTTGGGTATGAGTTGGATCAAGTTGTTATGTGCATTTGATCATTATTATGTTATTGCATTAGATGGACCAGGTTGGTTTCTACATTTGATTATATGTTGTTCTTATGATTATGAGTTGATCATAGGTGTGATATTATTCATGAATGCTATTTATATGTGTTATGTTGTTGAATATTTACTCAGGTTGTTATGAGTTGTGTCATTGCAGACCTTCATGTAAGCAAGTACATTACGTTACATCTGGTGGATCAGGTTGGTATATGCATTTATTGTATTTATATTGATGGTTATTTGTTAATACCTTTAAGACTATATACCTGTTGATCTCTATATGTTTTTTTAGTTCATGCACTATCTTTCATATACCACTGAGTCTTATACTCACCACCATAAAACCTGGGTTTCTTGTCACCCAGGTAGCAGGTAGAAGATTCCTTAGGTGCTCAGAGCTCCGCCAGCTGATCCTGTCTCACACCAGCATTTGGATTCTGTTCCATATTGGTATTGTATTATTTTTGACTGTATATTTTTGATTTTATTCTATATTAGTTCCATATTTTGGTATATGGTTGTGTTGTTATGTACTTGGCTTCTATTATGGATTTGGTTTTAGTTGTGGTATTAATTTCTATTATGTTTTCCGATTATGGTTGTGTTAAAATCACACCGGTGCATATCTGTGTCTTTGTATTTCTATTATCTTCCTGTCACAAGAGGGTACCGTTCGATTGACGGACAAGTATACTCTCGGGGCATGACAATTTTATTGGTATCAAAACTCTAGGTTGCGAAGTCCACTTTCGGGTTTTATTTCATTCGGGCATCGAGTTTTGTTTTACTCGATTTAGGCTTTGTGAGTTTTGGGACTGGCAGCAGAGGGACATCTCCGAGCTATAGAATGTAAGGTATGTCAATGGTGATTATATATCTTATTGTTGATTATGCATGTAGTTGTTTATAATATAGAATGTCTTGTAGGGTGTTAGTTACTGTGCGTAGTCGTGGTGTCGGTTGACCATGAAAATGACATGTTGAGTCCATAAGACATGTACCTGCTTTCGAAGAGGTGAATTACCTTGGAGAGTCAATTGATACTGAGTTGGAAAGCAGAGGTTAGACAGTCACCCTTTATTGGAGATTAAAGGTTAGAGTCTTAGAGATTTCCACTAACTTTGCTAGTCAGACGATTAACCGTGAGGTAATGGTCAAGACGTGAATACCATATTTGATACAGAGAGTAATGGATTTGGTTACTGTGTTTCATAGGGATTTTGATCCTTGAGTTGCTTGTGCCAGGTTAGATAAGGGCACTATTGAATACTTGATTTGTATTGATGCAGAGAGAGGGTATTTCCCTGTGTCATGTTGTGTGTCTCATCATCAGGAAATGTTTGAGCCTCAAGTAGGATGATCGTTCGATCGTTGATGGAATACAATGCAGAGTTGCCAGATGTGCAGAGTTTTGGCTCCACCTTGTGGTTTCTAGATGGGATTAGAAGAGTTCCTATACATCAACCATGTAGGTTATTGGGATCTTTATCGTTACTTGAGGTGCCTAACTCTTCTTGAAGTATGTGAGTGGATTAGCATGACTTATTTATTGTACTTGGGTAAAAAATTTGTGGACCAAATTTTATTAGTGGAGGAGAATGTAAGATATCAGAAAATCAAATAATATTAAAATAATACTTGTTAATTAGGAAAATACTTTATAGTTTTTTATAAAATTTTAGAAATTTTCCTGGATTTAAATGGAATTAATATGACATTTTTTAATGAAGATTTAGTAGACTTTGATAAAGTTTTCTTATGTTATCATTAAGTTTAATGAGGGATTAATAAGATTAATTAGCTGATAGATATAAACCTAGGTATTTTCTTTCTCCATTTCATTTTTCCCCGATTCCTCTTCTCTTCTTTTTCTCCACTGTCGTGATTCCTCTTCTCCCGATTGCGTTCTTCTCCTTCTCCTCTTCACCGCCACCGCATGAGCCAGCTCGTTGTTCCCTCACTCATTGTCGCTGTTTTATTGCCGGAGATCTCCACCCGAGCAGCTGTCAGATTACCGAGCACAATGACACGACCATCGCCCCCATTGCTGACGCCCCTGAGTCCGCCCATTATTACCTTCCCCATCTCAGTCGACCTGCGATCCTAGCATCATTGGTGCCACCCTCTCTCGCTGGTGTGCTGTCTCTGTTGCCGTCGATCCTTCTACTCATGTGTCGCATCCAATCAATGCGAGGCCGATGTTGCCTTCAACCACTGACCATTTTAGCCATTTCCTCGCCATCATCGGCTTGCACATTGCATCCACCGTTGGTCTCCGCCGTGATTCCTATTGGAGCTGGCAGACAATAGCTCCGCCCATGCTCACTCACCTACGATTGCAGTCGAACCTATTTTTAGGTTGTTTACCACTATCGTCATCTTTTCTGTGGATGCCATCGTCTTCTTTCGGCTGTGAACAACAATTGCCTGCACCGTGAGCTTGATTTCATCATCAGTCACATTGGTGAAGGTCGGGCAAATTCTTCAATAAAGCTATGATGTCGTCCATTTTAGCTACCCGTTTTCCACATTCAAGTAGATACTTCATTCATTCTTTTGTTATGTGGATTGTGGATTTGGAGGAGTTTTAGATCGGGCGTGGAGTTTTGTTAGAGCTATGAAAGTTTGTGATTGTTGGGTGAGAAGAGTGATTGAAGCGTGGATGGTTGCTAAGTTGCTCTGATCATTAAAGATTTAATACTCCAATCGTGGATCAAGAAGTGGTGCAACAGAGGTATGGCTGTGGATGTTTGTGAGTAATCTTTGAATATATTCCTACTAATTGATTGAGGATTGTTGGAGTTGACTTTTGTTTTCAGTATAACTGATTAATGTTGGTGTAATCAGGCCCAAATAATGTTTTGGTGTTTGACAAGAGTTTAGTCATGGTGATAATTATGTGTTATCTCACGCAGTTGGTTGAGATGTATTTCTAGGAAATTCCTTGTAGGTCGAGGATCGGATGCAAGGTGATGAAGTCCCGGACGAGGAGTCTTGGAAAATGAAGTCCTAGATGAGGAGTCTTGGAAAATGAAGTCCCAGACGAGGAGTCTTGGAAATGAAGTCCCATACGAGGAGTCTTGGCAAGTGAAGACCCAGACAAGAAGTCTTGGCAAGTGAAGACCCGGACGAGAAGTCTTGGCGGATGAAATCCCAGAAGTAATTCTTGGCATAGAAGACCTATGAATAGTGGTTCACAGGCATCGGATAAGGGGTCTAGGGTAGACTTCTTCCTTGGTGTGGTTTCAGCTATAGACGGGTTGAAATGGGCAAGGTTCAAGGCAGCACCTCGACTGATTACCTTATTAGTTGAGGCGGCACCTCGACCGGTACCTGATACTTTGGACAAGTCACTGAGCTCAAAGCTTCAGACCGGTCTAAAGCTTTCCCAGTCGAGCCGACACCTCGACTGGACATGGTTTGTTGTGTTTTATGACTCAGCTCGATTGGCCTTGTAGTTGCTGAGGAAGCGTCGATGGAAAGCGGCGCCTCATTTTGTTGCTTTGTTGTCGAGGTAACCAAGGCGTAAGTCATCGCCACCTTGATTGGGGTAGCATAACTTGAGCATAAAACCATAGTAGTCAAGGTGGCACCTCAACTGATGTTCTGTTCAATTGAACATAAGTGAGGTGAGCTTGACTGTGAGCCCGATTGATGTTATCAGTCGAGGCGATGAACCATAACCTTGACTGGACCTATGTTACAATGGGCGATAAGTCAAAATTGAGGGGGAAAACTTACCGTTAGCAACAATAATCAAATGACAGTCGAGGTGACTCAACTGCCCTGGCGGAAAGTCCTAATCGTGTCCGTTATAAGGGTTTTTTCTGACTCTTTTTGAAAGATACCTACAATACTATTCACTAACCTCTCTAAAGCGATTCTCTTATGTTTTGCCTTCATCCTCCAAGCTCTAATCATCCTCAAAGGCAATCAAGAGCGTGAAGAGAAGAAGTCCTAGCTATTACTGCATATTGTAATCTTGCTCTTCTCAAACAATTTCTGCTGTAAGTTCTATTATAACTCTTGTAAGCTTGTATTTAGGGGTTTCTCAACCTTTGGGGATTTTTTGAGAAGGAGAAAGAGTAGAGGTAGGCCTTGGACGTAGCAGTTCATGGGGAAACTATGTTCCAAGTAAAAAATTATGTGTTTTTGTGTGTGTTGTTTTTTTTCCTTTGTTTTCGCTACTTATCATTGAACGAGATCTTTTCTCTGTAAAACTTCGAGTGACAACGATCGACGCTATTCATCTCCCCCTTTTAGAGATGCTAACGATCATATAGGAGGTATCAGAGCTTGGTGCTCTTCTCCAGATTCACAACCACAAGAGCAAGCTCAAATGGCCATGCAAGAGGGCTATAACACAAATCGACCTCCCTTCTTCGATGGAACCAACTTTCAGTACTGGCGAAGCCGAATGGAGTACTATCTCATGACTGAGATAGATATGTGGTTCTCCGTGATGGAAGGCTTCACACCACCAATGGACGCAGAAACAAGGATTCTTGAATCTACACAGTGGACTACTGAACAAAGACACAACGCACAAACAAATGCCAAGGCCACCGTAACTCTGCAATGTGGCTTAGCAAAGGACCAACTCAATAAAATTGGCCCGTTCAACAATGCTCAAGATCTCTGGAACAAATTGATAGAGTTCAATGAAGGAACAAGAGACTCAAGGATAGCGAAACGAGATCTCTATATGAACCAGCTATAAAACTTTGCTATGAGGGATGGCGAAACTGTTGGTGAATTGCACAGGAGATTCAAGGAACTACTAAATGGTCTTCATTCAGTTGGAGAAAGTCTAGAAAACCAAGATACGATAAGGTATGTTCTGAAATCTTTCCCTCGAAATGATTTATTGTCATCTGTGGTAGATGCCTACAAAGTGTCAAAGGATCTATCAACAGTAAAACTAGATGAATTATTTTGTGAAATGGAGCTGCATGAACAAGCTAATAAAGGTCCAAAAGAGAAAGGTATTGCTTTTATTGCAGGTGAACGATACAAGGAGGACAAGAAAAAGGAGAAGAAGAGGGAGTCATCTTCATCCTCATCCAAGTCAAGCAGCGATGGTAACATTGAATCCTCCTCTAGCAAGATAGCTAATTTTTTGAGGAGAATGATGAGGAGAAGCAGGAAATACAACAAGAAGGACGTGAAGAAAATGTTCACGGACAAGAAGAAAGGTAAGACATCAACTAAATTCAGAGGCAAAACTGATGTTGTATGCTTTGAATGTAACAGGAAGGGGCACATCAAAAGTGAGTGTACTGAACTCATAAAGAAAGAGGACAAGCGAAAAAGGAAGAAGGCATTGAAGACGATGTGAGACGAATCTTCTTCCAGCTCCTCAAAAGAGGAAGTTGAAGAAAAAGGAACCAAGCATGCTGCTCTAATGGCTCTTAACAATTCAGATTCAGAGGAAGATGAAAGTAAGACCGGAACATTGCCGGAAGGCACATCACCATCTGATGATGATGAGGTAACTTCTCCTGAACTTGATAAGTTATATGAAACGATAGCATGTTTTACTAATGCCTTAAATAAATCCAAGAATAAGGTTAAGGTTTTGAAATCTAAGGTGAAGGAACTTAGAAAACTTAACTCAGTTTCTGAAGTAAATAGGACTAATACTTCTCAGGTCAAGGAACTTAGAGAAGAGAACAACTCTTTGAGAGCATAGGTTGATGATCTCAAGAGCACACTTGAGAAGTTCACAACGAGCTCTAAATCCTTTCATATGATTCTAGATGCCCAAAGGATAGTCTATAACAAAGATGGAATAGGGTACAAACCGAAACAAAAGGAATTTAGCTTCATGTCTTTATTTAATAGAACTCATAGTGTTAAAGCTAAAGTAACTAAAGCATGGATTCCTAAACAATATGTTATGAATGCTAATGGACTCAAAATCTGGGTTCCAAAAGATCTTGTATTTCGTGTTTGAAGAGGTACCGATCAAGGGGGTGTTAGTTATATATGAGAGGTGTCCTAAGATAATCGCCTTATGTTTAAACCATTTATATGATAAATGAAGATTTTATAGGGTCAATGGTGGCCGACTAGAGGGGGGTGAATAGCCTTTATCGTCGTATGGTGGAAATCTATCGCATGTTAATCATCTACAATCAAAGGTTAGCGCAACGGAAATAAAGTTAAGACAATTAAGACAAAAACAAAGTAAAGAGAAATTCGCTAACAAGAAGATGTAACGTGGTTCAGGGCCTCGCCACTAATCCACGACTTGATTCGTCCAAGGTGAATCAATCCTCAATCTATCCACTAGATCTCTCCTTTGCACCAAGCTAGGTGGAGGTAACGTATATTACAAGAATTCACTCTTCTTAAAATAGAATGAAGATTAGCACAAGTAGAAGAGTGGAAAATGTTTAGGGAACTTTAGGAGATGGTATGAGTTAAAGCATTTTTCTCCCAAAGGCCCACACCCTCTCTTTTTATAGAGAGGGTTGTTTTCTTCCGTTAGCGCCATCATGCCGCCTTGGCGATTGGTATCACCACTACAACGACCTCGAACACATCGGATCGACCGTTGTATTTAACGATGTATCCATCGATCGAGTGATGCCTGATCACTGCGACTACCTTCATCGATCGCCATCCTTGGCGATCGATGTCCGCAAATCGACTGCCATTCCATGGCAGTGGACTACTGGGCCAGAAACCCACAGTCGAACACCAGGCGAACACTAGTCGAACCCAATCGACTTGGAGCAGTCGACTGCCATTCTATGGCAGTCGACTGATGTCGGGAAATCCCATCTGACACTTAGCCAATTGCCCAAGTTTCACCTAAGCCCACTACCCCATCCTAGGTTACATTCGCTCACTCTCATCCCTTGGACTCCCTATGTTGGAATGTATACTGAAAGCTTACCTCTTTTTGTATGAACATTTTATTTTGGAATAAGAATCACATGATCATTGTTTGCACTTTATATATTTATTATATGTGTGTGCATATTGTCTAATATTTTACATTGTAGATAACATGGTGCTTGGTGTGGCACAGAAGATCATGTTATCAATCCCTTGTAAAATATAAGTAGAGGCTCACAACCAAGATGGTTTTGGACAAACCATTGGCATGGTTATAGTGTAGCATGGTATTGTTTTGTCTTGAACATGGAGTTACACTGGTACACTTAGGTGTATTGAGCAGGACCGACATAGAGTTGATTCAATTTAGTACTGACTACATAATTGAATTGGACCTCGGATATTATGTTGTACATGCTCTTAATCCCGATATAATAACGGGCACATGTACTTAGTATTTATTTCTTTGATTTACCAGAGGGTGAGATTTAGATGGATTAAATCAATATGCCCGGTAAGTTGGGAAATAATATTATTTACATGGTGTGTCGTTGATTATAGGAGGATACCATGTCCTATATATTAGGTTGATGATGTCCCCTTGAGGAGCTCATAAGGTTCATCATGTAAACCTAGCTGGTTGACTTAGTCAACATGATGATAAGGTTGAGGGTACTACTCGAGGAATTAGATGTTAATTATTTGATGGTTAGTAAATCAATTAATTGACGGACATTCGATATCTTAAACATGTGTGCGTATGTATATATTTTGTATAATCCGTCCGTCGCCTCTTCCGCGGCTAACCAACTAGAAGAGTTGTGTTGCTTGAACAACTAGTTTGTTCAAGTGATCACTCAAGTTGTTAGCACGACGACGAATTGGTTGTGCTAAGGAAACTCATCCCATACGGATTAATTCTTTCATTAATGAAAATTTTAATCCGGGGACATGGGATCTAATGAGCCTCCGAAGCAACTCCCTTCAATTGGTATCAGAGCCACGGTTTCCGGTTTTGTGTGTTTTGGATTCGGTTACTTTCATGCACATTTCATATATTGAGTATGCCGGATAATAGTAGGATGTGTGTAGGCTAACTTTTTGGTTGCAGGCATAAGATCCGACTATTATGGCTATTTGGTTGTATGTGATGGTTTTGTGTGTGATTGTATGTATATTATTTGAATCCTCGGGGTTGACGAGGCTAGATTAGTATTTAATTTTTGTAATTAAATACGACATTGTTTAGCCGCTCATTTTAGTTTACTTTCGATCTAGATTATTTGTACACTCCTTCGTGGAGTATAGGATCGATGGATGTAAATTAAAATGATATATCTCGGCTCGGATATCTTTGGTGACTTGTGCACGGGAAAAGATGGAGCGGACGAGGTGGCGACATGACGGGAAGCATATTGGAGGACAATGCCATAATAGTTGGAAAAATTCTATTTTTTCCATATTTATTGCTTATTTGTTTAATATGCATGTTGTGTATGCTTTTAAAATTCCTCAATTTCAATTTACTAAGTGGGAGAGGGAAATTTTAATTAATTCCCGCGGCCTCCATTACAATTTGACGTGTGATGCAACAAACTTGTGTGTTGGCTCTGAGTGCCTTCCTCCCTGCGGACGGGTTTGTTTGTGGATCACTAGGTCAAATAATGGTTATAGGAAATTATCTAGGAGCATGTGTACTTCCACAGCGGTAAGACACATAATCCGAAATAATTCCCTTAATATCGTGTAATGGTGCACACTTAGATGCAAATAAAAGTATCCTCCCCATCGGAGTCACTGCTTTTATTTGTAGGGCCAAAGAGGAACCAACTATTAATTTTATTTGTCAAAAAGTAAGGTTGACAAGATAATAAAATTAATGGGTAAAACCTCCTCTTACAAATGTAGAATTCGTATACGTCCACACAGCGTGGCATGCGATATTCTCGGTGATTTGAGGTGTTGGTTGATTTCAGGATTTTATTGTTTTGAGGAATCAATAATATTTGAAATCTAATATTTTGATCATTGTGATTCTTAGGTTTTTCAAATGGCTTTCAACCCACTTGCTGTGATTTTAAAAGAAAATAAGCTTACTGGACCAAATTACATTGATTGGAAAAGAAACTTGGATATTGTCTTAACTGCGGAGGAGTACAAATTTGTACTCTTTGAGGTCTGTCCTCTTAAGCCCACCGATGACTTTGATGAAAAGGAGAAAGATAGTTATAAGAAATGGATCAAGGCGGATGAGATGGCGCCGTGTTACATTTTGGCATCTATGTCAAATGTGCTGCAACATCAGCATCAGGCCATAGCCACTGCTTATGACATGATGTTCAATCTCAAGGAACTTTTTGGATATCAGAGTAGGGCGGCTAGACAGGAGGCGATGAGAAACTTGATGACGACCACCATGATCGAGGGAACACCCGTTAGGGATCATGTTCTCAAGATGATGGCTCATCTTAATGAGATGGAAGTCCTCGGAGCTGAGATCGATGGGGAAACCCAAGTCGATATCATTCTCCAGTCTCTGCCTAGGAGTTTTGAGCAGTTCCGCCTCAACTACAACATGAACAAGAGGTTGTACTCGTTGGCGGAGCTTCTGACAGAACTCCAGGTGGTAGAGGGGCTTTTTCGTCAAAGTGCTCAAGCTATGGTCGCTCAGAAGGTTTCTTCCTCTAAACCGAAAGGTAAGAAGAAGAAGAAGCAAGGTGGAGCGAAGAAAGTGGCAGTGGGACCTCAGGCAGGAGTGAAGAAGCCGAAAGGCAAGTGCTTCATTTGCAAGCAGACTGGACATTGGAAGGCGGATTATCCTCGCCGAAAGAACAAAGGTATATCTTCTTGTTTAGTTGTTGAAACATGTTTAGCGGTGTTATCTACCATTGCCTGGTGTGTAGATACAGGAGCCACTGATCATGTCTGCAATACTTTGTAGGGGTTCCAGGAAACCCGACGACTAGCTGAGGGAGAGATTACCATCTTCATGGGCAATGCTTCAAAGGTGGCGGCTATTGCAGTGGGAGATGTTTATTTATCTTTTGATAGGAATAAAAGTTTTGGTTTTGAGAAATTGTCTTTATGTACCTACTTTTAGAAAGAATTTAATTTCAATTTCTAAATTGTTTAAGGATGGATATTCTGTTTCTTTTAATGACAAAGTGGTTATAAAAAGGAATAGGGAGATTATCTGTTCTGGTACATTGGTTGGCAATTTATATACTCTTGAACCGAAAACTCCCACGATGCATATAGAAGTAAATAACTCATCTTCTAAGTCTAATAAGAGAAAAGAACCTTCGCAAATGAACCAAACATATCTTTGGCATCTAAGGCTTGGTCATATTAACCTAAGCAGAATTCAAAGGTTGATAGCTGATGGACCTTTGGGTTCATTAGTGGTGGAGGATCTCCCAACCTGCGAATCTTTCTTGGAAGGTAAAATGACCAAGAGGCCTTTCAAGGCCAAGGGGTATAGGGCCAAAGATGTGTTAGAATTGGTTCATTCTGATTTGTGCGGTCCTATGTCTATCCAGGCAAGAGGTGGTTTTGAGTATTTCATCTCTTTTATAGACGATTATTCAAGATATGGATACATTTACTTGATGCGCCGCAAGTTTGAATGCTTTGACAGGTTCAAAGAATTCAAGGCTGATGTGGAGAACCGTCAAGGTAAGAGTATCAAGACCCTACGATCTGATCGTGGTGGTGAGTACCTCTTGGGAGAGTTTAGGAATTACTTATCAGAGGCTGAGATTCAATCCCAATTGTCTGCACCTGGCACACCCCAGCAGAATGGTGTAGTGGAGCGAAGGAATAGGACTCTTATGGAGATGGTCAGATCGATGATGAGTTATTCTGAGTTACCTATTTCGTTCTGGGGGTATGCGCTGGATACAGCAATGTATACTCTGAACTTGGTTCCATCCAGTACCTTCTACCCCTGTAGAATTGTGGACTGGGCGAAAGCCTAGTCTGAGACATATTCGGATATGGGGGAGTCCAGCACATGTGTTGAAGGCTAATGCTGGTAAGTTGGAACCTCGTACAGAAGTGTGCATGTTTGTTGGATACCCTAAGGGAACGAAAGGTGGTTTGTTTTATAATCCTAGAGATCAGAGGGTGATCGTTAGCATGAACGCCAGATTTCTAGAGGAGGATTATGTAATGAACCACAAGCCCAAGAGTAGGATTGTTCTTGAGGAGTTGACAGGGGAAGTCCCGACTTCAGTACCACCGGTACAAGAGAAGATACCACAAGTCACTGCACCACGTGTCACAGAGCATAGACAGGAGGCACCTCGTCGTAGTGGGAGGGTTGTTAGACAACCGGAGAGATTCATGTTTTTGGGAGAGTTTTCGGACTTAGTCCCTGGTGAACATGAACCGGATCCCTGGACATATGACGAGGCACTCCAAGATAGAGATGCGGTATCTTGGCAAAGTGTGATGAATTCAGAGATGGAATCTATGGATTCTAATCAGGTCTGGGAGATAGTAGAGCCACCCGATGGTGTAAAAGCCATTGGATGTAAGTGGATCTACAAAAGAAAGAGAGGAGTAGACGGGAAGGTTGAGACCTTCAAAGCTAGGCTTGTTGTGAAAGGGTATACTCAGAAAGAGGGCATCGATTATGAGGAAACCTTTTTGCCTGTAGCTATTCTTAAGTCTATCCGGATTCTCTTATCTATAGCTGCTCATATGGATTATAAGATTTGGCAGATGGATGTCAAGACAGCTTTCCTTAACGGAAGTCTTGAGGAGAACATTTATATGCGACAACCAGAGGGATTCATTGCTAAAGGAAAAGAGTATCTTGTATGTAAGCTTAATTGGTCCATTTATGGATTGAAGCAAGCTTCTAGATCTTGGAACATCCGCTTTGATGAGGTAATCCAGTCATGTGGATTTATTCAAAATCCGGATGAGCCTTGTGTATACAAGAGATGTGACGGAAACGTAGTGGTGTTTCTTGTACTATACGTAGATGACATTTTGTTAGTGGGCAACAATATCAAAGTGTTATCAAATGTAAGAGTATGGTTGTCCAAACAGTTTGACATGAAGGACTTGGGAGAAGTGGGACACATCCTTGGGATCAAAGTTATAAGGGATCGCAAGAAAAGGATGTTGTGCTTATCTCAAGCTTCATACATTGACACTATCCTTGCTCGTTTTAGCATGTAGAACTCCAAGAAAGGTTTTCTACCTTTTAGGCATGGAGTTCCTTTATCTAAAGAGATGTGTCCCAAAACATCAAAGGAGATAGAGGACATGAAGGCGGTTCCTTATGCTTCGGCAGTAGGAAGCCTTAAGTATGCTATGCTATGTACGAGACCGGATATCTGCTTTGCCGTGGGCATGGTTAGTAGATATCAGAGTAATCCTGGACAGAGACATTGTACTGTGGTAAAGCATATATTGAAGTACCAGAGAAGGACTAGGGATTATATGCTGGTTTACCGGGCAGATCAATTAGTCCCTGTGGGTTACACGGATTCGAATTTCCAATCAGATATGGACAAGAGTAAGTCTACCTCGGGGTTTGTGTTTACTTTTGGAGGTGGAGCCATAGTATGGAGGAGTGTCAAGCAGAAATGCGTGGCAGACTCTACCATGGAAGCTGAGTATGTGGCAGCCTCTGAGGCAGCCAAGGAAGTTGTATGGCTCAGGAACTTCTTGATTGACTTTGATGTGATTCCTGGTTTGCCCAGAACTATCACAATTTATTGTGATAACAGTGGTGCAGTTGCAAACTCGAAGGAACCACGAGCCCATAAGGCGAGTAAACACATAGAGCGCAAGTACCACCTTATACGAGAGATCGTAAAGCGAGGAGAAGTTGCTGTCGCCAAGATTGCATCAGAGGATAACCTGGCGGATCCATTCACTAAGGCCCTTCCAGCGAAAGCGTTTGATAGGCATGTGGAGGATATGGGGATCAGATGTATGGCAGAGTAATGACGGCATAGTCTTTTAGTATAAGTGGGAGATTGTTGGAATGTATACTGAAAGCCTAGCTCTTTTTGTATGAACATTTTATTTTGAAATAAGAATCACATGATCATTGTTTGCACTTTATATATTTATTATATGTGTGCATATTGTCTAATATTTTACATTGTAGATAACATGGTGCTTGGTGTGGCACAGAAGATCATGTTATCAGTCCCTTGTAAAATATAAGTAGAGGCTCACAACCAAGATGGTTTTGGACAAACCATTGGCATGGTTGTAGTGTAGCATGGTATTGTTTTGTCTTGAACATGGAGTTACACTGGTACACTTAGGTGTATTGAGCAGGACCGACATAGAGGTGATTCAATTTAGTACTGACTACGTAATTGAATTGGACCTCGGATATTATGTTGTACATGCTCTTAATCTCGATATAATAACGGGCACATGTACTTAGTATTTATTTCTTTGATTTACCAGAGGGTGAGATTTAGATGGATTAAATCAATATGCCCGATAAGTTGGGAAATAATATTATTTACATGGTGTGCCGTTGATTATAGGAGGAAACCGTGTCCTATATATTAGGTTGATGATGTCCCCTTGAGGAGCTCATAAGGTTCATCATGTAAACCCAGCTGGTTGACTTAGTCAATATGATGATAAGGTTGAGTGGTACTACTCGAGGAATTAGATGTTAATTAATTGATGGTCAGTAAATCAATTAATTGACGGACATTCGATATCTTAAACATGGGGAGATGAATGTACAAATAATATATGGAGCCCATATTGATTTATGGGGGTTGGTGAGGTAGTTCAATGATGATCCTCTAGTGGAATGGAACATCATTGATGGATCAAGTTTGTGTGGTTCCGATCCATCGGGTGGCCAAGATCCAACTCCTCCTTATAGTCCCTATCGTAGCATAATATAATCCTCATGAAGTCTAGATCCAAGGATGTAAAACAAAACCTAGAACCGACGGTTGGGATGAATCCCTAGATCCGATGTTTGGGATGAAACCCTAGAACCAACGGTTGGGATTAAATCCATAGATCCGATTGTTGGGATGAAACCCTAGAACCAACGGTTGGGATTAAATCCCTAGATCCGATGGTTAGGATGAAATCCTTCCGATTGTTGGGATGAAACACTAGAACCAACGGTTGGGATTAAATACCTAGATCCGATGGTTAGGATGAAATCCTAGAATCGACGGTTGGGATGAAACCCTAGATCCGACGGTTGGGATGAAATCCTAGATTCGACGGTTGGGATGAAACCCTAGATCCGACGGTTGGAATAAAACCCTAGATCCGACGGTGGAGATTAAATCCCTAGATCCGACGGTGGAGATTAAAGGAGGCTTAAGCCCTATTCTATAAATAGAGGCTTAGGCTTGGGCGGCAATAAGATTTTGGAAATTAGGGTTTGGTTCTTCTCAAAGTGGGCGGCAAACACAAACCCTAGAGGCGGCTAGGGTTTTGGGCGGCTAGAAGTGGGCGACAAGGTTCTTGTTCTCCCTAGGTTTTTGGCCGGCGTCCCTCTCCCTCTTCTCAACCTTGGTCGGTTCTCTTCTTCCTCCTCCCTTGCTCCTTGGTGGCTGGCGCTTCTCCTACCTCTAGGTGGCCGGCGGCAACATTGCATTGGTGGCCGACACTTCATCCAATTGTTCCTTGGCCGGCGGTTGCATAAAATTCCCTAGCTTGGTGGCCGGTTCTAGAAAGGAAAGGTATTGTTGGTTCTTCTCTTTGTTCGCAGCGGACAAGGAAGGGAAGAACGCGATCTAGAAGGCTTCTACTCGTGGAGGATCTTCGTCCACACATCGTCCACGAGGAGGAAAGGACATACGGTAGAAGATCGTAAGGTATAAAGTTTTACAACTTTATTTTCAGATCTGAGCATGTTCTTTTATGTGTTGATTATACATGTGTGCGTATGTATATATTTTGTATAATCATGGACCCCGAAGACAAACACAAAAACCGGCGATCCGTCCGTCGTCTCTTCCGCGGCTAACCAACTAGAAGAGTTGTGTTGCTTGAACAACTAGTTTGTTCAAGTGATAACTCAAGTTGTTAGCACGATGACGAATTGGTTGTGCTAAGGAAACTCATCCCATCCGGATTAATTCTTTCATTAATGAAAATTTTAATCCAGGGACATGGGAGCCAATGAGCCTCCGAAGCAACTCCCTTCACCCTCGCCTTTGAAGTTGTCTTCGTCCGACCACGTCCCTCGGATGCGCCAAGCGCACGACTCTATAGCGCCATCCTTCATGTCTTGCCCTGAAGTCTACTTCCTACGGCTTCACTCCAATGCTCCTCGTCCGACGGTCCCTCGGATGCCCTAAGCGCACGACTTCCGCAAAGCTATCCTTCATCGACTCAAGGACCGAGTCATGAGAGATTAAACTCGCCAAAGCTTCATGTGCGAATTACTAAGTCCTGCAAGACTCCAACGCACATATCAAATCCAATTATCCTAACTTAAACCCTTTGCCACACACATCAAAACCATATCACGGGTTGATTGCACTAACAATCTTTCCCTTTTTGATATGTGGTAATCCGTTTAAGTTAGGTAAACATTTGATAAAAATATTAAGGTAAGAAAGCATGTAAATAAACATGACTATCAACTCTCCCCCTTAATACATGAAACTCCCCCTAAATGCAATTCCCCCCCTTAATATAACTCACTTAAACATACATATTTCTCCCCCTTTGACATCATCAAAAAGATTAAACTAAGTTATTAAAACATGACATCAAGTCTAAGAACAGGAAAAATACCAAAACATACCTTAAAATCTGATAAAAGAAGTTACTGGACATGTTTTCAGTCGATGAGTCAACTAGTTCAGACTACCAGTCGACTGACACTCTGATTTTAGGAATTTCTGATTTTCGGGATAAATTTTAAAAATGCATTAAAAATTCTATAAAATTCAAAAAATCATGAAATTTGGGGAATACATTTCTTGTAAGTTCCTTTATCAATGAAAAATAGTTTTCCATGAAAAAGCATTATATTTTCGAAAATTAGGCAAAATCTCAAAAGTTGGAAAATATCTAAAGTTTGTATCAATTTTAAAGCCTAGTTTTGCCTTGAAGCTTTTCAAAACATGAAAATTCAGTTTATGAAACAAGAAATGGTTTTCCAAACATTTGAAATATCCAACCATGATCTTTGGGCAATATGTCTATGAATTAAACATAAACCTTCCCCATGATTGGTCTATTATTACTCTTTTGATACTTTAAATGACCATCTAAATGCCATAGGCATTATTGGACCATTTGTATCATCCTATCATCTCACTCATGCTATGTTTTCAATCAAGGTAGCCTATAGTGAGTGTGAGATGTTCCTAAAGTTATTTGTATATACTTAACCATTAATTTCATGCAATTTTACACAAGTTTAAGTATCATCCTAACATACTACATGATCATAAAGACATATATGAATTGATTTCACATTATGATCATGAAACAAAAGTATCTATCAATCATGCATTAGGTATAAAATAATAATAAGTCAAGTATCACCCAAAGCATGATTTAAACCTTATTGCCCATGATTATATATCAAATATCAAGATCATAAATCTTGATTGCAAACATGTATAACAATTACATTAACTATCATGATTTAAGCATTATTATCAATTTATGGGCACATTATAATCACCCAACACTATTCTAAAAATTTATAGGTCATGAGCATCAATATATATAACACTAAGTGTTGAGCATGATTTAAACTATTTATGGGTGCATTATCATCACCCAACACTATTTCAAAAATTTAGTTCCGCCATCCTAAGTCAACCAAAACATAAGATATAGGTCAAATCCTTATGGTTGACTATCCTAGGGTTTTCCTAACCCTTAAGGATGGATTTAGGAACCCAAAACAAATTCTTTCCTATGGGGGTCACTAAAAATTCCTTAGGGATCCATTTTCTAGCTATTGCTTTCTTTTTATCATGACCCCTAGCAATTAAACATTTATAGGCCTTTTCATTTTTATTTTCCTTATATCCTAGGCCTTTCTTATTGAAGCTTTCTCTTTGGCTCCCTATGATCATGTTTAAGGTATTGGAGCCTATTGTGAATTTTTCTAGGGCCTTGGTTAAATGGTCTACTTTTTCCCTTAAGACCCTATTTTCATCCATACATGCATCACTAACATTAAAAGGCATATAGTTATCATGTGAGCATGCCTCATCATTATTAACATTTAAACATGCTTGTTCTAATTTATTTTCTAGATCCTTAATTTGATCAAGCATGCACTTGTTCTTTTTCTTAGCCTTAAATAAGTCCTTAGTAAGGCTAGAAATCATGGAAACTATTTTATTGGGTGAGAGATTCATTACCATAGTCTCCATGTCTTCTTCTTCGGATGAGGAGGATGATGATGAGCCTCCCCCTTCACTAGAGCTCTCCTCACTTGTGCATCTTTCTTCTTGCTCGGAGGAGGAGGTGTCTAGGTCATCAAATTCCATTAGTGCCAAATTTGTAACAAAGGCATTTTCTTCCTCCGATGATGATGAGGAGGAGGAAGGATCATCCCAAGTCCTTGCTTTGAGTGCTTTGGCCTTCCATTTTTCTTTGGCCTTCTTCTCTTCTTCCTTCTTCTTGCTCCCCTTTTTCTTCTTTTCTTCTTTCATTCTCCTCTCTTCTTTGCTCTTGTTCAAGAGTAGACAATTATCTCTTATGTGTCCCTCTTGATGGAAATTATAGCAAATTATCTTCCCCCTTGGTCTTCTTCTCCTATCATTAGATTTATTAAATTTAAAACCTTTTAATGCATGCCTTACCTTCCATACCATGTAAGCTTCTTCCGTGCTATCCATGGAGGAGGAGGATGCTTCATCGGAGGAGGAGGGAGTATCCATCTTCTTCTTCCCTTTGTTGGCTAATAGCGCAACTCCCCTTGATGGTTGAAACCTTGGCTCTTCTACTACTCCTTCGAGCCTTGTTTTGTGGAGCTCCATGGTTGAGAAAAATTCCTCCAAGATGCTAACTTCTAAGTTCTTGGAGATGTAGAAGGAATCTACCATTGAGCTCCATCTTGAGAACCGGGGAAGACATCTATAGCCTTCATTACTATATCCCGGTTTGAGAGCTTTTCCCCTACACTTGTCAAACCGGTTAGAATTTCTTTAAACCAAGAGTGTAGAGATTTTACCTTCTCTCCCTTTTCGAGTTTGATATAGGTTAGTTGGGAGTGAAGGACATCTCTCCTTGCTAGCTTGGCTTCGGATGTGCCTTCATGAATCTCTATGAGTTTCTCCCACATTTCCTTGGCGTTAGCACATTCTCCTATTCGGTTGACTTCTTGTTGGGGGAGTACATTGTAGAGGTGGTGCTTTGCCTTTGAGTTTGCCAAGTACTCCTCCCTTTGCCTCTTACTCCACCTTGATTTTTCCAATGACTCTCCTTCTTTATCCCTAGACATCTCAAAACCGTTTTCCATAATTAATAAAATTTCGAAGTCGGTTTCGAAAAATACCTCCATTCGCTTCTTCCACCAAGCGAATTCCCCCTCGAACTTCGGCGGATGAATATTAGAGCCGACCATCTCGTGATGTAGTGCTTGTTGCGGTGGTTAGTCCGGTGATAAGCGCCTTGGCTCTGATACCACTTGTAGGGTCGATGGTGGCCGACTAGAGGGGGGTGAATAGCTTTTATAGTCGTATGGTGGAAATCTATCGCTTCCTTAATCGTCTACAATTAAAGGTTAGCACAATGGAAATAAAGTTAAGACAATTAAGACAAAAACAAAGTAAAGAGAAATTCGCTAACAAGAAAATGTAACATGGTTCACGGCCTCGCCGCTAATCCACGACCCGATTCGTCCAAGGTGAATCACTCCTCAATCTATCCACTAGATCTCTCCTTTGCACCAAGCTAGGTGGAGTTAACCTATCTTACAAGAATTCACTCTTCTTACAATAGAATGAAGATTAGCACAAGTAGAAGAGTGGAAAATGTTTAGGGAACTTTGGGAGATGGTATGAGTTAAAGTATTTTGCTCCCAAAGGCCCGCACCCTCTCTTTTTATAGAGAGGGTTGTTTTCTTCTCGTTGGCCGCCATCAGTCGACTGCTGCCCTTGGCAGTCGACTGTCGCCCTTAGCAGTCGACTACCACCACTACAACGGCTTATGAACTCGTCAGATCCCGACCGTTGTAGTTCAACAGGAACCTTGGCAGTCGACTGATGTATCCATCAGTCGACTGATGCCTCCGTAGCCGACTGATTAGTCGGCTACGAGAGGTTCTGTGCCCACGACTACCTTCATCAGTCGATTGCCATCTTTAGCAGTCGACTGATGGTCTGGAAATCGACTGCCATTCTATGGCAGTGGACTGCTGGGCCAGAAACCCACCAGTCGAACACTAGTCGAACCCATTCGACTTGGAGTAGTCGACTGTCATTCCATGGAAGTCGACTGATGTCGGGAAATCCCATCCTACACTTAGCCAATTGGCCAAGTTTCACTTAAGCTCACTACCCCATCCCGGGTTACATTCGCTCACTCTCATCCCTTGGAGTCCCTCGCCTTTGAAGTTGTCTTCGTTCGGCCACGTCCCTAAGATGCACCAAGCGCACGGCTCTACAGCGCCATCATTCGCTTCTCGCCCTAAAGTCTACTTCCTCCGGCTTCACTCCAATGCTCCTCGTCCGACGGTCCCTCGGATGCCCCAAGCGGATGACTTTCGCAAAGCTATCCTTCACTGACTCAAGGACCGAGTCATGAGAGGTGAAACTCGCCAAAGCTTCATGTGTGAATTACTAAGTCTGACAAGACTCCAACGCACATATCAAATCCAATTATCCTAACTTAAACCCTTTGCCACACACATCAAAACCATATCACGAGTTGATTGCACTAACAGATTCACTATTTTAGTATACATGTTTTCATGTATATGATTAGATCTTAAACTCATTTATTGAATGCCCACAATACGATTCACAGCATGAGAGAATTTGTAATTAGATCACAACTAGTGAGTATCTCTACATGTGTAATTGTGATGTATTGGAATTATCCCTAGTCGATGAATTGATGGATTTGGACACCATCAATTCTGTTGAGACTAGCACGAGGTATACTCTTTGGTCTATCCAAGCAGCTGATTCTCACTGGCTGAAGACATTGTGATGTCTAGAGTTAATCGTGGATGCTAGTTATGGTAACTAGTTCATTAGAGTAACTAGCTATAAGACTTCATATGGCTCTCTGCATCTATGAATATGTCAATGAAGTTCTTAATGCAGCTTAAGTGCGATGTTCCTTTGACTTGCGGTATTCAAGTCATCTTGGTCATGAAGACTTATGCTTTGACATCTTAAGCAAGTATCTCCAAGGAGATGTGGACCCAAGATGATTGGGTATAAGTCGAAGTGCCTGAAGGTGTTTGAATAGCCTATAAAGGATTCACTACTCCTTATGGAGAGATGTATACTCAGGGCCTCTCGTTGGATTGTTACTAAAGTCTTTGGCCAAAGCATTATATGTTTAGAGTAATGTACTCTAGGATACATGTATAGCAACTAGAATCCGTAGGACGAGGAAATTATACTTGGGCTAGGTGTGACGTAGTCAGCCTAGTGGGGACTGACACTATAGACCATGTCATGAACCAAGTGGTTATAAAATGAGTGAAGGGAATGGGGCACGATTCATTGTAGCTGCTGAAGGGTTTCAGAAATGGTTCTGGGATCAATGTTAATTTTTCGGTTAATTGGGGATCATGATGTACTACTTGGTGCCACTCATGATCATTCTATAATTAATGGTTAATTATAGATGGCCAACATAAAACGGGAACCTATTTGGTCACACGCACAATGAGCATAATATGAAGGATTTAAAATGAGCTTGAGAATGAGATTCTTAGATCGAGAGAAACTAGGTTTGGTTGGACCAAACAAAGAGCGAGCATGAAATCATTTCAATCGCAAGGGAAGCATGGATGGGTCGAGTCTTATGAAGACATGATGGATGAACCAAATTGATTTGGTTCTAATCCAATGGTGGAAAATAAACCAAAGTGGTTTAGTTTGTTTTAAACGAATGAACCAAAGTTGGTTCGGTTCGTTTTAACTTAAAATAGATCAACTCGGTTCGGTTTATTTTAACTTAAGTTATTGGAGCGGGTTAATGGGTTTTGGTTAGCAATGAATAACTCTAAGGAGAAGGTTTCTTAATGGTTAAGAAACACGCGCTCTATAAAAGCGCGGCTAGAGGTTTGGAGAGCCCTAAGTTTTATTTTTGGAATCTTCTTTTCCTCTCCTCTCCCTCTCTTCTCCTTGTCGCCGCCCAAGGAAGCCACACCCAAGCTTGTGCCACCGTCCAACCTTATGCCGCTAGCATCCAGCTGCTACCGGCCACCCTCCGGCGACCCTCCTTGGCTCCGGTGACCAAGGACCAGCCAACCCTCTTCTTTTGGCCGGCGCCAAGTCCTCCACAAAACTGTCCATTTTTTGGACAGCTTGTTTCTTTCTTGTCGGAGCATCGTTTGGATGATGTTTGGAGCTCCGACAGTGACTTCCTTGCCAGGGATTGGATCTTCGGTAATCCTCATAGGTGGAGGACCAAGGATTCATCAATCGATTGACGAATACCTCTTCAGAGAAGCGAGTTTGGGGACTCATTTTTGCATCCGAATTTTGATTCGGATTGTGATCTTCTCTCGATCACATCGTTTTCGACATGAGGCTAGTGACCCTTACGAAGATGATGCTCGTAGCTTGGTGAAGCTATCCTGATGGTACTAGGCATGGATACGGATAGAGGCAACTCTAGTGTAAGTTGCTCCGGTTGATGTCATTCTTGTTGCACGTGATATGCCAGGTATAGCTAGCGTAATTTCCTTTTATTGCAAAATTTGAAACTGCGATTATGTCTACACATATTATATCTTGCATGCGTGTGGTGTGTGTGTTGTAATAAATTGAATTTATTGCTTTTAATTCTTCCGCTGTGCATATGTTTACGAAACATGTTCGAACACACACTCGCTACGGTGCCGGAGAAACCCAACAGTAGTATTAGAGCCAGGTTGTGTTTCAACATAATCATAAAATTATTTTATGATAGTCCTAATTGTATTTATGGAAATTTTCTACGTTTAGAAAGTTTATAAGTATTTATGGAAATTTTCTAATTTTGAAAAGTTTAGAATTATTTATGGAAATCTTCTACTTTTGGGAAGTTTAGAAGTATTTATGGAAATTAACACTTTCCATAAATAAAATATGTGATTAGATTTAGAAATTTATTTCCTAATTTAATCATGATTTGATTTGGGGAATCAAATCTAAAATATATTTTATTTCCATAAATAGTTTTGACAATTTAGGAAATTTGTTTCCTAAATTAAATTTGACTTTCCTTAATTAACATTTTCGATAAATAAAATATGTGATTAGATTTGGAAATTTATTTCTTAATTTAATCATAATTTGATTTGGGGAATCAAATCTCAAACATATTTTATTTCTATAAATAGTTATGACATATAAGGAAAATTTTGTACATGCCATAATTGTATGTCATGTAATTGCATTATATGCATATCATTATGCCATGCGTGTCGTGACATGTAGATGTATGCCATGTAGATAATATTATTTGCATGCAAAGAATATTATCTACATGACATGACATACATGACATACATGCAAAGAGGATGAGACATTAAAAATCTTACACAATATTAAAGCCTACACCTTCCATTAATATGGTTAGAACCAAAGTTCTATTTCTTGTTTGGGTTGTTGGACTCTCTCCACCCCGACTCGAACCTGAACATGTTCAAACCATGGAATAGTTTAATACTAATATGGTAAGAGTTAGAGGCCAATCGTTAGCTTTGGTTGTTGGACTCTCTCTAAGCCGGGCCAATTGGTTGAATGCGCTCTAACCATATTAAAGCTATTTCTTGATTAATGGGTTAGCTTTAACCTGGAGCATCGGCTTGTTGGACTCTCTCCAAAGTCGATGTGAAGGGAGGTGAAGTTGGGTGCTATGCATATGATGCATACTTATTAATGAGTTAACAACCCAATGTTTGTATGAACATTCAATTAGTTGATAGCACATTGTGATAGTTGCATATATGTGATATGCAATCGGTATACTTGATACCTACCATTGTAGCTATGAATGGCTTGTTGGACTCTCTCCAAGGTTGTTCATATCTATGTTGGATATCATCCCATTCGGAGATGAACCTACGATCTCCCGAAGTGATTTTGGGGTTTTGAAATTCGAAAAATGAATGGGTTTTTATAAATGTATGTTGATGCATTTTAAAATCATTTTTTCATATATGCTTGATTTGTATTTCTAGGTTAATTGCTTGATCATAATGTCTTTGAATTTGTGCTCTAATTTTAATTCGAATAAATTAACCGGGCCGAACTTCTTGGACTGGCTTAGAAACTTGAGAATTATTCTCAAGACAGAAAAACTTGTGTATGTCCTCGAAGAGCCTCTTCCCGCCCGTCCTAGTGATGATGCAAGTCTGGATACATTGTTGGCCTATCAAAAACATGTGAGTGATTCTGAACTAGTGAGTTGCATCAAGTTAGCCGTGATGGTACCCGAGCTGCGGAAGTAGCATGAGCATAAGGTGATGGAATGGCTCAGAGGCTCGTCGGCTCCCATGTCCCCGGATTAAAATTTTCAACAAATAAAAACTAATCTGGATGGGATAAGTTTCCTAAGCTCAATCAATTCGTCGTCGTGCTAATGACTTGAGCAATCGCTTGAACAAACTAGTTGTTCAAGCAACAAAACTCTCCTAGTCGGTTAACCGCGGAAGAGACGACGGACGGATCGCCGGTTCTTGTGTTTATCTTCGGGGTCCTGGATTATACAAATACATATGAATGTAGACATGTATAATCAACACATACATAAAGTAAACATGCTCATAACAAATACAAGCAAGTAACCATCCACACAAAACATGCATATAATTGAAAAGCAATTATAAACATAATAAAAAAGAACATTAATCAAAATAAACAAGATTATACCTCTTGTTATACCTCTTGATCTTCTATTGTATGTCCTCCCTCCTTTTGGACGTCATGTGGGCGACGATCTACCAAAAGTTGATGCCTTCTAGATCACCAATCTTCCTTTCCTTGTTCACTAGGAACAAAGGAAGATCCTAAAGCAAAACTCATCTTCCTTTCTAGAACCGGCAACCAAGTCAACAAACTCGATGTTGCCGCCGGACAAGGAAGATAAAATGGAGTATGGAAACCAACCAAAAGAGAAACAACAAGGGCATGGGCGCCGGCCAACACTTGGAGAAGAAGAAAGAAAACACCCCTTCTCCTTGTTGCCGCCCAAACCCTAAACTAGACTCCCCTTAATTTTCGGCTAAGGATGAAGGGAAGTAGAATAGATTGAGCTTTGGCCAAGGTAGAGGGGCCAACTATCAAAGGAAAATGAAGAAGAATCTCCCTCTCCTTGTTGCCGCCCAACACCAACAACCAAACCCTAACCCTAGCCTCCTCCTATTTCTTGCCGCCCATGGGAAGCAACCCTCATCTCATCCACCACAAGCCATAGATCAAGGGGAGAAGCTTGGGCACCGGCCAAACCAAAGAGGAAGGAGGAAGAAGGGTGCCGGCCACCATTGGGAACAAGAAGAAGAAGCTCCCTTCTCCCTGTTGCCGCCCAACACCATGAACCAAACCCTAACCCTAGCCTCCTATTTCTTTCCGCCCAAGCCACCTTATCTCAATTAGGTTTTTCTCTTTCTCCTTGTTGCCGCCCAAGCCTAAGCCCATATATATAGAGTTAGGTTTAGGCCTTGATTTAATCTCCTCCATTGGTTCTAGGGATTTAATCTCAACCGTCGGATCTAGGGTTTCATCCCAACCGTCGGATCTAGGGTTTCATCCCAACCGTCGGATCTAGGGTTTCATCCCAACCGTCGGATCTAAGGATTTAATCTCCACCGTCGGATCTAGAGTTTTGTTTTCCATCATTGGATCTAGGCTTCATGAGGTGTTAATAGGCTACAATAGGGACCATGAGGAGGAGTTGGATCTTGGCCACCCGATGGATCAGAACCACACAAACTTGATCCATCAATGATGTTCCATTCCACTAGAGGATCATCATTGAATTACCTCACCAACCCCCATATGATAATATGGGCTCCATATATTATTTGTACATCCATCTTCCCGTGTTTAAGATATCGAATGTCCGTCAATTAATTGATTTACTGACCATCAATTAATTAACATCTAACTCCTCGAGTAGTACCACTCAACCTTATCATCATGTTGACTAAGTCAACCTGCAGGGTTTACATGATGAACCTTATGAGCTCCTCAAGGGGACATCATCAACCTATATATAGGACACGGTTTCCTCCTATAATCAACGACACACCATGTAAATAATATCATTTCCCAACTTACCGGGCATATTGATTTAATCCATCTAAATCTCACCCTTTGGTAAATCAAAGAAATAAATACTAAGTACTTGTGCCCGTTATTATATCGGGATTAAGAGCATGTACAACATAATATCCGAGGTCCGATTCAATTATGTAGTCAGCAATAAATTGAATCACCTCTATGTCAGTCCTGCTCAATACACCTAAGTGTACTAGTGTAACTCTATGTTCAAGACAAAACAATCCCAAGCTACACTACAACCATGCCAATGGTTTGTCCAAAACCATCTTGGTTGTGAGCCTCTACTTATATTTTACAAGGGACTGATAACATGATCTTCTGTGCCACACCAAGCACCATGTTATCTACAATGTAAAATATTAGACAATATGCACACATATAATAAATATAAAGTGCAAACAATGATCATGTTATTCTTATTTCAAAATAAAAATGTTCGTACAAAAAGAGCTAGGCTTTCAGTATACATAGTAACAATCTCCCACTTATACTAAAAGACTATGCTGTCATCATACTGCCATACATCTGATTCCCCTTCCCTCCACATGCCTAACAAAGCTCTCGCTAGAAGGGCCTTAGTGAAAGGGTCTACCAGGTCATCCTCTGATGTAATCTTGGCGACAGCAACTTCTACCTCCTTTACGATTTCTCGTATCAGGTGGTACTTGCGCTCTATGCATTTACTTACCTTATGGGCTCATGGTTCCTTCGAGTTTGCCACTGCACCATTATTATCACAATAAATTGTGATATTTCTGGGCAAATCAGGAATCACATCCAAGTCCATTAGGAAGTTCCTGAGCCACCCAGCTACTTTGGCCGCCTTAGAGGCTGCCATATACTCAGCTTCCATTGTGGAGTCCGCCACGCATTTCTGCTGGACACTCCTCCATACAATGGCTCTACCTCCCAAAGTAAATACAAAACCTGAGGTAGACTTACTGTTATCCCTATCGATTGAAATCGAATCTGTAACCCATGTGGAGTAATTGGTCCGCCAGAAACTAGCATATAATCCCTAGTCCTTCTCGTGCACTACAATATATGCTTTACCGCATCCAATGTCCCTATCTCGATTACTCGATATTCACGACCATGCCCACATATAGCGTATAACGGGTCTCGTACATGACATCGTATACATGAGGCTTCCTACTGCCGAAGCATAAAGAACCGCCTTCATCTCCTCTATCTCCTCAGATGATCTAAGACACATCTCCTTAGATAAAGGAACTCCATGCCCGAAAGGTAGAAAACCTTTCTTGGAGTTTTGCATGCTAAAACGATCCATAATCGTGTCTATGTATGAAGCTTGGGATTAGCACACTAACCTTGATCCCAAGGATGTGTCCCACTTCTCTCAAGTCCTTCAAAACTGTTTGAACAACCATACCCTTACGTCTGATAACACTCTGATATTGTTGCCAACTACCAAAATATTATCTACGTATAGTACAAGAAATACTACTATGTTTCCGTCACATCTCTTGTATACACAAGACTCATCCGGACTTTGAATAAATCCATAAGTCTAGATTTACCTCATCAAAGCGGATGTTCCAAGACCTCGAAGCTTATTTCAATCCATAAATGGACCGATTAATCTTACATACAAGATGCTCTTTGCCCTTAGCAATGAATCCCTCTGGTTGCTTCATATAGATGTTCTCCTCAAGACTTCCATTAAAGAAAGTTGTCTTGACATCGATCCGCCACACCTCATAATCCATATGAGCTGCTATGCATAAGAGCTCCCAGACCTGATTTGAATCCATAGATTCAATCTCAGTATTCATTGCATTTTGCAAAGATGCTGCATCTTTATCTTGGATTGCCTCGTCATATGTCCAGGATCAGGTTCATGTTCGCCAGTGACCAAATCAAGATTCTCCCAAGAACATGAATCTATCAGGTCTCACAACCCTCCCACTACGACGACAGGTATCACCCTGTATCCTCTCGTGACACGCGTGCGCTGACATGTGGTATATCCTCTGTACCGGTGGTACAAGCTGGGACTTCTCAACTCTCAAGAACAATCCTACTGTGGCTTGTGGTTCATCATATAGTCCTCCCTCTGTATAGGACTATAAAACAAACCACCCTTCGTTCCCCTAGGATAGCCAACAAACAAGCGCACTTCTGTACGAGGTTCCAACTTACCAGCATCAGCCTTCAGCACATGTGCTGGACTCCCCCATATCCGAATATGTCTTAGACTAGGCTTTCGCCCAGTCCACAACTCTGTGGGAGTAGAAGGCACTGATTTAGATGGAACCAAGTTCAGAATGTACACCGCCGTATCTAGAGCATATCCCCAGAACAAATCAGGCAAGTCAGAATAACTCATCATCGATCTAACTATCTCCATAAGAGTACTATTCCTTCGCTCTGCTACACCGTTGTGCTGGGGTGTGCCAGGTGCAGACAATTGGGATTGAATCCCAACCTCTGATAAGTAGTTCCTAAACTCTCCCAAGAGGTACTTACCACCACGATCAGATCGTGGTGTCATCCATATCTTGAATAATCATCTATGAAAGAGATGAAATATTCGAGACTACCTCTTGCCTAGATAGTCATAGGACCACACAAATCAGAATGAACCATTCCTAACACATCTTTGGCTCTATACCCCTTGGCCTAAAAAGGCCTCTCAGTCATTTTACCTTCCAAGCAAGATTCGCAGGTTGGGAGATCCTCCACCACTAATGAACCCAAAGGTCCATCAGCTATCAACATTTGAATTCTACTCAGGTTAATATGACCAAGTCTTAGATGCCAAAGATATGTTTGGTACATCTTCGAAGGTTCTTTTCTCTTATTAGAATTATAAGATGAGTTATAAACTTCAATTTGCATCATGGGAGGTTTTTGGTTCAAGTGTTTACAAATTTCCTATCAATGTACCTGAATAGATATTTTCCCTATTCCTTTTTATAACAACTCTGTCATTAAAAGAAATAGAATATCCATCCATAAACAATTTAGAAACCGAAATTAAATTCTTTCTAAATAAAGGTACATAAAGGGAATTTTCCAGAACCAAAATTTTATTTTTCTTAAGAGATAAATAAAACTTCTCCCACTGCAATAGCCTCCACCTTCATGGCATTTCCCAAGTAAATGGTAATCTCCCCTTTAGCTAGTCGTCGGGTTTCCTGGAACCCCTGCAAAGTGTTGCAGACATGATTAGTGGCTCTCGTATCTACACACTAGGTGTCGGTAGATAATACCTCTAACCATGTTTCAACGACTGGACCAAAGGATATACATTTGTTCTTGCTTCGGATTGGGATAATCCTTCTTCTTATGTCCAGTCTGCTTGCAAGTGAAGTACTTGCCTTTCGGCTTCTTCACTCCTCCCTGAGATCCTCCCACCACCTTTGCTCCACTTTGTTTCTCCTTCCTCTTGCCTTTCGGCTTAGAAGTAGAAACCTTTTTGAGCAACCATGGCTTGAGGACACTCTTTGAAGAGTGCATACTTGTACTTCTTAGCAGATAAGACAATATCTAGATTCTTTTCCAATCAACATTATTTGGGTACAGTAAGTTTATTTCCTTTAGTATCATAGTAAGTGGACTGAAAGTCATTTTTGAAAATCCTAAGAATCACATTGATCAAAATATTAGATTTCAAATATTATTGATTCCTCAAAACAATAAAATTCCGAAATCAACCAACACCTCAAAACACCGAGAATATCGCATGCCACAATAGTGTGGACGTATACGAATTCTACATTTGTAAGAGGAGGTTTTACCCATTAATTTTATTATCTTGTCAACCTTACTTTTTGACAAATAAAATTAATAGTTGGTTCCTCTTTGACCCTACAAATAAAAGCAGTGACTCCGATGGGGAGGATACTTTTTATTTGCATCTAATTGTGCACCATTACACGATACTAAGGGAATTATCTCGGATTATGTGCCTTACCGATGTAGAAGTACACACGCTCCTAAATAATTTCCTATAACCATTATTTGACCTAGTGATCCGCAAACAAACTCATCCGATGGGGAGGAAGGCACTCAGAGCCGACACGCAAGTTTGTTGCATCACACGTCAAATTGTAATGGAGGCCGCGGGAATTAATTAAAATATCCCTCTCCCACTTAGTAAATTGAAAATGAGGAATTTTCAAGCACACACAACATGCACATAAAACAAATCAGCAATAAATATGGAAAAAATCAGAATTTTTCCAACTATTATGGCATTGTTCTCCAATATGCATCCCGTCGTGTAGCCACCTCGTCCGCTCCACCTTTTCCGTGCGCAAGCCACAAAAGAGATCCGAGCCAAGATTTATCATTCTAATTTACATCCATCAATCCTATACTCCACGAAGGAGTGTACAAACTATCTAGATCGAAAGTAAACTAAAATGATCGGCTAAACAATGCCGTATTTAATTACAAAAATTAAATACTAATCTAGCCTCGTCAACCCCGAGGATTCAAATGATATACATACAATCACATACACACATATAGCCATAATAGTCGGATCTTATGCCTGCAACCAAAAAGTTAGCCTACGCATATCCTACTATTATCCGGCATACTCAATATATGATATGTGCATGAAAGTAACCGAATCCAAAACACACAAAATCGGAAACCGTGGCTCTGATACCAATTGATGGAATGGCTTGGAGGCTCGTCGGCTCTCATGTCCCTGGATTAAAATTTTCAACAAATAAAAACTAATCCGGATGGGATGAGTTTCCTAAGCTCAACCAATTCGTCGTCGTGCTAACGACTTGAGCGATCGCTTGAACAAACTAGTTGTTCAAGCAACAAAACTCTTCTAGTCGGTTAGCCGCGGAAGAGACGACGGACGGATCGCCGGTTCTTGTGTTTATCTTTGGGGTCCATGATTATACAAATACATATGAATGTAGACATGTATAATCAACACATACATAAAGTAAAGATGCTCATAACAAATACAAGCAAGTAACCATCCACACAAAACATGCATATAATTGAAAAACAATTATAAACATAATACAAAAGAACATTAATCAAAATAAACAAGATTATACCTCTTGATCTTCTATTGTATGTCCTCCCTCCTTTTGGACGTCGTGTGGGCGATGATCTACCAAAAGTTGAAGCCTTCTAGATCACCAATCTTCCTTTCCTTGTTCACTAGCAACAAAGGAAGATCCTAAAGCAAAACTCATCTTCCTTTCTAGAACCGGCCACCAAGTCAATAAACTCGATGTTGCCGCCGGACAAGGAAGATAAAATGGAGTATGGAAACCAACCAAAAGAGAAACAACAAGGGCATGGGTGTCGGCCAACACTTGGAGAAGAAGAAAGAAAACACCCCTTCTCCTTGTTGCCGCCCAAACCCTAAACTAGGCTCCCCTTAATTTTCGGCTAAGGATGAAGGGAAGTAGAATAGATTGAGCTTTGGCCAAGGTAGAGGGAAGAAGGTATAGGGGCCGACTATCAAAGGAAAATGAAGAAGAATCTCCCTCTCCTTGTTGCCGCCCAACACCAACAACCAAACCCTAACCCTAGCCTCCTCCTATTTCTTGCCGCCCATGGGAAGCAACCCTCATCTCATCCTCCACAAGCCTTAGATCAAGGGGAGAAGCTTGGGCGCCAGCCAAACCAAAGAGGAAGGAGGAAGAAGGGTGCCATCCACCATTGGGAACAAGAAGAAGAAGCTCCCTTCTCCTTGTTGCCGCCTAACACCATGAACCAAACCCTAACCCTAGCCTCCTCCTATTTCTTGCCGCCCAAGCCACCTTATCTCAATTAGGTTTTTCTCTTTCTCCTTGTTGCCGCCCAAGCCTAAGCCCATATATATAGTGTTAGGTTTAGGCCTTGGTTTAATCTCCTCTATTGGTTCTAGGGATTTAATCTCAACCGTCGGATCTAGGGTTTCATCCCAATCGTCGAATCTAGGGTTTCATCCCAACCGTCGAATCTAGGGTTTCATCCCAACCATCGGATCTTGGGATTTAATCTCCACCATCGAATCTAGAGTTTTATTTTCCATCATTGAATCTAGGCTTCATGAGGTGTTAATAGGCTACAATAGGGACCATGAGAAGGAGTTGGATCTTGGCCACCCGATGGATCAGAACCACACAAACTTGATCCATCAATGATGTTCCATTCCACTAGAGGATCATCATTGAATTACCTCACCAACCCCCATATGATAATATGGGCTCCATATATTATTTGTACATCCATCTCCCCGTGTTTAAGATATCGAATGTCCGTCAATTAATTGATTTACTGACCATCAATTAATTAACATCTAACTTCTCGAGTAGTACCACTCAACCTTATCATCATGTTGACTAAGTCAACTTGCAGGGTTTACATGATAAACCTTATGAGCTCCTCAAGGGGACATCATCAACCTATATATAGGACACGGTTTCCTCCTATAATCAACGACACACCATGTAAATAATATCATTTCCCAACTTACCGGACATATTGATTTAATCCATCTAAATCTCACCCTTTGGTAAATCAAAGAAATAAATACTAAGTACATGTGCCCGTTATTATATCAGGATTAAGAGCATGTACAACATAATATCCGATGTCCGATTCAATTATGTAGTCAGCAATAAATTGAATCACCTCTATGTCGGTCCTGCTCAATACACCTAAGTGTACTAGTGTAACTCTATGTTCAAGACAAAACAATACCAAGCAACACTACAACCATGCCAATGGTTTGTCCAAAACCATCTTGGTTGTGAGCCTCTTCTTATATTCTACAAGGGACCGATAACATGATCTTTTATGCCACACCAAGCACCATGTTATCTACAATGTAAAATATTAGACAATATGCACATATATAATAAATATAAATTGCAAACAATGATCATGTGATTCTTATTTCAAAATAAAAATATTCATACAAAAAGAGCTAGGCTTTCAGTATACATTCCAACATATGGATGCTCATACCATAGTCTTTCATCTTTATGAGTTGTTTGATGAGCAAGTGAGATCTGAAAGGTTCGAAGTATCCAAGCTCCTCTTCACCTCTGAGATGCAAGAAGGTTCATCTGTGGTACTGCTCAACATTTTGAAGACTATGGAGCATTCTGTGAGGCATGAGCAGGAGACGGTGCTGTTAATTGATTCCTCGAAGAAAGGTTTTAAGAGGAAGTCAAAGGAACAGTAGAAGGGGAAGAAGAAAAAGGCTAAAAAGGCAGAACTAGCTCAAAAGGGCACTTGCCATCATTGTGGCAAGGAGCGCCATTGGCAAAGAAACTGCAAGATTTATCTTGAGTCTGTGAAGAAGAATAAGGCATCAGATGCCCCATCTTCTTCAGATATCTTCATTATTGATTGTCATTTTATTTCCTCAAACACTTGGGTATTGGATACTGGGTGTGACTCACATATATGTAATGACATACATGGGCTAAGGAATAGAAGAAGACTCGTTAAGGGAGAGTCAAATTTACTTGTTGGGAATGTAGCAAAAGTTGTTGCACTCGCCATCGGAATGTATTTTTTGAGACTCCCTATAGGACTTGTCTTAGAACTGGACAATTGCTTTTATGTTCCTTCGTTGATAAAGAACATCATTTCTATTTCTTGTTCAAATAGAAATGGGTACCACTTGACTTTTAGTAACAATTGTTGTTACATAACTTTGAATGACGTGCTTTATGGGACTGGAATATTGTGCAATGGTATATATACGTTAGACGTATTCAGTGACAATCTCGATATCAAAGCGAGCAACAAGCATGCTTGAAAAGATAATCAGTTAGACTCTTACATGTGGCATTGTCGTCTTGGCCATGTTAGCAAGAAATGCATGTCCAAATTGTTGGATCGATGCGGTTCGCTAGAGGGGGGGGGGGTGAATAGCGAAAAAAAAAACTTTTTCTTTCGAATTCGTTTCAAGACAAATGTACGCAGCGGAAATGTAAATAAAAACTAAAAGAGACAAATAGTTTTTTACTTGGTTCGTAGCCTTCGGCTACTACTCCAAGGCCCTAACAATCCTAGACCGTGTACGGAGGGCAATTCACTAAAACACTCCTCCTCGTTGGAGGTAGGAGTTTACGATTACAAAAAAAACTTTCGAAGCACAAGATAGAGAGACAAACCCTCTCTTCTATTAA
The DNA here is from genome assembly GCA_025175895.1 of Wurfbainia villosa. Taxonomy (NCBI): domain Eukaryota; kingdom Viridiplantae; phylum Streptophyta; class Magnoliopsida; order Zingiberales; family Zingiberaceae; genus Wurfbainia; species Wurfbainia villosa. The sequence continues at coordinate 67,972,789 of CM046001.1, forward strand.
AATGAAAATGCAACGATAGAAAGCCTCAATTAACAAACTAATTGCAAGATTAAAAGAAATGACAAGACAAGATTATACCAACAACTCGAAGATAGGACTTAAACTAGGGTTGTTGGCAGCACTTCGTTGTCGTAGAGTTGTCGGAGAGTCACATGAGCACTTAGAATTGATGATGAAACCCTAGGTTTGGCCCTCCTTTTATAGCCTTTGAGCCCCTTTTCGAGAGGAACCCTAGCCAATGACAATTGAGCACCACTCCCCTTGAAATTTGGTGATAAACCTTGACTCCTCGAGGCTGATCCTTTTACCATCAGTCGATTGATGGTCATCATCAGTCGACTGATGGCAGCATCAGTCAAGTGCTGACCTCCGATAGTCGACTGATTGACGGCAGTCGAGTCCTCCAAGCTGGCAGTCGACTAATGCTTGCTGCAAGTCAAAGTTAGCTCAACAAAAACATAATTTCGACGGTCGTCAACCGTCCGATCTCGACCTAGACCATCTATAGGATGTCTTTGGTCGGATCTACGCTTAAGATCATCCCCGTAACGAGAATACGACCTCACTTACGCTCTCACACATGAGCTTACCTCGATACTTACATGTTTCTTTTGCTTCCGGCCTTCCACTCGATTCCTTCGGCTCCTTACGAAGTCACTCGAGTGTCGCCCGACCACCGCGGCTTCCTCCGGGTGTCGCTAGCCTTCAGCTCCAGCTATAGCAATTTACTGTTGGATCAATGCGGTTCGCTAGAGGGGGGGGGGTGAATAGCGAAAGAAAAAAACTTTTTCGAATTCGTTTCAAAAGAAATATACGCAGCGGAAAGATAAGCAAAACAAAAAGTAAGGGAGACAATAGAAACAAGATATTTACTTGGTTCGTAGCCGAAGGCTACTACTCCAAGGCCCTAGTGGTCCTTGACCACGCACGGAGGGCAAATCACTAAACAAACTCCTCCTCGTTGGAGGTAGGAGTTAATCGATACAAAAAAACTTGAGGTAGAGGGACACTCCCCCTCTCCTCGTATACGATAAAAGCTCCGAAAATATAAATGACAAACTGATAACAAAAACTAAGACCGACGTACAATAATAAAGAAAGTTAAACCTAGACGTCGGAATGGAAGGACTTCGTTGTCGTAGAGTTGCAGCGTAACGGAGGCTTTTGAGCACTTAGAATTGTTGATGAAACCCTAGGTTTGGCCCTCCTTTTATAGCCTTTGAGCCCCTTTTCGAGTGGGTCTTCAACCAATCACAAATGGACACCAAACCGCTTTGAGGTGGAGTGATAAGCCTTGACTCCTCGAATCTGATCATTGACCATCAGTCGATTGATAACCTTCGGCAGTCGACTGATACACGGCAGTCGAGTCCTCCAAGCTGGCAGTCGACTGATGCTTGCTGCAAGTCAAAGTTAGCTCAATAAAAACATAATTTCGATGGTCGTCGACCATCTGATCTCGACCTAGACCATCTATAAGATGTCTTTGGTCGGATCTACGCTTAAGATCATCCCCGTAAAGAGGATACGACCTTACTTACTCTCGCACACACGAGCTTACCTCGATACTTACGTGTCGCTTTTGCTTCCGGCCTTCCACTCGATTCCTTCGGCTCCCTCCGAAGTAACTCGAGTATCGCCCGACCACCGCGGCTTCCTCCGGGTGTCGCTAGCCTTCAGCTCCAGCTATATCAATCTTCTGCACACTCGATTCAGCTCGTGAGAAAACAAAATAGACTTAACTTTTGTGTCTTTGCTATAATCAAAACACAGGTTCGATTTTGGTGCCTCACTGCACCAACATTTACTGCACACTCGATTCAGCTCGTGAGATAATGACATGAGCTTAACTTTGTATCTTTTGCTATAATCAAAACTCAAGTTCGACTTAGGTGCCTACTGCACCAACAATCTCCCCCTTTTTGATTTATGGCAAACCCACATACAAAGTTAAGAAAAATAAATTAAGCAAAAAGAGTATGAGATATACATGAATGTGTAGGAGTATAAAAACTCTTTTCAAATGCTCCCCTTGAAACCTCCTCCTTGACCGAGGGTGAGTACTTGAGAAAGAGTTTTAACTCTCCCCCTTGATATTTGCTACTAAAAAAGAATTAAGTAACCGAAATTACTTAATATTGGCCATAGTGTTTAAAATAATTTTTAAGTTAAGAAATCAAAAAATTGATTTCTTAACCTTGGCCTTTACTTCCATTTTGTTAACAAGTTAACTTAAAGTTAAGTAAATTACTTTTTGTTAACAAGTTAACTAAAAGTTAAGTAAATTATTTTCTTTTAACAAGTTAACTAAATGTGTTAAAGTTTGAGTAAGCCTTAAAATAAAAAATATTGATCCCTTAACTTTGGCCTTTTTCTCCCCCTTTTGCCATATATCGAAAAGAGTGAGAGTGTGTCTGGAATAAAAACAAGTTTTAATTTTAAAGTCCAAGCATGTTCCACATTATTTTGAAAATAATATACTGAAAATAAGTTCATCTATAAAATGTTCGACTCATATTTGGCTTGATTGATATGGAAGATCAATCAGTCCTGGTCAGAGTCGGTTAGTATGTATGATTATACTCCGTGGTTCATAGCGATGCACTAGCTCTACATCTGGAACCAGGAGTAAGGTCCTAACATCTCACGCCCATCTACGTGGCTAAGTATACAAACACATTAGTCCTATGTGTTGTGAGATGTACTGGCTCCTTAAATCTATAGGTGCATGATATCTAAGGTATGTCCTATGCTAGTTCCATGAAATTAAAGAAATAGTAGTAAGAACATATAATTTGCAATTACCTATTCTATTACGCACATGACCAATTTTCATCTTAATAGACTAAATTCGGCTTCGGGTAGGGGTTTAGTAAATAGGTCTGCCAAGTTAAACTTCGATTCGACGTATTCGAGTTGTATGGCTCCGTTGGCCACATGTTCTCGAATGAAATGGTGTTTGACGTCTATATGTTTGGTCCTAGAGTGACATATCGGATTCTTTGTAAGATTAATTGAACTAATGTTATGTACGTGAAGTTTAGTATTCGTAAAGTCTAACTTAAAGTCGCGGAGAGTGTGCTTCATCCAAAGAAGCTGCGTGACACACTCACCCATCGCGATGTATTCAGCTTCGGTGGTAGATAAAGCAACACAGTGTTGCTTCCTACTGCACCAACTCACTAGACTCGAGCCGAGAAGTTGACAACAACCACTCGTGCTCTTTCTATCGAGCTTACTACCGGCATAGTCCGAATCAGATGGCCAGGTTAGTTCGAGCTCGGTAGATCTAGGATACCAAATACCGACATTAAGTGTACCCTTTAGATATCTAAGGATACGCTTAACTAGGGTTAGGTGAGACTCCTTAGCACAGTTTGAAACACGCACATACTTCTGTGAATAGGATGTCGTCGACATAGCTTAAGTATAGGAGACTTCCTATCGCGCTCCTATAGTACTTTAAGTCAATGGACTTACTTTCTAGGTCTTCTCCTATGTTAACATTAATCGCCATTGGGGTGTTTATTACCTTAGCATCTTGCATTCCAAATCTTTTAATTAACTCCTTAGTGTATTTTTGTTGATATAGGTATATACCATCCTTAGTTTGTTTAATTTGTAGACCTAAAAAGAAACTTAACTCACCTACCAAGTTCATTTCGAACTCACTTTCCATGAGCGAAACGAACTCGTTTAGTAAGGCTGATATGAGGTTCCAAAAATTATATCGTCTACGTAAATTTGAGCTATGAATATTTCTTTACCTAAGGTTTTTACGAAGAGAGTTGGGTCAACTAAGCCTTGGTTAAACCCTTTTGACTTAAGATGGATTGAAAGTCTCTCGTACCAAGCTCGAGGAGCTTGTTTAAGTCCATAGAGAGCTTTCTTAAGTTTTAGAACATGGTCGGGTTTATCTAGATTTTCGAATCCGGGGGGTTGGCTAACATAAACTTCTTCTTTAATGTATCCATTTAGGAATGCCGACTTAACATCCATTTGAAAGCGACTTAAATCCTCGATGTGCGGCATAAGCTAGCAACATTCGAATGGATTGAGTCTATCTCTTTGGGGCATAGGTTTCGTAAGCCTTCGACTTGACTAAACCCTTTGGCGACTAACCTAGCCTTGTTTCTAACTACTTCACCTTTATCATCAAGCTTATTTTGAAACACCCACCTTGTTCCAATTATCGTTTTGTCTTTAGGTGGTTGTACTAATTCTCACACTTCATTCCTAGTAAATTGAGCTAGCTCTTCTTGCATTGCAATAATCCAATCGGGATCAAGAAGAGCTTGTTCAATTGATTTGGGTTCTATCTTTGAAATTAAGGAAATTTGACTAAGGTTCCTACAGGATGCTCTAGTTTGAACTCCTAGATTAGGATCTCCTATCACTTAATCGATAGGGTGGTTAGTCTGAATCCTAGATTGGGTTGGGTTTGTGTCACCTAATGCTTGATCAATGGGGTGACTTGGTTGAACACTAGTTTGACTCAGATCACTTGTCACTTGGTCGACAAGAGAAGTTGGTTGATGTGGATTAGACTCGATCTCAGGGTCAGAGACGAGTTTGGTATCAGTGGGCTCAACACTTGGGGTCATTAAGGGTTTTGTAGGTTCGGGTACTTCATCGAATACTACATTAATAGTCTCTTCGACTTTAAGGGTATCATGGTTATATACCCTATAGGCCCTTCTCGTGGTTGAGTATCCTAAGAAGATTCCGGTGGAGGTTTTGGATTTGAATTTCCCTAGGTGGTTCTTAGTGTTTAAGATATGTACTTTACATCCAAATACCCTAAAGTACTTGATGTTGGGTACTTTATTGTGATAAATCTCGTAGGAGGTCTTAAGGTGCCTCTTTATCATAAGGATCCTATTCTGGACATAGCAAGCCGTGCTAATGGCTTCTGCCCAAAACCTATCAGGTAGGTCGTATTCGTTCAACATGGTCCTAGCAGCTTCTTGTAGAGTTCGGTTTTTTCGCTCCACTAGGCCATTTTGTTGAGGGGTCCTAGGGCAAGAGAATTCATGGTGGTATCCATTTAGGTTACAGAAGTCGGTGAACCTTTGATTTTCGAATTCATCACCATGATCGCTTCTAAGTCTTTTAACCTTAAGGTTTTTTTGATTCTCGATTAATTTGAATAGATTGATTAATTGATCTAGGGTATCATTTTTATGTTTGATGAACCTAACCCAGGTAAACCTGGAGTAGTCGTCAATTATGACTAAGCAATATTGACTTCTATTGAGTGACTTGGCTCTATGTGAATCGAATAGATCCATATGCAGGAGCTCAAGTACACTTGAGGTTCGTTCTTGGTTAGTTAACTTGTGTTGTGTCCTAGGTTGTTTTCCTTGTTGACAAGCATTACAGATTTTATTAACCAAATTGTTGAGGTTGGGTAAGCCTCTGACTAAGCCACTCTGACTCATCTTGTGGATGAGTCTTGGGTGCGAGTGACCGAGTCGTCGGTGCCACAACCATGATTCCTCTTCCTGTGTCATAAGACATTTGGCTGAGGATTTGATTAAGTTAATTGTATAAATGTTATTTGTCCTAGTTCCTTTGAGTATTGTTTTAGCTGTTTTATTTGTTTTAATTACACATTCATTTTCTAAAAATATGACCTTATAGTTATTGTCACATAATTGGCTTACGCTAAGCAGGTTATATTCAAAATTCTCTACAAGTAATACATTTTTAATAACAAAATTCGAGTTAAGCTCGATATCACCTGATTCGATGATTTTGAGCTTGCCGTTATTCCCAAAGGCTACCGATCCTTGTCGTTTGAATCGAAGCTTCGTGAATTTAAGTTGATCCCCGGTCATGTGTAATCGGCAATCCATTGATCCTACACACAAGGTGGTTGGATTGGATGTTAGATTTTTTTAAAAAAAAATTGGTTGTAAGTTGTTAAACCTAGGTCATCTCACCTGTGTCTATATGATCAAGTATGTTATACTTATGTGTTTTTTGTGAGATGACTTCCAATTAAGTTGATTAAGTGCATTTAGGTTCAAGTAATTTTATGTTAGATTTGGATTTGACCCTAGGCTTGTCAAGTTTACCTTTTCAAGATCATGGCTTCCAGGTCGTGGTGAGGCACAGGAGCCTTCTTTTATCGGATCATCGACCACTTCCTTAGACAAAGCCATTTTCAAGAAAATGATGACTTGACTCACCTATGACTATTTCCTAGTCTAACTGGTTATTTTTGAAAAGAGGCTCCCCGAGGCTCAATCTTTTCGAAGGATTTTAGCTGGTTATGTACGTGTTCTAAGTGAGTTCACAAGTTTAAAAAAAAAAAGCATGCAATTTCTAAGTTAAAGCACAAACATGTTTTGTACTGGCTCCCCCTAGACCGTTGAATCGGTTCGGTCTATCCACATAGTGGATTTGGTCCTTGGGAACCCAGTACAGGTTGGATCCTAGAGTTGAAATCAAAAAGTTCTTAGGGACCCATGCTTGGACATGTTTCCTATGTCGACTTACAATCGACATATACGACCTATTAGTCGTGTTTGAGTTAAACCCTAGTCCAGCCTTGTTGTACACAGCCCTTTGAGATCCAAGTAGAAGGTCAATTCCTTTGGATCCCGAAGTGAACCTTTCCAACGTGTTCCTAAGATCTTCAACTTGACTTTTCAAGAGAGAGTTCTCAACTTCGAGCTTTTCAGCTCGAGTTGGGTCCTCTTCTCGAACTTGACTAGTCGAAGAGGTTAGGGAGACCTTGTGTTTGAGGAGTTTGACCTCCTCAACCAGGGTCTCGACCTTGGACTCGGACTTAACTAATTTCCTAGACAAAAACCTAACTATATTATGTAAAGTATTAAATAAAGTTCGACTCACTTTAAGGGTATCTTTTGAACCGGATGCGTATCCATGGCTTGACTTGAAGGTAGCTTCGTAGTCCGAGTCATCCTCAGGTTCTGACTCAAGTTCAGGTTCGGTCTCCATGTCTGACTCAATCGATTTTGCCATGAAGACGTGGTCTTCATCTTCTTCGGATGATGCTTCTTCCCATGTCGCGTTGAGGGCCTTCTTGTGCTTAGGTGCTTGGTGGTTGAGCTTGGGGCACTCGGACTTGATATGTCCAAACCTGTTACACTCATAACACCTAATATTAGAACTTTTAGGCTTACCTTGGTTGGGTCGAGTCATGGTTCGCTTTCGTCCCTTGGCTATCCTTCGAGCTAGGTTCATTAGTTCGGCAGTCAACTCCGAGTCAACTTCTTCTTCGGACTTGTCTTCCTCCTCGGTTGGTGGTGGCTTGCTTGCGATTTTCTTCTTCTTTGAACCTACAAACAAGGCTATACCCCTCTCGGGTTCCGAGTTGGACTGCTCATGTAATTCAAAATCTGAGAATAATTCGTCTATTCTAACTTTAGAAAGGTCCTTGGAGACCTTGTAGGCATCGATCATGGATGCCCACAAGGTAGTACTCGGAAAAGAGTTTAGAACATACCTTATAAGGTCGCGGTTTTCGACCTTTTGCCCGATTGCGTGTAGGTTGTTGACGATGTCCTGGACGCGGGCGTGCAATTGTTTACATTTTTAGTGTGTACAATTTATTGAACAACAAATCGCGTTTGCAAACCTTAGCTTGATCCGATCCTTCGTGTAACTCGATCAGCCTCGTCCAGAGATCTCTTGCGCTGATGAAGGGTCCGACTCGGTTCAGCTCTTCCTTGGATAGCCCGCACTGCAGGATTTGAGTTGCCTTTGCATCTGCCTCGACTTGTCGTTTAGTGACAATGGACCACTGATTGTAATCCAAGGATTCACCTTCTTCATTAGTTGGAAGGGTGAACCCGGTTTGGATCACAATCCACATCTCTATTTGGGTTTTTAGGAAGCACTCCATCTGACCTTTCCAGTAACGGAAATCGTCACCGTTGTAAAATGGTGGTCGGACGGTGCTAAAATCCTCGAGATGGGCCATTAACACGAAAGACACAAAGAGACAAAGACGAAGAAACTAGCAACGACAAAAACACAAAAACAAGTACCAAGACTCGCGTCTTGGATTAGTAGTGCGGGAGAAAAACTTAACAAAGCGAAATAAATAATAAAAAAACAGAATTAAAAGAAAAATAAATCTGTAAAAATGGCTAGATTGGTGGTTTCACCAAATCTTAGCAACCCCCGGCTCTGATACCAATTGTTGGATCGATGCGGTTCGCTAGAGGGGGGGGTGAATAGCAAAAAAAAAAAACATTTTCTTTCGAATTCGTTTCAAGACAAATGTACGCAGTGGAAATGTAAATAAAAACTAAAAGAGACAAATAGTTTTTTACTTGGTTCGTAGCCTTCGGCTACTACTCCAAGGCCCTAACGGTCCTAGACCGTGTTGAAGGTTTTGCCCGGAAGCTCTGATACCAATTTGAAGGGATTTCCCTTGTCGAGTCCGTGAGAGAAAACTTCGCTTCCCCTTCACCTCGGTTGCTTAACCATGGTGATCCCTTCGATGTCCCCGGATTAAAAATGTAATCCTAGACAAAAGGGATTCCCAAGACAACCAAGTCATCGTCGTGCTATTCGTTTAGAGAGGTCACTTGAACAAACTAGTTGTTCAAGCGACCATCCTCTATTCTACGAGTAGCCGCGGAATAGACGATATCCGGATCGCCGGTTTTTGTGTTTATACTCGGGATCCCAGTATTATTTAGCATATTTACAGAAATATAACATGCTTATATTTTGAAAAACAAACACAAGCAATGAATAAAAGAGATAGAAGAATAGTTATACCTCTTGGTCTTCTAATGTATGACCCTCCTCCTTTTGGACGTCGTGTGGGCGACGATCCACCAAAAGTCAAAGCTCCTAGATCGCAAAACTTCCTTCCTTGATTTTCAAAAGCAAGAGGAAGAAGAGAAACAATGTTTTTCTCCTTCAAAAACTCAACCAACAAAGAACTATAGAAGTTCTTGCCGCCGGCCAACTAGAAGGAGAAAAAGATGATGGAAAACTACCAAGACACCAAGGGAAACCCTATATCTTGTTTCGACCACCTAAGGAGAAGAGAGGGGAGTGTTTTGGGCGCCGGCCAAGGGTTGGGAAGGGCTGGAATAGCTGCTGGACGTTTGCCACAAGGCAAGGAAGAAGAAGGAAAACTTGCCTTATTTGGTGCCACCCTTGCTTCCAAACCCTAACCCTAATTCCAATCCTATCTCAACTAGGATTGCCCTATTCTTGCCACCCAAGCCTTGCTCCCTCTCTATTTTCATGTAATCCACGACCACTCCCCATGCCATCCTTTTATAGAGTTAGGGATAAGTCATGAATTAATCTCCTCCATTGGTTCTAGGGATTTAATACCAACCATCGGATCTAGAGATTTAATCTCAACCGTCGGATCTTAGAGATTTGATCTCTACCAATGGATCTTAGAGTTTTGTTTCTATCCATTGGATCTAAGCTTCATGAGGTGTTAATAGGCTACATTAGGGACCATGAGGAGGAGTTGGGTCTTGGCCACCCATGGATCAAGCCCACATAAAGTCTGATCCACTAATGATGATCCAATCCACTAAAGGTCCATCATTGATCTACCTCACCAACCCCCATATGACAATATGGGCTCCATATATTATTTGTACATTTTCTCCCCGTGTTTAAGATCTCGAATGTCCGTCGATTAATTAATTTACTAACCATTAATTAATCAACATCTAACTCCTTGAGTAGTACCACTCAACCTTTTCATCATGCCGGACCAAGTCCACCTGCAGGGTTTACATGATGAACCTTATGAGCTCCTCAAGGGGACATCATCATCCTAATATATAGACCACGGTTTCCTCCTATAATCAACGGTACACCATATAAATAATATCATCTCCCAACTTACCGAGTCTATCGATTTAATCTATAAATCTCGCCCGTTGGTAAATCAAAGAGATGAGTACCAAGTATATGTGCCCGTTATTATATCGGGATTAAGAGCATGTACTAAATAATATCTGAGGTCCGATTCGATTATGTAGTCAGCAATAAATCGAATCACCTCTGTGTCGGTCCTGCTCAATACACACACAGTGCACTAGTGTGATTCTATGGTCAAGACAAACCAATACCAAATCACACTACAACCATTCCGATGGTTTGTCCAAAGTCATCTCGGTTGTGAGCCTTTACTTATACTTTACAAGGAGCCGATAACAAGATCTCCCGTGTGACACCACACACCATGTTATCTACAATGTAACATATTAGACAATATTGCATAACCATAAAAATATGCAAACAATGATCATGTGATTCTTATTTCAAAATAAAGATGTTCATACAAAAGAGCTAGGCTTTCAGTATACATCCCAACAATCTCCCAATTATACTAAAAGACTATGCTGTCCTTATACTGCCATACATCTGATTCCCCTTCCCTCCACATGCCTATCAAAGCTCTCGCTAGAAGGGCCTTAGTGAAAGGGTCTACCAGGTCATCCTCTGATGCAATCTAGGCGACAACAACTTCTACCTCCTTTATGATTTCTCTTATCAGGTGGTACTTGCACTTTATGTGTTTACTAGCCTTATGGCCTCGTGGTTCCTTTGAGTTTGCAACTGCACCATTATTATCACAATTAATTGTGATAGTTCTACGCAAACCAGGAATCACATCAAAGTCCATCAGGAAGTTCCTGAGCCACACAACTTCTTTGGCTGCCTCATAGGCTGCCACATACTCAGCTTCCATGGTGGAGTCCGCCACGCATTTCTGCTGGACACTCCTCCATACAATGGCTCCACCTCCCAAAGTAAACACAAACCCTGAGGTAGACTTACTATTATCCCTATCAGATTGGAAATCAGAATCCGTGTAACCCACAGGGAGTAATTGGTCTGCCCGGTAAACTAGCATATAATCCCTAGTCCTTCTCAGGCACTACAATATATGTTTTACCACAGTTCAATGTCCCTGTCCTGGATTACTCAGATATTTGCTGACCATGCCTACGGCAAAGCAGATATCTGGTCTCGTACATAGCATACATTAGGCTTCCTACCGCCGAAGCAAAAGGAACTGCCTATATCTCCTCTATCTCTTTAGATGATCTAGGACACATCTTCTTAGATAAAGGAACTCCATGCCTGAAGGGTAGAAAACCCTTCTTGGAGTTTTGTATGCTAAAACGATCCAAAACCATGTCTATGTATGAAGCTTGGGATAAGCACAACAACTTTGATCCCAAGGTTGTGACCCACTTCTCCCAAGTCCTTCATATCATACTGTTTAGACGACCATACCCTTACGTCTGATAACACTTCGATGTTGTCGCCAACCACCAAAATGTCATCTACGTATAATACAAAAATACCACTACGTTTCCGTCACATCTCTGATATACACAAGACCCATCCGAACTTTGAATAAATCCATAAGACTGGATCACTTCATCAAACCGGATGTTCCAAGATCTCGAAGCTTGCTTCAATCCATAAATGGACCGATTAAGCTTACATACAAGATGCTCTTTGCCCTTAGCAATGAATCCCTCTGGTTGCTTCATGTAGATGTTTTCCTCAAGACTTCCATTAAGGAAAGCTGTCTTGACATCCATCTGTCACACCTCATAATCCATATGAGCTGCTATGCATAAGAGAATCCGGATAGATTTAAGCATGGCTACCGGCGAAAAGGTCTCCTCATAATCGATACCCTCTTTCTGAGTATACTCCTTCGCAACAAGCCTCGCTTTGAAGGTCTCAATCTTCCCATCTATTCCTCTTTTTCTCTTGTAGATCCACTTGCATCCAATGGTTTTTACACCATCGGGTGGTTCTACTAGCTCCCAGACCTGATTTGAATCCATAGATTCAATCTCAGCATTCATTGCACTCTGCCAAGATACTGCATCTTTATCTTGGATTGCCTCATCATATGTCCAGGGATCATGTTCATGTTCGCCAGGGACCAAATCAGAAGATTCTCCCAAGAACATGAATCTATCAGGCTGTCTCACAACCCTCCCACTACGATGAGGTATCACCTGTGTATCCTCTGTGACACGCGGTGCAGTGACATGTGGTATATCCTCTTGTATCGGTGGTACTAAAGAAGTGACTTCCCCTTTTAACTCCTCCAGAACAATTTTACTCTTGGGCTTGTGGCTCATCACATAGTCTTCCTCTAGAAATCTAGCGTTCGTGCTAACGATCACCCTCTGATCTCTAGGACTATAAAACAATCCACCCTTTGTTCCTCTGGGATAGCCAACGAACAATCGTACTTCTGTACGAGGTTCCAACTTACCATCATCTGCCTTCAGCACATGTGCTGGACTCCCCCATATCTTAATATGTCTTAGACTAGGCTTTCGCCCAGTCCACAACTCTGTGGGAGTAGAAGGCACTGATTTAGATGGAACCAAGTTCAGAATGTATACCGCCATATCTAGAGCATATCGCCAGAACGAATCTGGCAAGTCAGAATAACTCATCATCGATCTAACCATCTCCATAAGAGTTCTATTCCTTCGCTCTGCTACACCATTCTGCTGGGGTGTGCCAGGTGCAGTCAATTGGGATTGAATCCCAGCCTCTGATAAGCAGTTCCTAAACTCTCCCAAGAGGTACTCACCACCACGATCAGATCGTAGTGTTTTGATACTTTTACCTTGACGTTTCTCCACATCAGCCTTGAATTCTTTGAACTTGTCAAAGCATTCAGACTTGCGGCGCATCAGGTAAATGTATCCATATCTTGAGTAATCGTCTATAAAAGAGACGAAATACTCAAAACCACCTCTAGCCTGGATAGACATAGGACCACACAAATCAGAATGAACCAATTCTAACACATCTTTGGCTCTATACCCCTTGGCCTTAAAAGGCCTCTTGGTCATCTTACTCTCCAAGCAAGATTCACAGGTTGGGAGATCCTCCACCACTAATGAACCCAAAGGTCCATCAGCTATCAACCTTTGAATTCTGCTTAGGTTAATGTGACCAAGCCTAAGATGCCAAAGATATGTTTGGTTCATCTTCGAAGGTTCTTTTCTCTTATTGGAATTAGAAGATGAGTTATTAACTTCAATTTGCATCGTGGGAGGTTTTGGTTCAAGTGTATACAAATTTCCTATGAATGTACCTGAACAAATATTCTCCCTATTCCTTTTATAACAACTCTGTCATTAAAGGAAATAGAATATCCACCCATAAACAATTTAGAAACTGAAACTAAATTCTTTCTAAATGAAGGTACATAAAGGGAATTTTCCAGAACCAAAGTTTTATTATTCTCAAGAGATAAATAAAACTTCTCCCACTGTAATAGCCACCACCTTCATGGCATTGCCCAAGTAAATGGTAATCTCCCCTTTAGCAAGTCATCGGGTTTCCTGGAACCCCTGCAAAGTGTTGCATACATGATTAGTGGCTCCCGTATCTACTCACCAGGTGCCGGTAGATATCACCGCTAATCATGTTTCAATGACTAGTCCAAAAGATATACCTTTGTTCTGTTTTGGACTGGGACAGTCCTTCTTCCAATGTCCATCCTGCTTGTAAGTGAAGTACTTGCCTTTCGGCTTCCTCACTCCTCCTTGAGATCCTCCCACCATCTTTGCTTCACCTTGTTTCTTCTTCTTCTTGCCTTTCGGCTTAGAAGTAGAAACCCTTTTGAGCATCTATGGTTTGAGGACACTCTTCGAAGAGTGCATACTTGTACTCCTTAGCAGATAAGACAATATCTAGATTCTTTTCCAATCAACATTATTTGGGTACAGTAAGTTTGTTTCCTTTAGTATCATAGTAAGTGGACTGAAAGTCATTTTTGAAAATCCTAAGAATCACATAGATCATTACTGTAGATTTCAAAAAATTATTGATTCCTCAAACAATAAAATTTCAAAATCAACCAACACCTCTAAACACCGAGAATATCGCATGCCACGATCGTGTGGACGTATACGAATTCTACATTTGTAAGAGGAGGTTTTACCCATTAATTTTACTATCTTGTCAACCTAACTTTTTGACAAGTAAAATTAATAGTTGATTTCTCTTCAACCCTACAAATAAAAGCAGTGATACTTATATTTGTATCTAAGTGTTCACCATTACTCGGTACTAAGGTAATTATCTCGGGTTATGTGCCTTACGATGGGCAAGTACACACGCTCCTTAATAATTTCCTATAACCATATTCGACCTTGTGATCCGCAAACAAACCCATCCGATGGGGAGGAAGGCACTCAGAGCCGACGCGCAAGTTTGTTTGCATCACTTGTCAAATTGTAATGGAGGTCGCGGGAATTTATAAAAATATCCCTCTCCCACTTAGTAATTTGAAATTGAGGAATTTTCCTAGCCTACGACATGCATATCAAACAAAAAGCAATAAATATGAAAAATAAATTATTTTCCAACTATTATGGCTTTTGTCTTCAATATGACTCCTGTCGCATCGCCATCTCGTCCGCTCCTCCTACGCCATGTACGAGCCATCCGGAGATCCGAGCCGAGACTAAATCCTATTTTAATTTACATCCATCGATCCTATACTCCACGAGGGAGTGTACATGAAATCTAGATCGAAAGTAAAATAAAATAAAGAGCGGCTAAACAATGTCGTATTTAATTTACAAAAACTAAATACTAGCCTCGTCAACCCCGAGGATTCAACAAAATAAACATTTACACACATACAATCACATACACACACATGCCATAATAGTCGAATCTTATGCCTGCAACCAAAGAGTTAAGCTACGCATATCCTACTATTATCCGACACATTTAATATATGAAAAAGTGCATAAAAATTAACCAATCCTAAACACACAAAACCGGGATACGCCTATAATTATCGCGGCATATGATATTCTCGGCGTTTTGTAAAGAAGGATTTTAAATTCAGACTCGACCGACACTTGTCCGATAACTTGCCTAACGAGGGGCGGAAGAATCGCGCCGCTAGTTCCGCGACGATTGCAAATCCTGGCTGCGACTGCTGGAACGCGGCCGCAGTGGGGTGTCCGATCGGTAGACACGGGTCGCATAAACTTCTACCTGGACCCTAGCAATACGTAACTGGAAACTATTCTACGAGTAGCCGCGGAATAGACGATGTCCGGATCGCCGGTTTTTGTGTTTATACTCGGGATCCCAGTATTATTTAGCCTATTTACAGAAATATAACATGCTTATATTTTGAAAAACAAACACAAGCAATGAATAAAAGAGATAGAAGAATAGTTATACCTCTTGGTCTTCTAATGTATAACCCTCCTCCTTTTGGACGTCGTGTGGGCAACGATCCACCAAAAGTCAAAGCTCCTAGATCGCAAAACTTCCTTCCTTGCTTTTCCAAAGCAAGAGGAAGAAGAGAAACAATGTTTTTCTCCTTCAAAAACTCAACCAACAAAGAACTATAGAAGTTCTTGCCGCCGGCCAACTAGAAGGAGAAAAAGATGATGGAAAACTACCAAGACACCAAGGGAAACCCTATATCTTGTTTCCACCACCTAAGGAGAAGAGAGGGGAGTGTTTTGGGCACCGGCCAAGGGCTGGGAAGGGCTGGAATAGCTGCTGGACGTTGGCCACAAGGCAAGGAAGAAGAAGGAAAACTTGCCTTATTTGGTGCCACCCTTGCTTCCAAACCCTAACCCTAATTCCAATCCTATCTCAACTAGGATTGCCCTATTCTTGCCGCCCAAGCCTTGCTCCCTCTCTATTTTCATGTAATCCACGACCACTCCCCATGCCCTCCTTTTATAGAGTTAGGGATAAGTCATGAATTAATCTCCTCCATTGGTTCTAGGGATTTAATACCAACCATCGGATCTAGAGATTTAATCTCAACCGTCGGATCTTAGAGATTTGATCTCTACCAATGGATCTTAGAGTTTTGTTTCTATCCATTGGATCTAAGCTTCATGAGGTGTTAATAGGCTACATTAGGGACCATGAGGAGGAGTTGGGTCTTGGCCACCCATGGATCAAGCCCACATAAAGTCTGATCCACTAATGATGATCCAATCCACTAAAGGTCCATCATTGATCTACCTCACCAACCCCCATATGACAATATGGGCTCCATATATTATTTGTACATTTTCTCCCCGTGTTTAAGATCTCGAATGTCCGTCGATTAATTAATAATCTAACCATTAATTAATCAACATCTAACTCCTTGAGTAGTACCACTCAACCTTTTTATCATGCCGGACCAAGTCCACCTGCAGGGTTTACATGATGAACCTTATGAGCTCCTCAAGGGGACATCATCATCCTAATATATAGGACACGGTTTCCTCCTATAATCAACGACACACCATATAAATAATATCATCTCCCAACTTACCGAGTCTATCGATTTAATATATAAATCTCGCCAATTGGTAAATCAAAGAGATGAGTACCAAGTATATGTGCCCATTATTATATCGGGATTAAGAGCATGTACTAAATAATATCTGAGGTCCGATTCGATTATGTAGTCAGCAATAAATCGAATCACCTCTGTGTCGGTCCTGCTCAATACACACAAAGTGCACTAGTGTGATTCTAAGGTCAAGACAAACCAATACCAAATCACACTACAACCATTCCAATGGTTTGTCCAAAGTCATCTCGGTTGTGAGCCTTTACTTATACTTTACAAGGAGCCGATAACAAGATCTCCCGTGTGACACCACACACCATGTTATCTACAATGTAACGTATTAGACAATATTGCATAACCATAAAAATATGCAAACAATGATCATGTGATTCTTATTTCAAAATAAAGATGTTCATACAAAAGAGCTAGGCTTTCAGTATACATCCCAACACGTGTACGGAGGGCAATTCACTAAAACACTCTTCCTCGTTAGAGGTAGGAGTTTACGATTAAAAAAAAACTTTCGAAGCACAAGATAGAGAGACAAACCCTCTCTTCTATTAAAATGAAAATGCAACGATAGAAAGCCTCGATTAACAAACTAATTGCAAGATCAAAAGAAATGACAAGACAAGATTATACCAACAACTCGAAGATAAGACTTACACTAGGGTTGTTGGCAGCACTTCGTTGTCGTAGAGTTGTCGGAGAGTCGCAGCGTTGCGGAGGATTTTGAGCACTTAGAATTGATGATGAAACCCTAGGTTTGGCCCTCCTTTTATATCCTTTGAGCCCCTTTTCGAGAGGAACCCTAGCCAATCACAATTGAGAACCACTCCCCTTGAAATTTGATGATAAACCTTGACTCCTCGATGGTCATCATTGATCGTGATGGCTCGAGTCTTGACTCCGCTGGCCGATCGTGATTGGCAATGATCGAGTCCTCAAGCCGGGATCGACTAATGCTTACTGCAAGTCAAAGTTAGCTCAACAAAAACATAATTTCGACGGTCGTCGACCATCCGATCTCGACCTAGACCATCTATAGGATGTCTTTGGTCGGATCTATGCTTAAGATCATCCCCGTAACGAGGATACGACCTCACTTACACTCTCACACACGAGCTTACCTCGATACTTACATGTTGCTTTTGCTTCCGGCCTTCCACTCGATTCCTTCAGCTCCTACGAAGTCACTCGAGTGTCGCCCGACCACCGCGGCTTCCTCCGGGTGTCGCTAGCCTTCAGCTCCAGCTATAGCAATTTACTGCACACTCGATTTAGCTCGTGAGATAATGACATGAGCTTAACTTTGTATCTTTTGCTATAATTAAAACTCAGGTTCGACTTAGGTGCCTACTGCACCAACACAAATTACACCGATGTGGAATTCTAAAATCGTTTGAATTAGATTCATACGATAAATGCTAATCATGCTTAAAAGGCAAGATGACTAAGTTACCTTTTACGGGAAAAGGTGAACCGGTGAGAGAGTTGCTTGGTCTAATACATACTGATGTATGCAGACCTATGTCAACTAAAGCTCTAGGAGGCTATAGCTACTTCATTACCTTAACTGATGATTACTCACGGTTTGGGTATGTGTTCTTGATGAAACACAAGTCTGAAGCCTTTGAAAGGTTCAAAGAATTTTAAAATGAAGTAGAGAAACAACTTGGCAAGAGTATCAAAATACTTTGATCAGATCAAGGTGGTGAATACTTGAGTCAAGAGTTTCTGGATTATCTAACTGACAATGGTATATTGTCTCAATGGACTCTGCCGTATACACCACAGCATAATGGTGTATCTGAGAGGTGTATTCGAACCTTGATGGACATGGTCAGGTCGATGATGAATCATGTGAATCTTCCCAAGTCCTTTTGGAGCTATGCACTTCAGACAGCTGTTTACTTGCTAAACAGAATTTTGACCAAGGTAGTCTCAACTACTCCATATGAAATATGGAAACGTAAGAAACCTCATTTATCTTACTTGAAGATATGGGGTTGTACTGCTTATGTGAAGTGGATTGTATCAGACAAACTGGATGCTAAGTATGATAAATGTCTATTTATTGGATACCCTTGTTGGGATGTATACTGAAAAGTTTATCTTTTGTATGAACATCTTTATTTTTGAAATAAGAATCACATGACCATTGTTTGCATATTTATGGTTATGCATATTGTCTAATACATTACATTGTAGATAACATGGTGTGTAGTGTCACACGGGAGATAATGTTATCAGTTCCTCGTAGAGTATAAGTAAAGGCTCACAACCGAGATGGTTTTGGACAAAACATTTGTATGGTTGTAGTGTGATTTTGTATTGGTTTATCTTGACCATAGAATTACACTAGTACACTTTGTATGTATTGAGCAGGATCAACTTAGAGGTGATTCGATTTATTGCTGACTACATAATTGAATCAGACCTCGAATATTATGGTGTAAATGCTCTTAATCCCGATATAATAATGGGCACATGTACTTAGTATTTATTTCTTTGATTTACCAATAGGAGAGATTTATAGATTAAATCGATAGGCTCGGTAAGTTAGGAAATGATATTATTTACATGGTGTGTCGTTGATTTTAGGAGGAAACCGTGCCCTATCTATTAGGATGATGATGTCCCCTTGAGGAGCTCATAAGGTTCATCATGTAAACCTTGCAGGTGGACTTGGTCCGGCATGATGATAAAGTTGAGTGGTACTACTCATGGAGTTAGATGTTGATTAATTAATTGTCAGTAAATTAATTAATTGATGGACATTCGAGGTCTTAAACACCGAAAGATATTTGTATAATTAATATATGGAGCACATATTTATTTATGGGATTGGTGAGGTAGATCAATGATAATCCTCTAGTGGAATGGATTATCATTAATGGATCTGACTTTATGTGGGCTTGATCCATTGGGTGGCCAAGATCCGACTCCTCCTCATGGTCCCTATTGTAGCCTATTAAAACCCTCATGAAGCCTAGATCCGATGATGGAAAATGGAACTCTATATTCGACGATTGAGATTAAATCTCTAGATCCGACGGTGGAGATTAAATCTCTAGATCTGATGGTTGAGATTAAATCTCTAGATCCGACGGTGGAGATTAAAAGGAGGCTTGAGCCAAACTCTATAAATAAGGGTTTGGGCGGTAAGGAGAGGGATGATCCAAATAAGGGTTAGAGTTTTTGTAGTTGGCTTGAGAGGAGAGGTGGGCGGCAACCCTAGGGTTTCCTCTTCCTATTGGGTGGCGGCAAGAGATTCTAGGGTTTAGGCTCTTCTTGGCTGCGGTGCCTCATCCTCTCTCTCTCTAGGTTGGCCGTCAACTCCTCCCTCCCTCCCTCCCTCTCTCTCTCTCTCTCTCTTCGGCCGGCGGCAACCTATCTTCAAGGTTGGCCGGCGCTCCTTCATCCACTCCTTGGCCGGCGGCAACATCAAGCTCTTTGGCTTGGTGTTCGGTTCTAGATAGGAGAAAGAGTTTTGTTTTATTCTTCCCTTTATTCGGAGCGAGCAAGGAAGGGAATAACATGATCTAGAAGGCTTCGACTTTTGGATGATCGTCGCCCACATGACATCCAAAAGGAGGAAGGACATATAATAGAAGTCCTTGAGGTAAACAAGAGGTATAATTCTTGTTTATGTATGTTTTCTTATTCTATACATGTTGTATGTATTATATGTGTCTAATTTACTTGGACCCCGAAAATAAACACAAAAATCGGCGATCCGTACATTGTCTATTCTGTGGCTAAACGAAGAAAAGAGGTAGGTTACTTGAATAACATGTTTGTTCAAGTGACCACTCAAATCGAATAGCACGACGATGGATCGGTTGCATGGGTAATCCCTCTTCGTCAAGGATTAATTTTTTTTAATCCGGGGAAGTAGATGGGATCGCCATGCACTAGCGACAAAGTTGAAGTGGGAAGCGAAGTTTCTCCCTTCAAGTGGTATCAGAGCCACGGTTTCCGGTTTTGTGTTTTGGATTCGGTTAATTTTATGCACTTATCATATATTATATGTGCCGGATGATAGTAGGATGTGCGTAGGCTAACTTTTTGGTTGCAGGCATAAGATCCAACTATTATGGCCATATGTGTGTGTATGTGATTGCATGTGTGTAATATTATTTGAATCCTCGGTGTTGATGAGGCTAGTATTTAATTTTTCTAATTAAGTACGACATTGTTTAGCCACTCTTTTTATTTTAGTTTACTTTCGATCTAGATTTCATGTACACTTCTTCGTGGAGTATAGGATCGATGGATGTAAATTAAAATAATTATTCTAGGCTCGGATCTCCGGATGGCTTGTACATGGCGTAGGGAGGAGCGGACGAGATGGCGATATGACGGGAGGCATATTGGGGAACAAAAGCCATAATAGTTGGAAAATATTTTTTTTTTCATATTTATTGCTTCTTTTTTGATATGCATGTCGTGTGCGAGGAAAATTCCTCAATTTTAAATTACTAAGTGGGAGAGGGATATTTTTATAAATTCCCACGACCTCCAATACGATTTGACATGTGATGCAAACAAACTTGCGCGTCGACTCTGAGTGCCTTCCTCCCCATCGAATGAGTTTGTTTTGCAGATCACAGGGTCGAATATGGTTATAGGAAATTATTAAGGAGTATGTGTACTTCCCCATCGGAAGGCACATAACCCGAGATAATTTCCTTGGTACCAAGTAATGGTGAACACTTAGATGCAAATAGGAGTATCATCCCCATCGGAGTCACTGCTTTTATTTGTAAGGTCGAAGAGGAACCAACTATTAATTTTATTTGTCAAAAAGTTAGGTTGACAAGATAGTAAAATTAATGGGTAAAACCTCCTCTTACAAATGTAGAATTCGTATACGTCCACAAGATCGTGGCATACGATATTCTCGGTTTTTTGAGGTGTTGGTTAATTTTAAAATTTTATTGTTTGAGGAATCAATAATTTTTTGAAATCTAATATTTTGATCTATGTGATTCTTAGGTTTTTCAAAAATGACTTTCAACCTGCTTGCTGTGATACTAAAAGAGAATAAACTTACTGGACCCAATTAAGTTGATTGAAAAAGGAATCTTGATATTGTCTTGACTGCTAAGGATACAAGTATGTACTCTTCGAAGAGTGTCCTCCTAAGTCTGGGATGATTCTGGGGAAAAGGAGAAAGAGAGTTATAAAAAGGATTAAGGCTGATGAGATGGTGCGGTGTTACATTTTGACTTCTATATCAAATATATTGCAACATCAGCATCAAGCCATGCCCACTGCTTATGAAATGATGGTCAATCACAAGGAGCTTTTCGGACATCAGAATCGGGCTGCTAGGCAGGAAGCCATGAGGAACTAGATGACGACCACCATGATCGAGGGAACACCCATGAGGGATCATGTTCTCAAGATGATAACTCATTTAAATGAGCTGGAAGTCCTTGGAGCTGAGATCGATAGGGAAACCCAGGTCGATATCATTCTCCAGTCTCTACCTAGGAGTTTTGAGATGTTTCGCCTATACTACAACATGAATAAAAGGTTGTAGTCGTTGGCGGAGATTCTGATAGAACTCCAGGTGGCAGAGGGTCTTTTTCGTCAGGGTGCTCAGGCTCAGGCCATGGTTGCCCAAAAGGTTTCTACTTCTAAGCCAAAAGGCAAGAAGAAGAAGAAATAAGGTGGGGCAAAGGTGGCGGGAGGATCTTAGGGAGGAGTGAAAAAGACGAAAGGCAAGTGCTTCACTTGCAAGAAAATAAGACATTGGAAGAAGAACTGCCCCAACTGAAAGCAAAACAAAGGGGTTCCAGGAAACCAGACGACTGGTTGAGAAGGAGATTACTGTTTACTTGGGCGATGCTACGAAGGTGGCGGCTATTGCAGTGGGAGATGTTTATGTAGGGGATCGATCGGTGTGTGTTGGCCGGCTAGAGGGGGGGGTGAATAGCCCTCTTTCGTTGGATGACGGAATTTGCTCGTCTACAAAGAAATTAGTGCAACGGAAACAAAACAAGACAAGCAAATAGAAATAAGAATACAAACAATGCTAACACCGAAATGTAACGTGGTTCACGACTACGCCGCTAATCCACGGTCCCGTTCCATGGTCCCGTTTCATCCCCGGTGAATCACTCCGCAACCAATTCACTATCGGTCTCTCGTTTGCACTAAGCTAGGTGGAGGTAACCCTTACAACTCAAGAACACTCCTTCTTTTACAATAGATGTGAAAGAAAACTAAGAGAAGGAGTTTGAATCTTGTGGAGCACTTGGATGATCACTTAGAGCATAAGCATTAGCCATCCAAAAGCTCACACCCTCTCTTTTTATAGAGAGGGCTGATTTCTTCCGTGCCCTTGGCGATCATCGCCACTCAGCGACCTCACGAACACGTCGAATCCCAACCGTTTGTAGTCCAGCGGATCCCTTAGCGATCGGTGATGCATCCATCGATCCGCCTCCATCAATCGACTACCCGATCGGCTATGAGAGGTTCTGCCGCGACATCCTCTCGCGATCATTGTCATTCCATGGCGATCGGCTGATAAACCCATCGATCGGATACGGTCGAATGCGTTCGACTCGAGCGTCATTTGCCATTTCATGGCAGTCGACTGGTGCCATGTGAAACTCAAACATAACATTTGTTTGAGCTTCTAGCGGTCGGGTAAACATCAACTCTTGCGGTCGAGCCTCCGACACTCAGCAATTCGGCCAAGTTCACCTAATAAGCTACTTACAATTCACTCATTCTCTCATCTCACTCAATGTCCTTCGCCGAAGATCTCTTCATTCGCGACCACGTCCCTCGGCAGCATCAGGCGCACGACTCTGCAATGCTCCTTCGCGTCTCTTACCTCCGAAGTCTGCTTCCTTGGCTTCGCTTCAAGTCATCTCGTCCGGCGGTCCCTCGGCAGCATCAAGCACACAGCCCTGCAATGCTCCTTCTCCGACTCAATCACGAGGTTGTGAGTGGTGAACCCGCCAAGGCTCCATGTGCGAATTACTAAGTCCCGCAAGACTCCAACGCACATATCAAATCACAATAACAACCTAACTTAAACCCTTTGTCACACACATCAAAACCATATCACGGCAAGAGATTGCCCTAACAATCTCCCCCTTTTTGATGTGTGGCAATCCGTTTAAGTTAGGTAAAAACATTTGATAAAATATTAAGGAAAGAAAGCATGTGAATAACATGATTAGCAACTCTCCCCCTTAATACATGAAACTCCCCCTAAATATATTCCCCCTTACTTAAACATATAGTTTTCTCCCCATTTGACACCATCAAAAAGATTAAACAAAGTTTATATATCATGGCATCAAGTCTAGAGAGAAACAAAAACTAAAACCAGTCAAAAACCTGATAAAATTAGGTTACTGTGCTCGTTCACAGTCCATCAGTCGACTGCTATCAGTATGGCAGTCGATTGGCACAATGAAATCCGAATTTCTAATTTTTCTGGACGAATTTTAGAAAATGCACTATAAATTCCAGAAAATTATAAAAATAGTGAAATTTTGGGAACACATTTCTTGTAAGTATATCTATCAATGAAAAATAGTTTTTCAAGAAAAATCATTATATTTTCTGAGATTTACCAAAAATCCAAAAGATTTAAAAACAACTAGTGTTTTGATCAAGTTTGTATCCATTTTAACACCTAGTTTTGCTTTGGATTATTTGAAAACATGAATACACAGATTTTAAAGTAAGAAATTGTTTTGAAAACATATGAAATATCCAACCATGATCCTTGGGAAATATGTCTATGAATTAAACATAAGCCTTCCCCATGATTGGTCTATTATTGCTATTTTGATACCTTAAATGACCATCTAAATGTCATAGGCATTAGTGGACATTTGTATCATCCTAACATCTCACTCATGGTAAGTTTTCAATCAAGGTAGCCTATGGTGAGTGTGAGATGCATCCTAAAGGTATTTGTATATATTTAACCATTATTTTCATGCAATTCAATCAAGGTTAAGTGTCATCCTATCATTCCACATGATCTTAAAGACATATATGGATAAATTTCATATTATGATCATGAACCAAATGTATTCATCAAATTGTGATCATGCATTAGGTATTACATCATGATAATAAGGTAAATATCACCTAAAGCATGATTTATCAATTTATAGGTGCATTATCATCACCTAACACTATTTCAAAAATATTGTCCCACCATCCTAAGTCAACCAAAAAAAATATGATATAGGTAAATTCCATTTGGTTGACTATCCTAGGGTTTTCCTAACCCTTTAGGATGGTTTTTGTAACCCAAAATAAGTTCTTACCTATGGGGTTCACTAAATACTCCTTAGGGATCCATTTTCTAGGTATTACCTTCTTTTTGTCTTGACCCCTAGCAATTAAACATTTATATGCCTTTTCATATTTCTTTTCCTTATATCCTAGGCCTTTCTTATTGAAACTTGCTCTTTGGCTCCCTATGATCATGTTCAATGTATTTGAGCCAATTGTGAATTTTTCTAGGGCCTTGGTCAAATGATCTACTTTCTCTCTTAAAGCCCTATTCTCTTCCATACATGCATCACTTACATCTAATGGCACATAAATATCATGTGAGCATGCATCATCATGACTAGAAGAAATATTTTCATTAATATTTAAGCATGCTTTTTCTAGTTTATTTTCTAAGTCCTTAATTTGATCTAGCATGCTCTTATTTTTCTTTTTAGCTCTAAATAGATCCTTAGTAAGACTAGAAATCATGGAAACTATTTTACTTGGTGAGAGGTTCGTTACCATAGTCTCCATGTCTTCTTCTTCTTCGGATGAGGATGGTGAAGAAGCTCCCCCTTCACTAGAGCTCTCCTCACTTGTGCTTGATCCTTCATTTTCGGAAGAGGAAGAGTCTAGGTCGTCAAAGACCATTAGGGAAAGGTTGGAGTAGACATATTCTTCCTCTTCGGATGATGATGATGATGAAGAGGGATCATCCCATGTCCTTGCTTTGAGTTCTTTTGTTTTCCCTTTCTCCTTGGCTTTCTTCTCTTCTTCCTTCTTCTTCCTTCCCTTCTTCTTCTTCTTTTCTTCTTTCTTTTTCCTTTCCTCTTTACTCTTGTTTAGGAGGGGACAATTGTCCCTTATGTGTCCCTCTCCTTGGCAATTATAACAAATCACCTTCCCCCTTGGTCTTCTCCTCCTATCATTAGATCTATTAAATTTAAAACTTTTTAATGCACACCTTACCCTCCTTACCATATAGGCTTCTTCCGTGCTATCCATGGAGGAGAAGGAAGATGCTTCATCGGAGGAGGAGGGGATCTCCATCTTCTTCTTTTCCTTGTTGGCCAAAAGTGCTACTCCTCTTGAAGGTTGAAATCTTGGCTCTTCTATTATTCCTTCAAGTCTTGTTTCGTGGAGCTCCATGGTTGAGAAGAACTCCTCCAAGGTGCTCACTTCTAAATTCTTGGACATGTAGAAGGAGTCCACCATTGAGCTCCATTTCGATGACTGGGGAAAAGCATCAATTGATTTCATGAACATGTCCCAGTTCGAAAGTCTTTCTCCTACACTCGTTAGCCCAATTAAAATTTCTTTGAATCTAGAATGTAAGGAGGTTACCTTTTCTCCCTTTTCAAGCATGATATTTGATAGTTGGGAGCGGAGGAGATCTCTTCTTGCAAACTTGGCCTCCGTAGTGCCTTCATGAAGCTCTACTAGCTTCTCCCACATCTCCTTGGCACTTGCACACTCCCCTATCCTATTCACTTCTTGTTGAGGGAGTACATTATAGAGATGGTGCTTGGCTTTTGAATTCGCCAAATACTCCTCTCTTTGTCTTTTACTCCATCTTGATTTCTCCAATAGCTCCCCTTCTTCATTCCTAGGCATCTCGAAACTGTTTTCCATAATTAATAAAATTTCAAAGTCGGTTTCGAAAAATACCTCCATTCTCTTTTTCCACCAAGAGAATTCGCCTTCAAATTTTGGTGGGTGAATGTTGGAGCCGACCATTCTTGAATGTGCTTGTTGTGGTGGTTAGTCCTCGACAAGCTTTCCTTGGCTCTGATACCACTTGTAGGGGATCGATCGGTGTGTGTTGGCCGACTAGAGGGGGGGTGAATAGCCCTCTTTCGTTGGATGATGGAATTTTCTCATCTACAAAGAAATTAGCGCAACGGAAACAAAACAAGACAAGCAAATAGAAATAAGAATACAAACAATGCTAACACCGAAATATAACGTGATTCACGGCGACGCCGCTAATCCACGGTCCCGATTTGTCCCCGGTGAATCACTCCGCAACCAATTGACTATCGGTCTCTCCTTTGCACTAAGCTAGGTGGAGGTAACCCTTACAACTCAAGAACACCTTCTTTTACAATAGATGTGAAAGAAAACTAAGAGAAGGAGTTTGAATCTTGTGGAGCACTTGGATGATCACTTAGAGCATAAGCATTAGCCATCCAAAAGCTCACACCCTCTCTTTTTATAGAGAGGGTTGATTTCTTCCCGTTGGCTGGCACCAGTCGACTGCTGCCCTTGGCAGTCGACTGCCGCCACTTCAACGGCCTCCGAACACGTCGGATCCCGACCGTTGTAGTCCAATGGATCCCTTGGCAGTCGACTGCTGCCTCCGTAGTCGACTGCCCAGTCGGCTACGAGAGGTTCTGTGCCCGCGACATCCTCTGGCAGTCGACTGCCATTCCATGGCAGTCGACTGCTGGGCATAAACCCATCAGTCGGATACCAGTCGAACCGCGTTCGACTCAGAGCAGTCGACTGCCATTTCATGGCAGTCGACTGGTGTCGTGTGAAACTCAAACTTAACATTCGTTTAAGCTTCCGACGGTCGGGTAAACCTCAACCCTTGCAGTCGAGCCTCCGACACTCAGCCATTCGGCCAAGTTCACCTAATGAGCTACTTACAATTCACTCATTCTCTCATCTTACTCGAAGTCCTTCGCTGAAGCTCTCTTCGTTCGCGGCCACGTCCCTCGGCAGCATCAGGCGCACGACTCTGCAATGCTCCTTCACGTCTCTTGCCTTAGAAGTCTGCTTCCTTGGCTTCGCTTTAAGTCATCTCGTCCGACGGTCCCTCGACAGCATCAAGCGCATGGCTCTGCAATGCTCCTTCTCCGACTCAAGCATGAGGTTGTGAGTGGTGAACCCGCCAAGGTTCCATGTGCGAATTACTAAGTCCTGTAAGACTCCAACGCACATATCAAATCACAATAACAACCTAACTTAAACCTTTTGCCAGACATTAAAACCATATCACGGTAAGAGATTGCCCTAATAGTTTATTTGTCTTTTGATAGAAATAAAACTTTGGTTATGAGAAATTGCCTTTATGTACCTTTATTTAGAAAGAATTTGATTTCGATTTCTAAATTGTTTATGGATGGATATTCTATTTCTTTTAATGACAGAGTTATTATAAAAAGGAATAGGGAAATTATCTGTTCTGGTGCATTGATAGGAAATTTATATACCCTTGAACCAAAAGTTCCCACGATGCAAATAGAAGTAAATAACTCATCTTCTAATTCTAATAAGAGAAAAGAACCTTCGAAAATGAACCAAACAAATCTTTGGCATGTAAGGTTAGGTCATATTAACCAAAGCAGAATTCAAAGGTTGATTATTGAAGGACCTCTGGGTTCATTAGTGGTGAAAGATTTCCCAAGCTGCGAATCTTGCTTGGAAGGTAAAATGACCCAGAGGCCTTTTAAGGCCAAGGGGTATAGAGCCAAAGATGTGTTGGAATTGGTTCATTCTGATTTGTGTGGTCCTATGTCTATCCAGGCAAGAGGTGGTTTTGAATATTTCGTCTCTTTCATAGATGATTATTTAAGATATGGATACATTTACTTGATGCGCCTCAAGTCTGAATGCTTTGACAGGTTCAAAGAATTCAAGGCTGATGTGGAAAAACTTCAAGGTAAAAGTATCAAGATACTACGATCTGATCATGGTTGTGAGTACCTCTTGGGAGAGTTTAGGAATTACTTATCAGAGGCTAGGATTCAATCCCAATTGTCTGCATCTGGCACACCCCAATAGAATGGTGTAGCGGAGCGAAAGAATAGGACTCTTATAGAGATGGTTAGATCAATGATTAGTTATTCTGAGTTGCCAGATTTGTTCTGGGGGTATGCTCTGGATAGAACAGTGTATATTCTGAACTTGGTACCATCTAAATCAGTGCCTTCTACTCCCATAGAATTGTGGATTGGGCGAAAGCCTAGTCTGAGACATATTCGGATTTGGGGGAGTCCAACACATGTGCTGAAGGTAGATGCTGGTAAGTTGGATCCTTGTACAGAAGTGTGCATGTTCATTGGCTATCCTAGAGGAATGAAAGATGGTTTTGTTGGTGCAATCGGCTCAGGTCACGGTTGACCAAGACTCAAGTTTGACTCGAGTGATGTTTTGATGTTCGACAAAAACATATGACAATGTAATTGTCATAGGGAAGTCCAAGTGTTGAGTACTTGGCATGGAAAGTCCAAGTGGGACACTTGGCATTTGGGAAAGTCCAAGCATGGGTCTTGGCAAGGTAAAGTCCAAGTCTTGAGTACTTGGCATGGAAAGTCCAACATGGGTTGGCAAGGAAATTCCAAGCATGGTCTTGGCATGGAAAGTCCAACATGGGTTGGCAAGAAAAAGTCCAAGGGGATTGATATTGGCGGCGTAAAGTCCAAGCGGGAGTCTTGGCAGCATAAGTCCAATGGTTGGCGGCGTAAAGTCCAAGCGGAGTCTTGGCGGCGTAAGTCCAAAGTGCCTTGGCAGTGTAGACACCGTTAGCATGACATAGCCAATGGAAGCACCTGAAGGCTAGCGCGATGGATGAACAAGTCATGGATGACTTGGAGGGATCCGAGAGGCGTGAGGCTGATGGAGGTGGCTAGAAGGCTTAGGTCTAGGCTAAGGGTGGTCTAGCAAGTATGGGGGAACCATACTTGGGTTAAAACCTCATGTTTGAGGTGTGCGATCGACCGTGTCATGTGGTCGACCGACCGAGTCAACTATGGTTTATGCGGTTATGGCCTAGCAGTTGATCGCCGAGTTGTGTAGTCGATCGATGGCTCGAGCAGATCGATCGTAATCGCGGACCGTGCTCGAAATCCCACAGAATGGAGTCGAGACTCGATTGGTCGAGTGAGGACTCCATCAGTCGACTGATGGTCACAATCAGTCGACTGATGAGGTTCCGTTGGACTTATCCAGCGTGGATCTAGCCGTTATCTCACGACAACAGTGGCATCAGTCGATTGATGGTCCCGATCAGTCGACTGATCGACTTTTTCCAGCACAGGTTGAAGCTATATATGGAGCTCGTGATGGAGGAAAAACCAAGGTTTCTTTGAGGCGATTTGGGGCGATTTGCTGTTGCAAATCAGGGTCTCTAAGTTGATATCAAGCAACCAAGTGATCAAGCATTCAAAGAGATTTTGTAAAGTGTTTTCTTTACTTGTATTGCTTTGTATTTCATTATATTGCTTGTATTCATCTTGTATTACTGTTGTATACATTGTACGAGGTTTCTCCACCTCCGGATTGTTCCGAGAAGGAGTTATTACATAGTGGTGTGCTTGTGGCATCGCTAGGGCTCGTTTGAGCTCGATCCGTGGAGTAGGAACCGTGGGGTTCCGAACCACATTACATACTTGTGTTCGTGTGTAATTGTCTATTTCGTTATTGTATTATATCTATATTCCGCTGCGCTAACGAAATTGTAGACACAAACGCGAAAGAATTCCATCAACGCTATTCAACCCCCCTCTAGCCATTCCAACGATCTCTAACAGGTTTGTTTTATAGTTCTAGAGATCAGAGGGTGATTTAGCATGAACGCCAGATTTCTAGAGGAAGACTATGTGATGAACCACAAGCCCATGAGTAAGATTATTTTGGAGGAATTAAGAGGGGAAGTCACTACTTCAGTACCACCGGTACAAGAGGATATACCACAAGTGACTGCACCGCATGTCACAGAGGATACACAGGTGATACCTCGTCGTAGTGGGAGGGTTGTTAGACAACCTAATAGATTTATGTTCTTGGGAGAATCTTTTGATTTGGTCCCTGGCGAACATGAACCTAATCCCTGGACATATGATGAGGTAATCCAACATAAAGATGCGGTATCTTGCCAAAGTGCAATGAATTCTGAGATAGAATCTATGGATTCAAACAAGTCTGGGAGCTAGTAGAACCACCCAATAGTGTAAAAACCATTGGATGCAAGTGGATCTACAAAAGAAAGAGAGGAATAGATGGGAAGGTTGAGACCTTCAAAGTAAGGCTTGTTGTGAAAGGGTATACTCAGAAGGAGGGTATCGATTATGAGGAGACCTTTTCGCCGGTAGTCATGCTTAAGTCTATCCGGATTCTCTTATGTATTGCTGCTCATATGGATTATGAGGTATGACAGATAGATGTCAAGACAGCTTTCCTTAATGGAAGTCTTGAGGAGAACATCTATATGAAGCAACCAGAGGGATTCATTGCCAAGGGCAAAGAGCATCTTGTGTGCAAGTTTAATCGGTTCATTTATGGATTGAAGCAAGCTTCGAGATCTTGGATCATCCTCTTTGATGAGGTAATCCAGTCTTATGGATTTATTCAAAGTCCGGATGAGTCTTGTGTATACAAGAGATGTGACGGAAACATAGTGGTATTTCTTGTACTATACGTAAATGACATTTTGTTAATTGGCAACAATGTCAAGGTGTTATCGGATGTAAGGGTATGGTTGTCCAAACAGTTTGATATGAAGGACTTGGGAGAAGTGGGACACATCCTTGGGATCAAGGTTATAAGGGATCGCAGGAAAAGGATGTTGTGCTTATCTCAAGCTTCATACATAGACACCATTTTGGCTCGTTTTAGCATGCAGAACTCCAAGAAAGGTTTTCTACCTTTTAGGCATGGAGTACCTTTATCTAAAGAGATGTGTCCTAGAACATCAAAGGAGATAGAAGAGATGAAAGCAGTTCCTTATGCTTCGGCAGTAGGAAGCCTCATGTTTGCTATGCTATGTATGATATCGGGTATCTACTTTGCCATTGGCATGGTTAGAATTGTTGGATCGATTTGAGCGCTAGAGGGGGGGGGGGGTGAATAGCGATAAGAAAAAACTTTTCGTAATCGTTCGAATTGGCACGAGTAAACGCAGCGGAAATATAGCAATAAATAAATAAAAACACGAGGGGTTTTTACTTGGTTCGTAGCCTACGACTACTACTCCAAGGCCCTAATGGCCTTGACCACGCACGGAGGGCAAATATTAAACGAACTCCTTCTCGATAGAGATAGGAGTTAAGCGAATACAAAAACTCAATAAAGATTCAAGGTAGAGGGACACTCCCCCCCTCCTTGATATGATTTAAAGCTTGAAAATAAAGACAACTTATACAAAATTAAAGATTATACCGACGACTTCAAGGATTGGAGGTTGAAGCTTTAGTCGTCGTCTCGGCAGCGCTTCGTCGTAGGGATGTCGGAGAGTCGGAGCATATCGGAAGCACTTGGAAGCTTTTGAATTGATGAAAAACCCTAGGTTTGGCCCTCCTTTTATAGCCTTTAAGCCCCTCAACGAATGGGTCTTCAACCAATAACAAATGGGCACAAAACTCCTTGAAAAATGGTGATAAAGCTTGACTCCTCGAGGCTGATTTTTGACCACCGGTTGAACTGGCCGGTTGAATCGCCGTCGGTTGAATGGCGGTTGAACTGGCGGTTGAAGCTGGCGCCACGATTTTTGACTAAAAAGGAGTTTAGCTCAAAATACAAGTGAATTCGACGACCACTTGCCGTCCGATCTCAACATAGACCTTCCATGGGAAGTCTTGGGTTGATCGTCGCCTAGGACGCCCCGTACAAAGGACACGACCTCACTTACGCTTGCACACACGAGCTTACCTCGATACTTACTTGTCGCTTTGCTTCGGCCTTCCACTCGATTCCTTCACTCCTCAAGTAACTCGAGTGTCGCCCGACCACCGCGGCTTCCTCCGGGTGTCGCTAGCCTTCAGCTCCAGCATTGAGACTTTTCTGCACACTTGATTTAGCTCGTGAGATAACAATATAAGCTTAACTTTGTATCGTTTGCTATTATCAAAACATAGGTTCGACTTAGGTGCCCACTGCACCAACAATCTCCCCCTTTTTGATTTATGGCAAACCCACATACAAAGTTAAGCAAGCATGAAGAATAATAATGTGCATGAGAGAAAAAAAAATGAAGATTAAGTTGGAGTAGTAAGGATTTTCTTCAAGTACTCCCCTTGAGGAAACCTCCCTTGAGGGTGAGTCTTTGAAGAAAGACCTTAATCCTCCCCCTTGAGGGTTGCTTTAAGTAATTAACATTACTTAAAATTAGCTTTAGTAAAACGTTTTAAAATTAGCTTTAGTAAAACGTTTTAGTTAAGCCCTTTCTCCCCCTTAAGTAAAACACTAACGACATAAATAAGTTAAGAATTCTCTTAACTTGGCCTTTTGTCAAAAGTTAAATAAGTTCTCAAAACCTAAAGTTAACTTTTGGTTTAAACATGAAGTAAGAGTTAAGTTATCAAAAAATTTGAAAAAATTTGACCCCTTAACTTTGGCCTTTTTCTCCCCCTTTTGCCGTATATCGAAAAGAGTAAGGGGTGTGGAAATCAAAATAATTGCTAAATTTAAAGTCAAGCATGTTCCACATTTTTATTAAAAAAATAGTATATTGAAAATAAGCTCATCTATGAAATGTTAGACTCATATTTGGCTTGATTGATATGAAGGATCAACCAGATCTGATGAGTCGGTTAGTATGTATGATTATACTCCATGGTTCATAGCGATGCACTAGCTCTACATCTGGAACCGAGGAGTAAGGTCCTAACATCTCACGCCCATCGTGGCTAAGTACACAAACACATTAGTCCTATGTGTTGTGAGATGTATTGGCTCCTTAAATCTATAGGTGCATGATATCTAAGGTATGACCTATGCTAGTTTCATGAAAAAGTAAGAAATAGTAGTAATATAATTTGCAAAACCTATTCTATTACGCACATGCCTAATTTTCGTCTGAAGAGACTAAATTCGGCTTCGGGTAGTGGTTTAGTAAATATGTCTGCTAGGTTAGACTTCGAGTCAACATATTCGAGTTGTATGGAGCCGTTGGCTACATGTTCTCGAATGAAATGGTGTTTTACCTCTATATGCTTTGTTCTTGAATGGCATATAGGGTTCTTAGTTAGATTTATCGAACTTATGTTGTCTACAAAAATTTTAGTTTTGGTGAAGTCCAACCTAAAGTCTCGGAGAGTGTGCTTCATCCAAAGAAGCTGAGTTACACACTCACCCATCGCAACGTATTCGGCTTCGGTGGTAGATAAGGCAACACAATGTTGCTTCCTACTGCACCAACTCACTAGAATTGAGCCGAGTAGTTGACAACAACCACTCGTGCTCTTTCTATCGAGTTTACTACCGGCATAATCCGAATCGGAGTAGCCGATTAGTTCGAACTCCGTAGATCTAGGGTACCAAATACCAACGTTAAGTGTACCCTTAAGATATCTAAGGATACGCTTAACTAGGGTTATGTGAGACTCCTTAGCACAGGTTTGAAATCTGGCGCACATACTTACTGTGAATAGGATGTCGGGTTGACTCGCAGTTAAGTATAGGAAACTTCCTATCGCGCTTCTATAGTACTTTAAGTCAATGGGCTTACTTTCTAGGTCTTCTCCTATGTTAACATTAATCGCCATTGGGGTGTTTATTATCTTAGCGTCTTGCATTCCAAATCTTTTAATTAACTCCTTAGTGTATTTTGTTGATATAGGTATATACCATCCTTAGTTTGTTTAATTTGTAAACCTAAAAAGAAACTTAACTCGCCTACTAAGTTCATTTCAAACTCACTTTCCATGAGTGAAACGAACTCGTTTAGTAAGGCTGAGTTAGAGGTTCCAAAAATTATATCGTCTACGTAAATTTGAGCTATGAATATTTCTTTACCTAAGGTTTTTACGAAGAGAGTTGGGTCAACTAAGCCTTGGTTAAACCCTTTTGACTTGAGATGGATTGAAAGTCTCTCGTACCAAGCTCGAGGAGCTTGTTTAAGTCCATAGAGAGCTTTCTTACGTTTTAGAACATGGTCGGGTTTATCTAGATTTTCGAATCCGGGGGGTTGGCTAACATAAACTTCTTCTTTAATGTATCCATTTAGGAATGCCGACTTAACATCCATTTGAAATAGCTTAAATCCTCGATGTGCGGCATAAGCTAGCAACATTCGAATGGATTCGAGTCTAGCTACTGGGGCATAGGTTTCGTTGTAATCTAAGCCTTCGACTTGACTAAACCCTTTGGCGACTAACCTAGCCTTGTTTCTAACTACTTCACCTTTATCATCAAGCTTATTTCTAAACACCCACCTTGTTCCAATTGTCGTTTTGTATTTAGGTGGTGGTACTAATTCCCACACTTCATTCCTAGTAAATTGAGCTAGCTCTTCTTGCATTGCAATAATCCAATCGGGATCAAGAAGAGCTTGTTCAATTGATTTGGGTTCTATCTTTGAAATTAAGGAAATTTGACTAAGGTTCCTATAGGATGCTCTAGTTCGAACTCCTAGATTAGGATCTCCTATCACTTGATCGATAGGGTTGTTAGTCTGAATCCTAGATTGGGTTGGGTTTGTGTCACCTAATGCTTGATCAATGGGGTGACTTGGTTGAACACTAGTTTGACTCGGATCACTTGTCACTTGGTCGACAAGAGAAGTTGGTTGATGTGGATTAGACTCGATCTCAGGGTCAGAGTTAGGTCTAGTATGAGTAGGCTCGCTAATTGGGGTTGTCGGGGGTTTTGTAGGTTCGTGTCCTTCATCAAATACTACATTGATAGTCTCCTCGACTCTAAGGGTGTCGTGGTTATATACTCTATAAGCTCGGCTTGTAGTCGAGTATCCTAGAAATATTCCGGTCGTGGTTTTGGATGTAAATTTCCCTAGGTAATCCTTAGTGTTTAGAATATGTACCTTACACCCAAATACCCTAAAGTACTTGATGTTAGGTATTTTATCGTGATAAATCTCATACAAGGTCTTAAGGTGCCTCTTTACCATAAGGATCCTATTCTGGACATAGCAAGCCGTGCTAACGGCTTCTGCCCAAAACCTATCAGGTAGGTTATATTCGTTTAACATGGTCCTAGCGGCTTCTTGTAGAGTTCGGTTTTTCCGCTCCACTAGGCCATTTTGTTGAGGGGTCCTAGGGCAAGAGAATTCATGGTGGTATCCGTTTAGGTTACAGAAGTCGGTGAACCTTTGATTTTCGAATTCACCACCATGATCGCTTCTAAGTCTTTTAACCTTAAGGTCTTTTTGATTCTCGATTAATTTGAATAGATTGATTAATTGATCTAGGGTATCATTTTTATGTTTGATGAACCTAACCCAGGTAAACCTGGAGTAGTCGTCAATTATGACTAAGCAATATTGACTTTTATTGAGTGACTTGGCTCCATGTGAATCGAATAGATCCATATGCAGGAGCTCAAGTACACTTGAGGTTCGTTCTTGGTTAGTTAACTTGTGTTGTGTCCTAGGTTGTTTTCCTTGTTGACAAGCATTACAGATTTTATTAACCAAGTTGTTGAGGTTGGGTAAACCTCTGACTAAGCCACTCTGACTCATCTTGTGGACGAGTCTTGGGTGCGAGTGACCGAGTCGTCGGTGCCACAACCATGATTCCTCTTCCTGTGTCATAAGACATTTGGCTGAGGATTTGATTAAGTTCATTGTATAAATGTTATTTGTCCTAGTTCCTTTGAGTATTATTTTAGCTGTTTCATTTGTTTTAATTACACATTCATTTTCTAAAAATACGACCTTATAGTTATTGTCACACAATTGGCTTACGCTAAGCAGGTTATATTCAAAATTCTCTACAAGTAATACATTTTTAATAACAAAATTCGAGTTAAGCTCGATATCACCTGATCCGATGATTTTGAGCTTGCCGTTATTCCCAAAGGCTACCGATCCTTGTCGTTTGAATCGAAGCTTTGTGAATTTGAGTTGATCCCCGGTCATGTGTCGGGAGCAACCACTGTCCAACATCCATTGATCCTACACACAAGGTGGTTGGATTGGATGTTAGATTTTTATTTTTAAATTGGTTGTAAGTTGTTAAACCTAGGTCATCTCACCCGAGTCTATATGATCAAGCATGTTATACTTATGTGTTTTTTGTGAGATGACTCCCAATTAAATTTATTAAGTGGAAAGTGATTTTATGTTGAGATGATTTTCAATTAAATTGATTAAGTGGATTTAGGTTCAAGTAATTAGGATTTAGGTTCAAGTAATTTTATGTTGAGATGATTTTCAATTAAGTTTGATTAAGTGGATTTAGGTCCAAGTTAGATTTGGATTTAACCCAAGACTTGTCAAGTTTACCTTTTCAAGATCATGGCTTCCAGGTCGTGGCGAGGCACAGGGGCCTTCTTTTATCGGATCATCGACCACTTCCTTAGACAAAGCCATGTTCAAGAAAATGATGACTTGACTCACCTAAGACTACTTCCTAGTCTAACTAGTTATTTTTGAAAAGAGGCTCCCCGAGGCTTAATCTTTTCGAAGGATTTTAGTTGGTTATTTGAAAAGAGGCTCCCCGAGGCTCAATCTTTTCGAAGGATTTTTTAGTTGGTTATTTGTGTATTCCAAGTGAGTTAAAAAAACAAAAAAAAAACTAAGCATGCAATTTCTAAGTTAAAGCACAAACATGTTTTATCTTGGCTCCCCTAGACAGTTGAATCGGTTCGGTCTATCCACATAGTGGATTTGGTCCTTAGGAACCCGATGCAGTTAGATCCTAGAGTTGAAATCAAAGTGGTCTTAGGGACCCATGCTTGGACACATTTTTTATGTCTACTTACGATTGACATATACGACTTATTGGTCGTGTTTGAGCTAAACCCTAGTCCGGCCTTGTTGTACACGGCCCTTTGCGATCCAAGTAGGAGGTCAAGTCCTTTGGATCCCAAAGTAAACTTTTCCAACGTATTCCTAAGATCTTCGACTTGACTTTTCAAGAGTGAGTTCTCAACTTCGAGTTTTTCAATCCGAGTTGAGTCCTTCTCTTGAACTCGACTAGTCGAAGAGGTTAGGGAGACCTCGTGTTTGAGGAGTTTAACTTCCTCAACCAGGGTCTCGACCTTGGACTCGGACTTAGCTAACTTCCTAGACAAAAACCTAACCGTATTATGTAAAGTATTAAATAAAGTACGACTCACCTTAAGGGTATCTTTTGAACCGGATGCGTATCCGTGGCTTGACTTGAAGGTTGCCGTAGTCCGAATCATCCTCGGTTCGACTCAAGTTCGGGTTCGGTCTCCGTGTCTGACTCAATTGATTTCGCCATGAAGACGTCGTCTTCGTCTTCTTCGGATGACGCTTCTTCCCATGTCGCGTTGAGGGCCTTCTTGTGCTTAGGTCCTTGGTGGTTGAGCTTGGGGCACTCGGACTTGATATGTCCAAACCTGTTACACTCATAACACCTAATATTAGAACTTTTAGGTTTACCTTGGTTGGGTCGAGTCGTGGTTCGCTTTCGTCCCTTGGCTATTCTTCGAGCTAGGTTCATTAGTTCGGCAGTCAATTCCGGGTCAACTTCTTCTTCGGACTCGTCTTCCTCCTCGGTTGGTGGTGGCTTGCTTGTGATTTTCTTCTTCTTTGATCCTGCAAATAAAGCTATACCCCTCTCGGGTTCCGAGTTGGATTGTTCATGTAATTCAAAATCGGAAAAGAGTTCATCTAACCTAATTTTAGAAAGATCCTTGGAGACCTTGTAGGCATCGACCATGGATGCCCACAAGGTAGTCCTCGGAAAAGAGTTTAGAACATACCTTATAAGGTCGCGGTTTTCGACCTTTTGCCCGATTGCGTGTAAGTTGTTGACGATGTCCTGGACACGGGCGTGGAGTTGCGTCGCGGATTCGTGTTCCTGCATTTTTAGTGTGTACAATTTATTGAATAACAAATCACGCTTACATACCTTGGCTTGATCCGATCCTTCGTGTAACTCGATTAGTTTAGTCCAAAGATCCTTTGCGCTTATGAAGGGGCCGACGCGATTTAACTCCTCCTTGGATAGGCCGCATTGGAGGATTTGTGTTGCCTTGGCGTCGGCTTCGACTTGTCGTTTTGTTGCAACGGTCCATTGATCATAATCCAAGGAGTCACCCACTTCATTAGTCGGAAGTGTGAAACCCGTTTGGATTATGATCCACATCTCGAGTTGGGTTTTGAGAAAGCATTCCATCCGACCCTTCCAATACCGGAAGTCATCTCCGTTATAAAACGGAGGTCGGACGGTGCTAAAACCCTCGAGATGG
The DNA here is from genome assembly GCA_025175895.1 of Wurfbainia villosa. Lineage (NCBI taxonomy): Eukaryota > Viridiplantae > Streptophyta > Magnoliopsida > Zingiberales > Zingiberaceae > Wurfbainia > Wurfbainia villosa. Next base: position 68,011,520 of record CM046001.1, read on the forward strand.
GCCATTGAAACAAAAAGACAAAAAGAGACGAAAGAAAAGCTAGCAAAGACAAAAACTCAAAAACAAGTACCAAGACTCGCGTCTTGGATTAGTAGTGCGGGAGAGAATTTAACAAACAAAATAAATAGAAATAAACAGAATTAAAAGAAAATAAATCTGTAAAAAAAAGCTAGATTGGTGGTTTCACCAAATCTTAGCAACCCCCGGCTCTGATACCAATTGTTGGATCGATTTGAGCGCTAGAGGGGGGGGGTGAATAGCGATAAGAAAAAACTTTTCGTAATCGTTCGAATTGGCACGAGTAAACGCAGCGGAAAGATAGCAATAAATAAATAAAAACACGAGGGGTTTTTACTTGGTTCGTAGCCTACGGCTACTACTCCAAGGCCCTAATGGTCCTTGACCACGCACGGAGGGCAAATATTAAACGAACTCCTTCTCGATAGAGATAGGAGTTAAGCGAATACAAAAACTCAATAAAGATTCAAGGTAGAGGGACACTCCCCCTCTCCTTGATATGATTTAAAGCTTGAAAATAAAGACAACTTATACAAAATTAAAGATTATACCGACGACTTCAAGGATTGGAGGTTGAAGCTTTAGTCGTCTCGGCCTTCGTGGGAGGGATGCTCGAGAGTCGGAGCGTATCGGAAGCACTTGGAAGCTTTTGAATTGATGAAAAACCCTAGGTTTGGCCCTCCTTTTATAGCCTTTAAGCCCCTCAATGAATGGGTCTTCAACCAATCACAAATGGGCACAAAACTCCTTGAAAAATGGTGATAAAGCTTGACTCCTCGAGGCTGATTTTTGACCACCGGTTGAACTGGCCGGTTGAACTGCCGTCGGTTGAACTGGCCGGTTGAACTGCCGCCGGTTGAACTGGCAGCCACGATTTTTGACTAAAAAAGGAGTTTAGCTCAAAATACAAGTGAATTCGACGACCACTTGCCGTCCGATCTCAACATAGACCTTCCATGGGAAGTCTTGGGTTGGATCGTCGCCTAAGGACGTCCCCGTACAAAGGACACGACCTCACTTACGCTTGCACACACGAGCTTACCTCGATACTTAATTGTCGCTTTTGCTTCCGGCCATCCACTCGATTCCTTCAGCTCCCTCCGAAGTAACTCGAGTGTCGCCCGACCACCGCGGCTTCCTCCGGGTGTCGCTAGCCTTCAGCTCCAGCATTGAGACTTTTCTGCACACTTGATTTAGCTCGTGAGATAACAATATAAGCTTAACTTTGTATCGTTTGCTATAATCAAAACATAGGTTCGACTTAGGTGCCCACTGCACCAACAAGAATATATCAGAATAATCCAGGACAGGGACATTTGACTATGGTAAAGCATATATTGAAGTACCTGAGAAGGACTAGGGATTATATGCTACTATACTAGGCAGATCAATTACTCCCTGTGGGTTACACAGATTTTGACTTCCAATCAGATAGAGATAACAGTAAGTCTATCTCGGGTTTTGTGTTTACTTTGGGAGGTGGAGCCATTATATGGAGGAGTGTCAAGTAGAAATGTGTGGCAGACTCTACCATGGAAGCTGAGTATGTGACAGCCTCTGAGGCAGCCAAAGAAGCTGTATGGATCAGGAACTTCTTGATGGACTTGGATGTGATTCCTAGTTTGCCCAGAACTATCACAATTCATTGTGATAACAGTGGTGCAATTGCAAACTCGAAGGAACCACGAGCCTATACGACAAGTAAACACATAGAGCGTAAGTACCACCTGATACGAGAAATCATAAAGCGAGGAGAAGTTGCTGTGACCAAGATTGCATCAGAGGATAACCTGGCAGATCCTTTCACTAAGGCCCTTCGAGCGAGAGCTTTTGATAGGCATGTGGAGGGAATTGGAATCAGATGTATGGCAGTATGAGGACAGTATAGTCTTTTAATATAAGTGGGAGATTGTTGAGATATATACTGAAAAGTCTATCTTTTGTATGAACATTTTTATTTTTGAAATAAGAATCACATGATCATTGTTTGCATATTTATGATTATGCATATTGCCTAATACATTACATTGTAGATAACATGGTGTGTAGTGTCACACGGGAGATCATGTTATCAGTTCCTTGTAGAGTATAAGTAAAGGCTCACAACCGAAATAGTTTTGGACAAAACATTGGTATGGTTGTAGTGTGATTTGGTATTGGTTTGTCTTGACCATAGAATTACACTAGTACACTTTGTGTGTATTGAGCAGGACCGACTTAGAGGTGATTCGATTTATTGCTGACTACATAATTAAATCGGACCTCGGATATTATGGTGTACATGCTCTTAATCTCGATATAATAACGGGCACATATACTTAGTATTTATTTCTTTGATTTACCAATGGGTGAGATTTATAGATTAAATCGATAGGCTCGTTAAGTTGGAAAATGATATTATTTACATGGTGTGCCGTTGATTATAGGAGGAAACCATGTCCTATATATTAGGATGATGATGTCGCCTTGAGAAGCTCATAAGATTAATCATGTAAACCCTGCAGGTGGACTTGGTCCGACATGATGATGAGGTTGAGTGGTACTACTCATGGAGTTAGATGTTGATTAATTAATTGTCAATAAATTAATTAATTGACAGACATTTGAGATCTTAAACACGGGGTGATATTTGTACAATTAATATGTGGAGCTTATATTTATTTATGGGGTTGGTGAGGTAGATCAATGATAATCCTCTTGTGGAATGGATTATCATTAATGGATCTGACTTTATGTGGGCTTGATCCATTGGGTGGCCAAGATCCAACTCCTTCTCAAGGGGCCTATTGTAGCCTATTAAAACCCTCATGAAGCCTAGATCCGATGATGGAAAATGAAACTCTAGATCCGACGGTTGAGATTAAATCTCTAGATTTGACGGTGGAGATTAAATCTCTAGATCCGACAGTTGAGATTAAATCCCTAGATCCGACGGTGGAGATTAAAAGGAGGTTTGAGCCTAACTCTATAAATAAGGGCTTGGGAGGCAAGGAGAGGGATTATCCAAATAAGGGTTAGGGTTTTTGGAGTTGGCTTGAGAGGAGAGATGGGCGGCAACCATAGGGTTTCCTCTTCCTATTGGGCGGCGACAAGAGATTCTAGGGTTTGGGCTCTTCTTGGTCGGCGGCGCCTCATCCTATCTCTCTCTAAGTTGGCCGGCAACTCCTCCCTCTCTCTCTCTCTCTCTCTCTTTGGCCGACGACAACCTATCTTCAATGTTGGTCGGCGCTCCTTCATCCACTCCTTGGTCGGCGGAAACATCAAGCTCTTTGGCTTGGTGTTCGGTTCTAGATCAGAGAAAGAGTTTTGTTTTATTCTTCCCTTTGTTTAAAGTGAGCAGGGAAGGGAAGAACATGATCTATGAGGCTTCGACTTTTGGAAGATCGTCGCCCACACGACATCCAAAAGGAGGAAGGATATACAATAGAAGACCTTGAGGTAAACAAGAGGTAAAATTCTTGTTTATGTATGTTTTCTTATTCTATGCATGTTGTATGTGTTATATGTGGCTAATTTACTTGGACCCCGAAAACAAACACAAAAACTGGCGATCTGTACATCGTCTATTCAGTGGCTAATCAATGAAAAGAGGTAGGTTACTTGAACAACAAGTTTGTTCAAGTGACCACTCAAATCGAATAGCACGACGATGGATCGGTTGTTTGGGTAATCCCTCTTCGTCAAGGATTATTTTTTTTAATCCGGGGAAGTAGATGGGATCGCCATGCACTAGTGACCAAGTTGAAGTGGGAAGCGAAGTTTCTCCCTTCAACCCTAAGGAAACGATGGGTTACCAATTCTATCATCCTGTGGTACAAAAGGTGTTTGTTTCAAGGCATGTTGTGTTTCTAGAGAAAGAGTTTCTCTTGCAAGAAAATAGTTGGAGTGTTGTTGAGCTTGAGGAGGCTTAAGAGACTCCAATAGACATTGATGAGATATCTGGTGAAGCACCACAACCAATAACTCATAGTGATGAGCCATCAGCTGGACCTATTGTGACACCACAACTTCATAGATCTAGTCGAACACGCAACATTCCTAAGAGATATAGATTTCTTGTAAGTGAATCAAACGACGTGTTACTCATTGATGATGAGGAGCCTACCACTTATGAAGAAGTTCTGAAAAGTTCAGAAAGGGATAAATGACTTAACGTCATGAAGTCGGAAATGGATTCCATGTATGAAAATCAAGTTTGGAACTTGGTTGACCCACCTGAAGGCATAAAGCCTATAGGGTGCAAGTGGGTTTTCAAGAAGAAAACCGACATAGATGGTAATGTGATTACCTATAAGGCTAGATTGGTGGCGAAAGGGTATCGTCAAAAGCAAGGTGTTGATTATGACGAGACCTATTCACCTATTGCTATGCTTAAATTCATTCGGATGCTCCTGGCCATAGCGGCTTATTATGATTATGAGATATGACAGATGGATGTGAAAATAGCTTTCCTTAATGAAAACCTACTCGAGGACGTGTATATGATATAGCCTAAGAGTTTCACATCAGTTGATAAAACCAAGGTATGCAAACTGCGACAGCCCATAGATGAACTGAAGCAAGCACCCAGGAGCTGGAATATCTGTTTTGATGAGACCATCAAAAGGCTTGATTTCTCACAAAATCTGGACAAGCCTTGTGTATACAAGAAGGTTAGTGGGAGTGCAGTCGTGTTCCTAGCATTGTATGTCGATGACATATTACTTATAGGAAACGATGTTTCTATCTTACAATCAATTAAAATTTGGTTGTCCAAGACGTTCTCTATGAAAGACCTGGGAGAAGCAACCTACATTCTCGGGATTAAGATCTATAGGGATAGATCGAATTGGTTGCTTCGTATTTCGCAGTCCACATATAGAGACTGAGAGCTAAAGAGGTTTAGCATGTCAGAATCCAAGAAAGGTTTCCTACCCATCAGGCATGGGATATACCTTTCAAAGTCTATGTGTCCGTGCACAGAAGACGAGAGGATTTGCATGAATAAGATTCCCTATGAATCTGCAATAGGATCTATCATGTATGCTATGTTATGTACGAGGCCCGATGTATTGTATGCTCTAAGCGTCACGAGCAGATACCAGTCTGATCCAGGAATGGATCATTGGGCGACTGTTAAGATGATCCTTAAGAACTTGAGAAGAACAAAGGGTGTGTTCCTAATATATGGAGAAGGAGATATGGTAATACACGGGTATATGGATGCTAGCTTCCAAATAGACAAGGATGATTCTAAGTCTCAATCTGATTATGTATTTACCTTAAATGGAGGCGCAATAAGTTGGAAAGGTTCCAAGCAATACACCATAGCAGATTCTACCACTAAGGTAGAATACATTGCAGCTTTGGAAGCAGCAAAGAAAGAGGTTTGGATCGAGAAGTTCGTCTTTGAACTTGATGTGGTCTCATCTGTTGGTGCAATCGGCCCAAGTCACGATTGACCAGACTCGAGTTTGACTCAAGTAGTGTTTTGATGTTTGACATTGATGTTTGACATTGATGTCTAACAATGTGTTGGGGAGATTGTTGGTACAATTGACCCAAGTCATACTTGATGTTTGACGATGGTTTGACCATTATCATGGGAGAAGTCCAAATCTTGTGTGCTTGGCATGGAAAGTCCAAGCTTGAGTCTTGGCATAGAAAGTCCAACATGAGTTGGCAATGAAAGTCCAAGCATGGGTCTTGGCAAGGAAAGTCCAAGCATGGGTCTTGGCATGGAAAGTTCAACATGGGTTGGCAAGGGAAAGTCCAAGCTTGAGTCTTGGCAATTGAGAAGTCCCCGGGGAATATTGGCGGCGTAAAGTCCAAGGGTGGAGTCTTGGCAGCATAAGTCCAATGGTTGGCAGCGTAAAGTCTAAGCAGAGTCTTGACAGTGTAAGTCCAATGTGCCTTGGCGGTGTAGACCACATTAGCATGACAATAGCTGATGGAAGCACTTTAAGGCTAGCGTATGGATGAACAAGTCATGGATGACTTGGAGGGATCTGATAGGTGTGGGGTTGACGGAGGTAGCTAGAAGGCTTAGGTCTAGGCTAAGGGTGGTCTAGCAAGTATGGGGGCACCATACTTGAGTTAAAACCTCAAGTTTGAGGTGTATCAGTCGACTGAGACTATGGTCAGTCGACTGATGTGAGTCGACCAGAGTTTGACTATTGGGAAATGGCCTGTCAGTCGACTGCCAACATTGGGCAGTCGACTACTGGCTTGAGCAGTCAACTGATCTGGATATCAATCAACTGTTGGTCAGGAATTCGGGCATAGTAAGCTCTTCAATCGAGTGATCAGCCCGAGCACTCACCTGATTGGACATCAATCGATTGATGGGCATGATCAGTCAACTGATACCCAATCCGTTGGAACTTATCCGACGTAGTTCATGCCATTGTGAGACAATGGCTACAGGGGCAGTCGACTGAGGGTCCTGATCAGTCGACTGCTAGGAGGAATCCAGCCCAAGGAGAAGCTTTAAAGGGAGCTCATGGAGGAGGTTTTTGCTATCGGTTTTTGAAGAGTTTTGGGGTGATTTGTTGCTGCAAATCGGGGTCTCCAAGTGCAACTCAAGCAACCAAACAAGCAAGCATCCAAAAAGTTTTTGTAAAGTGTTCTTTACTTATTTTGTTGTATTTCATTTGTAATTGCTTGTATTTCATTCTTATTGTTGTAAGAATACTTGTACGAGGTTTCTCTGCCTTCAGATTGTTCCAAGAAGGAGTTATTTGAGTAGTGGTGTGTGATTGGTATCACTAGAGCTCATTCGAGCCCAATCCGTGGAGTAGGAAGCATTCGGTTCTGAACCACATTATATTTGGTGTTGTGTGTGTGCTTGTATTCGTGTTATTATTTTTATTATTATTATTCCATTGCGCACTAACCGAATTGTAGTAAGCATCCGATTATAATCCATCGACAAGCGACAACGCTATTCACCCCCCTCTAGCGACCACCGAGGTCCTAACAATTGGTATTAGAGCTTGGATCACGGACTAACACCCGGGAGTAAAAGCGCTAGAGGGAAAGATGGAATTTGAAGAACAACTAGGATGGGACATCAACACACCGATGCCTTACAATTTCTATGGACAAGAAGGGTTTAGGCAATGGAAGGCAAGAATCGAAGACTTCTTGATGATGAGGGACCTTGAGGAGTTTTCCGCTCTAATGGAAGGATTTGAATATCCTAGAGGGCCAAAGGGAGGATATCTCAAGAAGAAGAGATGGATTTAAGATCAACTACAAAAATCCGAAACAAATGATAAGGTAATCGATATAGTAGTTGATTTAATTCCTAATGAATTATTGTCCAAAATAGGTGAATTTCAAGATGCCAAGAATCTATGGAGAAAATTGGAATTGCTTCATGAAAAATCCATACTGGTCCAAGAAGAAGAAGAAGCAAGCATATCTTCATCACAAGAATTTGTGGATTCAGATGGTGATAGAGAGTCAACATTCGAATCGGTAGAGGAGGTGGTATTGGAAGAAGCCTCCACCTCTAGGATTGAGGGGGAGGATATTAGATCACCTTCCACACTAGAGCAACCTCAAGAGGAACAATCCACCTCCGGTCGAGAGGAAGATGAAGCTCGGGACTCCCCTACCATGGAAGGTAACTCAAGCATTTCGATTAACATTAAAAATCACATTATTTGCTTTGAGTGTAAGAAACAAGGGCATTATAAGAGTAAGTGCCCAAAGAAGGTCAAGAAGTGTCCACCGATGCCTAAAAGTCAAGAGAAAACTAAGGATGTCGGTGCCCCCACTAGAAAAGGCAAGGAGCATGTTATTTGCTTCAAATGTAAACAAAAAGGGCATTATAGGAGTCAATGCCCTAGGGGGAGCAAGAAGGTCAAAGAAGGAGCATCACAAGTAGGGGGAGCCTCTAAGGTAAACCCTAAGGTAAAATTTAATAATGCTCATTCTTTAAGTTATAGGCAAAAGCATGCTAGAAATAATTTTAGCAATCTTGCAATTTATCATAAAGAGCATGCTAGAAATAGAGAGTATTGCTTAGGGGCTAAGCATGTTAACCTTAGGTCTAAGGACAAATCTAGAAATAATGGCTCTAGACCTATTTCAACTAAAGAAAAATTTGGGACTAATGTCTCTAGAAAAATCCTACCTAGGGAATCCATTTGGAAACTAGAAGACCATTTAGGCATTAATCCTAAAAAGGGGTAGGCATATGCCTAAGAAATGAAACAATGTCCAAAGAATAGATGAAAAATAAAAAATTGGACAATTAGAGCTAGGAAATCAAGTCTTGAGATCAAGACTTGAGAAAATGGAAAATATCCTTAGGAATATACAAGATCAAATTAAAGGGTCAAATGATCAAAAATCTTGGTCAAATAATAAAAGTCAAAACCTAGGGTGTAAGAGGCAAGAATCATCTAGGAAACAAGGTTTGGGTCACAAGCTTATGTCCAAGAAGGTAATGCCTACTTACCATAATGTTCCATTTGATTATGAAACTCAACCTAAGTCTAGGAAAACCAATGTCACAAGGGAAGTCATCCCTAGGATTGACTATGGTGAGTGTCTAGTGGCTAAGGTTTCCATGAAACCTAGAAATACCACTAAGAAAGTTACTAGGGAGGCAATCCCTAAGGTTAACCATGATAAGACCCAAATGATCAAGGCTTCTAAGCCTAGGAGGGTCATTAAGAGGGTATCTAGAGAAGTTATCCCTAGTGAATACCTAATTAACCCAAGGAGCTCCAATAAGTATTGGGTTCCTAAGAGCGTGATTCCATCACGCTAAGTGGGTTGGGTGTGTTAACTTGAATTGGTGGGTAGTTTACCTAACCATAGTAAAGTTAACACTTTATAGCATTTTCAAGGTTATGTGATACCTTGAAAATAATATTGAATGTTAATCCTAAAAGATTTGAGGATGTGCCAATAAGCCTAGAGAATTGTGAAAAATTGATTAAACTTGGCACATTTAGACATAGAGATATTTGTGTGCAGTTTGGGGTTTTGGCACACTTTGGGAATTCATGTATCAAGAAAATTGTCTTGAGCTTTAGAAATTACATTTAAGATTAACACTCAAGCACTATATATCTTGATGTCACATACTTGCCATGCTTCGTGTGTCTTACCATATGTTTGCATGGAAGGTATATTTATGGTGTATTGCATCTCACAAAGTATATCATTTATCTTGATTGTGTATTTCAACACTTAGAAAGGATGAGATGCTAGGATTTAAAACTCTTGGATGTTAATGTTTGTAAAAATGAAATAAAATACTAAAATACATTAACAAATACATAAACACAGGCATAACACTAATATATTTGATATACATGCCTAAACATGTTAAAATGAAACATATTGAGTGAAGAAATTGAAATTCACTTAATTTCAGAACTGAAAATCAAATATCAGTCGACTGATAACACTATAGCACGACACCGCGAGATCAGCAGTCAAGTGCTGCTTCCAGCACTCGACTGATTATCCATCAGTCGACTGAATATCCACAACAGTCGACTGATGTTACTGTTGTTCGGGATAGAAGAGCTAACAGTCGAGTGGCAAGTCCAACAGTCGAGTGCTTGTCACATCAATCTACTGATGACCCATAATAGTCGACTGATGCTACTATAGCTCGGCATAGAAGCTTCAGCAGTCGAGTGCCGAGCCGGTTCAGTCGACTGACAGTTTTTTGAACCGTTCACTGGACCGCTATCAGTCAACTGATATGGCACATCAGTCGACTAGCGTCACATTTTTATAAGGCCGAACTACTAGGGTTCGTCTTCTTCATGCTCCTTCTCGCTCGATTTCTTCTCTGATTGATCCCAAAACCTCCGACCGACCTCCTCGTGTCCACGCCGGTGACTCAAGGCCTTAGGTTTGGAACCTTACCCTATTTTTCATCTTTTGAGTCCCTCTATCACACTAATGTCATTTCCACTCTTGCCGGCGTCGAGATGCAGCCGGAAGAGCTCCGGTGATCTTCCTAGGCTCCGGCGACAAGGTGAGCGTCTATCTTCCTTATTTGGCCGGCGCTAATCCTCCACCAAAGCCATCCAGTTTTCTGGACAGCTTGTTTACTTCATGTTGGAGCATCGTTTGGACGACATTTGTAGCTACGACAGTGGCTTCCTTGCCGGGGATTTGATCTCCGGTAATCCTCATAGGTGGAGGACGAAGGATTCGTCAAACGGTTAGCGAATACCTCTCCGAAGAAGCGAGTTTTTGAGGAATCATTTTGAATCCGAATTTTGATTCGGATTGTAATCTTCTCTCGATCACATTGTCTTCGACACGAGGCTAGTGACTCGTACGAAGATGAGGCTCGTGACTTTGTGAAGTCATCCCGAAGATACTCGGCGTGGATACGGATAGAGGCGATTCTAGGGAGGATCGCTCAGGTTGATGTCTTTCCCGCTACACGTGATACGTTAGGTATACGTAGAATAAATTTCCTTTTATTGCAAAATTTGAAACTACGGTTATGTCTACACATGTTGTACTATGCATGCGTGTGGTGTGTGTGTTGTAATAAATTAGATTTATTATTTTATTTCTTCCGCTTTGCACATGTTTACAAAACATGTTCGAACACACACTCGTCGCGGTGCCGGAAACCAAACAACTCGGCGTCAGGCCAAGATCTGACCTCCCCATCTTTTCCTTATGTATGTCATGCATCATCTTTTGGACATAAACATTGCATTGTCCATTTTGTGACCCCTGTATAAGGGAAAGTTCATATTCCATTTGGACATGTCATTACAACATGGTTAGAGTCAATCGACATTAACATATCCAGGGGATCACTGAGGCCTCTCTCAGATGCATACGACCGCATCACGGTGCAGAACTTTACACTGGCTGGGATGTGGACTGAACCTGGACAGATGGAGTGGGTGGCTCGGCCTCAACCCATGGAGCATGAGGAGCCAACTATAGAGTCTAGAGAGCCTACGGTCGAGCATGAGGGGTCCGCTACTGAGAAGGATGAACAGATGCTATCTGATGCTTCTTCAGAGAGTCTCTTGACACGAGTCACACGCTTGGAGACTTACTTCGAGGAGTTTTATGAGGAAGCTAGCACGAATTGGACGGAGCTCAGTCTGGAGCAGTCCGCCATGACCGATTGCATGTCCTCCATGGGTCAGGAGTTGGGTTAGCAGCTCAGCCGGATAGAGCAGCGACAGAGCCGGATGGAGTAGTGCCAGATTCATATATATGAGATGATGTGGACCTGGACCCTGGGTCAGCAGCCTCCACCACCTCCAGGAGATGGCTCCAAGGATGATAGCTAGGCACAGATTAGGGATCTTGTTTCTTTTTTCTTTTCACAGTGAGGTCGAGAGTTTTTTCTTGAACATCTCTTTTTGCTTGTAAAAATTGAATTTATATTTGAATGAAATATTGTGTTTGTGTAAAACCATGTGTTTTTGTTTGGTTGTGTTTGCGTTGATTTATTTGTATAACTCATTTTGTCATGACATCATATCTTCTTTTATCATATAAAATGTCATGATATTGCTTAGGGTTACTTTTAATGTCATGTATGCTTAAGTCATATTTTATGCCATGACTTCATGATCATTGGCCATGTTTATTTATGATTATTACTTATTCCATGATCATTCATGCATTAATTAAAATTGAGTTAAGGACTATGGGATGATTTGAAGTCCCATGTATAAGGGAGTCAAATTGAGTTGCCTAGAAAATGCATGAAGCCATAACAACCCTAATTCCACATCTCACAATCACATTGACTTGTGTGTGTTTTATACACCCTAGATACATGTGAGATGTTAGGAAAATAAGTTATGTTCAAGGTGCATTGATGTTGCATCTAGATGAACTTAAACTTATTTCAATCATAAATATGGATCATGAGGAAAGCTAATGTACAAGTCATGTACATCTAGCCAATAGTCCATGGTTCAAAATAGGTTTTTAAAATTATTTTAAAATCCTTTTAGAAAATGTTGGTGAAGTCTATCTTTTGATAGCAATCACCATTGAAGAAGTTAATACAAAGTAGATCAAAAACATTAAAGTTTTAATGGTTTTTGAACTTTGTATCAATCTCCTATTTTTATGGGTATTTTATTTTCATCTATTTTTCACCCATTATATTCCATGTAAGTAATGTGCGTATGAAATTTCAAAATTTTTCGAAATACATATATTTACTTACGCATTTTCAAACTTCATTTTTGAAAACCTGATTTCTGAAAATCAGGGATCAGTCGACTGTTACAGTTTATCAGTCGACTGATGGTGATTTTAATTGACTGTTCTATGGAAGAGTCGACTGACAGGCTGATTTCGGGTAAAAAAGGATGTTTAGCCCATGTTTCAGTTATGTTAGGGTTCTCTAACCACTCTTAACCCTAGGATATGCTTTGAAAAGCATTAGAAATGGTGAAAAACCATTGGATATGGATTAGGAGAATTGGTTTAGGGTGTGTATCAATTTAAGGCATGGGAAAGTTCAATGTTGAACTTTTAACCTTATTTTTGATGGTTTAGTGTTCCTATTGGCTTAGGGACTCTCTAAGGACATTGTTGGTTCAATGGTCAAGGGGGAGAAAGCCTTTAGGGGGAGGTATCCATCATGGGATGATGGATGTTATTTTTCTCATGAGAGGGAGAAATAGGAATTTAAGATGCCTAATTTGGAAATTTGGAGACTTCATAGGAGTGCCTCTCTTGAGTGATATGAGACTTATCACTAGGAAGATTGTAGGCATCCTAGGTGTCTTTGGACCAAGGGAGAGATTGTAAGATCTCATTGGGATATGAGACGTATGTATTGGGGAGATTATTGGTACAATCGACCCAGGTCATACTTGATGTTTGACGATGGTTTGACCATTGTCATGGGAGAAGTCCAAGTCTTGTGTACTTGGTATGGAAAGTCCAAGCTTGAGTCTTAGCATGGAAAGTCCAACATGGGTTGGCAAAGAAAGTCCAAGCATGGGTCTTGGCAAGGAAAGTCCAAGCATGGGTCTTGGCATGGAAATTCCAACATGGGTTGGCAAGGGAAAGTCAAAGCTTGAGTCTTGGAAATTGAGAAGTCCAAGGGGAATATTGGCAGCGTAAAGTCCAAGGGTGGAGTCTTGGCAGCATAAGTCCAATGGTTGGCGGTGTAAAGTCCAAGTGGAGTCTTGGTAGCGTAAGTCCAATGTGCCTTGGCGGTGTAGACCACATTAGCATGACAATAGCTGATGGAAGCACCTGAAGGCTAGCGTATGGATGAACAAGTCATGGATGACTTGGAGGGATTCGATAGACGTGAGGCTGATGGAGGTGGCTAGAAGGCTTAGGTCTAGGCTAAGGGTGGTCTAGCAAGTATGGGGGCACCATACTTGGATTAAAACCTCATGTTTGAGATGTATCAGTCAATTGGGACTATGGTCAGTTGACTGATGTGAGTCGACTAGAGTTCGACTGTCAAGAAATGGCCTATCAGTCGACTGCCAGCATTGGGCAGTCGATTGTTGGCCTAAGCAATCGACTGATCTGGATATCAGTCGATTGTTGGTTGGGAATTTAGGCATAGTAAGCTCTCCAGTTGAGTGATCAACCCGAGCACTCGACTGATTGAGCCATCAGTCGACTAATGGGTATGATCAGTCGACTGATTTCCTATCCGTTGGAACTTATCCGACGTGGTTTATGCCGTTGTGAGACAATGACTACAGGGGCAGTCGACTGATGATCCTGATCAGTCGACTACTTGGCGGAATCTAGCCCAAGGAGAAGCTTTAAAGGGAGCTCATGGAGGAGGTTTTTGCTATCGGTTTTTTAGAAGTTTTGGGGTGATTTGTTGCTACAAATCGGGGTCTCCAAGTACAACTCAAGAAACCAAACAAGCAAGCATTCAAAAGAGTTGTAAAGTGTTCTTTACTTCTTTTGTTGTATTTCATTTGTAATTGCTTGTATTTCATTCTTATTGTTGTAAGAATACTTGTACGAGGTTTCTTCGCCTCCGGATTGTTCAGAGAAGGAGTTATTTGAGTAGTAGTGTGTGATTGGCATCGCGAGGGCTCATTCGAGCCCAATCCGTGGTGTAGGGACCATTCGGTTCCGAACCACGTTATATTTGGTGTTGTGTGTATGCTTGTATTCGTGTTATTGTTTTTATTATTATTATTCCACTGTGCACTAACCGAATTGTAGCAAGCATGCGATTGTAATCCATCTATAAGTGACGACGCTATTCACCCCCCTCTAGCGGCCACCGAGGTCCTAACATCATCAACGATCCAAACATGTGCTTCGCCACTATCATTTGATAAGAGAGATCATAAGTAGGAAGGAAATACAAATCGAGAAGATTCCCACTGAAAGGAACTTAGCGGACCCTTTAACTAAGGCCTTGTCTCAAAGTAAGTTTTAGGGTCATGTTAGGGCTTATGGTATTGGATACCGTGGCGATTGGCATTAGGCCAAGTTGGAGTTTGTTAGTAATATATGAGAGGTGTCCTAAGGCAATCGCCTTATGTTTAAACAATTTATTTGAAAAATGAAGATTCACTATTTGAGTATACATGTTTTCATGTATTTTATTAGATCTTAAACTCATTTACTGAATGTTCACAATATGATTCACAACATGAGAGAATTTGTTATTGGATCACAACTAGTGAGTATCTCTACATATGTAATTGTGATGTATTGGAATTATCCCTAGTTGATTAATTGATGAATTTGAACACAATCAATTCTATCGAGACTAGCACGAGATATACTCTTTGGTGTATCCAAGCAGCTGATTCTCATTGGCTGGAGACATTGTGATGTCCAGAGTTAATCGTGGATGCTAGTTATGGTAATTAGTTCATTGGAGTAACCAGCTGTAAGACTTCATATGGTTCTCTGCATATATGGATATGTCAATAAAGTTCTTACTGCAGCTTAAGTGTGATATTCCTTTGACTTGCGGTATTCAAGTCATCTTGGTCATAAAGACTTATGCTTTGACATCTTAAGCAAGCATCTCCAAGGAGATGTGGACTCGGGATGATTGGGTATAAGTCGAAGTACCTGAAGGTGTTTGAATAGCCTATAAAGGATTCATCACTCCTTATGGGGAGATGTATACCCAGGGCCTCTCGTTGGATTGTTATTAAAGTCTTTGGACAAAGAATTACATGTTTAGAGTAATGTACTCTAGGATACATGTGCAGTAACTAGAATCCGTAGGATGAGGGAATGATACTTGAGCTAGGTGTGACGTAGTCAGCCTAGTGGGGACTGACACTATAGACCATGTCTTGAACCAAGTGGGTATAAGATAAGAGAAGGGAACGGGGCACGATTCATTATAGCTGCAGAAGGGTTTTAGAAATGGTTCTGGTATCAACCGTTGATTTTTCAGTTAATTGGGGATCATGATGTACTACTAGGTGCCACTCATGATCGTTCTATAATTAATGATTAATTATAGATGACCAACATAAAATGGGAACCTATTTGGTCATACGCACAACGAGCATAATCAGAAGGATATAAAACGAGCTTGAGAATGAGATTCTCAGATCGAGAGAAACTAGGTTTGGTTGGACAAAACAATGAGTGAGAATGAAATTGTTTCAGTTGCAACGGAAGCATGGATGGGCCGAGTCTTATGAAGAAATGATGGATGAACCAAATTGGTTTGGTTCTAGTCTAATGGTGGAAAATAAATTAAAGTGGGTTGGCTTGTTTTAAATGATTGAACAAAAGTTGGTTCGGTTCGTTTAAACTTAAAATAGACCAACTCAGTTCGGTTTATTTTAACTTAAGTTATTGGAGCGGATTAATGGGTTTTGGTTAGGAACCAATGACTCTAAGGAGAAGGTTTCTTAATGGTTAAGAAACACACGCTCTATAAAAGCGCGGCTAGAGGTTTGGAGAGCCCTAAGTTTTATTTTTGGAAACTTCTTTTCCTCTCCTCTCCCTCTCTTCTCCTTAGCGCCGCCCAAGGAAGCCATGCCCAAGCTTGTGCCGCCATCCAACCTTGTGCTGCCGGCGTCCAGGTGTTGCCGGCCACCCTTCGGTGATCCTCCAACGACCCTCCTTGGCTCCGGTGACCAAGGACCAGTCGACCCTCTTCTTTTGGCCGGCGCCAAGTCCTCCACCAAGCTGTCCAGTTTTTGGACTGCTTGTTTCCTTCTTGTCGGAGCGTCGTTTGGATGGACTTTGGAGCTCCGAAAGAGACTTCCTTACCGGGGATTGGATCTCCGGTAATCCTCATAGGTGGAGGACCAAGGATTCGTCAATCGGTTGACAAATACCTCTTCGGAGAAACGAGTTTTGGGGACTCATTTTTGCATCCGAATTTTGATTCAGATTGTGATCTTCTCTCGATCACATCATTTTTTACACGAGGCTAGTGACTCCTATGAAGAAGAGGCTCGTAGCTTGGCAAAGCTATCCCGACGGTACTCAGCATGGATACAGATAGAGGCAACTCTAGCGTGAGTTGCTCTGGTTGATGCAATTCCCATTGCACGTGATGTTGGGTTTCCGGCACCGCGGCGTGTGTGTGTTCGATCATGTTTCATAAACATGAGCACAGCGGAAGCAATTAAAAATAATAAATCTATATTTATTACAACACACACAACACACGCATGCTATTACAACAAGTGTAGACATAACCGTAAATTAAAATTTGCAATAAAAGGAAATTAAACTACGTTATACCTTCCGTATGACGTGTAGCGGGAACGGCATCAACCGGAACGATCCTCGTAAGAATCGTCTCTATCCGTATCCACGCCGAGCTCCTCGGGATGACTTCGCTAAGTCACGAGCTTTGTCTTCGTACGGGTTACTAGCCTCGTGTTGAAGACGACGTGATCGAGAGATGATCACGATCCGAATCCAAATTCGGATCCAAAACGAGTTCTCAAAACTCGCTTCTCCGGAGAGGTGTTCGTCAACCGTTTGACTAATCCTTCGTCCTCCACCTCAGAGGATTACCGGAGATCAAATCCCCGGTAAGTTAGCCGCTGTCGGAGCACTAACCATCGTCCAAACGACGCTCCGACGAGAGGAGGAGAAGCTGTCCAGAAAACTGGACAGCTTGGTGGAGGAGTAGGCGCCGGCCTAAACAAGGAGAGAAAAAGCTCACCTTGATGCCGAACCTATAGGAGATCACCGGAGGGTCGCCGGAGGTTCACCGGCTGGAGCTTGGACGCCGGCAAGGGTCTTGGACGGCGGCACAAAGCTGGGCGCCGAAATCACCAAGGAGGTGGGCGGCAACTATGTTGGGCGGCCAAGGTTTAGGGTTTTTGGATGATTAGGGTTTAACAATCCCTTAAGCCCACTTTTATAGATAACTAATTCTCTTAATGGTTAATGGATCATATCCATAAAGCCCGTTAACCCGCTCCATTAAGATAAGTTAAAATAAACCAAACCATGATGGTTTATTTTAAGTTAAAACGAACCTAACCAACTTTTGGTTCATTCGTTTAAAATAAACCAAACCCTTTGGTTTATTCTTATCCATTGGATTAGAACCAAACCATTTTGGTCCATCCATTATGTCTTCCTAAGACACGGCCCATCCACGCTTCCATTGCGACTGAAACAATTTCATGCTCGCTTATGTTTGGTCCAACCAAACCTAGTTTCTCTCGGTCGAGAATCCAATTCTCAAGCTCGCTTTTAAATCCTTTGGATTACACTCAGCGTGCGTGACCAAATAGGTTCTCGGTTTATGTTGGCCGCCTATAATTAACCATTAATTATAGAACGATCATGAGTGGCACCTAGTAGTACATCATGATCCCCAATTAACCAAAAGATCAACTTGATCCGTAACTATTTCAAACCCTTCAAGAGCTTCGAATGAATCGTGCCCCATTCCTTCACTCATCTTATACCCACTTGGTTCGTGACATGGTCTATTGTGTCACCCTCACTAGGTCGACTACGCCACACCTAGCCCAAGTATCATTTCCTCGTCCCACGGATTCTAGTTACTCCACATGTATCAAGAGTACCTTACTCTAAACATGTAATGCTTTGGCCAAAGACTTTAGTAACAATCCGACGAGGCCATGGGTATACATCTCCTCGCAAGGAGTGGTGAATCCTTTATAGGCTATTCAAACACCTTCGATCACTGACTTATACCCAATCATCTCGTCCACATCTCCTTAGAGATGTTTGCTTAAGATGTCAAAGCATAAGTCTCCATGATCAAGATGACTTGAATACCGCAAGTCAAAGGAACATCGCACTTAAGCCACAAGAAGAACTTCATTGACATATCTATATATGCAGAGAACCATATGAAGTCTTACTACTGGTCACTCCAATGAACTAGTTACCATAACTAGCATCCACGATTAACTCCGACATCACTATGTCTCCACCAAAGGAGAATCACCGCTTGATACACCAAGGAGTATACCTCGTAGTCTCAATGTAATCGATGGTGTCCAAATCCATCAATTCATCGACTAGGATAATTCCGATACATCACAATTACACATGTAGAGATACTCACTAGTTGTGATCCAATCACAAATTCTCTCATGCCGTGAATCGTATCGTGACATTCAAGAAATAAGTTTAAGATCAATCAAATACATAAAACATGTATACTCAAATAGTGAATCTTCATTTATCATATAAATGGTTCATACATAAGGCGATTGCCTTAGGACATCTCTCATATATTACTAACAGACTCCCACTTGGCCTAATGCCAATCGCTACGGTATCCAATACCATAAGCACCAACATGACCCTCAAACTTACTTTGAGGTAATGCTTTAGTCAAAGGATCCGCTAAGTTCCTTTCAGTGGGAATTTTCTCTGTATTTGTATTTCGTTCCT
This sequence comes from Wurfbainia villosa, assembly GCA_025175895.1. Lineage (NCBI taxonomy): Eukaryota > Viridiplantae > Streptophyta > Magnoliopsida > Zingiberales > Zingiberaceae > Wurfbainia > Wurfbainia villosa. The sequence continues at coordinate 68,030,363 of CM046001.1, forward strand.
ACTTATGATCTCTCGATAAGATGATAGCGGTGAAGCACATGTTTGGATCGTTGATGAGACCTTGGCTCTTCGCACGTGCAATTGCTCCATTGTTGTGATGAACCGATATTGCTTCAACAATGGCGAATCACACCAAGTTCATGAGCGAACTTCTTGATCCAAACCGCTTCCTTTCGCCCGAGCGCAATATATTCTGCCTCGGTGGTAGTATCCGCTCTGATCTCTTATTTGGAACTTTTCCAACTCACGCACCCCATTCAAGGTGAACACGATTATCGGTGAGACAGAATCATCCTTATGCATGTCTGGAAGGCGGCATCTGTATACCCGCGTATCACCATGTCCCCTTCTCCATATATTAGGAACACATCCTTAGTTCTTCTCAAGTACTTAAGGATCGTCTTATGCCCAATGATCCATTCTGGATCGGGTAGTATCTGCTCGTGACACTCGAGCATACGATACATCGGGCCTCGTACATAACATAGCATACATGATAGATCCTATTGCGGATGCATAGGGAATCTTACTCATGCAAATCCTCTCGTCTTACGTGCGCGGACACATAGACTTGAAAGGTGTACCCCATGCACGATGGGCGGATAACCTTTCTTGGATTGACATGCTAAACCTCTTTGCTTTTCGGTCTATATATGTAGGCTAGAAAGACCAAGCAAGTTTGATCTATCTCTATAGATCTTAATCCCAAGGATGTAGGTTGCTTCTCCCGAGTCTTTCATGGAGAATGTCTTGGATAACCAAACCTTAAGCCCGTGTAAGATTGACACATCGTTTCCTATAAGTAATATGTCATCGACATACAATACTAGGAACATTTGCACTCCCACTAACCTTCTTGTACACACAAGGTTAAATGCGGATTTTGTGAGAAATCAAACTTTTGATCGTCTCATCAAAGCGGATATTCGACTCTGGATGCTTGCTTCAATCCATAAATGGATCGTCGCAACTTGCATACCTTGGTTTTATCAGCCGATGTGAAACCCTCGGTGTATCATATACACGTCCTCGAGCAGGTTTCCATTAAGGAAAGTTGTTTTCACATCCATCTGCCATATCTCATAATCATAATGAGCCGCTATGGCCAGGAGCATCCGAATGGATTTAAGCATAGCTACAAGCGAATAGGTTTCGTCATAATCAACACCTTGCTTTTGACGATATTCTTTCGCCACCAATCTAGCCTTATAGGTAATCACATTACCATCCATGTCGGTTTTCTTCTTGAAAACCCACTTGCACCCTATAGGCTTTATGCCTTTTGGTGGGTCAACCAAGTTCCAAACTTGGTTTTCATACATGGAATCCATTTCCGACTTCATGGCACCAAGCCACTTATCCCTTTCTGAACTTGTCAGCACTTCTTCATAACTGGTAGGCTCCTCATCATCAATGAGTAACACGTCGTTCGATTAAACTACGAAATCCATATCTCTCGGGAATATTGCGTGTTCTACGGATCTCTGAAGATGTGGTGTTACAATAAGTCGATCGATTGCTCATCACTATGAGTTGTCATTTGTTGTGCTTCACCAGTATCTCATTAATGTCTATTTGAGTCTCTCGAGCCTCCTCAAGCTCGGCAACCTCCCCTTTGTTTTCTTGCAAGAGAAACTCTTTCTCTAGAAACACGCATGCCTTGAAACAAACACCTTTTGTTCCACGGGATGATAGAATTAGTAACCCCTTGTTTCCTTAGGGTATCAATAAATAGACATTTATCGGACTTAGCATCAGTTTTACGTCTGATCGCTTCACATAAGCAGGACATCCCCATATCTTCAAGTAAGATACATGAGGTTTCTTACCATTCCATATCTCATATGGAGTAGTTGAGACTACCTTGGTAGGCATTCTGTTTAACAAGTAAACAGCTGTCTGAAGTGCATAACCCCAAAAGGACTTGGGAAGAGTTGCATGATTCATCATTGACGACCATGTCCAACAAGGTCGATTCGCCTCTCGGATACACCATTATGTTGTGGTGTATATAGGCGGAGTCCATTGAGACAATATGCCATTGTCTCTTAGATAATCAAGAAACTCTTGACTTAAGTATTCACCACCTCGATCCGATCAGTATTTTAATACTCTTGTCATGTTGTTTCTCTACTTCATTTCTGAATTCTTTGAACCTTTCAAAGGCTTGGACTTGTGTTTCATCAAGAACACATACCCAAAGTAGTGATCATCGGTGAAGGTAATGAAGTAGCTATAGCCTCCTAATGCTTGAGTTGACATAGGTCCACATACATTAGTATGTACTAAACCTAGTAACTCTCCCACTCGTTCACCTTTTCCAGAAAAAGGTAACTTAGTCATCTTGCCTTTTAAGCATGATTCGCATGTATCGTATGAATCCAATTCAAACGATTCCAGAATTCCACATCGGTGTAATTCGGACATGCGTTTCTTGCTTATATGGCCAAGACGACAATGCCACATATAGGAGTCTATGTGATTATCCTTTGAGGCGCGTGTTGCTCGCCGATATTGAAATGTCCTTTGGATACGTCCAACGTATAAACACCATTACTCAAAGTTCCAGTTCCATAAAGTACGCCATTCAAAGTTATATAACAACAATTGTTACTAAACGTTAAATGGAAACCATTTCTATTTAAGCAGGAAATAGAAACAATGTTCTTTATTAGAGAAGGAACATAATAGCAATTGTCCAGTTCTAAGACTAGTCCACTAGGGAGCTTCAGCAAATAAGTTCCGATGGCGACCGCAGCAACCTTTGCTCCATTGCCAACTCGCAAATTTGACTCCCCTCTGACAAGTCTTCTTCTATTCCTTAACCCCTGTATGTCATTACATATATGTGAGCCACACCCAGTATCCAATACCCAAGTGTCTAAGGAAATAGAATGACAATCAATAACGAAGATACCTGAAGAGGATGGGGCATCAGATGCCTTCTTCTTCTTCATGGACTCAAGATAAATCTTGCAGTTTCTTCGCCAGTGGCTCTCTGTGCCATAATGATGGCAAGTTTCCTTTTGTGCTAGTTCTACCTTCTTAGCCTTTTTCTTTCCTTTCTTACATTCTTTTGTCTTTCTCTTAGAACCTTTCTTTGAGGAATCAACTATGAGCACGCCTTCTCTCTCATGCTTCACGAAGGCTCCAGTCTTGACATATTGAGAAGCTCGGGAATGGTGGATTCCAATTTGTTCATCCGATAGTTCATCACAAATTGCGAGAAACTCTTGGGCAAACAATGCAGAATTAAGTCAATACTTAACTCATGATCCATCACAAAACCGAGGGTAGCTAGCGCTCGATGTACCGTTCATCTTTAGCACAAATTGTACTCTGAGGCCAGAACCTTCTTGCATCTTCGTGGTGAAGAGGAGCCTAGAGACCTCGAACCTTTCCGGATCTCGCTTGCTCATCGAACAACTCATGAAGATGGAAGACCATAGTGTTAGCATCCATATGCTCATGCATCGCCGCTAGCATGATGCATCTTGAGGACATATGCAAGCTTTTCCGCCTTGAGAACAATTCTCGTAAATTCAATTTATTGACCTAGAAATACAAAACGAGCATATATGAGAAAATGATTTTAAAATGCATCAATATACATTTATAAATCCCATTCATTTTTCGAATTTCAAACACCCCAAAATCACTTCGGGAGATCGTAGGTCCATCTCCGAATGGGCTGATATCCATCATAGTTATGAACAACCTTGGAGAGAGTCCAACAAGCCATTCATAACTATGACGGTAGGTATCGTCTATACCGATTGCATATCACGTATATGCAACTATCACAATGTGCTATCAACTAATTGAATGTTCACACATACATCGGGTTGTTAACACATTAACAAGTATGCATCATATGCATAGCACCCAACTTCACCTCCCTTTACATCGACCTTGGAGAGAGTCCAACAAGCCGATGCTCCAGGTTAAAGCCAACCCATTAATCGGGACATAGTTTTAATATGGTTAGAGCGCATTCAACCAATTAGCCCAGCTTGGAGGGAGTCCAACAACCAAAGCTAACGATTGACCTCTGACTCTTACCATATTAGTATTAAACTATTCCATGGTTTGAACATATTGAGTTGTAGGGCTTGGAAAGTCAACAACCCAAACAAGAAGCAGAACTCTGGTTCTAACCATATTAATGGAAGGTGTAGGCTTTAATATTGATTAAGGGTTTTATGTCTCATCCTCTTTGCATGCAAATAACTATTATCTACATGGCATGACATACATGGCATACATCTACATGTCACGACACGCATGGCATAATGTTATGCATCTAATGCAATTACATGGCATACAATTATGTCATGTCTATATTTCCTTATATGTCATAACTATTTATGGAAATAAAATATGTTTAAGATTTGATTCTCCAAATCAAATCATAATTAAATTAGGAAACAAATTTCCAAATCTAATCACATATTTTATTCATGGAATTATTTGATTAAGGAAAATCTATTTAGGAAACCAATTTCCTAAATCATTAAAACTACTTATGGAAATAAAATATTTTAAGATTTGATTTCCCAAATCAAATCATGATTAAATTAGGAAACAAATTTCAGAATCTAATCAAATATTTTATTTATGGAAAATATCAATTTCCATAAATACTTCAACTTTCAAAAGTGGAAGATTTCCATAAATACTTCTAGACTTTCCAAAATTGAAAAATTTCCATAAATACTTCTAAATTTCCAAAATTAGAAAATTTCAGAAATACATTATGACTATCATAAAACCATTTTACGATTATGTGAAACACAACTGGGCTCGATACCCTTTGTTGGGTTTAGGCACATGGCGTGTGTGTGTTCGATCATGTTTTAAACATGAACACAGTGAAGCAATTAAAAATAATAAATCTATATTTATTACAACACACACAACCACGCATGCTATTACAACAAGTGTAGACATAACCGTAAATTAAAATTTGCAATAAAGAAATTAAACTACGTTATACCTTGTATGGCGTGTAGCGGGAGCGGCATCAGCGGAGCGATCCTCGTAGAATCGTCTCTATCCGTATCCACGCCGAGCTCCTCGGGATGACTTCGCTAAGTCACGCGAGCCGTCTTCGTGCGGGTTACTAGCCTCGTGTTGAAGGCGGCGTGATCGAGAGATGATCACGATCGAATCAAATTCGGATCCAAAGCGAGTTCTCAAAACTTCGCTTCTCCGGAGAGGTATTCGTCAACCGTTTGGCCAGATCGCCGTCCTCCACCTCAGAGGATTACGGAGATCAAATCCCGGTAAGTTAGCGCTGTCGGAGCACTAACCGTCGTCCAAGCGGCGCTCCGGCGAGGAGAAGCTGTCAGAAAACTGGACAGCTTGGTGGAAGGAGTAGGCCCGGCCAAAACAAGGAGAGAAAAAGCTCACCTTGATGCGAACCTATAGGAGATCACGGAGGGTCGCGGAGGTTCACGGCTGGAGCTTGGCGCGGCAAAGGGTCTTGGGCGGCGGCACACAAGCTGGGCGGCAATCACCAAGGAGGTGGGCGGCAACTATGTTGGCGATTAGGGTTTAACAATCCCTTAAGCCCACTTTTATAGAGAACTAATTCTCTTAATGGTTATTGGATCATAACCATTAGGCCCGTTAACCCGCTCCATTAAGATAAGTTAAAATAAACCAAACCATGATGGTTTATTTTAAGTTAAAGCGAACCGAACCAACTTTTGGTTCATTCGTTTAAAATAAACCAAACCCTTTGGTTTATTCTCATCCATTGGATTAGAACCAAACCATTTTGGTCCATCCATTATGTCTTCATAAGACCACGGCCCATCACGCTTCCATTGCATTTGAAACAATTTCATGCTCGCTTTATGTTTAGTCAACCAAACATAGTTTCTCTCGATGCGAGAATCCATTCTCAAGCTCGTTTTAAATCCTTTGGATTACACTCGTTGTGCGTGTGACCAAATAGGTTCTCGGTTTATGTTGGCCGTCTATAATTAACCATTAATTATAGAGCGATCATGAGTGGCACCTAGTAGTACATCATGATCCCCAATTAGCAGAAAAGATCAGCGGTTGATCGAACTATTTACGAAACCCTTGATGGCTTCGAATGAATCGTGCCCCATTCCCTTCACTCATCTTATACCCACTTGGTTGAGGACATGGTCTATTGTGTCATCCCCACTAAGTGACTCGTCACACCTAGCCCAAGTATCATTTCCTCGTCCTCACAGTTCTAGTTACTCACATGTATCGAAGAGTACCTTACTCTAAACATGTAATGCTTTGGCCAAAGACTTTAGTAACAATCCGACGAGAGGCCATGGGTATACATCTCCTGCAAGGAGTGGTGAATCCTTTATAGGCTATTCAAACACCTTGATCACTTGACTTATACCCAATCATCCGGGTCCACATCTCCTCGGAGATGTTTGCTTAAGATGTCAAAGCATAAGTCTCCATGATCAAGATGACTTGAATACCGCAAGTCAAAGGAACATCGCACTTAAGCCACAGTAAGAACTTCATTGACATATCTATATATGCGGAGAACCATATGAAGTCTTACGGTGGTCACTCCATGAACTAGTTACCATAACTAGCATCCACGATTAACTCGGACATCACTATGTCTCCGGCCGGTGAGAATCGGTGCTTGGATACACCAAGGAGTATACCTCGTGCTAGTCTCAGTCTCGTGAATTGATGGTGTCGATTCATCCATCGACTAGGGATAATTAGATACATCACAATTACACATGTAGAGATACTCACTAGTTGTGATCCAATCACAAATTCTCTCATCTTTGTGAATCGTATCGTGGACATTGATAAATGAGTTTAAGATCCAATCAAATACATAAAACATGTATACTCAAATAGTGAATCTTCATTTATCATATAAATGGTTCATACATAAGGCGATTGCCTTAGGACATCTCTCATATATTACTAACACGTGATACGTCAGGTATAACTAGCATAATTTCCTTTTATTGCAAAATTTTAAATTGCGATTATGTCTACACATATTGTATCTTGCATGTGTGTGGTGTGTGTGTTGTAATAAATTATATTTATTACTTTTAATTCTTCCGCTGTGCACATGTTTACGAAACATGTTCGAACACACACTCGCTGCGGTACCGGGGAAACCCAACAGGGGGAGTGTCCGATGATATGGATTATGGATAGTGGATGCTCCAAGCTCATGACCGGGGACCCATCAAAGTTTGCTACATTTAAAACAAAAATAGAGGTACTGTTTCTTTTAGTAATAGTGGTAAACTCAAAGTCATAGGAGTAGGAGACATTTTTATTTCTGAACAATTTAGGATTAAGGATGTCCTGCTAGTTAAAGGAATGACTTTTAATCTTTTGAGTGGTAATTAATTATGTGATGAAGGGTATAGAGTTGAATTTTATTCAACTCAATACCTAATTAAACATAATGAATCCAACACTACCATGTTAGTAGGAACTAGGAAGGAGAATATCTATCAAGTTTAGTTTAGTAGTGCTATTAACAAGCATGTGAAGTGTATTTTGTCTAAGGAAGATGAATCATGATTGTGGCATCGAAGACTCGCACACATCAACATGAAGAACATTAAGAGGTTGGCTGAGAAAGCACTTGTACGAAGACTACCATTGCTCAAGTACGAGAAGGACAAAGTATGTGATGCATGTCAAAAATCTAAACAAGTAAAACCATCACACAAAAGAAAAAACATTGTAAGTACGTCAAGTGCTTTAGATTTATTACACATGGATTTGTTTGATAGTAGCTCAACTAAATCTCTGAATGGTAGTAGATATTGCTTGGTGGTAGTAGATGATTATACTAGATATACTTAGACTTTCTTTCTCAAACATAAGGATCAAACACTAGGAATTTTTATCCCTTTTTGTAGAAGAATTGAGAATGAGAAAAATGCAACAATTAAAAAAATTAGAAGCAATCATGGAGGAGAATTTGAAAACATGAGGTTTAAGGATTTTTGTCTAGAAAAAGGGTACAAACATGAATTCTCCACTCCTAGGACACCACAACAAAATGTCATGGTAGAGAGGAAGAATAGAGTCTTACAAGAAGTTGCGAATAGTATGCTGAATGAGTATGCTCTTCCAAGTTATTTGTGGGTTGAGGTTATTAATATTGTATGCTATGTTCAAAATAGAGTTTTGATACATAGATTCTTAGGAAAAATACCTCATGAACTATGGTTTGGAAAACCACAAAAAATCAAACACCTTAGGGTATTTGGTTGCAAGGTGTTCATTTTAAACACTAAGGATCATTTAAGAAAATTCACTGCTAAAGAGGATGAAGGTATTCTTGTCGGATTTTCCCACACATGTAAGCCTTATCGAGTTTATAACAAAAGAAAAAATTTGGTGGAGGAATCGTCAAATGTAGTTTTTGAATAAAGTAAAGGGCAAATTTATTCTAAGGAAGAGAGTGATGAAGTTCTGTTCGAACTCAAGAGATTGAGTTTGAATGAGAACACCAATGTAGGGGGAGTTATATTTGACTTCGATAATGACAGACCTAGGTCAGAAGGTTCATCACTTGAGCTTGTGCCAAATATTGAGGTGCAAGAAAAATCTCAAGTACCAAGATCTACTAGGATTGTCTCTAGTCATCCGTTAGACCATGTTGTTGGAGACATCCATCATGGGGTGAGAACTAGATCATTCTTTAGGAATGAAGTAAATCAAGTAGCATTAATCTCTAAAATTGAGCCAAAAGTAATTGATGAAGCTTTGCTAGATCCGGACTGGATCATAGCAATGCAAGATGAATTGGGACAATTTGAGAGAAGTCAAGTTTGGGATTTAGTCCCAAGACTTTATCAAGCTACCATAATCAGGACAAAATGGGTATTTAAAAATAAAATCAATGATAAGGGAGAAATAATGCTAGGTTGGTTGCCAAAGGTTACAATCAAGTTGAGGGATTGGATTATAATGAAACTTATGCACTCGTAGCTAGATTAGAATTCATAAGACTTATGATAGCATTTGCAGCAAATAAAGGCTTCAAATTATACCAAATGGATGTGAAGTCTGTATTTTTGAATGGTCTTATTAAGGAATAAGTCTATGTTGAACAACCATCGGGGTTTGAAAATTTTGAATTTCCAAATCACGTGTATAATCTTAAGAAGGCTCTTTACGGGATGAAATAAGCACCTTGTGCTTAGTACGAAAGGTTGTCAACTTTCCTAGCTAAAAGGGATTTTCGAAGAGGTCAAATTGATCCCACACTATTTTAGAAAAGAAATAGTGAAAGTATATTTGTAGCTCAGATTTTTGTTGATGATATAATTTATGGCTCAAACAATAGAGATTACCTCAATGAATTTATAGATTACATGGAGAGTGAGTTTGAGATGAGTCTAGTAGGGGAATTGATATTTTTCCTTGGATTGCAAATCAAACAAATCAAAGAAGGAATTCATATCTATCAATCAAAATATGCCATGGAATTGCTAAAAAGACTTAACATGGAAAATGTGAAGGAGGTTTTCACCCCAATGGCACAAAACACTCATTTAGATAGTGATGTAGATGGCAAATCAATTGATTTAAAACTTTATAGGAGTGTCATAGGTAGTCTTTTATACCTTATAGCATGTAGAACTGATATAGTATTTGTTGTGGGTATGTATGCACGATATCAATTGTGTGCAAAAGAGTTCATTGGGTTGCGGTTAAAAGAATTATGATATATCTTAAAGCAACCATAACAGTTAAATTGTGGTATCCCCGAATTGAATCTTTTGACTTAGTAGGCTAAACTGATTTTGATTATGTAGGATACAAATTAGATAGCAAAAGCACTAGTGGGGGTTGTCAATTTCTAGGTTCAACATTAGTTAGTTGGTCAAGTCGAAAGTAACATTGTGTCACTCTCTCCACGATTGAGACTGAGCATATAGCCATGGGAAAGAGTGTATCACGATTGTTATGGATGACTCATACCCTGGAAGATTATGGGTTTTCGTATAAAAATGTGCAATTGCTTTTTGATAACATTAACACGATAAACTTGACTAAAAACCCAATCCATCATTCCAGGAAAAAACACACTAAAGTAAGACATCACTTCATTAGAGGTCATGTAGCAAGAGGAGACATCATACTCAATTATATTGAGTCAAAGGCTAATCTTGCAGATATTTTCATAAAACCTCTTCTAGAAAATGAATTCAGATATTTAAGAAGAGAATTAAGAAGGTATGTTGCTGAGTAAAACCTCTCCATGATCTTAAGGACTAATCCATAAGTACAAGAGAAATGGGAAAATACTTTGGGATACCTTGGAAGAACATCTCACACAAACTTTAGGAATAACCATGTTTGTGTATTACTAGATAAGGGTGAGATGTTAGGAGCAACCAATTTACTCAAAATGCTTGTTATGATGCATCAACTTGAGTAATGAGGTTGGAAATAAAACGAATCATTAAGTTGACCAATTATGGGGAAGACCGATATATAATTCATGTGGATTTGGTTGTAAGATAATGATTGGAAATTCCAACCAAGTCAAATAGGTTGGAAATCCTAAACAACAACAAAACTCTAGTAAAACTTCAAAAATATGTTAAAAATTTCTTATCAAGTGTATTGACACTTGTAAAATGGTTTAGATACTTAAGTGCAACAAATTTTGGACTTAAAATACTAAGAAAATGAAATATCAGATTAACAGTCGAGGCACTTCAGTAATCGCCTAGACTGATAGTAGCAACAAGTGAACAGAATCGAGGAGACCTCGATTGGCACCTCGACTGCTAGCTATTGCAGGTTAACAAAATCGAGGTGCACTTGACTGGAACCTATTGATAGTAGCCACCAGCGAACAGAATCAATTCCGCCTCAACTAATGCCTTGACTGGTCGTTATGAAGAGGGCACAGAATCGAGTCTGCCTCGACCAATGCTTCGACTGAACAATCAGTCGAGGCCCTCTATTTATCACCTCGATTGTTGGATGCGAGACTATATAAGGAAACCATTTTTCCATTCTACCTGTTTGCGATTTTTCCTTCAATTTTCCTTCACCTTCGCTATCACCGATCTTCTCTCCGGCCAACATTCGATGACGCCTAACCCTAGATGACTCTTTTTAGACATGATCTAACCTAGGGTAAGTCTTCTTGCCTTCCTTCCATTAGGGTTCACTGGAGCATCCATCCTCACCTATGAAAATCGATCTATGATACTTGACTGAGATCTCTCTAGCTATAATCTTCTTGAGCAGATTCAAACGACATCAATGGAACCCAAGTATAAACCCTTTCCTTCTTTCTTCCATTTTTACATTTCTTAGTTAGGTTTTAATCACTAATCATCTTCTGTCTACGTCATTCATCATCTCGCATCATGTAGCATTCATCTTACACTTTTGGGCATAATTTTGCATCTCTAGGCAATAAAGGAAAGAAACGGAGGGTAGTAGGAAGGAAACCTCTAGGGAGAAACCTTCTACTAACTTCTGATATCTTTTCGAATTCAATCAGCATACATTTATGAATCATAAATTTTACTTTATGCATACTCACTCCTTAGATAGAGAGATCTTCTCTATGCATGCTCAAAATGCAATGGGAGTGATCGATTTTTATTGGCCTAGTAAACTATTCTATTGTGAACATGACATAAATGTAGACTTAATTTTTGAGTTCTATAATAATCTACAACCCATAGGAGATAGACTTATATATAAAAGTAGGGTAGCCAAGAGAGATATCTCGTTCACTCCTGACATTCTTAGGGTATTCTTAGAGTGTAGAGAGTCACTGTCAGCCTTTGAATGCTATCTGACCATTCAAGAACCTCTTGAAGGTTATTCCATTAATGTCATTCATGAATACTTTTTTAGAAGACCACATCAATCCAGTCTTAATTTATTTCCTGCCATGGCATTAGCTGCCCCTGACAATGTCCTATACAAGGTCATTGTAGGTTGCATTCTATTCATTGTCACACAGGGGCAAGCTAAAGTAAGATCCCATCATTTACTCACTCTCCATCTTCTAAAAAATCATCTGGATTTCAACGTCGCATTAAACATTTTCCTATGCATTGTCCACTTCACAGTCCCCATCCAAAAGAAGATCTACATACCACTTGGACATATCATTACATTTTGGTTAGAGTCCATAGGCATTAATACAAGTAGGGGCAAAGTCAAGCAAATGTCCAACTTTAACATCATAAAGTGGCATAACTTTTCCTTGGTCGGCATGTCCCAAGTCCATAGGAGTGTTGAGTGGGTGGATAGACACCAAGCCAGTGAGTTATGGGACATGGGTGCAACAGCAGAAGAAGAACCACTAGCTCTAGTTGTTCCGTTTCTGAGCAGCTAGATAGCTTACGCAAAGATTTGAGATGGAGTTCACAGAGATAGTTAATACTCAGTTCGAGGAGCTCCAGATGACCATCAACACCAGATTTGAAGTGCTTCAGACGACTATAAATACACGTCTATCAAAAGTATCTACCAGACAGACGCAGATTTCGGACCAACAAATGAAAATTCTCAATCTCCTACGCTCCTTGGCCACTGATTCTTCGAGTCCTTCTTCACCAACTATGTAGCCTTTTCATGCTTTTTTTACTTCTACAGAAAAATTGTTGTGTGTATTTAACCTTTAGAATTCTGAAAACGTGTAGCAAGTTTAGGAATTTTGTTAAATGGACACCTTTAATGGAGTGCACTGGCTTTTATGTAAAATTGTTGTGAATGCTGATTGTTTACAACCTTCTCTAGCTTATGAATATGAGTTTGGCATTTTTATGTTATCTATATGTGTTTATATGCTGTTAGCAGGTTTTGTCATGACTACTTTAAGGGGAAACTCTGTCAATTTTTTTTGTCTATCTATTGGAGTTTTCCTTGCTTCTCAATATGTTTCATTCAAAAATCAAGATAAAGTAAAGTGTGGGATAACAAGGTGTGGGATTCAGGGGAAGGACCCTATTAATTTCTCAATCTAATTCTAAAATTCTTTTGGGTCTTCGGATCAATGTATCCTTCTCCCTATGATCTTTTTGTGTGTTTGCCAAAGGAGGAGAGATAAGTGGGGTTTAAGTTTTAAAGATAAAGTAAAGTGGGGATTAAACTTTTAAATAGTGAAGTTCTAAATATGATGAAGTTATGCAAATCTCAAAATTTTCTATGCAATATCTTTTACTGTGAATTCTGTAAAATTATAAGAATATTATATTGTGCTACAATTGCATCACCTAAACTTAAACCATGTTGTCAAACATCAAAAAGGGGAAGATTGTTGGTGTAATCAGACCCAAATGATATTTTGGTGTTTGATAAGGGTTTAAGTCAAGGTGATAATTTTGTGTTATCTCACGCGTTTGGTTGAGATGTATTTCTAGGATTTTCCTTGTAGGTCGAGGAGCGGATGCAAGGTGATGAAGTCCTAGACGAGGAGTCTTGGGAAATGAAGTCCCAGACGAGGAGTCTTGGCAAATGAAGTACCAAATGAGGAGTCTTTCGAAATGATGTCCTGGATGAGGATTCTTTCTAATAAAGTCTCGGACGAAGAGTCTTGGCAAGTGAAGGCCTCGAAGAGAAGTCTGAAGGGAGGAAACTTCGCTTCCCACTTCAACTCGGTAGCTTGTTCATGGCGATCCCGTCTACATCCCCAGATTAAAAAAATAATCCTTGATAAAGAGAGATTACCCAAGAAACCGTTTCATCATCGTGCTATTCGATTAGAGAGGTCACTTGAATAAACTTGTTGTTCAACCAACCAACCTCTATTCTACGATTAGCCGCGGAATAGATGATGTATGGATCGCCGATTTTTGTGTTTGTATTCGGGGTCCAAGTAAATTATCCACATACCATATATACAATATACAAAGAAACAAAAGGAAAGAAAAACAAGAATTATAACTCTTGTTTACCTCAAGGTCTTCTATCGTATGTCCTATCCTCTTCTTGGACGTTGTGTGGGCAACGATCTTCCAAGAGTTGAAGCCTCCTAGATCACGTTCTTCCCTTCTTTGCTCGCTCCGAACAAAGGGAAGAATAGAACAAAACTCTTCTTCCTATCTAGAACCGGCCACCTGTTGGGTTTCCGGCACTGCGGCGAGTGTGTGTTCGAACATGTTTCGTAAACATGTGCACAGCAGAAGAAATAAAATAATAAATCTAATTTATTACAACACACACACCACACGCATGCATAGTACAACATGTGTAGACATAACCATAAATTCAAAATTTGCAATAGAAGAAAATTTATACTACGTATACCTTACGTATCACGTGTAGCGGGAAAGGCATCAACCGGAACGATCCTCGCTAGAATCGTCTCTATCTGTATCCACACCGAGTATCTTAAGGATGACTTCACAAAGTCATGAGCCTCTTCTTCGTATGAGTTACTAGCCTCGTGTCGAAGACGATGTGATCGAGAGAAGATCACAATCGGAATCAAAATTCGTATTCAAAATGAGTCCTCAAAAACTCGCTTCTCCGGAGAGGTATTCGTCAACTGTTTGACGAATCCTTTGTCCTCCACCTATGAAGATTACCGGAGATCGAATCCCCGGCAAGGAAGCCACTGTGGGAGCTTCAAACATCGTCCAATCGATGCTCCGACACGAAATAAACAAGCTGTCCAGAAAACTGGACAGCTTTGGTGGAGGAATAGGGGTAGGCCAAATAAGGAAGCTTGATGCTCACCTTGTCGCCGGACCCAAAGAAGATCACCGGAGGGTCGCCGGAGGATCACCGGCTGAAGCTTGGACACCGGAAACTAGCTTGGACGGCGACACAAAGCTGGGCGGTGGCTAGGATTGGTCGCCGACCACTAGAGGAGAGGAGGGGTGGGCGGCAACTAGGGATTGCTTGGATTTGGATTAGGGCTTTCACAAAACCCTTAAGCCCTATTTTATAGAGAACAAATTCTCCTAATGGTTATTGGTTCATAACCAAAAACCCGTTAACCCGCTCTATTAATTTAAGTTAAAATAAACCAAACCGATTTGGTCTATTTTAAGTTAAAACGAACTGAACCAACTTTGGTTCATTCGTTTAAAACAAACCAAACCCCTTTTGTTTATTCTCCATCATTGGATTAGAACCAAACCAATTTGGTTCATCCATCATGTCTTCATAAGACACAGCCCATCCATGCTTCCATTGCGACTGAAACGATTTCATGCTCGCTACTTGTTTGGTCCAACCAAACCTAGTTTCTCTCGGTATGAGAATCTCATTCTCAAGCTTGTTTTAAATCCTTCGGATTACGCTCGTTGTGCGTGTGACCAAATAGGTTCTCGGTTTATGTTGGTCGTCTATAATTAACCATTAATTATAGAATGATCATGAACGACACCTAGTATTAAATCATGATCCCCAATTAATCGAAAAGATCAACGGTTGATCCAGAACTATTTCTGAAACCCTTCAGCAGCTACAATGAATCGTGCCCCATTCCCTTCACTCATCTTATACCCACTTGGTTCAGAACATGGTCTATAGTGTCAGTCCCCACTAGGTTGACTACGTCACACCTAGCCCAAGTATCATTTCCTCATCCTACGGATTCTAGTTACTGCACATGTATCCAAGAGTACCTTACTCTAAACATGTAATGCTTTGGCCAAAGACTTTAGTAACAATCCGACGAGAGGCCATGGGTATACATCTCCTAGCAAGGAGTGGTGAATCTTTTATAGGCTATTCAAACACCTTCGATCACTTCGACTTATACCCAATCATCCCGGGTCCACATCTCCTCAGAGAAGCTTGCTTAAGATGTCAAAGCATAAGTCTTTATGATCAAGATTACTTGAATACCGCAAGTCAAAGAAACATCGCACTTAAGCTGCAGTAAGAACTTCATTAACATATCTATATATGCAGAGAACCATATGAAGTCTTACGGCTGGTCACTCCAATGAACTAGTTACCATAACTAGCATCCACGATTAACTCCGGACATCACAATGTCTCCAGCCAGTGAGAATCAGCTGCTTGGATACACTAAGGAGTATACCTCGTGCTAGTCTCGACAGAATCGATGGTGTCCAAATCCATCAATTCATAGACTAGGGATAATTCCGATACATTACAATTACACATGTAGAGATACTCACTAGTTGTGATCCAATCATAAATTCTCTCATGCTGTGAATCGTATCGTGGTCATTCAGTAAATGAGTTTAAGATCTAATCAAATACATGAAACATGTATACTCAAATAGTGAATCTTCATTTATCATATTAATGGTTCAAACATAAGGCGATTGGCTTAGGACATCTCTCATATATTACTAACAAACTCCCACTTGGCATAATGTCAATCGCTACGGTATCCAATACCATAAGCTCTAATATGACCCTCAAACTTACTTTGAGGTAATGTCTTAGTCAAAGGATCCGCTAAGTTTCTTTTGTTAGTAATATATGAGAGATGACCTAAGGCAATCGCCTTATGTTTGAACCATTTATATGATAAATGAAGATTCACTATTTGAGTATACATGTTTCATGTATTTGATTAGATCTTTAACTCATTTATTGAATGTCCACGATACGATTCACAGAATGAGAGAATTTTTGATTGGATCACAACTGTATGATATCTCTACGTAACGTTGTGATATATCGGAATTATCTAATTCGATGAATTGATGGATTTGAACACCGTGATTCATCGAGTTTAACATGGTATACTCGCTGGTGTATCACCAGCGGTGATTCTACTTGAAGACATTATGATGTCCGGAGTTAATCGTTGATGCTAATTATGGTAACTAGTTCATTGAAGTGAAAAACCATAAGACTTCATATGGTTCTCTGCATATATAGATATGTCAATGAAGTTCTTTCTGCAGCTTAAGTGCGATGTTCCTTTGACTTGCGGTATCGAAGTCATCTTGATCATAAAGACTTATGCTTTGACATCTTAACATCTACGAGGAGATGTGAACCCGGGATGATTGGGTATAAGTCAAAGTTATCGAAGGTGTTTGAATAACCTATAAAGGATTCACCACTCCTTACGAGGAGATGTATACCCATGGCCTCTCGTCAGATTTTTACTAAAGTCTTTGGTCAAAGCATTACATGTTTAGAGTAAGGTACTCTTCGATGCGAATGCGTGCTACTAATCAACAGGGCGAGGAAATGATACTTGGGCTAGGTAATGACGTGAAAATGAGACTATGGCCATGTCTGAACCATGTCTGGCAGTGAATATAAGATTAGTGAAGGAATGGCGCGATCATTTGTCTGAAGGGTTTCAGAAATAGTTCTGGATCAACCGTTGATCTTTTCGGTTAATTGGTGATCATGATGTACTACTAGGTGCCACTCATGATCATTCTATAATTAATGGTTAATTATAGACGGCCAACATAAACCGAGAACCTATTTGGTCGCACGCACAACGACCATAATCCGAAGGATTTAAAATGAGCTTGAGAATGAAATTCTCAGACCGAGAGAAACTAGGTTTGGTTGGACCAAACAATGAAGCGAGCATAAAATTGTTTCAGTCGCAATGGAAGCGTGGATGGGCCGTGTCTTATGAAGACATGATGGATGAACCAAATTGGTTTGGTTTTAATCCAATGGAGTAGAATAAACCAAAGGGTTTGGTTTGTTTTAAACGAATGAACCAAAGTTGGTTTGGTTCATTTTAACTTAAAATAAACCATCATGGTTTGGTTTATTTTAACTTAAATTAATGGAGCGGGTTAACGGACTTTTGGTTATGATCCGATAACCATTAAGAGAATTTGTTCTTATAAAATAGGGCTTAAGGGTTTTGTTAAGCCCTAATCTAGTAGTTGCCGCCCAACCCCCTCTCCTCTCCAAGCCTTGTCGGTAGCCAACCCTCTTGTCGCCGCCCAACTCCCTTGCTGGCATCCAGAAGGTGCTGTCCTTCCCTCTTGCCAGCGTCAAGCTGCTGCCGGAGGAGCTCCGGTGATCTCCTTTGGGTCCGGAGACAAGGTGAGCCTCAAGCTTCCTTATTTGGCCGGCCCCTATTTCTCCACCAAAGCTGTCCAGTTTTCTGGACAGCTTGTTTCCTTCTCGTCGGAGCGTCGTTTGGATGACGTTTGGAGCTCCGACAGCGGTAGCCTTGCCGGGGATTCGATCTTCGGTAATACTCATAGTTGGAGGACGAAGGATTCTTCAAACGGTTGACGAATACCTCTCTGGAGAAGCGAGTTTTTGAGGACTCGTTTTGGATCCGAATTTTGATTCGGATCGTGATCTTCTCTCAATTACATCGTCTTCAACACGAGGCTAGTAACTTGTATGAAGACGAGGCTCATGACTTTGTGAAGTCATCCCGAAGATACTCAACGTGGATACGGATAGAGACGATTCTAGCGAGAATCGTTCCGGTTGATGCCTTTCCCGCTACACGTGATACGTCAGGTATACGTAGTATAAATTTCCTTTTATTGCAAAATTTGAATTTACGGTTATGTCTACACATGTTGTACTATGCATGTGTGTGATGTTTGTGTTGTAATAAATTAGATTTATTATTTTATTCCTTCCACTGTGCACATGTTTACGAAATATGTTCGAACACACACTCGCCGCGGTGTTGGATACCCAACAGTGGTATCAGAGCCTAGGTTGTGTTTCGACATAATCGTAAAATTATTTTGCGATAGTCAAAATGGTATTTCTGGAAATTTTCTACTTTTGGAAAGTTAATAGTATTTATGGAAATTTTTAATTTTGGAAAGTTTAGAAGTATTTATGGAAATATTCTACTTTTGGAAAGTTGAAAGTATTTATGGAAATTGATATTTTCCATAAATAAAATATTTAATTAGATTTTGAAATTTATTTCCTAATTTAATCTTGATTTGATTTGGGAAATCAAATCTTAAAAATATTTTATTTCCATAGGTAGTTTTGATGATTTAGGAAATTAATTTCCTAAATTGACTTTCCTTAATCAAATATTTCCACAAATAAAATATGTGATTATATTTGGAAATTTGTTTCCTAATTTAATCATGATTTGATTTGGAGAATCAAATCTTAAATATATTTTATTTCCATAAATAGTTATGACATATAAGGAAATTTTGTACATGACATAATTATATGCCATGTAATTGCATTAGATGCATATCATTAGGCCATGCGTGTCGTGACATGTAGATGTATGTCATGCCATGAGAAGTGACACCTAGTAGTACATCATGATCCCCAATTAATCGAAAAGATCAACGGTTGATCCAGAACTATTTCTGAAACCCTTCAGCAGCTACAATGAATCGTGCCCCATTCCCTTCACTCATCTTATACCCACTTGGTTCAGAACATGGTCTATAGTGTCAGTCCCCACTAGGTTGACTACGTCACACCTAGCCCAAGTATCATTTCCTCATCCTACGGATTCTAGTTACTGCACATGTATCCAAGAGTACCTTACTCTAAACATGTAATGCTTTGGCCAAAGACTTTAGTAACAATCCGACGAGAGGCCATGGGTATACGTCTCCTCGCAAGGAGTGTTGAATCTTTTATAGGCTATTCAAACACCTTCGATCACTTCGACTTATACCGAATCATCCCTGGTCCACATCTCCTTAGAGATGCATGCTTAAGATGTCAAAGCATAAGTCTTTATGATCAAGATGACTTGAATACCGCAAGTCAAAGGAACATCTCACTTAAGCTGCAGTAAGAACTTCATTGACATATCTATATATGCAGAGAACCATATGATGTCTTACGGTTGGTCACTCCAATGAACTAGTTACCATAACTAGCATCCACGATTAACTCCGGACATCACAATGTCTCCAGCCAGTGAGAATCAGCTGCTTGGATACACCAAGGAGTATACCTCGTGCTAGTCTCGACAGAATCGATGGTGTCCAAATCCATAAATTCATCGACTAGGGATAATTCCGATACATTACAATTACACATGTAGAGATACTCACTAGTTGTGATCCAATCACCAATTCTCTCATGCTGTGAATTGTATCGTGGACATTCAGTAAATGAGTTTAAGATCTAATCAAATACATGAAATCATGTATACTAAAATAGTGAATCTTCATTTATCATATAAATGGTTCAAACATAAGGCGATTGCCATAGGACATCTCTCATATATTACTAACACCACCAAGTCAATGGACTTGATGTTGCCGCCGGCCAAGGAGGAGAAAAGGATCGCCGGCCAACCTTGAAGAAAGGTTGTCGCCGGTCAAAGGAGAGGGGAGAGCGCCTGCCAAAGCTTGAGGGAGAGAGTCACCGGCCAAGGAAAGGGGGAGAAGAAGAATACCTAAGCCTCCCTTCTTGTTGCCGTCGGCCCTAGGAGGAGCAAACCTTAGCAAGCTTGCTGCCCCAAACCCTAACCCTAGAAGCCTTGCCGCCCAAGCCAAAACCTAATCTTCCTTCTCCTCCCACACCCAAGCCTTGGCCTCCTTTTTATAGAGCTAGGCTTAAGCCTCCTTTTAATCTCCACCGTCGGATCTAGGGGTTTAATCTCAACCGTCGGATCTTGGGATTTAATCTCGACCGTGGGATCTAGAGATTTAATCTCCACCGTCGGATCTAAAGATTTAATCTCCACCGTTGGATCTAGAGATTTAATCTCCACCGTCGGATCTACGGTTTCATTTTCCATCATAGGATCTAGGCTCCATGAGGGATTTAATAGGCTACAATAGGGACCATGAGGAGGAGTTGGATCTTGGCCACCCAATAGATCAAGCTCACATAAAGTCTGATCCATTAATGATAATCCATTCCACTAGAGGATTATCATTGATCTACCTAACCAACCCCCATATGTTAATATGGGCTCCATATATTATTTGTACATTTATCTCCCCATGTTTAAGATCTCGAATGTTCGTCAATTAATTAATCAACATCTAACTCCATGAATAAACCACTCAACCTTATCATTATACTGGACCAAGTCCACCTGTAGTGTTTACATGATTAACCTTATGAGCTCTTCAAGGGGACATCATCATCCTAATATATAGGACACGGTTTCCTCCTATAATCAATGGCACACCATATAAATAATATCATTTCCCAACTTACCGAGCCTATCGATTTACTCTATAAATCTCGCACATTGGTAAATCAAAGAAATAAATACTAAGTATATGTGCCCGTTATTATATCGGGATTAAGAGCATGTACAACATAATATCCGAGGTCCGATTCAATTATGTAGTCAGTAATAAATCGAATCATCTCTAAGTCGGTCCTTCTCAATACACACAAAGTGTACTAGTGTGTTTCTATGGTCAAGACAAACCAATACCAAATCACACTACAACCATTCCAATAGTTTGTCCATAACCATCTCGGTTGTGAGCCTTTACTTATACTTTACAAGGAACTGATAACATGATCTCCTGTGTGACACTACACACCATGTTATCTACAATGTAATGTATTAGACAATATGCATAACCATAAATATGCAAACAATGATCATGTGATTCTTATTTGAAAAATAAAGATGTTCATACAAATGATAGACTTTTCAGTATACATCCCAACAAAGTTTTGGCAAGTGAAGACCCATATGAGAAGTCTTGGTAGATGAAGTCTCGGAAGTAATTCTTGGTATGGAATACCTATATATAATGGTTCATAGGCATCAGATTAGGGGTATAGGGTAGACTTCTTCCTAGTCGTGGTTTCATCTCTAGACGGGTTGAAACGGACAAGGCTCAAGGCAGCAGTCGAGGCAGCACCTCGACTGATTACCTTATCAGTTGAGGAGGCACCTCAACTGTTACCTAATACTCTAGATGAGTCACTAAGCTCAGAGTTCAGGACCGATCTAAAGCTTTCCCAGTCGAGGCGACACCTCGACTGGACATGTTTAGTAGTGTTTTAGGACACATCTCAACTGGCCTAGCAGTTGATGAGGAAGCAACTTTAGTTGCCTCGACTGGGATAGCATTACTTGAGCATAAACCCATAGCAGTCGAGCTGGCACCTCAACTGATGTTCTGTTCAGTTGAACAGAAGCGAGGTGAGCTCGACTGGCATTATCAGTCGAGGCAATGAACCATCACCTCGACTGAACCTATGTTACAACAAGCAATAAGTCAAAATTGAGGGGGAAACTTACCGTTAGCAATGGTAATCAATTGACACTCGAGGCAACTCGACTGCGTAGGTGGAAAAATCCCTAATCGTGTCTGTTATAAGGGTTTTCTCTAGCTCTTTTTGAAAGATACCGACAATACTATTCACTAACCTCTTTGAAGCGATTCTCCTATGTTTTGCCTTCATCCTCCAAGCTCCAATCATCCTCAAAGGCAATCAAGGGAGTGAAGAGAAGAAGCCCTAGCTATTATTACACATTGTAATCTTCCTCTTCACAAACATTTTCTGCTGTAAGTTCTATTATAACTCTTGTAAGCTTGTATTTAGGGGTTTCTCCACCTTTGGGGCTTTTTCGAGAAGGAGAAAGGTAGGCCTTGGATGTAGCAGTTCGTGGGGGAACTGTGAACCAAGTAAAAAACTGTGTTTTTCTGTGTGTGTTGTTTTCTTTTTCCTTTGTTTCCGCTACGTATCATCGAACGAGATCTTTTCTCTATAAAACTTTGGGTGATGACGATAAACGTTATTCATCGCCACTTCTAGCGATTCCAACGATCCTACAATGAATACATATTTAATTCCCATGAGTAGATTAGGAAGCTAGATGATTTCGGAAGTGGCTTTGTTCTTCCAGATAAGCTATGGGAATTGAAGTAGTGCAAGGTAAGTCTACTTGGTATATGTTTACGGTTAGATATTGTGGATTTGTGTGATGAATCATTTGTGGATTCGCTGGAGTTCAATTTATAGATTAATGGGTTTGGATCTGGATGAAGGTTGGTTGTGTGTGATAGTTGTGCATGCTTATATTTCAGTTAATTGAATATGGATTGAATGATTAAAGGTGATGAGAAGTGTTTTGATCTGTTGTAGAGATGTTGCTATGAATTAGTGTGAATTGCTAATTGGATCCAGTGTGTATACTCATGGAGATAGAGCGGGTATTGTGTAGTATGGGCGAACAAGATTTTAGTTAATGTTGGTTAGTTGATTGGAATAGGAGATCGATGTAGGATTTGATTCGATCATTCGATAAATGATAAAATTTAACTATATTATATTTTAATGTACAGGTCTTTTATTTGAGACAGATTTGTGGATGCAAAGATTTTTAACATGAGCTATATAGTAAGTGGGTTATTTCTCTTTAACTCTTGTAGATCTTGATCTTAGTGCATGAACTCTGTTTATGATAGATGGAATTACCTTGGCTCGACTCTACTTATTCTTGCGCTTGATACTTAGTCGTTGAACTTTGAGATGCTCATTCGATATCTATACAGTCTCGCTTCATCACTGTTGTTGATTACATATATTATATTTGTTTAATATATGAATATTGTATAAGTACATGTAGCTGAGTACAGTTGCTGTCTTTGATTGGTCATGATGTTATACCACTAGAGTTGGTGATGGTTATAACTGTAGAGTTGGTTGTCTTATTGCACGACCTTACATTGAGCATCTCCTATCAACCATGATTACCATAGATGGTTGAGTGGGTCGTTAGTGGAGTGTTATTTACGAACTCGAGGTCCTAGCTTGATATGTGTATATGTCTGTTGTTTATTGTTGGTGATTGATGGCCCGACTAGATGGGGGGATGAATAGCATTTTTAGTCGCTTGATTGAATTCCATCGTGCTTACATGCTTGTCTACAATACTTGTCAATATATGTAGGAGAATAATAATAATACTAAAAAAAACACAAACATGAGTACACAATCACAAAGACAACCGATATAACATGGTTCGGAATCTTAGGGTTCCTATTCCACACGGCGAGCTCAACGAGCTCTAGTGATGCACACACCACTACTAAATCTCATTCTCGACAAAACGTCGGAGGTAGAGAAATCTCATACAAGAAA
Organism: Wurfbainia villosa; assembly: GCA_025175895.1. Taxonomy (NCBI): domain Eukaryota; kingdom Viridiplantae; phylum Streptophyta; class Magnoliopsida; order Zingiberales; family Zingiberaceae; genus Wurfbainia; species Wurfbainia villosa. The sequence goes on from CM046001.1 coordinate 68,054,345, forward strand.
TTACAATAGTAATACAAAAATGTACAAGAAAATACAAAGACAATAATGAAACACAAGTAAAGAACACTTTACAACAATTGCTTTGAACTCTTGCTTGTTGCTTGCTTTGGTTTGCTCTTGAAGATTTGGAATGCAGTAGCAATTCCCCTTCAAAATCTCCCAAAAAATCATTGCACAATCTTCCAACTTGAACTCCTTTTATATCCTTTATCGAGCTGATTTCGCGCTTGGTAGTCGACTGCCCCCTGTAGTTGTTGTCTCACGACTTAATCCATGTTGGCATCCCAACCAACGGATACACAAGCAATCGACTGTCATTATCATTAGTCGACTGCCCAAGCCCGCAGCCGACTACTCAGTCGGCTTCGGAGCTTTCTGTGCTCGCGACCATCAATCGACTTCCCTCCATGGCAGTTGACTGCTCAAGGCCAATCGACTTCCCAAGGTTGGCAGTCGACTGCCAAGGCCACGCAACCGTAGTCGAACACCAGTCGACTCATGATCAATTGACTGTCCAATGCCTAGTCGACTGATAAACCTCAACAATGAGGTTTAGCCCAAGTATGAGGCCCTCATACTTGTTAGACCACTCTTACCCTAGACCTAAGCCTTCTAGCCACCTCTACTAGCCCCGCGCCTATCATAACCCTCCAACTCATCCATAACTTGTTCATCCATGCTCAGATCCCTCCAAGTCATCCATAACATGTTCATCCATACGCTAGACTCCAGGTTCTTCCTTCGGCTATTATCATGCTAACGGTGTCTACACTGCCTAGGAACATCCCTGGACTTCCCAAATGCCAAGCCCCATGCTTGGACTTTCCATGCCAACTCCATGTTGGACTTTCCATGCCAAGGCTACACACTTGGACTTCCCATGTCAACTCCATGTTGGACTTTCCAAATGCCAAGACCCATGCTTGGACTTTCACTGCCAAGGATACACACTTGGACTTCCCAATGCCATGTACACAAGACTTGGACTTCCCATGACAATTACATTGTCATACATTTTGTCAAACATCAAAATACCACTCAAGTCAAACTCGAGTCTGGTCGATCATGACCTGGGCTGATTGCACCAATAATCTCCCCATTTTTTATGTTTGACAAAAACCACAAAGCCTTTGAGTTACGCCACCTAACTCAAATCCCCCAATTATACCAAATGGTAAATCTTACCAATTGTCCCAAATTGGTCTCACATTCTCCCCCTTTTTGACATACATAAAAAAGGCTCTCCCCAAAGGTGTCAATGTATCATATACCAATGAGATCTTATAATCTCCCCCTTGGTCCAAAAACATCTAGGATGCTTTCACTCTTCCTAGTGATAAGTCTCATATCAATAAATGAGAGGCAATCTTCAATTTCTCTCCTATGAGAAAGAATATATCCATCATCCCATGATGGATAACCTCCCCCTAACGGCTTGCTCCCCCTTGACCATTGCACCAACAATGTCCTTGGAGAATCCCTAAGCCAATAAGAACACTAAGCAATCGAAATTAAGGGCAAAGATTCAACATTGAACTTTCACCTCCCTTAAAATTCGATATACACCCTAAACAATTCTCTTAATCCATATCCAATGGATTTTCACTCTTCTAATGCTTTCCAAAGCATATCTTAGGGTTAGGAGAAATTAGAGAACCTAGAAATAGCTGAACTTGGGCTAAACAAATCTTGTTTACTAGAAATCAACACTTGGCAGTTGACTGATTGATTGCCCTAAAACGATCATTGCCATCCATGGCAATGATCGATTCTACACTTTGTAGAAATTAAAATTCAGAAATCAAATTCAGAAATTCATAAGTAATTATATATACATCGAAAAATTATGAAAATTTATATATATAATACTTAAGTCAATCATCATGGGTGAAAAATATTTGAAAAATAAAATACCCATAAAATTATGAGATTGCCACAAAGTTCAAAATCATTGAAAATTTCAATGTTTTGACCCTACTTTGTATCACCTCCTTCAATGGTGATTGCTATCAAAAGATAGACTTCACCAAGTTTTTTCAAAATGGTTTTGAAATTATTTTAAAACCTTAATCCATTTTTCAAACATCTCACTTGTATATAAAGTGTATGAAGACACATACAAGTCAAGTGTTCTTGTGAGATGTGTGTTTTGGTTATTTAGGGGTTCATGCATTTTCTAGGCAACTCTACTTAATTCCCTTATACATGGGACTTCAAATCATGTCATTGTCCTTAACTCAATTTTAATTAATGCATGAATAATGATTATGGAATAAATGATAACATAAATAAGGCATGTGCCAATAATCATGATGTGATGACATATAACATAAACCTAAGCACAACATGACATTAAAAATTAACCCTAAGTATGATCATGACATTTTATATGATAAAATGAAATATGATGTCATGATATGACAATGACAAACAAGGTATGACAAATAACAGGTAAAGGTATAAAAATACCTAAATTTTAGTAATAATTGCCATTTGTTATGATTAAATTCATTTTTTCCATATTACCACTTATCTCCCAAATGTGCCAAAAACCCAAAATGGCACATCAGACCTCTAAACCTAAGTTGTGTTAATTTGATCAAATTTTCAAACATCTCAAATTTAATTGGCACATCCTTAAATCTTTTAGGATATGAATTCTAATCTTATTTCCAAGGTACCTATAACCATGAAAATGATCTAAAGTGGCAACTTTGCTATGGTTAGGTTAACTATCTTACCAATTCAAGTTGACACAACCTAACCCATTTAGCGTGAAGGGATCATGCTCCTAGGAACTCAATACCTATTAGAGCTCCTTGGGTTTACAAGGTATTCACTAGGGATAACTTCTCTAGATACCCTCCTAATGATCCTTTTTGGCTTGGTAGCCTTGGTCATTGTGTTCTTGTCAAGGTTAACCTTAGGGATTGCCTCCCTTAGTGGTCTTTCTAGGTTTTATAGAACCCTTGACCACTAGACACACACCATGGTTAGTCTTAGGGATGACTTCCCTATTAACCTTGGTTTTCTTAGACTTAGATTTAGTTCCATAATCAAATGGAACATTGTGGTAGGTCTCATTGGGCTTAGGTTTGTGACCCAAACCTTTCTTGCCCTTAAACAGTTCTTGTCTCCTAGGTCATAGATTTTGTCCCTTTGACCCTATAATTGAGTTGGTCGTGCTAGGGTCTTATGTAGTTTTTCAAGCCTTGACATCAAGGCTTGGTTTTCTAATTCTAATTTTCCCAAATTTGATTTTTCATTTTTTCTTTGGGAAAGGTACTTCCTAGGCAAATGTCTATAATTCTTAGGATTAATGCCTAGGTGGTTCTCTACCTTTCTAATGGTTTCCTTAGGTAGGATTTTTCTTGGGTTATTATTTTTAGTTTTGTTCTTAGGTAAATCAACATGCTTGGAACCTAAACAATAGTATTTGTTTATTCTTCTAGCATGCTCCTTATGATTATGCACAATTGCAAGTGAATTAAAAGCATGCTTTTTAACTTTAGAACTTGAAGGTGCATTAATAAATGATACCTTAGGGTTTGCTTTAGAAGCTCCCCCTACATGTGATGCTCCTTTTTGGATTTTCTTTCTCCTCCTAGGGCATTGACTTCTATAATGCCCCTTTTGATGGCACTTGAAACACACCACATGCTTCGTGCTCTTTCTAATCGGGGTTCCAGCTTCATTGGTCTTTTCTTGAACTTTTGGCATCGGTTGAGTCTTCTTGACTCTTTTAGGGCACTTACTCTTGTAATGCCCGACTTTCCTACACTCAAAGGATATAATGTGATTTTTATTCTTAATTAAAATGCATGAGTTACCTAGGTCAGTAGAGGCAATATGGGGAAGTTCTTCACTTCTTTCAAAGGTGGATGCTTCCTCCAATTCTTCCACTTCTTCTAACGATCCATATGTGGATTCCCTCTCAATCTCTGAATCCTCATGGACTTATTCCACTTCTTCCTCATCTTCCTTCTCTACTTGTGCTAGTTCGGGAATTTCGTAGTATTTGACCAACTTTTTCCACAACTCCTTAGCATCCCCATAGCTCCCTAATCTAGACAAAATATCGTAAGATGTCAATTTTATTAACATATTTGTTACCTTACCGGTTGTCTTAAATTGTTGCCATTGCTCCTTGGTCCATCTTGATTTTTCTATTAGCTTGTTTTCTTCATCCCTAGGTACCTCGAAACCATTCTCAATTATTAGCATCTTATCAAAATCGGTTTCGAAAAATACCTCCATTCTTTTCTTCCACCAAGAAAAGTCTCCTTCAAACTTTGGTGGGTGAATGTTGATGTTAGTCATTTGTCTTCCTTATCGCGGCGGTGAGTCCGATGACAAGCTCCTCACTCTGATACCACTTGTTGGGGATCGATGGACCAGCTAGAAGGGGGAATGAATAGACTTTTTCGTCGCTTGATTGAATTCGATCGTACTTGGGTGCTTATCTACAATACTCATCAATATATGCAGTGGAATAATAATAATACTAACAAAAACACAAACACGATTACACAATCACAAAGACAACCGATAAAATGTGGTTTTGGAACCTTAGGATTCCTACTCCACGGGGTGAGCTCAACGAGCTCTAGTGATGCACACACCACTACTAAATCTTTTTCTCAACAACATGTCGGAGGTGAAAAAACCTCGTACAAGCAATTACAACAGTAATACAAAAATGTACAAGAAAATACAAAGACAATAATGAAACACAAGTAAAGAAAACTTTACAACAATTGCTTTGAACTATTTCATGTTGTTTGCTTTGTTTTGCTTTTGAAGGTTTGGAATGCAACATCAATTCCTCTTCAAAATCTCCCCAAAAATTGCTGCACAATCCACAAACTCGAGCTCCTTTTATAAACTACATCAAGCTGAATTCGTGCCTGACAGTCGACTACTATAAGCCCCAGTTGACTGCCCATGTAGCCATTGTCTCACAACGGCTTAATCCACGTTGGCATCCCAGCCAACGCATACACTGACAATCGACTACCATTATCATTAGTGGATTGCCCAAGCCCATAGCCGACTGCTCAGTCATCTATCGAGCTTTCTATGCTCGCGACCATCACGATCGCTCCATGGCGTCGATCGCTCAAAGGCTAGTCGATCGCCTGATCGGCAAAGATCGCCATGCCATGCAACCTCAACAATGAGGTTTACCCAAGTATGATGCCCTCATACTTGCTAGACCATCCTTTGCCTAGACCTAAGCCATCTAGCCACCTCCACTAGCCATGCACCTATTAGATCCCTCCAAGTCATCCATGACTTGTTCATCCATGCATGGATCCCTCTAAGTCATCCATGATTTGTTCATCTATACATAAGCCTCCAAGTGCTTCCTTTGGCTATTGTCATGCTAACGGTGTCTACACTGCCAAGGCACATCCTTGGACTTCCCAAATGTTAAGCCCCATGCTTGGATTTTCCATGCCAACTCCATGTTGGACTTTCCATGCCAAGGCTATGTTGGGTTTCCGGCACCGCGGCGTGTGTGTGTTCGATCATGTTTCGCAAACATGAGCACAGCGGAAGCAATAAAAATAATAAATACTCCTATTTATTACAACACACACAACACACGCATGCTATTACAACAAGTGTAGACATAACCGTAAATTAAAATTTGCAATAAAAGGAAATTAAACTACGTTATACCTTCCGTATGACGTGTAGCGGGAACGGCATCAACCGGAACGATCCTCGTAAGAATCGTCTCTATCCGTATCCACGCCGAGCTCCTCGGGATGACTTCGCTAAGTCACGAGCTTCGTCTTCGTACGGGTTACTAGCCTCGTGTTGAAGACGACGTGATCGAGAGATGATCACGATCCGAATCCAAATTCGGATCCAAAACGAGTTCTCAAAACTCGCTTCTCCGGAGAGGTGTTCGTCAACCATTTGACGAATCCTTTGTCCTCCACCTCAGAGGATTACCGGAGATCAAATCCCCGGTAAGTTAGCCGCTGTCGGAGCACTAACCGTCGTCCAAACGATGCTCCGACGAGAGGAGGAGAAGCTGTCCAGAAAACTGGACAGCTTGGTGGAGGAGTAGGCGCCGGCCAAAACAAGGAGAGAAAAGCCTCACCTTGATGCCAAACCTATAGGAGATCACGGGTCGCCGGAGGTTCACCGGCTGAAGCTTGGTCGCCGGCAACAAGTTGGACGGCGGCACAAGTGGTTGGGCGGCGGCACAAGGTTGTTGGCGCCGAATTCACCAAGGAGGTGGGCGGCAACTTTGTGTTGGGCGGCCAAAAAAATAGATTAGGTTTAGGGTTAGGGTTTAATCCCTATTTTATAGAGAACTAATTCTCTTAATGGTTAATGGATCATATCCATAAAGCCCGTTAACCCGCTCCATTAAGATAAGTTAAAATAAACCAAACCATGATGGTTTATTTTAAGTTAAAACGAACCGAACCAACCTTTGGTTCATTCGTTTAATATAAACCAAACCCTTTGGTTTATTCTCATCCATTGGATTAGAACCAAACCATTTTGGTCCATCCATTATGTCTTCATAAGACACGGCCCATCCACGCTTCCATTGCGACTGAAACAATTTCATGCTCACTTTATGTTTGGTCCAACCAAACATAGTTTCTCTCGGTCTGAGAATCCTATTCTCAAGCTCGTTTTAAATCCTTTGGATTACACTCGTTGTGCGTGTGACCAAATAGGTTCTCGGTTTATGTTGGTCGTCTATAATTAACCATTAATTATAGAACGATCATGAGTGGCACCTAGTAGTACATCATGATCCCCACTTAACCGAAAAGATCAACGGTTGATCCAGAACTATTTCTGAAACCCTTCAGCAGCTCGAATGAATCGTGCCCCATTCCCTTCACTCATCTTATACCCACTTGGTTCAGGACATGGTCTATTGTGTCGGTCCCCACTAGGCTGACTACGTCACACCTAGCCCAAGTATCATTTCCTCGTCCTACGGATTCTAGTTACTCCACATGTATCGAAGAGTACCTTACTCTAAACATGTAATGCTTTGGCCAAAGACTTTAGTAACAATCCAACGAGAGGCCATGGGTATACATCTCCTCGCAAGGAGTGGTGAATCCTTTATAGGCTATTCAAACACCTTCGATCACTTCGACTTATACCCAATCATCCCGGGTCCACATCTCCTTAGAGATGTTTTCTTAAGATGTCAAAGCATAAGTCTCCATGATCAAGATGACTTGAATACCGCAAGTCAAAGGAACATCGCACTTAAGCCACAGTAAGAACTTCATTGACATATCTATATATGCAGAGAACCATATGAAGTCTTACGGTTGGTCACTCCAATGAACTAGTTACCAAAACTAGCATCCACGATTAACTCCGGACATCACTATGTCTCCAGCCAGTGAGAATCAGCTGCTTGGATACACCACGGAGTATACCTCGTGCTAGTCTCAACAGAATTGATGGTGTCCAGATTCATCAATTCATCGACTAGGGATAATTCCGATACATCACAATTACACATGTAGAGATACTCACTAGTTGTGATCCAATCACAAATTCTCTCATGCTGTGAATCGTATCGTGGACATTCAGTAAATGAGTTTAATGATCCAATCAAATACATAAAACATGTATACTCAAATAGTGAATCTTCATTTATCATATAAATGGTTCATACATAAGGCGATTGCCTTAGGACATCTCTCATATATTACTAACAGACTCCCACTTGGCCTAATGCCAATCGCTACGGTATCCAATACCATAAGCTCGAGCATGACCCTCAAACTTACTTTGAGGTAATGCCTTAGTCAAAGGATCCGCTAAGTTCCTTTCAGTGAGAATTTTCTCGATTTGTATTTCGTTCCTACTGATGATCTCTCTGATAAGATGATAGCGGCGAAGCACATGTTTGGATCGTTGATGAGACCTTGGCTCTTTCGCTTTGTCAATTGCTCCATTGTTGTCGCGATGGGCGGTATTCAAGTTCATGAGCGAACTTCTTGATCCAAACCGCTTCGCTTTGTTTGCTTAGAAGGCGCAATATATTACGCCTCGATGGTAGAATCCATTCTGATCTCTTGTTTGGAACTTTTCCAACTCACTGCGCCCCCATTCAAGGTGAACACGATCCGCATCAGACACGGAATCATCCTTGTCTGTGGCATCTATACCCGATCACCATGTCCCCTTCTCCATATATTAGGAACACATCCTTAGTTCTTCTCAAGTACTTAAGGATCGTCTTATGACCGCCCAATGATCCATTCTGGATCGGTGAGTATCTGCTCGTGACACTCGAGAGATACGATACATCGGGCCTCGTACATAACATAGCATACATGATAGATCCTATTGCGGATGCATAGGGAATCTTACTCATGCAAATCCTCTCATCTTACGTGCGCGGACACATAGACTTGAAAGGTGTACCCCATGCACGATGGCGAGATAACCTTTCTTGGATTCCGACATGCTAAACCTCTTTAGCACTCGGTCTATATATGTAGACTGCGAAAGACCAAGCAACCGTTTCGATCTATCTCTATAGATCTTAATCCCAAGGATGTAGGTTGCTTCTCCCAGGTCTTTCATGGAGAATGTCTTGGATAACCAAACCTTAACTGACTGTAAGATGGACACATCGTTTCCTATAAGTAATATGTCATCGACATACAATACTAGGAACACGACTGCACTCCCACTAACCTTCTTGTACACACAAGGTTCGTCTGGATTTTGTGAGAAATCAAACTTTTTGATCGTCTCATCAAAACGGATATTCCAGCTCCTGGATGCTTGCTTCAATCCATAAATGGATCGTCGGAATTTGCATATCTTGGTTTTATCAACCGATGTGAAACCCTCAGGCTGTATCATATACACGTCCTCGAGCAAGTTTCCATTACGGAAATCTATTTTCACATCCATCTGCCATATCTCATAATCATAATGAGATGCTATGGCCAGGAGCATCCGAATGGATTTAAGCATAGCTACAGGCGAATAGGTTTCGTCATAATCAACACCTTGCTTTTGACGATATCCTTTCGCCACCAATCTAACCTTATAGGTAATCACATTACCATCCATGTCGGTTTTCTTCTTGAAAACCCACTTGCACCCTATAGGCTTTATGCCTTGGTGGGTCGACAAGTTCGAACTTGGTTTCATACATGGAATCCATTTCCGACTTCATGGCACCAAGCCACTTATCCCTTTCTGAACTTGTCAGCACTTCTTCATAACTGGTAGGCTCCTCATCATCAATGAGTAACACGTCGTTCGATTCGCTTACGAGAAATCCATATCTCTCAGGAATATTGCGTGTTCTACCAGATCTACGAAGATGTGGTGTTACAATAGGTCCAGCCGATTGCTCATCACTATGAGTTGTCAATTGTTGTGCTTCACCAGGTATCTCATCAATGTCTATTTGAGTCTCTCGAGCCTCCTCAAGCTCAGCGACACTCCCACTGTTTTCTTGCAAGAGAAACTCTTTCTCTAGAAACACAGCATGCCTTGAAACAAACACCTTTTGTTCCACAGGATGATAGAATTGGTAACCCCTTGTTTCCTTAGGGTATCCAATAAATAGACATTTATCAGACTTAACATCCAGTTTGTCTGATACAGTCCACTTCACATAAGCAGGACAACCCCATATCTTCAAGTAAGATACATGAGGTTTCTTACTAGCCCATATCTCATATGGAGTAGTAGAGACTACCTTGGTAGGCATTCTGTTTAACAAGTAAGCGGTATGCGAAGTGCATAACCCCAAAAGGACTTGGGAAGAGTCGCATGATTCATCATTGACCTGACCATGTCCAACAAGGTCCGGTTACGCCTCTCAGATACACCATTATGCTGTGGTGTATAGGGCGTAGTCCATTGAGACAATATGCCATTGTCTCTTAGATAATCAAGAAACTCTTGACTTAAGTATTCACCACCTCGATCCGATCGAAGTATTTTAATACTTTTGTCATGTTGTTTCTCTACTTCATTTCTGAATTCTTTGAACCTTTCAAAGGCTTCAGACTTGTGTTTCATCAAGAACACATACCCAAACCGTGAGTGATCATCGGTGAAGGTGATGAAGTAGCTATAGCCTCCTAAAGCTTGAGTTGACATGGGTCCACATACATCAGTATGTACTAGACCTAGTAACTCTCCCACTCGTTCACCTTTTCCAGTAAAAGGTAACTTAGTCATCTTGCCTTTTAAGCATGATTCACATGTATCGTATGAATCCAATTCAAACGATTCCAGAATTCCACATCGGTGTAATTCGGACATGCGTTTCTTGCTTATATGGCCAAGACGACAATGCCACATATAGGAGTCCATTTGATTATCGCTTTGAGACAGCGTGTTGCTCGCCCGATATTGAAAATGTCCTTTGGATCGTCCAGCGTATAAATGCCATTACTCAAAGTTCCGGTTCCATAAAAGTCGCCATTGAAAGTTATATAACAACAATTGTTACTAAGCGTTAAATGGAAACCATTTCTATTTAAGCGGAAATAGAAACAATGTTCTTTATTAGAGAAGGAACATAATAGCAATTGTCGATTCAAGACTAGTCCACTAGGGAGCTTGACAAATAAGTTCGATGGCGGCCGCGGCAACCTTTGCTCCATTGCCAACTTGAATTTGACTCCCCTCGACAAGTCTTCTTCTATTCCTTAGCCCTGTATGTCATTACATATATGTGAGCTACACCCGGTATCCAATACCCAAGTGTCTAAGGAAATAGAATGACAATCAATACGAAGATACGAAGAGGATGGGGCATCGGATGCCTTCTTCTTCTTCATGGACTCAAGATAAATCTTGCAGTTTCTTCGCGGTGGCCTTCCTTGCCCACAGTGATGGCAAGTGCCCTTTTCTTGGATTCGCCTTCTTTGCCTTTTTCTTTCCTTTCTTTTCTTTTGCCTTCCTCTTAGAACCTTTCTTTGAGAATCAACTATGAACCGCCTTCTCCTCATGCTTCAGAAGGCTCCACGGTCTTCGGCATATTGAGGAGCTCGGGAATGGTGGATTCAATTTGTTCATCAGATAGTTCATCACATTAGAAACTCTTGGGCAAACAATGCAGAATTAAGTCAATACTTAACTCATGATCCATCACAAAACCGAGGGTAGCTAGCGCTCGATGTACCCGCTCATCTTTAGCACAAACTGCACTACGCATTTAACCTTCTTGCATCTTCGTGGTGAAGAGGAGCCTAGAGACCTCGAACCTTCTGATCTCGCTTGCTCATCGAACAACTCATGAAGATGGAAGACCATAGTATTAGCATCCATGTACCATCGCCGCTAGCATGATGCAACTCGCCACTCAACCGCCACATGCTTCGATAGACCAACATTTGGTCTGAGTTGCATCATCCTTAGGACGGTCAGAAGAGGCTCTTCAAGGACATATGCAAGCTTTTCCGCCTTGAGAACAATTCTCGTTTCTAAGCCACCAGAAGTTAGGCCTACCAATTTGTTCGAATCCAAAATAGTGCGCAAATTCAAAGACGCATGATCAATTTATTGACCTAGAAATACAAAACGAGCATATATGAGAAAGATGATTTTAAAATGCATCAATATACATTTATAAATCCCATTCATTTTTCGAATTTCAAAACCCAAAATCACTTCGAGATCGAGGTCCATCTCCGAATGGTCGATATCCATCATAGATAAGAACAACCTCGAGAGTCCAACAAGCCATTCTTAGCTATGATGGTGGGTATCAAGTATACCGATTACATATCATGTATATGTAACTATCACAATGTGCTATCAACTAATTGAATGTTTACACATACATTGGGTTGTTAACACATTAACAAGTATGCATCATATGCATAGCACCCAACTTCACCTCTCTTCACATCGACCTTGGAGTGAGTCCAACAAATCGATGCTCCAAGTTAAAGCCGACCCATTAATCGCGAAATAGTTTTAATATGGTTAGAGTGCATTCAACCAATTAGCCAGGCTTGGAGTGAGTCCAACAACCCAAACTAACGATTGACCTCTGACTCTTACCATATTAGAGTTAAACTATTCCAATGATTTGAACATGTTCAGTTCGAGGGCTTGGAGTGAGTCCAACAACCCAAACAAGAAACAGAACTCTGGTTCTAACCATATTAATGGAAGGTGTAGGCTTTAATATTGAGTTAGGGTTTTATGTCTCATCCTCTTTGCATGCAAATAACTATTATCTACATGGCATGGCATACATGACATACATCTACATGTCACGACACGCATGGCATAATGCATCTAATGCAATTACATGGCATACAATTATGTCATGTACATAATTCCTTATATGTCATAACTATTTATGGAAATAAAATATGTTTAAGATTTGATTCTCCAAATCAAATCATAATTAAATTAGGAAACAAATTTCCAAATCTAATCACATATTTTATTCATGGAATTATTTGATTAAGGAAAATCTATTTAGGAAACCAATTTCCTAAATCATTAAAACTACTTATGGAAATAAAATATTTTAAGATTTGATTTCCCAAATCAAATCATGATTAAATTAGGAAACAAATTTCTAGAATCTAATCAAATATTTTATTTATGGAAAATATCAATTTCCATAAATACTTCCAACTTTCCAAAAGTGGAAGATTTCCATAAATACTTCTAGACTTTCCAAAATTGAAAAATTTCCATAAATACTTCTAAATTTCCAAAATTAGAAAATTTCTAGAAATACATTATGACTATCGAAAAACCATTTTACGATTATGTCGAAACACAACCTGGGCTCTGATACCACTGTTGGGTTTCCGGCACCGCGGCGTGTGTGTGTTCGATCATGTTTCGTAAACATGAGCACAGCGGAAGCAATAAAAATAATAAATACTCCTATTTATTACAACACACACAACACACGCATGCTATTACAACAAGTGTAGACATAACCGTACATTAAAATTTGCAATAAAAGGAAATTAAACTACGTTATACCTTCCGTATGACGTGTAGCGGGAACGGCATCAACCGGAACGATCCTCGTAAGAATCGTCTCTATCCGTATCCACGCCGAGCTCCTCGGGATGACTTCGCTAAGTCACGAGCTTCGTCTTCGTACGGGTTACTAGCCTCGTGTTGAAGATGACGTGATCGAGAGATGATCACGATCCGAATCCAAATTCGGATCCAAAACGAGTTCTCAAAACTCGCTTCTCCGGAGAGGTATTCACAACCGTTGACGAATCCTTCGCCCCTCCACCTCAGAGGATTACCGAGATCAAATCCTCGTAGTTAGCCGCTGTCGGAGACTAACCGCCGCCCAAACGACGCCCGACGAGAGGAGAAGCTGTCCAGAAAACTGGACAGCTTGGTGGAGGAGTAGGCGCCGCCAAAACAAGGAGAGAAAAGCTCACCTTGATGCCAAACCTATAGTTGGGTGGCAGCAGGTTGTTGGCGCCGAATTCACCACGGAGGTGGGCGGCAACTTTGTGTTGGGCGGCCAAAACTAGATTCGGTTTAGGGTTAGGGTTTAATCCCTATTTTATAGAGAACTAATTCTCTTAATGGTTAATGGATCATATCCATAAAGCCCGTTAACCCGCTCCATTAAGATAAGTTAAAATAAACCAAACCATGATGGTTTATTTTAAGTTAAAACGAACCTAACCAACCTTTTGGTTCATTCGCTTAAAATAAACCAAACCCTTTGGTTTATTCTCATCCATTGATTAGAACCAAACCATTTTGGTCCATCCATTATGTCTTCATAAGACACGGCCCATCCACGCTCCATTGCGATCAAACAATTTCATGCTCGCTTATGTTTGGTCCAACCAAACATAGTTTCTCTGGCCGAGAATCCCATTCTCAAGCTCGCTTTAAATCCTTTGGATTACACTCGCCAGCGCGTGACCAAATAGGTTCTCGGTTTATGTTGGCCGCCTATAATTAACCATTAATTATAGAACGCATCATGAGTGGCACCTAGTAGTACATCATGATCCCCAATTAACCAAAAGATCAACCCGCTGATCCGTAACTATTTCTCAAACCCTTCAAGAGTTCGAATGAATCGTGCCCCATTCCTTCACTCATCTTATACCCACTTGGTTCAGACATGGTCTATTGTGTCGCCCTCACTAGGTCCGACTCACGCCACACCTAGCCCAAGTATCATTTCTCGCCCTACTGATTCTAGTTACTCCACATGTATCAAGAGTACCTTACTCTAAACATGTAATGCTTTGGCCAAAGACTTTAGTAACAATCCGACGAGAGGCCATGGGTATACATCTCCTCGCAAGGAGTGGTGAATCCTTTATAGGCTATTCAAACACCTTCGATCACTTCGACTTATACCCAATCATCCCGGGTCCACATCTCCTTAGAGATGTTTGCTTAAGATGTCAAAGCATAAGTCTCCATGATCAAGATGACTTGAATACCGCAAGTCAAAGGAACATCGCACTTAAGCCACAAGAAGAACTTCATTGACATATCTATATATGCAGAGAACCATATGAAGTCTTACTACTGGTCACTCCAATGAACTAGTTACCATAACTAGCATCCACGATTAACTCCGACATCACTATGTCTCCAAAAAGGAGAATCACCGCTTGGATACACCAAGGAGTATACCTCGTGCTAGTCTCGATGTAATCTGATGGTGTCCAAATCCATCAATTCATCGACTAGGATAATTCCGATACATCACAATTACACATGTAGAGATACTCACTAGTTGTGATCCAATCACAAATTCTCTCATGCTGTGAATCGTATCGTGGACATTCAGTAAATGAGTTTAAGATCTAATCAAATACATAAAACATGTATACTCAAATAGTGAATCTTCATTTATCATATAAATGGTTCATACATAAGGCGATTGTCTTAGGACATCTCTCATATATTACTAACAGGCTACACACTTGGACTTCCCATGCCAACTCCATGTTGGACTTTCCAAATGCCAAGACCCATGCTTGAACTTTCACTGCCAAGGCTACACACTTGGACTTCCCAATGCCAAGTACACAAGACTTGGACTTATCATGACAATTACATTATCATATGTTTTGTCAAACATCAAAATACTTCTCGAGTTAAACTCGAGTCTGGTCAATCGTGACCTGGGTCGATTGCACTAACATTTATGACTCCCTGTAAGGTAGTGTGCATGTCGGAGGGCTTACGCGCATTGGAGTAATCATCACATTGCATGCATGTTGTTGACTATGTCTCTGTTGTGGTTGAGAGAGAGTCATTAGTCATACCTATCCACCTGCCCACTGTGGGATAGTGGTTGCGGGGGATATAGGCAATTGATATCTGCAGCACTCGACCACTGTGGGATAGTAGTAGTTGGAGTTGCATTCATCTTGTTCTATCGTGCGACACTCGACCACTCGTGGGTATTGGTAGGAGTTGTTTGCAGTAGGGATCCCTTATATGTGGATTGATAGCTACTTACTCATATTGCCCATTCGACCACTCAAGAGTAGTGGTAGCTAGAGTTGGGAAGTTGTCATGTTTTGTCCACCCATGCCACATAGGGTTATGGTAGCGATGTGTGTAGGCAGTGACCATGCATATGCATAGCTGTGGAGGTGCATATATATGTTTGATGCATATTGCATATGCTTGTGATATGTTGCATATGATTGAGCTATGATTGTTTCATATGTTTGTACATCTTTATACATACCATTTTCATGTTCTATACTGTTGTATGTGGAGTACTTGGGTATGAGTTGGATCAGGTTGTTATGTGCATTTGATCAGTTATGTTATTACATTAGATGGACTAGGTTGGTTTCTACATTTGATTATATGTTGTTCATATGATTATGAGTTGATCACAGGTGCGATATTATTCATGCATGCTATTTATATGAGTTACGTTGTTGAATATTTGCTCAGGTTGTTATGAGTTGTGTCATTGCAGACCTTTATGTAAGCTAGTACATTACATTACATCTGGTGGATCAGATTGGTATATGCATTTATTGTATTTATATTGATGGTGATTTGTTATTACCTTTAAGACTATATACCTGTTGATCTCCATATATTTTTTTAGTTCATGCACTATCTTTCATATACCACTGAGCCTTATACTCACTACCACAAAACCTGAGTTTCCTGTCACCCAGGTAGTAGGTAGAAGATTCCTTAGGTGCTCGGAGTTCTGCCAGCTGATCCCGTCTCACACTGAGCGTTTGGATTTTGTTCTATATTGGTGTTGTATTATTTTGGATTGTATGTTTTGGATTTTATTCTATATTGGTTCCGCATTTTGGTATATGGTTGTGTTGTTATGTACTTGGCTTCTATTATGGTTTTGGTTTTAGTTGTGGTATTAATTTCTATTATGTTTTTCGATTATGGTTGTGTCAAAATCGCACCGGTTCGTATCTGTATCTTTGTATTTGTATTATCTGCCAGTGTATTTTATTGTAATATATGGTTTATCAATGTCAGCAACTATGTGTGCCTTGCTTCGGTATTGTATCTTTGTCACAAGAGGGTACCATCTGGTCGATGGACAGGTATACTCTCGGAGCGTGACAAGTATGACACTATAAGAGCAAGTGTCCAGGAAGAGTCAAGAAAACTCAATCAACACCAAAAGTTAATGAAAAGTCTAATGATTCTAGAGCCTCAATAATTAAGAGCAAGGAGCATATTATTTGGTTCAAATGCAATCAAAGGGGATGCTATAGGACTCAATGCCCTAGGGGGAGGAAGCAAGCCAAGGGAAAGGGAGGAGCTTCACATGTAGGGGGAGCTAATACAAACTCTAAGGTATATTTCAATAATGCTTGTTCTTTATGTAATTACAAAAAGTATTCTTTTAATTCACTTGCAATTGTGCATAATCTTGAAAAGCATGCTAGACATAGATCTTATTGCTTAGGGGAGAAATCATATGAAATTATGACCAAGGATAGTTCTAGATCCGCTATCCCTAAGACTACTCCATCTAAGGATGCCAAAAACCTAGGCACTAATCCCAAGAAATCTCGACATATGGCTAGGAGGAAGAAAAATATCCCAATAGCATATGAAAAATCAAAATTAGAAAATTGGAATTAGAAAATCAAGTTTTGAGGTCAAAACTTGAGAAATTAGAAAAGACTCTAAGAAAGATGGAAAAATCAATTATGGGGTCTAATGGACAACATCTAGGGTTTAGGAAGAAAGAGCCTTCAAAGGATATAGGAAAGGCTTGGGTCACAAGCCTAAGTCCAAGGAGATTATGCCAACCTACCATAGTATTCCATTTAATTATAGAACTACTCTGATGTCTAGGAAAACTAAGGTTACTGGGGAAGTCATTCCTAAGGCTAGCCATGGTAAGTGTCAAGTGACTAAGGCTTCGAAGAAGTCTAGGAAAGTCACTAGCAAGGTTACAAAGGGAGTTACTCCTAGAGTTGACCTTGACAAGACCCAAATGACCAAGGCTTCAAAGCCTAGAAGGGTCATTAGGATGGTACTAAGGCTTGATTTCCCTAGTGAGTACCTAGTTAACCTAAGTAGCTCAAATAGGTTTTGGGTTTCTAGGAGCGTGATTTCCACATGCTAGATGGTTTAGGGGGTGTCAACTTGAATTGGTAAGGTAGTTAATCTAACCATAGTAAAGTTGACACTTTAGGGCATTTTTGAAGTAATGTGATACTTTGGAAATGAGGTTAGAAATTTTAATCCTAAAGGAATTTAGGTTGTGCCGATAGAGTCTATGAAGTTTGAAAAATCAATCAAAATTGGCATAATTAAATTTTAGAGTTATAGTGTGTCATTTTGGATTTTTGGCACACTTGAGAGATTTAGTATTATGGAAAATTGGGTTTAATTCTAACAAATGACAATTAATATTAAAATTTAGGTATTCTTATGCCTTTACATTTTATTTGTCATATTTTGTTTGCCATGTACCATGTCATGACATCATATTTCATTTAATTATTTAAAATGTCATGATAATGCTTAGGGTCAAGTTTAATGTCATGTTGTACTTAGGTTACAACTTTATGTCATGACATCATGTATCATTGGCACATGCTTAATTATGCTATATTATATGCCATGATCATATTTCATGCATTTAGGTTAATTAAAATTGATTTAAGGACAATGACATGATTTGAAGTCCCAAGTATAAGGGAATCAAATAGAGTGTCCTAGAAAAATGCATGAGACCCTAAGAACTTAAACCTATATCTCACAAGAACATTAGATTGACATGTGTGTGTATTGATACACTCTAGACCATGTGAGATGTTAGAAAAATGAGTTAAGTTCAAAGTGCATAGTTATTGTATCTAGATGAATTCAAAGTTATAGTATACCAATGATGAATCATGAGGAAAGCTAATGTACAAGTCATGTACATCTAGCCCATATACCATTGTTCAAAATAGATTTTCAAAAAAAATTCAAAATCATGTTGAAAAATCTTGGTGAAGCCTATCTTTTGATAGCAATCATCATTGATGAAGTTGATACAAAGGAGGCTCAAAACATTGAAGTTATCATTTGTTTTAAACTTTGTATCAACTCATAATTTAATAGGTATTTTATTTTAAAACTAATTTTCACCCATAATGATTGACATAAGTAATATACGTATAAAATTTCATGATTTTTTAAATTGTTTTTTTATTTATGAATTTTGAAAAACTAATTCTATAACCTGATTTTTTCATTTACAGATATCAGTTGACTGGCGCTTGATGTCAGTCGCTTGGTGTTGATGGAAGTTGACTGGTTTCGTATCGAGTCGACTGCTGAAGCTGATTTCAACTGAACTAGGTTTGTTCAACCATTTATCAATAAGTTTAGGATACCCTATTTTCTATGGTTTAAGTTTCCTATTTTCTTAGGAACTCTCCAAGGACATTGTTGGTGCAATGGTCAAGGGGGAGTAAGCCTTTAGGGGAAGGTTATCCATCAAGGGATGATGGATGAGTTTTTCCTCAAAAGGGGAGAGTTGGAGAATAGTAACAATTGCCTCTCATTTGGTGATATGTGATTTATTACTAGGAAGAGTGAAGGTATCCAAGATGATTTTGGACCAAGGGGGAGATTGAGTTATTTCATTGCGGTATGAGACATGGATACCCTTGGAGTAGACTTTTTGATGTATGTCAAAAAGGGGGAGAATTGATGGCTTGAGTTAGGTAGCCTAACTCAAAGGTTTTGTAAAACACAAAAAAGGGAGAGATTATTGGTGCAATCGACCTAGGTCAGGATTGACCAGACTCGAGTAGTATTTTGATAATTGACAAAACGATTGACAATATGATTGTCATGGAAAGTCCAAGTCATGTGTACTTGGCAATAGAGAAGTCCAAGCATGGGTCTTGGCAAAAGAAAAGTCCAAGAATGGGTCTTGGCAATAGTAAAGTCCAAGTCATGGATATTTGACAAGGAAGTCCAAAGGTATAGTCTTGGCGGCATAAGTCCAAGTGTGTAGTCTTGGTGACGTAAAGTCCAAGTGAACTTTGGCGGTGAAAGTCCAAGTATGGATGCTTGGCAATTGGGAAGTCCAAAGATGTGATATTGGCAGCATAAAGTCCAAGCATATAGTATTAGCGGCATAAGTCCAATGTCTTAGCGGCGTAAGTACAAATGTACCTTGGAAAAGTAGATTCAGTTAGCATGACAATAGTCGATGGAAGCACCTAAAGGCTAGCATATGGATGAACATGTCATGGAGGACTTGGAGGGATCCGATAGGCGTGAGACTGATGGAGGTGGCTAGAAGGCTTAGGTCTAGCCTAAGGGTGGTCTATCAAGTATGAGGGGATCATACTTGAGTTAAACCTCATCATTGAGGTTTATCAGTCGATTGAGGTTATGGACCAGTCGACTGGACGAGTGTTTGACAGTTCGTAGCCTAGTCAACTTGGATCAGTCGACTGGGATTATGACTAATCGATTGGTCAAGTAGTATAGTGAGCTTCGACTGCTCAAGTGAAGCACTGATAGTCGACTGCCATTATGGGCAGTCGATTGTCCTTGATCTGTTGACTTCTAGGGTTTGACAGTCGACTTCTTTAAGTGAACGCGAGCACAGAAGCTTTGGTAGTCGACTGGCCAGTTGACTATCGGATAGTAGTCGACGGCTAGTAAGACCAGTCGACTTCTAGCGTATCCTTTGGGAAGGTTCCAGCATGGATGGAGATGTTGTGAGACAACGAATGGAAGAGCAGTCGACTGGTGCCTTTTGGCAGTCGACTGCTAAGCGCGAAATCAGCTCGATGCAGGTTATAAAAGCAGCTTGAGATGGAGGATTTTGCACCAGTTTTTGGGGCTATTTTTAAGGGGAAGTGATGTTGCATTCCACACCTTCAAGAGAAATCCAAAGCAAGCAACAAGCAAGCAATCAAAAATTCTTTGTGTAAAGTTTTCTTTACTTATATTTTCTTATTGCTTAATATACTTGTTGTATTTCTTGTATTACTATTGTAATGACTTTGTAAGAGGTTTCTTCACCTTCAGAGTGTTTTCTGAGAAGGAGAGGTTTATTAGTAGTGGTGTGCATCACTAGAGCTCGCTACTGAACACGCCCCGTGGAGTAGGAACTCTCGGTTCCGAACCACATTATATCTTGCATTGTGCTTGTGTTGTTGTTTTCATTTAATACTTGCTTTTGTATTTGGAATCCACTGTGCTAATAACAATTGTAGACAATCAATCAAACGAATGCAATTAAATTCCAAGCGATGAAGTGAAACCGCTATTCACCCCCCTCTAGCGATGCCAACATTCCTAATACATTGTCCTTGGATAGTCTCTAAGCCTATAGGAAACTTAAACCATCAAAAATAAGGGTAAAAGTTCAAACTTGAACTTTAACCTCCGTTAAAATTCGATACTCGACCCTAAATATCTCTCCTAATCATTTTCAATGATTATTTTACTCTTCCAATGCCTTCTAATGCATATCCTAGGGTTAGGAGATGTTAGGGGTAACCTAAGGTAGTTGATACATGGCTAAACAAACCTTGTTCAGTCAAAATCAGCACCATCAGTCGATTGACTTATCACCAGTCGACTGCTCCAAGCAGCAATCTGTAGGTCGAAGCTTCGCTTCCCACCTCAACTTGGTCGCTTGTGCATGATGATCCCATCTACTTCCTCGGATTAAAAAAATTAATCCAAGATGAAGACGGATTACCCAAGCAATCGATCAATCATCAATCTATTCAATTAGAGTGGTCTCTTGAACAAACTAGTTGTTCAAGAAACCTAACTCTTTTCCTCGATTAGCGATGGAATAGATGATGTATGGATCGCCGGTTTTTGTGTTTATCTTTGGGGTCCAAGTAAATTATTCACATGCAATTACATACTTCATATAACGAAACAAAAGGAAACCAAAACAAGAATTATACCTATTGTTTACCTCTTGGTCTTCTATCGTATGTCCTATCCTCCTCTTGGACGTTGTGTGGGCAATGATCCTCCAAGAGATGAAGCCTCCTAGATCACGTATCTTCCTTTCCTTGTTTGCTCCGAACAAAGGAAGATAATAAGCTCCCTTCTTCTCCTATTTTGTTCTGGACATAATCCCTTTGGAGAAAGATCAAACCACCTTCTCCTCTTAGTTGTTACTGCCGGCGACCAAGGAGAGGGAGAAGGAAAAATGGGTGCCGGCCAAGAGCTCCAAAGGAAGAACCTTCACCCTTGTTGCCATCGACCAAGGAGAACAATAGGAAGAGGTATGGGAGCCAGCCAAAGCAAGGAGGAAGAAGACGGGCACCGGCTACCAATTAGGAAGAGAAGGAAACAAACCCTAATTATTCTAAAGATTGTTGCCTAAGCCTTTTCCCAAACCCTAGCCGCCCAAGCCAAAAATCCTAATATCCCAAAGATGTTCCACGCCCAAGCCCTTAGCCCTCCTTTTATAGAGTTAGGCTTAAGCCTCCTTTCAATCTCCACTGTCGGATCTAGAGATTTAATCTCCACCGTCGGATCTAGAGATTTAACCTCCACCGTCGGATCTAGATTTCCATTTTCCACCGTCGGACCTAGGCTTCATGAGGGTTTAAATAGGCTACAATAGGGACCATGAGGAGGAGTTGGATCTTGGCCACCTAATGGATCTAGCACATAAAAGTTCGATCCATTAATGATAATCTATTCCACTAGAGGTTTTTCATTGATCTACCTCACCAACCCCCATAAATAAATATGGGCTCCATATATTAATCTACAAATATCTCACAGTGTTTAAGATCTCAAATGCCCATCAATTAATTAATTTACTGACAATTAATTAATCAACATCTAACTCCATGAGTAGTACCACTCAACCTCATCATCATGTCGGACCAAGTCCACCTGCAGGGTTTACATGATGATCCTTATGAGCTCCTCAAGGGGATGTCATCATCCTAATATATAGGACACAGTTTCCTCCTATAATCAATGACACACCATGTAAATAATATCATTTCCCAACTTACCGAGCCTATCGATTTAATCTATAAATCTCACCCATTGGTAAATCGAAAAAATAAATACTAAGTACATGTGCCCGTTATTATATCGGGATTAAGAGCATGTACACTATAATATCTGAGGTCCGATTCAATTATGTATTCAGCAATAAATCGAATCACCTCTAAGTCGGTCCTGCTCAAGACACACTAAGTTTACTAGTGTAATTCTATGGTCAAGACAAACCAATACCAAATTACACTACAACCATACAAATGGTTTGTCCAAAACCATCTCGGTTGTGAGCCTTTACTTATACTCTACAAGGAATTGATAACTTGATCTCCCGTGTGACACTACACACCATGTTATCTATAATGTAATGTATCAGACAATATGCATAACCATAAATATGCAAACAATGATCATGTGATTCTTATTTCAAAAATAAAGATGTTCATACACAAGGTAGACTTTTCAGTATACATCCCAACAATCTCCCACTTATACTAAAAGAATATATTGTCCTAATACTGCCATACATCTGATTCTCATTCCCTCTACATGCTTATCAAAAGCTCTCGCTGTAAGGGCCTTAGTGAAAGGATCTGCCACGTTATCCTCTGATGCAATCTTAGCCACAACAACTTCTCCTCGCTTTACGATTTCTCCTATCAGGTGGTACTTGCGCTCTATGTGTTTACTTGCCTTATGGGCTTGTAGTTCCTTCGAGTTTGCAACTGCACTACTGTTATCACAATAAATTGTGATAGTTCTGGGAAAAATAGGAATCACATCCAAGTCCATCAATAAGTTCATGAGCCATACAGCTTCTTTGGCCGCCTTAGAGGCTGCCACATACTCAGCTTCCATGGTAGAGTCCACCACGCATTTCTGCTTGATACTCCTCCATACAATGCTCCACCTCCCAAAGTAAACAGAAAACCTAAGGTAGACTTACTGTTATCCCTTTCTGATTGGAAGTCGAAATCTGTGTAATCCACAGGGAGTAATTGATCTGCCTGACATACCAGCATATAATTCCTAGTCCTTCTTATGTACTTCAATATATGCTTTAACGCAGTCCAATGTCCCTGTCCTAGATTACTCTGATATCTGCTAATCATTCCCATGACAAAGTAGATATCTGGTCTCATATATAGCATAACATACATGAGGCTTCCTACTACCGAAGCATAAGGAACCGCCTTCATCTCCTTTATCTCCTTTGATGTTCTAGGACACATCTCTTTAGATAAAGGTACTCCATGCCTAAAACGAGCCAAAATGGTGTCTATGTATGAAGCTTGAGATAAGCACAATATCCTTTTCCTGCGATCTTTTATAACACTGATCCCAAGGATGTGTCCCACTTCTCCCAAGTTCTTCATATCAAACTGTTTGGACAACCATACCCTTATGTCTGATAACAAGGAAAAGCGGGATTGCAAAGGGCACGCAAAAAAGGTAGAACTCTCCTATAAGATAGGTTTTCTTTTGAGAAATTTATTTTTGTACGAGTTTTTCTTTCGCAAGGATCACTTGGAAGGGATCCTAATTTTTCCGTTGCACATATGCTATTTTGCATAAAGAGATCCCAACAGTGGTATCAGAGCCACTTGCGAAAGATCGTATAAAAATAGTCTTTCTCTATTTTATATATGATATAGAAGTGAGATAAATTTTATTATGAGTTGATAATTGCATTAGCAATTTTTCAAACATAATAAAATATCCGATGTCTTTTAAAAGTTAAAAAATGACATGGTGCATGGTTATGGCCTAGTCCCAAAAAGTTTGTGAATGTGTGTTGTAATTCTTAATACGACCTGCGAGTCGTGCCTTTCTCCTAAAAATCTTGTTGTAAAATTAGTTTTAGACTCGAATGTAACTCGAGTATTTCTCCTTTTGTAATATACAAAATAAAGATGGAGGGTCCATTGGAAGATGATGTTACAAGGAGGAAGTCAACAACACACGACAACCAAAAGGAAGCACTTGGGAGAAGATGCTATCCCTAGGTTGACCAATCAATCTTCTCATTGGCTTGAGAAGATTGTAGAATAAGGGCCATAACCATGACACGCTTAGTATGCTAATATGTATGTGATGCATGTTAATTTAGCTTATATGTGATGTATGCTAATATGTATGTGATGCATGTTTAAGTTTATTTCTTAATAAGTCTAAACGATATGCCTACCAATGTTTGGTACTCACTACTTCCTCGATCATTTGTTATTGGGTTTGCCAAAGCAAAGCAATGCATTTTATCTTGGAAGAGTGCGAGTGGACAATCGTGATGTCCCGCTATCAAACTTGGTTAAGACTTAATTAAGAAAGTAGAGGCATATATTAGCTTTGAACATAAGTTTTAAAAAATTAGTTTTGTGTGATTTCTGAACATCAGCTTTGTCTTAGAAGTGGTCATTGCTCCGATATCAAAGAAGGCCTCTGTGCCTCGCCACAGCCTGGAAGCTGGTTTAGGAATAAGCACTAAACTAATCTAAACTTAACCAAAGCTATTAAAGAGTTACATCAGATGTAATTGGCAAAAGATTGCCTACCTAATCATACTACGTCTTGGGCGATTAGCCAAAGCTAACTTAAGACGAATTATGATGTGGATCTTTATCCCATATAAATTTATAGCTAAATAGAAGCTAATGATGTAAGCAAAATGTGTTTGCCTACATCAATAATTAGCTCATATCAAAGCTATGAGAATTTAGTGGGAGCCTCATTTAATTAAAGGCCTAATTAAATGACTTAGGTATGATACTTAATTTTTCATTTTAATGTTGTAGATCACCATGTCATCTAACACGACACACCCCCTCAACTTGCGATCTGTCCTTGAGAAAGACAAACTCAATGGAGCTAACTTTCTAGACTGGTATAGGAACTTGAGGATTATCCTCAAGCAAGAACGTAAACTGTATGTCCTAGAGCAGTCTATCCCTGAAACACCCACCCTCGCCACTCGTCTTTGAAAAGGATGCTTATAAGAAGCATCAAGATGACGCATTAGATGTGTCATGTCTTATGCTTGCCACCATGAACTCTGAGCTTCAGAAGCAACATGAGAACATGGATGCCTATGATATGGTTGAGCATTTAAAACAACTATATCAAGGACAAGCTAGGCACGAGCGTTTTGAAGTGTCTAAGGCTCTTTTTGCATGCAAGATGCAAGAAGGAACACCTGTAGGAACTCGCGTACTTAAAATGATTGGGTACGTTGAGAACCTTAAAAGACTAGGTTTTCTATTGAGCCAAGAATTGACAACCGATGTTATCCTGCAATCGTTGCCGGAAGCATATAATCAATTCGTCATGAATTATAACATGAATGAAATTGATAAACCTTTGCCTGAGATTCTCAGCATGTTAAGAACTGTTGAACCGAATCTCAAAAAGAAAGTTAGTAATGTACTAATGGTCAAGAAAGGCAAAGGTAAGCGCAAAGGCAAGGGTAAGACCCAAGCCAAAGGCAAGGCCAATTCATCCACTTCAAAGGGTAAAGGTAAAGTACCTAAGGAAGGGGACTGTTTCCATTGTGGTGAGACTGGACACTGGAAGCGGAACTACAAAGTCTACCTTGAGGAAGTAAAGAATAAAAGAAGTGGGACTTCTGCCTCAGGTATACACGTTATAGAAGTTAATCTATCTATTTCTTCTACATGGGTATTAGATACCGGATGTGCATCTCACAATTGTACAAATGTGCAGGGACTGAGAAATAGTAGACTAATGGCAAAAGGCGAAGTGGACCTACGAGTAGGCAATGGCGCAAAAGTTGCTGCTGTAGCTGTAGGAACATATTCTTTGTCTTTGCCCACTGGGCTTATCATAGAACTAGAGGAGTGCTTTTATGTACCTGCATTAATAAAGAACATAATCTCTATATCTTGTTTAGACAAGAAAAACTTCTCTTTTATAATAAAGGACAAATGTTGTTCCATTTATTTGAATGAAATGTTCTATTGTAATGCACCACTTATGAATGGTCTCTATGTTCTAGATTTAGAAAACCCAATTTATAACGTAAATACCAAATGGTTCAAATCGAATAATTTGAACCAAACATATCTCTGGCACTGTCGCCTAGGTCACATAAATGAAAAATGCATATCCCAACTCCATAAAGATGGATTATTGGACTCATTTGATTTTGAATCATATGAGATATGCGAATCTTGTCTTTTAGGAAAGATGACTAAAACTCCATTTAGTGGACATGGCGAGAGAGCGACGGACTTGTTAGGACTCATACATACTGATGTATGTGGCCCTTTCAATGTCGAAGCCAGAGGAGGCTATAAGTACTTTATTACTTTCACTGATGATATGAGTAGATTTGACTACTTATATTTGATGAGACATAAGTCAGAATCCTTTGAAAAGTTCAAAGAATTCAAGAATGAAGTACAAAACCAACTTGGTAAGCATATTAAGCTACTTCGATCAGATCGAGGTGGTGAATACCTTATTCAAGAATTTCATCATCACCTGGCTGAGTGTGGGATAATATCCCAACTCACTCCACCTGGAACACCACAATGGAATGGTGTATCTGAAAGGAGAAATCGTACTCTATTAGATATGGTACGATCAATGATGAGCCAGACTGATCTACCTACTTCCTTTTGGGGTTTAGCTCTAGAGACAGCCGCTTTCACACTTAATCGCGTCCCATCAAAAGCCGTAGAAAAGACACCATACACGTTATGGACTGGGAAGAGTCCCAAAATGTCTTTTATAAAGATTTGGGGTTGTGAAGCTTATGTTAGACGTCAAGTCTCAGATAAACTAGGACCCAAATCAGATAAGTGTTATTTTGTAGGATATCCCAAGGAAACTAAGGGATATTACTTTTACAATCCCACACATGGCAAGGTGTTTGTTGCCAAAAATGCTGTCTTTCTAGAAAGAGAATTTATTTCTAGAAAAACTAGTGGGAGTAAAATTCATCTTGAAGAAATTCAGGATGAAGATAACACTAAGGCTTCGATGGAAAATGAACAGGCACCACAAAGTGTTGTGGATGAGGAAATTGTTGCCCAAAGAGTTGTGGAGAAAACACCTATTCAAGTAGACCAACCTCTTCGTAGATCTGATAGGATCCGTCATCAACCCGAGAGATATTCTTTTCTCTTGACTGAAAACGGTGAAGTATTGCTTATCGATCTTGACGAGACTACATCCTATCAAGAAGCTATGATGAGCCCAGATTTCGAGAAATGGCTAGAGGCCATGAGATCCGAAATGGAATCCATGTACACTAACAAAGTATGGACTTTGGTTGATCCACCTGAAGGGGTAAAACCTATTGGGTGTAAGTGGGTCTTTAAAGTAAAGACTGACATGGATGGTAATAAGCATACCTATAAAGGTAGATTGGTGGCTAAAGGATTCAAACAAATTCATG
Source organism: Wurfbainia villosa (assembly GCA_025175895.1). NCBI lineage: Eukaryota > Viridiplantae > Streptophyta > Magnoliopsida > Zingiberales > Zingiberaceae > Wurfbainia > Wurfbainia villosa. Next base: position 68,082,231 of record CM046001.1, read on the forward strand.
GTATTGACTATGATGAAACCTTTTCACCAGTTGCGATGCTTAAATCCATTCAGATCATACTTGCTATTGCAGCCTACCACGATTATGAGATCTGGCAGATGGATGTCAAAACCGCTTTTCTGAATGGAAAGCTACTCGAGGATGTGTACATGACACAACCTGAGGGTTTTGAAGATCCAAAGCATCCTGGAAAGGTATGCAAACTGTTAAGGTCCATTTATGGACTAAAGCAAGCCTCTCGAAGCTGGAATCTTCGATTCGATGATGCAATCAAGGAGTTTCGTTTCATCAAGAATGAAGATGAACCTTGTGTCTACAAGAGAAATAGTGGGAGCACAATTGTATTTCTTATCTTGTATGTAGATGACATACTTCTCATCGGAAATGATATTCCCTCACTCCAGTCTGTGAAGATGTGGTTAGGGAATTGTTTCTCGATGAAAGACTTAGGTGAAACTGCCTATATTTTAGGCATCAAGATCTATAGAGATAGATCTAAAAGATTACTTGGCCTAAGTCAGAGTACATACATTGATAAAGTGCTAGATCGTTTTGCTATGCAAAACTCCAAGAAAGGATTTCTGCCTTTATCACATGGTGTGAGTCTTTCGAAGACTCAATGTCCCTCTTCTAAGGAGGAGAGAGATCGCATGGATAAGATCCCTTATGCATCTCCTATAGGGTCTATCATGTATGCCATGCTTTGTACTCCGACGGCGTCTCGTGATGCTTTGAGCATGACGAGTAGATACGATCGGATCTGTGAAAGTCGGATAGCGATCAAAAATATTCTTAAATACTTACAAAGAACGAAAGAATATTTCCCGATATTCGAAGGCAATGAGGAGCTAATCAGAAGGGTTACGTGATGCAAGCTTCCAAATGCATAAGGATGACTATAGATCGCAACGGGGTACGTGTTTTGCTCCGAATGGTGGAGCCGTGAGTCGAAAAGTTCAAGCAGCAGCTGTCGATTCTACAATGTGGTTTAGTATATTGTCGCGTCGATGCAAAGAAAGGAGGTCGTTTGGCTCGCAAGTTCATCGCTGAACTTGGGGTAGTTCCTAGCATTGCAGATCCAATAGACCTCTATTGTGACAATAATGGGGCTATTGCGACGTGCTAAGGAACCTCGATCACATCAGCGGACCAAACACATACTGCGGCGCTTCCATCTCATTCGAGAGATCATCGATAGAGGAGATGTGAGGATATGCAGAGTACCAACAGAAGCTAACATCGCAGATCCATTGACCAAGGCTTTGGCACAGAGGAAGCATGATGGTCACACTAGGTCACTAGGTATTAGATATCATAGTGATTGGTACTAGTGCTAGTGGGAGATTGTTAGTTATAGCCCTAGAACCAAACATGTGGTGGTTGAATAGGGAACATTTTGTATCATATTCTATAAAGGCAAAGGATTGGTTATTATATATTTACGTCTTGCTTGTGCCAGCTAAATTAAATATATAATAATGCCCTAGAAAAGTAGGTTCTTATCTGTAGCACATCAATTGGCAGAATTGATTATGAGAGGCTGTAGAGAACACTTTCCTAAATGTTCCTAGTCAAGTATTAATATGCAAGGGCAATATTAATACATAAAGGCTAGCATGTAGGTCAATTGATGACTTGATCTCACAAGTCATGGATATATGATATCAAGTTGACACATGGGTATATATTAGAGAATATATACTGAACTGACCCGCCATGAGAAAGTTTCATGGATCGTCATATGAGTGTCATAAACTTTCTCATGTGACTATTGGTATGAATAGTCCTCAAACCTGAAGTCACTACGGTTCCCTACATAAGGAGTTATGTACTTTGGTATCGTCAAACATCACCCGTAACAGGGTGGACCATAAAGGCGATTACTGGGTATATAACAAATTATGCGGAGGGATGTGAGTGATGTAGATGGGATCTATCCCTCCCATATGACGGGAGTGATATCTGTGGGCTCCTTGATTGAGTAGAACTACTAAAATGCATGGTCATGCTCGAATGAGTCAATATGAGATATTGAGCTCATTTGTTTGAGTTAGTTTACTCAGGGATCAAGAAACACATAGATTGATCGAGGATGACACGGTCTATGCCTCATTGGTCAATCTGATATCAAGGATAGAAGGACACGGTCATACATTATAGTAGTCATGGAAAGGTTAGTCGGATCTTGACTTATCTCATAACTTGGGTAGCAATGATGTATTGCTAGATGCCGCTCATTGCTTGTGTATCTAAAAGAGTTTAGATCCACTGCCAACGTTATGAGAGCCTATAGGGTCACACACAAAGAGCATGATGATTAGAAGAATTAGTGCATTCTAGTTTGACTAGAATAATTTGGGAATAAGCTTAAGTACAAAATGGTTTTTGGACTTTAAGCTTAAAGAGAATTTTAGCTTATTGATTTAATGAGATTAATTCAATATGCTAAGCTTAATTGATTTAATAAGATTAATTCAATATGTTACCTTATTGATTTAATGAGATTAATTCAATATGATAAAATAAGCTTATTGAATTAATAAGATTAATTCAACATCCATGAATGCCACATAAGCATGCCACCTAAGCATGCCACATAAGCATGCCACCTAAGCTTGATGAGTTGGAAGGAGACAAAGGGTTTTGACCCTTGGATTTCCTCCACATGTGGCCGGCCAAAACAAGGAGGATAACTCCTTGTTTAATTATCTTTCAATGCCATTGATTGCATTGAATGTGATAGGAGATGAAAGGTTTTTCAAATCCTATAAAACACCCCATGGGGTGGCCGGCCAAAGGAGTTGAGTTGGAGCTTAAGGCTTGGTGAGAGCTTGGTGGGAGAGGCTTTTGTTGTGTGGTTTTGTGAGTGTAAGCTAGCAAGAAGAGTAGTCTTCTTCTTCCTTTCTCTTCTTCCCTACCTTCCTCTCCTTTAGGGACTTCTCTAGCAAGAAGTAAAGGAGAGATCTTCTAGTTTTCTTTTATGAGACAAGAGCTTGCTCGTGTGGATACATATAGAGGCACGGACATTTGAACGTGCTAAAAGATCCAACACATCCAAGGAAAAGCGGGATTGCAAAGGGCACACAACAAAGGTAGAACTCTCCTATAAGATAGGTTTTCTTTTGAGAAATTTATTTTTGTATGAGTTTTTCTTTCGCAAGGATCACTTGGAAGGGATCCTAATTTTTCCGTTGCGCATATGCTATTTTGTATAAAGAGATCCCAACATGAAGGTCTCAACCTTCCCGTCTATTCCTCTCTTTCTTTTGTAGATCCACTTGCATCCAATGGTTTTTACACCATTGGGTGTTTCTACTAGCTCCCAGACCTAATTTGAATCCATAGATTCTATCTTAGAATTCATCGTACTTTGTTAAGATACCACATCTTTATCTTGGATTGCCTCATCATATGTCCAGAAATCAGGTTCATGTTTGCCAGGGACCAAATCAGAAGATTCTCCCAAGAACATAAATCTATCAGGCTATCTAACAACCCTCCCACTACGACGAGGTATCACCTGTGTATTCTCTGTGACACGTGGTGCAGTCACTTGTGGTATATCCTCTTGTACTGGTGGTACTGAAGTAGTGACTTCCCCTCTCAATTCCTCCAGAATAATCTTACTCATGGCGTTCGTGCTAACGATCACCCTCTGATCTCTAGGACTATAAAACAAACTACCTTTCGTTCCTCTAGGAAAGCCAACGAACATGCACACTTCTGTACAAGGTTCCTATAGGGATGTATACTGAAAAGTCTATCTTTTGTATGAACATCTTTATTTTGAAATAAGAATCACATGATCATTGATTACATTTTTATGGTTATGCAATATTGTCTAATACATTACATTGTAGATAACATGGTGTGTGGTGTCACACGGGAGATCATGTTATCGGCTTCTTGTAAAGTATATGTAAAGGCTCACAACCGAGATGGCTTTGGACAAACCATCAGAATGGTTGTAGTGTGATTTGGTATTGGTTTGTCTTGACCATAGAATCACACTAGTGCACTTTGTGTGTATTGAGCAGGACCGACTTATAGTGATTCGATTTATTGCTGACTACATAATCGAATCGAACCTCAGATATTATTTAGTACATGCTCTTAATCTCGATATAATAACGGGCACATATACTTAGTATTCATCTCTTTGATTTACTAATGGGCGAGATTTATAGATTAAATCGATAGGCTTGGTAAGTTGGGAGATGAAATTATTTATATGGTGTGCCATTGATTATAGGAGGAAACCGTGTCCTATATATTAGGATGATGATGTCCCCTTGAGGAGCTTATAAGGTTCATCATGTAAACCCTGCAAGTGGACTTGGTCCGACATGATGAATAGGTTGAGTGGTACTACTCATTGAGTTAGATGTTGATTAATTAATGGTCAGTAAATTAATTAATCGACGGACATTCGAGATCTTAAACACGGGGAGAAAATGTACAAATAATATATGGAGCCCATATTAACTTATGGGGGTTGGTGAGGTAGATCAATGATAATCCTTTAGTGGATTGGATTATTATTAATGGATCAGACTTTATGTGGGCTTGATCCATGGGTGGCCAAGATCCAACTCCTCCTCATGGTCCCTAATGTAGCCTATTAACACCTCATGAAGCTTAGATCCAATGGATAAAAACAAAACTCTAGATCCAAAGGTAGAGATTAAATCTCTAGATCCGACGGTTGAGATTAAATCCCTAGAACCAATGGTGGAGATTAAAACATGGCTTATCCCTAACTCTATAAAAGGAGGGCATGGGGTTGGCATGGAGGACAATTCAAGAGAAGCTAGGGTTTTGGAAGTTGGCGGCATGGCATAGGAGCTAGGGTTTGGGCTTGGGCGACACCTAATAAGGAAATTTTTCCTTGTGTTGTTCTTCTTCCCCAAGCTGCCGGCACCCTTGAAGTTCCTTCCAGCCCTTGGCCGGCGTCCAAAACATCTCCTCTCCTTCTCCTTGGTTGGTGGAACAAAGGTTTAGGGTCCTCCCTTGAAGCTTTTGGTCGGCCACTCTAAATATCCTCTTCCTTCTTGGCCGGTGGCAAGCTTCCTCCTTGAAAGTTGTTGGTTGGTTGAAAGAAGAAATAGAGATTTGTTTCTATTCTTCCTCTTTCTTTGGAAGAGCAAGGAAGGAAGATTTGCGATATAGAAGCTTCAACTTTTGGTAGATCGTCGCCCACATGATGTCCGAAAGGAGGAAGGTCATACATTAGAAGATCGAGAGCTATATCTATTCTCTATTCTCTTTTGTTACTTGCTTGTATTTGTTTTTTCAATTATAAGCATGATATAATTCTGTTTGTGGCTAAATAATACTTGGATCCTGAACATAAACACAAAAACCGGCGATCCGGACATTGTCTATTCCGCGGCTACTCGTAGAATAGAGGTTGGTCGTTTGAACAACGAGTTTGTTCAAGTGACCTCTCTAAACGAATAGCACGATGATGACTTGGTTGTTAGAGCAATCCCTTTTTATCTAGGATTAATTTTTTTTTAATTCGGGGACATTGATGGGATCGCCATGAACAAACAACCAAGGTGAAGTGGGAAGCAAAGTTTCCCCTCACGGACTCGATAAGCAAAACCCTACAATTGGTATCAGAGCCAAGGTTTCTGGTTTTGTGTGTTTAGGATTCGGTTAATTTTTATGCACTTTTCATATATTATATGTGCCAGATAATAGTAGGATATGCGTATTTTAATTCTTTGGTTGCAGGCATAAGATCCTACTATTATGGCCATATGTGTGTATGTGATTGTATGTGTGTAAATGTTTATTTTGTTGAATCCTCGGGGTTGACGAGGCTAGTATTTGATTTTTTGTAAATTAGATACGACATTGTTTAGCCACTCTTTATTTTATTTTACTATCGATCTAGATTTCATGTACACTCCCTCGTGGAGTATAGGATCGATGGATGTAAATTAAAATAGGTTTTAGTCTCGGCTCGGATCTCCGGATGGCTCGTACATGGCGTAGGAGGAGCGGACGAGATGGCGATGCGACGGGAGACATATTGAAGACAAAAGCCATAATAGTTGGAAAATAATTTATTTTTTATATTTATTGCTTTTTGTTTGATATGCATGTCGTAGGCTAGGAAAATTCCTCAATTTCAAATTACTAAGTTGGAGAGGGAATTTTTTTTAAAAAAATTCCCACGGCCTCTATTATGATTTGACAAGTGATGCAAACAAACTTACGCGTCGGCTTTGAGTGCCTTCCTCCACATCGGATGAGTTTGTTTGCGGATCACAAGGTCAAATATGGTTATAGTGAATTATCAAGGAGCGTGTGTACTTCCCCATCGGAAGGCACCTAACCTGAGATAATTATCTTGGTACCGAGTAATGGTGAACACTTAGATACAAATATAAGTATCCTTCCCATCGGAGTCACTGCTTTTATTTGTAGGGCCAAAGAGGAACCAACTATTAATTTTACTTGTCAAAAAATTAGATTGACAAGATAGTAAAATTAATGGGTAAAACCTCCTCTTACAAATGTAGAATTCGTATACGTCCACACTATCGTGGCATACGATATTCTCGGTATTTTGAGGTGTTGGTTGATTTTAAAATTTTATTGTTTGAGGAATCAATAATTTTTTGAAATCTAATGTTTTGATTTATGTGATTCTTAGGCTTTCTTTCAAAATGACTTTTAACCCACTTGCTCTGATACTGAAAGAGAACAAACTTACTGGACCCAACTATGTTGATTGGAAGAGGAATCTAGACATTGTCTTGACTGCTGAGGAATACAAATATGTACTCCTCGAAGAGTGCCCTCCTAAGCCTGCAGAAGATTCTGGGGAAAAGGAGAGTGAGAGTTATAAGAAGTGGGTAAAGGCCGATGAGATGGCGCGGTGTTACATTTTGGCATCTATGTCAAATGTACTGCAACATCAGCATCAAGCCATGCCCACAGCTTATGACATGATGCTCAATCTCAAAGAACTTTTCAGACACCAGAATTGGGCTGCGAGGCAAGAAGCCATGAGAAACTTGATGATGACCACCATGATCGAGGGAACACCCATGAGGGATCATGTTCTCAAGATGATGACTCATTTGAATGAGTTGGAAGTCCTCGGAGCTAAGATCGATGGGGAAACCTAGGTCGATATCATTCTCCAGACTCTACCTAGGAGTTTTGAGCAGTTTCGCCTGAACTACAACATTAACAAGAGGTTGTATTCGTTGGAGGAACTTCTGACAGAACTCCAGGCGGTAGAGGGGCTATTTCGTCAGAGTGCTCAGGCACATGCCATGGTGACCCAAAAGGTTTCTACTTCTAAGCCGAAAGGTAAGAAGAAGAAGAAACAAACTGGGGCGAAGGCGGTGGGAGGTACTCAGGGAGGAGTGAAGAAGCCAAAAGGCAAGTGCTTCACTTGTAAGCAGACTGGACACTAGAAGAAGGACTACCCAAACCGCAAGAACAAAGGTATATCTTTTGGTCTAGTCATTGAAACATGTTTAGCGGTGTTATCTACCGGCACCTGGTGTGTAGATACGGGAGCCACTGATCATGTCTGCAATACTTTGCAGGGGTTCCAGGAAACCAGACGACAAGCTGAAGGGGAGATTACCGTGTACTTGGGCGATGTCACGAAGGTGGCGACTGTTGCAGTGGGAGATGTTCATTTATCTTTTGAGAAAAATAAACTTTTGGTTCTTAAGAATTGCCTTTATGTACCCTTATTTAGAAAGAATTTAATTTCAGTTTCTAAATTGTTTATGGATGGATATTCTATTTCTTTTAATGACATAGTTGTTATAAAAAGGAATAGAGACATTATCTTTTCGGGTGCATTAATATGAAATTTGTACACACTTGAACCAAAAGCTCCCACGATGCATATTGAAATTAATAACTCATCTTCTAATTCCAATAAGAGAAAAGAACCTTCGAAGATGAACCAAACATATCTTTGACATCTTAGGCTTGATCATATTAACCTAAGCAAAATTCAAAGGTTGATAGCTGATGGACCATTGGGTTCATTAGTGGTAGAGGATCTCCCAACCTGCGAATCTTGCTTGGAGGGTAAAATGACCAAGAGGCCTTTTAAGGCCAAGGGGTATAGAGCCAAAGATGTGTTAGAATTGGTTCATTGTGATTTGTGTGGTCCTATGTCTATCCATGCTAGAGGTGGTTTTGAGTACTTCGTCTCTTTTATAGACGATTACTCAAGATATGGATATATTTACCTGATGCGCCGCAAGTCTGAATGCTTTGACAAGTTCAAAGAATTCAAGGCTGATGTGGAGAAACATCAAGGTAAAAGTATCAAGACACTACGATCTGATCGTGGTGGCGAGTACCTCTTAAGAGAGTTTAGGAATTACTTATCAGAGGCTGAGATTCAATCCCAATTGTCTGCACCTGGCAAACCCCAGTAGAATGGTGTAGTAGAGCGAAGGAATAGGACTCTTATAGAGATGGTTAGATCGATGATGAGTTATTCTGAGTTGCCAGATTCGTTCTGGGGATATGCTCTAGATACGGCGGTGTACATTCTGAACTTGGTTCCATCTAAATCAGTGCCTCTACTCCCACAGAATTATGGGTGGCCTAAGACATATTCGGATATGGGGAGTCCACACATGTGAAAGGCGGATCTTGGTAAGTTGGAACCTCGTACAGAAGTACGCATGTTCGTTGGCTATCCTAGAGGAACGAAGGGTGGTTTGTTTTATAGTCCTAGAGATCAGAGGGTGATCGTTAGCACGAACACCAGATTTCTATAGGAAGACTATGTGATGAGCCACAAGCCCAAGAGTAAAATTGTTCTAGAGGATTTAAAAGGGGAAGTCACTTCTTCAGTACCACAGGTACAAGAGGATATACCACAAGTCACTGCACCGCGTGTCACAGAGGATACATAGGAGATACCTCGTCGTAGTGGGAGGGTTGTGAGACAGCCTGATAGATTCATGTTCTTGGGAGAATCTTCTGATTTGGTCCCTGGCGAACATGAACCTGATCCCCGGACGTATGACGAGGCAATCCAAGATAAAGATGCAGCATCTTGGAAAAATACGATGAATATTGAGATTAAATCTATGGATTCGAATCAGATCTAGGAGCTAGTAGAACCACCCGATGGTGTAAAAACCATTGGATGCAAGTGGATCTAAAAAAGAAAGAGAGGAATAGATGGGAAGGTTGAGACCTTCAAAGCGAGGCTTGTTGCGAAGGGGTATACTCAAAAAGAGGGTATCGATTATGAGGAGACCTTTTCGCCGGTAGCCATGCTTAAGTCTATCCAGATTCTCTTATGCATAGCAGCTCATATGGATTATGAGGTGTGGCAGATGGATGTCAAGACAGCTTTCCTTAATGGAAGACTTGAGGAAAACATCTATATGAAGCAACCAGAGGGATTCATTGCGAAGGGCAAAGAGCATCTTGTATGTAAGCTTAATCGGTCAATTTATGGATTGAAGCAAGCTTCGAGGACTTGGAACATCTGCTTTGATGAGGTAATCCAGTCTTATGGATTTATTCAAAGTCCGAATGAGTCTTGTGTATACAAGAGATGTGACAAAAATGTAGTGGTATTTCATGTACTATACGTAGATGACATTTTGTTGATTGGCAACAATATCAAGGTGTTATCGGACGTAAGGGTATGGTTGTCCAAACATTTTGATATGAAGGACTTGGGAGAAGTGGGACATATCATTAGGATCAAGGTTATAAGGGATCGCAAGAAAAGGATGTTGTGCTTATCCCAAGCTTCATACATAGACACGATTATGGATCGTTTTAGCATGCAGAACTCCAAGAAGGGTTTTCTACCTTTCAGGCATGGAGTTCCTTTATCTAAGGAGATGTATACTAGAACTTCTGAGGAGATAGAGGAGATGAAGGAGGTTCCTTATTCCTCGGCAGTAGGAAGCCTCATGTATTCGATGCTATGCACGAGACCAAATATCTGCTTTGCCATGGGCATGGTCAGCAGATATCAGAGTAATCTAGGATAGGGACATTGGACTGTGGTAAAGCATATATTGAAGTACCTGAGAAGGACTAGGGATTATATGCTGGTTTACCATACAAATCAATTACTCCCTATGGGTTACACGGATTCTGACTTCCAATCTGATAGGGATAACAATAAGTCTACCTCAGGTTTTGCATTTACTTTGGGAGGTGGAGCCATTGTATGGAGGAGTGTCAAGCAGAAATGCGTGGCGGACTCCACCATGGAAGCTGAGTATGTGGCAGCCTCTGAGGCGGCCAAAGAAGCTGTGTGGCTCAGGAACTTCCTGATGGACTTGGATGTGATTCCTAGTTTTCCCAGAACTATCACAATTTATTATGATAATAGTGGTGCAGTTGCAAACTCGAAAGAACCACGAGCCCATAAGGCTACTAAACACATAGAGCGCAAGTACCACCTGATACGAGAAATCGTAAAGAGAGGAGAAGTTGCTGTGACCAAGATTGCATCGGAGGATAACCTGGCAGATCCTTTCACTAAGGCCCTTCCGGCGAGAGCTTTTGATAGGCATGTGGACGGAATGGGGATCAGATGTATGGCAGTTAGAGGACATCATAGTCTTTTAGTATAAGTGGGAGATTGTTGGGATGTATACTGAAAAGTCTATCTTTTGTATGAACATCTTTATTTTGAAATAAGAATCACATGATCATTGTTTGCATATTTTCATGGTTGTGCATATCGTCTAATACATTACATTGTAGATAACATGGTGTGCGGTGTCACACGGGAGATCATGTTATCGGTTCCTTGTAAAGTATAAGTGAAAGGCTCACAACCGAGATGACTTTGGACAAACTATTGGAATGGTTGTAGTGTGATTTGGGATTGGTTTGTCTTGACCATAGAATCACACTAGTGAACTTTGTGTGTATTGAGCAGGACCGACTTAGAGGTGATTCGATTTATTGCTGACTACATAATCGAATCATACCTCAGATATTATATTGTACATACTCTTAATCCCGATATAATAACGGGCACATATACTTAGTAGGTGGACTTATGGATTAAATCTCTTTGATTTAACGGGCACATATATTGTACCATATAACGGGCACCCAAGTCCACCTAACGGGCACATAATCGAATCATCTCTTTGATTTACCAATGGGCGAGATTTATGGATTAAATCGTTAGGCTCGGTAAGTTGGGAGATGATATTATTTATATGGTATGTCGTTGATTATAAGAGGAAACTATGTCCTATATATTACGATGATGATGTCCCCTTGAGGAGCTCATAAGGTTTATCATGTAAACCCTGTAGGTGGACTTGGTCCGGCATGATGAAAAGGTTGAGTGGTACTACACATGGAGTTAGATGTTGATTAATTAATGGTCAGTAAATTAATTAATCGACGGACATGCGAGATCTTAAACACGGGGAGAAAATGTATAAATAATTTTTGGAGCCCATATTAACTTATGGGGCTTGGTGAGGTAGATCAATGATAATCCTTTAGTGGATTAGATTATCATTCATGGATCTGACTTTATCTCGGCTTAATCCATGGGTGGCCAAGATCCAACTCCTCCTCATGGTCCCTATTGTAGCCTATTAAAACCTCATGAAGCTTAGATCACAAGGATAGAAACAAAACTCTAGATCCATAGGTAGAGATTAAATCTCTAGATCCGACCGTTGAGATTAAATCTCTAGATCCGACGGTTGAGATTAAATCCTTAGAACCAATGGTGGAGATTAAAAGTAGACATATCCCTAACTCTATAAAAGGAGAACAAGGGGTTGGCATGGAGGAGAATCCAAATAGAGAAAGGACTAGGGTTTTGGGTGGCAAGAAGAATAGGGGTTGGCCGCACCAAATAAAGAATTTATTTCCTTATCTCCTTCTTCCTCAAGCTTGCTGGTGCCCAAACAACTCCTTCCTCACCTTGGCCGGTGGCCAAAGCTTCCCTTCTCCTTCTCCTTGGCCAGTGGTAACAAGATTTAGGGCTTTCCCTTAGTGTCTTGGCCAGTTTCCATCATAATTTCCTCTTCATTCTTGGCCAGCGGCAAGCTCCATCCTTGGAGTTTGGTGGTTGGTTAAAAGAAGGAGAAGAGGCTTGTTTGTATTTTTCCTCTTGCTCGGAATGAGCAAGGAAGGAAGATTGGTGATCTAGGAGCTTCAACTTTTGGTAGATCGTCGCCCACACGACGTCCGAAAGGAGGAAGGTCAAACAATAGAAGATCGAGAGGTATATCGATTCTCTATTTTCATTTGTTACATGTTTATATTTTGTTTTTCAATTATGAGCATGATATATTCTGTTTTGTCACTAAATAATACTTGGACCCCGAACATAAACACAAAAGTCGGCGATCTGTACATCGTCTATTCCGCGGCTATTCGTGGAATAGAGGTTGGTCGCTTGAACAACAAGTTTGTTCAAGTGACTACTCTAAACGAATAGCACGACGATGACAAGGTTGCTTGGGTGTTCCCTTTTGTCTAGGATTATTTTTTTTTTAATCCGGGGTCATCGATGGGATCGCCATGAACAAGCGACCGAGTTGAAGTGGGAAGTGAAGCTTCCCCTCCCAGGATCAACCCAATAGACATAGGACCACACAAATTAGAATGAACCAATTCCATCACATCTTTGGCTCTATACCCCTTGGTCTAAAAAGGCCTCTTGGTCATTTTACCTTCCAAGCAAGATTCGCAGGTTGGAAAATCTTCCACCACTAATGAACCCAGAGGTCCATCCGCTATCAACCTTTGAATTCTACTTAGGTTAATATGACCTAACCTTAAATGCCAAAGATATGTTTGGTTCATTTTCGAAGGTTCTTTTCTCTTATTAGATTTAGAAGATGAGTTATTTACTTCTATTTTCATCGTGGTAACTTTTGGCTCAAGGATTTATAAATTTCCTGTTGGGGATCAATACGGCCGGCTAGAGGGGGGTGAATAGCCCTCGTTCGTTGGATGCCAGACTTTGCTCGTTTTCGTTGCGTTGCTTGTCTACGATTGTTGTTAGCACAGCGGAAATAATAGAAACAATAATAATACTAACAACAACACAAGCACATGCAATACACACGATATACGTGGTTCGGAGCCGAATGGTTCCTACTCCACGGGCGAGCTCCTCGAGCTCTAGTTATGCTCATGGCACTAACTCAAACTCCTTCTCGACAACACGTCGGAGGTGGAGAAACCTCTCACAAGCAATTACAAAGTAATATAGAAATACAAACAAGAATACAAATACAATACAAAAGAAACTCTTTTCACCGATTGCTTTTGATCACTTGTTTGTTGCTTGCTTTGGTTGGCTCTTGAAGGACTAGAATGCAGCAGCAATTCCCCTCCAATAGCTCCCTTAAAGTCTTGGCGAAATCCTCCAACTCGTACTCCTTTTATAACTTTGCATCAAGTTGTTTTCGCCCATCGATCGTGATCGTGACCATCGATCGATCGATCTTGTTGCCGTTGTCTCTAGCGGCGGATCCACGTTGGCAAAGTTCCAACGGATCACACATCAGTCGACTGATGGCACCCATCAGTCGACTGATCTTGCATCAGACGAGTGCTGGCGAGCTCGACTCCATTCTCCGTGCCGTGCGGTGTCATCGATCAGCCATCCCTCGGCGATCGTGATCCTCAACCGATCATTGCCCTCCCTTAGCGGTCGGTGATCGGGAACTTAGTTGATCGAACAAGTCGAACCCATACGACCTAGAGCAGTCGACTAGCACCTATGCCAGTCGACTGATGTCGGCTAAAACCTCAAACATAACGATGTTTGAGCCTCCGACACTCAGTCTTAGCCACTTGTCCAAGTCCACCTTATCCCTTATGGAGTTCCGTACCGAAGTTCTCTTCCCTCGGCCTACGTCCCTCGGATGCGCCAAGCGCACGGCCGCCATAGCGCCATCCTTCGTGTCTCATGCCCTAGAAGTATGCTTCCCTTTGGGCTCACTCCATTCGCTCCCCGTCCGGCGGTCCCTCGGATGCACCAAGCGCACGGCTTCGCAATGCCATCCTTCATCGACTCAAGGACCCCGAGCCTAGTGAACTTACCAAGTCCTCAAGACTTCCCAAATGCACCAAGCGCACGGCTTCGCAATGCTTTGGATTTCCCATGCCCAGCACCAAGCGCACGGCTTCGCAATGCTTTGGACTTTCCCATGCCAACCCCATGTTGGACTTTCCCATGACAATCCCATGTCATGAGTTTTGTCTATCATCAAAATACTATCAGGTCGCTCGAGTCAAACTCGAAGTCAACACAGGGCGATTGCACCAACAATCTCCCAACAATCTCCCCCTTTTTGATGATTGACAAAACTACCATCTCAAGTCTACCAATTCTCCCAAATTGGCAATTCTCATATCCCAATGAGAATTCCAACAAACCCTAATTGGTAACTTGGTAACTTCTCCCCCTTTTTGACATTACATCAAAAAGGTCCTCCCCAAGGGTATGAATGTCTCATATCCCAATGAGATCTTACAATCTCTCCCTTGGAGGAACACATGCCTACCATCTTTCTAGTGATCCCATATCACTTAAAGAGAGGCAACCCAATTTTCCTCCCATGAGGAAATACACATCCTGTTAGTTAAAGCCTTAGAACCAATCATGTGATGGTTGAATAGGGAACATTTTGTATCATATTCTATAAAGGCAAAGGATTGGTTATTATATTTACATCTTGCTTGTGCCAGCTAATTTAAATATAATCTCTCTTCCACCTTAAAATTGATACTCACCCTCAACCCAACTCCTAATCCATATCCAATGGATTTCCACCCTCTTTAATGCTCTCCCAAGCATATCCTAGGGTTAGGAGTGGTTAGGGGACCAAAACATGGCTAAACATGGGCCTAACTATCAAGTTTACCCGAAATCAGCCTGTGCCAGTCGACTCCGTCAGATACCCGATCATTGGACTTACCATCGATCATTGCCATTACAAGTGATCGATCGATAATCGCTATGATTTCAGAAATTGGATTTTCGAAATCCATAAGTAAATATACATAAGTTTAAAAATCGTGAAATTTCATATGCATATTACTTATCCTAAACACTATGGGTGAAGAATGTTGGAAATTTATTTTACCCATTAAATTAGGAGATTGATACAAAGTTCAAAATTTAAGAAAAGCTTCAATAAAGAGCCATCTTTGTATCATCCCATTCAATGGTGATAGCTATCAAAAGATAGGCTTCACCAAGGTTTTTCAAAATGTTTTCAAAATGTTTTTCAAACCTTTAATTTCTTTTTCCTAAACATCTCACCAATATCTAGATGTGTAAAACATATCCAAGTCAAGTTTTTAGTGAGATGTGGGTTTTGTTGTCTTTATGTTCTCATGCATATTTCTAAGGCAATATTATTTGATTCCTTTCAAATTATGCCATAGTCCTTAACTCCATTTTAATTCATGCATGATATGATTATGGCATAGATATGATATAGATAAAAACATATGCCAAAATCATGATGTCATGACATGTGAATGAAAATTAAGCATACATGACATACAAACATAAATCTAAACATGATCATGACATTTTTATAGATGAAAATGAAAATGATGTCATGACATGGCAAGGCAAATAAAGCATGGCAAGAAAAATATACTAAGGTATAAAATACCTAAGTGTTAAAATCAATTTGTCATTTCTTGGGATTAAATTCATTTTGCCTTAATGCCATTATTTTCCTAGTGTGCCAAAAACCCAAAATGGCACACCAATACCTCTAAGACCTAATTGTGCCAATTTAAATCATTTTAAACTTCTCAAACCATATTGGCACACCCTAATGTGTCAACTCACAATGGCTAGGTTAACCACCCATCCACTTAGGGTTGACACACCCTAACCCATTTAGCGTGAATCGATCACGCTTTTAGGAACCCAATATCTATTGGAGCTCCTTGGGTTAACAAGGTATTCTCTAGGGATAACTTCCCTAGATACCTTCCTAATGGCCCTTTTAGGCTTTGAAGCCAGTCTTTTGGGTCTTTCCTAGGTCAACTCTAGAGGTGACTCCTCCATTGACCTTCTTAGTGGCTACATTTGATTTCTCTGAGGTGTTACCCACTAAACACATACCATGGCTAGACTTAGGGATGACTTCCCTATTAGCCTTGGTTTTACTAGACCTAGATTTGGTTCCATAATTAAATGGAACATTATGGTAGGACATAGGTTTGTGACCCAAACCCTTCTTGCCCTTAGATGTTTCTTGTTTCCTAGGTCTTGACTTTTGTGCATTAGACCCCTTAACCGAGTTTGATATTATTGCAAGGGTCTTCTCCAATTTTTCTAGCCTTGACCTCAAGGCTTGGTTCTCCACCTCTAATTTCCTCAATTTTGAATTTTCATTAGGTTTAGGGGAAATGTTCTTCTTTTTAGGCATATGCCTAGATTTCTTGGGATTAACACCCAAGTTTTCTTCAATTCTCCTAATTGACTCCCTAGGTAAAATAGATCTAGTGTTTTGAGTCCTAGGTTTGTCCTTAGAGAAACTAACATGCTTGGCACCTAAGCAATAAACCTTATTATTTCTCTTAGCATGCTTTTCATTGATAATAGCAAGAGAGCTAAAATAATTTTTAGCATGCTTTTTGACTTTAGGAATTAAAGGTGCATTAAGTAAATTTACCTTAGGGTTAGCTTTAGGAGCTCCCCCTACATGAGTTGCACCTTCTTGCCTTTTCTTCCTCCCCCTAGGGCATTGGCTTCGATAGTGTCCCTTTTGGTTGCATTTAAAGCACACAATGTGCTCTTTGCTCTTGATTTTGGGAACACCGGCATCCTTTGACTTTGGATTGACTTTTGGTGTTGATGCCTTTTCCTTAGCCAATTTAGGGCATTTGCTCTTGTAATGCCCTTTCTCCCTACACTCAAAGCATATTATGTGTTTTTTATTTAAAATAATAACACTTGAGTTACCTAGGGAGTTGGTGGAGGCCTCTTCACTTCTTCCGGAGGTAGAAGCTTCATTTTGATCTTGCTCTGGAATTGAAATCCTTTCCTCCCCCTCAACGCTAGAGGTGGAGGTCTCCACCAAGTCATCCACATCTTCAAAAGTGGATGGTGATTCTTCTTCGGCATTCTCCTCTACTTGTGCCGATTGGGAGCTTTCTTGAAATTTCATTATCTTCTCCCATAATTCCCTTGCATCCCTATAATCACCCAAACTAGACCAAATAGTGTTAGGTAACAAATCACTAATCAATTTAATTACCTCGAGATTTGTCTTGAAGTTCTTGATTTGGTCTTGGGTCCACTTTGATTTTTCAATGGGCTTGTTGTGTTTGTCCCTAGGCATCTCAAAACCATTTTCTATAATAATCATATAATCAAAATCGGTTTCGAGATATACCTCCATCCGTTTCTTCCACCAAGAAAAATCTCCATTGAATTTCGATGGATGGATGAAGCCGGCCATCTTGTAGTGCTCTCGCGGCGGTTAGTCCTTGAAGAGCAACCTGGGCTCTGATACCACTTGTTGGGGATCGGTACGGCCGGCTAGAGGGGGGTGAATAGCCCTCATTCGTTGGATGCCGGACTTTGCTCATTTTCGTTGCGTTGCTTGTCTACGATTGTTGTTAGCGCAGCGGAAATAATAGAAACAATAATAATACTAACAACAACACAAGCACATGCAATACACACGATATACGTGGTTCGGAACCGAATGGTTCCTACTCCATGGGCGAGCTCCTCGAGCTCTAGTTATGCTCACGACACTAACTCAAACTCCTTCTCGACAACACGTCGGAGGTGGAGAAACCTCTCACAAGCAATTACAAAGTAATATAGAAATACAAACAAGAATACAAATACAATACAAAAGAAACTCTTTTCACCGATTGCTTTTGATCACTTGTTTGTTGCTTGATTTTGTTGGCTCTTGAAGAATTTGGAATGCAGCGCAATTCCCCTCCAATAGCTCCCTTAAAGTCTTGGCGAAATCCTACAACTCGTGCTCCTTTTATAACCTGCATCAAGTTGTTTTCGCGCCCATCAGTCGACTGATCGTGACCATTAGTCGACTGATCTTGTTGCCGTTGTCTCACAACGGCCGGATCCACGTTAGCAAAGTTCCAACGGATCACACATCAGTCGACTGATCTTGCATCACGAGGCCGCGAAGCTCGACTCCATTCGCGCTGCAGCGTGTCATCGATCATGCCATCCCTCAGCTTGATCGATCCTCAGCAATGACCGCCTCCTTGGCAATCGATCGATCAACCAGAACTTAGTTCAATGAACACTAGTCGAACCCATACGACCTAGAGCAGTCGACTAGCACCTATGCCAGTCGACTGATGTCGGCTAAAACCTCAAACATAATGATGTTTGAGCCTCCGACACTCAGTCTTAGCCACTTGGCCAAGTCCACCTTATCCCTTATAGAGTTTCCTACCGAAGCTCTCTTCCCTCGGCCTACGTCCCTCGGATGCGCCAAGCGCACGGCTTCGCAACGCCATCCTTCGCGTCTCATGCCCTAGAAGTATACTTCCCTTTGGGCTCACTCCATTCGCTCCCCGTCCGGCGGTCCCTCGGATGCACCAAGCGCACGGCTTCGCAATGCCATCCTTCACCGACTCAAGGACCCCGAGCCTAGTGAACTTACCAAGTCCTCAAGACTTCCCAAATGCACCAAGCGCATGGCTTCGCAATGCATTTCTCACCAAGCACCAAGCGCACGGCTTCGCAATGCTTTGGATTTCCCATGCCAAGCACCAAGCGCACGGCTTCGCAATGCTTTGGACTTTCCCATGCCAACCCCATGTTGGACTTTCCCATGACAATCCCATGTCATGAGTTTTGTCTATCATCAAAATACTATCAGGGTACTGCTCGAGTCAAACTCGAGTCAACCTGGGACGATTGCACCAACAATCTCCCAACATTTCCTATCAATGCACCAGAAACGATAATCTCCCTATTCCTCTTTATAATAACTCTGTCATTAAAAGAAATAAAATATCCATCAAAAAACAATTTAGAAACTGAAATTAAATTCTTTCTAAATAAAGGTACATAAAGGCAATTTCTCAGAACCAAAGTTTTATTTCTATCAAAAGACAAATAAACATCTCCCACTACAACAGCCGCCACATTAGTAGCATCGCCCAAGTAAATGGTAATCTCCCCCTCAGCTAGTCGTCTGGTTTCCTGGAACCCCTGCAAAGTATTGCAGACATGATCAATGGCTCCTGTATCTACACACCAGGTGATGGTAGATAACATCGCTAAACATGTTTCAACACCAGACCAAAAGATATACCTCTGTTCTGCTTTCGGTTGGGGCAGTCCTTCTTCCAATGTCCAGTCTGCTTGCAAGTGAAGCACTTGCCTTTCGGCTTCTTCACTCCTCCCTGAGATCCTCCCACCACCTTTGCTCCACCTTGTTTTTTCTTCTTCTTGCCTTTCGACTTAGAAGTCGAAACCTTTTGAGTAACCATAGGCCTGAGCATGAGCACTCTGATGAAAAAGCCCCTCTGCCGCTTGGAGTTCTATCAGAAGCTTCGCCAACGAATGCAACCTCTTATTCATGTTGTAGTTCTGGCAAAACTGCTCAAAACTCCTAGGTAGAGACTGGAGAATGATATTGACTTGGGTTTCCCCATCAATCTTAGCTCTAAGTACTTCCAGCTCATTCAAATGAGCCATCATCTTGAGAACATGATTCCTTATAGGTGTTCCCTCGATCATGGTGGTCGTCATCAAGTTCCTCATGGATTCCTGCCTCACAGCCTAATTCTGGTGTTCAAAAAGCTTTTTGAGATTGAGCATCATGTCATAAGCAGTGGGCATGGCTTGATGCTGATGTTGCAATACATTTGACATAGAAGCCAAAATGTAAGACTGCACCATCTCATCAGCTTTTATCCACTTCTTATAACTCTATTTCTCCTTTTCCCCAGAATCATCCGCAGACTTAGGAGGACACTCTTCGAAGAGTACATACTTGTACTCCTCAGCAGTCAAGACAATATCAAGATTCCTTTTTCAATCAACATAATTGGGTGCAGTAAGTTTATTCTCTTTTAGTATCACAGCAAGCGGGTTGAAAGTCATTTTTGAAAAACCTAAGAATCACATAGATCAAAACATTAGATTTCAAAAAATTCTTGATTCCTCAAACAATAAAATTTTAAAATCAACCAACACCTCAAAACACCAAGAATATCATATGCCACGATCGTGTGGATGTATATGAATTATACATTTGTAAGAGAAGGTTTTACCCATTAATTTTACTATCTTGTCAACCTAACTTTTTGACAAATAAAATTAATAGTTGGTTCCTCTTCGTCCCGACAAATAAAAGCAGTAAATCCGATGGGGAGGACAATCCTATTTGCATCTAAGTGTTCACCATTACTCGATACTAAGGAAATTATCTCGGATTATGTGCCTTCCAATGGGGAAGTACACACACTCCTAAATAATTTCCTATAATCATATTCAACCCTGTGATCCGCAAAACAAAATCATCCGATGGGGAGGAAGGCACTCAGAGCCGATGCGCAAATTTATTTGCATCACATGTCAAATCGTAATGGAGGACTTGAGACTTTTTAAAAAATATCCCTCTCCCACTTAGTAATTTAAAATTGAGAAATTTTCCTAGTACACGATATTAATATCAAACAAGAAGCAATAAATATGAAAAAAAATATTTTCCAACTATTTTGGCTTTTGTTGTCCAATATGCCTCCCGTCGTATCGTCATCTCATCTGCTCCTCCCTACGCCATGTACAACCCATCCGAAGATCCGAGCCATGAATAATTATTTTAATATACATCCATCGATCCTATACTCCACGAAGGAGTGTACATGAAATCTAGATCGATAGTAAACTAAAATAAAAGAGTGGCTAAACAATGTCGTACTTAATTACAAAAATTAAATACTAGACTCGTCAACCCCAAGAATTCAAATAATAATACAATTTACACACATCCAATCACATACACACACATATGGCCATAATAGTTGAATCTTATCCCTACAACCAAAAAGTTAGCCTACGTACATCCTACTATCATCCGACACATACAATATATGATAAGTGCATAAAAGTAACCGAATCCTAAACACACAAAATCGGAAACCGTGGATCTGATACCACTTGTAGGTTGAAGCTTCGCTTCGCACCTCAACTCGGTCGCTTATGCATGGCGATCCCATCAATGTCCCCGCATTAAAAAAATTAATCCAAGATGAAGATGGATTACCCAAATAACCGATCCATCATCGTGCTATTCGATTAGAGTGGTCTCTTGAACAAACTAGTTGTTCAAGCAACCTAACTCTTTTCCTCGATTAGCTGCGGAATAGATGATGTATGGATTGCTAGTTTTTGTGTTTATCTTCAGGGTCCAAGTAAATTAGTCACATGCAATTACATACTTCATATAAAGAAACAAATGGAAACCAAAACAAGAATTACACCTCTTGTTTACCACTTGGTCTTCTATCGTATGTCCTATCCTCCTCTTGGACGTTGTGTGGGCAACGATCCTCCAAGAGATGAAGCCTCCTAGATCACGTATCTTCCTTTCCTTGTTCGCTCTGAACAAAGGAAGATAATAAGCTCCCTTTTTCGCCTATCTTGTTTCGGACACAATCCCTTTGGAGAAAGATCAAGCCACCTTCTCCTCTTTGTTGTTGCCGCCGACCACCAAGGAGAGGGAGAAGGAATAATGGGTGACAGCCAAGAGCTCCAAAGGAAGAACCTTCACCCTTGTTGCTACCGGCCAAGGAGAAGAATAGGAAGAGGTATGGGCGGTGGCCAAAGCAAGGAGGAAGAAGATGGGCGCTGACTACCAATTAGGAAGAGAAGGAAATAAACCCTAATTCTTCCAAAGATTGCTGCCCAAGCCTTTTCCCAAACCCAAGCCGCCCAAGCCAAAAACCCTAATCTCCCAAAGATGTTCCACGCCCAAGCCCTTAGCCCTCCTTTTATAGAGTTAGGCTTAAGCCTCCTTTCAATCTCCACCTTCGGATCTAGAGATTTAATCTCCACCGTCGGATCTAGAGATTTAATCTCCACCGTCGGATCTAGAGATTTAACCTCCACCATCGGATCTAGACTTCCATTTTCCACCGTCGGATCTAGGCTTCATGAGGGTTTTAATAGGCTACAATAGGGACCATGAGGAGGAGTTGGATCTTGGCCACCCAATGGATCTAGCCCACATAAAGTCCGATCCACTAATGATAATCCATTCCACTAGATGTTTATCATTGATCTACCTCACCAACCCCCATAAATAAATATGAGCTCCATATATTAATTATACAAATATCTCCCCGTATTTAAGATCTCGAATGTCCGTCAATTATTTAATTTATTGACAATTTATTAATCAACATTTAACTCCATGAGTAGTACCAATCAACCTCATCATCATGCTGGACCAAGTCCACCAGCAGGGTTTACATGATGATCCTTATGAGCTCCTCAAGGGGACATCTCATCCTAATATATAGGACACGGTTTCCTCCTATAATCAATGACACACCATGTAAATAATATCATTTCCCAACTTACCGAGCCTATCAATTTAATCTATAAATCTCGCCCATTGGTAAATCAAAGAAATAAATACTAAGTACATGTGCCCGTTATTATATCGGGATTAAGAGCATGTACACCATAATATCCGAGGTTCGATTCAATTATGTAGTCAGCAATAAATCGAATCACCTCTAAGTCGGTCCTGCTCAATAGACACTAAGTGTACTAGTGTAATTCTATGGTAAAGACAAACCAATACCAAATTACACTACAACGATACCAATGGTTTGTCCAAAACCATCTCGATTGTGAGCCTTTACTTATACTCTACAAGGAACTGATAACATGATCTCCCATGTGACACTACACACCATGTTATCTACAATGTAATGTATCAAACAATATGCATATCCATAAATATGCAAACAATGATCATGTGATTCTTATTTCAAAAATAAAGATGTTTATACAAAAGGTAGATTTTTCAGTATACATCCCAACACAATCGGTTGATTTCTGTAAAATGCATAAATCAGATTCAGAAATGGAGTTTTTGAAAAGCATAATTAAATATACATATTCCTAAAAATCTTGAAATTTTATACATATATTACTTACATGAAATACAATGGGTGAAAAGTAATTTTAAATTAAAAAAACCAATAAATTGAAATATTGATACAAAGTTTAAAAGATTAATAACTTCAATATTTTTGGCCTAACTTGCATCAACTTGTTCAATGGTGATTGCTATCAATAGATATACTTCACCAAGTTTTTTCCAAAATAATTTTAAAACCTTATTTTGAACCATTGTCTATGGGTTAGATGGACATGACTTGTACATTATCTTTCCTCATGATTCATCAATGCCATATTATGAGTTTGAGTTCATTTAGATGCAAGAACTATGCACCTTGAACTTAACTCATTTTCCTAATATCTCACATGTGTCTAGGGTGAATCAATACACACACATGTCAATTTAATGTTTTTGTGAGAGTTGGAGTTTTTTTCTTCCTAATCTAAGGTCTCATGCATTTTATCTAGGAAACTCTATTTGATTCCTTTATCATGGGACTTCAAATCATTTCATTGTCCTTAATTCAATTTTATTAACCTTAATGCATGAAATATGATCATGGGATATAATGATTGAATAATTTAAAATATTTTCCAATAATCATAATGTCATGGTATAAAGATAGACCTAAACATAAATATGGCATTATCAAATAACCTAAGTAATATCATGATATTATAAAATGATCATATTAAGCATGATGTCATGACATAGCATATGACAAATAAAGTATGACACATATATAATATCAAGGTATAAAGATACCTATATTTCAAGCCTAATTGTCATTTACTAGGATTAATCCCATTTTCCCATAATAAACCAAATTCCCAAGTGTCCCAAAAATCCAAAATGACACACTATGTCTCTAAACCTATCTTGTGCCAATTTTGATAGATTTTTCAAGCTTCATAAATTCTATTGGTACATCCTAAAATCTTTTAGGATAAAATTCTATCTCATTTCCAAGGTATCCCTTAACCTTGAAAATGCCCTAAATTATCAACTCTATCATGTTAGGTTAACTACCCATCCATTTAGGGTTGACACACCCCAACCCATCAAGCATGATGGAATCACGCTCTTAGGAACCTAATACCTATTGGAGCTCCTTGGATTAACTAGGTACTCGCTAGGGTTAACTTCCCTAGCTATCCTCCTAATGACCCTTATAGGCTTGGAAGCCTTGGTCATTTTGGTCTTGTCTAAGTTAACTCTAGAGATGGCTTCCCTTGTGACCTTCTTAGTGGTGTTTCTAGGTTTCTTTGAAACTTTGGCCACTAGACACTTGTCATGGTCAACTATAGGGATAACTTCCCTTGGGACCTTGACTTTTCTAAACCTAGTCATAGTTCCATAGTCAAATGGAACATTATGGTAAGTCGGCATTACCTTTTTAGACATAGGCTTGTGACCCAAGCCTTTCTTGTCCTTAGACAATGCATGCCTCCTAGACCTTAACCTTTGAATACTTGACCCTTGACTTGAATTTGTCATTTTTGCAAGGGACTTTTCTAATTTCTCAAGTCTTGACCTAAAGGCTTGGTTTTCCTTTTCTAATATCTCAATTTTTGAATTTCCATTCATCTTTTGGGAATTGTTCTTCCTTCTAGGCATATGTCTAAATTTCTTGGGATTAATGGCTAGGTTCTTGTTATCCTTAGGTGGGATGGTTCTAGAATTGTCCTTAGGCAAATTGACATGTTTAGTACCTAGACAAAATTATTTATTATTATTTATAGCATGGTTATTATCATGAACAATTGCAAGTGAATTAAAAATATTTCTAGCATGATTTCTATCATTTCATGAATTACGAGCATTATTAAAATATACCTTAGGGTTTGCCTTAGCTCCCCCTACATGTGAAGCTCCTCCATTACCCTTAGTAGAATGGCTCCCCCTAGGGCATTGACTCCTATAGTAGTCCCTTTGTTGACACTTGAAGCACGCTATGTACTCCTTGCTCTTTCTAGTTGGTACCCTAGCCTCCTTGGCTTTCTCATTCGCCTTTGGGTGTGGGTTGAGCTCTCATGACTCTTTTTGGGCTTTTTCTCTTGTAATGCCTTTCTCCCTCACTCAAAGCATATAATATGGTCTTTATTCTTACAAATAATGCCTGAGTTACCTAGCTCGGTAGTAAGAGAGTGATTGTCTAATTCTTCATTTCTTCCGGAGGTAGATGTTTCCTCTTGTTCTCGCTCCAGAGGGGATGGTCTCTCCTCCCCCTCAATCCTAAATGTGGAGGCTTCCTCCAATTATTCTACCTCTTCCAACTCGGATGTCGAACACCTCTCGACCTCTGAATTCTCACATTCTTGATTTGATGATGAGCTTTCCTCGACTTCCTTCTTATCTTATGTTGGTGAGGGTTTTTCGTGGAGCTTAACCAACTTTTCCCATATCTACTTAGCACCCCTAAATTCTCCAAATCTAGATAAGGCATCGTTAGGCATTAAATTTAATATCATTTTTATTATCTTATCGTTTCTTTCAAATTTTTTGAGTTGCTCCTCCGTTCATTTCTTCTTCTTGAGTATTCTACCCTTCTAGTCCATGGGAGCTTTAAATCCTTGCATAAAAAAACCAATCTTCTATTTCACACATTATAAAATGTTCCATCCTCACCTTCCAATATGTGAAGTCTTCACAATCGAAGGAAGGTGGAACCATGATGTCGTATCCTAGTTTATCTTGAAGCTCCATTCTTGCCCTCTAGTGATGCTCCATCAGTTGTTAATCCTTAAAGAGCGTCGAAGCTCTGATACCAATTGTAGAGGAATTGATCGTCGTGCTACAGGGGGGTTGAATAGAGTCTTTTATGATTTCATCGATCGTGATTGTGTCACTCTTATCTACAAAAGTGTTATATGCAATGGAATAAAATACAAATATAAATAAAGACAAAACACATGCACAACACAAGGGATTTAACGTGGTTCAAAACTAGGGTTCCTACTCCAAAGGGCGAGCTCTAATTGAGCTCTAGTGATGCACACCACCACTATCGAACTTCTCCTTCTCGGTATGACACCAGAGGTAGAGAAACCTCATACAATAAGTGGTTACAATAATAAAAAAGAAGATACAATCAAATATAAGGATGAAGTAAAAAATAAAAGTGAAGAACACTTTACAAAAACATGATTGCTTCTTAGTTATTGATTGCTTTGGATTTCTCTTGAAGGTCTGGAATGCAATAGCACTTCCCCTTCAAAATCATACAAAAAATCTTAGTTGAAATTCTTCATGAGATGCTCCTTTTATAACCTACAGTTGGATGATTTCACGTCTACCAGTTGATTGCCAAAAGGCACCAGTCGACTACTAGCCTATTCATTGTCTCACAACGACCCCATCCATACTGAAATCTACCCAACGAATACATCAATAGTCGACTACGCAATAATATGTGGACTTCTACAGTGCCATCAATCGATTTCCCATCCATGTCAGTCGACTGCTCAAGGCCAATTGATAGCCCATACATAGCAGTCGACTGCCACAACCTTAGCTGACAAGTCGAGCCTTAGTTGACTCCTTGACCAGTTGACTATTCATAATCCTAATCGACTACTCCGAGTTGATTAAGCTCCCGACTGTCAAATGATGTGAGCAAAACATATAGGGTAGTAGGAGTAGTTTTCGCACACATCTTATTACATTTTATACTTGTTTCATGCATATTCTTTTATTTTGCATGCATTTTCTATTTTCTAGTTTGGAGATCTGCTCTTGTTGATTTTGTGTGCAGGATGACACTTTATAGGTGAAATGACACATTTTTGGAGCAAAAGGAAGGCATTCACCGGGTGGAACAAAGGCGGACACGGCCGACCATGTGGATTTCACATGGTAGTGTCCAAACCCCCCTGCGTCTTACATGGTCGGTCATGTGGAATCCACACGACAATGTGGCACTGGGCTATTTTGACGAGACTAGGGTTTTTCGTGGGATTTCTGAGGAGTCAGCTTCACATCTATAAATAGGAAAGCATGCCTAAATCTTAGGGAGGTGGCCCGACGGCTGCGACAGCAAGAAGGTGCCCTAAAAACCAATGGAGACTCACACCGGGGAGGAAGAAGGCGGCTCTAGGATTGAAATATGTGCTCCAATGCCAAGGAGAATGACCAAGAGTACTGTAATTTCATTCGTAGATATCTTTACATTGTAATGATTCATTCTATTATGTCTTGTGTCAGTTCTTTTACATCTATGGAGTAGATACTTTGATTCTACGATTAGGGAGTAGCTTGTGTATCTTGGACATGCTAGTTCGAATATATTTTTTGTTCCTAAATTTATGTTTGCAATTGGTGTTGTTTGGATCAATGAAAATTATGTTTTGATTCTATATCAAGTGTGCATAGCCGATAAAAAGGGTGACAGCCTTTGTATCAAAGATCTATGAGAACCGAGGAGGAACTTTGCGGCAATCCTCCCTCCGATAACCATAGATAGTATAATATGATAGATTAGGAGATGAAATACGTTCCAACTCTTCATAGGAATTATTAAGACATCCTCATACCCAATAGCCTATCTTAGCAGAAGGGCTAAAGTAGGTGAAATTAACTCTAGAAGGGTTGAGGGACCTTAGTGACAGAGGGCTCCCAACGGTACCAACCCCCTGAGCTCTGAAGATCTGAAAGGTCAGCTTTGTTAGGAATAGGTAGTTCCCAGTATAAGCAAAAGTTCATCAGGCAAATGTATGATTATCCTCCCGTAAGATCGTAATAAGAGATTTAGAAAGCATTTAATTGATAGCATATTCCAATAACACACAAGTGAATTTGAAGTCCTATAATCCTCCTAGGGAACTTTGAACCTTCCTTTGCTTCCTCTGAGGTACACCGTACTAGAGTTAGGACTGTCCTCAACCTCGCAACCCTCGTGTTTAGTACATTCACTCCGAACAACAAGATCCACTTGACATACGGTACTCGAATCTTAGTCTTTGTGGGATCGATAATCTTTTATTACTTGACGATATTCGTGCACTTGCGGGCATTGAGCGCAAGTGCACGCTTCGAGTCCTCGACGATTCCCGTCAAAGATTTGTTGTCATACTCGTGTGCACCAAGTTTTTGGCACCATTGCAGGGGAATGTTGAATCGATATTCAATCGAATGTGGATAGTTTGGATCGGACCTAGGCTAGATTTTGTTTTTTATTTTATTTTATTTCATTTTTAGACTTTTTCCATTTAAATTCAGTTTAGCATAATCTTAGTAGCCACATTGCATCTTGCTTTGATTCAGCTCCTAGGTTGATTTCATTCGTTACGTCTGACTATCTAACCCCCTCTCAAGGAGAAGCACTATCATGCTAATACAGCATGCTCGATCCTTGAGTGATTACATAGTGCCTAGATGGAAAGCTTGGAACTCCAACATAATTATTCCGTGAATCCAAGCTGCATGATGGGAGATAAAACCTGCATTAATCGCCCTTATTCAAAAGAATCAGTTCATAGGGACTCAGATTGAGGAGCCTTATCATCACCTTGAAGAGTTCCTAGCATACTATGGCACAGTGCAATATGAAGGGGTCCCAGTAGACACCATTAAGCTTATTACGTTCCGATTCTCTATCAAAGGTGGGGTTGGGCAATGAATGCGCACCTGGCCGAAAGGAAGTATAACAATGTGAGAACAAATGGAATGTGCTTTTCTGGGCAAATTCTTCCCGCCCAGCAAAACAACCTACCTTAGGAATAGAATCCTTTCGTTTAAGTAAGGTTACGAAGAGACTCTGGCCGAAGCATGGAAAAGACTCCAAGAGTCAATTCTTCGATGCCCACATCATGGATTAGAGGATTGGTTACTCATCAATATTTTTTACTCTGGAATCTCCAGCTCATCCAAGGAACTCTTGGACATAGCCACGGGAGGGGTATTGGTGAAAAGGAACATGGATGAAGCCTATCACGTTATAAAAACAGTGGTATGGACCCTTCAAATGTGTGCAGATAGCGAACAGGATTTTCAAGAGTCTTCCTCCGTAAAGGAGCAAGGCAAGATTGAGGTTGTTGGTGCAATCGGCCCAGGCCACGATTGACCAGACTCGAGTTTGACTCAAGCGATGTTTTGATGTTTGACATGGAAGTTTGACATCAATGTTTGACATTAATGTCTGGTAATATTTTGGAGAGATTGTTGGAGAAATCGACCCAGGTCATGATTGACCGGACTCGAGTTTGACTCGAGGGGATTTTTATGGTTGACTGGAGTTGACCATGTCATGGAAAGTCCAAGTCTTGAGTACTTGGCATGTAAAGTCCAAGCTTGGGGCTTGGCAAGGAATAGTCCAAGCATGGGTCTTGGCAAGGAAAATTCCAACATGGGTTGGCAAGGGAAAGTCCAAGCTTGAGTCTTGGCATTTGAGAAGTCGAAGGGGTTTGATATTGGTGGCGTAAAGTCCAAGCGGGAGTCTTGGCAGCATAAGTCCAATGGTTGGTGGCGTAAAGTCAAAGCGGAGTCTTGGCGACATAAGTCCAATGTGCCATGGCGGTATAGACACCGTTTGCATGACATAGCCGATGGAAGCAACTGAAGGCTAGCGCAAAGGATGAACAAGCCATGGATGAATTGGAGGGATCCGAGAGGTGTGAGACTGATGGAGGTGGCTAAAAGGCTTAGGTCTAGGCTACGGGTGGTCTAGCAAGTATGGGGGCACCATACTCGAGTTAAACCTTATGTTTGAGATTAAAACCTCATGTTTGAGGTGTGCCAGTCGACCGGTATCATATGACAATCGACTGGTGTGAGTCAACTAGGGTTTGACTGCGGGAAGTGTTTAATGATCATTGCAGGTGGGCAAGCGATCATTGTTAGCAGCGATCGCCCGATCGTGTGATCGATCGACCGGGTGCTTGATTTTTCGGGCACGAAATTGAGTCGAGACTCGACTGTGGGTTAAGCAGTCGAGTGAAGGCTCTATCAGTCGACTGATGGGTATGATCAGTCGATTGATGTCCAATCCATAGGATTTTTCCATCGTGGATTTCACCGTTGTCTCACAACAACAGTGTCATCAGTCGACTGATCGGCGATTTCCAGCCTAGGTAGAAGCTTTAAATGGAGCTTGTGGAGGAGGATTTCACCGATTCTTGAGACCTTTTGGGGTGATTTGTTGATGTAAATCAGGGTCTCCAAGTACAAGCCAAGCAACCGAGCATTCAAGCAATCAAAAGCAAAGTGTTGTAAAGTTTTCTTTACTTGTCTTTTGTATTTGTATTGTATCTTGCTTGTATTATTTCTTACTGTTGTAAGATAACTTGTACGAGGTTTCTCCACCTCCAGATTATTATGAGAAGGAGTTATTTGTGATTAGTGATTGCGTGTGAATTACTAGACCTCTTTAGAGCTCGATCTATGGAGTAGGAACCGTTCGGTTCCGAACCACATTACATCTTTGTTCTATGATTATGTTTGTCGTATTTCGTTATTGCTATTTGTTTTATTTCCACTGCGCTAACGAGATTTGTAGACGAATGCAATCGAATTCCATCACGCAACGATTCGATGCTATTCACCCCCTCTAGCGGTCAACATTTCCTCTACAAGTGGTATCAGAGCCCGAGGCTCTTCTACGGACTAACCGCCAGGAGCTAAGACAAAGACGTTAGAGGGAAAGATGGAGAGATTGGGTGACGACATCAACGTTCCGCCTTTCTTCAACCGTGAAGATTTTGCGTATTGGAAAGGTAGAATGATGCATTTTCTAATGAGTGGCTTTGACAATTGGATTAGTGTCTTAGTAGGTTTTGTCACTCCAAAAGACGAAGAAGGAAGAAAAATCAAGATGAAGAATTGGAGCCAAGAACAACTCCGATACTATAACATCAACAATAAGGTAATGGGTATTTTTCTCAATTAATCCCTAATGATATTTTGATCAAGATAGGGGATTGTAAAGATGCTAAGGAGGTATGGAACAAATTGGCAAAATTCCATGAAGAGCCTCACTCAATCCAAGAAGATAAGGAAGATGAGGAAGAGGACTTATCCTCACAAGAAAGTGAGGATTCGGAAGTTGATAGGGAATCAACTTCCAGATCGGAGGAAGAAGAAGAGGAAAAGGTGGAAGAAGCCTCCACCTCTAGGATTGAGGGGGAGGAGAGAATTCCCACACCGGACCAACCTCAAGAAGAGCCTTCAACATCCGTTCAAGATGAAGAAGCTCAAAATTCGGCTTCCACCACGGACCTAGGTAACTTAAGCAATGTAATTTTAAATAAAATTCATATAATATGCTTTGAGTGTAGAGAGAAAGGACACTACAAGAGTAAGTATCCTAAACGGGTTAAGAAGACTCCTTCGGCACCAAAAGTCAACACAAATTCAAAGGATGTCGGTGCCTCAATTAGGAAGGGCAAGGAGCTTGTAGTATGTTTCAAGTGCCATCAAAAGGGGCACTATAGAAGTCAATGCCCTAGGAAGAAGGAAATCAAGGATAAGGAAGGAGCATCACATGTAGGGGGAGCTAAGGCTAACCCTAAGGTATATTTTAATAATGCACCTTCAATTTATGTTGAAAAGCATGCTAGAAATAATGTTAACAATCTTTCTATTGTTCATAAGGAGCATGCTATTAGAAATAACAAATATTTTTGTCTAGGAACTAAGAATTTAAACCTTAGGAATACGGAGAATTTTGGGACTAACGTCCCTAAAACTATTCTACCTAAGGAAACCATTAGGAAAATAGGAGAACATCTATGCATCAACCCTAAATGGATTAGACATATGCCTAGAAACAAAAATATCTCAAGAATTAATGAAAAATAAAATATTGAGATATTGGAAAAGGAAAATCAAGTCTTGAGGTCAAGGTTTGAGAAGATGGAGAAGACCCTTAGGATTATGCAAAATCAAGTTAAGGGGTCAAATGGTCAAAGTCAAGGGTCTAGGTCCAAGAGTCAAGGCCTAGGGCATAGGAGACAAGAGTCAACCAAGGGCAAGAAAGGTTTGGGTCACAAACCTAAGTCTAAGGTGGCTTATCTTAGTGTTCCATTTGATTATGAAACACAAACTACGTCTAGGAAGTCCAAGGTTACTAGGGAAGTCATCCCTAAGTGTAACAAAGGTGTGTGCCTAGTGGCTAGGGTTTCATGGAAACCTAGGGAAGCCACTATGAAGGTTGCAAGGGGAGTTACCCCTAGAGTCAACCTAGGTAAGACCACAATGACCAAGGCTAACAAGCCTAGAAGGGTCATTAGGAGGGTATCTAGGGAGGTCATTCCTAAGGAATACCTAGTAAACCCTAGGAGCTCAAATAGGTTTTGGGTTCCTAAGAGCGTGATTGATTCATGCTAGATGGGTTTAGGGTGTGCCAACTTTAAATGCAAGGGTAGTTAACCTAACCATGGTAAAAGTGGCACTTTAGGTTATTTTCAAGGTTATGGATACCTTAGAAATAGGGTTGATATTTGATCCTAAAAGATTTTAGAATATGCCAATATATCTTTGGTATTATGTAAAATCAATCAAATTGGCACAATTTAGGTTTAGAGGTTATAGTATGCCATTTTGGGTTTTTGGCACACTTGGGAGAAAATTGGTATTATGGCAAAATATACTTAATTATATCAAATGGAAACAAATATTAAAATTTACGTATTATTATATCTATATATTTTATTTGTCATGTTTTGTTTGCCATATAACATGCCATGACATCATATTTATTTTTACCATTTAATATGTCATGATCATGTTTTTAGGATTAGGTTAAATGTCATGTATGCTTAAATTATATCATATGTCATTACATCATGATCATTGACCATGCTTAATTATGTTATCATTTATGCCATGATCATTCATGCATTTAATTTGATTAAAATTGATTTAAGGACAATGACATGACTTGAAGTCCCATTTATAAGGGAATCAAGTAGTGTTGCCTTAGAAAATGCATGAGACTTTAGTTTGAGATGAACCAAAACCCACATCTCACATTAAATTGACATGTATGTTTATTTATTACCCCTAGATACATGTGAGATGCTAGGATATGAGTTAAGTTCAAGGTGCATAGTTTTTACATCTAGATAAACTAAAACTCATCTAATTTCATTGGTGGATCATTGGGAAAGCTTGTGTACAAGTCATGTACATTGAGCCCAAGGAATATGATCCAATATAGGTTTTCAAAAACATTTTAAAATCCTTTTAGAAAACCATGGTGAAGTCTATCTTTTGATAGCAATCACCATTGATGAAGTTGATACAAAGTAGGGCCAAAACATTGAAAATTTTAATGGTTTTGAACTTTGTGCCAATTTCACTATTTTATAGGTAAAATAATTTTCAAATATTTTTCACCCATTGTATTGGTCATAAGTATTATACATATGAATTTTTATGATTTTTTGAATTACGTATAATTTTTTATGAATTTTCAAATTTCATTTCTGATAACTGAAATTCTGATATTTCAGTTATCAGTCGACTGCTCATGGTGGGAGTCGACTGATGTGCAAGGCAATCGACTGATTTCTGAAGGACTCGACTATCGAGCTGATTTCGGGAAAAACAAAGTTGTTTAGCCCATTTTCAGCCATGGTAAAGTACTCAAACCACTCCTAACCCTAGGATATGCTTTAGGAAGCATTAAAAAGGGTAAAACTCCATTAGATATGGATTAGGAGAGTTGTTAGGGTGATGTATCAAATTTAAGGTTTTGGAAAGTTCAATGTTGAATTTCTAACCTTATTTTTGATGGTTTAGAGTTCCTATTGGCTTAGGGACTTCCCAAGGACATTGTTGGTGCAATGGTCAAGGGGGAGCAAGCCTTAAGGAGGAGGTATCCATCATGGGATGATGGATGGTCTTTTTTTTTTTCTCATGAGGAGAAAAATGGGATTTTGAGATACCCAATTTGAAAATTGGGAGAGTGTGTAGGATTGTCTCTCTTGAGTGATATGTGACTTATCACTAGGAAGATGGTAGGCATCCTAGGTATTTTTGAACCAAGGGGGAGATTATAAAATCTCATTGGGACATGAGACATTGACCTCCTCAAAGAGATAACCTTTTTGATGTTAGTCAAAAAGGGGGAGAATGTTTTGGGAGAGAATGTTTTGGAAATTTGTAATCTTACCTTTCTCCAAAATGTTTTGGGGGAGAATGGTACGAAGAGTGTTATCAAATGATGTTATCAATTGGGAGAATTGGGGAGAATGTTTGGGATTACCAATTTGGGATAATTGGTAAGGAGATTTGAGTTAGTGTTCTAACTCAATGGTATGTGTTTTTGTCAAACATCAAAAGGGAGAGATTGTTGGTGCAATCGACCCAGGTCACGATTGACTAGACTCGAGTTTGACTCCAGCGATGTTTTGATGCTTGACATGGAAGTTTGACATTGATGTTTGACATTGATATCTGGTAATGTTTTGGGGAGATTATTGGAGCAATCGACCCAGGTCATGATTGACCGGACTCGAGTTTGACTCGAGGGGATTTTGATGGTTGACTGGAGTTGACCATGTCATGGAAAGTCCAAGTCTTGAGTACTTAGCATGTAAAGTCCAAGCATGGGTCTTGGCAAGGAAAAGTCCAAGCATGGGTCTTGGCATGGAAAGTCTAACATGGGTTGGAAAGGGAAAGTCCATGCTTGAGTCATGGCATTTGAGAAGTGCAAGGGGTTTGATATTGGTGGCGTAAAGTCCAAGCGGGAGTCTTGGCAGCATAAATCCAATGGTTGGCTACGTAAAGTCCAAGCGGAGTCTTGGCGACGTAAGTCCAATGTGCCTTGGTGGTATAGACACTGTTAGCATGACAAAGCCGATGGAAGCATCTGAAGGCTAGCGCAATGGATGAACAAGTCATGGATGACTTGGAGGGATCCGAGAGGCATGAGACTGACGGAGGTGGCTAGAAGGCTTAGGTCTAGGCTACGGGTGGTCTAGCAAGTATGGGAGCACCATACTTGGGTTTAACCTCATGTTTGAGATGTGTCAGTCGACTGGTGTGAGTCAACTGGGGTTTGATTGTGGGAAGTGTCAGTGATGGTTGCGAGGTGGCGATGGGTGTTGGATCCTGATCGGGTGCTCGGTTTCGAGCACAGAATGAAAATCGAGACTTCGAAGCAGTCGAATGAAGGCTCCATCAGTCGACTGATGTCCTATCCATTGGATTTTTCTAGGATGGATCACACCATTGTCTCATAGCAACAGTGTCATCAGTCGACTGATGGTCTTGACCAGTCAACTGATCGGCAATTTCCAGCCCAAGTAGAAGCTTTAATTGGAGCTCATGGAGGAGGATTTCACCGGTTCTTGAGAGATTTTGGGGCGATTTGTTGCTGCAAATTAGGGTCTCCAAGTGCAAGTCAAGCAACCAAGCATTCAAGCAATTAAAAGCAAAGTGTTGTAAAGTTTTCTTTACTTGTCTTTTGTATTTATATTGTATCTTGCTTGTATTATTTCTTACTATTGTAAGATAACGTGTACAAGGTTTCTTCACCTCCGAATTGTTTCGAGAAGGAGTTATTTGTGATTAGTGATTGCATGTGCATCACTAGAGCTTTTTAGAGCTCGATCCGTGGAGTAGGAACCATTCGGTTCCAAACCATGTTACATCTTTGTTCTATGATTGTGTTTGTCATATTTCGTTATTGCTATTTGTTTTATTTCCTCTGCGCTAACGAGATTTGTAGATGAACGCAATCGAATTCCATCATGTAGCGAATCGACGCTATTCACCCTCCCTATAGCGGTCAACATTTCCTCTACAGAGGTGGCTTGCCAAGCACAGGGCGAAGATGAGGAGAGAGAGTACCGGGTGGAGGAAGCCTCCCTGTCCTCAGGATCCGAAGAAGAAGAAGAACCAGAGCTAGTTGAGATAGAAAAACACCCAAGGCCCGAGATGAAACCACTTCCCCCGAATCTCAAGTATCAATATTTGGGCCCAACTTCAACTTACCCGGGTATTATAAACACCAATTTGAGTGAAGCAGAGGCAAGGAAGTTGCTAGTGGTGCTCAAAACATACAAAAAGGCGCTAGGTTATACCATCGATGACATCAAGGGGATAAGCCCATCTCTCTGCATGCACAGGATGGTACTCGAGGATGGGTATAAGTCAACCGTGGAGCGTCAGAGGTGACTTAACCTGAACCTAAAGGAGGTTGTGAAGAAAGAAGTGCTTAAACTATTGGATTTCGGAATAATCTATCCAATTTAAGAGAATGAGTTGGTAAGTCCAGTGCATGTAGTCCCAAAGAAGGGCATAACTACGGAAGTCAAAAATGAAGAAAATGAGTCGATCCCTATTCGAATGGTAACAGGATGGAGAATGTGTATAGACTATGTAAACTAAATAAGACAACAAAGAAATATCACTTTCCCCTTCCATTCATCGACCAGATGTTGGAGCGCCTTGCTAAACACTCCCATTTTTGCTACCTTGACGGGTACTCAAGTTTTTTTCAAATCCCTATTCACCACAATGACCAGGAGAAGACTACATTAACTTGCCCTTATGGAACCTTTGCATATAGAAGAATGCCCTTTGGCCTATGCAATGCCCCGACCACTTTTTAGCATTGTATGACTGCTATTTTTTTTCCAGATATGATAGAACAAAATCATGGATGATTTTTCAGTCTACGGGACAAGTTGCGATGCATGTCTAAACAACCTGGCGAAGGTCCTATAGAGGTGTGAAGAGAATAGCTTGGTTTTGTATTGGGAAAAATGTCAATTCATGGTCATTGAAGGGATAGTTCTAGGACATAAGATATCAGGGAGCAGTATCGAAGTAGACAAGGCGAAGGTCGAAGTAATTGAGAAGTTTCCACCCCCAGGGACGTAAAGGGGGTCCAAAGTTTCCTTGGGCATGCAGGTTTTTATCGAAGGTTCATAAAAAAATTTTCTCAGATAACTAAACCCCTAACAAATCTACTGGCTAAGGACACAAATTTTATCTTCGACCAGCAATGTTTAGTAGCATTTTGAGGAAATAAAAAAAAGCCTTAGTAACTTCCCCGATAATTCAACCACCAGATTAGAGCCTACCATTTGAGGTTATGTGCGATGCTACTGATTATGCAGTAGTAGTGTTAGGGAAATGGAAGGATAAGAAGCTGCAAACTATTCACTATGCCAGTAAGACACTGGATGGAGGACAGATCAACTATGCCACTACTGAGAAATAATTGCTAGAGGTCATGTTCGCGTTTAACTAGTTTAGACCGTACCTAGTACGGTCGAAGGTGCTGGTTTACACTGACCACACAACAGTTCGCTATCTATTGATTAAGAAGGAGGCTAAACCCTGCCTTATTCGCTGGATCCTACTATTACAAGAATTCGATATAGAAATCATGGATAAAAGGCACAAAAAACATCATTGCAAATCACTTATTGCGTATGTCAATAGAAGGAGGAGTAGAAGGGGACGACAATGCCCGAATAGACGACGCCCTATGGGATGACACTCTCATGGCGGTCACTAAGGTAGCCACCCCTGGTATGTAGATTTGGTAAATTTTTTGGCAGGGAGGGTGATCCCGCCAGAGTACAAGACCCAAGAAAGAAAAAGATTCTTTGCGGAGGTTAGGCAATATGTATGGGATGAACCCTTTCTATTTAAAAAATATACGGATAGCGTATATCGAAGATGTGAACCAAAAGAGGAAGTGGGTATCATTCTTTTTCATTTCCATTCCTTAGCGTATGGGGGACATGCCAGAATCTAAAAAACAACTGCGAAGGTGTTTCAGGCAGGGTTCTACTAACCTAGTCTATTTAAGGACACGCGTAACTATGTAGTCTCCTACGATTAGTGCCAGCGAACTGGAAATATAAGCAGGAGGCATGAGATGCTTGCAAGCATCATATTAGAAGTAGAAGTCTTTAACGTGTGGGGGATAGATTTCATGGGACCCTTTACTACTTTTGGCACAAATAGATATATCCTAGTAGCTATGGATTACATCTCCAAATGGGTGGAGGCTGTAGTATCACCCCACTGCGACGCTAAGACTGTCATAAAAATGTTCAAAAAGGAATATATTCCCCAGATTCGGAGTTCCTCGAAATGTAATCAGTGATGGGGGATCTCACTTCATCGAAAAGCAATTTGAAAAATTGCTACACAAATACGGGGTGATCCACAAGTCTTTATTGCGTACCACCCACAAACGAGGGGACAAGTGGATGTTTCGAATCGGGAGATTAAAAGCATTCTAGAGAAGACGATTATGGCATCGAGGAAAGATTGGTCACTAAAACTGGATGATGCTCTTTGGGCTTACCTCACAACCTACAAGACCCTGATAGGCATGACACTGTTTCATCTAGTTTACTGGAAGCCTTGTCACCTCCCTGTTGAATTAGAACACAAGGCCTATTGAGACATCAAGAAGCTTAATTTAGACTTATGGGGAGCGGGAGAGAAAAGAAAACTGCAGATAAGTGAGTTAGATGAAATTCGAAGAGAGGCTTATGAGCATGCTAAGGCATATAAGGAGAGAACGAAAAAATGGCATGACAAACATATCTTGAGAAGAGAACTTAAGGAAGGAGACTTAGTTCTTCTATATAATTCCAGACTAAAACTTTTCCCAGGGAAGCTGAAGTCGATATGGTCAGGACCATTCCAAATAAAAAAGGTATACCCATATGATACGGTGGATATCAAAGTAAATGGGCAGCAACTAAAGAAATATCTAGGCGAGGATCCAAATTTTGACATGGATGAATGGAGGTTCATGGAGCCACCAGAGCCAAGCTGAAGCAAAGGAGTGCGGTCGAGCTAAAGACCTTAAACAAAGCACTTCTTGGGAGCCAACCCAAGTTTAACTTTATATGTTTTTACTTTTGTTGCATGCATGTGTATAATTTAGAGTTTACTTTACGTACATCAACGTCTTCGCAAATAGTTTAGGGTCAGAAAGAACTTTCTAGGTAGAATCATCATTCCTTTTTGAACCCTCAGAAAAAGGCACAGGCAGCCGTGTGGATTCCACATGGTCATGCCCAATGATTAGAAGCACACACGGTGGGGCGGGTGGAAAGTCTTGGACTGTGTTACACTCTAGGAGTGATCCAGAGTTGGACACATCAGGCCGTGTGAATTTCAAACGACCATGCCGAATCCAGAACTTTTTCCAAGGAGTCCACCTAGTCCACGCCACAAACCTACACCCTCACCACCTTCATTTTCTACCTTTGAGTTGAATGCAGGTACATCGGCCTATGATTTCTCTGAGTTCTAATCGCACCTTGATGACATTCACGTCGAGTAGCAGACATAGGGGCAGTGGCGGGAGGAGCATAGGACCTAGACACAGGCAGAGTTTTAGGACTCCCGAGAGCATTTCCAGCGGGCCGAGGAGTTCAACGGGCAGACTCATGCTTATTTCCAAGAGGAGGCTGCCTATCGCCAGGAGGTTCGGAAACACATGCGTGCTACACAGGCATAGTGGGACAGGGAGGAGGAGCACAGAGTAGCCACAACATCCACCAATTCCCAGATCGATCGCATGTACATGTGACATCAGCGGCTGAGCACCGAATTTTCCTAGGAGCTTGACATGCCGAGATTACCAGACTTCCCACCTCGACCTCCATATTAGAGGCACTGTTTCACTTAAGTTTGGGGGGGACCCCAAATTTTGATATGTTTTATTTCTAGCAGTAGTTTCTTTCTCGACATTTAAATTTTAGTTTTAATTTGCATTCATTTGTCCATGCATAGAATGTTTAAGTTTACTTTTAGCACTTAGTTTTTTCCATCTTTAAGCTGCCTAAGTAATATTTTTAAGATTTCTTCATGATTTATTTCCATAGATAGCTTGTAACGCCCGCCCTTATCTTCTCTCAGGGCGGCACTACATTTTCTTTTTTTTTATATCATAACGTATAGGGATCATTTCACAATCTACATACTTAGACATGTTATCATGACCTAAACCTTCTTTTATGCATGCATCACACATCATATTCATAATTAGCATGTTAACATATCATAGCTTCTTTTATAACATGCATCACATTTCATATTCATAATTTGGCATGTTCCATATCTTATCTCATTTTACCACATGCATAACATGAAGATCTATTCATGAGTTCTATCATATCAAACTTTTATAAGTAATTGAACAGTAACATAACTAAGCAACATTCAACATGGTACTAATAAATCTCAAGTCTTATAAGCGGAAGCAAATGTCTTCACTGAGCATATAAATATAAGCAGATAGTAATAGAGTCATTTTCCACCATGCCACTATCACACACATTTGGCCCCTCCTGCTACTTCCTCTTAGTTCATGTTTCCTTTAT
This sequence comes from Wurfbainia villosa, assembly GCA_025175895.1. NCBI lineage: Eukaryota > Viridiplantae > Streptophyta > Magnoliopsida > Zingiberales > Zingiberaceae > Wurfbainia > Wurfbainia villosa. Next base: position 68,122,669 of record CM046001.1, read on the forward strand.
CTGCAGTATATGGACAACATAAACTATAAGCATATAGCTTAGTAAGATTCTTGCCTACTCATAAAAGCCACAAACTTCATCAAACAATTAGAAAGCAGGAGCATACTAGCATAAATAGCATAAGTATTTCATAACAACACTATGCATCAACTTACCAACGTAATGAAAACATAAGCATGGCATACAATTTACATAGCATGCTAAACATAATTAAATCTAAGCAGGGCATAAATTAAACCATAAGCATTCATGGCATCATCAACCCTAAACATGCATAAAGGACATAATCATAAGCATTCTTAAACTTGACATAAGCATTCATAATTTCCTCAATTCTAACATGCATAAAGGTCATAATCATAAGCATTCTTAAACTTAACATAAGCATTCATAATTTCATAAATCCTAAACAAGCATTAAGGACATAATCATAAGCATTCTTAAACTTAACATAAGCATTCATAATTTCATAAATCATAGACAAGCATCAGGGACATAATCATAAGCATTCTTAAACTTAACATAAGCATTCATAAAAGTCCTTTCTTTTCAAAACATATACATATAGGTACTTTAACATAATCATAACTTGAATGGGGGGCCCCAGGTTAAGTACCACATAATGTGCATTCCATAATAGGCTGGGGTAGCGAGCCACCAGACCTACTAGAGCAAAACCTCTTATGTCTTACCAGGGCAAGACCTCTTACGTCTTCTTATGTCCCTATGGATTTGATTAACGACCACCTGACGGGTCGGGTACTTAACCTCTTACAAAGTAAAATACTTAATTCCTTTCTTTCTTGTCATATCATAAAGAATGCTCTTAATCCCCAACATAAACAGGGAAGCATCTCAATCTTGTCTTATCATAAGAGGCTCTTAATCCCTACTTGAAAGGAAGCATCTCCATCTTATCTTATCATAAGGAGAGCTCTTAATCCCTACTTGAAAGGAAGCATCTCCATCTTAGACATTTCATAGCATACATGCATTCATAACATAAAGTACCTAAAGGGAATCATAAAACATGTTCATCACATAGGCATATTTCATGGCATATTACATCATAAACATGTTCATCACATAGGCATATTTCATAAACATATTTCTTGGCATTTTAAATCATAAAACATGTTCATCACATAGGCATATTTCATGGCATATTACATCACAAACATGTTCATCACTTCATGGCATATTGAATCGTAAACATATTCATCACATAGGCATAATTCATGACATATTAAAATCATAAACATGTTCATCACCTAAGCATAATTCATGGCATATTAAAATCATCCACATAACATAACTTCATAAAGGGAGTGTTTTCATGAAACCCTAGCCCTAATCCCAAGGTTGTCCAAAACATGTAGGGGGTACTAAAATTTGATTCTTGTCACCTAAATTCATTCATGTAGGCATACAACATAACATAACTTCATAAGGGGGGTGTTTTCATGAAACCCTAGCCCTAACCCCAAGGTTGGCCGAAACATATATGGCTATAAACTTGGATTTTTGGCACCTAAAAATTCCTACTTGAAGCATACAATCTATGAACATAACCTTAGAATCAAGTTCATGCAACCCTAACCCCAAAAGCCTTGGTTGGCCGAAACATGTAGGGATATAATCTTGGACTTTTGACACCTAAAAATTCCTACTTGAAGCATACAATCTATGATCATATCCTTCGAATCATTTCCATGCAACCCTAACCCCAAAAGCCTTGGTTGGCCGAATCATGTAGGGCTATAATCTTGGACTTTTGACACCTAAAAATTCCTACTTGAAGCATACAATCTATGATCATATCCTTAGAATCATTTCCATGCAACCCTAACCCCAAAAGCCTTGGTTGGCCGAAACATGTAGGGCTATAATCTTGGATTTTTGTCACCTAAAAATTCCTACATGAAGCTTTCAACCTACAAAAAAAATTCCTTAGTAGCATTTTCATGAATCCTAGCCCAAAAACTTGGTTGGCCGAAACATATAGGGCTACAAACTTCATATTTCTTTCATGTAACATGTCCTACAAAACTAATATACTGCAGGTGAGGGAATCTTACATCCTTCGCTTGCTTTTAGTTGGTAGATGACCTTATGGAAGCCAAGAACTAGCCTTCTCCTTGCTTGGATGGGGTTCGGCCAAAGGGTGAAAATGGAGAGGGGGAGGGATGGTTTTCGATGAGGAAGAAGAAGAGAAGAAGAAGTGGCCAAGTGGAACCTTCCCTCTTCTTTATAAAGGGAGGAAGAGAAGTTTCTCTTCTCTTTTCCATGCCTCTTCATTTACCCTCATCACACTTATCTACCATTTCCCCTCTTCCTCTAATGATATAATCCTATTGGGCTTCTGGTTAGTGGGTGCATCTATAGGGCTTGGCTATCTCTAGAGGTTTGGGGTTCAATTCCTAGGCCTTGCACCCCTTTTTGACTTATTTTCTTTTATTTTTGAAAAAAGCCCACATAAAGCCCATTATCGTCAAGCCAAAAATTCTCGTAAAATGGTTAGAAATTTTACGGGCTTTACATAGCTTAACTTCATTTATCTTTTGGTATGTGTTTTAGTTGCTTTAATGAATGTTCGAAACATACACTGGTTAGCTTTTATATTTCACTCACACATGACGAATATTCTGAAAGGGAAAATCTATTACATACATAGTTATGATTCATCCCAGTATTCTAGTACTTTGGAATCCATAGGTGACTCTAGATTTAGTATTTTAGTTATTGGAGATGATCGAATTGTGTAAGCCCATTTGAAAAATATCGAAATCCCTATGAGCATTAGAGGAGAAAAACTTCTTTGAAAAAAAAGGAAATAAAAAAGAGAGAGAAAAAAAAGAAAAAAAATGAGAGAGAAAATTTATTAGGGATAAAAAAATAGTTGTCGTGGGTGGAAATAGTCAGGTGCCCCTTTGAGACCGAGTTAGTTTACTGGGGAAACACCTACCAATTTCTCTCAATACTGAGCATGCCTTTGAGACTTTGTGCTAGATCTATGAAACAACCCTCGCTTAGGGAAGGCAAGTGCCTAAAAGCTGGAGATCTTAAGAAAGTTTTAAGATGACAACTTAACTCACTGTGGAACAAGTATCCCTTAAGAAAATTTACTTAGCACATCCACAAAAAGGTAACTTAGTGAACTTTTAGAACATATCTATTTTTCTTTGATTGAAAATACCACTTGATAAATCCAGTTAGGGTGCTATGTATGGAACAATACTTTCCTTTAAATTTCATTGCACTAGGGTTTGCTTGAGGACAAGCAAAGATCTAAGTCCAGGGGGATTGATGTGAGCAAACCATTCACCGGGTGGAACAAAGGCGGGCACGACCGACCATGTGGATTTCACACTGCCGTGTCTAAACCCCCCAATGCCCCAAACGGTCGGTCGTGTGGAATCCACATGGTTGTGTGGCGCTGGGCTGTTTTGATGCGACTAGCATTTTTTATGGGATTTCTGAGGAGTCGGCTTCACATATATAAATAGGAAGGCATGCCCAAACCCTAGGGAGGAGGTCCAACGACTGTGACAACAAGAAGGTGCCCTAAAAAGCATTGGAGACTCACATCGGGAAGGAAGAAGGTGCCTCGATGACTGAAATCTGCACTCCAACGCCAAGAAGAACGACCAAGAGTACTGTAATTCCATTTTTAGATATCTTTACTTTGTAATGATTCAATCTATGATGCCTTGTGTCTATTCTCTTACATCTATAGAGCAGATACTTCAATTCTAGGATTAGGGAGTAGCTTATGTTTGTTGTACATGCTAGTTCGAATATATTTTCTTTTCTTGAATTTATGTTTGCAATTGGTGTTGTTTGGATCGATGAAAATTAGATTTTGATTCTATATCTAGTGCACATAGCTGATACAAAGGGTGACAGTCTTTGTATCAAAGATCTAGGAGAACCAAGGGGGAATGTTGCGATCACCCTCACTCTGATAACCATAGATAGTAGAATATGATAGATTAGGAGATGAAATACATTCCGACTCTTCATAGGGATTATTAGGACATCCTCGTATCCAATAGCCTATCTTAGTAGAAGGGCCAAATTAGGAGATATTAACTCTAGAAGGGTTGAAGGACCTTAGTGATAGAGGGCTCCCAACGGTACCAACCCCCTGAGCTCTAATGATCCGAAAGGTCAGCTTGGTTTGGAATAGGTAGTTCTCAGTAGAAGCAAAATTTCATCGGGAAAATGTTTGATGATCCTCCCGCAAAATCTTAATTAGATATTTAGAAAGCATTTAGTTGATAGCATGTTCCAATAACACACAAGTGAAACCGAAGTCCTAGAATCATCCTAGGAAACTTTGAACCTTCCTTCGCTTCCTCTGAGTGACACCGTATGATATGCACGAGCACGACCTCTAATCTCCAATGGGAAGCACCGAGGATTCAAAGTGCGCGCTCGTGCTCAATGCCCATAAGTGCATGGATGTCGTTAAATAATAAAGATTATTGATCTCATAGGGACTGAGATTCGAGTATAGTTTGTCTAGTGGATGTTGTTCGGAGTTAAAATCCTAAGAGTTGTGGTCGTATGGTTGACGGTGGTCCAAACTCAAGTACGGTGTCACTCGGAGGAAGGGATGGTTGGTTCGAAGTTCTCAAAAGGGATTCTACAACTTTGGTTTCACTTGTGCATTGTGAAACATGCTCTCAATTAAATATTATCGCGATCTCTAATTATGATCTTGCGGGAGGATCATCATACACTTGCCCGATGAACTTTTGCTTCTACTGGAAATCACCTATACCTAACCAAGTTGACCTTTCGGATCATTAGGTCTCAAGGGGTTGATACCATTGGGAGCCAGTTGTCTGTAAGGTCCCTCAACCCTTCTAGAGTTAATTTCTCCTACTTCGGCCCTTCTGTTAAGGTAGGTTATTGGGTACGAGGATGACCTAAGAATCACTATGAAGAGTTGGAACGTGTCTCATTTCCTACTCTATCATATTCTACTATCTATGGTTATCGGAGGGAGGCCGACCGCAAGGTTCCTTCTTGGTTCTCCTAGATTTTTGATACAAAGGTTGTCACTCTTTGTATTGGATATGCACAATAGATAGAGAATCAAAACAAAATTATCATCAATCCAAAAAACACCAACTGCAAACATAAATTCAGAAACATAATATATATTCAACTAGCATTTTTACATACACAAGATACTCCCTAATCCTAGAATCAAAATATGTACTCCATAGATGAAAGAGAAAAGATACAAGGCATCATAGAATAATCATTACAATGTAAAAAGATCTAAGAATAAAACTATAGTGCCCTTGGTTGTTCTCTTTGGCATTGGAGCACAAAATTCGATCCTCGAGCTGCTTCCTTCCTCCTCGTTGTGAGTCTTCGATGTTTTTTATGGCACCTTCTTGTCGTCCTAGCTGTCGGGCTTCCCCCCTAGGGTTTGGGTGTGACTTCCTTTTTATAGGCGTGAAGCCGACTCTTCATAAATCCCCTAAAAAAACCTAATCACATCAATGCAACCCAATGCCACATGGTCGTGTTGAATCCACACGGCCGATCGTGTGTGGCGCTGGGTTGGTTGTCGTGTGGAATCCACACGGTAAGTCGTGTGCAACCCTGTTCCTCTCAGTGAATGCCTTGTTTTACTCCAATAATGTGCCTTTTTACCTGTAAAATGTCATCCTACACACAAAAGCACCTAGAGCATATCTCCGAACCAGAAAATAGGAAAATGTGCAAAACAAAGTGAAATATGCATGAAACAAGAATAAAATGTAATGAGATGTGAGTGAAAACTACTCCTAAAACCCTATATGTTTTTCTCACATCAATTCTCCCAAACTTAGATCTTTGCTTGTCCTCAAGCAAACCTCAGTTCAATGAAATTTTTAAAAGAAATATCGTTCCATACTTAGAAAACTGACTGGATTATCAAGTGGTATTTTCAATCAAAGAAAAATAGATATGTTCTAAAAATTCACTAACTTAGATTTTCGTGCATGTGCTAAGTGAATTTCCCTAAGGGATACTCGTTCCACATTGAGTTAAGTCATCATCCTATAGCTTTTCTAAGGTCTCTAGATTTTAGGCGCTTACCTTTCCTAAGTGAGGGTCGTTCCCTAGATTTAGCACAAAGTCACAAAGGCGTGCTCGGTATTGAAAGAAATTGGGAGGTGTTTCCCCAATAACCTAACTTGGTCTCAAAGGGCCACCTAGCCATTTCCACCTAGGACAACTAATTTTTTAGCTCTCTCCTTTATATATATATATATATATATTTTTTTCTTTTTTCTTCAAGGAATTTTGTTCCTCTCGAGCTCACTAGAAAATTGATTTTTCCAAATGGGCTTATACAATCCGAGCATCTCTAGTAACTAAAATGCTAGATCTAGAGTCACTTATGGATTCCAAAGTGCTAGACTACTGGGATGAATCATAACTAAGTATGTAATAGATTTTCCCTTTTAGAATATTCATCAAGTGTAAGTGGAAGATAAAAGCTAACCAGTGCAAGTCTAGAACATTCATTTAAGCAACTCAAATAAAATACCAAATGATAAATGAAGTATAAGCCATCTATAGCATGGAATCAATTTGTGAAGAACTTTAAAAAATATTCTGAGGTAGCTTAAAAATGGCAAAAACTAAGTGTTGAAAGGAAACTAAATGTTAGGAAAGAAACTAACAATGGTAGAAAATAATATAAAAAATTTTGGGGTCCCCTGGACTTAAACAAAACAGTACCTTTAATATGGTGGCCGAGGTGGAAAATTCGACAGTCTCAGCATGTTAGGCTCATGGGAAAATCTGGTGCTCAGCCGCTAATGTCACATGTGGTCGATTTGGGAACTAGTGGATGCAGTGGCTGCTCTATGCTCCTCCTCCCTAGGCCACTGTGATCGAGCATCTCTCCTGAACTTTCAGACCTCCTGATGGTAAGGGGCCTCCTCCTGGCGATGGGCAGGCTCCTCCTAAAAATAGATATGAGCCTCATTGTAGAACTCCTCGGCCTGCTGGAAGTGCTCCCGTAAGCCTTGAAACTCTACCTGCGCATAGGTGCTCTGCTCCTCCCATCGTTGCCTCTACGTCTGCTGCTCGACATATATGTTGTCAAGGCACGATCGAAACTTAGAAAAATTATAGGCAGATGTACCTGCATCCTACTCAAAAGTAGAAAAATAAGGTGGTGTAGGTGCAGTCTCTCGACGTGGACTAGGTGGGCTCCTATACCTTTGTGGAATCGAGGGAGAGTGATGGGTGGGGGTGAGAGGGGTGCCTCAGTGGAAGGCCACACATTTGGTGGAGACTCCACTACCTGATTCAAATGCCAGTTGGCGCTATTGGTGATGGTGGTATGCTCAATGTCGGGGAGCCTAACGGGTGTCAAGTTCTTCCTTACAAAACAAAAATGGTGTCCTTCTCTTATTATCATTTTCATGGTTATGCACACCCCTAGGTTGATGCTAGGGATCCCCTCTACTCTATCTAATGCGGTGTAATCGTATCCCATCCTATGGCATATGTGGGTAATCAATCCCTCTAAAATGATCTCTCCCCTTGCCGCCTTGCCCATTTTCACTAAGTGCCTAATGAAATGGGACTCTACATCAATGCTAGTCCTTTCTTGTAGCATGTCCCATAGGCAAAGCAACTCACTCATTCTCACCACAATGTCACTCTCTCCACTCCCAAAAATGGTACTTGCTATAACCCGATGAATGTACAGGAAGATAGGGTTTTGGAGGCATGAGGCTTTTGCCCTAGAAGAGTCATAAGCAACCTCCCCCATCACTTCTGATCAAAAGGTCCATGCATTAAACTCAATAGGGGTTCTCTGCTCTCCCCCACTAGGTAGTCCAAAACACGAGTTCCATTGGTACAAGGTCCATTCATGTTCAATGTTGAATAACCTAAAAGTAATCCTCCCCTCTACACTCTCTCTCCCCGTCAAAATCTCCTCTTCCAATGAACTTAAGAATTCCAAAACTATCCTAGGGTAGGTTGTTGGGATGTATACTGAAAGCCTAGTCTTTGTATGGACATCTTCATTTTGAAATAAGAATCAAATTTTCATTGTTTGATTATTTATAGTTATGCATATTGTCTAATACTTTACATTGTAGATAACATGATGTGTGGTGTCGCACAGAAGATGATGTTATCAGTTCTTTGTAGAGTATAAGTAGAGGCTCACAACCAAGATGGTTTTGGATAAACCATTGGCATGGTTGTAGTGTAATTTGGTATTAGTTTATCTTGACCATAGAATTGCACTAGTACACTTTGTGTGTATTGAGCAGACCGACTTAGAGGTGATTCAATTTATTGTTGACTACATAATTGAATCATACCTCGAATATTTTGGTGTACATGCTCTTAATCCCTGATATTATAATGGGCACATGTACTTAATATTTATTTCTTTGATTTATTAAAGGGCGAAATTTATGGGTTCAATCAATAGACCCGATAAGTTGGGAAATAATATTATTTACATGGTGTGCCATTGATTATAGAAGGAAATCGTGTCCTATGTATTAGGATGATGATGTCCCCTTGAGGAGATCATAAGGATCACCATGTAAATCCTGCAGGTGGACTTGGTCCAGCATGATGATAAGGTTGAGTGGTACTACTCATGGAGTTAGATATTAATTAATTAATTATCTGTAAATTTGTTAATTAACAGACATTCGATATCATAAACACAGGGAGATATTTATACAAATAATATATGGAGCCCATATTTAATTATGGGGGTGGGTGAGATAGATCAATGATAATCCTCTTGTGGAATGGATTATCATTAATGGATTAGATTTTATGTGGGTCAGATCCATTAGGTGGCCAAGATCCAACTCCTCCTCATGGTCCCTATTGTAGCCTATTAAAACCCTCAAGAAGCCTAGATCCAACGGACACGATTAAAAGGAGGCTTGGGCGAAATCTATAAGTAAGGTTCCAAGGCTTGGGAGGCAAGATAATCTTGGAGTGCTAGGGTTTGGAGGTTCTAAGGGTTGGGTGGCAACTAGGTTTGGCTTCTCCCTTAGAGCTGGCGACAACACAAGAAAAGGATAAGGGTTTCATCTTCTCCTTGGTTCTTTGCTGACTTCTCCTTCTCCTCTCCTAGGGTGGCTCCTTCTTCCCTCAAGTTTTGGTCGGCGGCAACAAGAGCTCACCTCTTGGCCGACACCCACCTCTCCTTCTTCCTCTCCTTCGCCTGCGGCAACAACCAAGCTAGGTGGCTTGGTGGTCGGCACTAGATAGGAGAAGAAGAGTTTGGTCATCTTCCCTTGTTCGTAGCGAGCAAGGAAGGGAAGATACGTGATCTTGGAGGCTTCAACTCTTGGAAGATCGTTGCCCACACAACGTCCAAGAGTTGTAGGTCATACAATAGAATATCAAGAGGTAAACAAGAGGTATAATCTTGTTTGTTTTGATTTTAGTTCTTTTGTATCAAGTATGTGGTTAATTTACTTGGACCCCGATGATAAACACAAAAATCGGCGATCCGTATATCATTTATTCCACGGCTAATCAAGGAAAAAAGTTAGTTTGCTTGAACAATAAGTTTGTTCAAGTGACCACTCAAAAAAAATAGCACGATGATGAATTGGTTTCTTGGGTAATCCATTTTCATTTGGATTAATTTTTTTTTAATCCGGGGATGCGAGATAGGATCACCATGCACAAGCGACTGAGACGAAGCGAGAAGCGAAGCTTCAACCTTCAAGTGGTATCTTAGCCATGGTTTCCGGTTTTGTGTGTTTAGGATTCGATTACTTTTATGCACTTATCATATATTATGTGTGCCGGATAATAGTAGGATGGTGTAGACTAACTTTTTGGTTGCAGGCATAAGATCCAACTATTATGATCATATGTGTGTAATCGTAATGTTATTTGAATCCTTGGGATTGACGAGGCTAATATTTAATTTTTGTAATTAAGTACGGAATTGTTTAGCCACTCTATTATTTTAGTTTACTTTCGATCTAGATTTCATGTACGCTCCTTTGTAGAGTATAGGATCGATTGATGTAAATAAAAATAATTTTTCTCGGCTTGGATCTGCAGATGGCTTGTACATGGTGTAGGGAGGAGCGGACGAGGTGGCAACACGACTGAAGGCATATTGGAGAACAAAAGCCATAATAGTTGGAAAATTTGTTTTTCATATTTATTGCTTTTGATTTATATGCTTGTTGTGCTTGCATAGTTAAAATTCCTCAATTTTAAATTACTAAGTGGGAGAGAGATATTTTTTAAATTCCCGCAGCCACCATTACAATTTGATAAGTGATACGAACAAACTTGCGCGTTGGCTTTGAGTGCCTTCCTCCACATCGGATGAGTTTGTTTTGCGGATGACTAGGTCAAATATGGTTATAGGAAGTTATTTAGGAGCATATGTACTTCCCCATCAGAAGGCACATAATTCGAGGTAATTGCCTTAGTATCGGGTAATGGTGAACACTTAGATGCAAATAAAAGTATCCTCCCATTGGAGTCACTGCTTTTATTTATAGGGCCGAAGAGGAACCAACTATTAATTTTATTTGTCAAAAAGTAAGGTTGACAGGATAATAAAATTAATGGGTAAAACCTCCTCTTACAAATGTTGAATTAGTATATGTCCACACTATCATGGCATACGATATTCTCGGTGTTTTGAGGTGTTGGTTGATTTTAAAATTTTATTGTTTGAGGAATCAATAATTTTTTGAAATCTAAATATTTTTTATCTATGTGATTCTTAGGTGTCTTCAAAATGACTTTCAACCCACTTGTTGTGATTCTAAAGGAAAATAAACTTACTGGAACTAACTATGTGGATTGGAAAAGGAATCTGGACATAGTCTTGACTGTTGAGGAGTACAAGTATGTACTTCTCGAGGAGTGTCCTCCTAAGCCTACGGATGATTCTGGGGAAAACGAGAAAGAGAGTTATAAGAAGTGGATCAAGGCTGATGAGATGACGCGGTGTTACATTTTGGCTTCTATGTCAAATGTATTGCAACATCAGCATCAGGCCATGACCACTGCCTATGACATGATGCTCAATCTTAAGGAAGTTTTCAGACACCAAAATCGGGCTACTAGGCAAGAAGCCATGAGAAACATGATGACGACCACCATGGTTGAGGGAACACCCGTGAGGGATCATGTTCTCAAGATGATGGCTCATTTGAATGAGCTGGAAATCCATGGAGCTGAGATTGATGGGGAATATTTCATCTATTTTATAGACGATTATTCAAGATATGGATACATTTACTTGATGCGCCGCAAGTCCGAATTCTTTGACACGTTCAAAAAATTCAAGGCTGATGTGGAGAAACGTCAAGGTAAAAGTATCAAGACACTACTGAAGGGTTTTGCTTATCGAGTCCGTGAGGGAAAACTTCGCTTCCCAGTTCACCTTGGTCGTTTGTTCATAGCGATCCCCTTGATGTCCCCGGATTAAAAAATTTAATCCTAGACAAAAAGGATTGCCGAAACAACCAAGTCATCGTCGTGCTATTCGTTTAGAGAGGTCACTTGAACAAACTTGTTGTTCAAGCGACCATCCTCTATTCTACGAGTAGCCGCGGAATAGATGATGTCCGGATCGCCGGTTTTTGTGTTTATGCTCGGGATCCAAGTATTATTTAGCCATATACAGAGTTATATCATGCTCATAATTGAAAAACAAATACAAACATGTAACATATAAAAATTAGAGAATCGATATACCTCTCGATCATCTAATGTATATCCTTCCTCCTTTCGGACGTCGTGTGGGCGACGATCTACCAAAAGTCGAAGCTCCTAGATCGCAAATCTTCCTTCCTTGCTCTTCCAAAGCAAGAGGTAAAATAGAAACAAGGCTCATCTCGTTCCTATAGGCAACCAAAAAGCAACAAGGAGAATTCTTGCCGTCGGCCAACAAGGTGAAGGAGATAATGGTGGAAACCGGCCAAGACACCAAGGGAAACCACTAAGTCTTGTTTCCACCACCCAAGGAGAAGGAGAATAGGGTCTTTGGGTGCCGGCCAAGGGATGGAAAGAGGGTTGTGGGCGTCGGCCACCAAGGGAATGGAAGAAGAAAACAAACTACTTCCTTATTTGGTGCCACCCAAGCCTCCTAAACCCTAAGCTTCCAAAACCTAATCCTAGCTTTCCTTATTGCCGTCCATGGAAGAGGATAAGAAGAATAGGATGAGCTCATTCCAAGGTAGAGGGAAGAAGAATAGGGGCCGGCCAACCTTAGGAAGAAGAAGGGAAAACTTCATCTTCTTGTTGCCGCCCACTCTAATCCCAAAACCCTAACCCTAGCCCCCACTCCCAATCCTAATCTAATTAGGATTGGTTGCCGCCCAAGGGACAAAACCTAATCCCCTCTTCCATTATCTTGCCGCCCAAGCCAATAAGCCTTATTTATAGAGTTGGGTTTATGCCTTGGATTAATCTCCACCATTGGTTCTAGGGATTTAATCTCAACCGTCGGATCTAGAGATTTAATCTCAACCGTCGGATCTTAGAGATTTAATCTCTTCCTTTGGATCTAGAGTTTTGTTTCTATCCATTGGATCTAAGATTCATGAGTTGTTAATAGGCTACATTAGGGACCATGAGGAGGAGTTGGATCTTGGCCACCCATGGATCAAGCCCACATAAAGTCCGATCCACTAATGATGATCCAATCCACTAAAGGATCATCATTGATCTACCTCACCAACCCCCATATGATAATATGGGCTTCATATATTATTTGCACATTTTCTCCCCGTGTTTAAGATCTCGAATGTCCGTTGATTAATTAATTTACTGACCATTAATTAATCAACATCTAACTCCTTGAGTAGTACCACTCAATATTTTCATCATGATGGACCAAGTCCACCTGCAGGGTTTACATGATGAACCTTATGAGCTCCTGAAGGGGACATTATCATCCTAATATATAGGACACGATTTCCTCCTATAATCAATGGAACACCATATAAATAATATCATCTCCCAACTTACCGAGCCTATCGATTTAATCTATAAATCTCGCCCATTGGTAAATCAAAGAGATGAGTACTAAGTATATGTGCCCGTTATTATATCGGGATTAAGAGCATGTACTAAATAATATCTGAGGTCTGATTCGATTATGTAGTCAGCAATAAATCGAATCACCTCTAAGTCGGTCCTGCTCAATACACACAAAGTGCACTAGTGTGAATCTATGGTCAAGACAAACCAATACCAAATCACACTACAACCATTCCGATGGTTTGTCCAAAGTCATCTCGGTAGAGAGCCTTTACTTATACTTTTCAAGGGGTCGATAACATGATCTCCTGTGTGACACCACACACCATGTTATCTACAATGTAAAGTATTGGACAATATTGCATAACTATAAAAATATGCAAACAATTATCATGTGATTCTTATTTCAAAATTAAGATGTTGATACAAAAGATAGACTTTTCAGTATACATCCCTACAATCTCTCACTTATACTAAAAGATTATGCTGTCCTCAAAGTGTCATACATCTGAACCCCATTCCCTCCGCATGCCTATCAAAAGCTATCGCCAGAAGGGCCTTAGTGAAAGGATCTGCCAGGTTATCCTCTGATGCAATCTTGGCCACAGCAACTTCTCCTCACTTTATGATTTCTCGAATCAGGTGGTACTTGCGCTCTACGTGTTTGCTAGCCATATGGGATCGTGGTTCCTTTGTGTTTGCAACTGCACCACTATTATCACAATAAATTGTGATAGTTCTGGGCAAACCAAGAATCACATCCAAGTCCATCAGGAAGTTCCTGAGCCATACAGCTTCTTTGGCCGCCTAAGAGGCTGCCACATACTCAGCTTCCATGGTGGAGTCCACCACGCATTTTTGCTTGACACTCCTCCATACAATGGCTCCACCTCCCAAAGTAAACACAAAACCTGAGGTAGACTTACTGTTATCCCTATCAGATTAGAAGTTAGAATCCGTGTAACCCACAGGGAGTAATTGGGCTGCCCGATAAACCACCATATAATCCCTAGTCCTTCTCAGGTACTTCAATATATGCTTTACCGCAGTCCAATGTCCCTCTCCTGGATTACTATGATATCTACTGACCATGCCCACGGCAGCGGATATCCGTCTCGTGAGAGCATCGCATACATGAGGCTTCCTACTACCGAAGCATATGGAACCGCCTTCATCTCCTCTATCTCCTCAGATGATCTAGGACACATCTCCTTAGATAAAGGAACTCCATGCCTGAAAGGTAGAAACCCCTTCTTGGAGTTCTGCATGCTAAAACGCTCCATAATCGTGTTAATGTATAAAGCTTGGGATAAGCACAACATCCTTTTCCTGTGATTCCTTATAACCTTGATCCCAAGGTTGTGTCCCACCTCTCCCATGTCCTTCATATCAAACTGTTTGGACAACCATACCCTTACGTCCGATAACACCTTGATATTGTTGCCAATCAACAAAATGTCATCTATGTATAGTACAAGAAATATCACTACGTTTCCGTCACATCTCTTGTATACACAAGACTCATCCGGACTTTGAATAAATCCATAAGACTGGATCACCTCATCAAAGCGGATGTTCCAAGACCTCGAAGCTTGTTTCAATCCATAAATAGACCGATTAAGCTTACATACAAGATGCTCTTTTCCTTTAGCAATGAATTCCTCTGGTTGCTTCATGTAGATGTTTTCCTCAAGACTTCCATTAAAGAAAGCTGTCTTGACATCCATCTGCCACACCTCATAATCCATATGAGCTTTTATGCATAAGAGAATACGGATAGACTTAAGCATGGCTACCGGCGAAAAGGTCTCCTCATAATCGATACCTTCGAATTTGTAACTGCACCACTATTATCACAATAAATTGTGATAGTTCTGGGCAAACCAGGAATCACATCCAAGTCCATCAGGAAGTTCCTGAGCCATACAGCTTCTTTGGCCGCCTAAGAGGCTGCCACATACTCAGCTTCCATGGTGGAGTCCACCACGCATTTCTGCTTGACACTCCTCCATACAATGGCTCCACCTCCCAAAGTAAACACAAAACCTGAGGTAGACTTATTGTTATCCTATCAGATTAGAAGTCAGGATCCGTGTAACTCACAGGGAGTAATTGGGCTGCCCGATAAACCACCATATAATCCCTAGTCCTTCTCAGGTACTTCAATATATGCTTTACCGCAATCCAATGTCCCTATCCTGGATTACTATGATATCTACTGACCATGCCCACGGCAAAGCAGATATCTAGTCTCGTACAGAGCATCACATACATGAGGCTTCCTACTGCCGAAGCATAAGGAACCGCCTTCATCTTCTCTATCTCCTCAGATGATCTAGGACACATCTCCTTAGATAAAGAAACTCTATGCCTGAAAGGTAGAAACCCCTTCTTGGAGTTCTGCATGCTAAAACGCTCCATAATCGTGTTAATGTATAAAGCTTGGGATAAGCACAACATTCTTTTCCTGTGATCCCTTATAACCTTGATCCCAAGGATGTGTCCCACCTCCCCCAAGTCCTTCATATCAAACTGTTTGGACAACCATACCCTTACATCCGATAACACCTTGATATTGTTGCCAATCAACAAAATGTCATCTACGTATAGTACAAGAAATATCACTACATTTCCGTCACATATCTTGTATACACAAGACTCATCCGGACTTTGAATAAATCCATAAGACTGGATCACCTCATCAAAGCGGATGTTCCAAGACCTCGAAGCTTGTTTAAATCCATAAATAGACCGATTAAGCTTATATATAAGATGCTCTTTGCCCTTAGCAATGAATCCCTTTGGTTGCTTCATGTAGATGTTTTCCTCAAGACTTCCATTAAGGAAAGCTATCTTGACATCTATCTGCCACACCTCATAATCCATATGAGCTTCTATGCATAAGAGAATCCGGATAGACTTAAGCATGGCTACCAGCGAAAAGGTCTCCTCATAATCGATACCCTCTTTCTGAGTATACCCCTTCGCAACAAGCCTCTCTTTGAAGGTCTCAACCTTCCCATCTATTCCTCTCTTTCTCTTGTAGATCCACTTGCATCCAATGGTTTTTACACCATCGGGTGGTTCTACTAGCTCCCTGACCTGATTTGAATCCATAGATTCAATCTCAGCATTCATTGCATTTTGCCAAGATACTGCATCTTTATCTTGGATTGCCTCATCATATGTCCAAGGATTAGGTTCATTTTCGCCAGGGACCAAATCAGAAGATTCTCCCAAGAACATGAATCTATCAGGCTGTCTCACAACCCTCCCACTACAATGAGGTATCACCTGTGTATCCTCTGTGACACGCGGTGCAGTGACATGTGGTATATCCTCTTGTATCGGCGGTACTAAAGAAGTGACTTCCCCTTTTTACTCCTCCAGAACAATTTTACTCTTGGGTTTGTGGCTCATCACATAGTCTTCCTCTAGAAATCTGGCGTTCGTGCTAACGATCACCCTCTGATCTCTAGGACTATAAAACAATCCACCCTTCGTTCCCCTGGGATAGCCAACGAACAAGCGTACTTCTGTACGAGGTTCCAACTTACCAGCATATGCCTTCAGCACATGTGCTTGGACTCCCCCATATCCGAATATGTCTTAGACTAGGCTTTTGCCTAGTCCGCAACTCTGTGGGAGTAGAAGGCATTGATTTAGATGGAACCAAGTTCAGAATGTATACCGCCGTATCTAGAGCAAATCCCCACAACGAATCTGGCAAGTCAGAATAACTCATCATCTATCTAACCATCTCCATAAGAGTCATATTCCTTCGCTCTGCTACACCATTCTATTGGGGTGTGCCAGGTGCAGTCAATTGGGATTGAATCCCAGCCTCTGATAAGTTGTTCCTAAACTCTCTCAAGAGGTACTCACCACCACGATTAGATCGTAGTGTCTTGATACTTTTACCTTGACGTTTCTCCACATCAGCCTTGAATTCTTTGAACTTGTCAAAGCATTCAGACATGCGGCGCATTAGGTAAATGTATCCATATCTTGAGTAATCGTCTATCAAAGATACGAAATACTCAAACCAACCCTAGCCTGGATAGACATAGGACCACACAAATCAGAATGAACCAATTCTAACACATCTTTGGCTCTATACCCCTTGGCCTTAAAAGGCCTCTTGGTCATCTTACCCTCCAAGCAAGATTCAGAGGTTGGGAGATCCTCCACCACTAATGAACCCAAAGGTCAATCAACTATCAACCTTTGAATTATGCTTAGGATAATGTGACCAAGCCTAAGATGCCAAAGATATGTTTGGTTCATCTTCGAAGGTTCTTTTCTCTTATTGGAATTAGAAGATGAGTTATTAACTTCAATTTGCATTGTGGGAGGTTTTGGTTCAAGTGTGTACAAATTTCCTATCAATGCACCCGAACAGATAATGCCCCTATTCCTTCTTATAACAACTCTATCATTAAAATAAATAGAATATCCATCCATAAATAATTTAGAAACTGAAATTAAATTCTTTCTAAACAAGGGTACATAAAGGCAATTCTTAAGAACCAAAATTTTATTTTTCTCATAAGATAAATAAAACATCTCCCACTGCAATAGCCGCCACCTTCATGGCATTGCCCAAGTAAACAGTAATCTCTTCCTTAGCTCGTCGTTGGGTTTCCTGGAACCCCTGCAAAGTATTGTAGACATGATCAGAGGCTCCCGTATCTACACACCAGGTGCCGGTAGATAACATCGCTAACCATGTTTCAACGACTAGACCAAAGGATATACCTTTGTTCTATTTCGGATTGGGACAGTCCTTCTTCTAATGTCGTACTTGCCTTTCGACTTCTTCACTCCTCCCTGAGATCCTCCTACCAGCTTTGCTCCACCTTGTTTCTTCTTCTTCTTGCCTTTCGGCTTAGAAGTAGAAACCTTCTGAGCAACCATGGCCTGAGGACACTCTTCGAAGAGTGCATACTTGTACTTCTTAGCAGATAAGATAATATCTAGATTCTTTTCCAATCATCATAATTTGGGTACAGTAAGTTTATTCTCCTTTAGTATCATAACAAGTGGACTGTAAGTCATTTTGAAAATCCTAAGAATCACATAGATCATTACTTTGGATTTCAAAAAATTATTGATACCTCAAACAATAAAATTTTAAAATCAACCAACACCTCAAAACACCGAGAATATCGTATGCCACGATAGTGTGGACGTATATGAATTCTACATTTCTAAGAGGAGGTTTTACCCATTAATTTTACTATCTTGTCAACCTAACTTTTTGACAAGTAAAATTAATAGTTTGTTCCTCTTTGGCCCTACAAATAAAAGCAGTGACTTCGATGGGGAGGATACTTATATTTGTATCTAAGTGTTCACCATTACTCGGTACCAAGGTAATTATCTCGGGTTATGTGCCTTCCGATGGGGAAGTACACACACTCCTTGATAATTCCCTATAACCATATTTGACCTTGTGATCCGCAAACAAACTCATCTGATGGGGAGGAAGGCACTCAGAGCCGACGCGCAAGTTTGCATGCATCACATGTCAAATCGTAATGGAGGCCGTGGGAATTTATAAAAATTTCCCTCTCCCACTTAGTAATTTGAAATTGAGGAATTTTCCTAGCCTACGACATGCATATCGAACAAAAAGCAATAAATATGAAAAATAAATTATTTTCCAACAATTATGGCTTTTGTCTTCAATATGTCTCCCGTCGCAATGCCTTCTCGTCCCCTCCTCCTACGCCATGTGCAAGCCATCCGGAGATCCGAGCCGAGACTAAAACCTATTTTAATTTACATCCATCGATCCTATACTCCACGAGGGAGTGTACATGAAATCTAGATCGAAAGTAAAATAAAATAAAGAGTGGCTAAAATGCCGTATTTAATTTACAAAAACTAAATACTAGCCTCGTCAACCCCGAGGATTCAACAAAATAAATATTTACACACATACAATCACATACACACATATGACCATAATAGTCGGATCTTATGCCTACAACTAAAGAGTTAAACTACTCATATCCAACTATTATCCGACACATATAATATACGAAAAGTGCTTAAAAATTAATCGAATCCTAAACACACAAAACCGGAAACCTTGCTCTGATAACAATTCAAGGGTTTTGCATATCGAGTCCGTGAGGGGAAACTTCGCTTCCCACTTCACCTTGGTCGTTTGTTCATGGCGATCCCCTCAATGTCCCCGGATTAAAAAATTTAATACTAGACAAAAAGGATTGTCCAAACAACCAAGTCATCATCGTGCTATTCGTTTAGAGAGGTCACTTGAACAAACTTATTGTTCAAGCGACCATCCTCTATTCTACGAGTAGCCGCGGAATAGACGATGTCAGGATCATCGGTTTTTGTGTTTATGCTCAGGATTTAAGTATTATTTAGCCATATACATATTTATATCATGCTCATAATTGAAAAACAAATACAAACATGTAACATATAAAAATTAGAGAATCGATATACCTCTCGATCTTCTAATGTATGTCCTTCCTCCTTACGGACGTCGTGTGGGCGAAGATCTACCAAAAGTCGAAGATCCTAGATCGCAAATCTTCCTTCCTTGCTCTTCCAAAGTAAGAGGAAGAATAGAAACAAGGCTCATCTCCTTTCTATAGGCAACCAACAAGCAACAAGGAGAATGCTTTCCGCCGGTCAACAAGGTGAAGGAGATAATGGTGGAAACCGGCCAAGACACCAAGGGAAACCCCTAAGTCTTGTTTCCACCACCCAAGGAGAAAGAGAATAGGGTCTTTGGATGCCAGCCAAGGGCTGGAAAGAGGGTTGTGGGTGCCGGCCACCAAGGGAAAGGAAGAAGAAAACAAACTACTTCCTTATTTGGTGCCACCCAAGCCTCCTAAACCCTAAGCTTCCAAACCCTAATCCTAGCTTTCCTTATTGCCGGCCATGGAAGAGGAGAAGAAGAATAAGATGAGCTCATGCCAAGGTAGAGGGAAGAAGAATAGGGGCCTGCCAACCTTAGGAAGAAGAAGGGAAAACTTCATCTTCTTGTTGCCGCCCACTCTAATCCCAAAACCCTAACCCTAGCCCCCACTCCCAATCCTAATCTAATTAGGATTGGTTGCCGCCCAAGGGACAAACCCTAATCCCTTCTTCCATTATCTTGCCCCCCAAGCCAATAAGCCTTATTTATAGAGTTGGGTTTATGCCTTGGATTAATCTCCACCATTGGTTCTAGGGATTTAATCTCAATCGTCGGATCTAGAGATTTAATCTTAACCGTGGGATCTTAGAGATTTAATCTCTACCTTTGGATCTAGAGTTTTGTTTCTATCCATTGGATCTAAGTTTCATGAGGTGTTAATAGGCTAGATTAGGGACCATGAGGAGGAGTTGGATCTTGGCCACCCATGGATCAAGCCCACATAATGTCCGATCCACTAATAATGATCCAATCCACTAAAGGATCATCATTGATCTACCTCACCAACCCCCATATGATTATATGGGTTCCATATATTATTTGTACATTTTCTCCCCTTGTTTAAGATCTCGAATGTCCGTCGATTAATTAATTTACTGACCATTAATTAATCAACATCTAACTCCTTGAGTAGTACCACTCAACCTTTTCATCATGCCGGACCAAGTCCACCTGCAGGGTTTACATGATGAACCTAATGAGCTCCTCAAGGGGACATCATCATCCTAATATATAGGACACGGTTTCCTCCTATAATCAACAACACACCATATAAATAATATCATCTCCCAACTTACCGAGCCTATCAATTGAATCTATAAATCTCGCCCATTGGTAAATCAAAGAGATGAGTACTAAGTATATATGGCCGTTATTATATCAGGATTAAGAGCATGTACTAAATAATATCTGAGGTCTGATTCGATTATGTAGTCAGCAATAAATCGAATCACCTCTAAGTCGGTCCTGCTCAATACACACAAAGTGCACTAGTGTGATTCTATGGTCAAGACAAACCAATACCAAATCACACTACAACCATTCTGATGGTTTATCCAAATCCATCTCGGTTTTGAGCCTTTACTTATACTTTTCAAGGGGTCGATAACATGATCTCCTGTGTGACACCACACACCATGTTATCTACAATGTAAAGTATTAGAAAATATTGCATAACCATAAAAATATGCAAACAATGATCATGTGATTCTTATTTAAAAATAAAGATGTTCATACAAAAGATATACTTTTCAGTATACATCCCTACAACTACGATCTGATCGTGGTGGTGAGTACCTCTTGGGAAGTTTAGGAGTTACTTATTAGAGGCTGGGATTCAATCCTAACTGTCTTCACCTGGTACACCCCGGTAGAATGGTGTGGCAGAGCGAAGGAATAGGACTCTTATGGAGATTGTTAGATCGATGATGAGTTATTCTAATTTACCAGATTTGTTCCGGGGGTATGCTTTAGATACGACAGTATATATTTTGAACTTAGTACCATCTAAATTAGTACCTTCTACACCCATAGAATTGTTGACTGGGCGAAAGCCTAGTCTGAGACATATTCGGATTTGGGGGAGTCCAACACATGTGCTTATGGTAGATGCTGGTAAGTTGGAACCTCTTACAGAAGTGTGCTTGTTCTTCCGCTATCCTAGAGGAACGAAAGGTGGTTTGTTCTATAGTCCTAAAGATCATAGGGTGATTGTTAGCACGAATGCCCGATTTTTAGAGGAAGACTATGTGATGAACCACAAGCCCATGAGCAAGATTGCTCTAGAGGAATTAAGAGGGGAAATCACTACTTCACTACCAACGGTACAAGAGAACATACCACAAGTGACTGCACCGCATGTCACAGAGGATACACATATGATACCTCGTCGTAGTGGGAGGGTTGTTAGACAACCTGAGAGATTTATGTTTTATAGATTCAAATCAGGTATGAGAGCTAGCAGAACCACCCAATGGTGTAAAAACCATTGGATGAAAGTGGATCTACAAAATAAAGAGAGGAAAATATGGGAAGGTTGAGACGATCAAAGCAAGGCTTGTTGCGAAAGGGTATACTCAGAAAGAGGGTATTGATTATGAGGAGACCTTTTCACCGGTAGTCATGCTTTAGTCTATCCGGATTCACTTATCTATTGCTGCTCATATGGATTATGAGGTTTGACAGATGGATGTCAAGGCAGCTTTCCTTAATGGAAGTCTTGAAGAAAACATCTATATGGAGCAATCAAAGGGATTCATTGTAAAGGGCAAAGAGCATCTTGCGTGCAAGCTTAATCGGTCCATTTATGGATTGAAGCAAGCTTCAAGATCTTGGAACATCCACTTTGATGAGGTAATCCAGTCATATGGATTTATTCAAAGTCCGAATGAGTCTTGTGTATACAAGAGATGGGATGGAAACGTAGTGGTATTTCTTGTACTATACGTAGATGACATTTTGCTCATTGGCAACAATGTCAAAGTGTTGTCAGACGTAAGGGTATGGTTGTCCAAACAGTTTGATATGAAGGACTTGGGAGAAGTGGGACACATCCTTGGGATCAAGGTTATAAGGGATCACAACAAAAGGATGTTGTGGTTATCTCAAGCTTCATACATAGACACTATTTTAGTTCATTTTAGCATGCAGAACTCCAAGAAAGGTTTTCTTCCTTTTAGGCATAGAGTACCATTATCTAAAGAGATGTGTCCTAGAACATCAAAGGAGATAGAGGAGATGAAGGCAGTTCCTTATGCTTCGGCGGTAGGAAGCCTCATGTATGCTATGTTATGTACGAAGTCGAATATCTACTTTGCCATGGGCATGGTTAGCAGATATCAGAGTAATCAAGGACAGGGACATTGGACTACGATAAAGCATAATATGAAGTACCTGAAAAGGACTAGGGATTATATGTTGGTATACCAGACAGATCAATTACTCCCTGTGGCTTACACAGATTCTGACTTCCAATCAGATAGGGATAACAGTAAGTCTACCTTGGGTTTTGTGTTTACTTTGGGAGGTGGATCCATTGTATGGAGGAGTGTCAAGCAGAAATGTGTGGCAGACTCCACCATGGAAGCTGAGTATGTGGCAGTCTCTGAGGCAACCAAAGAAGTTGTATGGCTCAGGAACTTCTTGATGTACTTGGATGTGATACCTAGTTTGCTAAGAACTATCACAATTTATTGTGATAACAGTGCTGCAGTTGCAAACTCGAAGGAACCATGAGCCCATAAGGCAAGTAAACACATAGAGCGCAAGTAACACCTGATACGAGAGATCATAAAGAGAGGAGAAGTTGCTTTCACCAAGATTGCATCAGAGGATAACCTGGTAGATCCTTTCACTAAGGCCCTTCCAGTGAGAGCTTTTGATAGGCATGTGGAGGGAATGAGAATCAGATGTATGACACTTTTAAGCCAGCATAGTCTTTTAGTATAAGTGGGAGATTGTTGGGATGTATACTGAAAGCCTAGTCTTTCTATGGACATCTTTATTTTGAAATAAAAATCACATGATCATTGTTTGCATATTTATAGTTATGAATATTGTCTAATACCTTACATTATAGATAATATGGTGTATGGTGTCGCACAGAAGATCATGTTATCATTTCCTTGTAGAGTATAAGTAGAGGCTCACAACCAAGATGGTTTTGGACAAACCATTGGCATGGTTGTAGTGTAATTTGGTATTAGTTTATCTTGACCATAGAATTACACTAGTATACTTTATGTGTATTGTACAGGACCGACTTAGAGGTGATTCAATTTATTGCTGACTACATAATTGAATAGGACCTCGAATATTCGGGTGTACATGCTCTTAATCCCAATATAATAACAGGAACATGTACTTAATATTTATTTTTTTGATTTACCAATGGGAGAGATATATAGGTTAAATCAATAAGCCCGATAAGTTGGGAAATGATATTATTTATATGATGTATCATTGATTATAGGAGGAAACCGTGTCCTATGTATTAGGATGATGATGTCCCCTTGAGGAGCTCATAAGGATCATCATGTAAATCCTGTAGGAGGACTGTGTCTAGCATGATGATAAGGTTGAGTGGTACTACTCATGGAGTTAGATGTTAATTAATTAAATGTCAGTAAATTAATTAATTAACGTACATTCGATATCTTAAACATGAGGAGATATTGTTAGTGAGAGCCGATCATGTGTTTATTGTTGTATGGACTTGTTGTATCATATTCCTATATGCATTTATAAAGGCATTTCTTTATGGTTATTATACTTACTTGTATTGGTGCCAAATAACTAAGTATAATAGCGTCCTTGAGTAGAAGGTTCTTATCTATATCAATCGATTGGTTGAATCGATAATGAGATGATATAGAGAATACTACTCTTAATCATTCCTAGTCAAGTATTAATATTCAGGAATAATGTTAATGCGAAGAGACTAGCATGTAGGTCAACTCGATGACTTGATCTCACAAGTCATGGATATGAGATATCAAGTTGACACATGAGTATGCATTGGAGAATGTATACTGAATGACCCGCCATGAGAAAGTATCGTGGATCGTTATATGAGTGTCTTATACTTTCTCATGTGACTATTAGTATGACTATTAGTCCTTGGACCTAAAGTCACCATGGTTCCCTACATAAGGAGTTTCATACTTTAGCCCGTCAAGCGTCACGTAAATGGGTGGACTATAAAGGCGATTACTGGGTATGTAACAAATTATGCGGAGGGATGTGAGTGATGTAGATGGGATCTATCCCTCTTATATAACGGGAGTGATATCATGATTCTTGATAGAGTGAGACCACTAAGTGCATGGTCATGCCCAAATGAGTCAATATGAGATATTGAGCTCATTTGATTATAGTGTGTCTACTTGGAGTTCAAGATATAGGTTGTACAGAGGATGACATGGTCTATGTCTCAATTGATCAATATTGATGTCAAGGATAGAGGGACATTGTCACATATTGTGAGAGTCACAATGGTGATGTTGGATCTCAACATTCTTGTAACTTGGGTAGTAATGATGTGTTGCTAGATACCACTCATTGCTTATGTTTCTAAATTAGTTTAGGAGCATTGCCAACGTTACAAGAACTAATAGGGTCACACACAAAGGGCAATTAGATGGAGATTAGGTTCAAATGATGGACCAAGAGGATTAGGTTCATATGATGAACCAAATTGGATTAAGGGTAATCCAAATTAGACTAATTGAGTTGGACTCAATTTGATATAAGTGTTGAATGAGTCTAATTTAGATTATATTCATTGAGTCAATTTAAACTAATGAATAGTGATTCATTAAATTAAATTAACTTGAATCAAAGGTTAGATTTTGTTGGGGATCGATACGGCTGGCTAGAGGGGGGTGAATAGCCCTCTTACGATGGATGTCGGTATATGCTCATCTACAAAGAGATTAGTGCAACGGAAACAATAAAGCAAGACAAGAAATAGAAATACAAGAAATCAAACGCTAACAAGATGGTGTAACGTGGTTCACGGCTGCGCCGCTAATCCACGGTCCCCGATTCGTCCTCGGTGAATCACTCCGTCAAAACCAATCCACTAATGGTCTCTCCTTTGCACCAAGCTAGGTAAAGGTAACCTTTACAACCAATATCACTCTTCTTACAATACGATTGAAGTAAAGACAAGTAAGAAGAGTTTAAAGCTTGTGGGGCACTAGGAAGATCACTTAGAGCATAAGCATTAGACTCTCAAGGGCTCACACCCTCTCTTTTTATAGAAAGGGTTGATTTCTTCCGTTTACGCCACGATCGATTGCTACCCTTGGCGATCGTCATTAATCCAACGGCCTCGAACACGTCGGATCCCGACGTTGTAGTCCAACGGAACACTTAGCGATCGTGATGGACCTCACCACGATCAGCTTTGCCTCCATCGATCGCCTACGGCCACGAGCGGTTCTGCCTCGCAACATCCTCGCAATGATCGTCATTCCATGGATGCCGGGCATAAACCCATCGATCGGATACCGAACACACTCGACTTAGCGATCATTGATCGCCATTACATGGCAGTCGACTTGTGCCGTTTGAAACTCACACTTAACATAAGTTTGAGCTTCCGGCGGTCGGGTAAACCATAACCCTTGTGGTCAAGTCTCCGACACTCAGCCATTCGGCCAAGTTCACCTAATGAGCTACTTACATTTCACTCATTCTCTCATCTCACTCGAAGTCCTCGCCAAGCTCTCTTCGTCGCGCCACGCCCTCGAAAGATCAGACGGCTCTGCAATGCTCCTTCGCGTCTCTTGCCTCCGAAGTCTGCTTCCTTGGCTTCACTTCAAGTCATCTCGTCCGGCGGTCCCTCGGATGCTCCAACCGCACGGCTTCCACAAAGTCATCCTCCACCGACTCAAGGACCGAGGTTGTGAGGGTGAACCCGCCAAGGCTCCATGTGCGAATTACTAAGTCCTGCAAGACTCCAACGCATATATCAAATAACAATACCAACCTAACTTAAACCCTTTGCCACACACATCAAAACCTAATCATGGCAAGAGATTGCCCTAACAATCTTTCCCTTTTTGATGTGTGGCAATCCATTTAAGTTAGGTAAAAACATTTGATATAAATTTCTAAGGTAAGAAAGCATGTAAACATAAACATGATATAACAACATGCAACTCCCCCTTAGTCCATGAAACTCTCTCTACAAATTCTCCACCTATCATAATTTACTTAAACACAATAATTTCTCCCCCTTTGACACCATCAAAAAGATTAATACTAAGTTATAAACCTATGGCATCATGTTTAATAGAAGGAAAATACCAAAAACACGTTTAAAATCTGAAATCAGAAAATATTAGATCATTGCTATCGGTATGGCGTGATCGTGACACAATGGTTTCGAAATTACGATTTTAGGCGAATTTCAGAAATGCATTAAAAATTCTAGAAAATTCAAAAAATCATGAAATTTGGGGAACATATTTCTTGTAAGATTCTTTATCAGTGAAAATTAGTTTTTCATGGAAAGGCATTATATTTTTAGAGATTTGATAAAAATCCAAAAGTTTTAAAAAACCACTAGGTTGTTGATCATTCTATTATCAAGTTTAACACCTAGTTTTGCATTCAATTGTTTCAAAACATGAATACATAGATTTTAAAGTAAGAAATTGTTTTGAAAACATATGAAATATCCAACCATGATCTTTGGGCAATATGTCTATGAATTAAACATAAGCCTTCCCCATGATTGGTCTATTATTGCTATTTTGATACCTTAAATGACCATCTAAATGCCATAGGCATTAGTGGACATTTGTATCATCCTAACATTTCACCCATGCTAAGTTTTCAATCATGGTAGCCTATAGTGAGTGTGAGATGCATCCTAGGGGGTATTTG
Source organism: Wurfbainia villosa (assembly GCA_025175895.1). Lineage (NCBI taxonomy): Eukaryota > Viridiplantae > Streptophyta > Magnoliopsida > Zingiberales > Zingiberaceae > Wurfbainia > Wurfbainia villosa. The sequence goes on from CM046001.1 coordinate 68,150,051, forward strand.
TATATACTTAACCATTATATTCATACAATTCTATCAAGGTTAAGTATCAACCTAATAATCCTCATGATCATAAAGGCATATATCAATTAATTCTACATTATGATCATGAAACACATGTATTCATTGAATTGTTATCATGCATTAGGTATTATGTCATGATAATAAACAAATTATCACCTAAAGCATGATTTAACCCTATTTCTCATGATGACATGCCAAATTTCAAAATCATAAATCATGATTGCAAACATACATAGCAATTACATTGATTATCATGATTTAAGCATTATTAACTATTTATAGGCACGTTATCATCACCTAACACTAGTTAAAAATGTTGTCCCGCCATCCTAAGTCAACCAAAATATGATATAGGTCAATTGCACATGATTGACTATCCTAGGGGTTTCTAACCCTTAAGGATGAATTTTGGAACCCAATACAAATTCTTTCCTATGGGGTTCACAAGATACTCCTTGGGGATCCATTTCCTAGCTATTACCTTCTTTTATCTTGTCCCTAGCAATTAGGCATGTATAGGCCTTTTCATTTTTCTTTTCTTTATAACCTAGGCATTTCTTATTAAAACTTTCCCTTTGGCTCCCATTTATCATATTCAATGTGTTGGAGCCAATTGTGAATTTTTCTAGGGCTTTTGTCATATAGTCTACCTTTTCCCTTAAAGCCCTATTTTCTTCTATACATGCATCACTAACATCCAAAGGCATATAGTTATCATGTGAGCATGCATCATTTAAGCTAGAAGAAATATTATCATCATTTAAGCATGCTTTTCTAACTTACTTTCTAAGTCCTTAATTTGATCTAGCATGCTTTTGTTCTTCTTCTTAGCTCTAAATAAATCCCTAGTTAAGCTAGAAACCATGGAAACTATTTTCTTAGGAGTTAAGTTTATTACCATAGTTTCCATGTCCTCTTCTTCTTCTTCGGATGAGGAGGATGTAGAGGCTCCCCCTTCACTTGAGCTCTCCACTTGAGCTTGATTCTTCATTCTCGGTGGAGGAGCAATCCACGTCGAATGCCATCAATGCTAGGTTGGTGACAAATGCATTTTCTTCCTTGGATGATGATGAAGATGAGGAGGAAGGGTCATCCCAAGTCTTGTCCTTGAATGCTTTGGCCTTCCCCTTTTCCTTTGCCTTCTTTTCTTCTTCCTTTTTCTTCTTGCTACCCTTTTTCTTCTTCTTTTCTTCTTTCTTTCTCTTCTCCTCCTTGCTTGTGTTCAAGAGGGGATAATTATCCCTTATGTGTCCCTCTCCTTGGCAATTGTAGCAAATGATTCCCCCCCTTGGTCTTCTATTCCTATCATTAGATTTATTAAAATGAAAACCCTTTAAAGCACGCCTTACCCTCCTTACCATATACGCTTCTTCCGTGCTATCCATGGAAGAGGAGGAAGAGGCTTCATCATCATCATCGGAGGAGGGGATCTCTATCTTCTTCTTCCCCTTGTTTGCCATCAAAGCTACTCCTCTTGAAGGTTGGATTCTAGGCTCTTCTTGTATTCCTTCAAGTCTTGTTTCATGAAGCTCCATGGTTGAGAAGAATTCCTCCAAGGTGCTTACTTCTAAATTCTTGGAGATGTAGAATGAGTCCACCATGCAGCTCCACTTTGAGGACCGGGGAAAGGCATCTATGGCCTTCATTACCATATCCCGGTTGGAGAGCATTTCACCTACACTTGTTAGTCCAATCAAAATTTCCTTAAACCTAGAATGTAAGGAAGTTACCTTTTCTCCCTTTTCAAGCTTGATATTTGAAAGTTGGGAGCGGAGGAGGTCTCTTCTTGCTAGATTTGCCTCCGAAGTGCCTTCATGAAGCTCTACTAGCTTCTCCCACATCTCCTTGGAAATTAGGCATTCTCCAATTCTATTTATTTCTTGTTGAGGAAGCACATTGTATAGATGGTGCTTGGCTTTTGAGTTTGCAAGGTGCTCCTCTCTTTGCCTCTTGGTCCATCTTGACTTTTCTATTGGCTTCCCCTCTTCATCCCTAGGCAAAACAAAACCGGATTCCATTGTAATCATAATATCAAAATCCGTTTCGAAAAATACCTCCATTCTCTTTTTCCACAAAGATAATTCGCCGTCGAACTTTGGTGGGTGGATGTTGGAGCCGGCCATTTTGAATGTTGCTTGTTGTGGCGGTTAGTCCTCGAAAAGCTTTCCTTGGCTCTGATACCACTTGTTGGGGATCGATACGGCCGGCTAGAGGGGGTTGAATAGCCCTCTTACGATAGATGTCGGTATTTTCTCGTCTACAAAGAGATTAGCGCAACGGAAACAATAAAGCAAGACAAGCAAATAGAAATACAAGAAATCAAACGCTAACAAGATGGTGTAACGTGGTTCACGATGCGCGCTAATCCACGGTCCCCGATTCATCCTCGGTGAATCACTCACAAAACCAATCCAGTAATGGTCTCTCCTTTGCACCAAGCTAGGTGGAGGTAACCTTTACAACCAAGATCACTCTTCTTACAATAAGATTGAAGTAAAGACAAGTAAGAAGAGTTTAAAGCTTGTGGGGCACTAGGAAGATCACTTAGAGCATAAGCATTAGCCTCTCAAGGGCTCACACCCTCTCTTTTTATAGAGAGGATATCGTCATTACTACAACGGCCTCAGAACATGTCGGATCCTGACCGTTGTAGTCCAACGGAACACTCACCAGTCGACTGATGGACCTCACCAGTCGACTGTTGCCTCCGTAGTCGACTGCCCCGTCGGCTATGAGTGGTTCTGCGTCGCGACATCCTTCGGCGCACGACCGCCATTCTATGGCGATTGACCGGGCATAAACCCATCAGTCGGATACCAGTCGAACACACTCGACTCAGAGCAGTCGATTGCCATTACATGGCAGTCGACTGGTGCCATGTGAAACTCAAACTTAACATAAGTTTGAGCTTCCGGCGGTCAGGTAAACCTTAACCCTTGCGGTCAAGTCTCTAACACTCAGCCATTCGGCCAAGTTCACCTAATGAGCTACTTACATTTCACTCATTCTCTCATCTCACTCGAAGTCCCTCGCCGAAGCTCTCTTCGTTCGCGGCCACGTCCCTCGGCAGCATCAGGCGCACGGCTCTGCAATGCTCCTCCGCGTCTCTTGCCTTCGAAGTCTGCTTTCTTGGCTTCACTTCAAGTCATCTCGTCCGGCGGTCCCTCGGATGCTCCAAGAGCACGACTTCTACAAAGTCATCCTTCACCGAGTCAAGGACCGAGGTTGTGAGGGTGAACCCGCCAAGGCTCCATGTGCGAATTACTAAGTCCTGCAAGACTCCAACGCACATATCAAATAACCACTACAACAAAAATGACAAAAGACAACACCACAAAGACAACGGTTTTAGGAGAAACCGTTGTGATTTTGATAAAAGACAACGGTTTTTGACAAAACTGTTGTCTTTGAGCGCCCATATAACACAAAAGACAACGGTTTTACACTATCCGTTGTCGTTGAGCATATTTTTTTTTTAATCAACAACACATTTTACAACAATTTTTCAGAACTATTGTCTTTAAGTTATTTTTTTATCTTTACAACAGCAGGTACAACAGTGATAAATTATTGAGTGATTTAATTAACTTAATATTTAAATCCCTAAAACCTAAGTTTTATCCCATGCCCTTTTCCCCATCCGCGCCTCTTCGTGCGAAGCCCAGGCGCGACCGTCGCCGCTGCCAATTGTCACGCTTTGGCTCTCTCCTCGAGAGTTGCCTTTTCTTCTTCCTCTGTGGCAAGCAGGTTCTCCCACCACTGACCAACCTTTGATCGAGTGTCTTTGCCTTCTCTAATCGCCCCTGCAATCTCTTCCTCGCGCCATTGCCTGGACTGTTTGCGTCCTCCTCCTCTTCCTCCTAGCTCTCGCCGCTTGGATCTAGATTCGCCGCCCGTCCCTGAGAAGGATGCCGATTACAACTACGCCTTCTCCCAAGATCGACTCGATCGGCCAAAGACGACTTTGGTCAAGTTCACCTTCGATCAAGCGGCCTACGGATCTTCTCGAGGAAAACATCATCGGCAGCAGAGGCTTAAACGCCTACAAGGGCGCGTCGCGCGATGGCACCTACGTCGCTCAAATGCTTCAAGAATTGCTAGGCGGCAGGATGCCACCCACGAGGTGGAGGTCATCGCCGCCGCCGCCACATCAACCGTCTTGCTCTCAAAGGCTACGTGATTGCCACCACCCAATTGGAAGGCCACCAGAGGATCATCGCTTTGTGACTGATGTGCAACGGAAGCCTCTATGACCATCTCTTCACCACGGAGGATCACCTTCGACTAGCAGCCCTTGCGGAAGAAGATCGCGGTGGGAACAATAGCGAGCCGCCTAGCTCCACAATGAAGTTCAACCAAAGAATTATCCATAGGGACATAAAGGAGAGTAACATACTTTTGGATGTGAATTTTGAGTTCTGACTTTGGCTTGGCCAAGTATGCACCGGAGGGAATGTCACATCTCAGCACCAAGGTGGCAGGAACCCTAGGATATGTGTCGCCAGAATATGCTTTGTACGGGCAATTGAGTGAGAAAAGTGACGTCTTTAGCTTTGGAGTTCTTCTACTTGAGCTCCTCAGTGGGAATAAGGCATTTGTATCACTTGGTGAGGGGCAAGCTTTTGTGTTGAGCGATTGGGCTTGGTCTTTGGTGAGGACAGGGAGGGCATTGGATGTTATAGAGGGAATGGAGGAACTGGGACAATTGATCCAGATCGAGTGCGCTTGGGATTTTGATGCATTTAACCTACGTATCAGACTTGCTACAATTGCTAGCAAATTATACGAGGCTATTAAGGACAACCATGGAGTAACTTATGTTCATTGTACAACTAGGCTTGGAAGAGCACCTTATGTCATGGTAGTAGACTAATTTGTGGATCCCTCATCTTATCATTCATGGTTTGTTTTTCATAAGCATAAGTTAGCTCATATACTAGTGAGCTATGCTAAAAAAAAAAAACTATACCACTATCCCTTACACCATTGTTTTTTATTTCATTGACCATTGTTTTTCTTTGTTCTACCTCTATCTCTCCAGTCTAATATATTTAACTCTTCTAGCTATAAAATTTATTAGTATCTTTGAGCACCGCCCATACCATCTCAATCTAATAAATTGGGACAAATGTTGCTTAATCATAATGAAGATATCGATGAGAATATTGCCACACTACTGGATCAATTGTGCTTTCTATCATTGAGGCATTGACACAGCCATACCTTCCTAATTGGTCGGCCTCACATTTTGCATAACTTACAATGCATCTTTATGGTCGTTCAAAAATATGATAATATTTAGCATCCATTTCTCATAAATCTTTTATTGGAGATTGGAGAAGTTAGATTAAGAAATTTTATTGTTTGTACCTTGATAGGTATGTGAGTTTATTACCAAAGAAGGAACTTCTGAGCTACTATTAGTCTCTACATATGAATGGGAAGTAAGTACACTGCAGTGTAAATATAGATTGATTGTTTACCTTTTTTTACTTGCATAAAAAAAGTTTCGTTAGAATTGTGAATTAAGGTCTACGCTTTTATTTTTGCAACTATATCTCTGATAGTATACACATACTCTCATTGTCTGTTTACTATTAAAGAGCTCAGGTCTTCAGTATTGGAAAGCGTAGTTGGAAAAAACTTTTTGCCAAGGGGTTCAAGTGATTTTCAGGGCTATTGTAGTCTATTAAACACTTATTTAATCCTTTTATTTGTCAACTTAACCCATCTACCATTGTAGGAATTTTCACTCGTTGCCCTCTTGTTTTGCAACTTCATAAAATTGACGTAGGAAGAGAGTATGCAGTGTTTATGAATCTTCCAAAGAAAAGGTTCACGGACTTTGGTAATTTCTGAGAAAACGAACCAGTTTGTTTTTTCCTTGATGTATCCTGCTAAGTCTTAATGAATTTTGGTTATATGTTTAGTTGATGACTTTTTAAACATAACCTGTATCATCTTTATTTTTGTTGTGCGTCTCATTTTTTTAGTTGCAAATTGAAAACTCTTATGCAGCTCAAGTTCGGAAGGAAATTGAAGATGAAACAGATAGAGAAACTGGGCATACAAAGGCAATCTCCTCTGTTCCAATTCATCTTAGTATATATTCTTCTAATGGTGAGACAATGCTAATGCTGTGGATTTGCCAACTAACTTTTAAGCTATAGACACACACATCATCCCTACGTACAAAATAATGCATTCGTCAGATGAATACTTGTATGTTTATTGTGACATGTTGGATTTGATAGATATGGCATACTTGAAGAGGAGTTTTAGAAATGATACCATCCTACATTGTTATTACTATTATAGCATTAGGCTTAGGGGCTATAGAATCCTGGTCTGAAGACATATTATAATCCATTCAACAAAATCCTATTTTTATAAACGTCCATGGTTAATACCCATCTCTATTTAAATTATCTGTGCATTGCATTCATAATTTACTTTTGCATAATGTTATATATTGTATGAGTCTAGCCAACATAACCTCGTATATATAGTAAATCACTTATATTTTGTTGATTATAGTAAAACCATAATCCTGACTTTTGTTGATTTGCTTTTGAAATGATAAATCATATATATATATATATATATATATATATATATATATATATATATATATATATATGGTAACCACTTAATTCAAGTTTAAGACATATATTGAGTCATATAATGATTACTAATTATTAATCATTTTACTAGTCAATATTTTGCATACGAAGACTAGCTTTAGAGAAATATTCTCTTTTGATGTAAATGGATGTTCATTTTACAAGTTTAATGATGTATATACATTTTAAATGGATGTTTAGAGAAATATTGTAACTTGGACTGCTATAATTGCAGGTTTATATGCACAGTACTAGGAGGTCGAAACATGTTTACAGCTATTTTCTTCCATGAGACAAGCAATGATAGAACCAAATGACATCACATTGGTATGCATCTTGAGTTCATGCACCACTACTGCATGTCTTGGGTTTGGAAGGAGTGTTCACTCTTTAGAACTTAAAATGGGTTTTGGTTCTTATACTCATGTTTCTAATGCATAGTCTCGAGGTATGCTAAATGTGGCAATATCAATGAATATCATTTTGTTTTTGAGCATATGGAATTCAGAGATCAAATCTCATGGAACTCTATGCTTTCAGGATTGTCCCAACACGCACTCAGATGTATGCACAGGATGCAACACCTGATGCTATTTCTTATCTTTGCATTCTTTCTTCATGTCGGCATGCAGGACTCTTGGAGAAAGGACGTCTTTGCTATGACCTAATCCACCCTTATTAGACATATTTTCTTATTGATATATATTTGTAAAATGATTTGTGCAATTAATTATCACATAGTATTTAAAGTGTTTAATTACATTTTCATTCATTTATTCACATGCAGTTCGCAAAATCTGTGATAGCTGCAAAGGAAATTGATGAAGTACATTCGGAGTAGACTCGATGCATACAAGATCACATATCTGATGATTAGGAGAGATTTAAGTGTACATACCTCTTTTGGTTACATGTGGTAATCTATAAGTGTTTTGCTTATTATGCATAATACTTTTGGTGCATATGATGTGTAGTTATTTTGCCACAGTACTTTTTAATATATATCAGTAAGAGTGATCATTTAAAATGTGATGTGACCTTGTACTTTACATTGCTACAAGTGCGAGTGTATATATGTGTGTTCTATAATTCTTTTTGATATTGTATGATTTATATTAAAAATGCAACACTATAAATCTACAACGGTTTATTATGTTCTAGAGTTACCATTGAGAAATGACAACGGTGAAAAACCATTGTCTATGAGCAAAAAAAGTCCGTGGTAAATCGGTGGTCGGTCAAAGACAACGGTGAAAGACCATTGTAGATTTAAGGAAAAGACAACGGTGAAAAACCGTTGTCTATTAGCAAAAACATCCGTGGTAAATTGACCCGTTGTGAAAAAGTGGTTGATTAAAGACAACGGTTAAAAACCGCTGTCTTATCCTTGAAACGACAAGCGGTTTTTCATCGTTGTCTTTGCCCGAACCACTTTTTACAACGGGTCAATTTACCACAGATTTTTCCAATAGACAACAATTTTTCATCGTTGTCTATTTGATTTTTTGTTGTAGTGAACAATACCAACCTAACTTAAACCCTTTTCCACACACATCAAAACCTAATCATGGCAAGAGATTGCCCTAACAGATTTGATCAATCATGGGAGATAAGAGGTCAAGTTTGACTTGACTTGAGAGGGAAGATGAAGGGTCAAGTTTGACTTGACCAAATGTCACTTAATGGTGACTTGGCATAGGGATGGCCAATGATGATGTTCCACATCATCATGGACACACCATGGTGTGCCACCTCATAAGGAAGACTAAGAGCCATGGCTCTCTAGGGATGTATTCTGAAAAGTTTATCTTTTGTATGAACATCTTTATTTTGAAATAAGAATCACATGATCATTGTTTGCATTTTTATGGTTATGCAATATTGTCTAATACATTACATTGTAGATAACATGGTGTGTGGTGTCGTACGGGAGATCATGTTATCGGCTCCTTGTAAAATATAAGTAAAGGCTCACAACCGAGATGGTTTTGGACAAACCATCGGAATGGTTGTAGTGTGATTTGGTATTGGTTTGTCTTGACCATAGAATCACACTAGTGTACTTTGTGTGTATTGAGCAGGACCGACTTAGAGGTGATTCGATTTATTGCTGACTACATAATCGAATCAAACCTCAGATATTATTTTGTACATTCTCTTAATCCCGATATAATAACGGGCACATATACTTAGTATTCATCTCTTTGATTTACTAATGGGTGAGATTTATAGATTAAATCAATAGGCTCGGTAAGTTGAGAGACGATATTATTTATATGGTGTGTCGTTGATTATAGTCGGAAACTGTGTCCTATATATTAGGATGATGATGCCCCCTTGAGGAGCTCATAAGGTTCATCATGTAAACCCTGCAAGTGGACTTGGTCCGGCATGATGAAAAGGTTGAGTGATACTACTCAAGAAGTTAGATGTTGATTAATTAATGGTCAGTAAATTAATTAATCGACGGACATTCGAGATCTTAAACACGGGGAGAAAATGTACAAATAATATATGGAGCCCATATTATCTTATTGGGGTTGGTTAGGTAGATCAATGATAATCCTTTAGTGGATTGGATTATCATTAGTGGATCGGACTTTATGTGGGCTTGATCCATGGGTGGCCAATATCCAACTCCTCCTCATGGTCCCTAATGTAGCCTATTAACACCTCACAAAGCTTAGATCCAATGGATAGAAACAAAACTCTAGATCCAAAGATAGAGATTAAATCTCTAGATCCGACGGTTGAGATTAAATCTCTAGATATGACGGTTGAGATTAAATCCCTAGAACCATTGGTGGAGATTAAAAGGAGGCTTATCCCTAACTCTATAAAAGGAGGGCAAGGGGTTGGCGTGGAGAATAATCCAAGAGGAGCTAGGGTTTTGGGCGGCAAGGCTTGAAAGCTAGGGTTTAGGGGTTGGCGGCAGCAAATAAAGAAGGTAATTCCTTTCTTCTTCTTCCTTCAAGGTGGTCGGCGTCCAGCAGGTGTTTCCAGATTTTTCCAGCCATTTTCCTGCATCCAAACCTCTCTTATCCTTCTCCTTGAGTGGTGGAAACAAGACTTAGGGCTTTCCCTTAGTGTCTTGGTAGGTTTCCATCATCATCTCCTCCTCTTAGTTGGCCGGCGGCAAGGATTTCCCTTGTTGCTTGTTGGTTGGCTATAGGAAGGAGAAGAGCCTTATTTCTATTCTTCCACTTGTTTTGGAAGAGCAAGGAAGGAAGATTTGCGATCTAGGAGCTTCAACTTTTGGTAGATCGTTGCCCACACGACGTCCGAAAGGAGGAAGGTCATACATTAGAAGATCGAGAGGTATATCTATTCTCTATTCTCTTTTGTTACTTGATTTTATTTGTTTTTCCAATTTTGACCATGATATAAATCTGTTTGTGGCTAAATAATACTTGGATCCTGAACATAAACACAAAAACCGGCGATCCGTACATCGTCTATTCCGCGGCTACTCGTAGAATAGAGGTTGGTCGTTTGAACAACGAGTTTGTTCAAGTGACCTCTCTAAACGAATAGCACGATGATGACTTGATTGTTTGGGAAATCCCTTTTGTCTAGGATTAAATTTTTTAATCCGAGGACATAGATGGGATCGCCATGAACAAACAACCAAGGTGAAGTGGGAAGCAAAGTTTCCCCACACGGACTCGATAAGCAAAACCCTTCAATTTGTTATCAGAGCCAAGGTTTCCAATTTTGTGTGTTTAGGATTCGGTTGATTTTTATGCACTTTTCATATATTATATGTGCCGGATAATAGTAGGATATGCGTAGTTTAACTCTTTGGTTGCAGGCATATGATCCGACTATTATGGTGTATGTGATTGTATGTGTGTAAATGTTTATTTTGTTGAATCCTCGGGGTTGACAAGGCTAGTATTTGATTTTTTGTAAATTAGATACGACATTGTTTAGACACTCTTTATTTTATTTTACTTTCGATCTAGATTTCATGTACACTCCCTCGTGGAGTATAGGATCGATGTATGTAAATTAAAATAGGTTTTAGTCTCGGCTCGGATCTCCGGATGGCTCATACATGGCGTAGGAGGAGCGGATGAGATGGCGATGCGACGGGAGACATATTGAAGACAAAAGCCATAATAGTTGGAAAATAATTTATTTTTCATATTTATTGCTTTTTGTTTGATATGCATGTCATAGTCTAGGAAAATTCCTCAATTTCAAATTACTAAGTGGGAGAGGGAATTTTTTTTTAAAATTCCCACGACCTCCATTACGATTTGACAAGTGATGCAAATAAACTTGCACGTCGGCTCTGAGTGCCTTCCTCCCCATCGTATGAGTTTGTTTGCGGATCACAAGGTTAAATATGGTTATAGGGAATTATCAAAGAGCGTGTGCACTTCCTCATCGGAGGCACATAACCCGAGATAATTACCTTGGTACCGAGTAATGGTGAACACTTAGATACAAATATAAGTATCCTTCCCATCGGAGTCACTGTTTTTATTTGTAGGGCCAAAGAGGAACCAACTATTAATTTTACTTGTCAAAAATTTAGGTTGACAAGATAGTAAAATTAATGGGTAAAACCTCCTCTTACAAATGTAGAATTCGTATACATCCACACTATCGTGGCATACGATATTCTTGTTGTTTTGAGGTGTTGGTTGATTTTAAAATTTTATTGTTTGAGAAATCAATAATTTTTTGAAATCTAATTTTTTTTATTTATGTGATTCTTAGGTTTTCTTTCAAAATGACTTTCAACCCATATGCTGTGATATTGAAAGAGAACAAACTTACTGGACTCAACTATGTTGATTGGAAGAGGAATCTTGACTGCTGAGGAATACAAATATGTACTCCTCGAAGAGTGCCCTCCTAAGCCTGCAGAAGATTCTGGGGAAAAGGAGAGAGAGAGTTATAAGAAGTAGGTAAAGGCCGATGAGATGGTGCGGTGTTACATTTTGGCATCTATGTCAAATGTACTGCAACATCAGCATCAAGCCATGCCCACAGCTTATGACATGATGCTCAATCTCAAAAAGCTTTTCGGACACCAGAATCGGGTTGCGAGGCAAGAATCCATGTGAAACTAGATGACAACCACTATGATCGAGGGAACACCCGTAAGGGATCATGTTCTCAAGATGATGGCTCATTTGAATAAGCTGGAGGTCCTTGGAGCTAAGATCGATGGGGAAACCCAAGTCGATATCATACTCTAGTCTCTACCTAGGAGTTTTGAGCAGTTTCGCCTGAACTACAACATGAACAAAAGGTTGTATTCGTTGACAGAGCTTCTGACATAACTCCAGGCGGTAGAGGGGCTATTTTGTCAGAGTGCTCTGGCACATGCCATGGTGACCCAAAAGGTTTCTACTTCTAAGCTGAAAGGAAAGAAGAAGAAGGAACAAACTGGTGCGAAGGCAACGAGAGGTACTCAGGGAGGAGTGAAGAAGTCGAAAGGCAAGTGTTTCACTTGTAAACAGACTGGACACTGGAAGAAGGACTGCCCCAACCGCAAGAACAAAGGTATATCTTTTGGTCTAGTCGTTGAAACATGTTTAGCAGTGTTATCTACGGACACCTGGTGTGCAGATACGGGAGCTATTGATCATATCTGCAATAATTTGCAGGGGTTCCAGGAAACCAGAAGACTAGATGAGGGGGAGATTACCGTGTACTTGGGCGATGCCACGAAGGTGGCACCTGTTGCAGTGGGAGATGTTCATTTATCTTTTGAGAAAAATAAACTTTTGGTTCTTAAGAATTTCTTTTATGTACCCTTATTTAGAAAGAATTTAATTTCAATTTCTAAATTGTTTATGGATGGATATTCTATTTCTTTTAATGACAGAGTTGTTATAAAAAGGAATAGAGACATTATCTATTCGGGTGCATTGATAGGAAATTTATGCTCACTTGAACAAAAAGCTCCCACAATGCATATTGAAATTAATAACTCATCTTCTAATTCCAATAAGAGAAAAGAACCTTCGAAGATGAACCAAACATATCTTTGGCATCTTAGGCTTGGTCACATTAACCTAAGCAGAATTCAAAGGTTGATAGCTGATGAGCCTTTGGGTTCATTAGTGGTGGAGGATCTCCCAACCTGTGAATCTTGCTTAGAGGGTAAGATGACCAAGAGGCCTTTTAAGGCCAAGGGGTATAGAGCCAAAGATGTGTTAGAATTGGCTCTTTCTGATTTGTGTGGTCCTATGTCTATCCAGGCTAGAGTTGGTTTTGAGTATTTCGTCTCTTTTATAGATGATTACTCAAGATATGGATACATTTACCTGATGCACCGCAAGTCTGAATGCTTTGAAAAGTTCAAAGAATTCAAGGCTGATGTGGAGAAACGTCAAGGTAAAAGTATCAAGACACTGATCGATTGTGGTTGTGAGTACCTCTTGGGAGAGTTTAGGAACTACTTATCGAGGTCGATTCAATCCCAATTGATCGCACCGCACACCCGAGAATGGTGTAGCAGAGCGAAGGAATAGTACTCTTATGGAGATGGTTAGATCGATGATGAGTATTACAATTGCCGATTCGCTCGGGATATGCTCTAGATACGGCGGTGTACATTCTGAACTTGGTTCCATGTAAATTAGTGCCTTCTACTCCCACAGAGTTGTGGACTGGGCGAAAGCCTAGTCTAAGACATATTCGGATATGGGGGAGTCCAGCACATGTGTTGAAGGCAGATGCTGGTAAGTTGAAACCTCGTACAGAAGTACGCATGTTCGTTGGCTATCCTAGAGGAACGAAGGGTGGTTTGTTTTATAGTCATGGAGATCGAGGGTGATCGCCAAAGACGAACGCCAGATTTCTAGAGGAAGACTATGTGATGAGCCACAAGCCCAATAGTAAAATTATTCTGGAGGAATTAAAAGGGGTAGTCACTTCTTTAGTACCACCGGTACAAGAGGATATACCACATGTCACTGCACCGCGTGTCGCAGAGGATACACAGGAGATACCTCGTCGTAGTGGGAGGGTTGTGAGATAGCCTGATAGATTCATGTTCTTGGGAGAATCTTCTGATTTGGTCCTTGGAGAACATGAACCTGATCCCTAGATATATGACGAGGCAATCCAAGATAAAGATGCAGTATCTTGGCAAAGTGCAATGAATGCTGAGATTGAATCTATGGATTCAAATCAAGTCTGGGAGCTAGTAGAACCACCCGATGGTCTAAAAACCATTGGATGGAAGTGGATCTACAAGATAAAGAGAGGAATAGATGGGAAGGTTGAGACCTTCAAAGCTAGGCTTGTTGCGAAGGGGTATACTCAGAAAGAGGGTATCAATTATGAGGAGACCTTTTCGTCGGTAGCCATGCTTAAGTCTATTCGGATTCTTTTATGCATAGCAGCTCATATGGATTATGAGGTGTGGCAGATGGATGTCAAGACAGCTTTCCTTAATAGAAGTCTTGAGGAAAACATCTATATGAAACAACCAGAGGGATTCATTGCTAAAGGAAAAGAGCATCTTGTATGTAAGCTTAATTGGTCCATTTATGGATTGAAGCAAGGTTCGAGATCTTGGAACATCCGCTTTGATGAGGTAATCCAGTCTTATGGATTTATTCAAAGTTCGGATGAGTCTTGTGTATACAAGAGATGTGACGGAAACGTAGTGGTATTTCTTGTACTATACGTAGATGACATTTTGCTGATTGGCAACAATATCAAGGTGTTGTTGGACGTAAGGGTATGGTTTTCCAAACAGTTTGATTTGAAGGACTTGGGAGAGGTTGGACACATCCTTGGGATCAAGGTTATAAGAGATCGCAGGAAAAGGATGTTGTGCTTATCCCAAGCTTCATGTATAGACACGATTATGGATCGTTTTAGCATGCTGAACTCCAAGAAGGGTTTTCTACCTTTCAGGAATGGAGCTCCTTTATCTAAGGAGATGTGTCCTAGATCATCTGAGGAGATAGAGGAGATGAAGGCGGTTCCTTATGCTTCGGTAGTAGAAAGCCTCATGTATGTGATGCTATGTACGAGACCAGATATCTGCTTTGTCGTGGGCATTGTCAGCAGATATCAGAGTAATCTAGGATAGGGACATTGGACTACGGTAAAGCATATATTGAAGTACCTGAGAAGGACTAGGGATTATATGCTAGGTTACCGGGCAGACCAATTACTCCCTGTGGGTTACACGGATTCTGACTTCCAATCTGATAGGGATAACAGTAAGTCTACCTTAGGTTTTGTGTTTACTTTGGGAGGTGGATCCATTGTATGGAGGAGTGTCAAGCATAAATGCATGGCGGACTCCACCATGGAAGCTGAGTATGTGGCAGCCTCTGAGGCGGCCAAAGAAGTTGTATGGCTCAGAAACTTCCTGATGGACTTGGATGTGATTCCTAGTTTACTCAAAACTATCACAATTTATTGTGATAATAGTGGTGCAGTTGTAAACTCGAAGGAACCACGAGCCCATAAGGCTAGTAAACACATAGAGCGCAAGTACCACCTGATACGAGAAATCATAAAGAGAGGAGAAGTTGCTGTGGCCAAGATTGCATCAGAGGATAACCTGGAAGATCCTTTCACTAAGGCCCTTCCGGCGAGTGCTTTTGATAGGCATGTGAGGGAATGGGGATCAGATGTATGGCAGTTTGAGGACAGCATAGTCTTTTAGTATAAGTGGGAGATTGTAAGGATATATACTGAAAAGTTTATCTTTTGTATGAACATCTTTATTTTGAAATAAGAATCACATGATCATTGTTTGCATTTTTATGGTTTTGCAATATTGTCTAATACATTACATTGTAGATAACATGGTGTGTGGTGTCACACGGGAGATCATGTTATCGGCTCCTTGTAAAGTATAAGTAAAGGCTCACAAACGAGATGGCTTTGGACAAACCATCGGAATGGTTGTAGTGTGATTTGGTATTGGTTTGTCTTGACCATAGAATCAAACTAGTGCACTTTGTGTGTATTGAGCAGGACCGACTTAGAGGTGATTCGATTTATTGCTGACTACATAATCGAATCGGTCCTCAGATATTATTTTGTACATGCTCTTAATCCCGATATAATAACGGGCACATATACTTAGTATTCATCTCTTTGATTTACCAATGGGCGAGATTTAGAGATTAAATCGATAGGCTCGGTAAGTTGGGAGATGATATTATTTATATGGTGCGCTTTTGATTATAGGAGGAAATCGTGTCCTATATATTAGGATGATGATGTCCCCTTGAGGAGCTCATAAGGTTCATCATGTAAACCCTGCAGGTGGACTTGGTCCGGCATGATGGAAAGGTTGAGTGGTACTACTCTAGGAGTTAGATGTCGATTAATTAATGGTTAGTAAATTAATTAATCGATGGACATTCGAGATCTTAAACACGGGGAGAAAATGTACAAATAATATATAGAGCCATATTATCTTATGGGGGTTTGTGAGGTAGATCAATGATAATCCTTTAGTGGATTGGATTATCATTAGTGGATCGGACTTTATGTGGGCTTGATCCATGGGTGGCCAAGATCCAACTCCGTCTCATGGTCCCTAATGTAACCTATTAACACCTCATGAAGCTTAGATCCAATGGATAGAAACAAAACTCTAGATCTAAAGGTAGAGATTAAATCTCTAGATCCGACGGTTGAGATTAAATCTCTAGATCCGAAGGTTGAGATTAAATCCCTAAAACCAATGGTGGAGATTAAAAGGAGGCTTATCCCTAACTCTATAAAAGGAGGGCAAGGGGTTGGCATGGGGAATAATCCAAGAGGATCTAGGGTTTTGGGCGGCAAGGCTTGGAAGCTATTGTTTAGGGGTTGGCGGCACCAAATAAGGAAGGTAATTCCTTTCTTCTTCTTCCTTCAAGGTGGCCGACATCCAGCAGGTGTTTCAAGATTTTTCTAGCCATTTTTCGGCGTCCAAACCTCTCTTCTCCTTCTCCTTGAGTGGTGGAAACAAGACTTAGGGCTTTCCCTTTGTGTCTTGGTAGGTTTCCATCATCATCTCCTCCTCTTAG
Organism: Wurfbainia villosa; assembly: GCA_025175895.1. Taxonomy (NCBI): domain Eukaryota; kingdom Viridiplantae; phylum Streptophyta; class Magnoliopsida; order Zingiberales; family Zingiberaceae; genus Wurfbainia; species Wurfbainia villosa. Next base: position 68,166,705 of record CM046001.1, read on the forward strand.
TTGGCCGGCGGCAAGGATTTCCCTTGTTGCTTGTTGGTTGGCTATAGGAAGGAGAAGAGCCTTGTTTCTATTCTTCCTCTTGCTTTGGAAGAGCAAGGAAGGAAGATTTATGATCTAGGAGCTTCAACTTTTGGTAGATCACCACCCACACGATGTCCGAAAGGAGGAAGGTCATACATTAGAAGATCGAGAGGTATATCTATTCTCTATTCTCTTTTATTACTTGCTTGTATTTGTTTTTCCAATTATTAGCATGATATAAATCTATTTGTGGATAAATAATTCTTGGATCCCGAACATAAACATAAAAACCGGCGATCCATACATCGTCTATTCCGCGGCTACTCGTAGAATATAGGTTGGTCGCTTGAACAACGAGTTTGTTCAAGTTACCTCTCTAAACGAATAGCACGACGATGCTTTGATTGTTTGGGCAATCCCTTTTTTCTAGGATTAAATTTTTTAATCCGGGGACATAGATGGGATTGCCATGAACAAACAATCAAGGTGAAGTGGGAAGCGAAGTTTCCCCTCACGGACTGATAAGCAAAACCCTTCAGGCTCTTGGTATTACATGGATGTTTTTAACCCTCCTTAAGTGGTCGGCCAAAAGATTTAGTGAGACTAATTGAATTCTTCTTCTTTCCCTCTCCTCCATTGCTGAGACCTCCCAAGAGTTCTAGCACACTCTAAGTGGTTCTCTCCACCTTTTGTCCGTGTGGATACGTTAGAGGAATGTACACTTGACACTCTATGAGATTCGGCAACCTTTCGGATGAGCGGGATAAGCGAAGGGCATCACTACAAGGGTAAAATTCTTCCCATGTAGATATAAGGTAGATCTAGTGTAGATAAACATGTACATGAATTTTATTTATATTCTCACGGATACATGGCCGGCTTCCAAGGTTTCTACAACGTAAAAAGCAGTTTTTGCGACTCTAAGAGTCTAACAGTGGTATCAGAGCCACATGCAAAGCATGTAGATGTTTGTATTTGTAATTTTTGTATTAGATACGAAAAGTTACAGATCTGTAAGTTTCTGTAATTTTTATAATTTTATAGATTTTGTGAGTATTTTTCTCGTAGAGTCGAAGCAATAAGTGTTTGGACACTTATAGGCTTCAACCACTGAGAAAAACTCTCCGAAACGGCAAGGTCTCATTTTTGTTTTCTTGGGAGAATGACTTAAGGCATTGTATGATCAGTATGGGACACTCGCAAGATTCATTTTGCGAGAAGGGGCGCTGCGCCTAACCCCGTTATAGGCATTGTCCCGCGATCACGCCTGAAAATTGCTTAGCGGGACTACTGCGGAATTGTGACTCATAAAATTGAAAGAAAAAAGTAGGAAAATTATAGAAATTTATATAAAATACATAATTTAGAATTATGTATGATATTGTGATGGTCATGGCCTAAAAACCCCAATGTGATTGGATAAAATTGTGTTGTAATTCATAATACAGCTTGTTGCTATTTTTAGTATTGTGCATGTTGTATATGATATGCGACCTGCGCATCGTGCCTCCCTTATTATATTCCTGTTGTAAATAGATTTTAGACTCAAATGTAACTCGAGTTTGATGTTTGTAATGTACAAAATGAAATGGTAGAAGGTCCACTCGTAGACGGAGTTACGAGGAGGGTGCCAACGACACATGGCGATCAAAGGAGGCGCTTAGAGAAGCCGCTAACCCTAGGTTGACCGTCCGATCTTCTCATTGTCTTGAGAAGATCGTAGTAGGGCCATGACCTCATCACAAATTAATTAATTAGTATATATATATATATATATATATATATATATATATATATATATATATATATATTGTTTTTGCTTGTATGTATGTGATGCATGCTAGTATAGGGTAATTAATGTCTTAATGCGTATATGATACACATTCTATTGGACTATCTGAGCCACAAAAATCACTTTTTGCATTGCGAAAACCTTTGAAGTCGACCAATGATCCGTGCGAAGATAAATTAAAACTTGAATTCATGTACATGTTAAGAAAACTTAGATCTACCTTAGATCTGCATGAGAAGAGCATTACCCTTGTAGCGACACCCTTCGCTTATCCCGCTCGTCCAAAAGCTTTGTCGGATCTCGAAGAGTGTCAAGTGTACACTCCTCTACAAGTATCCACACGAACAATAGGTGGAGAAGACAATTTAGAGTGTGCTAGCACTCTTAGAAGCCCACGGCAAGAAGGATGAGGGAGAGAGCTAGAGAGGAGAGCAAAGGAGGAAGAAGATGATCTAATCAATTCCAAATAATTCTCCTTATTAATGTGGCCCTACAAGAAAGTTAAATACATGCATTTAATACCAAGAGTCATGGTTCTTGGTCTTCCTCATGAGGTGGCACCTCATGATGTGACCATGATGATGTGGAACATCATCATTGGCCGACCCCATGCCAAATCACCATGATGTGGCATTTGGTCAAGTCAAACTTGACCTTTCATCTTCCCTCCCAAGTCAAGTCAAACTTGACCTCTTATCTCCCATGGTTGATCAAATCCAACCATTTGATTCAAGTCAATTTAATTTAATGAATCTCTATTCATTAGTTTAAATTGGCCCAATGAATCAAATCTAAATTAGACTCATTCAACACTTGAATCAAATTGAGTCCAACTCAATTTGTCTAATTTGGATTACTCTTAATCCAATTTGGTTCATCACATTAACCTAATCCTCTTGGTCCATCATATGAACCTAATCTCCATCTAATTTCCCTTTGTGTGTGACCCTATAGGTTCTTGTAATGTTGGCAATGTTCCTAAACCAATTTAGAAACATAAGTAATGAGCGGTATCTAGCAACACATCATTGCTACCCAAGTTACAAGAATGTTGAGATCCAACATCACCTTTGTGACTACTAATTGTGACTCTCACAATATGTGACAATGTCCCTCTATCCTTGACATCTAGATTGACCAATTGAGGCATAGGCGTGTCATCCTTTGTACAATCTATATCTTGAACTCCAAGTAGACTCACGGTAATCAAGTGAGCTCAATATCTCATATTGACTCATTTGGGCATGACCATACACTTAGCGGTCTCACTTTATCAAGAATCATGATGTAATTTCCGTCATATAAAAGGGATATATCCCATCTACATCACTCACATCCCTCTGCATAATTTGTTACATACCCAGTAATCGCCTTTATAGTCCACCCATTTACGGGTGACGTTTGACGAAGCCAAAGTGTGCAACTCCTTATGTAGGGAACCATGGTGACTTTAGGTCCAACGACTAGTAGTCATACTAATAGTCACATGACAAAGTATATGACACTCATATAATGATCCATGATACTTTCTCATGGCGGTTCATTCATTATACATTCTCCAATGCATACCTATGTGTCATCTTGATATCTCATATCCATGACTTGTGAGATCAAGTCATCGAGTTGACCTACATGCTAGTCTATTAACATTGTCCCTGAATGTTAGTACTTGACTAGGAATGATTAAGAGTAGTATTCTGTATATCATCTCTTTATCGATTCAACCAATCGGTTGATATAGATAAGAACCTTCTACTCAAGGACGCTATTATAATTAGTTATTTGGCACCAATACAAGTAAATATAATAACCATAAAGAAATGTCTTCATAAATATAGGAATATGATACAACAAGTCCAAGCAACAATCATCACATGATTGACTCTAGGGCTTTCAATAACAATCTCCCACTAGCACTAGTGTCAATCGCTGTAGTATCTAATACCCAATTATATAGTGTGACCATCATGCTTTTTCTGTGCCAAAGCCTTGGTCAAGGGATCTGTGACGTTAGCCTCTATGGGTACTCTGCAAATCTTCACATCTTCTCTATCGATAATCTCTCGAATGAGATGGAAGCGCCGTAGTATGTGTTTGGTCTACTGGTGTGAGCGAGGTTCCTTAGACTGCGCAATCACTCCATTATTGTCACAATAGAATTCTATAAGATCTGCTATGCTAGGAACCCGCCTCCGATGCAAAGAATATACTCGACCTTTGTTGTAGAATCAAGAATCGTGTCTCGCTCAACTCTTCCAGCACACAGCACCACCATTCAAGCAAAACACGAACCCTGACTACAATCTATAATCAACCTGGGCAGTTTGGAAGATGACATCACTGTAACCCTTTACAGCTAGCTCCTCATCGCCTCCAAATATCAAGAAATATTCTTTAGTCCTTCTTAAGTACTTAAGAATATTCTTGACTACTATCCAGTGATGCTCACCTAGATCTGACTGGTATCTGCTCGTCATGCTCAAAGCATACGAGACATCAGGATGAGTACATAGCATGGCCTACATGATAGATCCTATGGCAGATGCAAAAGGGATCTTGTCCATGAGGTCTCTCTCCTCTTTAGAAGAGGGGCTTTGAGTCTTCGAAAGACTCACACCATGTGATATCGACAGAAGTCCCTTCTTGGAATTCTGCATGGCAAACTGTAGTAATACCGTGTCAATATATGTACTTTGATTTAGGCCAAGCAATCTCTTAGATCTATCTCTATAGATATTGATGGCTAGAATACAGGCTGCATCACCTAAGTCCTTCATTGAGAAACAATTCCCCATCCAAGTCTTTACAGACTGTAGCGAAGGGATGTCATTCCCAATGAGTGGTATGTCATCCACATACAATACAAAAAAGATAACTGTGTTCCCATTAACCCTCTTGTAGACACAAGATTCATCTTCATTCTTAATGAAACCAAATTGTTTGATCGCATCATCGAATCGAAGATTCCAGTTCCAAGAAGCTTGCTTTAGCCCATAAATGGACCTTTGCTGCTTGCATACTTTGTCAGTATGCTATGGATCTACAAAACTCTCAGGTTGTGTCATGTACACATCCTCGAGCAAGTTTCCATTCAGAAACGTGGTTTTGACATCCATCTGCCAGATCTCATAATCGTGGTATGCTACAATATCATGCAAGATCCGAATGGACTTAAACATCGTCACTGGAGAAAAGTTTCATCATAGTTAATACCATGAATTTGCTTGAAACCTTTAGCTACCAATCGGCCCTTATAGGTATGCGTAAGTCCATCCATGTCAGTCATTCTCTTAAAGACCCACTTACACCCAATGGGTTTGACGCCTTTAGGTGGATCAATCAAAGTCCATACTTGGTTGGTGTACATGGATTCCATCTCGGATCTCATGGCCTCTAGCCATTTCTCAGAATCTGGGCTCATCACAACTTCCTGATAGGAGGTAGACTCATTCTCAATGAGCATAACATCATCATGGTAAGACAAGAGAAATGAGTATCTCTCAGGCTGACGATGTACCCTATCAAACTTGCGAAGAGGTAGGTCTACCTGAACAGGTTGTTGTTCCACAACTCTTTATACAACAATCTCATCATTCACAACACTTTGTGGTTCATGTTCAACCTCCATCTAAGCCTCAGTGCTATGGTTCATATCTTGAATTTCTTTAAGATCGAACGTACTCCCACTAGTTTTTATAGAAACAAAATCCCTTTCTAGAAATACCCCAGTCTTTGCCACAAACACTTTATGCTGACTGAGAATGTAGAAGTAATATCCCTTCGTTTCCTTGGGATATCCAACAAAATAACACTTATCAAATTTGGGTCCCAGTTTGTCTGAGACTTGACGTCGAACGTAAGCCTCACAACCCCAAATCCTCATGAAAGACATCTTGGGATTTTTCCCTGTCCATATCATATATAGTGTCTTTATCACAACTTTGGATGGAACACGGTTAAGAGTGAAGGTTGTTGTGTCTAGAGCATATCGCCAAAAGGATATAGCAAGATCTGTGTGACTCATCATAGATCATACCATATATAATAGGGTACGATTCCTCCTTTCGGATACCACATTCCACTGTGGTGTTCCAGGAGGAGTGAGTTGGGATAGAATCCCACACTCAACTAGATAGTCACGAAACTCATGGCTAAGGTATTCACCACCTTGATATGATCGAAGTATCTTAATACTCTTGCCAAGCTAGTTTTGTACTTCATTCTTGAATTCTTTGAACTTTTCAAAGGATTCTGACTTATGTGTCATCAGATACACATAATCATATCTACTGAAGTCATCAGTAAATGTAATGAAGTACCTATAACCACCTCTAGCAGCAACATTGAAAGGGCCACATACATCGCTATGTATAAGTCCTAACAAGTCGGTTGCTCTCTCGCTGTGTCCACTAAAGGGAGTCTTGGTCATCTTGCCTAGAAGGCAAGACTCGTATGTCTCATATGATTCAAAATCAAATGAGTCCAGCAACCCATCCTTATGGAGCTGGGATAATCGACTCTCATTTATGTGACCTAAGCAACAATGCCAGAGATAGGTGTAACGCCCATAAAATTTCTAGTAATTTTACGAGAATTTTTGGCTTTACGATAATGGACTTTAGGTGGGCCTTTTTCGAAAATAAAAGAAAATAGCCAAAAAAAAAGAGATGCAAGGCCTAGGAATTGAACCCCAAACCTCTAGAGATAGCCAAGCCCTATAGATGCACCCACTAACCAGAAGCCCAATAGGATTAGATCATTAGAGGAAGGGGGGAAATTGTAGATAAGTGTGATGGGGGTAAATGAAGAGGCATGGAAAAGAGAAGAGAAACTTCTCTTCCTCCCTTTATAAAGAAGAGGGAAGTTTCCACTTGGCCACTTCTTCTTCTCTTCTTCTTCTTCACCGAAAACCATCTCTCCCCCTCTCCATTTTCACCCTTTGGCCGAACCTCATCCAAGCAAGGGAAAGCTAGTTCTTGGCTTCCATTAGGTCATCTACCAACTAAAAGCAAGCGAAGGATGTAAGATTTCCTCACCGCAGATATTAGTTTTGTAGGACATGTTACATGAAAGAAAATATGAAGTTTTGGTGCCCTACATGTTTCGCCAACATTAGGTTTAGGTTAGGGTTCCATGAAAATACCCCTTATGAATTTGTATTAGGTGGTATGCCTTCAAGTAGGAGTTTATGTAACAAAAATAAGGAAAATGGTGCCCTACATGTTTCGGCCAACATTAGGTTTAGGGTTAGGGTTTCATGAAAATACCCCTTATGAAGTTGTATTAGGTTGTATGCCTTCAAGTAGGAGTTTATGTAACAAAAATAAGGAAAATGGTGCCCTACATGTTTCGGCCAACATTAGGTTTAGGGTTAGGGTTTCATGAAAATACCTCTTATGAAGTTGTATTAGGTGGTATGCCTCAAGTAGGGAGTTTACACCCTACAAGTTTCGGCCAACAATGGTGGCAGGGCTAGGGTTGCATGAAAACACCCCTTAGGAAATTAGGACATATGGTAAGATTATGTGACGAACATGATTATGATTTTTATATGCCATGAAATATGTTTATGTGATGAACATTATTATGATTTTTATGTGCCATGAAATGAGTTTATTGTTGGTGCAGTAGGCACCTAAGTCGAACCTAAGTTTTGATTATAGCAAACGATACAAAGTTAAGCATATATTGTTATCTCATGAGTTAAATCAAGTGTGCAGAAAAGTCTCAACGTTGGAGCTGAAGGCTAGCGACACCCGGAGGAAGCCGCGGTGGTCGGGCGACACTCAAGAGACTTCGGAGGGAGCCGAAGGAATTGAGTGGAAGGTCGGAAGCAAAAGCAACACGTAAGTACTTAGGTAAGCTCGTGTGTGCGAGCGTAAGTAAGGTCGTATCCTCTTTTCGGGGATGATCTTAAGCGTAGCTCCGACCAAAGACTTCTTATAGATGGCCTAGGTCGAGATCGGATGGTCGACGACCATCGAAATTATGTTTTTCTTGAGCTAACCTTGCCTTGCAGCTAGCATCACGATCGCTACTTGAGGACTCGACCACAAACAATGATCGTCAAGGTCAAGAATCGATCGATGTCGCCATTAGTCGATCGATGATGGCCATCACGATCCCGTCAAAGGATCAACCTCAAGTAGCCAAGAGTTATCACCATTTTTCAAGGGGATTTATACCCATTTGTGATTGGCTAAAGACCCATTCGATGAGGGGCTTAAAGGCTATAAAAGGAAGGCTAAACCTAGGGTTTTTTATCAATTCAAAAGATTCCAAGTTCTTCCGATACGCTCCGACTCTCCGACATCCCTACGACGAAGCTACGCCGAGACGATTTACTAGAGCTTCAACCTCCAATCTTTGAAGTCGCTTGGTATAATCTTTAAATTTGTATAAGTTGTTTTTATTTCAAGCTTTAAATCATATCAAGGAGAGGGGGAGTGTCCCTCTACCTTGAGTCTTTCTCGAGTTTTTGTATTCAAAAAACTCCTATCTCCATCGAGAGCGAGTTAGTATAGAATTTCCACTCCATGCGTGGTCAAGGACCATTAGGGCCTTGGAGTAGAAGCCGAAGCCTACGAACCAAGTAAAACCTATTTGTCTCTATTTACTTTACATTTCGCTGCAATTAATTTTCTCGAGTTTTAACGAAAGAAACAAGAAAAAGTTTTATCGCTATTCACCCCCTCTAGCTTAACCGCATCGATCCAACAATTGGTATCAGAGCCGGGGGTTGCTAAGATTTGGTGAAACCACCAATCTAGCCATTTTTCACAGATTTATTTTTCTTTTATTTCTGTTTATTTCAGATTTATTTCGCTTTATTAAATTTACTCTCAAGACTTACTAATCCATGACGCGAGTCTTGGTACCTTTTGTGTGTTTTTGTCGTTGCTAGTTTTTTTCCCTTCGCCTCCTTGTGTTCTTTGTTCTAATGGCCCATCTCGAAGGGTTTAGCACCGTCCGACCTCCGTTTTACAACGGAGATGACTTCCGTTATTGGAAGGGTCGGATGGAATGCTTTCTTAAAACCCAAATCGAGATGTGGATCATAATCCAAATGGGTTTCACACTTCCGACTAATGAAGTGGGTGACTCCTTGGATTATGACCAATGGACCATTGCGACAAAAGAACAAGTCGAAACCGACGCTAAGGCAACGCAAATCCTTCAATGCGGCCTATCCAAGGAGGAGCTAAATCGCGTAGGCCCCTTCATAACCGCAAAACATCTATGGACAAAACAAGAGGAGCTACACGAACGGACCGATCAAGCCAAGGTATGTAAGCGACCTTGTTGTTCAATAAATTGTATAATCTAAAAATGCAGAACACGAGTCCGCGACACAACTTCACGCCGAGTCCAAGACATAGTCAACAACCTACACGCAATCGGGCAAAAGGTCGAAAACCGCGACCTTATAAGGTATGTCTAAACTCTTTCCGAGGACTACCTTATGGGCATCCATGGTCGATGCCTATAAGGTCTCCAAGGACCTTTCTAAAATTAGGTTAGATGAACTCTTTCGATTTTGAACTTACATGAGCAATCCAACTCGAACCCGAGAGGGGTATAGCCTTGTTTGCTGGTTCAAAGAAGTAGTATATCGGAAGCATGCCACCACCAACCGAGGAGGAAGACGAGTCCGAAGAAGAAGTTGACCCGGAGTTGACTGCCGAACTAATGAACCTAGCTCGAAGGATAGCCAAGGGACTAAAGCGAACCACGACTCGACTTAACCAAGGTAAGCCTAAAAGTTCTAATATTAGGTGTTATGAGTGTAACAGGTTTGGACATATCAAGTCTGAGTGCCCCAAGCTGAACCACCAAGCACCTAAGCACAAGAAGGCCCTCAACGCGAGATGGGAAGAAGCGTCATCCGAAGAAGACGAAGACCACGTCTTCATGGTGAAATCAATTGAGTCGGACACGGAGACCGAGCCTGAACTTGAGTCAGAACCTGAGGATGACTCGGACTACGAAGCTTCCTTCAAGTCAAGCCACGGATACGCATCCGGTTCAAAAGATACCCTTAAAGTAAGTCGAACTTTATTTAATACTTTACATAATACGGTTAGGTTTTTGTCTAGAAAGTTAGCTAAGTCCGAGTCCAAGGTCGAGACCCTTGTTGAGGAGGTTAAACTCTCAAACACGAGGTCTCCTAACCTCTTCGACTAGTCGAGTTCAAGAGAAGGACTCAACTCGAGTTGAAAAGCTCGGTTGAGAACTCTCTTGAAAAGTCAAGTCAAGATCTTAGGAACACGTTGGAAAGGTTCACTTGGGATCCAAAGGACTTGACCTCCTACTTGATCTCAAAGGGCCGTGTACAACAAGGTCGACTCGGGTTTAACTCAAACACGACTAATAGGTCGTATATGTCGATTGTAAGTCGACATAGGAAACATGTCCAAGCATGGGTCCCTAAGAACTTTTTGATTTCAACTCTAGGATCCAACCCGTACTGGGTTCCCAAGGACCAAATCCACTATGTGGATAGACCGAACCGATTCAACGGTCTAGGGGGAGCCAGTACAAAACATGTTTGTGCTTTAACTTAGAAATTGCATGTTTTAACTTAGAATGTTTGTGCTTTAACTTAGAAATTGCATGCTTTAACTTAGAATGTTTGTACTTTAAAACTTGTGAACTCAAACATAACCAAATAAAATTCTTCGAAAAGATTGAGCCTCGGGGAGCCTCTTTTCAAAAACATAACCAACTAAAATTCTTCGAAAAGATTGAGCCTCGGGGAGCCTCTTTTCAAAAATAACCAGTTAGACTAGGAAATAGTCTTAGGTGAGTCAAGTCATCATTTTCTTGAAATGGCTTTGTCTACAAAGTGGTCTATGATCCGATAAAAGAAGGCCCCTGTGCCTCGCCACGACCTGGAAGCCATGATCTTGAAAAGGTAAACTTGACAAGCCTAGGTTTAAATCCAAATCTAACATAAAATTACTTGAACCTAAATACACTTAATCAACTTAATTGGAAGTCATCTCACACAAAACACATAAGTATAACATGCTTGATCATATAGACACAGTGAGATGACCTAGGTTTAACAACTTACAACCAATTTTTTAAAAAAATCTAACATCCAATCCAACCACCTTGTGTGTAGGATCAATGGATGTTGGACGTGTACTCTCGACACATGACCGGGGATCAACTCAAATTCACAAAGCTTCGATTCAAACGACAAGGATCGGTAGCCTTTGGGAATAACGGCAAGCTCAAAATCATCGGATCAGGTGATATCGAGCTTAACTCGAATTTTGTTATTAAAAATGTATTACTTGTAGAGAATTTTGAATATAACCTGCTTAGCGTAAGCCAATTATGTGACAATAACTATAAGGTCGTATTTTTAGAAAATGAATGTGTAATTAAAACAAATAAAACTAAAACAATACTCAAAGGAACTAGGACAAATAACATTTATACAATTAACTTAATCAAATCCTCACCAAATGTCTTATGACACAGAAGAGGAATCATGGTTGTGGCACCGACGACTCGGTCACTGCACTCCAAGACTCGTCCACAAGATGAGTCGAGTGGCTTAGTCGAGGCTTACCCAACCTCAACAACTTGTTAATAAAATCAATGCTTGTCAACAAGGAAAACAACCTAGGACACAACACAAGTTAACTAACCAAGAACGAACCTCAAGTGTACTTGAGCTCTGCGTGATATGGATCTATTCGATTCACATGGAGCCAAGTCACTCAATAGAAGTCAATATTGCTTAGTCATAATTGGCGACTACTCGAGTTTACACAGGTTAGGTTCATCAAACATAAAAATGATACCTAGATCAATTAATCAATCTATTCAAATTAATCGAGAATCAAAAAGACCTTAAGGTTAAAAGACTTAGAAGCGATCATGGTGGTGAATTCGAAAATCAAAGGTTCACCGACTTCTGTAACCTAAACGGATACCACCATGAATTCTCTTGCCCTAGGACCCCTCAGCAAAATGGCCTAGTGGAACGGAAAACCGAACTCTACAAGAAGCTGCTAGGACCATGTTGAACGAATACGACCTACCCGATAGGTTTTGGGCAGAAGCCGTGAGTACAGCATGCTATGTCCAAAATAGGATCCTTATGGTAAAAAGGCACCTTAAGACCTCATACGAGATTTATCACGATAAAGTACCCAACATCAAGTACTTTAGGGTATTTGGGTGTAAGGTACATATCCTAAACACTAAGGATTACCTAGGGAAATTTACATCCAAAACCACGACCGAAATCTTTCTAGGATACTCGACTACAAGTCGAGCTTATAGAGTATATAACCACGACACCCTTAGAGTCGAGGAGACTATCAATGTAGTATTTGATGAAGGACATGAACCTACAAAACCCCCAGCAACCCCAATTAGCGAGCCGATTCATACTAGACCTAACTCTGATCTGGAGATCAGGTCTAGTGTTAATCCTAACCTAAGTCAACCAAGTCACTCTATTGATCAAGTGATAGATGACTCCAACCAAACTAGTGTTCAACCAAGTCACCCCATTGATCAAGCATTAGGTGACACAAACCCAACCCAATCTAGGATTCAGACTAACCACCCTATCGATCAAGTGATAGGAGATCCTAATCTAGGAGTTCGAACTAGAGCATCCTATAGGAACCTTAGTCAAATTTCCTTAATTTCAAAGATAGAACCCAAATCAATTGAACAAGCTCTTCTTGATCCCGATTGGATTATTGCAATGCAAGAAGAGCTAGCTCAATTTACTAGGAATGAAGTGTGGGAAGTAGTACCACCACCTAAAGACAAAACGATAATTGGAACAAGGTGGGTGTTTCGAAATAAGCTTGATGATAAAGGCGAAGTAGTTAGAAACAAGGCTAGGTTAGTCGCCAAAGGGTTTAGCCAAGTCGAAGGCTTAGATTACGACGAAACCTATGCCCCAGTAGCTAGACTCGAATCCATTCGAATGTTGCTAGCTTATGCCGCACATCGAGGATTTAAGCTGTTTCAAATGGATGTTAAGTCGGCATTCCTAAATGGATACATTAAAGAAGAAGTTTATGTCAGCCAACCCCCCGGATTCGAAAATCTAGATAAACCCGACCATGTTCTAAAACTTAAGAAAGCTCTCTATGGACTTAAACAAGCTCCTCGAGCTTGGTACGAGAGACTTTCAATCCATCTTAAGTCAAAAGGGTTTAACCAAGGCTTAGTTGACCCAACTCTCTTTGTAAAAACCTTAGGTAAAGAAATATTCATAGCTCAAATTTACGTAGACGATATAATTTTTGTAACCTCTAACTCAGCCTTACTAAACGAGTTCATTTCGCTCATGGAAAGTGAGTTCGAAATGAACTTGGTAGGCGAGTTAAGTTTCTTTTTAGGTATACAAATTAAACAAACTAAGGATGGTATATACCTATATCAACAAAAATACACTAAGGAGTTAATTAAAAGATTTGGAATGCAAGACGCTAAGGTAATAAACACCCCAATGGCGATAAATGTTAACATAGGAGAAGACCTAGAAAGTAAGTCCATTGACTTAAAATACTATAGGAGCATAATAGGGAGTCTCCTATACTTAACTGCGAGTCGACCTGACATCCTATTCGCAGTAAGTATGTGCGCCAGGTTTCAAACCTATGCTAAGGAGTCACACCTAACCCTACTTAAGCGTATCCTTAGATATCTTAAGGGCACACTTAACGTTGGTATTTGGTACCCTAGATCTACGGAGTTCGAACTAATCGGTTACTCCAATTCGGATTATGCCGGTAGTAAGCTCGATAGAAAGAGCACGAGTGGTTGTTGTCAACTTCTCGGCTCGAGTCTAGTGAGTTGGTGTGCAGTAGGAAACAACACTGTGTTGCTTTATCTACCACCGAAGCCGAATACATCGCGATGGGTGAGTGTGTCACGTAGCTTCTTTGGATGAAGCACACTCTCCATGACTTTAAGTTAGACTTTACGAATACTAAACTTCACGTAGATAACATTAGTTCAATTAATCTTACAAAGAATCTGATATGTCACTCTAGGACCAAACATATAGAGGTCAAACACCATTTCATTCGAGAACATGTGGCCAACGGAGCCATACACCTCGAATACGTCGAATCGAAGTCTAACTTGGTAGATCTATTTACTAAACCCCTACCCGATGCCGAATTTAGTCTATTAAGACGAAAATTGGGCATGTGCGTAATAGAATAGGTACATGCAAATTATATGTTCTTACTACTATTTCTTTAATTTCATTTTTATGGAACTAGCATAGGACATACCTTAGATATCATGCACCTATAGATTTAAGGAGCCAGTACATCTCACAACACATAGGACTAATGTGTTTGTGTACTTAGCCACGTAGATGGGCGTGAGATGTTAGGACCTTACTCCTGGTTCCAGATGTAGAGCTAGTGCATCGCTATGAACCACGGAGTATAATCATAACTACGACCAGGACTGGTTGATCTTACATATCAATCAAGCCAAATATGAGTCGAACATTTTATAGATGAGCTTATTTTCAGTATATTATTTTTTTATATAAAAAATGGGGAACATGCTTGGACTTTAAATTTAACACTTTTTGTTTTCCACACACCCCTTACTCTTTTCGATATACGGCAAAAGGGGGAGAAAAAGGCCAAAGTTAAGGGGTCAAAATTTTTTGATAACTTAACTCTTACTTCATATTTAAACCAAAAGTTAAAACTTAGTTAACTTTTACCAAAAGGCCAAAGAATTCTTAAACTTATTTGTGCCGTCTAAGTTTTACTTAAACTTATTTTTTAAAACTTTATGTCGTTAATGTTTTACTTAAGGGGGAGAAAGGGCTTAACTAAAACATTTTACTAAGGCCAACTTTAAGTAATGTTAATTACTTAAAGCAACCCTCAAGGGGGAGGATTAAGGTCTTTCTTCAAGACTCACCCTCGGTCAAGGGGGAGGTTTCCTCAAGGGGGAGTACTTGAAGAAAATCCTTACTACTCCAACTTAATCTTCATATTTTTTGTTTCTCATGCACATTATTACTCTTCATGCTTGCTATTTACTTAACTTTGTATGTGGGTTTGCCATAAAAGGGGGAGATTGTTGGAGCAGTAGGCACCTAAGTCGAACCTATGTTTTGATTATAGCAAACGATACAAAGTTAAGCATATATTGTTATCTCATGAGCTAAATCAAGTGTGCAGAAAAGTCTCAACGCTGGAGCTGAAGGCTAGCGACACCCGGAGGAAGCCGCGGTGGTCGGGCGACACTCAAGAGACTTCGGAGGGAGCCGAAGGAATTGAGTGGAAGGCCGGAAGCAAAAGCAACACGTAAGTACTGAGGTAAGCTCGTGTGTGCGAGCGTAAGTAAGGTCGCATCCTCTTTACGGGGATGATCTTAAGCATAGATCCGACCAAAGACTTCTTATAGATGGCCTAGGTCGAGATCGGATGGTCGACGACCATCGAAATTATGTTTTTCTTGAGCTAACCTTGCCTTGCAGCTAGCATCAGTCGACTGCCAGCTTGGAGGACTCGACTGCCGTCAAACAGTCGATCGATCGGTCAAGAATCGATCGATAAGCCATCCATCCGATCGATGATGGCCATCAGTCGACTGCTGGTCAAAGGATCAGCCTCGAGTAGTCAAGAGTTATCACCATTTTTCAAGGGGATTTGTGCCCATTTGTGATTGGCTAAAGACCCATTCGATGAGGGGCTTAAAGGCTATAAAAGGAGGGCCAAACCTAGGGTTTTTCATCAATTCAAAAGCTTCCAAGTGCTTCCGATATGCTCCGACTCTCCGACATCCCTACGACGAAGCGCTGCCGAGACGACGACTAGAGCTTCAACCTCCAATCTTTGAAGTCGTCGGTATAATCTTTAAATTTGTATAAGTTGTTTTTATTTCAAGCTTTAAATCATATCAAGGAGAGGGGGAGTGTCCCTCTACCTTGAGTCTTTCTCGAGTTTTTGTATTCGTTTAACTCCTATCTCCATCGAGAGGGAGTTCGTTTAGTATTTGCCCTCCGTGCGTGGTCAAGGACCATTAGGGCCTTGGAGTAGTAGCCGAAGGCTACGAACCAAGTAAAACCTATTTGTCTCTATTTACTTTACATTTCCGCTGCAATTAATTTTCTCTCGAGTTTTAACGAAAGAAACGAGAAAAAGTTTTTATCGCTATTCACCCCCCCTCTAGCGAACCGCATCGATCCAACATTTATGTGATGAACATGATTATGATATTTATATGCCATGAAATATGTTATGTGGATGATTATAATATGCCATGAATTATGCTTAGGTGATGAACATGTTTATGATGTAATATGCCATGAAATATGCCTACGTGATGAACATGCCTTACGATTTAATATGCCATGAAATATGTTTATGAAATATGCCTATGTGATGAACATGTTGTATGATTTAATATGCCAAGAAATATGTTTATGAAATATGCCTAGGTGATGAACATGTTTATGATGTAGTATGCCATGAAATATGCCTTTGAGATGAACATGTTTTATGATTTAATATGCCATGAATATGCCTATGAAATATGCTTATGTGATAAACATGTTTATGCTTTAGGACCCCTTTAGGGTACTCTTATGTTATGAATGCATGTATGCCATGAAAATGCCTAAGATGGAGATGCTTCCCTTTCAAGTAGGGATTAAGAGCTCTCCTTATGATAAGATAAGATGGAGATGCTTCCCTTTCAAGTAGGGATTAAGAGCTCTCCTTATAATGAGATAATATGGAGATGCTTCCCTTTCAAGTAGGGATTAAGAGCTCTCCTTATGATAAGATAAGATTGAGATGCTTCCCTTTTATATGTTGGGGATTAAGAGCATTCTTTATGATATGACAAGAAAGAAAGGAATTAAGTATTTTACTTTGTAAGAGGTTAAGTACCCATCAGGTGGTCGTTAATCAAATCCATAGGGACATAAGAAGACGTAAGAGGTCTTGCCCTGGTAAGACGTAAGAAGTCTTGCTCTAGTAGGTTTGGTGGCTCACTACCCCAGCCTATTAGGGAACGTGCATTATGTGGTACTTAACCTGGGGCCCCCCATTCAAGTTATGATTATGTTGAAGTACCTATATGTATATGTTTTGAAAAGAAAGGACTTGTATGAAATTATGAATGCTTAAGTCAAGTTTAAGAATGCTTATGATTATGTCCTTGATGCTTGTCTTTGATTTATGAAATTATGAATGCTCATGTCAAGTTAAGAATGCTTATGATTATGTCCTTGATGCTTGTCTTTGATTTATGAAATTATGAATGCTCATGTCAAGTTTAAGAATGCTTATGATTATGTCCTTGATGCTTGTCTTTGATTTATGAAATTATGAATGCTCATGTCAAGTTAAGAATGCTTATGATTATGTCCTTGATGCTTGTCTTTGATTTATGAAATTATGAATGCTCATGTCAAGTTAAGAATGCTTATGATTATGTCCTTGATGCTTGTCTTTGATTTATGAAATTATGAATGCTCATGTCAAGTTTAAGAATGCTTATGATTATGTCCTTGATGCTTGCCTTTGATTTATGAAATTATGAATGCTCATGTCAAGTTTAAGAATGCTTATGATTATGTCCTTGATGCTTGTCTATGTTTTATGAAATTATGAATGCTTACGTTAAGTTTAAGAATGCTTAGAACTATGTCTTTTATGCATGTTAGGGATGATGATATCATGAATGCTTATGTTTAATTTATGCCCTGCTTAGATTTAATTATGTTTAGCATGCTTATGTAAATTGTATGTCATGCTTATGTTTTCATTGCGTTGGTAAGTTGATACATAGTGTTGTTATGAAATACTTATGCTATTTATGCTAGTATGCTCCTGTTTTTTCTAATTGTTCGATGAGGTTTGTGGCTTTTGTGAGTAGGCAAGAATCTTACTAAGCTATATGCTTATAGTTTATGTTGTCCATATACTGCAGATAAAGGAAACATGAACTAAGAGGAAGTAGCAGGAGTGGCCAAGTGGGTGTGATAGTGGCATGGTGGAAAAAGACCCTATTACTATCTGCTTATATTTATATGCTCAGTGAACACCTTAAGACATTTGCTTCCGCTTATAAGACTTGAGATTTATTAGTACCATGTTGAATGTTGCTTAGTTATGTTACTGTTCAGTTACTTATAAAAGTTTGATATGCTAGAACTCATGAATGGATATTTTATGTTATGCATGTTATAAAAAGAGATAAGAGATGTTAACATGCTTATTACGAATATGATAGGTAATGCATGTATAAGAGAAGGCTTATGCCATGAAAACACGTTAAGTACGTAGATTGTGAAATGATCCCTATATGTCATGTTATAAAAAAGAAAGAAAACGAGAGCGTATAAGGGGCAGGCGTTACAATAGGTTTAGTTCAAATCATTTGACTTGAACCTTTTGGTACTTATGTTAAAGATGGGGTTCTCTAAGTCTAGAATGTAGAGTCTGTTCATCAGAGGTGTACTACAATAGAATATATAATTTAAATAAACTAAACAATATTTGTTCTTTATTATAAATGAAAAGCCTTTCTTGTCTAAACAAGAAACTAAAATTATGTTCTTCGTAAGAGCAGAAACATAACAACATTCATCTAATTCTAGTACAAGCTAGAGGGCAGAGATAGGAAATAAGTTCCTACAGCAACAACAACAATCCTTGCTCCATTTTCTACTCGTAGGTCTACCTTGCCCTTTGTCAATGCCCTATTATTTCTCAAAGAATCGCATGTTAGTACAAATGTGAGAAGCACATCCGGTATCAAATACCCATGATGAAGAAATAGATAGATTGACTTCTATAACATATATACTTGAAGTAAAAGTTTCACTTCTCATCTTCTTAAGATCTTCCAGGTATGCTTTGCAATTACGCTTCCAGTATCCAGCTTCCTTACAGTGGAAGCAAGTCCCTTCCTTGGCCACCCCTCCTTTCGTTTTCAGAGCCTTGCCTTTGCCCTTGGCTTGGGACTTTCCCTTACCTTTAGGCTTGCCCTTGCCTTTCTTCTTTTTCACCATCAAAATGGAGTCAGGTTTTCCCTTCTTAAGGTTGAGCTCAGCAATTCTCAACATGCTAAGCATCTCAAGCAGTGACTTATCAATTTCATTCATGTTGTAATTCATGACAAATTGATTGTAGCTTTTTGGCAAGGATTGTAAGATCAAGTCAGTGGCTAGTTCTTGGCCAAGTAGGAATCCCAACCTCTGTAGGTTCTCTATGTACTCAATCATCTTGAGTACATATGGACCTACGGGAGTCCTATCTTGCATCTTGCACTAAAACAGTGCCTTAGAGATCTCGTATCTCTCGTGCCTTGCTTGTCCTTGATACAGTTGACAAAGATGTTCAACCATATCAAAAACATTCATGAACTCGTGTTGCTTCAAGCTCGAGTTTATGGTCGTGAGTAATGAGGCAAGACACATCTAATGCATCATCTTGATGCTTCTTGTAAGCATCTCGTTCAGCTCGCGAGGCAATGGCAGGAGGTGCTTCCGGAATGGGCTTCTCAATGACGTACAATTTTCTTTCTTGTGTGAGAACAATTCTCAGATTCCTATACTAGTCCAGGAAATTAGTTCCATTGAGCTTGTCCTTCTAAAGGACAGAACGTAGGGAGAGAGTGTTCGTGTTTGATAACATGACAATCTACAACATAAACAATGCAGAAAGTAAATATTATATTCCATTTATCATTTAATTAGGCATTTAATTAAATTATGCTCCCACTAAATTATTGGCCTTTTGTAGAATCGAGTCATGGATGTGGTCAAACCACATTACTAGATTCATACAAACTAGCTATAATTTTCGCGGGACAAGATCCACATCATACTACGCCTTGAGTTAGCTTTGGCTAAATCGCCCAAGACTTAGTATGATCGGTAGGTAACAAATTACCGATTAGATCTCTATGCAACTCTTGTTTATAGGATCAAGATCCACATTTACAAAAGAACTTGAGTTAGCTTTGGCTAAATCGCCCAAGATTTAGTGTAAATGTGATCTTATCCTATCTTTCCAACCGTTGGAATATGCCTATAGTTTTACTCGATCCAATTGAGTTAACTAGTTTCACTCAATCTAATTGAGCTTATTCTCACCCAAGCTATGATAGGCGAGACCAAGATTGTCCCTCCGCACACTACCAAGATAATATGCATTGCTCTGCTTTGGCAGATTCAACAACAACAAATGATCGAGGTAGTGATGGGTATCAAAACTTGATAGAGTTGATTCGATTAAGGTCTAATCTAATCATGAATGTGTATCATATACGCATTAAGTCCTTAATTACCCTACACTAGCATGCATCACATAGATACAAGCAAAATATACTAGCATGCATCTTATACATACAAGCAAAAATCATACTAGCATGCATCACATACATACAAGCAGAAACGAAATATATATATATACTATGTAATTAATTTGTGATGAGGTCATTGCCCTACTACAATCTTCTCAAGCCAATGAGAAGATCGGACGGTCAACCTAGGGTTAGCGGCTTCTCCAAGCGGCTCCTTTGATCGCCATGTGTCGTCGGCACCCTCCTCGTAACTCCGTATACTAGTGGACCTTCCACTGCTTCATTTTTGTAGATTACAAACATGAAACTTGAGTTACATTCGAGTTTAAAAACTATTTACAATAGGAATATAAAAGGAGAGGCACGACGCGCAGGTCACATACCATATACAACATGCGCAAAACAAAAACGGTGCGCAAGCCGTATTATGAATTACAACACATTTTATCAAATCACATTGGGGTTATTGGGCCATGTCCATCACAGTATCATACATAATTCTAAATTATGTATTTTACATAAATTTTTATAATTTTCCTATTTTTGTTTTCAATTTTATGAGTCACATCTCTGCAATGATCCCGCTAAGCAATTTCCGGGCGCAATCGCGGGACAATGCCCCTTGTGGGGTTAGGGGCAGTGCCCCTACTCGCAAAATGAATCTCACGAGTGTCCCATCTTGATATTATAGCATCTTATGTCACTTTCCCCAAAGACTAAAGTCAAACTTCACCGTTTCGGAGAGTTTTTCTCGGTGGTTGAAGCCTACAAGAGTCCAAACACTTGTTGCTTTGACTCTTGGAGAAAATTACTCAAAAAAATCTATAAAATTAGGAAAATTATAGAAACTTAAAGATTTTTAATTTTTCGTATCTAATACAAAAATTACAAAACCAAACACGTACATACTTCGCACGTGGCTCTGATACCACTGTTGGACTATCCGAGCCACAAAAATAGCTTTTTGCGTTGAAGAAACCTCGGAATTTGGCCATGGATCCATGAGAAGATAAATTAAAACTTGAATTCATGTACATGTTAAAAAAACTTAGATCTACCTTAGATCTACAAGAGAAGAGCATTACCCTTGTAGCGACGCCCATCGCTTATCCCGCTCGTCTAAATGCTTTGCCGGATCTCGAAGAGTGTCATGTGTACACTCCTCTACAAGTATCCACATGAACAATAGGTGGAGAAGACAACTTACAGTGTGCTAGCACTCTAAGAAGCCCACAACAAGAAGGATGAGGGAGAGATCTAGAGAGGAGAGCAAAGGAGGAAGAAGATGATCTAATCAATTCCCACTAATTCTCCTTAATGTGGCCGACCACTACATCAAGGTTAAATGCATGCATGTAATACCAAGAGGCATGGCTCTTGGTCTTCCTCATGAGGTGGCACCTCATGATGTGACCATGATGATGTGGAAGATCATCATTGGTCGTCCCCATGCCAAGTCACTGTGACGTGCCATTTGGTCAAGTCAAACAAGACCTTTCATCTTCCCTCTCAAGTCAAGTTAAACTTAGCCTCTTATCTCCCATGGTTGATCAAATCCAACAATTTTATTCAAGTCAATTTAATTTAATGAATCTCTATTCATTAGTTTAAATTGGCCCAATGAATCAAATCTAAATTAGATTCATTCAACACTCGAATCAAATTGAGTCCAACTCAATTAGTCTAATTTGGATTACTCTTAATCCAATTTGGTTCATCACATGAACCTAATCCTCTTGGTCCATCATATGAACCTAATCTCCATCTAATTTCCCTTTGTATGTGACCCTATAGGTTCTTGTAACGTTGTCAATGTTCCTAAACTGATTTAGAAACATAAGCAATGAGCGGTATCTAGCAACACATCATTGCTACCCAAGTTACAAGAATATTGAGATCCAACATCACCTTTGTGACTACTAATTATGACTCTCGCAATATGTGACAATGTCCCACTATCCTTGACATCTAGAATGACAAATTGAGGCATAGACCGTGTCATCCTTTGTACAATCTATATCTTGAACTCCAAATAGACTCAGTCTAATCAAATGAGCTCAATATCTCATATTGACGCATTTGGGCATGACTATGCACTTATTGGTCTCACTCTATCAAGAATCATGATGTCACTCCCATCATATAGGAGGGATAGATCGCATCTACATCACTCATATCCCTTTGCATAATTTATTACATACCCAGTAATCGCCTTTATAGTCCACCCATTTACGGGTGACGTTTGACGAAGCCAAAGTGTGCAACTTCTTATGTAGGGAATGTGTGACTCGAGTTTGACTCGAGTGATGTTTTGATGTTTCGACAAAAACATATGACAATGTAATTGTCATGGGAAAGTCCAAGTCATGGGTACTTGGCATGAGAAGTCCAAGTGGGACACTTGGCATTTGAGAAAAGTCCAAGCATGAGTCTTGATAAATGGAAAGTCCAAGCATGGGTCTTGGCAAGGTAAAGTCCAAGTCTTGAGTACTTGGCATGGAAAGTCCAACATGGGTTGGCAAGGAAAGTCCAAGCATTTCTTGGCATGAGAAGTCCAACATGGGTTGGCAAGGGAAAGTCCAAGTTTGAGTCTTGGCATGAGAAGTCCAAGGGGTTTGATATTGGTTGCATAAAGTCCAAGCGGGAGTCTTGGCAGCATAAGACCAATGGTTGGCGGCGTAAAGTCCAAGCGGAGTCTTGGCGGCGTAAGTCCAATGTGCCTTGGCGGTGTAGACACCGTTAGCATGACATAGCTGACGGAAGCACCTGAAGGCTAGCGCGATGGATGAACAAGTCATGGATGACTTGGAGGGATCCGAGAGGCGTGAGGCTGATGGAGGTGACTAGAAGGCTTAGGTCTAGGCTAAGGGTGGTCTAGCAAGTATGGGGGAACCATACTTGGGTTAAAACCTCATGTTAACTAGGGTTTTTGGTTATGGCCTAAGCGACATGCAGAGATGGGCAATGATCGATGGCTCGAGCCGATCGATAGTGTGATCCCCGACTGGTGCTCGAGAAATCGGCCACAGAATGGAGTCGAGACTCGACTGGTCGAGTGAGGACTCCATCAGTCGACTGATGGTCACAGTCAGTCGACTGATGATGGATCTGTTGGACTTATCCAACGTGGATCTAGCCGTTGTTTCACGCCACAGTGGCATCAGTCGACTGATGGTCCCGATCAGTCGACTGATCGACTTTTTCCAGCACAGGTTGAAGCTATATATGGAGCTCATGATGGAGGAAAAACTAAGGGTTCTTTGAGGCGATTTGGGGCGAGTTGCTGCTGCAATTCAGGGTCTCCAAGTGCTACTCGATCAACCTAGCGATCAAGCATTCAAGAGCATTTGTAAAGTGTTTTCTTTACTAGTTTTGCTTTGTATTTCATTGTATTTGCTTGTAGCTATTTGTTTATTGTTGTAAACAATTGTAAGAGGTTTCTCCGCCTCTGACTCGTGTCGAGAAGGAGTTATTTCATAGTGGTGTGTGATTGGCATCGCTAGGGTTCGTACGAACCCGATCCGTGGAGTAGGAACCGTGCGGTTCCGAACCACGTTAAATCTTCGTGTCTTTGTGTGCTTGTCCATTTCATTATTGTATTATATCTATATTCCGCTGCGCTAACGAAATTGTAGACACGAACGAGAAAGAATTCCATTGACGACGCTTATTCACCCCTCTAGCTTCCCAAACGATCCCTAATAGGAACCATGGTGACTTCAGGTCCAAGGACTAATAGTCATACTAATAGTCACATGAGAAACTATATGACACTCATATAATGATCCATGATACTTTCTCATGGCGGTTCATTCAGTCTACATTCTCCAATGCATACCCTTGTGTCAACTTGATATCTCATATCCATGACTTGTGAGATCAAGTCATCGAGTTGACCTACATGCTAGTCTATTAACATTGTCCCTAAATGTTAATACTTGACTTGAAATGATTAAGAGTAGTATTCTCTATATCATCTCATTATCGATTCGACCAATCGATTGATATAGATAAGAACCTTCTACTCAAGGACGTTATTATACTTAGTTATTTGGCACAAATACAAGTAAGTATAATAACCATAAAGAAATGCCTTTATAAATATAGGAATATGATACAACAAGTCCATACAACAATCATCACATGATTGACTCTAAGGCTTTCACTAACACATTCACGATTAGATTATATCTTAATCAAGTCAACTCAAATGCCTACCATGTTTTGATACCCATCACTACCTCGATCATTTGTTGTTGTTGAATTTGCCAAAGTAGGGTGCGGAGGGACAATCTTGGTCCTGCCTTTCAAAGCTTGAGTGAGAATAAGCTCAATTAGATTGAGTGAAAATAGTTAACTCAATTGGATCAGGTAAAACTATAGGAATATTCCAACGGTTGGAAAGATAGGATAAGATCACATTTACACTAAATCTTGAGTGATTTAGCCAAAGCTAACTCAAGTTTTTTTGTAAATGTGGATCTTGATCCTATACACAAGAGTTGCATAGAGATGTAATTGGTAATTTGTTACCTCACATCATACTAAGTCTTGGGCGATTTAGCCAAAGCTAACTCAAGGCGTAGTATGATGTGGATCTTGTCCCGCAAGAATTATAGCTAGTTGGGATGAATCTAGTAGTGTGGTTTGACCACATCCATGACTCGATTCGACAAAAGGCCTATAATGCAGTGGGAGCATCATTTAATTAAAGGCCTAATTAAATGGAATATGATATTTACTTTCTTCATTGTTTATGTTGTAGAATGTCATGTCGTCAAACACGAACACTCTCTCCCTACGTTCTGTCCTTGAGAAGGACAAGCTCAATGGAGCTAATTTCCTAGACTAGTACATGAATCTGAGAATTCTTCTCAAACAAAAAAGAAAACTGTACATCCTGGAGCAACCCATTCCAGAAGCACCTCCTGCCACTGCCACGCGAGCTGACCGAGATGCTTACAAGAAGTATCAAGATGATGCATTAGATGTGTCATACCTCATGCTCACGACCATGACCTCTAAGCTTTAGAAGCAACACGAGTTGACGGATGCTTTTGATATGGTTGAACATCTTCGTCAACTGTATTAAGGAAAAGCAAGGCACGAGAGATTTGAAATCTCTAAGGCACTGTTTCAGAGCAAGATGCAAGATGAGACTCCCGTAGGTCCATATGTACTCAAGATGATTGGGTACATAGAAAACCAACAGAGGTTGGGATTCCCACTTGGCCAAGAACTAGCAACTGACTTGATCTTGCAATCCTTGCCAGAAAGTCACAATCAATTTATCATGAATTACAACATGAATAAAATTGATAAGCCACTGCCTGAGATGCTTAGCATGTTGAGAACTGCTGAGCTCAACCTTAAGAAGGCAAAGCCCAACTCCATTTTCATGGTGCAAAAGAATAAAGGCAAGGGCAAGCCAAAAAGTAAAGAAAAGTTCCAAGCCAAGGGCAAAGGAAAGGCAATGAAACCTAAAGGAGGGGTTGCCAAGGATGTTGAATGCTACCACTGCGGTCAGACCGATCACTGGAAGCGGAACTACAAAGGATACCTGGAAGATCTTAAGAAGAAGAGAAGTGAGACTTCTACTTCTGGTATATATGTTATAGAAGTCAATCTATCTATTTCTTCACCGTGGGTATTTGATATCGGATGTGCTTCTCACATTTGTAGTAATGTACAGGCGCTGAGAAATAGAAGGGCATTGACGAAGGGCGAGGTAGACCTACGAGTAGGCAATGGAGCAAGGGTTGCTTTTGTTGCTGTAGGAACTTATTTTCTATCTGTGCCCTCTGGGCTTGTACTAGAATTAGATAAATGTTGTTATGTGCCTTCTCTCACAAAGAACATCAGTTCAGTTTCTTGTTTAGACAAGAAAGACTTTTCATTTATAATAAAGAACAAAAATTATTTCGTTTATTTAAATGATATGTTCTATTGTAGTGCATCTTTGATGAACGAACTCTATATTATAGACTTAGAGAATCTCATCTATAACATAAGTACCAAAAGGTTCAAGTCAAATGAGTTGAACCAAACCTATGTCTGGCATTGTCGCTTAGGTCACATAAATGAGAGTCGCTTATCCCAACTCCATAAGGATGGGTTGCTAGACTGATTTGATTTTGAATCATATGAGACATACGAGTCTTGTCTTATAGGCAAGATGACCAAGACTCCCTTTAGTGGACATAGCGAAAGAGCAACAGACTTGTTAGGACTAATACATAGTTATGTGTGTGGCCCTTTCAATTTCGCTGCTAGAGGAGGTTATAGGTACTTCATTACATTTACTGATGACTTTAGTAGATATGGTTATCTGTATCTGATGACACATAAGTCAGAATCCTTTGAAAAGTTCAAAGAATTCAAGAATGAAGTACAAAACCAGCTTGGCTAGAGTATTCAGATACTTCGATCAGATCGAGGTGGTGAATACCTTAGCCATGAGTTTCGTGACTATCTAGCTGAGTGTGGGATTCTATCGCAAATCACCCCCCCCCCTGGAACACCACAGTGGAATGGTCTATCCGAAAGGAGGAATCGTACCCTATTAGATATGGTACGATCTATGATGAGTCACACAGATCTTCTTATATCCTTTTGGGGATATGCTCTAGACAACACAGCCTTTACACTTAACCGTGTTTCAACTAAAGATGTGATAAAGACACCATATGCGATATGGATAGGGAAAAATCCCCAGATGTCTTTCATGAGGATTTGGGGTTGTGAGGTTTACATTCGACGCCAAGTCTCAGACAAACTGGGACCCAAATCCAATAAGTGCTATTTTGTTGAATATCCCAAGGAAACAAAGGGATATTACTTCTACATTCCTAGTCAGCACAAAGTGTTTGTGACAAAGACTGAGATATTTCTACAAAGGGACTTTATTTCTAGAAAAACTAGTGGAAGTACGTTCGATCTTGAAAAAATTCAAGATATGGACCATATCACTGAGGCCTTGATGGAGGTTGAAGAGGAACCACAAAGTGTTGTGGATGATGAGATTGTTGCACAAAGAGTTGTGGAACAACAACCTGTTCAGGTAGACCTACCTCTTCGCAGGTCTGATAGGGTACGTCGTTAGCCTGAGAGATACTCATTTCTCTTGTCTGACCATAATGACGTTATGCTCGTTGAGAATGAGCCTACCTCCTATCAGGAAGCTGTGATAAGCCCAGATTCTGAGAAATGACTAGAGGCCATGAGATCTGAGATGTAATCCAGGTAGACCAACCAAGTATGGACTTTTGTTGATCCACCTGAAGGTTGTTGGGTTTCCGGCACCGCGGCGAGTGTGTGTTCGAACATGTTTCGTAAACATGTGCACAGCAGAAGAAATAAAATAATAAATCTAATTTATTACAACACACACACCACACGCATGCATAGTACAACATGTGTAGACATAACTGTAAATTCAAATTTTGCAATAAAAGGAAATCTATACTACGTATACCTGACGTATCACGTGTAGCGGGAAAGACATCAACCGGAACGATCCTCGCTAGAATCGTCTCTATCCGTATCCACGCTGAGTATCTTCGGGATGACTTCACAAAGTCACGAGCCTCGTCTTCGTACGAGTTACTAGCCTCGTGTTGAAGACGATGTGATCGAGAGAAGATCACGATCCGAATCAAAATTCGGATCCAAAACGAGTCCTCAAAAACTCGCTTCTTCGGAGAGGTATTCGTCAACCGTTTGACGAATCCTTCGTCTTCCACCTATGAGAATTACTGGAGATCAAATCCCCAGCAAGGCTACCGCTGTCGGAGCACCAAACATCATCCAAACGACGCTCCGACAAGAAGGAAACAAGCTGTCCAGAAAACTGGACAGCTTTGGTGGAAACCTTGCGCCGGCCAAATAAGGAAAGCAATATGCTCACCTTGTCGCCGGAGCTAAGGAAGATCACCGGAGCTCCTCTGGCAACAGCTAGACGCTGGCAAGTGGGGAGGACGGCAGCTGCTGGATGCCGGTTGAAGAAGCTTGGGCGGTGGCTTGGAGTTGGGCGCCGGCAAGACTTGGAGAGGAGAGGGAGGTGGGTGGCAACTTTAGGGTTACAAGGATTAGGGCTTAACAACACCCTTAAGCACTATTTTATAGAGAACAAATTCTCCTAATGGTTATCGGATCATAACCAAAAGTTCGTTAACCCGCTCAATTAATTTAAGTTAAAATAAACCAAACCATGTTGGTCTATTTTAAGTTAAAACGAACCGAACCAACTTTGGTTCATTCGTTTAAAACAAACCAAACCCCTTTGGTTTATTCTCCTCCATTGGATTAGAACCAAACCAATTTGGTTCATCCATCATGTCTTCATAAGACACGGCCCATCCATGCTTCCATTGTGACTGAAACGATTTCATGCTCGCTCCATGTTTGGTCCAACCAAATCTAGTTTCTCTCGGTCTGAGAATCTCATTCTCAATCTCGTTTTAAATCCTTCGAATTACGCTCGTTGTGCGTGTGACCAAATAAGTTCTCGGTTTATGTTTGCAGTCTATAATTAACCATTAATTATAGAACGATCATGAGTGACACCTAGTAGTACATCATGATCCCCAATTAATCAAAAAGATCAACGGTTGATCCAGAACTATTTCTGAAACCCTTCAACAGCTCGAATGAATCGTGCCCCATTCCCTTCACTCATCTTATACCCACTTGGTTCAGGACATGGTCTATAGTGTCAGTCCCCACTAGGTTGACTACGTCACACCTAGCCCAAGTATCATTTCCTCGTCCTACGGATTCTAGTTACTACACATGTATCGAAGAGTACCTTAGTCTAAACATGTAATGTTTTGGCCAAAGACTTTAGTAATAATCCGACGAGAGGCCATGGGTTTACATCTCCTCGCAAGGAGTGGTGAATCCTTTATAGGCTATTCAAACATTTTTGATCACTTCGACTTATACCGAATCATCTCGGGTCCACATTTCCTCAGAGATGCTTGCTTAAGATGTCAAAGCATAAATCTTTATGATCAAGATGACTTGAATACCGTAAGTCAAAGGAACATCACACTTAAGTTGCAGTAAGAACTTCATTGACATATCTATATATGCAGAGAACCATATGAAGTCTTACGGCTGGTCACTCCAATGAACTAGTTACCTTAACTAGCATCCATGATTAACTCCGGACATCACAATGTCTCCAGCCAGTGAGAATCAGCTGCTTGGATACACCAAGGAGTATACCTTGTGCTAGTCTCGACATAATCAATGGTGTCCAAATCCATCAATTCATCGACTAGGGATAATTCCGATAATCACAATTACACATGTAGAGATACTCACTAGTTGTGATCCAATCACAAATTCTTTCATGCTGTGAATCGTATCGTGGACATTCAGTAAATGAGTTTAAGATCCAATCAAATACATGAAAACATGTATACTCAAATAATGAATCTTCATTTATTATATAAATGGTTCAAACATAAGGCGATTGCCTTCGGACATCTCTCCTATATTACTAACAAAGGTGTCAAACCCATTGGGTGTAAGGTGGTATTTAAGAGAAAGACTGACATGGATGGACTTACACATACCTATAAGGGCCGATTGGTAGCTAAAATTTTAAGCAAATTCATGGTATTGACTATGATGAAACCTTTTCTCCGATTTCGATGTTTAAGTCCATTCAGATCATGCTTGCTATTGTAGTGTACCACGATTATGAGATCTGGCAGATAGATGTCAAAACCGTGTTTTTGAATGGAAACTTGCTCGAGGATGTGTACATGACACAACCTGAGGGTTTTGTAGATCCATAACATACTGACAAAGTATGCAAGCTGCAAAGGTCCATTTATGGGCTAAAACAAGCTTCTCGGAGCTGGAATCTTCGATTCGATGATCCGATCAAATAGTTTGGTTTCATCAAGAATGAAGATAAACCCAGTATCTACAATAGGATTAATGGGAACACAATTGTCTTCCTTGTATTCTATACGGATGACATACTACTCATTGGGAATGACATCCCTTTGCTACAGTCTGTGAAGACTTGGCTGGGGAATTGTTTCTTAATGAAGGGCTTAGGTGAAGCAGCCTATATTCTAGGCATCAAGATCTATAGAGATAGATCTAAGAGATTGCTTGACCTAAGTCAAACTACATATATTGACACGGTATTACTACGGTTTATCATGGAGAATTCCAAAAAAGGATTTTTGCCGATGTCACATGGTGTGAGTCTTTCGAAGACTCAAAGTCCCTCTTATAGAGAGGAGAGAGACCACATGGATAAAATCCCTTATGCATCTGTCATAGGATCTATCATGTACGACATGCTATGTGTAAGAGATTTGATGCCGCTAGAGGGGGGGGGGGGGTGAATAGCATCGCGCTCGTTCGATAATGGAATTCGTTGCGTTTGTCTCTAATATATCGTTAGTGTAGCGGAAATAGAAGTAATACAATAACGAAATATGACAAACACAACAAGAACACAAGTATGTAACGTGGTTCGGAACCGCACGGTTCCTACTCCACGGATCGGGCTCTAAAAGCCCTACAATGCAAACATGCACTACTAATCACAATAACTCCTTCTCGACACAAATCGGAGGTGGAGAAATCTCATACAAATGATCTTACAATAGCAAGAACGAAATACAAGCAATATACAATGCAAATACGAAAGACAAGTAAAGAAAGGACTTTACAACACTTGTTTTTGATTGCTTGAATGCTTGGTTGCTTGCTTGCACTTGGAGACCTGATTTGCAGCAACAAATCACCCCAATAGCTCTCAAGAACCGGATGTATTTTTCTCCATCACGAGCTCCTTTTATAGCTTCAACCTGTGCTGGAAAATGTCGATCAGTCGACTGCTCGGGACCATCAGTCGACTGATCACACTGTTGCTGTGAGACAACGGTGTAATCCACGCTGGAAAAATCCAACGGCTAGGACATCAGTCGACTGATCATGAGCATCAGTCGACTGCTCGTCCCAGCGGTCGAGTGAGACTCCATTCTGTGCCCCAAAATCCGAGCATCAGTCGACTGATCACAAGATCAGTCGACTGCTCGTCCAATCAGTCGACTGCCCATCTATGGCAGTCGACTGCTAGGGCAATTCCCACAGTCAAACCCTAGTTGACTACGCCAGTCGACTGCCACATGACACCAGTCGACTGGCACACCTCAAACATGAGGTTTTAGCCCAAGTATGGTGCCCCCATACTTGCTAGACCACCCTAAGCCTAGACCTAAGCCTTCTAGCCACCTCCATCAGCCTTCTGCCTCTCGGATCCCTCCAAGTCATCCATGACTTGTTCATCCATCGCCCTAGCCTTCAGGTGCTTCCATCGGCTATGTCATGCTAACGGTGTCTACGCCGCCAAGGCACATTGGACTTACGCCGCCAAGACTCTGCTTGGACTTTACACCGCCAACCATTGGACTTATGCTGCCAAGACTCCAACTTGGACTTTACGCCGCCAATATCAAACCCCTTGGACTTCTCAAATGCCAAGACTCAAGCTTGGACTTTCCCTTGCCAACCCATGTTGGACTTTCCATGCCAAGACCCATGCTTGGACTTTCCCAAATGCCAAGTGTCCCACTTAGACTTTCCATGCCAAGTACCCATGACTTGGACTTTCCATGCCAAGACCCATGCTTGAACTTTCCCAAATGCCAAGTGTCCCACTTGGACTTTCCATGATCACATGGTCAACCCTAGTCAACCATCAAAGTCTTCCTCGAGTCAAACTCAAGTCCAGTTAAACATAATCCGAGTTGATTGTATAAACAATCTCCCCAAAATATCAACAAACATTAATGTCAAACATCAATGTCAACTTACTTTGTCAAACATCAAAACATCTCTCGAGTCTGATCAATCGTGACCTGGACCGATTGCACCAACAATCTCCCCCTTTTTGATGTTTGACAAAACAAACCTTGAGTTAGGCCCCAAACTCAAATTCCCTTAACAATTTTCCAAATTGGTAATTTAATGTTCTCCCCCTTTTTGACATACATCAAAAAGGTTATCTCTCCAAGGAGGTTAATGTCTCATGTCCCAATGAGATCTTACAATCTCTCCCTTGGACCAAAAAAAAATACCTAGGATGCCTATCATCGTCCTAGTGATAAGTCCCATATCACTCAAGAGAAGCAATCCTATACTTTCCCCCAATTTCTAAATTGGGTATGTGAAAATATCATTTTTCCTTCCCATGAAGAAAAAAATATCATCCATCATCCCATGGTGGATACCTCCCCCTAAAGGCTTGCTCCCCCTTGACCATTGCACCATCAAAGTCTTTGGGATGTCCCTAAGCCAATAGGAACTCTAAACCATCAAAGATAAGGTTAGAAATTCAACATTGAACTTTCCAACACTTTAAATTTGATACAAACCCTAAACACCTCTCCAAATCCATATCCAATGGATTTTCACCCTTTACAATGCTTCCCAAAGCATATCCTAGGGTTAGGAGTGATTAGGGACCTTAACCGTAGCTGAAATCGGGCTAAACAAACCTAGTTTTCCTGAAATGAGCATTGGCAGTCGACTGATGTGCCCATCAGTCCACTGGCACCGAGCAGCAGTCGAGTGATACTATGTTGCCAGGTGAGTCCAGGCGCTGCCCATCAGTCGACTGCCCTGTAGAGGCAGTCGACTGATAACTGAAAAACCAGATTTTCAATTATCAGACTCCAACTTTGAAAAATCGTAACTAAATATATATAGCTTGAAAAATCACGAAATTTCACATGTATAATACTTATCACATATACAATCGGTGAAAAATCTTTGAAAAATATTTTAACCATTGAAATAGAAGATTGGTACAAAGTTCAAAAACTATTAAAACTTTAAAGTTTTTTATCTACTTTGTATCAACTTCTACAATGATGATGGCTATCAAAAGATAGACTTCACCAAGGTTTTCTAAAGTGATTTTAAAATGTTTTTGAAAACCTATTTTGAACCATAAATTATGGGCTAAATATACATAACTTGTATACTAGCTTTCCTCATGAATCTTAATGATGATTGAAATAAGTTTAAGTTCATCTAGATGCACTAACTATGCACCTTGAACCTAACTTATTATCCTAACATCTCACATGTTATCTAAGATGTAAATACACACATACATGTCAATTTAGATGTGAGATGTGGAGTTAGGATTATTATGGCCTCATGCATTTTCTAGGCAACCCTACTTGATTCACTTATAAATGAGACTCCAAGTCATGCCATTTTTACTTAAATCAATTAATATCAAAATAAATGCATGAATGATCATGGCATAAATGATATCAATAATAATGCATAGCCAATGATCATGATGTCATGGCATATTATATAATCTAAAAACAAACACGACATCTAAAATAATCCTAAACAATGGCATGACATGTTATATGATAAGATGAAATTTCATGTCATGATATGACAATTTTCCATAAACCAATACATTAATACAAGCACATAATCAGACACAAATGATTTTCATAAACAGAATATTTCATTCAATTTAAAAAAACTTCAGTTTTTACATCCAAAATAGAGACTTGAGACGCTCAATCTCACTATAAAAACTAAAAACAAAAATCCTAACATCCTCTAGCTCTAATCATCTGCAGAAGGTGGAGGTGGAGGAGGCTGCTGGCTCAAGATCCAGGCTCGCATCATCTCGTATATGTCGAGCTGGCACTGCTCAATGCGGCCCTGCCCCGCCAGAATCTCATCCAGTCGAGAGTCCACTGTCTGCTGGTACTCTTGAAATCTGACCTCCAAGTCTGCAATCCTATCTGAAGGACCTTCTGCTGATGCATCTGCAGGTATCTGATCGTCCTCATCAGCAGCATCAGGGTCCTTATATCCCTCTGTAGCCTCTCTAGGCACTAGAGGTGTCTCCCCACATGCCCTGGGTGGAGGTCGAGGTGCCAGCTCCATCTGCCCATGTCCCATCCGTAGCTTTCCCAACGAGAAGTTACGAACTGATATATAGTCATAAACCTCATATAGCGCCCTTAGAGATCCCCTGTTAATGTTAATGCCTAAAGACTCTAACCATGCAGTGATGATATAGCCAAAAGGCATATGCACTTTCCCTTGCACAGGGGATATGAAATGTACAATGCAATGTTTATATCTAGTCTATGACGCATTGCGTACAGGAGAAAGAGATGGGGAGGCTGAATCTTGGCCAGACCCCGAGTCACAATCAGGAGAAGGCACCCAACAATGACTTTGTAGAGCACATTGTTAGGTGCAGATAGCTCAGTGATAGGAAATAGGTTTTGAGCTGGTGGGCGAGGGTGGCGAAAGACATGCTCATGCATGGAGTCCAAGGAGATATGATCAAAAGGCTCAGGTAGAGGGACATCGAAGGTAGGGTAAAACACGAAAGTGTCATTTGATGGTCTACACTCCAGGAACTCCTGCAGGATTGTAGGAGTGAACTCTAGGTCGCGTTTTGTGACCCGAGTGGTGTATGTCAGACCATCATCAACTTTCTTCAGATTTTGATAGAACTCCTTAAGGAGATCATCATTTATGGCATGAGTGCATAATGCTATCTTCATGAGATGATAATATGATAAATTTCCATGACGTCACCGCAGTAACGAGTAAAGAAATCCCTATTAATGTACCTAACAAACATGGTTTGGTACAATCGTGATTCAACCTCAGTCGGGTCATTTCTACAGGATCGCCTATATGAATGCAATGTAGTGACATGAAATGCAAAGACACAAATGCACGATTAGATCATAATGAGTTATAATGAAAAAATTAGGGTTTTAAAGGAGAAAAAAGTTATACTTTGGTGCCATTGAAGATGATGAGGAGAGGGTACTCAGACACTGCTGAAGAGAGCACCGGAGAGTTCACCGCAGCAGAGGTTTCGCCGGAACCCTAATCGAAGAAAAAATCGCCGGAGATGAGTAGATTAGGGCTGTGAGATGGTAAGAACGTGAATGGAGGAGTTTGGCTGTCAAACCTAGGGCTTAGGTGGCCGGCGCAGTTGGAAGAGCTGGTCAGAGAAGGAGACGACGATCGGAGAGGAGGAAGAAGGCGAGAGATCAAGCGTGAAGACGCCGAACCCTAGCGGTTCGGCGTTATTAAATCGCGACTCCAGTCGACTGATGTGCAACATCACATCGATCGACAGGCTTATGAGCGGTTTTATCTTGAACCGACGGTCATGCGCCGACATCGGCTGAATTGAGCATTGTCGTATTGAATAACATCGATCGTGATGTTGGTAACGATCCGACTAATGTGATCATCACTCGATCGCCGACCACTCGATCGATGATTCCTCCGCGCACGATGACCATCACCGATCGATGTATCCGATCGATCGATGTACAAACAATGAGTCCGAAATAGCACTCATTCGGACTCATCGTATCATGTCTGATAGTATGATCGATAAACTATATCATCGTGATCGATCTCGATTAGCTCAAATTGAGTGAATTTGATTTCTTCACTCAATTTGTTTCATTTTATCATGTTTACTCTTGTATGTCGAATATATTAATGTTATGCTTATATTCATGCATTTGTTAATGTATTTTGGTATTTTATTTCATTTTAACAATCATTAGCATCCAATGATTTTAAATTCCTGACATCTCACCCTTTCTCAGTGTGGAAATACACAATCAAGATGAATGACCTATTTTGTGAGATGCAATATACCATAAACATTCCTTCTATTCAAACATATGGTAAAACACATGAAGCATGGTAAGTGTAAGACATCAAGGTGTGTGGCACTTAAGTATCACTCTTGATGTGACTTATAAACTTTAATCACTTCTCTTGATACATTAATTCCTAAAGTATGTCAAAATCCTAAAATAACACACTATGACCTCTAAATCTAGATTGTGCAAATTTTATTGATTTTTCATGATTCCAAACATATATGACACATCCTAAAACCTTTTAGGATATAAGATCAAACCTATTTCTAAGGTATCAATAACCTTGAAAATAACTAAAATGTCAACTTGCTATCGTTGAGTTAATTACCCATCCAATCAAAGTTGACACATCCTAACCCATTTAGCATGAGTCAATCATGCTCCTTGGAACCCAAAATCTATTTGAGCTCATTGGATTAATTAGGTATTCCTTAGGGATGACTTCCCTAGATACCTTTCTAATGACCCTTCTAGGCTTGTTAGCCTGGTCTTGTCATGGTTAGCCTTAGGGAGTGCCTCCCTAGTGACTTCCTTAGGTTTCTTAGAAACCCTAGCCACTAGGCACATACTATGGTAGGCCTTAGGGATAATTTCCCTAGAGACTTTGGTTTTCATAGATTTAGGTTTAGTTCCATAATCAAATGGAACATTGTGATAAGTAGGCATTACTTTCTTAGACATAGGCTTGTGACCCAAACCTTGTCTCCTAGATGATTCTTGCCTCTTATACCCTTTTTGTTGACTTCTAGATCCTAGAGTTTGACACTTTGACCCTTTAAATTGATTTTGCATATTTGCAAGAGTCTTTTCCAATTTCTCAAGCCTTGACATTAAGGCTTGATTTTCTAACTCTAATTGCCCAAATGATTTTTGATTAGATTTTTGGGCATTACCATTCACTTTAGGCATATGTCTACCCTTATTGGGATTGATGCCTAAATGATTTTTTATTTTCTTAATTGTTTTCTTAGGAAGGACATTTCTAGGGACATTAGTCCCAAATTTCTCCTTCTTTGAAATAGACCTAGAGTCATCATTTCTAGATTTCTCCTTAGTCCTAAAACTAACATGTTTAGCTTCTAGACAACCATAATTATTATTTCTAGCATGCTTTGATTCATGAGTGATAGCAAAATTATTTGAATTAATTCTAGCATGCTTCTACTTAGAATTTAAAGAATGAGCATTATAAAAATATACCTTAGGGTTAGTCTTAGAAACTCCCCCTACTTGTGAAGCTCCCTCCTTTCTTCAAGGACATTGGCTCCTATAGTGTCCCGGTTGTCGGCATTTGAAGCACACCACGTGCTCCTTGCTCTTCTTGGTGGGGACGCCAAAGATCCTTGACTTTTCATTGACTTTTGGTATCGGAGGAGCTTTCTTAACCCTTTTTGGACACTTACTCTTGTAGTGTCCGGATTCCCTACACTCAAAGCATATTATATGAATTTTGTTATTAATTGACATGCTTGAGTTACCTATGGTGGTGGTGAGGTTCTCCTGAGCTTGCTCTTCTTCTCTACCAGATGTAGATAATTCTTCTTGAGATTGCTCCAGTGTAGATGCTCTAATCTCCTCCCCCTCAATCCTAGAGGTGGAGGTCTCCTCTTCTTCCACCAATCCGGAAGTTGATTCCTTCTCAACTTCTGAGTTCTCACTCGATTGTGAAGATGATGATGATTCTTCCTCGACTTCTTCCTCTTCTTGAGCTGATGAAGATTCTTCTTCTTCTACTTGTGCCAAGTGAGGCTTCTCATGGAACTTGGCCAATTTGTCCAATAGCTCCTTGGCGTCTGGAAATTCACCTAAACTAGACAAAATGTCATTAGGTATCAAGTCTTTTAAAAGCTTTGTTACCTTGACTTCGGTCTTGAACTTGAGACGTTGCTCTTGTGTTCACTTCTTCAATTTCAAGACATTTCCGTTCTTATCTTGAGGAGGTTCAAAGCCTTCTCGATCATATGGCAGTGGAGTGTTGATGTCCCATCCAAGCTTGTCTTGGAATTCCATCTTCCCTCTAGCTTTTTTAGCTTCCGGCGGTTAATCCGTAGAAGAACCTCGGGCTCTGATACCAATTGTAAGAGATTTGAGGATGCTAGAGGGGGGGGGGTGAATAGCATCGCGCTTGTTCGATAATGGAATTCGTTGCGTTTGTCTCTACAATTTCGTTAGCACAGCGGAAATAGAAGTAATACAATAACGAAATATGACGAACGCAACAAGAACACAAGTATGTAACGTGGTTCGGAACCACACGGTTCCTACTCCACGGATCGGGCTCTAAAAGCCCTACAATTGAAACACGGACTACTAATCACAATAACTCCTTCATGACACAAGTCGGAGGTGGAGAAACCTCGTACAAATGATCTTACAATAGCAAGAACGAAATACAAGCAATATACAATGCAAATACGAAAGACAAGTAAAGAAAGGACTTTACAACACTTGTTTTTGATTGCTTGAATGCTTGGTTGCTTGCTTGCACTTAGAGACCTGATTTGCAGGAACAAATCGCCCCAATAGATCTCAAGAACTGGATGCATTTTTCTCCATCACGAGCTCCTTTTATAGCTTCAACCTGTGCTGGAAAATGTCGATCAGTCAACTGCTTGGGACCATCAGTCGACTGATCACACTGTTGATGTGAGACAACGGTGTAATCCACGCTGGAAAAATCCAATGGCTAGGACATCAGTGGACTGATCATGAGCATCAGTCGACTTTTCAAGCCATCACTCGACTGCTCATCCCAGCGGTCGAGTGAGACTCCATTCTGTCCCCTAAAATCCGAGCATTAGTCAACTGATCACAAGATCGCTTGATCTGTCAATCGATCGCCCATCTATGGCGATGACTACTAAAGCATTCCTATGCCGATCGCCACATGGCACCAATGATCGCATACCTCAAACATAATGTTTTAGCCCAAGTATGGTGCCCCCATACTTGCTAGACCACCCTTAGTCGAGACATAAGCCTTCTAGCCACCTCCATCAGCCTTAGGCCTCTCGGATCCCTCCAAGTCATCCATGACTTGTTCATCCATCACGCTAGCCTTCAGGTGCTTCCATCGGCTATGTCATGCTAACAGTGTCTACACCGCCAAGGCACATTGGACTTATGCCGCCAAGACTCCGCTTGGACTTTATGCCGCCAACCATTGGACTTATGGTGCCAAGACTCCCGCTTGGACTTTACGCCGCCAATATCAAACCCCTTGGACTTTTCAAATGCCAAGACTCAAGCTTGGACTTTCCCTTTCCAATCCATGTTAGACTTTCCATGCCAAGACCCATGCTTGGACTTTCCCAAATGCCAAGTGTCCCACTTGGACTTTCCATGCCAAGTACCCTTGACTTGGACTTTCCATGCCAAGACCCATGCTTGAACTTTCCCAAATGCCAAGTGTCCTACTTGGACTTTACATGATCACATGGTCAACCCTAGTCAACCATCAAAGTCTCCCTCGAGTCAAACTCGAGTCCAGTTAAACAAAATCGGGTTGATTGTATAAACAATCTCCCTAAAACATCAACAGTCATTAATGTCATACATCAATGTTAACTTACTTTTTCAAACATCAAAACATCTCTTGAGTCAAACTCGAGTCTGGTCAATCGTGACCGGGGCCGATTGCACCAACACTATGTACTCATCCTGATGTCTCTTATACTTTGAGCATGACGAGCAGATACCAATCAAATCCAGGTGAGCATCACTGGATAGCGGTCAAGAATATTCTTAAGTACTTAAGAAGGACTAAAAAATATTTCTTGATATTTGGAGGTGATAGGAAACTTGCTGTAAAGGGTTACAGTGAGGCCAGCTTCCAAACTGACCAGGATGATTATAGATCACAGTCAGGGTTCGTGTTTTGCTTGAATGGTGGCGTTGTGGGCTGGAAGAGTTCAAAGCAGGATACAGTTGTTGATTCTATAACAGGGGCCATGTATATTGCTGCATCAGAGGTAGCAAAGGAGGTAGTTTTGATCTGCAAGATCATTACTGAGCTTGGGGTGGTTCCTAGCATAGCAGATCCTAAAGAGCTCTATTGTGATAACAATGGAGCAATTGCGCAGGCTAAGGAACCTCGCTCACACCAGTGGACCAAACACATACTACGACTCTTCCATCTTATTCGAGAGATTATCGATAGAGGAGATGTGAAGATTTGTAGAGTACCCAGAGAGGCTAACGTCGCAGATCCCTTGACCAAGCCTTTGGCACAGAAAAAGCATGATGGTCACACTAAGTCATTGAGTATTTGATACTACAGTTATTGACACTAGTGCTAGTGGGAGATTGTTAGTGAGGGCCCTAGAGTCGATCATGTGTTGATTATTGTATGAATTTGTTGTATCATATTCCTATATATATTTATAAAGGCATTTCTTTATGGTTATTATACTTACTTGTATTGGTGTCAAATAACTAAGTATAATAGCGTCCTTGAGTAGAAGGTTCTTATCTATATCAATCGATTGATTGAATCGATAATGAGATGATATAGAGAATACTACTCTTAATCATTCCTAGTCAAGTATTAATATTTAGGGACAATGTTAATGCGAAGAGACTAGCATGTAGGTCAACTCGATGACTTGATCTCACAAGTCATGGATATCAGATATCAAGTTGACACATGGGTATGCATTGGAGAATGTATACTGAATGACCCGCCATGAGAAAGTATCGTGGATCGTTATATGAGTGTCATATACTTTCTTATGTGACTATTAGTATGACTATTAGTCCTTGGACCTGAAGTCACCATGGTTCCCTATATAAGGAGTTGCATACTTTGGCTTTGTCAAATGTCACCCGTAAATGGGTGGACTATAAAGGCGATTACTGGGTATGTAACAAATTATGCGAAGGGATGCGAGTGATGTAGATGGGATCTATCCCTCCTATATGATGGGAGTGATATCATGATTCTTGATAGAGTGAGACTAGTAAGTGCATGACTATGCCAAAATGAGTCAATATGAGATATTGAGCTCATTTGATTAGAGTGTGTCTACTTAGAGTTCAAGATATAGATTGTACAGAGGATGACATAGTCTATGCCTCAAT
The DNA here is from genome assembly GCA_025175895.1 of Wurfbainia villosa. Classification (NCBI taxonomy): domain Eukaryota; kingdom Viridiplantae; phylum Streptophyta; class Magnoliopsida; order Zingiberales; family Zingiberaceae; genus Wurfbainia; species Wurfbainia villosa. The sequence continues at coordinate 68,207,658 of CM046001.1, forward strand.
TAATCAATCTAGATGTCAAGGATAGAGGGACATTGTCATATATAGTGAGAGTCACAATGGTGATGTTGGATCTCAACATTCTTGTAACTTGGGTAGAAATGATGTGTTCCTAGATACTGCTCATTGCTTATGTTTCTAAATTAGTTTAGGAGAATTTCCAACGTTACAAGAACCTATAGGGGCACACACAAAGGTGTTGGGTTTCCGGCACCGCGGCGTGTGTGTGTTAGATCATGTTTCATAAACATGAACACAGCGGAAGCAATTAAAAATAATAAATACTCCTATTTATTACAACACACACAACACACGCATGCTTTTACAACAAGTGTAGACATAACCGTAAATTAAAATTGCAATAAAAGGAAATTAACTACGTTATACCTTTCGTATGACGTGTAGCGGGAACGACATCAACCGGAACGATCCTCGTGAGAATCGTCTCTATCCGTATCCACGCCGAGCTCCTCGGGATGACTTCGCTAAGTCACGAGCTTCGTCTTCGTACGGGTTACTAGCCTCGTGTTGAAGACGACGTGATCGAGAGATGATCACGATCCGAATCCAAATTCGGATCCAAAAGCGAGTTCTCAAAACTCGCTTCTCCGGAGAGGTATTCGTCAACCGTTTGGCGAATCCCGTCCTCCACCTCAGAGGATTACCGAGATCAAATCCCGGTAAGTTAGCGCTGTCGGGCACTAACCGTCGTCAAGCGGCGCTCCGGCGAGAGGAAGAAGCTGTCAGAAAACTGGACAGCTTGGTGGAGAGAGATAGGCGCCGGCCAAAACAAGGAGACAAAAGCTCACCTTGATGCCGAACCTTTTAGGGGATCACCGGAGGGTCGCCGGAGGTTCACCGGCTGAAGCTTGGTCGCCGGCAACAAGTTGGAAGGCTGCACCAAGCTGGGCGGCAACAAGATGTTGGCGGCCACAATAGATTGGGCGGCAACTAGGTGTTGGGCGGCAACTTGATGATTAGGGTGTTAGGGTTAGGGTTTAAGCCCTATTTTATAGAGAACTAATTCTCTTAATGGTTAATGGATCATATCCATAAAGCCCGTTAACCCGCTCCATTAAGATAAGTTAAAATAAACCAAACCATGATGGTTTATTTTAAGTTAAAACGAACCGAACCAACCTTTGGTTCATTCGTTTAATATAAACCAAACCCTTTGGTTTATTCTCATCCATTGGATTAGAACCAAACCATTTTGGTCCATCCATTATGTCTTCATAAGACACGGCCCATCCACGCTTCCATTGCGACTGAAACAATTTCATGCTCGCTTTATGTTTGGTCCAACCAAACATAGTTTCTCGATGCGAGAATCCCATTCTCAAGCTCGTTTTAAATCCTTTGGATTACACTCGTTGTGCGTGTGACCAAATAGGTTCTCGGTTTATGTTGGCCGTCTATAATTAACCATTAATTATAGAAGCGATCATGAGTGGCACCTAGTAGTACATCATGATCCCCAATTAAGAAAAGATCAGCGGTTGATCGGAACTATTTACGAAACCCTTGATGCTTCGAATGAATCGTGCCCCATTCCCTTCACTCATCTTATACCCACTTGGTTCAGACATGGTCTATTGTGTCACCCCTAGGTGACTCGTCACACCTAGCCCAAGTATCATTTCCTCGTCCTCGGATTCTAGTTACTCCACATGTATCGAAGAGTACCTTACTCTAAACATGTAATTGCTTTGGCCAGACTTTAGTAACAATCCGACGAGAGGCCATGGGTATACATCTCCTCGCAAGGAGTGGTGAATCCTTTATAGGCTATTCAAACACCTTGATCACTTGACTTATACCCAATCATCCGGGTCCACATCTCCTTAGAGATGTTTGCTTAAGATGTCAAAGCATAAGTCTCCATGATCAAGATGACTTGAATCAAGTCGAAAGGAACATCGCACTTAAGCTACAGTAAGAACTTCATTGACATATCTATATATGCAGAGAACCATATGAAGTCTTACGGCTGGTCACTCCAATGAACTAGTTACCATAACTAGCATCCACGATCAACTCCGGACATCACAATGTCTCCAGCCAGTGAGAATCAATTGCTTGGATACACCAAGGAGTATACCTCGTGCTAGTCTCGACAGAATTGATGGTGTCCAAATCCATCAACTCATTGACTAGGGATAATTAGATACATCACAATTACACATGTAGAGATACTCACTAGTTGTGATCCAATCACAAATTCTCTCATCTTTGTGAATCGTATCGTGGACATTGATAAATGAGTTTAAGATCAATCAAATACATTAAACATGTATACTCAAATAGTGAATCTTCATTTATCATATAAATGGTTCATACATAAAGCGATTGCCTTAGGACATCTCTCATATATTACTAACGGACTCCCACTTGGCCTAATGCCAATCGCTCACGGTATCAATACCATAAGCTCTAACATGACCCTCAAACTTACTTTGAGGTAATGCTTTAGTCAAAGGATCCGCTAAGTTCCTTTCAGTGGGAATTTTCTCGATTTGTATTTCGTTCCTACTGATGATCTCTCTGATAAGATGATAGCAGCGAAGCACATGTTTGGATCGTTGATGAGACCTTGGCTCTTTCGCCTGTGCAATTGCTCCATTGTTGTCGCAGTAGACCGGTATTGCTTCAACAATGGCCGGAATCACACCAAGTTCATGAACTAACTTCTTGATCCAAACCGCTTCCTTTGCTGCTTCCGAAGCTGCAATATATTCTGCCTCAGTGGTAGAATCCGCTCCAGTCTCTTGTTTGGATCTGTTGCAACTCACTGCGCCCCCATTCTAGGTGAACACGTATCGGTGAGACACGGAATCATCCTTATGCATGCAGGTGGCATCTGTATACCGCGTATCACCATGTCCCCTTCTCCATATATTAGGAACACATCCTTAGTTCTTCTCAAGTACTTAGGATCGTCTTATGATACCAATGATCCATTCTGGATCGGTGAGTATCTGCTCGTGACACTCGGGCATACGATACATCGGGCCTCGTACATAACATAGCATACATGATAGATCCTATTGCGGATGCATAGGGAATCTTACTCATGCAAATCCTCTCGTCTTACGTGCGCGGACACATAGACTTGAAAGGTGTACCCATGCACGATGGGTAGATAACCTTTCTTGGATTCCGACATGCTAAACCTCTTTGCTTTTCGGTCTATATATGTAGTGCGAAGACCAAGCAACCATTTGATCTATCTCTATAGATCTTAATCCCAGGATGTAGGTTGCTTCTCCCGTCTTTCATGGAGAATGTCTTGGATAACCAAACCTTAAGCTGTAAGATTGGACACATCGTTTCCTATAAGTAATATGTCATCGACATACAATACTAGGAACACATTGCCTCCCACTAACCTTCTTGTACACACAAGGTTAAATGCGGATTTTGTGAAATCAAACTTTTTGATCGTCTCATCAAAGCGGATATTCGACTCTGGATGCTTGCTTGATCCATAAATGGATGTCGCAATTTGCATACCTTGGTTTTATCAGCGATGTGAAACCCTCGAGTGTATCATATACGTCCTCGGCGAGTTTCCATTAAGGAAAGCATTTTCACATCCATCGCCATATCTCATAATCATAATGAGCGCTATGGCGGGGCATCGAATGGATTTAAGCATAGCTACGGCGAATAGGTTTCGTCATAATCAACACCTTGTTTTTGGCGATATCCTTTCGCCACCAATCTAGCCTTATAGGTAATCACATTACCATCCATGTCGGTTTTCTTCTTGAAAACCCTTGCACCTATAGGCTTTATGCCTTGGTGGAGTCAACCAAGTTCCAAACTTGGTTTCGTACATGGAATCATTTCACTTCATGGCACCAAGCCACTTATCCCTTTCTCAACTTGTCAAGACTTCTTCATAACCGTAGGCTCTCATCATCAATGAGTAACACGCCGCTCGATTCACTTACGAGAAATCCATATCTCTCGTGAATATTGCGTGTTCTACGATCTACGAAGATGTGGTGTTACAATAGGTCCAAATTGATTGCTCATCACTATGAGTTCAGTCAGGCTTCACTGTATCTCATCAATGTCTATTTGAGTCTCTCGAGCCTCCTCAAGCTCGACGACACTCCCACTCGCTTTCTTGCAAGAGAAACTCTTTCTCTAGAAACACAAAGATGCCTTGAAACAAACACCTTTTGTTCCACAGATGATAGAATTGGTAACCCCTTGTTTCCTTAGGTATCCAATAAATAGACATTTATCGACTTAGCATCCAATTTGTCTGACATACCACTTCACATAAGGTGACAACCCCATATCTTCAAGTAAGATACATGAGGTTTCTTACTATTCCATATCTCATATGGAGTAGTAGAGACTACCTGTAGGCATTCTGCTTAACAAGTAAACAATGTCATGCATAGCCCCAAAAGGACTTGGGAAGAGTCGCAAGATTCATCATTGACCTGACCATGTCCAACAAGGTCCGGTTACGCCTCTCAGATACACCATTATGCTGTGGTGTATAGGGCGGAGTCCATTGAGACAATATGCCATTGTCTCTTAGATAATCAAGAAACTCTTGACTTAAGTATTCACCACCTCGATCCGATCGAAGTATTTTAATACTTTTGTCATGTTGTTTCTCTACTTCATTTCTGAATTCTTTGAACCTTTCAAAGGCTTCAGACTTGTGTTTCATCAAGAACACATACCCAAACCGTGAGTGATCATCGGTGAAGGTAATGAAGTAGCTATAGCCTCCTAATGCTTGAGTTGACATAGGTCCACATACATCAGTATGTACTAGACCTAGTAACTCTCCCACTCGTTCACCTTTTCCAGTAAAAGGTAACTTAGTCATCTTGCCTTTTAAGCATGATTCGCATGTATCGTATGAATCCAATTCAAACGCTTATATGGCCAAGACGACAATGCCACATATAGGAGTCTATGTGATTATCCTTTCGAGCACGCTGTTGCTCGCTTCGATATTGAAAATGTCATCGGATACGCCCAACGATAAATGCCATTACTCAAAGTTCCAGCCCATAAAGTACGCCATTCAAAGTTATATAACAACAATTGTTACTAAACGTTAAATGGAAACCATTTCTATTTAAACAGAAATAGAAACAATGTTCTTTATTAGAGAAGGAACATAATAGCAATTGTCCCCTAAGACTAGTCCACTAGGAGCTTCAAAGAAATAAGTTCCGATGGCGATGCAGAAAGAACCTTTGCTCCATTGCCAACTCGCAAATTTGACTCTCCGACAAGTCTTCTTCTATTCCTTAGCCCCTGTATGTCATTACATATATGTGAGCTACACCCAGGATCCAATACCCAAGTGTCTAAGGAAATAGAATGACAATCAATAACGAAGATACCTGAAGAGGATGGGGCATCTGATGCCTTCTTCTTCTTCATGGACTCAAGATAAATCTTGCAGCTTTTCGCCATGGCCTTCCTTGCCACAAATGATGGCAAGTGCCCTTTATACCGGGTTCCGCCTTTCTTTGCCTTTTCTTTTCCTTTCTTCTCGCTTTTGCCTTCCTCTTAGAACCTTTCTTCGAGGAATCAACTAACAGAACCGCTTTCTCCTCATGCTTCATGTAAGGCTCCACAGCCTTCAAAGATATCGAGGAGCTCGAATGGTGGATTCCAATTTGTTCATCCGATAGTTCATCACAAATTGAGAAACTCTTGGCAAACAATGCAGAATTAAGTCAATACTTAACTCATGATCCATCACAAAACCGAGGGTAGCTAGTCATTGATGTACCCGCTCATCTTTAGCACAAACCGCACTACAGACGAACCTTCTTGCATCTTCGTGGTGAAGAGGAGCCTAGAGACCAACCTTCTGGATCTCGCTTGCTCATCGAACAACTCATGAAGATGGAAGACCATAGTATTAGCATCCATATGCTCATGCCGCTCAACTGTATCGCCGCTTAGCATGATGCAACTCGCCACCGTTAGACCGCCACATGCTTCGATAGACCAACATTTGGTCTGAGTTGCATCGCCCTTAGGACGGCCAGAAGAGGCTCTTCAAGGACATATGCAAGCTTTTCCGCCTGAGAACAATTCTCGTGTTTCTAAGCCACCCGTGAAGTTAGGCCCACCAATTTGTTCAATCCAAAATAGTGCGCAAATTCAAAGACGCTATGATCAATTTATTGACCTAGAAATACAAAACGAGCATATATGAGAAAGATGATTTTAAAATGCATCAATATACATTTATAAATCCCATTCATTTTTCAATTTCAAAACCCCAAAATCACTTCGAGATCGAGGTCCATCTCCGAATGGTTGATATCCATCATAAGAACAACCTCGAGAGAGTCCAACAAGCCATTCATAACTACGACGATGGTGGGTATCAACTATACCGATTGCATATCACGTATATGTAACTATCACAATGTGCTATCAACTAATTGAATGTTCACACATACATCGGGTTGTTAACACATTAACAAGTATGCATCATATGCATAGCACCCAACTTCACCTCCCTTTACATCGACCTTGGAGAGAGTCCAACAAGCCGATGCTCCAGGTTAAAGCCAACCCATTAATCGGGAAATAGTTTTAATATGGTTAGAGCGCATTCAACCAATTAGCCCAGCTTGGAGAGAGTCCAACAACCAAAGCTAACGATTGACCTCTGACTCTTACCATATTAGAGTTAAACTATTCCATGGTTTGAACATGTTCGGGTTCGAGCCGGGCTTGGAGAGAGTCCAACAACCCAAACAAGAAACAGAACTCTGGTTCTAACCATATTAATGGAAGGTGTAGGCTTTAATATTGAGTTAGGGTTTTTATGTCTCATCCTCTTTGCATGCAAATAACTATTATCTACATGGCATGGCATACATGGCATACATCTACATGTCACGACACGCATGGCATAATGTTATGCATCTAATGCAATTACATGGCATACAATTATGTCATGTATATATTTCATTATATGTCATAACTATTTATTGATATAATATATGTTTAAGATTTGATTCTCCAAATCAAATTATAATTAAATTAGGAAACAAATTTCCAAATCTAATCACATATTTTATTCATGGAATTATTTGATTAAGGAAAATCTATTTAGGAAACCAATTTCCTAAATCATTAAAACTACTTATGGAAATAAAATATTTTAAGATTTGATTTCCCAAATCAAATCATGATTAAATTAGGAAACAAATTTCCAGAATCTAATCAAATATTTTATTTATGGAAAATATCAATTTCCATAAATACTTCCAACTTTCCAAAAGTGGAAGATTTCCATAAATACTTCTAGACTTTCCAAAATTGAAAAATTTCCATAAATACTTCTAAATTTCCAAAATTAGAAAATTTCCAGAAAGACATTATGACTATCGCAAAATCATTTTTACGATTATGTCGAAACACAACCACAGGCTCGATACCCTTTGTTGGGTTTCGGCACATGGCGTGTGTGTGTTCTATTAAGTTTAGTATACATGAACACAGGTGAAGCAATTAAAATAATAAATCTACATTTATTACATCTCACAACACACGCATGCATATTACAACAAGTGTAGACATAACCGTAAATTAAAATTGCAATAAAAGAAAATTAACTACGTTATACCTTTCGTATGACGTGTAGCGGGAACGGCATCAACCGGAACGATCCTCGTAAGAATCGTCTCTATCCGTATCCACGCCGAGCTCCTCGGGATGACTTCGCTAAGTCACGAGCTTCGTCTTCGTACGGGTTACTAGCCTCGTGTTGAAGACGACGTGATCGAGAGATGATCACGATCCGAATCCAAATTCGGATCCAAAACGAGTTCTCAAAACTCGCTTCTCCGGAGAGGTATTCGTCAACCGTTTGACGAATCCTTCGTCCTCCACCTAAGAGGATTACCGAAGATCAAATCCCCGGTAAGTTAGCCGCTGTCGGAGCACTAACCGTCGTCCAAACGACGCTCCGACGAGAGGAGAAGAAGCTGTCCAGAAAATTGGACAGCTTGGTGGAGGAGATAGGCGCCGGCCAAAACAAGGAGACAAAAGCTCACCTTGATGCCGAACCTTTTAGGGGATCACGGAGGGTCGCCGGAGGTTCACCGGCTGAAAGCTTGGTCGCCCGGCAACAAGTTGGAAAGGCTGCACCAAGGAGCGGCAACAAGATGTTGGGCGCCACAATAGATCTAGGTGTTGGCGGCAACTTGATGATTAGGGTGTTAGGGTTAGGGTTTAAGCCCTATTTTATAGAGAACTAATTCTCTTAATGGTTAATGGATCATATCCATAAAGCCCGTTAACCCGCTCCATTAAGATAAGTTAAAATAAACCAAACCATGATGGTTTATTTTAAGTTAAAACGAACCGAACCAACCTTTGGTTCATTCGTTTAATATAAACCAAACCCTTTGGTTTATTCTCATCCATTGGATTAGAACCAAACCATTTTGGTCCATCCATTATGTCTTCATAAGACACGGCCCATCCACGCGTCCATTGCGACTGAAACAATTTCATGCTCGCTTTATGTTTGGTCCAACCAAACATAGTTTCTCTCGGTCTGAGAATCCCATTCTCAAGCTCGTTTTAAATCCTTTGGATTACACTCGTTTTGCGTGTGACCAAATAGGTTCTCGGTTTATGTTGGCCGTCTATAATTAACCATTAATTATAGAACGATCAAGAGTGGCACCTAGTAGTACATCATGATCCCAAATTAACCGAAAAGATCAACGGTTGATCCAGAACTATTTCTGAAACCCTTCAGTAGCTCGAATGAATCGTGCCCCATTCCCTTCACTCATCTTATACCCACTTGGGTAAGGACATGGTCTATTGTGTCAGTCCCCACTAGGCTGACTACGTCACACCTAGCCCAGGGATCATTTCCTCGTCCTACGGATTCTAGTTACTCCACATGTATCGAAGAGTACCTTACTCTAAACATGTAATGCTTTGGCCAAAGACTTTAGTAACAATCCGACGAGAGGCCATGGGTATACATCTCCTTGCAAGGAGTGGTGAATCCTTTATAGGCTATTCAAACACCTTCGATCACTTCGACTTATACCCAATCATCCCGGGTCCACATCTCCTTAGAGATGTTTGCTTAAGATGTCAAAGCATAAGTCTCCATGATCAAGATGACTTGAATACAGTCAAAGGAACATCGCACTTAAGCTACAGTAAGAACTTCATTGACATATCTATATATGCAGAGAACCATATGAAGTCTTACGGCTGGTCACTCCAATGAACTAGTTACCATAACTAGCATCCACGATCAACTCCGGACATCACTATGTCTCCAGCCAGTGAGAATCAGCTGCTTGGATACACCAAGGAGTATACCTCGTGCTAGTCTCGACAGAATTGATGGTGTCCAAATCCATCAATCATCGACTAGGGATAATTCCGATACATCACAATTACACATGTAGAGATACTCACTAGTTGTGATCCAATCACAAATTCTCTCATGCTGTGAATCGTATCGTGGACATTCAGTAAATGAGTTTAAGATCCAATCAAATACATTAAACATGTATACTCAAATAGTGAATCTTCATTTATCATATAAATGGTTCATACATAAGGCGATTGCCTTAGGACATCTCTCATATATTACTAACAAAAGGGCAATTAGATAGAGATTAGGTTCATATGATGGACCAAGAGGATTAGGTTCATGTGATGAGCCAAATTGGATTAAGAGTAATCCAAATTAGACTAATTGAGTTGGACTCAATTTGATCCAAGTGTTGAATGAGTCTAATTTAGATTTGATTCATCAAGTCAATTTAAACTAATGAATAGATATTCATTAAATTAAATTTACTTGAATCAAAGGTTAGATTTGATCAACCATGGGAGATAAGATGTCAAGTTTGACTTGACTTGAGAGAGAAGATGAAGGGTCAAGTTTGGCTTGACCAAATGCCACTTCATGGTGACTTAGCCTAGGGCCGGCCAATGATGATGTTCCACATCATCATGGACACATCATGGTGTGCCACCTCATGTGGAAGACCAAGAGCCATGGCTCTTGGTATTACATGGATGTTTTTAACCATCCTTAAGTGGTCGGCCAAAAGATTTAGTGAGGCTAATTGAATTCTTCTTCTTCCTTCCTCCTTCTTCTTCTCTCCCTCTCTCCTCTCTCCTGCAGAGACCTCCCAAGAGTTCTAGCACACTCTAAGTGGTTCTCTCCACCTTTTGTGAGTGTGAAGGTGTAGAGTGTACACTTGACACTCTACAAGCTTTTGGACGAGCAAGATAAGCGAAGGCATCACTACAAGGGTAACATTCTTCCCATGTAGATCTAAGGTAGATCTAGGTAGATAAACATGTACATGAATTTTATTTATCTTCTGGATCCGTGGATGGCTTTTAAGGTTTTGCAAAAAGCGGTTTTAGAGAGTCTAGATATTTGTACAAATAATATATGGAGCCCATTTTTAATTATGGGATTGATGAGTTAGATCAATAATAATCCTCTAGTGGAAAGGATTATCATTAATGGATCGGATTTTATATGGGCCGGATCCATTAGGTGGCCAAGATCCAACTCCTCCTTATGGTCCCTATTGTAGCCTATTAAAACCCTCAAGAAGCCTAGATCCCATGGACACAATTAAAAGGAAGGAAAAAATCTATAAGTAATGTTCCAAGGCGGCAAGATAATCTTGGAGTGCTAGGGTTTGGAGTTTCTAAGGGTTGGGTGGCAACTAGTTTTGGCTTCTCCCTTAGGGCCGGCAACAACACAAGAAAGGATAAGGTTTCATCTTCTCCTTGGTTCTTGCTCGGCTTCTCCTTCTCCTTCTCCTCTCCTAGGCGGCTCCTTCTTCCCCCAAGTTTTGGCCGATGCGACAACAAGAGCTCACCTCTTTGCGGCGCCCACCTCTCCTTCTTCCTTCTCTCCCTCCAACAACCGAGGTAGGGGTCTTGGTGGTCAACACTAGATCGGAGAAGAAGAGTTTGGTCATCTTCCCTTGTTCAGAGCAAGGAAGGAAGAGATCGTGATCTCGGAGGCTTCAACTCTTGGAAGATCATTCATTGCCCACAACGCCCAAGAGGAGGATAGGTCATACAAGAAGATCAAGAGGTAAACAAGAGGCATAATCTTGTTTGTTTTGATTTTAGTTCTTTTGTATCATGTATGTGGTTAATTTACTTGGACCCCCGATGATAAACACAAAAACCGTGAACCATCCGTCATTCTGCGGCTAATCGAGGAAAAAGTTAGGTTGCTTGAATAACAAGTTTGTTCAAGTGACCCAAATCAAATGAATACGATGATGAATCGGTTTGCTAATCCATTTTAAATCGGATTAATTATTTTTTTAATCTGGGGACACGATATAGGATCGCCATGCACAAGTGGTAGGCGAGAAGCGAAGCCTTCATAGGTTTGGTTTCACCCCATAATGGTTTCTCACCCCATAATCTTACCCATTTTGCGAAAGGGCTTGTACATCCCCAAGCAACCCTAGGGTTTCTAAAAGACCTTCATCTAAATAGGTAGTAGAGATTTTTCTACTAGAAAGCATGTTAAATCTATCTCTATGCTTATTATCATTAAATAAAAGGTTTGGGAGAGCATCACCTTCACCTGTCTAGGGTCGCCTTTCTCCTTGACCTTAAGCGAGGAATCATCACTGGTGCCACATATGTATTTGTCTTCTTTTGGCTTCTTGGAAGGTTGAGAGGCTCCTAAGAGGTGGGGAGGGCGATTTGCTTGTGAAAAAGGGATTGAAGCACACGACGAATTTGGGGTAAAACACATGACACTTTGCCTTTTAAACCCACGTGACAGGACCATGTGAATTTCACATGGCCGACCATGTGCAGTGCCACCCCTACAGTGTGGGTTTCTCATCATGGGGGTACCACCATGGGGAATCCACACGACCGCTTCTTATATATCGGGCTCAAAAAGATTCTTGTTCCTACTTAGCATAATCTTTCTGACCCTAAACTATTTGCAAAAACATAAATGACCATAAATCAAAATCTAAATTATACAAATGAATGCAATAAAGTCAAAAACATATATAAAACTAAACTTGGGTTACCTCTCAAGCGCTTTGTTTAAAGTCTTTTAGCTAGCTCCACCATACTCCGCCTTACTCTGGCTCTGGTAACCACATATCCATTCACCTGTCTTAGCATCTTCACCTTCCAATGGGGTACTTGTTATCTTGCAGGAAGTATACCCATCGGTGAATGGAGCTTTACATTCGGATAAGTTGAATATGATAATTCCCCCTCCATTTCTAAAGAAACTTTGTTCTCCCTCACATAGATGCATGCACCTGTAGTCGCCAGAAAGTGTTGATGCAATCGGCCCGAACGAACTTATTTATTTGATGTTAGAAAAAATGCATGACATGGGATTGTCATGGGATGTCCGACATAGGGTTGGCCACGTAAATCCAAGTGTGTAGTCTTGGTGGTGAAAAGTCCAAGCATGGGGCTTGGCATGGAAAATCCAAGCATGAGGCTTGGTGTGGGAAGTCTTGAGGACTTGGCAAGTTCACTAGGCTCGGGGTCCTTGAGTCGGTGAAGGATGGCATTGTGAAGTCGTGCGCTTAGTGCATCCGAGGGACCACCAGACGGGGAGCGAATGGAGTGAGGCCCAAGGGAAGCATACTTCGAGGGAAAGAGACTTGAAGGATGGCATTGCGAAGCTGAGAGAAGAGAGCTTCGGAGGGGAACTTCATGAGAGGATGAGGTGGACTTGGCCAAGTGGCTAAGACTGAGTGTCGAAGGCTCAAACAAGGTGTTTGAGGGTTTACCCGAGGGTCGGATGCTCAAACAACTTGGTCTTACTCGAGGATGTCAAAACCGCGTTTCTGAATGGAAACTTACTCGAGGATGTGTACATGACACAACCTGAGGGTTTTGTAGATCCACAGCATACTGGGAAGGTATGCAAGCTGCAAAGGTCCATTTATGGGCTAAAGCAAGCTTCTCGGAGCTGGAATCTTCGATTCGATGATGCGATCAAACAGTTTGGTTTCATCAAGAATGAAGATGAACCCTGTGTCTACAAGAGGGTTAATGGGAACACAATTGTGTTCCTTGTATTGTATGTGGATGACATACTACTCATTGTATATTAAAGCATACTTCAATATATGCTTTACCGCAGTCCAATATCCCTATCCTAGATTCCTCTGATATCTACTGACCATGGCCATGGCAAAGCAGATATCTGGTCTCGTACATAGCATCGCATACATGACGCTTCCTATTGCCGAAGCATAAGGAACCGTCTTCATCTCCTCTATCTCATCAGATGATCTAGGACACATCTCCTTAGATAAAGGAACTCCATGCCTGAAAGGTAGAAAACCCTTCTTGGAGTTCTGCATGCTAAAACAATCCATAATCGTGTCTATGTATGAAGCTTGGGATAAGCACAACATCCTTTTCCTGCAATCTCTTATAACCTTGATCCCAAGGATGTGTCCCACTTCTCCCAAGCCCTTCATATCAAACTGTTTAGACAACCATACCCTTACGTCCGATAACACCTTGATATTGTTGCCAATCAGCAAAATGTCATCTATGTATAGTACAAAAAATACCACTACGTTTCTATCACATCTCTTGTATAGACAAGACTCATCCGGAGTTTGAATAAATCCATAAGAGTGGATTACCTCATCAAAGCGGATGTTCCAAGATCTCAAAGCTTGCTTCAATCCATAAATGGACCAATTAAGCTTACATACAAGATGCTCTTTGCCTTTAGCAATGAATCCCTCTGGTTGCTTCATATAGATGTTTTCCTCAAGACTTCCATTAAGGAAAGCTGTCTTAACATCCATCTGCCACACCTCATAATCCATATGAGCTGCTATGCATAAGAGAATCCGGATAGACTTAAGCATGGCTACCGGCGAAAAGGTCTCCTCATAATCGATACACTCTTTCTTAGTATACCCCTTCGCAACAAGCCTCGCTTTGAAGGTCTCAACCTTCCCATCTATTCCTCTCTTTCTCTTGTAGATCCACTTGCATCCAATGGTTTTTACACCATCGGGTGGTTCTACTAGCTCCCAAACCTGATTTGAATCCATAGATTCAATCTCAGCATTCATTGCACTTTGCCAAGATATTGCATCTTTATCTTGGATTGCCTAGTCATATGTCCAGGGATAAGGTTCATGTTCACCAAGGACCAAATCAGAAGATTCTCCCAAGAACATGAATCTATCAGGCTGTCTCACAACCCTCCCACTACGACGAGGTATCACCTGTGTTTCCTCTGTGACACGCGGTGCAGTGACATGTGGTATATCCTCTTGTACCGGTGGTACTAAAGAAGTGACTTCCCCTTTTAATTCCTCCAGAACAATTTTACTCTTGGGCTTGTGGCTCATCACATAGTCTTCCTCTAGAAATCTGGTGTTTGTGCTAACGATCACCCTCTGATCTCTAGGACTATAAAACAAACCACCCTTCGTTCCTCTAGGATACCCAACGAACATGCATACTTCTGTATGAGGTTCCAACATACCAGCATCTGCCTTCAACACATGTGTTGGACTCCCCAATATTCGAATATGTCTTAGACTATGCTTTCGCCTAGTCCACAATTCTGTGGGAGTAGAAGGCACTGATTTAGATGGAACCAAGTTAAGAATGTACACCACCGTATCTAGAGCATATCTCCAGAACGAATCTGACAACTCATAATAACTCATCATCGATCTGGCCATCTCCATAAGAGTCATATTCCTTCGCTTTGCTACACTGTTTTGCTAGGGTGTTCCAGGTGCAGTCAATTGGGATTGAATCCCAGCCTCTGATAAGTAGTTCCTAAACTCTCCCAAGAGGTACTCACCACCACGATCAGATCGTAGTGTTTTGATACTTTTACCTTGACGTTTCTCCACATCAGCCTTGAATTCTTTGAACTTGTCAAAGCATTCAGACTTGCGGCGCATCAGGTAAATGTATTCATATATTGAGTAATCATCTATAAAAGAGACGAAATACTCAAAACCACCTCTATCCTGGATAGACATAGGACCACACAAAACAGAATGAATCAATTCTAACACATCTTTGGCTTTATACCCCTTGGCCTTAAAAGGCCTCTTGGTCATCTTACCCTCCAAGCAAGATTCGCAGGTTGGGAGATCCTCCACCACTAATGAACCCAAAGGTCCATCAGCTATCAACCTTTGAATTCTGCTTAGGTTAATGTGACCAAGCCTAAGATGCCAAAGATATGTTTGGTTCATCTTCGAAGGTTTTTTTCTCTTATTGGAATTAGAAGATGAGTTATTAATTTCAATATGCATCGTGGGAGCTTTTGGTTCAAGTGTGTACAAATTTCCTATCAATGCACCTGATCAGATAATGTCCTTATTCCTTTTTATAACAACTCTGTCATTAAAAGAAATAGAATATCCATCCATAAACAATTTAGAAACCGAAATTAAATTCTTTCTAAATAAAGGTACATAAAGGCAATTCTTAAGAACCAAAAGATTATTTTTCTCAAAAGATAAATGAATATCTCCCACTACAACAGGCGCCACCTTCGTGGCATCGCCCAAGTACACAGTAATCTCCCCTCGGCCGGTCTGCAGTTTCTGGAACCCACCAAAGTATTGCGGACATGATCGATGGCTCCGTGTCTACACACAGTGCGATGATAACACCGCTAAACATATTTCAATGACTAGACCAAAAGATATACCTTTATTCTTGTGGTTGGGGTAGTCCTTCTTCTAGTGTCCAGTCTGCTTACAAGTGAAGCACTTGACTTTCGGCTTCTTCACTCCTCCCTGAGTACCTCCCACCGCATTTGCCCCTGTTTGTTTCTACTTCTTCTTGCCTTTCGGCTTAGAAGTCGAAAGCTTTTTGGTCACCATGGCATGTGCCTGAGCACTCTGATGAAATAGCCCCTCTGCCGCCTGGACTTTTGTCAGGAGCTCCTCCAACGAATACAACCTCTTGTTCATGTTGTAGTTCAGGCGAAACTGCTCAAAACTCCTAGGTAGAGACTGGAGAATGATATCGACCTGGGTTTTCCCATCGATCTCAGCTTCGAGGACTTCCAACTCATTCAAATGAGCCATCATCTTGAGAACATGATCCCTCACGGGTGTTCCCTCGATCATGGTGGTCGTCATCAAGTTTCTCATGGCTTCTTGCCTCGTAGCCCGATTCTAGTGTCCGAAAAGCTCTTTGAGATTGAGCATCATGTCATAAGCTGTGGGCATGGCTTGATGCTGATGTTGCAGCACATTTGACATAGATGCCAAAATGTAACACCGCGCCATCTCATAGGCCTTTACCCACTTCTTATAACTCTCTCTCTCTCGTTTTCCCCAGAATCTTCTCCAGGCATAGGAGGGCACTCTTCGAGGAGTAGATATTTGTATTCCTCAGCAGTCAAGATAATGTCTAGATTCCTCTTCCAATCAACATAGTTGGGTCTAGTAAGTTTGTTCTCTTTGATATCACAAGTGGGTTGAAAGTCATTTTGAAAAGAAAACCAATCACATAAATCAAAACATTAGATTTCAAAAAATTATTGATTCCTCAAACAATAAAATTTTAAAATCAACCAACACCTCAAAACACCGAGAATATCGTATGCCACGATAGTGTGGACGTATACGAATTCTACATTTGTAAGAGGAGCTTTTACCCATTAATTTAACTATCTTGTCAACCTAACTTTTTTAAAAGTAAAATTAATAGTTGGTTCCTCTTTGGCCCTACAAATAAAAGCAGTGACTCCGATGGGGAGGATACTTATATTTGTATCTAAGTGTTAACCATTACTCGGTACCAAGGAAATTATCTTGGGTTATGTGCCTTCCGATGGGGAAGTGTACACGCTCCTTAATAACTCCCAATAACCATATTTGACCTTGTGATCCGCAAACAAACTCATCCGATGGGGAGGAAGGCACTCAGAGCCGACGCGCAAGTTTGTTTGCATCACTTGTCAAATCATAATGGAGGCCGTGAGAATTTATAAAAATTTCCCTCTCCCACTTAGTAATTTGAAATTGAGGAATTTTCCTACCCTACGACATGCATATCAAACAAAAAGCAATAAATATGAAAAATAAATTATTTTCCAACTATTATGGCTTTTGTCTTCAATATATCTCCCATCGCAACGCCTTCTGCTCCTACGCCATGTACCAACCATCCGGAGATCCGAGCCGAGACTGTAACCTATTTTAATTTACATCCATCGATCCTATACTCCACGAGGTAGTGTACATGAAATCTAGATCGAAAGTAAACTAAAATAAAGAGTGGCTAAACTGTTGGATCGAAGCGGATCGCTAGAGGGGGGGTGAATAGCGATAAAAACTTTTCTTTTAAATCGTTCGATAGACAATTAAACGCAGCGGAAATGTAAATAAAAACTAAATGAGACAAATAGTTTTTTTACTTGGTTCGTAGCCTTCGGCTACTACTCCAAGGCCCTAACGGTCCTAGACCGTGTACGGAGGGCAATTCACTAAAACACTCCTCCTCGTTGGAGGTAGGAGTTTTACGATTACAAAAGCCTTCGAAGCAAAAAGATAGAGAGACAAACCCTCTCTTCTATTAAAGTAAAATGCAACGAAATGCCTCTATTAAAAAGAATTGCAATATTGAAAGCAATAACAAATTAAGATTATACCAACAACTAAACAAAAGAAACTTTAAGCTAGGGTTGTTGGCAGCACTTCGTTGTTGTAGAGTCGTCGAAGAGTTGCAGCGTAACGGAGGCTTTTGAGCACTTAGAATTTAGGATGAAACCCTAGGTTTGGCCCTCCTTTTATAGCCTTTAAGCCCCTCAACGAATGGGTCTTCAACCAATCACAAATGGGCACAAAACTCCTTGAAAAATGGTGATAAAGCTTGACTCCTCGAGGCTGATTTTTGACCACCGGTTGAACTGATGGCCAGGATTTTTGACTACAATAAAGAGTTAGCTCAAAATATAAGTGGATTCGCAGTACTTGAGACCTTCCATGGGAAGTCTTGGGTCGGATCGTCGCCTAAGATCATCCCCATAAAGAGGATACGACCTCACTTACGCTCGCACACACGAGCTTACCTCGATACATACGTGTCGCTTTTGCTTCCGGTCTTCCACTCGATTCCTTCGGCTCCCTCCGAAGTAACTCGAGTGTCGCCCGACCACCGCGGCTTCCTCCGAGTGTCGCTAGCCTTTAGCTTCAGCATTGAGACTTTTCTGCACACTTGATTTAGCCCGTGAGATAACAATATAAGCTTAACTTTATATCGTTTGCTATAATCAAAACTTAGGTTCGACTTAGGTGCCCACTGCACCAACAATCTCCCCCTTTTTGATTTATGGCAAACCAACATACAAATTTAAGACAAAAATAAGTATGAGATTATGCATGAATGAGTAGGAGTATATAAAAATTCTTTTTCAAGTGCTCCCCCTTGACCGAGGGTGAGTACTTGAGAAAGGGTTTTAACTCTCCCCCTTGATATGTGCTACTAAGAAAAAGAATTAAGTAACCGAAATTACTTAATATTGGCCATAGTGTTTAAAATAAGTTTTAAGTTAAGAAACCAAATGATTTCTTAACCTTGGCCTTTTGTTAAAAGTTAAATAAGTTTTCAAAACTTAATGTTAACTTTTGGTTTAATTATAGTAAGAGTTAAGTTAGCAAAAAAATTTTGACCCTTAACTTTTGTCCTTTTTCTCCTTTTCTCCCCTTTTTGTATATCGAAAAGTAAAGTGTGTGGAAAACAAAATAAATATTAAATTTAAAGTCCAAGCATGTTCCACATTTTTATTTTTTAAAAATAATATACTGAAAATAAGTTCATCTATAAAATGTTCGACTCATATTTGGCTTGATTGATATGAAGGATCAAGTCTGATCAGTCGGTTAGTATGTATGATTATACTCCAGTGGTTCATAGTGATGCACTAGCTCTACATCTCGGAACCGGGAGTAAGGTCCTAACATCTCACGCCCATCTCGTGGCTAAGTACACAAACACATTAGTCCTATGTGTTGTGAGATGTATTTGCTCCTTAAATCTATAGGTGCATGATATCTAAGGTATGTCCTATGCTAGTTCCATGAAAAAAAAGTAAGAAATAGTAGTAAGAAAATATAATTTGCAAGTTCCTATTCTATTATGCACATGCCTAATCTTCATCTCAAGAGACTAAATTCGGCTTCGGGTAGTGGTTTAGTAAATATGTCTGCTAGGTTAGACTTCGAGTCAACATGTTCGAGTTGTATGGAGCCGTTGGCTACATGTTCTCGAATGAAATGGTGTTTTACCTCTATATGCTTTGTCCTTGAATGGCATATAGGGTTCTTAGTTAGATTTATCGAACTTATGTTGTCTACAAAAATTTTAGTTTTGGTGAAGTCCAACCTAAAGTCTCGGAGAGTGTGCGTCATCCAAAGAAGGTGAGTTACACACTCACCCCTCGCAACGTATTCGGCTTCGGTGGTAGATAAGGCAACACAATGTTGCTTCCTACTGCACCAACTCACTAGACTTGAGCCGAGTAGTTGACAACAACCACTCGTGCTCTTTCTATCGAGTTTACTACCGGCATAATCGGAATCGGAGTAGCCGATTAGTTCAAACTCCGTAGATCTAGGGTACCAAATACCAACGTTAAGTGTACCCTTAAGATATCTAAGGATAAGCTTAACTAGGGTTAGGTGATACTCCTTAGCACAGGTTTGAAACCTGGCGCACATACTTACTGCGAATAGGATGTCGGGTCGACTCGCAGTTAAGTATAGGAGACTTCCTATCGCGCTCCTATAGTACTTTAAGTCAATGGACTTACTTTCTAAGTCTTCTCCTATGTTAACATTAATCGCCATTGGGGTGTTTATTATCTTAGCGTCTTGCATTCCAAATCTTTTAATTAACTCCTTAGTGTATTTTTGTTGATATAGGTATATACCATCCTTAGTTTGTTTAATTTGTAGACCTAAAAAGAAACTTAACTCACCTACCAAGTTCATTTCAAACTCACTTTCCATGAGTGAAACGAACTCGTTTAGTAAGGCTGAGTTAGAGGTTCCAAAAATTATATTGTCTACGTAAATTTGAGCTATGAATATTTCTTTACCTAAGGTTTTTACGAAGAGAGTTGGGTCAACTAAGCCTTGGTTAAACCCTTTTGACTTAAGATGGATTGAAAGTCTCTCGTACCAAGCTCGAGGAGCTTGTTTAAGTCCATAGAGAGCTTTCTTAAGTTTTAGAACATGGTCGGAGTTATCTAGATTTTCGAATCTGGGGTTGGCTAACATAAACTTCTTCTTTAATGTATCCATTTAAGAATGCCGACTTAACATCCATTTGAAACAACTTAAATCCTCGATGTGCGGCATAAGCTAGCAACATTCGAATGGATTCGAGTCTAGCTACTGGGGCATAGGTTTCGTCGTAATCTAAGCCTTCGACTTGACTAAACCCTTTGGCGACTAACCTAGCCTTGTTTCTAACTACTTCACCTTTATCATCAAGCTTATTTCGAAACACCCACCTTATTCCAATTATCGTTTTGTCTTCAGGTGGTGGTACTAATTCCCACACTTCATTCCAAGTAAATTGAGCTAGCTCTTCTTGCATTGCAATAATCCAATCGGGATCAAGAAGAGCTTGTTCAATTGATTTGGGTTCTATCTTTGAAATTAAGGAAATTTGACTAAGGTTCCTATAGGATGCTCTAGTTCGAACTCCTAGATTAGGATCTCCTATCACTTGATCGATAGGGTGGTTAGTCTGAATCCTAGATTGGGTTGGGTTTGTGTCACCTAATGCTTGATCAATGGGGTGACTTGGTTGAACATTAGTTTGGTTGGAGTCATCTATCACTTGATCAATAGAGTGACTTGGTTGACATAGGTTAGGATTAACACTAGACCTGATCTCCGGATCAGAGTTAGGTCTAGTATAAATCGGCTCGCTAATTGGGGTTGCCGGGGGTTTTGTAGGTTCATGTCCTTCATCAAATACTACATTGATAGTCTCCTCGACTCTAAGGGTGTCGTGGTTATATACTCTATAAGCTCGACTTGTAGTCGAGTATCCTAGAAAGATTCCGGTCGTGGTCTTGGATGTAAATTTCCCTAGGTAATCCTTAGTGTTTAGGATATGTACCTTACACCCAAATACCCTAAAGTACTTGATGTTAGGTATTTTATCGTGAAAAATCTCGTATGAGGTCTTAAGGTGCCTCTTTACCATAAGGATTCTATTTTGGACATAGCATGTCGTACTCACGCTTCGCCCAAAACCTGGGTAGGTCATATTCGTTCAACATGGTCCTAGCGGCTTCTTGTAGAGTTCGGTTTTTCCGCTCCACTAGGCCATTTGTTGAGGGTCCTAGGGCAAGAGAATTCATGGTGGTATCCGTTTAGGTTCTGAAGTCGGTGAACCTTTGATTTTGAAATCACCACCATGATAGTCTTTTAACCTTAAGGTTTTTTTTATTCTCGATTAATTTGAATAAATTGATTAATTGATCTAGGGTATCATTTTTATGTTTGATGAACCTAACCCAAGTAAACCTGGAGTAGTCGTCAATTATGACTAAGCAATATTGACTTTTATTGAGTGACTTGGCTCCATGTGAATCGAATAGATCCATATGCAGGAGCTCAAGTACACTTGAGGTTCGTTCTTGGTTAGTTAACTTGTGTTGTGTCCTAGGTTGTTTTCCTTGTTGACAAGCATTACAGATTTTATTAACCAAATTGTTAAGGTTGGGTAAGCCTCTGACTAGGCCACTCTGACTCATCTTGTGGACGAGTCTTGGGTGCGAGTGACCGAGTCGTCGGTGCCACAACCATGACCTGTCGCTTAGCTTTCGGTCACCACCGAGGTTCCTCGACTCCCCGAGGTTCTCCTGGTGTCGTCTGACCACCACGGTTTCTCAACTTGAGATTATCCGGATGTCGCTCGACCTTTGGCTTAGCTTAAATACTTCCTGCACACTTAGCATATCACATGAGATAACAAAATAGCTTAACTTTGAATCTTTGCCATCATCAAAATCAAGGTTCGATTTTCTAGTGCCCCTGCACCAACAATCTCCCCCTTTTTGATCTATGGCAAACCAATTCAAAGTTAAGAGAAAATACGCAGTAAACATTGAACAGTCATTTTTCAAAACATCCCCCTTAAGGGTACCTCCCCCTTAACCCTAGGTGATTTTTGAAAACAATTACTTTTTGGGAAAGAAAAAGTAAGTAACCTCTTAACTTTATTCTCTCTCCCCCTTTGACATATATCAAAAATAACTTTATATTTGGTACATTGCCAAGAAATAGAATTTTTAAACATGCTAATCAAGTTGATTTAATATGTTCAACTTTCTTTAATACTTAGGAGTTTAGGTTTCTAGATCCTGCACCAACAATGTATATCCTAGGTTAGAATGTGACCCCCTAACCTTTAACATTGTTATAAAATTTTGAGAAAGAAAAAAAACATTTTAAAGGCTCATGTCTATTGGTTTTTATGCCAAACTGGAGGTAGCTAGATACTAAGTTTGTCCAACTTAAGTCTTCTCTCCCCCTTGGCATATTATCAAAAGAAGGATTTAAATTTAGAAAATATTGGTGATTTTTAAAAAATATTTTTAACAACTTCTATGATGATTATCCAATTAGAACCTCCCCCTTAACCTAACATCCTTGTTAGCCACAAGGAAGGCTTATCTAGAGGGTCTCCCCTTTTGTCTGACAAACTCTTAGGGCATCCTTGTTGGCCATAAGGAAGGCTCACCTAAGTGTCCAAAGGGTCTAGGTATCTAAAGTTGACCTAAAGATTTAGATTTTTAGTATTGGTCAACTAACCATCATTTTAAGAAGCATAGTTGTTTTGAAAACTACATATAACTACGCACAATAATCATGACAACCAATAAGAATAGTTTTAAGAATCTATTTATGTGTATATAAAATTTGAAATCATTTTCAAAATCATTTTTAATTTGTTGTCCTTACCATCTCACCCATTCTATATGATCAACCAAGTTATTCTTATAGGTATTGTGAGATTAATTTAATTTAATGCCTTAGAAATTAATTAATCTTGGGTTAGATTCAGATTTAACCTTTAGTTAGTTAAGTGAACATTTCAAAAGAGGGCTTCCAGGTCGTGGTGAGGCACAGGGGCCTTCTTTGATCGGAACAACGACCACTTCCTTAGACAAAGCCAACTTAGGAAATTACACACTTAATTCACTTAGGGTTACGTCCTGGTCTAACTAGTTTAAGATGTGGTGAGGTAGCTTCAGTTAGTTCCACTTAGTTAAATGCACCAAGCTAGATACTCCTTATCCAACTCGGATACACTTGACTTCATTTCCTTAACGTACTATCATCTCACCGTCCTGATACTATGTTGTCAAGATTAATTAATTATTTCCTATCTAACCATTCTATGAGAGTTAACTAGTATGTATGACATGACAAAATAAGCATGATAATGATATGTATGCATGAGCAAGCTACATTCAATCAATTTAAAGAAATAATTATTTTCTTGGGTGGACTTTTATTTGTTCCATAGTTATAAGATACTTTATTATAATTAGGTTTACAAATTTTAGTATCTTGATTTTTGGTTAGCTTAGACTTGTAACCCAAGTCTACATATTTATTAGTTGAATTTTTAAAAGTTGAAGGTTTAATTGCTAGATTATTAATTTGTGTATAATCAAATGGTACTCTATTATAATTAATTTTATTGGTTTGATTAACTAATTTTGAATTTTTAATTAAGTTAGATTGTGAATTATTTAAAATAGGATTATTAGAATTTTCAAAATAATATTATTAGACTTTTCAATATAAGATTATTAGACTTTTTAAAAGTAGAATTATTGTTAGAATTATTTAAGATAAGATTGTTAGAGTTTTTAAAGGTAGAATTATTATTAGAATTATTTAAGATAAGATTGCTAGAGTTTTTAAAGGTAGAATTATTTTTAGAATTATTTAAGATAAGATTGTTAGAGTTTTTTAAGGTAGAATTATTATTAGATTATTTACGGATCTAGGATTTGATGATTCATCCTATTGTTTGATTATTCTAATCAAGGTTTTGATTATTCGATTAAGTCCTAGGTTGGTTTTATCCTTAACTTGATCTAGATCTATGTTAATTAAACTAAAAATTTGATTAATCTCTTGGTTAATTTTATCAAATGTAAGATTAATTTGATCATTTTCTTCCATGATATTGTTATTATTATTATTTAAACTAATTAAATCTGAATTAATTAATTTTTTATTAGTTGAATTATTAATTATATTATTTGATTGACAACAATTACACAATTTATCTAAATAATCAACTATTATAAAAATAAACTTTTCAAAATTATTAAATTTAATAACCTTTTTCTCGGGACATCGGATTCTTGTAGTGGCCAGATCTTCCGCTTTTAAGCACTTGATGTGCTCCTTGTTCTTCCATACTCCTGACAATGGTGTCTCCTTTGCCGCCGGTTGTGTCGTTCGAGTCTTACGAGTAGGACACTTATTTTTATAGTGTCCTCTCTCCCTGCACTTGAAACAAATAATATGGAATTTAAAATTTAAATTGACATTGTTACCTTTAGGCATTGAGCGATACTCTTCCATGGTTAGCTCGGTTGATGCGGGTGCAGGGGAAAAATCCGTTCGCTCCGTTTTCAAGGCGATGAAGCGATGAGGGAGGTCTTGGAATATTCTCCCCCGGCGGCGATCAGTAAAGAATAAGAAAATGAAGTAGACGAAATCAAAACCCGACACCAAAGAATCGAGATTCGGACACGAGATGTAACGCGTGGTTGAATAAGGATTCCTCCTACTCACGGGGTGAGGTTTCTCACCAGATGCGGTGCCTAAGCACTTTCACTATGAAGATCCACCTTTACAGAAAGCAAGTTTCCGAAGGTGGAGGAGAAAGGACCTCTTACAATGATGTTACAAGATGAGGAAAATACAAGAGACTTAACAAACAGCAGATCTCCGTCCTCCTTCTCCGGCGAGATCGTTCTTCCTTTTCTCTCCTCTCCCCTTCTCTCTTGCTGGATGCGAATGATTGCGGATCGATCCTCCCTCCCCTCCTTCCTCTCTCCCTTTTATCTTCCCCTCCTCCTTCAACGTAACGTCGTGGATTATCTCCATCGTACACGTGGCCACCTCCTCCTCCTGGAGAATAATTCTGTTACAAATATGAGGAACGAGGACTCCCCCGAATATTGCGTGGGGCCCCCCAAGCCGTTGCATAGCACCTTTCCCTTTACTTTTCAGGCAACGAGGTTAAACTGTCCCCCTCACCCCTCTGCTTTGGGTGAAGTTAACTTAGGCCCCTATACCATAGGTGACCTAGCCTTAGGGTTTCTCCTCAAACCGAACCAATTCTCCTTTTTCCCGTACCAAACTTCTTTCGCGTCGATTAGGTTGAGTTGACCCTTCCTCCATCCCATTGGCTTCGGGAATTGCCTAGTTGAACCAGTTCCTATTCCTCTGTTAGCGAAGTGCCTTCCGCCTCTTTTCCACCTGCGTCCCTTGCTTCTAGCATTCGCCCGTGCCGATGGCTCTCGCTACTTGTCCGTGCCGATGACCTCTGGTACTTGCGCCCGTGTCGATTACTTCCGATAACTCTCGCCCGTGTCAATGGCTTCGTCTAACTCTCGCCCGTGCCAATGGCTTCTGATAACTCTCGCCCGTACCAATGGCTTCGTCTAACTCTCGCCCGTGCCAATGACTTCTGATGACTCTCGCCCGAACTGTTTCTCCTTTTCCTCTTTGGCTGAACCAGGTGTTTTGGGGATGGGTCATGGGTCACCTGCAAGCTCTTCTATTGGGAATTAGGTAGAAAAAGTACCAGTAGTATCATTAGTCAACCCCGAAAAATAGTCAAGCGAAGTTATAAGCTTGACTTTCAAAATGTGCGTAAAGTTTATGCCCTATTCTTCATTCCTCCACTTGAATCCACCTTTTCCTTTATAGCTCCCTTGTAGGCCCCCGAGGCGGCCCGATGGGCCCATGGGCTCCGCTTCTCTTTCTCTCTCCGTGAAATTGAATCGTCACGGGAAACCCTATATAAACCTCCGCCTTCTCCTCTTAGGTATCATTTAGCGTGCCTAACAATCCAGTCTTGTACTTCTTCTTCCACGATTTTCCCCGGTGGCGTTTCGGCGATTCAGTCCTTCCCTTCTCGCACGGTTCTCCCTTACCCCCGAGTAAGTGCTTTGCTTAGTTTAACACTCATGGCTCCTAGGACTACCTCTCCACCCGCCTGGTATGAACATACCATAACCCAGTTAGATTGTAACCATTATTTCTTTAATATCAAGAACGACTACATAGATCCTTCTATAAAATCTTTGTTTCACGACCAGGCACATCGGCCTCATATTCCTCCTCCTGGTTTGACATGCTTTTTCTCAGAACAATTCTTTAACGGCCTATCTTTGCAGCACCACAGTCTACTTGGACCTCCTAGACTTCTCTGATTACCCACAGAACCAATTCACCCCAACTCCTTCCGAATTCTATCGAGCCCACACTGATGTTCCAACATTTGAACCTCCCTTTGACCCCAGAACTATTCCATTGCTTCTTCCAATTAAAGTCTTCTAAGGCAGACCTCTTCTATTTGTCTAGTCGTTCAGACTGCCAATTTCTGGTGAACCTGCCTACTTCCCACAAGGGCTGGGAAGCACTATACTTCTTTGTAGAGCTTCCGGAGCCTTTACCTCATTCCGATATTTGGAAAGTAGACCTTCCCGAATTGCCTTCCTTCCGGGAAATGAGGACCAAATGTCCTTTCCTGGAGGTGTATAGAGTTTTAGGGGAGCTACACTACTGTTCGAACCATCTGCTAGAGACTCCCCTCCTGCGCCATTTTGGATTGTCTCCTCTACCTCTGACGACTTCGGTTGCTGTAGGTAGGGTGACATTTATCCTGCAATGTGACTTCCTTTTTAGGTCATCCATCTTTCTTACCAGTATATCTTGTAGATAATCTGATGCAGAAGGCTCTGGTGGAAGGGGAGTCGATCGAGGCTGCTAAGAAGAAGAAGGCAGCAGCTAACAGAGGCAAACCCACAGCAGCTCCGTCACCTCCTCGGCAAAAGTCGGCTCGTTAAGAAAGGAGCCTTAAGCTCATCCTCATCTCCCCTCAACTGGATCCAAGGTCTACCATTTATGAACCACGAAGAGAAGGTACTACCTCTCCTGTCTATTCTCCATCTCCTCAAGGAGGGGATTCTCCTTCTCATTTTCTTCACTCCTCCCCCTCGGCGCAAAATTCACCTCCACCTTCTCATGTGGAGCCACTCCAAGATCCTGTTCCTTCGGACCTAGGGGCTGCTCCCTCCCCCCTTCGCCGTATCAGGCCTCCAACCTCCTCCGAAGGGGAAGACCCCTCCCTTCCTGTTCCTCCGAGGGTCACGTTAGGGTCCCTGCTGCAAATTCGGCACCCCTCGGAGGTGAAATTCTTTAATCAGTCAGGCGTACAAGGCCCATGCGAGCAAGTGGGCAAGCTACTTGCTGAGGTATCTCTTATTTCTCCCTTTTCTCTTTACCGCAAGTATTACTATATGCCAATTTGTAATGACAGTTTCTTTCCCCTGCAGGTCGCCGCTTAGCATGATAAGATGGTCACTCGGCTGGCCCGCTTTCAATCTGTCGTGGAAACTCGCCACTTCGCCTCCGTGTCACAACAGAAAAAGATCGTTCAGCAACTGAGCGAGCAAGAGGCGAAGGAAACCGATATGAGGGGCCAATGCGAGGAAGCGATGATGCACCTAGCCCTGGTACGGAGCGAGAAAGAGGAGCTGCAGCGAAAGAACGAGGACTTGGAGCAGCGGATTTTTCTCTAATCCAGTGAACTGCAACAAGTAGGTGAATTGACTCGGGAGTTGAAGGAATACAAAAGATATCTTATGGATGCCATGATCAAGGATGCTGACTCTGCGGCTACTATCTCACAACTTCAACAAGAATGCAACCGCCTTAACATGGAACGTCAAGCCTGGGCCATTACTCGGGAATCCTGTGCAAAGAAGTGTCAAGAACTTTCCTCTGTAATAACGGCTCTTCCCCGAACCTTATCACCGGTGGCCCAGCAGCAATCCACCCTCCAACAGGAGTATCTCGAAGCCCTTTCAGCCTTAGGACAGCGAGCTATAAAGGCAGCCACTGAGAGAGATGCTTTGGCTATCAAATTGGCGGAAAGTCAAACTCAGGTGGCTCAATATCAGGACCAATTAAAGGAGCAGGAAGCCGACCTCAAGAAGCGTTATGTCAAGAAAGGGGTAGATCTCTTTATATTAGGCTTTGAGGGGGCTGTAGCTCAAAACGCCGAACAAGGATATCCACCTCCCGGCATGGACACCAGCCACTTAGATCCTGTATCGGCGTTGGCTAAATGTTCCCCTGAGCGATTTGAGTTGTAATCTCCGCATCGCTTTTTTTTACGTAATAACTTTTTCTTCTTTACTTAGAGTGACTCTTATCAATATGTCTCCATTACGGTCCTTGCGTGTTCTCTAAGCGAGTCGGGGTTTCGACCAATTTTGAGCTTTCCTTGTTATTTCTTTACTACTGCATTATATAACGCCATCGCTGGTGGTTCGGCTCTCTTACGGGATTTTGCCTACTAGTATCCACATCCGCCCCGATTTTGGTTCGGACATCACTTTAAATGGCCTTTTGCCCGTTGATTTTTCTTATCCTTTCGCCTGCTTCGGAAAAGATGCCAGCCTCTTCGTCTTCTCCCCCTTCCCCAGAACTTTTTCGCCATTCTCCTTCCATTATAAATCCTTCGTCCCCCTTGTCTTCGTCCTGTTATCTTACCATCATGGCTTCAGCAGGGCATCCCATTAAAATTTCTTCGGAATCAGAATCTTTTGAAATACAGGACTGGGTCTCTGAGGATGATGCAGATTCGGAGACCCGATCAACCGCCACTTCAGTCTTCCATCCCCTACCTTTTTCGCCTTTCGGTTCAACTCCCACCCCTCCAGCGGGGAGATCCTTCCGCGCTCCTTTCCCCTCCTTCCGCAACAGGGTATGGAATCCCCCCTTCACCTGGGAGTACACAGTGGGAGACCCCCGCGCCGTTGATGAACTTCCTCCACTTCCGCCGCTGGCCCCGCTTCCCCGAGGACTCATCCTTCCTTTCGATGAAGGTCCACCACTTCTTCCTCCACCCCAAGGCTTAACGCTCTTGAGTTAGCTCCTTCTCCCCCCAAAGAGACATCTCCCGCTTCATCTGTTAGGAGTAATCATGGACAATCTTTGTAGATCAAGTTAATGTAATCATTTCAAATATGTTAATAAAAAATAAGGGAGGCAAATGATATCTGTTTTTGTCTTTTTCCCGTAGAAGTAAGGCTTTTGTCTTCCAAAAGGATAGTAATCTGATCTGAACATATCTTCCTCTATCATGTCTCGGGGATTCGGACCCTCTTAATTATGATTGTAGTCCCGTCAACCTTCCTGCTACTGCCCCCACGTTTCCTCTTCTGTATCGGCATTTATGGTTCTCACGTCTCCTACCAATGAATGCACTCTTCCCCTTCGTCGCCATAAAAACCCACCGACCTTTACCTGATAGCTTCCACCATTCTCCTTTTTCCTTTGCTTGTCATGGACAGAATATCGGAACAGGGCAGCAGTTCCTCGCCTTCTAAAGAACAGATAAATGACCGCCGATACATAGCCATCTTGGAGGAACAAGTGAAGTGTTTACGGCAATACCGAGGAAACTTCCGCCATAATCGCTTCCAATAACAATCGTAGGGTCCCAAAAAGAACTGTCCAGGTAAATCTTCTTGAAGCAGTCTTATCTTCAGCAGCTACTGCGCCAACCCCGACCGCGCAAGGAAACTCCATCCGTTCCGCCTAACAAAGAATTGTAATACCCTAGATGTATTAGGGTCTCTTTTGTTGTTTCTCCTTGTAGATGGCTGGGAGTATGTAGTTCTCCCGTATCATCGAACTTCCCTAGTTTATCTCCTTCCTCCAGGACCTTCTGAGTTGTATTACTCTTTACTCCTTTGGTATTTACATGTAATTTGGGGCATATTTTGGCTCTCCCGTCTTTTCAATCTGCTGGGTATATAGACCCCTTAGACGAGCCGATTCTGCTATGGCACAAGAATACAACCATATAAAGTTGATTAATACA
Organism: Wurfbainia villosa; assembly: GCA_025175895.1. Lineage (NCBI taxonomy): Eukaryota > Viridiplantae > Streptophyta > Magnoliopsida > Zingiberales > Zingiberaceae > Wurfbainia > Wurfbainia villosa. The sequence goes on from CM046001.1 coordinate 68,237,859, forward strand.
AGCAACTGAGACATAGAATAAATAATAACCGAGGAATTTCGGTTCTTCCGTTTCACCACCGCACGGGGATATCTTCCGCTCTGCGGGGATAGCAATTTGCACATAAAGTAAGTAGTAACCGAGGAATCCCGGTTCTCCCGTTCCACCACCACACGGGGATAACTTCCGCTCTGCGGGGATAGCATTTTGTATATAGAGTAAATAGTAATCGAGGAGTCTCGGTTCTTCCGTTCCACCACCGCACGGGGATAACTTCCGCTCTGCGGGGATAGCATTTTGTATATAGAGTAAATAGTAACCGAGGAGTCTCGGTTCTTCCGTTCCACCACCACACGGGGATAACTTCCGCTCTGCGGGGATAGCATTTTGTATATAGAGTAAATAGTAACCGAGGAGTCTCGGTTCTTCCGTTCCACCACCACACGGGGATAACTTCCGCTCTGCGGGGATAGCATTTCATATATAGAGTAAATAGTAACCGAGGAGTCTCGGTTCTTCCGTTCCACCACCACACGGGGATAACTTCCGCTCTGCGGGGATAGCATTTTGTATATAGAGTAAATAGTAACCGAGGAGTCTCGGTTCTTCCGTTCCACCACCACACGGGGATAACTTCCGCTCTGCGGGGATACCATTTCATATATAGAGTAAATAGTAACCGAGGAGTCTCGGTTCTTCCGTTCCACCACCACACGGGGATAACTTCCGCTCTGCGGGGATAGCATTTCATATATAGAGTAAATAGTAACCGAGGAGTCTCGGTTCTTCCGTTCCACCACCACACGGGGATAACTTCCGCTCTGCGGGGATAGCATTTCATATATAGAGTAAATAGTAACCGAGGAGTCTCGGTTCTTCCGTTCCACCACCACACGGGGATAACTTCCGCTCTGCGGGGATAGCATTTTGTATATAGAGTAAATAGTAACCGAGGAGTCTCGGTTCTTCCGTTCCACCACCACACGGGGATAACTTCCGCTCTGCGGGGATAGCATTTTTTATATAGAGTAAATAGTAACCGAGGAGTCTCGGTTCTTCCGTTCCACCACCACACGGGGATAACTTCCGCTCTGCGGGGATAGCATTTCATATATAGAGTAAATAGTAACCGAGGAGTCTCGGTTCTTCCGTTCCACCACCACTCGGGGATAACTTCCGCTCTTCTGGGATAGCATTTTTGATATAGAGTAAATAGTTATCGAGGAGTCTCGGTTCTTCCGTTCCACCACCACACGGGATAACTTCGCTCTGAGATAGCATTTCATATATAGAGTAAATAGTAACCGAGGAGTCTCGGTTCTTCCGCTCCACCACCACACGGGATAACTTCGCTCTGCGAGGGGATAGCATTTGTATATAGAGTAAATAGTAATCGAGGAGTCTCGGTTCTTCCGCTCCACCACCACACGGGATAACTTCGCTCTCTGCGAGATAGCATTTTTTATATCGAGTAAATAGTAACTGAGGAGTCTCGGTTCATCCGTTCCACCACCACACGGGGATAACTTCCGCTCTGCGGGGATAGAATTTCATATATAGAGTAAATAGTAACCGAGGAGTCTCGGTTCTTCCGTTCCACCACCACACGGGGATAACTTCCGCTCCGCGGGGATAGCATTTCATATATAGAGTAAATAGTAACCGAGGAGTCTCGGTTCTTCCGTTCCACCACCACACGGGGATAACTTCCGCTCCGCGGGGATAGCATTTTTGTATATAATGGGCTATTTAGGAAAAATAAATCCTTCTTTCCCTTTCACTACCGACGCGAAGCCCATTAACAGCTGCAAGCCCATTCTTCCTCTTTTTATAGGGGACTCTTTCGTCCTCGTTTTTTCTGCTATCTTCATCCTTTCACCTTTTGGTCTTCCTCTTCTTCGTCTGCTTGCTCCTCCGCCGCCAAATTTCATTTCTTCAATCTTTCCTTCCTGGTTCCTCGTCTTTCGTTATTTTCAGAAATCCGAGATGCATTCCACCTTCTTCCAGGAAATAGCGGGCCGCTACACGAATCGTAAATAGCGGGCCGCTACACGAATCATACGGGAATCACCTCGTCATTCTCCATCTCCTCCTTCGGTGACTTTCGCTACCCCCATCTCGAAGGAAGTCGGGGTCATCAGTCCCTCTTCACTTCCTCCTACCTGTACAAGCCCTAACTTTCCCCCTTTGCCTCCCTCCGCCAATGACGTTCAGAAATCGCCTTCTTCTTCCCCACAACCTGGGGATGCATCTGGGAAGGAGATGCTTTCATGTCCGCCGATGATAGAGGTTATACCGCCCCTGTCTTCTCCTTCCTCGGCCCGTCATTCCTCTCCTGAACCCATGGCGGTTGACATTCCTTCGCTGCCAACCTCCCCCTTCGTTTATCGCCTGAAGAGTCCTCCTCTTCCTGTAGACCCTAATCAGGAGCCTTCTACTTCTAAAATCCTCATTGAAGGCTTCCCCGACCCAGTGCTCATCATCTCATCTTCTCCAGGACCCTCCTCCGATCAGCCTCCTTCGATTTTTCCTTCCGACTTCACCTCCCAGACAAATGTGACGCCCATTCTCCCCGCATCTCTGAATATACCACCCTTGACCACCACTTCCATGGACCTTTTGAATGAGACTCCTCCTTCTCTCCGTTCTCCACCACCGAATATCGCCTCCATTCTTCCCTTTACGAGTGAGATCCCCCCTTTGGCATCATCCGTCCCATCTTCTTCCCTTTCTCCCAGGAGTCTTCGGATTCTGAACTTAGAGGAGATGACTCCTCGTATGGAAGGCCTGCGTCATGCTTTGGACCTGGTACGTTTTCTTAATCAATTTCCTTAGCTTTGTTTAACTGACCCATTTCTCTTCTCTTCAACCGGCATGTAGGCCCTGACCAACCACCGAGAATTGGATCGTTCCCTTCACCAATACCGGGCTTAAGCCCAAGAATGGGAACGGCAACAACGGGAAGATTTAGCGAATGCTCAGAATCGGGAACGACTCCTGTCCCACCATTTATCCCGGTGCCAGGAGCAATTAGCCGAGACCCACCAACAAATACAGAGGGATGCTGACACTATTGCAGTATTGAAGGCGCAATCAGGTCCAGGGGCAGATCCACTCGTCCCCCAGCAAGAAATCCAGTCAGCCTCTCTTAACGCAGAATCTTCCTCAGCTCAAGATTTAATACATCTTCAAGGGCTGGTAGCAGAGCTTCTCAAGGGGAAGCAACAAGATTCCGACGCCCTCGCTCATCTTCAGGTTCAATATCAGCGAGCACAAGATAAGATAGGGGACCTTCGCACCCGCTTATGCAAGGAGGTACAAGAAAACTCCTCCCTTATAAATTCCCGGGCGCATGCTCATGCCCCGTCACGCAGTAAGAGACTTCCCTCCAGAGGATGAGCTCTGAACTTGCCCGAACCAGATCGTATTCCGAAGCAGTGGAGGGGATTTCAGCTTCCATGTGCCAAAATATGGTGGAGATGACACACCTTGTGCAGCAGGACAAAAGTTCTCGAGCTGATGACGTTTCCACCCTGGCTGACACAATTATGGAGGTGTCACGGCGCTATGTGGACGTGCGTCGAAATCTTCGCAAACAACAAGAAAAGTGCTAGAGGCGGCATCGAGAATGAAGCCCTGACCATCCGAACCACCAGGAGCGACTCATTATTTTAATGCGCGCCACCTATCAGGACGGATTCAATGACGCGGTTCGGCAGTATGCTGCCCAAGGATTACCTCCCCCAACTTATCCTTCATTTTCTTTAAATTGGGAGGCTGGGTTCAAATGTTATCCTCCTGAACGATTTAAGCTGTAATACAATATCCTCCTGACCAATGGCTTCGTCTAACTCTCGCCCGTGCCAATGGCTTCTGATGACTCTCGCTCGAACTGTTTCTCCTTTTCCCCTTTGGCTGAACCAGGTGTTTTGGGGATGGGTCACGGGTCACCTGCTAACTCTTCTATTGGGAATTAGGTAGAAAAAGTACCAGTAGTATCATCGGTCAACGATCTTCTAATACTCGCAAAAAAAACACAAACCAAAAAGTCCCAAGACTTGGTCTTGGATTAGTAGTGCAGGAGATAATTAAAAATAAAAAATAAAAATAAAGAAAAGAAAATGCTCGATCGGTGGTTGCACCGAATCTGAGCGCCCCCGCTCTGATACCAATTGTTGGATCGAAGCGGATCGCTAGAGGGGGGGTGAATAGTGATAAAAACTTTTCTTTTAAATCGTTCGATAGATAATTAAACGCAGCGGAAATGTAAATAAAAACTAAATGAGACAAATAGTTTTTTTACTTGGTTCATAGCCTTCGGCTACTACTCCAAGGCCCTAACGGTCCTAGACCGTGTACGGAGGGCAATTCACTAAAACACTCCTCGTTGGAGGTAGGAGTTTTACGATTACAAAAGCCTTCGAAGCAAAAAGATAGAGAGACAAACCCTCTCTTCTATTAAAGTAAAATGCAACGAAAAGCTTCGATTAAAAATAATTGCAATATTGAAAGCAATAACAAATTAAGATTATAACAACAACTAAACAAAAGAAACTTTAAGCTAGGGTTGTTGGCAGCACTTCGTTGTTGTAGAGTCGTCGGAGAGTTACAGCGTAACGGAGGCTTTTGAGCACTTAGAATTCAGGATGAAACCCTAGGTTTGGCCCTCCTTTTATAGCCTTTAAGCCCCTCAACGAATGAGTCTTCAACCAATCACAAATGGGCACAAAACTCCTTGAAAAATGGTGATAAAGCTTGACTCCTCGAGGCTGATTTTTGACCACCGGTTGAACTGGCCAGTTGAACTGGTCGGTTGAACTGATGGCCAGGATTTTTGACTACAATAAAGAGTTAGCTCAAAATATAAGTGGATTCGATGGCCACTTGCCGTCCGATCTCAACATAGACCTTCCATGGGAAGTCTTGGGTCGGATCGTCGCCTAAGATCATCCCCATAAAGAGGATACAACCTCACTTACGCTCGCACACACGAGCTTACCTCGATACTTACGTGTCGCTTTTGCTTCCGGCCTTCCACTCGATTCCTTCGGCTCCCTCCGAAGTAACTCGAGTGTCGCCCGACCACCGCGGCTTCCTCCGGGTGTCGCTAGCCTTCAGCTCCAGCATTGAGACTTTTCTGCACACTTGATTTAGCTCGTGAGATAACAATATAAGCTTAACTTTATATCATTTGCTATAATCAAATCTTAGGTTTGACTTAGGTGCCCACTGCACCAGCATAAACAATGTCGTATCTAATTTACAAAAAATCAAATACTAGCCTCGTCAACCCCGAGGATTCAATAAAATATACACATACAATCATATACACACATATGGCCATAATAGTCGGATCTTATGCCTGCAACCAAAGAGTTAAACTACACATATCCTACTATTATCCGACACATATAATATATGAAAAGTGCATAAAAATTAACCGAATCCTAAACACACAAAACCGGAAACCTTGGCTCTGATACAAATTGAAGGGTTTTGCTTATAGAGTCCGTGAGGGGAAACTTCGCTTCCCACTTCACCTTGGTTGTTTGTTCATGTCGATCCCATCGATGTCTCTGGACTAAAAAAAATTTAGTCCTAGACAAAAGGGATTGCCCAAACAATCAAGTCATCTTCGTGCTATTCGTTTACAGAGTTCACTTGAACAAACTCATTTTTCAAGCGACTAACCTCTGTACTACGAGTTACCGCGGAATAGACAATGTACAGATTACCGGTTTTTGTGTTTATGTTCGAGATCCAAGTATTATTTAGCCACAAACAGAATTTATCATTCTCATAATTGGAAAATCAAATACAAGCAAGTAACAAAAGAGAATAGAGAATAGGTATACCTCTCTATCTTCTAATGTATGACCTTCCTCCTTTCGGACATCGTGTGGGCGACGATCTACCAAAAGTTGAAGCTCCTAGATCACAAATCTTCCTTCCTTGCTCTTCCAAAGCAAGAGGAAGAATAGAAACAAGGCTCTTCTCCTTCCTATAGCCAACCAACAAGCAACAAAGAGAATGCTTGCCGCCGACCAACAAGGAGAAGGAGATTATGGTGGAAACCGGCCAAGACACCAAGGGAAAGCCCTATATCTTGATTTCTACCACCTAAGGAGAAGCAGAGGAGGGTCTTTGGCCAATGGCCAATAGCTGGAAAAGGATGGAGGGGTGCCGGCAGCTTGGAGAAGAAGAACAACACAAGGAAAATATTTCCTTATTAGGTGCCGCCCAAGCCCAAACCCTAGCTCCTCTTCTTGCCGCCAACTCCAAAACCCTAGCTCCTCTTGAATTATTCTCCACACCAACCCCTTGCTCTCCTTTTATAGAGTTAGGGATAAGCCTCCTTTTAATCTCCACCATTGGTTCTAGGGATTTATGTTGGGTTTCCAGCACCGCGGCGAGTGTGTGTTCGAACATATTTCGTAAACATGTGGACAGCGGAAGAAATAAAAATAATAAATCTAATTTATTACAACACACACACCACACACATGCATAGTACATGTGTAGACATAACCGTAAATTCAAATTTTGCAATAAAACGAAATTTATACTACGTATACCTAACGTATCACGTGTAGCGGGAAAGGCATCAATCGGAGCCATCCTCGCTAGAATCGCCTCTATCCGTATCCACGCCGAGTATCTTCGGGATGACTTCACAAAGTCACGAGTCTTGTCTTCGTATGGGTTACTAGCCTCGTGTTGAAGACGATGTGATCGAGAGAAGATCACGATCCGAATCAAAATTCGGATCCAAAATGAGTCCTCAAAAACTCGCTTCTCCGGAGAGGTATTCGTCAACCGTTTGACTAATCCTTCGTTCTCCACCTATAAGGATTACCGGAGATCGAATCCCCAACAAGGAAGCCACTGTCGGAGCTCCAAACATCGTCCAAACGATGCTCCGACACGAAGAAAACTGGACAGCTTTGGTGGAGGAATAGGGGCCGGCCAAATAAGGAAGCTTGATGCTCACCTTGTCGCCGGACCCAAAGGAGATCACCGGAGCTCCTCCGGCAGCAACTCGACATTGGCAAGAGGGGAGGACGGCATACATGGAATCACATTACCATCCATGTCGGTTTTCTTCTTGAAAACCCACTTGCACCCTATAGGCTTGATGCCTTCAGGTTGGTCAACCAAGTTCCAAACTTGGTTTTCATACATGGAATTCATTTCTGACTTCATGGCATCAAGCCACTTATCCCTTTATGAACTTGTCAGCACTTCTTCATAACTGGTAGGCTCTTCATCATCAATGAGTAACACGTCGTTCGATTCACTTACGAGAAATCCATATCTCTCAGGAATGTTGCATGTTCTACCAGATCTACGAAGATGTGGTGTTTCAATAGGTCCAGCCGATTGCTCATCACTATGAGTTATCGATTGTTGTGCTTCACTAGGTATCTCATCAATGTCTATTTGAGTCTCTCAAGCCTTCTCAAGCTCGATGACATTCCCACTTTTTTCTTGCAAGAGAAACTCTTTCTCTAGAAACACAGCATGCCTTGAAACAAACACCTTTTGTTCCACAGGATGATAGAATTGGTAACCCCTTGTTTCCTTAGGGTATCCAATAAATAGACATTTATCAGACTTAGCATCCAATTTGTCTGATACACTCCGCTTCACATAAGCAGGTCAACCCCATATCTTCAAGTAAGATACATGAGGTTTTTTACTATTTCATATCTCATATGGAGTAGTAGAGATTACCTTGGTTGGCATTCTGTTTAACAAGTAAACAACTGTCTGAAGTACATAGCCCCAAAAGGACTTGAGAAGATTCGCATGATTCATCATTGACTTGACCATATCCAACAAGGTCCGGTTACGCCTCTCAGATACACCATTATGTTGTGGTGTATATGGCGGAGTCCATTGAGACAATATACCATTGTCTCTTAGATAATCAAGAAACTCTTGACTTAAGTATTCACCACCTCGATCCGATCGAAGTATTTTAATACTCTTGTCATGTTGTTTCTCTACTTCATTTCTGAATTCTTTGAACCTTTCAAAGGCTTCAGACTTTTGTTTCTCAAGAACACTTACCCAAACTATGAGTGATCATCGGTGAAGGTAATAAAGTAGCTATAGCCTCCTAAAGCTTGAGTTGACATAGGTCCACATACATCAGTATGTATTAGACCTAGCAACTCTCCCACTCGTTCACCTTTTCCTATAAAAGGTAACTTAGTCATCTTGCCTATTAAGCTTGATTCGCATGTATCGTATGAATCCAATTCAAACGATTCTAGAATTCCACATCGGTGTAATTCGGACATGCATTTCTTGCTTGCATGGCCAAGACGACAATGACTCATGTAGGAGTCTAATTGATTATCCTTTCGAGCACGTTTGTTGCTCACTTCGATATTGAAAATGTCACTGGATACGTCCAACGTATAAATGTCATTGCTCAAAGTTCCAGTTCCATAAAGTACGTCATTCAAAGTTATATAACAACAATTGTTACTAAACATCAAATGGTAACCATTTCTATTTAAACAGGAAATAGAAACAATGTTCTTTATTAGAGAAGGAACACAATAGCAATTGTCCAGTTCCAAGACTAGTTCGCTAGGGAGCTTCAGCAAATAAGTTCTGATGGTGACCGCAGCAACCTTTGCTCCATTGCCAACTCGCAAATTTGACTCCCCCCTGACGAGTCTTCTTCTATTCCTTAGCCCCTGTATGTCATTACATATATGTGAGCCACACCCAGTATCCAATACCCATGTGTCGAAGGAAATAGAATGATAATCAATAACGAAGATACCTGAAAAGGATGGGGCATCGGATGCCTTCTTCTTCTTCATGGACTCAAGATAAATCTTGCAATTTCTTCGCCAGTGGCCTTCCTTGCCACAATGATGGCAAGTGCCCTTTTGTGCTGGTTCTGCCTTCTTTGCCTTCTTGTTCTTCCCTTTCTTCTGTTCCTTTGCCTTCCTCTTAGAACCTTTCTTTGAGGAATCAACTAACAGAGCCGCCTTCTCCTCATGCTTCACAAAAGGCCCCATAGTCTTCACCATATTAAGGAGCTCAGGAATAGTGGATTCTAATTTGTTCATCCGATAGTTCATCACAAATTGTGAGAAACTCTTGGGAAAACAATGCATAATTAAGTCAATACTTAATTCATGATCCATCACAAACCCGAGGGTGGCTAGCCGCTCGATGTACCCGTTCATCTTTAGCACAAACTGCACTACAGACAAACCTTCTTGCATCTTCGTGGTGAAGAGGAGCTTGGAGACTTCGAACCTTTCGAATCTCGCTTGCTTATCAAACAACTCATGAAGATGGAAGACCACGGTATTAGCATCCATATGCTCATGCTGCTTTTGCAGCTCAGGTACATCATAGCTAGCATGATGCAACTCACCAGTTCAGAATCTGCCACTTGTTTCTGATAGACCAACATTTGGTCTAGAGTTGCATCGTCCCTAGGACGGTTGGGAAGAGGCTCTTCAAGGACATATGCTAGCTTTTCCACCTTGAGAACAATTCTCAAGTTTCTAAGCCAGCCCAGGAAGTTAGGCCGAGTCAATTTGTTTGAATCCAAAATAGTGCGCAAATTCAAAGACGTCATGATCAATCGATTAACCTAGAAATACAAAACGAGCATATATGAGAAAATGATTTTAAAATGCATCAATATACATTCATAAATCCCATTCATTTTTCAAATTTCAAAAAACCCCAAAATCACTTTGGGAGATCATAGGTCCATATCCAAATGGGCTGATATCCATCATAGATATGAACAACCTTGCAGAGAGTTCAGCAAGTCATTCATAGCTACGATGGTAGGTATCAAATATATCGATTGTATATCACATATATGCAACTATCACAATGTGCTATCAACTAATTGAATGTTCTCACATACATCGGGTTGTTAACACATTAACAAGTATGCATCATATGCATATCACCCAACTTCACCTCCCTTAACATCGACCTTGGAGAGAGTCCAACAAGCCGATGCTCCAGGTTAAAGCCAACTCATTAATCAAGAAATAGTTTTAATATGGTTAGAGCGCATTCAACCAATTAGCCTAGCTTGGATAGAGTCCAACAACCAAAGCTAACGATTGACCTCTGACTCTTACCATATTAGTATTAAACTATTCCATGGTTTGAACATGTTCGGGTTCAAGCCGGGCTTGGAGAGAGTCAAACAACCCAAACAAGAAATGGAACTCTGGTTCTAACCATATTAATGGAAGGTGTAGGATTTAATATTGAGTAAGGGTTTTTTATGTCTCATCCTCTTTGCATGCAAATAACTATTATCTACATGGCATGGCATACATGACATACATCTACATGTCACGACACGCATAGCATAATGATATGCATCTAATGCAATTACATGGCATACAATTATGTCATGTACAAAATTTTCTTACATGTCATAACTAATTATGGAAATAAAATATGTTTAAGATTTGATTCTCCAAATCAAATCATGATTAAATTAGGAAACAAATTCCCAAATCTAATCACATATTTTATTTGTGGAAAGAGTTGATTAAGGAAAGTCAATTTAGGAAACGAATTTCCTAAATCATCAAAACTACTTATGGAAATTAAATATTTTTAAGATTTGATTTTCCAAATCAAATCATGATTAAATTAGGAAACAAATTTCCAAATATAATCAAATATTTTATTTATGGAAAATATCAATTTCCATAAATACTTCCAACTTTCCAAAAGTAGAAGATTTTCATAAATACTTCTAGACTTTCCAAAATTAAAAATTTCCATAAATACTTCTAACTTTCCAAAAGTAGAAAATTTCCAAAAATACCATTATGACTATCGCAAAATAATTTTACAATTATGTCGAAACACAACCTAGACTCTGATACCACTGTTGGGTTTTAGATCAACATGAGTGTGTGTTCGAACATATTTCGTAAACATGTGTACAGCGGAAGAAATAAAAATAATAAATCTAATTTATTACAACACACGCACCACACGCATACAAAGTACAACATGTGTAGACATAACTATAAATTCAAATTTTGCAATAAAAGGAAATTTATAGTATGTATACCTGACGTATCACGTGTAGCGGGAAAGACATCAACTGTAGCGATCCTCACTAGAATCGCCTCTATCTATATCCACGCCGAGTATCTTCGGGATGACTTCACAAAGTCACGAGTCTCGTCTTCGTATGGGTTACTAGCCTAGTGTTGAAGACGATGTGATCGAGAGAAGATCACGATCCGAATCAAAATTCGGATCCAAAACGGGTCCTCAAAAACTCGCTTCTCCGGAGAGGTATTCGTCAACCGTTTGACGAATCCTTCATCCTCCATCATTGATGAGACCACATCAATTTAATCTCAACAGTCGGATCTAGAGATTTAATCTCAACCGTCGGATCTAGAGATTTAATCTCTACCTTTGGATCTAGAGTTTTGTTTCTATCCTTTGGATCTAAGCTTCATGAGGTGTTAATAGGCTACATTAGGGACCATGAGGAGGAGTTGGATCTTGGCCACCCATGGATCAAGCCCACATAAAGTCCGATCCACTAATGATAATCCATCCAATCCACTAAACGATTATCATTGATCTACCTAACTAACCCCCATAAGATAATATGGGCTCCATATATTATTTGTACATTTTCTCCCGGTGTTTATGATATCGAATGTCCGTTGATTAATTAATTTACTGACCATTAATTAATCAACAACTAACTCCATGAGTAGTACCACTCAACCTTTTCATCATGTCGGACCAAGTCCACTTGCAGGGTTTACATGATGAACCTTATGAGCTCCTCAAGGGGACATCATCATCCTAATATATAGGACACGGTTTCCTCCTATAATCACTGGCACACCATATAAATAATATCATCTCCCAACTTACCGAGCCTATCGATTTAATCTATAAATCTCGCCCATTGGTAAATCAAAGAGATGAATACTAAGTATATGTGCCCGTTATTATATCGGGATTAAGAGCATGTACAAAATAATATCTGAGGTCCGATTCGATTATGTAGTCAGCAATAAATCGAATCACCTCTAAGTCAGTCCTGCTCAATACACACAAAGTGCACTAGTGCGATTCTATGGTCAAGACAAACCAATACCAAATCACACTACAACCATACCGATGGTTTGTCCAAAGCCATCTCGGTTCTGAGCCTTTACTTATACTTTTCAAGGAGTCGATAACATGATCTCCCGTGTGACACCACACACCATGTTATCTACAATGTAAAGTATTAGACAATATGCATAACCATAAAAATATGCAAACAATGGTCATGTGATTCTTATTTCAAAATAAAGATGTTCATATAAAAGATAGACTTTTCAGTATACATCCCTACACAATCATCTTAGGGAAACCCTTTTTGGCAACTGCAGGAGCATGCATAAATGTAAGGGAGCACAAGGTCTCTTTGGAAGTGGATGGAAAAATCATCATATTCAACTTATCAGAGTTTAAGGCTCCATTCATTGATGGATATACTTCCTGCAAGATAACAAGTACCCCATGGAAGGCGAAGATGCTAAGATGGATGGATGGAGGTTCATGAAGCCACCAAAGCCAAGCTCAAGCAAAGGAGTGCGGTCGAGCTAAAGACCTTTAACAAATCGCTTCTTGGGAGGCAACCCGAGTTTAATTTTATATGTTTTTACTTTTGTTGCATGCATGTGTATAATTTAGACTTACTTTATGGAGATCAACGTCTTTGCAAATAGTTTAGGGTCAGAAAGAACTTGCTAGTTAAAAACATCATTCCTTTTTGAACTCTTAGAAAAAGGCACGGGCGGCCATGTGGATTCCACACGGTCGTGCCTATTGATTAGAAGCACACACGATGGGGCGGGTGGAAAGTCTCAGACAGTGTTATACTCTGAGAGAGATCCAGAGTCGCACATGATCGGCTATGTGAATTTCACATGACCGTGTCGAATCCATAACTTTTTCCAAGGAGTCCACCTAGTCCACACCACGAACCTACACCTGCACCGCCTTCTTTTTCTACCTTTGAGCAGGATGGAGGTACATCATCCTATGATTTATCTGAGTTCCGATCGGGCCTCGATGACATTCATGTCGATCAGTAGACAAAGGGGTGGCGATGGGAGGAGCATAGAACCTATACACAGGCGAAGTTTCAGGACCACCGAGAGCATTTCCAGGGGACCGAGGAGTTCTACGGCCACACCCATGATTATTTTTAGGAGGAGGCTGTCTATCGCTAGGAGGTACGATAGTTCATGTGCAATACATGATCACAGTGGGCTAGGGAGGAGGATCACAGAGGCGTCGCTACATGGACCAGTTCCCAGGTTGATCACATGTACATGTGGCACCAGCGGCTGATGCATGCAAACACAACCTCAAATCTCGCGATGGAGACTGTCGAGGACTTGAAGCACGCGCTCACGCTTAATGCCCGCAAGTGCATGGATGTTGACAAGTAATAAAAAGATTATTGATCCCACAAGGACTATGATTCGAGTACCGATTTGGTAAGTCGACGTTTATTGATCGGAATTCAGTTCTAAGGGTTTTGATTTTGAGGGTCGACGGCGGTCCTAACTCAATACGGTGTCACACAGAAGAAGAAAGAAACTAGTTGCGAGTCTTTGGAAGGGATTCTAGGATTTCGGTTTCATTTTTGTGTCGCAGAACACGTTGTCAATTGGGTTTTGTTTAGGTTTCTAGCTACGATTTTGTGGAAAGGACATCATACACTATCCCGATGAGCCTTTGCATCTATCGGAAGCTACCTCTGGCATTACCAGGTCGACCCCTGAACTTAAGATGGGATAGTCTGTACGAGGACCCCGAATCAAACCCTATGACGAGTCGAAAATGAGGCCAGTTTCCTACTCTATCACATCTTTCTACCCACGGTTACACGAGATGAGGCCAACCCCTAGGTTTCTCCTTAATTCTTCTAAATCATAGATACGAGGGATGCCACCCCTTGTATCGGCTATCACAGTAGATAGAAAACCAAAACAATAGTTATAACTCTAAACCAAATGCCAATTGCAAATATAAATTCAAGAATAGGATTCAATTTAGAATAACATGTTCTACGCACACAAACTACTTCCTAATCCTAGAATCGGAGAATCTACTCCATAAATAAGAGAGGAGAAACACAGAGCATAGAAATTAACATGCAATGTGACTCTTCTCTCCGGCGTTGAAGTGCAGAGTTTGGATCTCCGGCGACTTTCTTCCTCCCCGTTGCAAGTTCCCAAAGCTTTTTAGTGCGTCAGAGTGTCATCTTGCCATCATGCCTTCCCCCTAGGGTTTTGACGTAGCCTCCTTTATATAAACATCAGCCTAAATCTCTCTAAATCCTGGAAAATAATCAACTTACGTCGGAATCGCGCAGCACCACACGACCGTGTGTTTCCACACGACCAGGCCGTGTGTGGCATTGTGGTGCCCAATTTCCACCCTTGGACATTCTTGTGTGTAGTCGCATGCCCTGGTCGTGTCCACTTCTGCATCCAGCTGGAAAATATCATTTTTCTCCGAAAGTGTGCCGTTTTCCCCATGAAATGCTATCCTACACACAAAAGTACAAAGAGCAGTTCTCCGAACCAAAAAATAAGAAATGCGTGTAAAACAAAGTAAAATATGCATGAAACAAATATAAAATGTAATGAGATGTGAGCGAAAACTACTCCTAAAATCCTTTATGTTTTGCTCACATCAATTCCCCTAGACTTAAGTCTTTGCTTGTCCTTAAGCAAACCTCAATGCCATAAAATTTTAAAAGGTATTGTCCCATACTTAGCATGTTAAACAAATTTATCAAGTGGTATTTGCAATCAAAGAAAAATAGAGATGTTCTAGAAAATCACGAAGTTAGCTCCTTGTGCTCGTGCTAAGAGAATCTTCTTAGGGGATACTCGTTCCATGGTAAGTTAATTCGTCATTCTATAGCTTTCCTAAGGTCTCCAGCTCTTAGGCACCGCCCAAAGAGAGGGTCGTTCCCTAGACCTAGCATAAAGTCTCAAAGGCGTGCTCGGTACTGAGAGAAATTGGTAGATGTTTCCCCAGTAACCTAACTCGGTCTCAAAGGGGCACCTAAACATTTCCACCCATGACAACTTTTTTTTTCTCTTGAGATTTTAATTTTTCCGAATTGGCTTCCACAATCCAAGCATCTCCAGTAACTAAAATGCTAAACTTAGGGTCACCTGTGGATTTCAAAGTACTAGACTACTGAGATGAATCATGACTAGGTACGTACTAGACTCTCTCTTTCAAAATGTTCGTCATATATAGGTGTAAAAAGCTAACTAGTGTAAGGCTAGAACATTCATTAGAGAAAATAAAATAAAATACCACGAGGTAAATGAAGTTAAGCTACCCATGGAAATAACTCATGAAAGAAAACTCTATGAATACTACTGAGGTACCTTAAAGATTGCAAAAAATAAGTACTGACGAAACTAAAAACTATATGCATTAACAAATGAATGCTAACTAATAAAAAATGCAAATGATAGGAAAGAAACTGCTGCTAGAAACAAAATAAATCAAAACTCGAGGTCCCCCCAGACTTATATGAGTCTGTACCTCTAATATGGTGGCCGAGGTGGGAAGTCCAACAGTCTCGGCATGTCAGGCTCTTGAGTAAACTTGGTGCTAAGGCGTTGATGCCACATGTACATGTGGTCGATCTGAGAGCTGGTGGATGCAGCGGTCGCTCGGTGCTCCTCCTCCCGGGCCCACTATGCCTGCTGGGCATGCATGTGCTGCCGCATCTCCTGGCGGTAGGTGGCCTCATCCTGGCGACGAGCAACCTTCTCTTGGAAGTAGATGCGGGCCTCATCGTAGAACTCCTCAACCCGGTGGAACTGCTCCTAGAAGCCCTAAAACTCTGTCTGCGTATAAGCACTTTGATCCTCCCATCGCTGCCTCTGCATCTTCTCCTCATCATATATGTCGTCGAGGAGCGATCGAAACTCCAAAAAATCATAGGCAGATGTACCTGCATCCTGCTCAAAAGTAGAAAAAGGTGGTGGTGTAAGTGCAGGTTCATGTCCATGTGGACTAGGTGGCCTCCTATACATGCGTGGACTGGAGGGAGAGTGATGCAAAGGGGGAGAGATGGGTGTCGATGTGGATGGTCCCTCATATGGTGGGGACTCCACTATCAAGTCTAAGCACTAGTTGGCATATGTAGTGATGGTGGTACGATCGGGGTCAGGGAGCCTAAGGGATGATAGGCTTTTCCTTACAAAACACAAGGAGTGTCCCTCTTTCACTATGATCTTCATGGTCATACACACTCCTAAGTCGATCCTAGGGCTCCCCTCTATGCTATCTAGCACGGTGTAGTCATACCCCATCCTATGGCAAATGTGGGTAAGTAGGCCCCACACAATGATCTTGTTAGGGCAATCTCTTGCCATGATTAGGTTTTGATGTGTGTGGCAAAGGGTTTAAGTTAGTTTGTTATGTTGATTTGATATGTGCGTTGAAGTCATGTAGGACTTAGTAATTTGCACATGGAGCCGTGGCGAGTTTCACAACTCATGACTCGGTCCTTGAGTCGGTGAAGGATGGCTTTGCGGAAGTCGTGCGCTTGGAGCATCCGAGGGACCGCCGGACGAGGAGCTTGGAGTGAAGCCGGAGGAAGTAGACTTCGAGGCAAGAGACGTGAAGGAGCATTACAGAGCCATGCGCCTGATGCTGCTGAGGGATGTGGCCGCAAACGAAGAGAACTTCGAAGGCGAGGGACTCCGAGAGATGAGAGTGAACGAATGTAACCTGGGAACGGGTAGCTCTTAGGTGAAACTTGGTCATTTGGCTAAGTGTCGGATGGAATTTCCTGACACCAGTCGACTGCCATGGAATGGCGATGATCGCTTCGAAGTCGAATGTGATTCGACCTAGTATTCGACCGAGTGTTTGAGGCCGATCATTCGCCATATGTGGACGATCATTGCGATATCGATCACTGGCCAAGCGCGATAATAGTCGAAAGGGTTTGGCCACAGAATCGCTCATAGCCAACTGGGCAGTCGACTACGGAGGCAGTAGTCGACTGATAAGGTCTATCAGTCGACTACCAAGTGTTCCGTTGGACTACAACGGTCAAGATCCGACGTGTTCGGAGACCGTTGTAGTGGCGGCAGTCGACTGCCAAGGGCAGCAGTCGACTGGTGGCGGCCAACAGGAAGAAAAGCCTTCTCTCTATAAAAAGAGAGGGTGTGGAGCTTTGGGGGGCTAATGCTCTTACTCCAAACGACCATCCAAGTCCCCCACATGCTTTAAACTCTTCTTACTTGCTTTTACTTCATTCTTATTGTAAGAAGAGTGATCTTGATTGTAAAGGTTACCTCCACCTAGCTTGGTGCAAAGGAGAGACCAATAGTGGATTGGTTTTGGCAGAGTGATTCACCGAGGATGAATCGGGGACCGTGGATTAGCGGCGTAACCGTTAACCACGTTATACTATTGTGTTAGCATTTGTTTTATTGTATTTGTATTTGCTTGTCTTTATTGTTTCTGCTGCGCTAATTAGTTTTGTAGACGAGCAAATACCGACATCCAACGATTGAGGGCTATTCACCCCCCTCTAGCCGGCCGTTTCGATCCCCAACAAGTGGTATCAGAGCCAAGGAAAGCATGTCGAGGACTAACCGCCACAACAAGCAACTTTCAAAATGGCTGGCTTCAACATCCATCCAATGAAGTTTGAAGGAGAATTCGCTTGGTGGAAGAAGCGAATGGAGGTATTTTTCGAAACGGATTTTGATATCATGATTACAATGGAATCCGGTTTTGTTTTGCCTAGGGATGAAGAAGGGAAGCCAATAGAGAAATCTAGGTGGACCAAAAAGCAAAGGGAAGAGAACCTTGCAAACTCTAAAGCCAAGCACCATCTCTTCAATGTGCTCCCCCAACAAGAGATCAACCGAATTGGAGAATGCCTAAGTGCCAAGGAGATGTGGGAGAAGCTAATTGAGCTTCATGAAAGCACATCCGAGGCGAAGCTAGCAAGGAGTGACCTCCTCCGCTCCCAACTCAACAACATTAAACTAGAAAAGGGAGAAAAGGTAATTTCCTTACATTCTCATTTCAAGGAAATTATAATCGGTTTGTCAAGTGTAGGTGAGAAGCTATCAAACCAGGATATGGTTATGAAGGCTATAGATGCCTTTCAGATCCTCAAAGTGGAGCTCCATGGTGGACTCCTTCTATATCTCGAAGAATTTAGAAGTGAGCACCTTGGTGGAGTTCTTCTCAACCATGGAGCTTCATGAAACAAGACTTGAAGGAATACAAGAAGAGCCAAGATCTCAACCTTCAAGGGGAGTAGCATTGATGGCAAATAAAGGGAAAAAGAAGATAGAGATCCCCTCCTCCACCGATGATTTAAGCTTCCTCCTCCTCCTCCATGGATAGCACGGAAGAAGCCTATATGGTAAGGAGGGTAAGACGTGCATTAAAAGGTTTTAGATTTAACAAATCAAATGATAGTAATAGGAGACCAAGAGGAAAGATCATATGCTACAATTGCCAAGGAGAGGGCCACATAAGGGACAATTGTCCCCTCCTAAACAAGAGCAAGGAAGAGAGGAAGAAGAAAGAAGAAAAGAAGAAGAAAAAGGGGAACAAGAAAAAGGAAGAAGAAAAGAAGGCAAAGGAAAAGGGGAAGGCCAAAGTATTCAAGGCCAAGACATGGGATGACCCTTCTTCCTCTTCCTCATCCGATGAAGAAGAGCATGTCTACTCCAACCTTGCATTGATGGCTTTCGATGACTTGGATTGCTCCTCCACCGAAAATGAAGAATCAAGCTCAATTGGAGAGAGCTCAAGTGAAGGGGGAGCCTCTACATCCTCCTCATCCGAAGAAGAAGAAGAGGACATGGAAACTATGGTAACGAATCTAACTCCTAAGAAAATAGTTTCCATGGTTTCTAGCTTAACTAGGGATTTATTTAGAGCTAAGAAGAAGAACAAAAGCATGCTAGATCAAATTAAGGACTTAGAAAATAAACTAGAAAAATCTTGCTTAAATGATGAAAATATTTCTTCTAGCTTAAATGATGCTTGCTCACATGATAACTATATGCCTTTGGATGTTAGTGATGCATGTATAGAAGAAAATAGGGCTTTAAGAGAGAAAGTAGATTATTTAACCAAAGCCCTAGAAAAGTTTACAATTGGCTCAAACACCTTGAACATGATTATAGGGAGCCAAAGAGCTATCTTCAATAAGAAAGGCCTAGGTTATAAAGAAAAGAAAAATGAAAAGGCCTACAAATGCCTAATTGCTAGGGGACAAGATAAAAAGAAGGTAATAGCTAGAAAATGGATCTCAAGGAGTATTTAGTGAACCCAATAGGAAAGAACTTATTTTGGGTTCCTAAATCCATTCTTAAGGGTTAGGAAAACCTAAGATAGTCAACCATATGCATTTCACCTATATCATAATGTTAGTTGACTTAGGATGGTGGGACCTCACTTTTAGAAGTAGTGTTGGTGATGATAATGTTCCTATAAATAGATAATAATGCTTAAATCATGATAATCAATGTAATCGCTATGTATATGTGCAATCATGTTTTATGATTTTGATATTTGGCACATAATCATGAGAAATAGGAATTAAATGATGCCTTAGGTGATATTTGCTAATTATCATCATGTAATACCTAATGCATGATTATTACTTGATGAATACATGTATTTAATGATCATAATGTGTAATTAAGTCATATGTATCTTTATGATCATGTTGAGTGTTAGGATGATACTTAACCTTGATAGAATTGTATGAATATGATGGTTAAGTGTTTACAAATACCCTCTAGGATACATCTCACACTCACCATAGGCTACTTTGATTGAAAACTTAGCATGAGTGAGATGTTAGGATGATACAAATGTCCACTAATGCCTATGGCATTTAGATGGTCATTTAAGGTATCAAAATAGCAATAATAGACCAATCATGGGGGAGGCTTATGTTTAATTCGTAGAAATATTGCCAAAGATCATGGTTGAATATTTCATATGTTTTCAAAACAATTTCTTAATCTAAAATCTATGTATTCATGTTTTGAAACAATTGGAACCAAAACTAGGTGGTAAACTTGATACTAGAATGATCAAAAACCTAGTGGTTTTTAAAGCTTTTGGATTTTTGGCAAATCTCATAAAATATAATGATTTTTCATAAAAAAAAAAAACTATTTTTCATTGATAGATATACTTAAAAGAATTGTGTTCCCAAAATTTCATGATTTTTCGAATTTTCTGAAATTTTTAATGCATTTCTGAATTTCGCCCCAAAAAAAATCAGAATTTAAAAAGCAGTGTGCGATCATTGGTAGTCCGAACCTTGATTGGTGTGGCAAAATCAGACTAGTTAAGGCCGAATTAAGGTTTTAGACTAATTTTTGGTATTTTCCTTCTATTAGACTTGATGCCATGTGTTTATAACTTAGTATTAATCTTTTTGATGGTATCAAAGGGGGAGAAAATATTATGTTTAAGTTAATTATGATAGGGGGAGAATTTGTAGAGAGAGTTTCATGGATTAAGGGGGAGTTGCATGTTGCTATATCATGTTTATGTTTACATGCTTTCTTACCTTAGAAATTTTTATCAAATGTTTTTTAACTAACTTAAACGGATTGCCACACATCAAAAAGGGGGAGATTGTTAGGGCAATCTCTTGCCATGATTAGGTTTTGATGTGTGTGGCAAAGGGTTTAAGTTAGTTTGTTATGTTGATTTGATATGTGCGTTGAAGTCGTGCATGACTTAGTAATTCGCACATGGATCCGTGGTGAGTTTCACAACTCATGACTCGGTCCTTGAGTCGGTGAAGGATGGCTTTGCGGAAGCCGTGCGCTTGGAGCATCCGAGGGACCGCCTGACGAGGAGCTTGGAGTGAAGCCAGAGGAAGTAGACTTCGAGGCAAGAGACGCGAAGGAGCATTGCAGTCGTCGATCTTTGCGAGGACTTGGCGCGAAGAGAACTTCAAGGCGAGGACTCGAGAGATGAGTGAGTGAATGTAACCCGAAGGGTAGCTCTTAGGTGAAACTTGGCCATTTGGCTAAGTGTCGGATGGGATTTCGACCGCCGATCATTGCCATGGAATGGCGATCGCTTCTAATCGAACGTGATTCGATCGCTATTCGACCGAGTGTTTTGAGGCCGATGCATATGCCATATATCGTGATCAGCCAAGACTCGGATCAGCCAAGGCGCAATGATCGGTAGTCGAAAGGGTTTGGCCACAGAATCGCTCATAGCCGACTGGGCAGTCGACTACGGAGGCAGCAGTCGACTGATGAGGTCCATCAGTCGACTTTCAAGTGTTCCATTGGACTACAACGGTCGGGATACGACGTGTTCGGAGACCGTTGTAGTGGCGGCAGTCGACTGCCAAGGGCAGCAGTCAACTGGTGGCGGCCAACGGGAAGAAAAGCCTCCTCTCTATAAAAAGAGAGGGTGTGGAGCTTTGGCGGGCTAAAGCTCTTACTCCAAATGACCATCCAAGTCCCCCATAAGCTTTAAACTCTTCTTACATGCTTTTACTTCATTCTTATTGTAAGAAGAGTGATCTTGATTGTAAAGTTTACCTCCACCAAGCTTGGTGCAAAGGAGAGACCAATAGTGGATTGGTTTTGGCAGAGTGATTCATCGAGGACGAATCGGGGACCGTGGATTAGCGGCGTAGCCGTGAACCACGTTATATTATTGTGTTAGTATTTGTATTTGCTTGTCTTTATTGTTTCCGTTGTGCTAATTAGTTTTGTAGATGAGCAAATACTGACATCCAACGATTGAGGGCTATTCACCCTCTCCAGTCGGTCGTTTCGATCCCCAACAGATCTCTCCTCTCACTGCTTTTCCCATTTTCACTAGGTGTCTAATGAAATGGGACCCTACATTAATGCTACTCCTTTCTTGTAGCATGTCCCACAAGCAAAGTAGCTCACTATCTTACACTACACCGTCACTCTCCCCACGACCAAAAATAGTACTTGCCATAATTCGGTGTAGGTATCGAAAAATGGGGTTTTGGGGCGCGATGCTTTGGCCCTATAAGTGTTGTAAGCATGTTCTCCTTTCAATTCGGTTCAAATGATTCGAGAGTTAAACCCAATAGGGGTTCTTCTCTCTCCCCCACTAGGCAAGCCAAAACATTGTTGGTGCAGGGGCACCTAAGTCGAACATGTATTTTGATTATGGCAAAAGACACAAAGTCAAGGATATAGCATTATCTCACGAGCTGAATCGAGTGTGCAGAAAAGTTCTAAAGCTGGAGCTAAAGGCTAGCGACACCCGGAGGGAGCCGCGGTGGTCAGGCGACACTCGAGTGATTTTGGAGGAAGCTGAAGAATCGAGTGGAATGCCGGAAATGAAAGCCACACAGTAAGTATCGAGGTAAAGCTCGTGTGTGTGAGAGTAAGATAGGTCGTATCCTCCTTACGGGGATGATCTTAAGCGTAGATCCGACCAAAGACATCCTATAGATAGTCTAGGTCGAGATCAGACGGTCAGCGGCCGTCGAAATAGTTTTTGTTAAGCTAACTTTGCCCTGCAGCTAGCATCAGTCGACTGCCAGCTTGGAGGACTCGACTGCCGTCAATCAGTCGACTGCCTGCGGTAAGAACTTGACTGATGCTGCCATTAATCGACTGATGATGACCATCAGTTGACTGATGGTCAAGGATCAGCCTCGAGGAGTCAAGCTCTATCACCATTTTCTAAGGAGCTTTGTGCCCATTTGTGATTGGTTGAAGACCCATTCAATGAGGGGCTCAAAGGCTATAAAAGGAGGGCTTGTCCTAGGGTTTTTCATCAATTCAAAGGCTTCCAAGTGCTTCTGGTACGCTATGAGTCTCCGACATTCCTATGACGAAGCTCTACAGACACGACGACTAGGGTTTCATCTTTTCATCTACGAGTCGTTGGTATAATCTTAGTTTAATTCCATTCTGTACTTCTTTTTATTGTGGTTTTATCGTAATGAAAAGAGGGGGAGTGTCCCTCTATCTCGAATCTCTTTCGTGATTTTTGTACTCGATTTACTCCTACCTCTAATGAGGAGAAACTCATTAGTGGTTTGCCCTCCGTGCGTGATCAAGGATCACTAGGGCCTTGGAGTAGTAGCCAAAGGCTACGAACCAAGTAAAAAAACATTTGTCTCATTTTATTTATCGCTTATCTTTCCGCTGCAATTAATTGTCTAGTCGGGATTTAACGAACGAACGAAAAGAAAAAGGTTTTATCGCTATTCACCCCCCCCCCTCTAGCGATCCGCTTCGATCCAACAAACATGTGTTCCATTGGTGTAATGTCCATTCATTTTCAATGTTAAATAACCTAAAGGTAATCCGACCCCCTTCGCTCTCTCTACCCGTTAAAATCTCAGCTTCTAAAGAACATAAAAACTCTAAAACTATCCTAGGGTAAGTTGGGTGTCTTATCCCCATTATCTATCCCCACCCCATTTTTGCAAATAGGGCTTGAATATCACCTAGCAAACCTAGGGTCTCTAAGAGATCCTCATCAAGATACTTACTAGTGGTGATTCTTCTAGTAGAAAGCATATAAAATCTCTCCCTATGCTCATTATTTCGAAAAACAAGGGTTGGAAAAGCATTACCTTCTTCCGGAGCTTGAGGAGCATCCCTTCTCTTTGTTCTTAGCTCTGAAGCACAAGATCGAGATGTCACTGTTGATGCAATCGGCCCAGGTTGACTCGAGTTTGACTCGAGCAGTACCTTGATGGTATTTTGATGAAAGACAAAACTCATGACATGAGATTGTCATGGGAAAGTCCAACATGGTGTTGGCATGGAAAATCCAAGCATGGAGCTTGGTGTGGGAAAGTCCAACATGGGGTTGGCATGGAAAATCCAAGCATGGAGCTTGGTGTGGAAAAGTCCAAAGCATTGCGAAGTCATGCGCTTGGTGCTTGGTGAGAAATGCATTGCGAAGCCATGCGCTTGGTGCATGTGGGAAGTCTTGAAAACTTGGTAAGTTCACTAGGCTCGGGGTCCTTGAGTCGGTGAAGGATGACATTATGAAGCCGTGCGCTTGGTGCATCCGAGGGACCGCCGGACGGGGAGCGAATGGAGTGAGGCCCAAGGGAAGCATACTTTGAGGGCAAGAGACGAGAAGGATGGCATTGCGAAGCCGTGCGCTTGGCACATCCAAGGGACGTAGGCCGAGGGAAGAGAGCTTCGGTGGGGAACTCCATGAGGGATGATGTGGACTTGATGTTTGAGAGTTTACCCGACGGTCGGATATTCAAACAACTTGGTGTTTGAGGTTTTGCCTGACGGCAGTCGACCGGCATAGGTGCCGGTTCGACTGTTCCAAGTCGACTAGGGTTCGACTGGTGTAAGACTAGGGTTTTGTGCTTGGAAATCGACTGCCATGGATTGGCAGTCGACTGATGTCGACAACAGTCGACTGCCGAGAAATGGCAGTCGACTGATGGGAGTGTCGCGAGCACAGAATGCTCCATAGCCGACTGGGCAGTTGGCTACCAGGTCACCAGTCGACTGCCATGGACTGGCAGTCGATTGGTAGGTGATCCGTTGGAACTTATTCGACGTGGATCTGGCCATTGTGAGACAACGACTATAAGGGCAGTCGACTGATGGGCGTGAAAATAGCTTGATGCAGGTTATAAATGGAGCTCGAGTTGGAGGATTTCGCCAAGACTTTAAGGGAGCTATTGGAGGGGAATTGCTGCTGCATTCCAGTCCTTCAAGAGCCATCCAAAGCAAGCAACAAGAAAGGGTTGAAAGCTAAGAGTTGTAAAGCATTCTTTACTTGTATTTCTTGTGTCTTTGTATTTCTTGTAGTATTACTGTTGTAATAGCTTGTGAGAGGTTTCTCCACCTCCGACATGTAGTCGAGAAGGAGTTTAGTTAGTGTCGTGCGCATAACTAGAGCTCGGTGAGCTCACCCATGGAGTAGGAACCATTCAGTTCCAAACCACGTATATGCTTGTGTATTGCTTGTGATTCTTATGTGTTGTTAGTATTGTTATTATCATTGTTATTTG